>CM044003.1:55194247-57594247 GCA_024085815.1 Flaveria linearis | reverse complement strand
ACTTGAGTTGGTGAATTGAGAAAGTAATCAAGGTTACTATGATCAATTACATCTCCAGAGATGGAAGATGTTCCAGACTCAGGTTGTCCAATTTCTATACCATCACTAGGAATAGGATGTGATTCTTCTTGATCTGCTGAAACTGAATGATCTGAGGCTGAAGAAGCATGAACATTGTCATTGAATTGTATTGTTGAATCCTTGACAAATGAGAAGAATGGATAATCTGGGCGAGCATCATGTGAATCATCAGAATCTGAATCATCACTGAAAGATCCAAGATCTCCTCTTGAGTTCTTCTTACCTGTAAAATCATCAGATTGATTAAACAAGTTAGGTTGAAATGAGTTTGACAAAGAATCTATATCAAATAACCATGTAGGACCATTTGAAACTGATGGAAAAGAATTTTCCAAAAATTTAACGTTGAATGTTTCATTAATAGTGTTTGTGCTAGAGTTATAAACTCGATAGGCTTTGGAAACAGATGAATATCTAACGAAAAATCCATTATCAGCTTTTTCTCCAAATTTTTCTAAATGATCACTTGAGTTAAGAATTATAACTGGATAACCAAATGATTTTAAAAAATTTATGTTTGGTTTCCTGTCAAACATTAACTCATATGGAGTTTTCTTTTTATCTTTCACAAGCAAGATTCTATTCTGAACAAAATATGCTGTGGATATTGCTTCATCCCAGAAAGTGATAGGAATTTTGGCATCAGCTAACATGGACCGGGCAGCTTCAATCAGAGTTCGGTTCTTCCTTTCAGCAACTCCATTTTGTTGTGGAGTTCTGGGAGCACTGAACTGATGAACTATCCCTTTTTCTGCACAAAACAAATCAATGTTAGCATTTTTAAATTCCGTTCCATTATCACTTCTTATTATTTTCACTTTTTGTTCAAGCTGATTTTCAACTTTATTAATAAATTCTTTTAGAAGATCTGCACTTTCAGATTTAGCTTGAAGAAAGAAAACCCAAGAAAATCTTGTATAGTCATCTATGATAACTAAACAGTATGATTTTCGACCAATACTCCTAACATTAGTTGGTCAAAAAAGGTCCATATGTAACATCTGGAGTGGCTTGGTATTTGGGTTTATCAACTTGGACTTATAAGACGCTCTATGTTGCTTTCCCTTTAGACATGCTGAGCAATGATCTGTTGTTGAAAACTTCTTGGAAGGAAGCCTAATAACATGATTTCCTGCTACAAGCTTGTTCATGTTTTTGAAGTTTGAATGACTGAGTCGTCTATGCCATAGCTGGCTTTCATCATTTGATGCTTTAGCAATCAGGCAAGTTGTTTCTGTTACAGGATCCACTTGAGACATATCCAGTTTGTAAACATTGTTGATACATGTGTACCTAGATTCTGAGCTGAATGAAATATCTTTGTAATGTCTTGATAATATGTAATTGAATATTAATTAATGAAATACATTTAGTTGTTTATATTATAATGTTTATATATTTCATTAATGGGTTGTGTAATGACTAATTATATAGGTTTGTGGTTGTTTGAATTGGTATGCATAACGTTGTAATGATTAACACATTCAAACTTAACATGATGAAGTTATCATGCGAATGGGCCATGCCAATGGACCATACGCATGAATAACTTCATGCGAATGGCTCAGTCATACGACTGAACCATGAGACTGGATCAGTCGGAAGACTGAAGCATGAGATTGAACCAGTCGTACGATTGAAGGCTCAGTCGTGCGTATGGATCAACCGCATAGCTCAATCGTACGACTGAACCATGCGAATGGTTCAGTCACCCGAATGAGAAACCCTTACCTATAAATACCACCTAGTTCGTGCAAAAACGTAACACTTCGAATATTCATAACCCTAGTCGACCCAGAGCGCCCTGTTCGTTAATTCCAACTTCATAGAACGTCCCAGATCATTCCTAATCTATTCTTAACGTTTTCTAATCGTTAGGATTGATCCTGATTTCGTTTTCCCTGATTGGATCGCCAATCAAATAGGATTCCGCACTATTTGATCCGGTATAACAAAGAATCAGTTAGTACTCCGTACGTACACGGTCCTAACAATTGGTATCGGAGCAGGTTGCTGCTAGAATGATCTAACAATCATTCTAGCAACCCAAGCTCTTGATTTCTGGATCAAAGGTCAGATCTTGACGTTAAACCCACTTCGTATTCATCTTGTTTTGCTCAAATCTCATTGCGCGTGATGTTTATTTGTTAAAAGCGGACTCGGAATCTTCTTCAGATCATAAAAACGAATCCGGTGGTACAATTATTGTGTTGTGTCTCGTCCAAATCATCGGATTAGGGTTTTTCAGCCTTGTGGCGGCTGCAGATCTGGTTTTCTGCGTTCAGGCCCGTTCATGCGATTGGGCCATGCGACTAGGCCTCAATCGCACGACTGAACCACTCGTATATCCATTCGTACGAATGAACCTTCAGTCACATGACTAACCCTTTCGTGTACTTCAGTCGCCCGACTGACCCATTCGTGTTATCCATTCGTACTACTGAACCATTCGGAGTGTCCATTCGCACGAATCACCCATTCGCACGTATGTCTTCCTTCGTCTGTTTTAGTCGCACGAATGAGTCTGGAACAGCTTCTTGCACGAATTTTTCCCTAAACCATTTTTATCAATCGGGAAGCCCTCTGAAAAAGTCTGGTAAAATAAATTTTTTTTGGGAAAATTATCGGGTCATTTTCGGTTCATGTTCGGGTCAATAGTGAAGATTTTCTTGGAGAGTCTATGCAAGAGTTGAGGATGAGCAAAGCACATTCACCCTGAGACTCTTATGTCAAACAAGTTCGATGGATACCCCATTATTCGTTGGACTTCCAGAATCGGTGAATGTTGTTAGAACACGAAAGAGAGAAGAGAAGATGTTAGCTGTCGGTGCTGATTTTGTGGGGTAGTCAGGAGCATCTGACTATTTATGGGCCAATCAAGTTATATTTATCCGCACAGAGAGGATTCTCAATCTTAGGGGGAATCCGTGTATAGAGAAATTGAAGACGCAATCAGAAAGTGATGATGTGAGCAGGTTTCTGCTGATGAATCTTCGTGCATGCTGATTTGTTTGATATTGTCGGCTGTGGATTGGAACCTTCAACCTTTTGCCCAATACACCGTATGAAGATGTTAGGAGTGCACAACGTTTATATATTGGGATATGCTGAATGTGAGGGGGAATTTCTACAGTTGTTAATGTTAAATAGGTTAGACTGTGTAAAGATTGAAGCAATGGAAAACTGGTCATGTCATTATCTGGAAAAATCAGTCATTTGGGGAATCTTACTGCTATGATGGTGTTCTGCAAAGTAAACGAAAGCTATTGTGCCTAAATTCATTTTCAGGGATATTGTGGTAACCTGACGGATCGGCAATGTTGGCTAATATGGTTGTTCGTTTGATTCTATTGGAAACCAGAGAAAAGATTGACTGAAGATTGTAAGACGTGTTATCTACTATTCGCAAGCAACGTCCAAGGGGGAATTTGTTGGAGCATATATAGTCATATATAGTGTGTCCGTCGCTTGACGAATAGTCTAGGCTTAATGTTATACACCTTGTAAACTCATGAAACTGGGTCATTCACACGAGCATATACGAATGAGACTCAGTCGTACGACTGAGCCATGCTAATGGACCAGTCGTCCGACTGAGAGATGCGATTGGGGCATTCGTAAGACTGAGCCATAAGAATGGTCCAGTCGTATGATTGAACCATACGTATGGTCCAATCGCACAAATGGGCCTAGTCGCATCTAATATGGGCCGAGGCCTCTATATACCAGTTTCAATGTGTAGAAACCTAAGTGTTTTGATAGGGTTCCTGGCGCCCAGGTGCTGCCGGATGAGAGGGGAGATCATGCTCGATCTCCCCTTGCCTAAAGTTGTAATTCTTAAGTTGTAACGAGCTTAAAATCGTTATGTTTTATCAATGAAATCATTCGATTCTTGTTCGTACTATTGTTTATCTTTTGGTTTATCACCTTCTGTCAAGAACGTGCTCGAATGTTTATCGATCCAGTGACTTCACAATTGGTATAGGAGCGAAAAGATCCGTTCTTTCTGCTCAAAAATCGATTTTTACGTGTGCATGTTCTGGAAAATCAATCTTTTTTGAGTTTCAGCCGTCTAGGGTACAAAAACTTGCGTTTTAGGTCAAAGTGTGTGAAAAATCGCGTTTTCAGCCGACCCAGTCGCACGATTATCTCAATCGTACGACTGAAGCCCAATCGTACATTCATTCGGCCGATTGAGTCAGTCGCCTTGTCTAATCGCCCGAGTGAGTCAATCGCCCAGTTCTGTCGCACGGTTGTGTCGTTCGGTCTGTTCAGTCGCCCGAGTCTCTCAGTCGCCTGTTAAATCGTACGTTTGAGTCCAATCGCATAGAGCTAGTGTCGGTCGCATCCCAATCGCACTCCCCAATCGCATTAGCAGTTTCATTCACAAGTTAAAGTTATAACATAATGGACTCAGAAAACTTTGCATTCTCAGCAGGGAAAGACTCAAGGATCCAGAACCTACTGCTTCTGGAAAATGAGATTGGTAATCACAATAAGCCGCCTAAGCTTCTATCCATTGATGAGTTCCCGCAGTGGAAGCAAAGGTTTGAGATTCATCTCAATGGCGTGGATACTAATCTATGGAATTCTATTGAGACTGGTTACACCATGCCAGTTGGCGCTGATGGTTTGCCATTAACGTTGAGTGGAATGACTGATGCTCAAAAGACTGCCTATAATGCTGAAAAGAAGGCTTATGCTATGCTCACCCAGTCAATTCCTAAAGAAATATTCCATCAGTATTCGGATCAGAAACAGAGTAAAAAATTCTGGAAAGCTCTCGAGAAAAGGTATGAAGGGAGCTCAACTCTGAAATCCTTGAAGGCCAAAGCTCTCAAAAAGGAGTTTGACAATTTCTCTGCTATTGGGAATGAGAGCTTGGACGATATCATTGACCGCTTCTATCAGCTAATGAGTGAACTTCACACTCACGGGGTTACAACGTCTAAAGAAGAAAAGGTTGCCAGTTTAGCTGAAGGTCTTCCAGAAAAATGGGATTCATTTATTTCAGCCTTGAGACACAATTCAGTTCTCGAGACTTTGGATATAAATGACTTTATTATGAAACTGCGAGAGGAATAGGTCAGACAAAAGTATAAGGCGAAGAAGGGTGCATATGCTCAGGATCCTACTCTTTACAATGTGACTCCAACTCCAATTGCAAAGTCTTCCAATGCTCCTCTGCAGACTGCATTTGTTTCTAATACATCTGGTTAAAGCTCATCGTCTGGGGGTGAGTCATCTGTTTCATCAGGGGTTCAACACAGTATTACTGAAGCTTACTCGACAAAGTTAATAACTGAGAACCTGGGTAAAGTCACTGTGGAAGTTGCCAAGGAACACATGGACCTACTTGCTGCAGTGGTTCATTCCTATGATGGTTTGGTTGTAGGGAAGATTGGAAACTGCCACTTGGCTGATGAAGACTATGAGCAGGAGGATGAAAATGAGTTGGAGAGGATGGACATTATGTGGGCTCTCGCAAGTGCTGTGCGACGAGCGAAGAAGTTTGTGAAGAAGACAGGGCAGAATCTCGTGGCTACAAAAGATACTACTTTTGGGTTTGACAAGTCCAAAGTCATGTGTTTCAACTGCGGTGAGAAAGGACATTTCAAGAGGGAAGGTGTGAAGCCTAAAAAGACTAGGAACGGAAATCCATTCTCCTCGTTCAACAGGCAAGATAAAGATAAGAAGCCAGTTCCAGCAGGAAGTGATTCCAAGGCTTTGGTGGCACAAGGTGATGAAGGACAGGACTGGTCCTTCCGGTTCTTATCTGATGGTGAAGCCAACATAGCATCTGTCGAGGACTTAAATGAAGACTCAGCAAGTGAGGGGGAGAACTCAGCTGAGCTTGAAAATGCTGAATTGGATTATGACATAGCTGATGTTGATCAGCTTGTGGAGAATGAACTGAATGCTGCGTCTGAAGCACAATCTGAACCCCAAAATGCTTTCATGGCTGGAACATCTACATCGGCACAGGTAGAATCAAAGGATGAATTATTTACTAAACATGCTTGTGTTGAATGTGAAAAATTTAGGGAATGCATTGACCTGAAATTTGCTAGGTTATTAGATCATAATGATAACATAGTAAATGATTTAAAATTGTGCACTGAAGCAAACAGAATCTTAAAACAGAATGAAAACAGTTATAAAGAAAAGATTGATGCTTTAAAGAAACAGTTAAAAGAAACTGAAGTTGTTGCCTTTAACCAAGAAAATGATATCAAGTTTTACTTAAAGACAATAGAAGAAACTAAGAAGGAACGAGCGGTTTTACAAGTTGAAAACGAGTCTTTGCAACAAAGACTTCACAGTCTAGCTAGTTCCTCACATATTTTGAAAAACATGGTTAAAGAACGCAACAATGGGGAGGGTTTGGGTTATAAAGTTGTGCCACCACCACATGAGTCCTTTTTAAACATTAAACAATGTCCAATTAATGATAACCCCATAAAGGATCATGTAGTGACAACTCCTCTAGTCTGTGATCCGGATACAGCAGTCAACTCTGCTCCTTCGGTTCCTGACCAGACAGCTTTTGCATCAAGCACAAAAATCACTGGCAAGGGAGTGGAAGAGAATGTTCAAACATCTCATGGGTTGGGTAATAAATCAACTTCCAAACAACCTAAGATTTCCAAAGACACTCAAGCTAAACCAGTGACGCAAGATAATCACCAATTTCCAAGATCAAACACAAATCATGTTAAACAAGTTAAATTTGTCAAAGGAGGTGAAAATCTTAAAAGTGATAATAAAAAGAAAGAATCTGAGGTTTATTCACCGCCCCACAAGAGATCTCCTAGCCCTGATGAATGGAGATCCTGCTATACTTGTGGTCAGCGCGGTCATATTTCGACTAATTGTCCACGCTATCAGACACCAAGAATTAAGGTTGAGATACACGACAAAGTCAAAGTAGATTCAAAACAGCGTTCTAAGACTCCAGTCAGATCGAAAACACCTATTAGATCTAAAACACCTTCTAGGTCTTTTTCGTCTCCACCTCGCCAAAGGCAAAACAGACAAGTCCCTGACAAGTCCGTGTTGCCAGGGGTAAAACCTGTTTCTGAATCTAAACCATATGCTCAAACCGTAAATCAGTCTAAGGTTTACCATAAACAATCCTTTCACAGGGACGGTTTATGGAAAGCCAAGACAACTGGTGTCTCTTAAAGCAAGGACAATCTAAAAGTTGAGATTCCACTCACTGATAAAGGACAGTGGGTCGAATACATGATGGTTGATTCCTCGGGGAAACCCAAGCCAGTCAAGGCTTGGGTCCCCATCCTTAACTGATGATTTTCTCATGTGTGCAGGTTGTCCGCTATAGTGCGTCTATAAATACATGGATAGTAGATAGCGGAGCTTCCAGGCACATGACGGGAAACAAGTCTCTTCTTTTCAATGTCAAACAAATTAAAGGGGGACACGTTTCATTTGCTGGTAACAAAGGAGGATACATTACCGCTCAGGGCGAAGTAGGTAATGACAAGGTAAGATTCGACAAAGTCAACTTTGTTCAGCAGTTAGAAAACAATCTGCTTTCTGTGTCTCAGATTCGCGACAAGGGATTCAAAGTCATGTTTGATAATCGCAAATGTTACATTCTGAAGAAAGAAATGGATATTCCAGAGGAACAGGTATTAATGTCAGCATCTAGATATAATGACTTGTATGTTCTAGATATGTCTAATGCCTCTACTAGTGCTTCTACTGTTCAATGTTTCTTATCTAAAGCTACACAGAAGGACTCCATTTCGTGGCACAGAAGAATAGGACACATTAATCATAGGAAGATGAATCACCTGATTCATAACAATCTAGTTGATGGAGTTCCTGTCAAGAACTTCAAGCTTCCTGATTTTTGTGTCTCATGCAAGAAAGGAAAGCAAACCAGGAAATCTCACAAGACCAAGAATGTCCATTCTATTGAGATACCCCTGGAGCTACTGCACATGGATCTTTTCGGTCCAGTTAGCACGAAGAGTATCGCTGGAGACTGGTACTGCTTCGTAGTCACCGATGACTACTCACGATTCTCGTGGGTTATGTTTCTGAAAGCTAAGTCAGAAACATTTGAGTCATTCAAAGTGCTGGTCACCACTCTGGAGTCACTTTACAAGCTTAAAGTGAGAAAGATTCGTTCAGATAATGGAACCGAGTTCAAGAATCAGTGGATGGATGCGTTCTGCAAAGAAAAGGGAATTGTTCATCCACTCACCTCTGCATACACTCCACAGATGAATGGAGTTGCTGAGCGAAAGAACAGGAGTCTGATCGAGACAGCCAGGACTATGTTGGCAGACTCAAAACTGCCAGTACAGTTCTGGAACGAGGCTGTAGCCAACGCCTGCTACACACTTAATCGTGTGTCAGTAGTGAAGAGGCATGGGAAAACTTGCTATGAGTTGCTACAGAAGCGTAAGCCAAACCTGGAGTATCTAGAACCTTTCGGTGCTCCTTGTACTCTTCTGAAGAAAACTCAAGAAGGTAAGTTCAATGAAAAGGCAGATCAGGGGATCTTTCTGGGATACAGTATACCCCGACAAACGAGTTTACAACAACTCTACTGGTCAGGTAGAAGTATGGTGCAACGTTGATGTTCAACGTTTCACTATCCCCCCTGCTGGAAAAGGTCCATCGTCATTCTTCGACTACGATAACTTTTTCAAATCATTCAATCTTCCTCAGATAGTTTCAGATGATGATATTGCTACTCAGATGATGCACGATGTTCTCAACTCACCGAATCTGGATTCTAGCAATACCACTCCTACAAGTGGGTCATCAGGATGTGCCTCAGCTGATCAGAATGATAGTGAAGACTCATCAGAGGATGAAGAAGCATCAGAACCAGCTCAAACACCTAATTTTGATCAAGAAGGGAGCTCT
Source organism: Flaveria linearis (assembly GCA_024085815.1). Classification (NCBI taxonomy): domain Eukaryota; kingdom Viridiplantae; phylum Streptophyta; class Magnoliopsida; order Asterales; family Asteraceae; genus Flaveria; species Flaveria linearis. The sequence continues at coordinate 57,585,262 of CM044003.1, read as the reverse complement.
TCAGGTGCTTCACCTACATCTGGAACCACAGACACTGAACCTCCAGTCACGACTATGGACTCTGAAGTTGTCATTCCTACAACTCCTTTGACTAGGATCAGTACAAGTCATCCGCCAGATGCTATCATTGGTGATCTCGACTCCGGCGTGCAGACTAGAACTCGATTGTACACTTCTGATTACGCTGATGTAATGGAAAAGGGCTACGTGAATGATGGAGCTTACAGATGTTTTGTCTCTCAAATTGAACCCAAACACGTAAGTGATGCCCTTAAGGATGAAGCATGGGTCAATGCTATGCAAGAGGAGTTGCTACAGTTCAAGAAACTTGGAGTGTGGACTCTTGTTGACCAACCCAAAGGAGTCAAGGTAATTGGTACCAAATGGGTACTAAAGTGCAAGAAGGATGACCAGGGTGTTGTTATCAGAAAAAAGGCACGGTTGGTTGTTCAAGGCTTCAGACAAGTCGAAGAAATCGACTACAATGAAGTCTTTGCTCCCGTAGCTAGAATGGAAGCAATTCGTATCTTTCTAGCCTACGCCTCTTACATGAAGATCAAAGTTTATCAACTAGATGTTAAGAGTGCATTCTTGCATGGGGAAATCCATGAAAAAGTATATGTAAGTCAACCCGAAGGATTCAAAGATCCTTATCATCGGGACAGAGTCTACAAGTTAGACAAGGCTCTGTATGGGAATCATGTTTGATATGATACGTAACACACTTTGATCGTCAACTTCAGTCGGTGCATACAAGACGATTGTCAGTATACTTGTCCACTTAAATTCATACACAGACTTTTGACATACATTGGTAATGAATTATGTTATATTATTTCAAACAACATTTGTGTATCCCACACTTATATGGTAATCAGCATTCCTTAAAGGACTTTCGAGCGGTCTTTAGGTATTTTTTCAAGAAGAGACTATTCTTAGATCTTTCAAAGAGAAGCCAATCCTCAGGTCAGTTCCATCGCACAGCAGAGAGGTGACAAACAACAATGAAGTCTAGAATATGTAGGTTATGCTTATCCTCAGGTCAGTGCCATCGCACAGCAGAGAGGCACACAACCTATCTCCTTGTTAGAGCATTTCTTATTTTCTTTTGCACATAGCGCACCAACAACATAAGTTATCAGCTTGGTTACACTAGTATTCATTTTTTTCGTGCTTTGCTCTTTTTGTGGTCATTTGCACACCTTTGGTGGCATTTATTTGCTCGTTATCCCTTATCGGAAGAACTGATTATGTTAACCAGTGATAAGATGGGAACCCACAGTTGACTGAACCTTTTAGTTTAGATTAAGTTTACCAATGAAGTATACTTGTCTATTATGTTGAATCTACTGACACATCATATAATGAACTAGCACCTCCCTAGATCAACTTTCTCCATGTAATTACAGTAACAATCAAACGTACTATTATTTTCCCATTTTGTTAGACTTAGACTTCTCTGAATTTTTACATTTTCAGTAAATTAATTAACATTTTTGATCTCAAACTCATTTTGTTGTTCCAAATATCTCGATGCCTGTGTACTATCATTTTCCAATTTTGTCGAGTCACATTTCCTGTTTTGTTATCTTTGCCTTTTCAGCTTTACTCGCCTTCCCCCCCCTTTTTTTTTAAGTAAATAAATACTGAGTTAAACCTTAATCTCCCCCTAAAATTCTAAAACAGAAAATCTTTTGGTGTTTTTGGATTTTTATAACTACAAGGAAATTAAAAAAATAATAAAAGAAAAACGAAAAATAAAGAAAAACGGTGTCGGACTATGTATCTGTTTCTTCTAGTATAACATCACTTTTCTTTTTAACCCCGTTGACCTCTAGCAGATAGAAAAATCTTGGTTTATCAAATGGTTTGGTGTAGAGGTCAGCGCGTTGAAAATCCGTGTTAATTTTGACCACATCAATTAAGTGTTTTTCATAGCAATCGCGTATGAAATGATACTTTATGCCTATGTGTTTGGTCTTAGGATGTTGAACCAGATTTTTAGTTACTGCAATTGCAGCAGAATTATCAACAAAGATAGGAGTAGAAGTGAAATGCAAACCGTAATCCCTTATTTGCTGTTGAATCCAAATGATTTGAGAGCAGCAGCTGGCGGCGGCAACGTATTCAGCTTCACAGGTAGACAGAGCAACTGATGTTTGCTTCTTGCACTGCCAAGTTACCAATCTTCTCCCGAAAATTGACATCCTGCTGACGTAGACATGTAATTCATCTTGCAGCCTCCGTAATCTGAGTCACTATACGCCGTTAGCTCAAAGTCATCATCATGAGGATACCACAACCCCAGTGTTGGAGTACCCTTCAGATAACAAAAAATCCTCTTGACTCTAATCAGATGATTGACTTTTGGGTTTGCCTGATATCGCGAACATAAACATGTGGCATACATGATATCTGGATGAGAGGCAGTGAGGTACATGAGAGATCCGATCATCCCACGATACATAGTGGCATCCACCAAATCCCCATTCTCATCACGATGTGGCTCCTGATGAGAATGGGGATCAGCATTGACATTATATCAGGAACAGACTCATTTGGAATCAGACAGGCATATACACCATTACTTGGAACATTATGAGTTGATTTCATTTTTCATGATGACATATCACAGTTTGTTCTGATCTAAGACTTCTAAGTACTAACACACTTTGATATGATACGTAACATAGTAAATCACGTAACACAGCATTGGCATCCACGAAAAGATGAATTCGACCCATGATACATAGTAAATCATGATGTGGCTCCTGATGAGAATGGGGATTTGGTGGATGCCAATATGTATCGTGGGATGATCGGATCTCTCATGTACCTCACTGCCTCTCATCCAGATATCATGTATGCCACATGTTTATGTTCCCGATATCAGGCAAACCCAAAAGTCAATCATCTGATTAGAGTCAAGAGGATTTTTCGTTATCTGAAGGGTACTCCAACACTGGGGTTGTGGTATCCTCATGATGATGACTTTGAGCTAACGGTGTATAGTGACTCAGATTACGGAGGCTGCAAGATGAATTACATGTCTACGTCAGCAGGATGTCAATTTTTAGGAGAAGATTGGTAACTTGGAAGTGCAAGAAGCAAACATCAGTTGCTCTGTCTACTGTGAAGCTGAATACGTTGCCGCCGCCAGCTGCTGCTCTCAAATCATTTGGATTCAACAGCAAATGCGGGATTACGGTTTGCATCTCACTTCTACTCCTATCTATGTTGATAATTCTGCTGCAATTACAGTAACTAAAAATCTGGTTCAACATCCTAAGACCAAACACATTGGCATAAAGTATCATTTCATACGCGATTGCTATGAAAAACACTTAATTGATGTGGTCAAAATTAACACGGATTTTCAACGCGCTGACCTCTACACCAAACCATTTGATAAACCAAGATTTTTCTATCTGCTAGAGGTCAACGGGGTTAAAAAGAAAAGTGATGTTATACTAGAAGAAACAGATACATAGTCCGACACCGTTTTTCTTTATTTTTCGTTTTTCTTTTATTATTTTTTTAATTTCCTTGTAGTTATAAAAATCCAAAAACACCAAAAGATTTTCTGTTTTAGAATTTTAGGGGGAGATTAAGGTTTAACTCAGTATTTATTTACTTAAAAAAAAGGGGGGGGGGAAGGCGAGTAAAGCTGAAAAGGCAAAGATAACAAAACAGGAAATGTGACTCGCCAAAATTGGAAAATGATAGTACACAGGCATCGAGATATTTGGAACAACAAAATGAGTTTGAGATCAAAAATGTTAATTAATTTACTGAAAATGTAAAAATTCAGAGAAGTCTAAGTCTAACAAAATGGGAAAATAATAGTACGTTTGATTGTTACTGTAATTACACGGAGAAAGTTGATCTAGGGAGGTGCTAGTTCATTATATGATGTGTCAGTAGATTCAACATATTAGACAAGTAGACTTCATTGGTAAACTTAATCTAAACTAAAAGGTTCAGTCAACTGTGGGTTCCCATCTTATCACTGGTTAACATAATCAGTTCTTCCGATAAGGGATAACGAGCAAATAAATGCCACCAAAGGTGTGCAAATGACCACAAAAAGAGCAAAGCACGAAAAAAATGAATACTAGCGTAATCAAGCTGATAACTTATGTTGTTGGTGCGCTATGTGCAAAAGAAAATAAGAAATGCTCTAACAAGGAGATAGGTTGTGTGCCTCTCTGCTGTGCGATGGCACTGACCTGAGGATAAGCATAACCTACATATTCTAGACTTCATTGTTGTTTGCCGCCTCTCTGCTGTGCGATGGCACTGACCTGAGGATTGGCTTCTCTTTGAAAGATCTAAGAATAGTCTCTTCTTGCAAAAATACCTAAAGACCGCTCGAAAGTCCTTTAAGGAATGTTGATTACCATATAAGTGTGGGATACACAAATGTTGTTTGAAATAATATAACATAATTCATTACCAATGTATGTCAAAAGTCTGTGTATGAATTTAAGTGGACAAGTATACTGACAATCGTCTTGTATGCACCGACTGAAGTTGACGATCAAAGTGTGTTACGTATCATATCAAAGTGTGTTAGTACTTAGAAGTCTTAGATCAGAACAAACTGTGATATGTCATTAATAAAATGAAATCAACTCATAATGTTCCAAGTAATGGTGTATATGCCTGTCTGATTCCAAATGAGTCTGTTCCTGATATAATGTCAATGCTGATAGGCTACACAAACCTGCCCTAAAAAAATCATGAAAAGATGTTCATTTTGTTCGTAGTTTAAATTTTATTTATTGGTTAGTATTAGCGTGTCAATGTCGGACTGTGTGTGTACGGTTATCTGTTAATGTCACTAAATGAGCTAAATGTTTATTTAAAATTGTTTCTGAAAGGATAAAAATATCACGTCTGAGGTGATAATTTGGTTAAATGGATCACGTCTGAGGTGATCGGGTGGATAAATGGATCATGTCTGAGATGATCAACGGCACATATTGTTTCATCAATTTGTTTAAGGAAAACTATGTGTTGGTAAACGAAATGACTAAGATGGCACAAGTATAGCCCAATCGCACAACTTCATCATGAGTATGCTCAGTCATACGAATGGGCTATACGATTGAACACAATCGTAAGATTGGACCATGCGAATGAGCCCAATCGGCCGATTTGAAAGTGACCGACTAGGTCTAACGTGCGAATGGAGGTCAGTTGATCGAATGGAACTGGTCGATTGAGTGAATCGTACGACCCAGTTTCAATCGCACGAATGAATCATGCGATTAGACTCGGTCGTATGTCTTGATATTGAATCGGCCGAATGAAATGGCCGAATGATTCAGACGATCGACTGAATTCCAGTCGGCCGAATGAAATAGAACGACCGACTCAATCGTACGATCGAACTTCATTCGCCCAAATGATGTGAGCGAATGGGTTCATTCACCCGATTGAACTGAGTCTGTCTATAAATAGACTCCTCAGTCGATCGCAGACATCATTCTCCCTAATATCCCCGATTCGTACCGTTACTCTGCCGATTTTTCGTTTGATCTTTAATCATTGTGATATCTGATCTCTGACCATTTGTATCTGTTACACAGGTAATATGCGACACAAAATGAATCAAAATGTCAAATATGATGGAAAATCACTACGCATTTGCCCTAAAAGTTGCACCATAACAAATCTGGATAATAAACTGCCTTAATCACATACAATGTTAAAATCAATGGATTAGGTGGTTTAGTTACATGATTGCGAGTCTAATGAACATGAACTTAAAGTTTAATTCAGCCATTTGATAAATCTGAGTTTGAAATGGAACAGTTGTCTACGATGCGACTGGTTTCCCAGTATGAACTTCAATTGACCGATTAAGAGAGGCGACTCATTCAATCGGCTAAATGGATAATGCGAATGGGTTGAGTTTGTCATACGACTGGTTCCCCAGAATGAACTTCAATCGCCCGAATGAAAGAGGTGATACATTCAATCGGCCGAATGAGTCATACGAATGATTTCATTCGGTCGGATAACTCAATCGTAGGACACATCATCCGACTGAAATTAAATCGCATAACAGTTCAACAGATTGAAGTCCAGTCGCACATATGACCATCCGACTAAACCCAGTCGCATAGTTCAATCGCACGATTGAACTAAACTGGTTTCTGATTTAGTCAAACTCTGTTGTGCATGTTTCTAACGTATGTTTGCTATTTGTTACAGGAATATGGCTAACCGTTGGTTGATTAATCCAAAGCACAACATTTGTGCTCACTTGGATTCCACCTCGAGAAATGGTGGTGAGTTTGTAGGGATTATTGAGTTCTTGAGGAGATCTCGGATCTTCAAAGCTATATCTACACCGTGTACTCCCTATCAGTCATTACATCAGTCATTTTGGGAGGGAGCGTCAGTTGACCGATCAGTGGAGCCCTACTGCATTCAAAGTTCTATCTTCGGTAGGGAGATTGTGATTACAGCCGCTGATATAAGAAGGGTATTAGACTTTGGAGATGATTATTCTCACCCACTCAAGATCCACCCTCTTACAGTTCGTGGATGCTTTTTGAGGATTGGGTACTGTGGGGACATAAGCTCAGGTGTGCTGAACAAGTGCAACCTGAGCCCCCAGTACAAGTACTTAGCACATGTCATTCTAAAGTGCATCGCGTCTAGGAGGGGTGGTTTTGATGACTTGTCGGACCAGATTCAGAATGCCTATGTCGCATTGGTCCTCAACCACCCATTCAGCTTCTCCAACATGATATTCATGTATCTGATAGAGAATCTTGAGGCCAAGGGGAAGGAGGGGTTCTGCATGTACCCCAGATTTTTACAGCTCATATTTGATGAGAAGCTGCCCGACCTTCCCAAAGACAAGAGTGATGCTGTGCCTCTAGAGATTATGGATGACACCACCCTGGGTCGTATGAGGATGTACAGAGGCAAGCAAGTAAAGCCTGTGGTGAAGAGGTTGATTGGGCATCTGGCCCGGGCTGATTATGTTGCACCGAGGAGACGCAAATGGCGTCATGATGATAGCGAATCTGATACGGAGGTGATTGTGATACCATCAGATGATTCTGATGATGATGACAGTGGTGATGGTGGAGATACAGGCCCCGCTCCATCTAGGGCCACTACCACTGATATACCATCTCCACCACCCACCCACGATAGAACTGAGTCAGCGGGTTTCCATCAGGATTTTATTCCTGATGTGGAGGAAGAGGAGTCTGAAGAGGAGCCCTTAACACGTACTGTGGGAAGCAAGGTTGTTCCCACAGAACATGGGCTAAGGGCGGTCGGTGAAGGCCCAAGAGACTCAGGAGATATAGCTACTGATCCGAGTTATGCACCGGAGTCAGCCAACAGGGTTGTAGAGGGAGCATCCACTTCAACGGGAACGAGGAAGAAAAGGATGGCTCAACCCCATGGTCAAAAGAAGAAGAAACGACGTCTCACCTTTGTTACTACCACCTCCACAGCCACACCATCCCCCTCCACAGCCACCACACTAACCACCACCACAGCAACCACATCAACCACCACCACTGTGCCCCCCACTACATCATTTCCACCTCCTCCCATATTTACCACAGCCCCCACAACGCACACCACTCACCAATCACAACCCTCATCTGCACCCTCAAGTTCAGTCATACCTCCGGTCTCTGTGGCTGAGCAACTTGCTGCACTAAACAACATGGTGCTCCAGTTGCTAGCCTCCGACAAGGCCAAGTCTGCCCAGATTCTACAGCTGCAAGAAGAAAGTTCTAAACAAACAGCTGAGATTGAGAGATTGAGGGAGTTGACATCCTCACAAGCCCAAGTGATCACTTCACAGACTGATCAGATCACAGGCTTGCTACAACACGAGGCTGAGACTGATGAGAGGATGGGAAAGCTGGAGGCGGCGCACAAGTCTCTATTGCTGAAGCTGAAAGGCAATCAGAGTGAGCCCCTCAAGATTGGTGAAGGGGACGGTGAAGAGTAAGACGATCATGAAGAGGATGACGATGATGAGGATGATGAAAGTGATGAAGGTAGTGATAGTGATGACAAGAAAGATGATGATGATGATGAAGGAGGAGAGGCTGCAGGAGAACAAAGTGATGAAGCAGCAGACGAGAGGCGTACTAAACAACGTTAAGACCAAGGAACCTCTACGTCTGCCCCACCTAAAGATACTCCTGAAATTCAAGACAAAAGTACTGATTAGTTATTTATGTTTCTGTATTTAAAAGGCTTTTATACTTGGAAAATTGTGTAACACTTGTGTAATTAATGTTTATATCTTTTGTCTTAATAATGATTGTGTTTGATTACTTACTAACAAATATTGTGTTGCATGTTTAAATCAAGCAGATCCAAACTTTCAAAGAGATGAATATGTGTCGAACCCCTACAACAGGTCAAGAGTCAATTAACAATGATTCTTGATCTACAGGGAATCGTAAGGAGATCGGTTGAGTATACCCCAGAAGAGGGAGAGATTATTCACAGCTTCACTAAGGAACAGTTGACAGAAATGTTCAAACTCAACGCCGACGACATAGTGAAAGACGCTCCTGAAGTTCAAGTTGATAGTGAAGAAGAACTACACGATGTAGATGAGATTGAGATAGAGGATATAACAGACCAATGCTATCCAGAGTACACTGACACTGAAGGTCATGTCATTCCAAATCTGGATGACAATCTGGTCAGCGAGATGTTTGATACTCTGGATAAGATGGAAGAAGAGTCCGTCAAACAAGAAGATACAGCCAGAGCCACCGAGGAGGAAGTCAAAGTGAGAAAGGCTGAATGGGCTGCTTGTTTTGCGGATCTTCGTGCCCAACAAAGTGCTCCAACGTCTGATGCCTACACCAAGCACTACAGAGTAAAGAAACATCAAAAGTTGTCTGGCAAAATTATATCGTGGGCGTATTTTGATGACCTTAACGTTTATGCAGTTAAGAGAGAGAAAGGTATCGAGTATTTTAGATTCCCACATGATCTAAAAACTCTACCTGGTTTTGAGCTCAACAAACTGGCAAACCTAAAGCTTCTTTATGCTGATCCCAGAAAGATGTCAGGTTGGTTCGAAGCTACGTTAAAGAATGAGCACCACACCCGGTGGGTGAACTTCAGGCCTCAGCAACCTACGAGGTACATTCAAAGGTCTGAAGTTGATCCACGAACCGGGAAGCCAAAGATTGTGTTGAAGTGGCGTCCTCCGCGCACCATGTCGAAGATCCCTCTAAGGGAAATGCCTCAGGACATCACATCGCATTTCAAATGGTGGTACTACGATTGGCGAACAGCTGAAGCAGTCATAGTGTTGAACAAAGATGGACAGATGGATGTCATCCAGGTATTTGACCCGATGTGGCTTACGAACTTGTCGGCTAATGATGTTTATACACTCTACAAGTGGCCACTGTTCTATGACTCGCAGGATATTGTACAAGCTCTCCAGTATCAACACGTCATACGCCTCTGCTTTGTATTTGAAATACATGCAGGCGTAACCAGAGAGGAGAAATTCAAGAAGTACGAAGATGTTATGGGTAAAGCAAGACATTAGAGGAATCTAGGTCCAAGGGGGAGTTTGTTGATACATGTGTACCTAGATTCTGAGCTGAATGAAATATCTTTGTAATGTCTTGATTATATGTAATTGAATATTGATTAATGAAATACATTTAGTTGTTTATATTATAATGTTTATATATTTCATTAATGGGTTGTGTAATGACTAATTATATAGGTTTGTGGTTGTTTGAATTGGTATGCATAATGTTGTAATGATTAACACATTCAAAATTAAGATGATGAAGTTATCATGCGAATGGGCCATGCCAATGGACCATACACATGAATAACTTCATTCGAATGGCTCAGTCATATGACTGAACCATGAGACTGGATCAGTCGGAAGACTGAAGCATGAGATTGAACCAGTCGTACGATTGAAGGCTCAGTCGTGCGTATGGATCAACCGCATAGCTCAATCGCACGACTGAACCATGCGAATGGTTCAGTCGCCCGAATGAGAAACCCTTACCTATAAATACCACCTAGTTCGTGGAAAAACGTAACACTTTGAATATTCATAACCCTAGTCGACCCAGAGCGCCCTGTTCGTCAATTCCAACTTCATAGAACGTCCCAGATCATTCCTAATATATTCTTAACGTTTTCTAATCGTTAGGATTGATCCTGATTTCATTCTCCCTGATTGGATCGCCAATCAAATAGGATTCCGCACTATTTGATCCGGTATAACGAAGAATCAGTTAGTACTCCGTACGTACACGGTCCTAACAAACATTTCTTTCCCGTGCAGCTTTAACTATGACCCAATCATTGCTAATCTGAAAACCTGGTTTCAAGACATAAAGTGAGAATCATCAAAAAGAACAGAATAAGATTTGTCACAAATTTGGGAAACACTTAGAAGATTAAAGTTCAACTGTGAACAGAAGTTGACTTTATCAAAACTGATAATCCCATTTGACACTGTTCCCTCTCCTGTTATCTTTCCACCTGCATCACCTCCAAAAGCAACGTGTGTTCCATCTTTTAACTGAAAATCTTGCAACAAGGCTTGATTGCCTGTCATATGCCGGCTACACCCACTGTCAACATACCATGAGTTTATTGGTCTCCGCGGGCATACCTGCATTCAAAATCAGTTTATTGCCTGTCATATGCCGAGATGGTCTTGGGCTTGCCAAATTTGTCAACAATTGTAAACTGTTTAAAATGAAGTTTTTTTACATCTGGTTTCTTTGAAAATTTTGGATTTTCAAATCCTCATTGAAAAACATGTTGATTGTCTCTTTGTTGTTTTGTTTTTAAAACATTATATCTGTTTTCAAGATCATCATCAAGAGATCTTGAATCATTATTTGAAGCATTTGAGAATGTTCCATTTTCTTATTCTCATAGATCGTGGAATAAACTTTCCTTGATTGTATTGCTGTGGTTTGACAAAATATTGATTATCATAATCTGAATTGTTTCTTTTAAAAGATCTCAAACCCAAGGAAGGTTGTTGTTTTTGTGAATACTTAAACCCAATATTATGATTTCTTTTAAATTATGGGTTTACAAATCCTTGATTACTAAAATCCTTCCTTGAAGAGTTCTTTCTAAAGTAGCAATCATTTGTATTATGATTTCTTTCATTACACAATGCACAGTATTTGTTAAAGTAGCAATCAGCAGTTGTGTGATTTGTCATATCACATATATGGCAATACTTGTTAAAGTAACATTGTAAAATGTCATGATTATACATATCACAGATATCATAATATTTCTGAGCTTGTTTAAACAATATTTTGTTAACCCTTGAAGTGGAATCAACATTTGATTCTTGATTAAATTTTGGGTTAGGCAATTTAATTTGTGATTTCTTGGGTGTGAATTTGGTCATTTGATTCTTAGGATTTTTCTTTTAGACTTGATCACAATTCTTTGACTCCTTAGATTCAAATCTTTTATACACAGCGGAAGTCTTAGGACCTGAATTTGTTTTTATATCAGAGTTAGATTTGATCTTAGGTTTAGATGTCATTTTTGTGAATGTGTTCATGTCAAAAGTTCCTGCAGACACAAACATCACAGGTGTAATTTGAATGTTTTTCTTTGTCTGTTTGATTGATTCAGCTTTCTTAGCTTTAGCAGCTTTTCTTCTTCTTTGATTTCTTAATCTTGATGACATTTTATTGTTTTGATTCTCAATTGAATCTTGAGAAGATTCCTTTTGACAATTTTTAATTTCAATCAATTTAGTTGAGCTTGAATCATCAGAATAAGTGTTATCTGATTTAAGTTCTTCACACTTTCCTTTCATCTTGTTATTATCATCTGTAGATTTTGAAATCTTTTGTTCACGTTGATTAATAACACTTTCACATTTTGGAACAAACAGCTTTTTCTCTATTTGTTGAGGTTCATAAGATTTGACTTTAATTGGATGACCATTTTTGATCTTTTCTAAGTCAGTTTCTTCATAAACTTCAACATTTTTCTTTTTAAAGTTCTTTTGATCTTGAAATTCTTTAAGTTTAGCTTTGTTTTCTGGTGAATGATCATGAGTATTGAAATTCTCTAGTAATGTGTTTGAGATTGATTCAGGCATAGGTTCATGTGTGAATCGTAATCCTGTTTTATCTTTGTCATTTCTTCCATTCACCAGTTGCTCAACAATTTTCTTTGAGCTTTTTAACTTTGGCTAAATCTATTTGAGTTGCTGCATGTGCCAATTTTTCTTGTTCAAGAGTTTTGGTCATCTCTTCAAGTTGTTTCTTAACAAGTTCAAGTTCTTTAAGAGTTTTGTTCCAAGAAGCTTGAAGAGATATGATCTTGTCATCAACAATCTTATGATCTGTTTTTAGCTTGTTGTGCTTTAATTCCTCTTGTTTGAGTTTATCACGTATTTTGAATGAGTATGATCTGTAATGTTCAACCTGTTCAAAACATGCTTTAGTGCACATTTTATCTCTTACTTCCACTGGTATTTCTGGATAAGAATGAGAAGATTCAGTATCAGAAGATGAGTTAACAACCTTTGGTTGTTCAGATTGTGCCATAAGAGCAACTTCTTCAGTACTTTCTTTTGGATCTGATTTGTCGCTCCAGTCATAATCATCCTCTTGATCAGAATAATCATCTTTCTTTGGATCATTTTCCTCAGACCAGTCTTTATCATCCAGTTCAGCAATCAGAGCCAGACCATTAGTGAGATCAGCAGTAAACTGTTCTGCATATGCACTCCAATCATAACCATTTTTGATGTTTACAACCAGTGCCTTCTTTGGTTCCTCACTTGTCTTCTCTTCCTTAGGTTCTGGCATAGGTAGGCTTTGATACAGCTTTTGAAATGTCTTGTTAGCCTGTTGCTGATATTTTTGACTGTTTGAGCTACCTTGACCATTTCCTCCTTGATTCCTTGGGGCTTTACACTCTCTTGAAAAATGACCATAGCTATTACAGTTAAAGCACCTTGATTTTGATTTATCAAACCCAACAGTTTTGTTTGTGCTGGGTTTATAATTTCTATTAGAATAAGAATGCTTTTGAGTTCTGTAAGCTATCATGACCATTTGCCAGTTAAGATCCATCTCTTCTACATCATCAGGATCCATCTCAAACAGATCTTGTAGAACTAGCTCCACTTGAGTCAGATGACTGCCTTGATAAGCTTGGAAACTTGCCATGAATGCTGTAAAGGCTGATTTTGACTCTTCATCCTGTAAAAGAATATTAATAACATGTTTTACTTTGCTAGGATTAGCAGAGTTAGAAGATGAACTCTCAGTTTGAGGTTTAGGCATTTGAGCTTTAGGAGGAGTCTGTGATTGTTGTTGAGTGGAATAGGCAGGTGTACTAGTGAAGAATCCTGCTCCCACAAACAGATCACCTTCATCTTCAGGAGTTGATTGGTCTTTAGCCAGAAATGCATTCTCTACTGTATTTGCTGGAGAAGCAACATGCTTATACTGAGATGTTGATGCATGTCTATCATTGTTTCTTGAACTCTCATCAATCTCTACAGACTCAATCTTAGCAATGAGAAGGTCAAGATCCATTGGAAACTTTTCAGTATGTTTCAACAAAGTAACAGTTTGTTTCCAAGATGATGGTAGTGCATTCAGAAGTCTGTTGTTTAGATCCTCAAGATCATTCTTGATTCCTAAGGTAGACATTTCTGTAGTTAATTGCACAAACCTGTTCATCATTTGATTAATAGTTTCTCCTGAGATACGCTCAAATAATTCAAGTTGCCTTTTAAGTTTCTGTTTCTTAAGATCTTGAATTTCCTTCCCTCCTTCACATGTAACCTTCAAGGCTTTATACATTGTATATCCAGTTTGATAGTTTTCAAGCCTTGAAAGAACTTCCAATGGTAGTCCTTTACACATGAGAGAATAAGCTTTGATGTCATTCTTCACCTTCTTTAGATCATCACCATGAAGATTATCTTCTGGATAAGGCTCTTGTGAATCTTTAGAGTACACAAATCCTCTGTATGGTCCATCAGTGATAATAGGGATATAGGGTCCTTTTTCAATTGATTTCCATAAATCTGTGTCTATGGAATTCAAATGATGTTTCACTCTAAGTGACCAGTTTTCAAAATCAGCTCTGTTTTTAAGTTTAGGAACTCTATTTTGAGAATCTTCTGATTTCGCCATTCTTATATTTTTGTTATTTTTCTAAGTTTTTGAATTAAGAAAAGACTTAAAAAAATATTTTTGGATTTTCGAATTTTTAAAAAAATTTCTGTCAATGAAGATGAGTCTGAACAGTGGTGATAAGTCCCAACAGTAAGAAACGCCCCAACAGTGATGAAATGCCTCAACAGCTGATAAGTCTAAGGGATTGCCTTAGAAATATTCCCAATTGGAACTCTCAAACAGTAGTGAAACGTCTTCACAGTTGAAACTCTCGCACAGTGGTTATACGCCCACACAGTAGTTATACTTCCACACAGTGGTTATATTCCCAAAAAAGTGAAACTTCCACAGTGGTTATATGCCCACACAGTGGTAATACTCCTAGGGTTAAAAAATCTGAACAGTTGAAAAACGCCTGAACAGTGCTCAAACGCCTGAACACTTAGGCAAATTTCAGTGATTTTCCAACCCTAATACGCCACATTCATCATGTTCTTGTGAATGTAACAAACTCTGAAATTTCGAAATCTTCCAAATGTTGATGAATTGAACTGAAACTTTACAATTAGTTCATTTTGATGCCGATAATCTGTAAGGCCCTCCTTTCCAGGGGGACCTCACAGTTGGTCATTCACAGTAAAACATCGATTTAAAGCAATCATTTACTCATATATGTATAAATAACTATCGCAGCGGAAAATACGGTGAATTCAATTCATTACAATGTAGATAAGTTAAAATATAAACATTGTTTTTAAACATCAAAACTATTCAAAAGTCCTCTTAAGTTCTTCTTTATCAGGGATGCCAATCTTTAGGTGCCAAGAAGCTTCAATTTCCATGCTCCCATCCCGTAGGCTCTAACTTTCACCTGTCAACCGATATGCATACAAAAGTCAGCTTCGCTGAGTGAATTCTAGGTTTACTTTGTTAAATAACTTTCTTACAAAGTAATAGCTTTAGTCGTTAAAATGATCATCATCTATCAAACATCTATACACACGGGCTATTTCTTTATCGATACTTTATCATTTCTTGTTATTTATTACTCTTCTTTATCCGTCAATTCTCTGTCACAATCGGTGCCTAGGCTCGCCTAGGACTTTACCGACACGCCAATTAAGGACTTACTGTCGTACCCGATCAGGCCATTATTGTCATGCCAATTCAGGACTTACTGACCTGCCTATTCGAGCATACTTTATCACTTTATCACTGGTGAGGGCACAATGAATGCAACCCTCCTTTATCAATTGCTTGCAAGGCTTTACTTTATCACTTTATCAAGGTACATGATATAGGCCCAATAACAATTCTTTAAGTTTCACTTATATCTTTAGTTTTCATATACACTTAGCACATAATAAGAAGCAAACTCTTAGTCTAAACATCCACATTTCATCAATCATGAGAGATAAACTAGATAACAGACTCTCCGCGGGACAGCGGGGGTTCGGAGGCGGCAGCCCCTGATAGCGGGGTTCTAGGGGCGGCAGCCGCTGGTGGGGTCCAAGGCGCCCGAAAATTATTTTGAACTATTTAAATGACACATTTAACTTTAGAAAATTTTACTTTCTTGATAAAAGGTCTTAAAAACCGTTCACATAAAAGTATGTATTTTAGTATGCATATCACCCCAAAACATTGAATATGGGTAAAGGAGGGGTCTAGAACTCACCTGAACTTGTCCAATAGCTTAAATTCTAAGCCTCTTAAGCTATAGCCTGAATACTCTAGCTGCACGAAAGTTAATATGCAAAAACGTCATTTTCTTCATAGTTTCGCCCACAGTTTCGAAGGTAGTTTCACTGCCAGTTTTGCTGGCGGTTTCGCTACCAGTTTCGCTGGGCAGCACTTCTGTCAGTTTCGCTGGACAGATTCGCTGGCATGAGCGCCCAACTTTCATTGGAATTTCCTAGTTTCGCAATGTCTAAGGTCAGCCTAAGTACTTAGCGAAGCTATTAGCGAAACTGTAGTTTCGCTGTAGCGAAACTGTAGTTTCGCTAGGATTCTCCTAGTTTCGCTGGATAAATGCACAGTTTCGCTGGATGAATACTTAAAATTCGCTGGATCGGGGCCTAGTTTCGCTGGATGAATAAAAACTAAAAATCAGCCTGTTTTTAACCCAAAATCTTAACTTTTTACGTCCAAATCCTTGGTTTACCTTCCATGAAACCAGATCTAAGCTTTTTACACATTTTCATAAGTAAAAATTTGACCTTTATGTGTTTCTTTGAACTTTTCAAAACCTCAAAACCCTAGAATCCAGGTTTGATCTACATAAGGCCTTAGAGGTCGATTCTTACCTTGTTTTGTTGCTCTTTCCTTAAGTTTTGATGCTCCAATCAACCAGATCTTCACTCTTCCACCTTTGAATCTCCAAAACTTGAGTTTTCTTCCACTTTTTCTCTCTACTTTCTCTCTCTACGAATTTGGTGGCTAGGGTTGGAATGATGGAATGGACCTGATCATGCATGGTTTAAGGGCTGATTAAGGGCCCTTAAACCCATCAAACCTAGCCCATTAAGGCTAATATGGTCCATAGCCCACTAATTTACCCCTTTATTTCTTAAATTAACCCTTAAAAGCCCATTATTATTAAATGGCTTGTTTCGGGAAATTTCGGGGCGTTACATAATCAATCTTCTAACATCAATTGCAGCAATTATCAACAATTTTCCACTCAATTTCATAAATCTCAGTTTGTAAACTCAAGAACATCTTTTTGAACACTTTTTCACTCATTCACTCAATTTTGATGAGATATACTGCAATTTGTGATTCAAATCATGTTTCTGATGATGAAACACAACTCTAATTAACAATATTTCACTTGAATTGTCAATCTATTACAGATTTCAGTGTATTTTTAAAGATTCTATGTTCGACAGAACTTCAAGAACACTCAACCGAAAGCTCTGATACTAATTGATAAGATCAATTAGAGCAATCTATAACGATTCATGATAACAATTCAGAGAAATACAAACAATGTAATCAAATCTAGCAATATCAACAAAATTCTGAATTCATTGATATGCAATGACAATTACAAGAGTTAGAAAGCAGTTTATCCAAAAACTTGTCATTCTACTCTTAAGTCTAAGCTATTTATACTAGAAACTAAGGAACTAAAATTTACAAAACTAGTCCCTATACTAGTATAAAATACAAAACTAGACACTAAAGACTAAATGTTAATCTTCTAAGGGACTTAACACCATAAACAAGGATCATTAATATATGTGAAATGACATGCTATCAAGATGAAAAGAACAACCATAGGGTGTTCTTGAAACTACTTTTCAAGAACAAGATGATGAAGTATGGATGAGATGAAGATGATGATGCTCTTGAATGTACAGCCTTTAAGAGAGAAAACCTCAAGTTTGTATACCCACATGACTTAGCAAACACCTAACTTGTTAGGTAGTAGAACACCAAGTCTCTTGTCCTTCTTGGTAAACCCGAAAATTAGCCAATATGAGCTTCAACTTCAGCCAAAATCGAATTTTTCAGCAAGTAGAAGGAAGAGAGACCAATTACATGTGTGAGAGAGAAAGAGTGTATTAGGGGAAGAGTGCAAGTTGGTATAAAGTGTTGTATTAAACCAAGACTAAAAGGGAATCCAAGACCCTAAGGGGCGGCCGAATTCCCCATTTTAAAATGGGTTCCCTCCCATTTTATTTTATAAAATTTAACACACTTAAACCCATAAGATTATAAAATTAAAACCTCTTTTAATTTTATAACATTAACACACTATTATTTGTTATTATTTAACACACTTAAATAATGAAACAAATAATTTCTAATGAACAAATTATCCATGTAATGTTGTTCTCTTACTAAAGCAAAGTTCTAGAAAACCTATTTTCTAAAATGGTGTCAATATTTATTTGTATGATCTCATCAACAAATAAATATTTATTGGTGTTTGTTTAGCTTGTTATTGGGTATGACCTGACTTGGATCATAACGTACTAACCACATCAATCTTGTATGTGTCTTGGGCATACAAGTTCCAACATTTCAAATCCAAAGTACTGAAAAATGTAAATGGAAAAACACATGCCAAACAATAATTTAAACCAAATGTAAACCACTCAAAACGTAAGTGTTACTAGTTTTACAATATATGCTCGACCTGCGTGCTCCTATAGGCTGTAGCTAACCTCGACCTGAGAATAGCATACTAAAAGTGTGAACGCAATGGTTGGTGAGTTTAAGAGTTTGACTTTAAACCTAAGCAGTAACAGTTAATAAACTTAAGTACTGTGCTTAAACAGATAGGTAATCTTGTTTCAGTAACAAGCATAGTGATTTTGCGATGGAAGCTGGCATGCGTTTCATTTGTCTGCCTCCTGTCACAACATACCATGTTGTGATGATGTTTGTGTTTAGGACAATATTGCACCCGTGTGACCTCGAGTCGCCCGAGTGGGGCTTGCCAGACCTAGTAGTATTTGTTGGATTTGTTACATCATTATCAAAGTTAGTTTAACCATTTACACTACAAAACGCAGCGGATATAAGTTGTTAAAAGTTGGTTTAATAATCTGAAAAATAAACCATTTTTAACTCAAAACAAACCCAAGAACAAGGATCATATATATGTGAAATAAAATGCTATCAAAAAACGAAAAAGAACAACCATAGGGTATTCTTGAAACTACCTTTCAAGAACAAAAGGATGTTGTATGGATGAAAAGAAGGTGATGATGCTTCTTGAATGCCTAGCCTCCAAAAGAGATGTCCTCAAGCTTGTATACCCACAAGTTCTTACAAACACCTAACTTGTTAGGAAGTGCAACACCAAAACCTCTTCTTGTGCCTACTTTAAAACTGAAATTCAGCCACTTGAAATCCGAAAATTAGCCCCTTTCAAACTCGAATTTTCAGCTAAGAAAGGAAGAAGAAAGAGTTTATGCATGTGTGTGAGAGAGAGTGTGAATGGTAGAGTGTAAGAATAGATTAATGTCTTGTATTAAAACAAGACATGTAATCCCAAGGTGTGCATGCAATGGGGCGGCCGCAAAATTTGAAATGGGTTTCCACCCATTTCAATTTTATAAGATCTTACACTCTTTAATCCATAAGTTTATAAAATTAAACCCCTTTTTTAATTTTATAACTTTAACACACTATTATTTGTTATTATTTAACTTACTGAAATAATGATACAAATAATTTCTCATGAACAAAAATCATGCAATTAATTTGTTCTATTTCAAATGCAATAATTTAGAAAACCCATTTTCGAAAGTGGTGTTAATATTTATTTGTTTGATCATATCAACAAATATATATTTATTGGTATTTGCTTAACCTGTTATTGGGTATGACCCGACTTGGATCATAACATAATAACCACATCAATCTTGTATGTGTCTTGGGCATATAAGATCCAATAATCTCCCACTTGCACAAGATTCATAGAAGATTGATGCAAGCAGTAAATACCGCCTAACATCGGTTTACTACTCTTAATACGTATGACTAAGAGCCATTCAATAACATCATCCCCTTCAAGTACCTTACTCGAAATGTTTTAAGTGAGTCAATCATCTATCCTTTTGTCACAGATGTCATGTTAAATCCCAGAGACACAGAGTGATCATTCTCCATTGATTTAACTTTATCAGGCCTTAGACATCTTACTCTCAACGAATAAGAGGTACAAATCCCATCTTGACTACATACGTCTCTCATTATCACCTCGTATTATACCTAAATTCAGCCTTATGTACTGCCATGTTTCAGAACAGCAAAGAACTAAGTCAAAGTATAACATTCGATGAATATCAACACCCAATATGTATCTCAGGACAGAGGATACCTAATGTTATTCGCCTTTACTCAAAATTACTTATGATGAATCAGGAAGATTCCATGTTGTAATATTTGAGATGCGGGTCAGTCCAATATTTGTATCACACAAATATCTATGAACATTGGCAGCAACCCTTTGCTCTATATTCATCCGTATGAATATCTACCAATCCAAGTTCATAATAGTCTTACCCTCATACTTGTTCCCACAAGTATGAACGACTATGGACATTTTGAGAAAATGATTTACTCATGGATTTTAAACATCAAAATAGGAACATTAGTTGAAACATTATAACCAAATAATTTATTCAAGTAATAAAAGGTTTCAATAACTAAAACAAAATTAAAGATCAAATCCAGTCACTAAAATATTGAAGTCCCATGGCACAAGCATGACTTTCATGCTTTGCCTTTTCAAGAAGCTTCATGAGTGGATCCGTAATGTTTTGATCTGTGAGAACTTTGCGAATACATATCTTACCCTTTTCAACTTCATCCTTTATGTAGTTGAATCTCCGTTCAATGTGCCTAGTCTTTTGATGTGCACGGGGTTCCTTGATTTGAGCAATCGCACCCTCGTTATCACAAATAATTTCTAGGGGGTCCTGAATAGAAGGCACTACCCCTAGATCGGCAATGAATTTCTTTAAACATGCAGCTTCCTGGGCTGCTAATGAAGCGGCGATGTATTCTGACTCTGTAGTTGTTAATGCCACCACATCTTGCTTAGAGCTCTTCCAAGAAATTGCTCCTCCATTCAAGATGAAAATATACCCCGATTGTGATCGCGAGTCATCCCGATCAGTTTGGAAACTCGCATCCGTGTAACTCTTTACTACGAGTTCCTCCTCACCAGATCTATAGATTAGGAACATATCTTTGGTCCTTCTTAGGTACTTAAGTATGTTCTTAACAACCATCCAATGATTGTTTCTAGGATTTTGTTGGTATCGGCTTGTCATGCTCAAAGTGCATGACACGTCCGGTCTAGTGCATATCATTGCATTCATGATGGATCCTATAGCAGACGCATACGGGATTCCCTTCATTTTGTCTTGCTCATCCTTTGAGCTTGGACATTGAGTCTTACTCAATATCGTTCCTCTTTGGATAGGTACCGTACCTTTCTTAGAGTTTTCCATCTTGAACCTTTTCAAGATCTTGTCAATATATGCACTTTGATTTAAACCTATCAACCGCCTTGATCTATCCCTATAGCTCTTTATTCCCAAAATATAGGCGGCTTCACCAAGATCGTTAATGGAAAAACAGCTTCCAAGCCAGGCTTTTACACCTCCAAGGTTGGGATGTTACTTCCAAGTAGTGGAATGTCATCGACATACAATACTAGGAAAGTGATGATGCTCCCACTAGCTTTCTTATATACACATGCTTCATCAGCGTTTTTGATGAACCCAAATTTGATTATCTCTTCATTAAAATGGTGATTCCAACTTCTTGATGCTTGCTTCAATTCATAGATTGATTTCTTTAACTTGCATACTTTATTAGGATGCTTTTGATCAACAAAACCTTCAGGCTGAACCATATAGACATCTTCCTCAAGATATCTATTTAGAAAAGCAGTTTTGACATCCATTTGCCAAATCTCATAAGCATAATGAGCAGCTATGGCAAATAATATCCTAATAGACTTTAGTATTGCAACGGGTGAGAAGGTCTCATCATAATCAACCCGTTGAGTTTGAGTGAAACCTTTTCCTACAAGTCTAGCTTTATAATTATCCAAGTTTCTATGCATATCGGTTTTCTTCTTAAAAACCCACTTACTTCCAACTATCTTGGAGTTAAGAGGTAGTTCAACCAAGTCCCGTACTTGATTGTCATACATGGATTGCATCTCAACGTTCATGGCTTAAAGCCATTTGTCACAATCCAAATTGGACATTGCATCACGATAAGTGGTTGGTTCATCGGAATCTACCACATAGCATCCATCCATGAAAAATCCATATCTTTCAGGTGGATTACTAATTCTACCAAATCTACGAATGTTTTGTGTGTATTGATCAACCATTTGATCATCCTGAACATCCTCATGTTGAGTGTTAGTGTCAACCAAACGTGTATCAGTTTGTGGTTCTTGATCTTCCTCATGATCCACTGTTCTACTGCTAGTTCCTTCCGTAAGGAACTTAGCTTCTAAGAACTCAGCCTTCTTGGCAACAAACTCATTTTGTTCCAATGGATCATAGAAATAATATCCATAGAATCTCTAGGATATCCAATGAAGATACACTTAGTGGAACGACTTTCTAACTTGTTTGAGGTGGGAGTCTTAACATAAGCCTCACAACCCCATACCTTTAAATATAATAGTGATGGAACCCTTCCATGCCATATTTCAAAAGGTGTCCTTTCCACTTTCTTGGTTGGGGCCATATTCAAAATACGGGCCGCTCAGAGCAAAGCGAAACCCTAAAATGATAGAGGCAATGAGCTTCTAGCCATCATAGATCGAACCATATACAATAGAGTTTGATTTCTCCTCTCAGACACACCATTGTGTTGTGGTGTTCCAGGTGGAGATAGTTATGAGACGATACCACAACTTCTAAGATGATATCTAAAAGCATCACTTAGGTATTCACCTCCTCCATCGGTGCGGAGAATTTTTGTTTTCTTGTTGAGTTGATTTTTTACTTCATTCTAGAATATTTTGAACATTTCAAAAGCTCCATCTTTGTGTCTTAATAAGTGCACATAACCATATCGACTATAGTCGTTGGAAAAGGTAAAGAAGTATCTTTCTTTATACCTAGTCATTGGTTTAAAAGGAACACATACATCTGAATGTATGATTCCTAATAAATCTTTTGCCCTTTCGGATTTGCCACTAGAAGGTGCCTTAGTCATTTTACCTTGTAAACAAGATTCACATACATTAAACGAATCATATTCACTTGCTTTTAAAAGACCGTTCTTTTGAAGTGTTTGTATGCGTTTCTTGTTTATATGACCAAGATGGCAATGCCAAGATAGGTATCACTCAAATCCAATTTGAGTTTCTTGGTGGTGGTTTGGTACAATGAGCTATCATATAATGTGTTTTCATGAACCAATTCATAAATACCATTAACAGGAATAGCTTTAAAATAAAAAATTTCATTTAAAGAAACATGAATTTCATTTTTATTAAATGTCATAACATAACCATATTGTTTTAATTGGGAAACTGAAATAATGTTCCTAGTCAAACTAGGAGCATACAAAACATTGTTCAAAATTGCTTCCAAACCATTTGGAAGCTTCATGATGTAGTCCCCTCGGTCTTCAACTTGAACTTTTGCCCCATTCCCCATGTAGAGGCTAACATCCCCTTTCTTCAAGTCCTTACTTCTTTCGAACCCATGCAATAAGTTGCATATGTGAGTTCCACATCCAGTATCCAATACCCATGTGTTTGAGGATATTAAATTTAGATCAATATGAATCCTGAAATTTGTACCTGAGGTTTTCCTGACATCCCTCTTTGCTTGCAACTCTTTAAGATGGATTGGACAATTTCTTTCCCAATGTCCAATCTCCCCACACTTAAAGCATGGGTCATTCGAAGCAACCTTTTGGTTCTTCTCCGCTGGTTTCGGTGGTGGCGCTCTAACCACTCCCTTTCCCTTTCCCCTAATGTGCCCTTTACCCTTGGCAACATTTGCCTTGGGTGTGGGGTGAGGCCTCTTCTTGTTCCCTCCTTCGTTGATGGTGAGAACGGGTAAAACCTTTTTACGCATGGCCGCCTCGGCAGTTTTGAGCATATAGTGAAGCTCACTTATGTTCTTGTCCCACCCGTTCATGTTATAATTCATGACAAAGTTGTCAAACCTTTTTGACAAAGAGTTGAGATCAAATCCGTAGCCAACTCTTTCAAGACGGGACAATTCAGCCTTTTGAGGTGGTCAATGTGGTTTTTCATCTTAAGTACATACGATGAAACAGATTGGGTGTCATCCATACGACATGCATGGAGTGCTCGAACCGTTTCGAAGCGCTCTACCCTTACTTGTTGTTGGAACGTTTCCTTTAACTGGTTAATCATGTCGTACGCTCCATGATGTTCATACTCCTTTTGGAGATCCGGAGTCATACTTGCCAACATGAGGCAAGACACTTGGACCGAGTCCTCGGTGTATTTTACCCAATTCATAAAGGCCTCCTCATCCTCCTCATTAGGTTGATTGGGAATCGGATCGTCTAAAATATACGATCGTTTCTCTTGCTTGTGAACAATTCTCAAGTTTCGAAACAAATCTATAAAGTTATTATGGTTTAGACGCTCCTTTTGGAGAATGGTCCTTAGTGATAGTGAGTGAGAGGACGAGATATCATTATTTTCATTATTGTTGGTGGCCATCTACAAAATTTAACAAAGTTCAATTTTAGTGTTTTCGATGTTGTTCATATTTTAATAATTAAAGCCCTTTTAAGTGTCTTACATAATTTTAAAAGTATCGAATCCAACGTTACATTTAAATAGTGGTTAGGTGACCTTTATCCCATTATTTA
This sequence comes from Flaveria linearis, assembly GCA_024085815.1. Taxonomy (NCBI): domain Eukaryota; kingdom Viridiplantae; phylum Streptophyta; class Magnoliopsida; order Asterales; family Asteraceae; genus Flaveria; species Flaveria linearis. The sequence goes on along the minus strand of CM044003.1, from coordinate 57,560,732 downwards.
AATTAACAAGGTAGTCAAGGTTTTGACAATTGGAACCCTTTGCAACTTCTAGGGTATGGGATCGACTTAAACATCATATGTGTGGTCGGCACGTTTATCCCATCAACACCTTTAGGTGATCCATTAAACGTGGTTTGCAAATCAAATCACCCAACTTGCACACACATGTGAGTTTTCCAACATAAGTGGTTAGGTGACCTTTATCCTACAAATATGGTATCCCCACCTCAAATCACAATTTCCCTCAAAATTGTTAGGTGACCTTTATCCCATTAAGAGTTTCCGAGTGACTCAAGTGTTGTGCAGAAGGACGGTGTTAAACTTGTTTATAAAAGAAATTTTAAGTTTTCATAATACAAGTTTAGAAAACTCTATGTACCTTATATCTGCATGCTTTCAAAGACAAGGTACCCTATGGTTCACCTTTTAATAAAACCCTTTTTATTAAAGTCATTAATCCTTTGAATAACCTTTTATTAATCACTTAATGATAAAGAACCATCAATTTTTCAGCTTGTTATGTTTGTTAATAAGTTTGTTATGCATATCCAAATATCAAACAACAATCATTGAACAAACAACCAAACAAGCATAATCATACAAACAAGTGCATAACCATAGCCACTAAGTTGACTACACTTGTTTGCCATCACAAGTGTTGTCATAAGGTCTTTCCTAAGGATTAATAATGACACATCATATGTGTCCATGAACTCCCACTTGAATCCACATCCAAAACTTCAAGTGTCCATGTCTTTTGTGTCCATCTTTGGGTCTTCATCTTGTGCATCTTCTTTTACAAAATTATATCCTAATACAATTTTTCTAATAAAAGAAATGCACCTAATCTATTTATTACATAACCAATGAATAAATAAATTACAACCCAAAAATACAAACACAAATATTACAACCCTTTCAAGAATCAAAACCAACATGACAACCACAATCAACCAAATCCAAAACACATAAGGTCAAGGCTATGATATGCACCAAAATATGTATCATACAAAACATTCAAGAACAACTATGAACCCCTTTTAATAACATTAAAGTTCTGGCTAACATGAACCACAACTTTAGGGTTTTGTCCAAACAACATAATCAACCATTTGATGTTAATCTTTCAAGGTTTATACTAAAGCGTGTAAGATAAAACCTTGAAACATAAGGGATTCAATCATCCATAACAAACAGCCCCTAATGGGTTCAAAAAGTCCATGAAAATTAAGTTTTCAAGAACTTTTGAAGCAAGTATTCCACATAACTGGCTCTAGATGCCATTGTTGGGTTTTGTAACAAGTTTATCAAAGCAGGTTTAACCATTTAAACTTCAAAAACGCAGTGGATATTAGTGGTTAAGTGTGTTAAACAATCTGAAAATTTTAAGCATTTTAACCAAAAACAAAACCCATAAACAAGGATCATTAATATATGTGAAATGACATGCTATAAAAATGAAAAGAACAACCATAGGGTGTTCTTGAAAATACCTTTCAAGAACAAGATGATGAAGTATGGATGAGATGAAGATGATGATGCTCTTAGTGTCCAGCCTTCAAGAGAGAAAGCCTCAAGTTTGTATACCCACAAGACTTAGCAAACACCTAACTTGTTAGGTAGTAGAACACCAAGTCTCTTGTCCTTCTTGTTAAACCCAAAAATCGGCCAATGTGAGCTTCAACTTCTACCAAAATCGAATTTTTCAGCAAGTAGAAGAAGGAAGAGAGACCAATTGCATGTGTGAGAGAGAAAGAGTGTATGAGGGGAAGAGTGCAAGTTGGTATAAAGTCTTGTAATAAACCAAGACTAAAAGGGAATCCAAGACCCCAAGGGGCGGCTGAATTCCCTATTTTAAAATGGGTTCCCTCCCATTTTATTTTATAAAATTTAACACTCTTAAACCTATAAGATTATAAAATTAAAACCTCTTTTAATTTTATAACATTAACACACTATTATTTTTTATTATTTAACACACTTAAATAATGAAACAAATAATCTCTCATGAACAATTTATCCACATAATGTTGTTCTTTTACAAAAGCAAAGTTCTAAAAAACCTATTTTCTAAAATGGTGTCAATATTTATTTGTATGATCTCATCAACAAATAAATATTTATTGGTGTTTGTTTAGCTTGTTATTAGGTATGACCCGACTTGGATCATAACGTACTAACCACATCAATCTTGTATGTGTCTTGGGCATACAAGCTCCAACATTTCAAATCCAAAGTACTGAAAAATGTAAATGGCAAAACACGCGCCAAACAATAATTTAAACCAAATGTAAACCATTCAAAACGTAAATGTTATCAATTTTAAAATATATGCTCGACCTGCGTGCTCCTACAGGCTGCAGCTACCCTCGACCTCAGAATAGCATACTAAAAGTGTGAACGCAATGGTTGGTGAGTTCAAGAGTTTGACTTTAAACATAAGCAGTAACAGCTAATAAAACTTAAGTAGTGTGCTGAAACAGATAACTAATCTAGTTTCAGTAACAAGCATAGTGATTTTGCGATGGAAGCTGGCATGCGTTTCATTTGTTTGCCTCCTGTCACAACATACCACGTTGTGATGATGTTTGTGTTTAGGACAATATTGCACCCGTGTGACCTTGATTCACCCGGGTGGGGCTTGCCAGACCTAGTAGTATTTGTTGGATTTGTTGCATCATTATCAAAGTTAGTTTAACCATTTAAACTACAAAACGCAGCGGATATAAGTTGTTAAAAGTTGGTTTAATAATCTGAAAAATAAACCATTTTTAACTCAAAACAAACCCAAGAACAAGGATCATACATATGTGAAATAAAAATGCTATGAATAACGAAAAAGAACAACCATAGGGTGTTCTTGAAACTACCTTTCCAGAACAAAAGGATGTGGTACGGATGAAAAGAAGGTGAAGATGCTTCTTGAATGCCTAGCCTCCAAAAGAGAAGTCCTCAAGCTTGTATACCCACAAGCTCTTGCAAACACCTAACTTGTTAGGAAGTACAACACCAAAACCTCTTCTTGTGCCTTCTTTAAAACTGAAATTCAGCCACTTGAAATCCGAAAATCAGCCCCTTTCAAACTTGAATTTTCAGCTAAGAAAGGAAGAAGAAAGAGTTTTTGCATGTGTGTGAGAGAGAGTGTGAATGGTAGAGTGTAAGAATAGGTTAATGTCTTGTATTAAAACAAGACATGTAATCCCAAGGTGTGCATGCAATGTGGCGGCCGAAAAATTGGAAATGGGTTCCCACCCATTTCAATTTTATAAGATCTTACACTCTTTAATCCATAAGTTTATAAAATTAAACCCCTTTTTTAATTTTATAACTTTAACACACTGTTATTTGTTATTATTTAACTTACTTAAATAATGATACAAATAATTTCTCATGAACAAAAATTATCCATATAATTTGTTCTATTTCAAATGCAATAATTTAGAAAACCCATTTTCTAAAGTGGTGTTAAGATTTATTTGTTTGATCATATCAACAAATAAATATTTATTGGTATTTGCTTACCCTGTTATTGGGTATGACCCGACTTGGATCATAACGTAAACCACATCAATCTTGTATGTGTCTTGGGCATATACGACCCAACAATCTCCCACTTGCACAAGATTCATAGAAGATTGATACAAGCAGTAAATACCGCCTAACACCGGTTTACTACCCTTAATACGTATGACTAAGCGCCATTCAATAACATCATCCCCTTCAAGTACCTTACTCGAAATGTTTTAAGTGAGTCAATCATCTATCCTTTTGTCACAGATGTCATGTTAAATCCCAGAGACACAGAGTGATCATTCTCTATTGATTTAACTTTATCAGGCCTTAGACATCTTACTCTCAACGAATAAGAGGTACAAATCCCATCTTGACTACATACGTCTCTCACAAACACCTCGTATTATACCTGAATTCAGCCTTATGTACTGCCATGTTTCAGAACAGCAAAGAACTAAGTCAAAGTATAACATTCGATGAATATCAACACCCAATATGTATCTCAGGTCAGAGGATACCTAATGATATTCGCCTTTACTTAAAATTACTTATGATCAATCAGTAAGATTCCGTGTTGTAATATTTGGGATACGGGTCAGTCCAATATTTGTATCCCATAAATATCTATGAACCTTGGCAGCAACCCTTTGCTCTATATTCATCCATATGAATATCTACCAATCCAAGTTCATAATAGTCTTACCCTCATGCTTGTTCCCACAAGTCTGAACGACTACGAACATTTTGAGAAAATGATTTACTCATGGATTTTAAACATGCAAAATAGGAACATTACTTGAAACATTATAACCAAATAATTTATTCAAGTAATGAAAGGTTCCAATATCCAAATACAAAATTAAAAGATCAAATCTAGTCACTAGAATATCGAAGTCCCATGGCACAAGTATAACCTTCATGCTTTGCCTTTTCAAGGTGCTTCGTGAGTGGATCCGCAATGTTTTGATCCATGTGAACTTTGCGAATACATATCTTTCCCTTTTAACTTCATCCTTTATGTAGTTGAATCTCCGCTCAATGTGCCTAGTCTTTTGATGTGCACGGGGTTCCTTGATTTGAGCAATCGCACCCTCGTTATCATAAAGAATTTCTAGGGGGTCTTGAATGGAAGGGACCACCCCTAGACCGGCAATGAATTTCTTCAACCATGCAGCTTCCTGAGCTGCTAATGAAGCGGCGATGTATTCTGACTCTGTAGTTGATAATGCCACCACATCTTGCTTATAGCTCTTCCAAGAGACTGCTCCTCCATTCAAGATGAAAGTGTACCCCGATTGTGATCGTGAATCATCCCGATCAGTTTGGAAACTCGCATCCGTGTAACCTTTTACCACGAGTTCCTCTTTACTAGATCCATAGATTAGGAACATACCTTTACTCCTCCTTAGATACTTAAGTATGTTCTTAACAACCATCCAATGACTATTTCCAGGATTTTGCTGGTATCGGCTTGTCATGCTCAAGGCGCATGACACGTCCGGCCTAGTGCATATCATTGCATACATGATGGATCCTATTGAAGACGCATACGGGATTCCCTTCATCTTATCTTGCTCAATATTTGAGCTTGGACATTGAGTCATACTCAATATCATTCCTCTTTGAATTGGTACTGTACCTTTCTTAGAATTTTCCATCTTGAACCTTTTCAAGATCTTATCAATGAATGCACTTTGATTTAAACCTATCAACCGCCTTGATCTATCCCTATAGATCTTTATCCCCAAAGTATAGGTGGCTTCACCAAGATCCTTAATGGAAAAAAACTTCTAAGCCAGGATATTACACCCTCCAAGGCTGGAACGTCATTTCTAAATAGTAGGATGTCATCGACATACAATACTAGGAAAGTGATGATGCTCCCACTAGCTTTCTTATATACACATGCTTCATCAGCGTTTTTGATGAACCCAAATTTGATTACCTCTTCATCAAAATAGTGATTCAAACTTCTTGATGCTTGCTTCACTCTATAGATTGATTTCTTTAACTTGCATACTGTTAGGATGTTTTGGATCAACAAAACCTTTAGGCTAAACCATATAGACATCTTCCTTAAGATATCCATTTAGAAAAGCGGTTTTGACATCCATTTGCCAAATCTCATAATCATAATGAGCAGCTATCGCAAATAATATCCTAATAGACTTTAGCATTGCAACCGGCAAGAAGGTCTCAATATAATCAACCCCTTGAGTTTGAGTGAAACCTTTTGCTACCAGTCTAGCTTTGTAAGTATCCAAGTTTCCATGCATATCGGTTTTCTTCTTGAAAACCCACTTACTTCCAACTACCTTGGAATTAAGAGGTGGTACAACCAAGTCCCACACTGATTGTCATACATGGATTGCATCTCAACGTTCATGGCTTCAAGCCATTTGTCACAATACAAATTGGACATTGCATCACGGTATGTGGTTGGTTCATCGGAATCTACCACATAGCATCCATCTGCGAAAAATCCATTTCTTTCAGGTGGATTACTAGTTCTACTAGATCTGTAAAACGTTTTTTGTGTATTGATCAACCATTTGATCATCCTCAACATCCTCATGTTGAGTGCTAGTGTCAACCAAATGTGTATCGGGTTGTGGTTCTTGATCCACTTCAAGATCGACAGTTCTACTGCTAGCCTCTTCCATAAGGAACTTAGCTTCTAAGAACTCAGCCTTCTTGGCAACAAACTCCTTTTGTTCTAATGGATCATAGAAATAATATTCCATAGAATCTCTAGGATATCCAATGAAGATACACTTAGTGGAACGGCTTTCTAACTTGTTTGAGGTGAGAGTCTTAACATAAGCCTCACAACCCCACACCTTTAGATATGATGAGATGGAACCCTTCCATGCCATATTTTGAAAGGTGTCTTTTCCACTTTCTTGGTTGGGGCCATATTCAAAATACGGGCCGCAGAGAGCAAAGCGAAACCCTAAAATGATAGAGGCATTGAGCTTCTAGCCATCATAGATTGAACCATATCCAATAGAGTTCGATTTTTCCTCTCGGACACACCATAGTGTTGTGGTGTTCCTGGTGGAGATAGTTCTGAGACAATGTAAGGCCCCGTTCCCGGGCACCTCACAATTGGTAATTCATCACTCATAAAACATGCAGCGGAAGTTAAACAAAACCATTTCATAGATTTTAATGACAACTTTTTCAATGTAATACAATACTATTAACTATTACAAAATATTATAAATTGCATTGCATCACAAAAATGTCATTATCATACGAATGGATGCCATCACAAAAATGCCAAGTAGCTGCCCCGTGCCATCCTCAGCAACTATTACCTGCAAACTGGAAAACACATAAAAGTCAGCGTTGCTGAGTGAGCTCTAGTTTTATAAATAAAATACTTGACCTTTTTATACAAACCTTCTTTACTTACATGCGTGGTCGTGCAACATACGTACAGATAGAGAATATTACTTTTACTTCCATTAACATTCATCATTCTTCATCATATTCATAGCATGCTTTCATTTCATGCTTTTCGTTAACATTCTCTTATTTTCATTCTCATTCTTTTGTAACGTACTCATTATCGTTCTTTTACATTCATACTTGTTTACTTACTTTCTTTCTTTCTTTCATACGTTACGTCATTCTTTTACATTTATATGGATTGATGAACAATACCCTGAACATTATGCACGAAGCTGATGCTGGACCTGTGATAAATAAACCACAAACATTGTGCATGAATCTGATCCAGTCAAGTAGGGCAAGTCATCTCTCCTATTCATACAAACATTTGGTCCTACCCCGAACATTGTGCACGAAGCTGATGCAGGACCTGCGGTAATTAAACCTCGAACATTGTGCATGAAGCTGATCCAGTCACCTAGGGCATACCAAAGGGCCTTGTCAATCTCAAAGATTGATCCTGTGTGCATCCTTTGGGGTAACTAATGACAACATGGTCGTGCACCTCCATTCATTTGCTTGCAAGCCATTCGTTCGTTCATTACGTTTTACTTTTCATCATTGTTATCTTTCCTTTCATTACGTTATTCCTTACGTTCTTTCATTCATTTTTCATACTACGTAAAGTAATAACATAATATATAACGTATTTTATAATATAGCACAAATACGTTTAATCATCATTAAAAGATAACACATCATATGTACTATGCCTTTTTCATGCCTTTTATACCCATTATACATCATACATACAACCCATAACCCTAAAACCTCTCATAATTATACTTAAATTGGGTAATCATTACCCATAAGTCAACCTTATTCAAAACCCTAGACTTTCTATTTTTCCCAGAATTTCAGAAATTTATTCTAAGGGTCTAGACACATGGGCACTATTTGGGCGCTTCTGCCCTGTTCAGACGTTTTGCCACTATGCAGACGTCTGGACTTAACTTGGTCTCTTTTTCACTTAGACGCATGGGCCTGTTTAGGCGCATGGGCCCTATTCGGACGTTTGGGCCTACACTTGGCCATTTTCTACTTATACGCATGGGCCTGTTTAGGCGCATGGGCCCTGTTCAGACGGTTGGGCATATTGGGCGGTTGGGAACACTTAGGAACTAAGCCGTTGGACGCATGGTCCACTGTTTAGGCGCATGAACAACTAACTTTCCCATAATCAACATAAATCAGTCCCATTTCATCTTAAATCATAATCTAAGCCTAGCATTAGCATCCTAAGCATCATAACATGAACATTCACACCCCTGCATCCCAAATTTCACCCATCCACATACACATTCACACATACATACATACGGGTAAAACCCATTCTTATAAAAACATATACACATGCATTTTCCAGCCCCAAAATAGTTAAAAACATGTTAAAAAGGGGATTCTAGAACTCACCTTACTTGTCTTCGGGTTTGATACCTTTCTCTTGAGTTTCCCAGACGTTTCTATCACCTAAACACACATACCCACACACCCGAACACACAATCATATTTATAAGAATACAACCAAGTCTAGAATCGTCTAAAGCATCATAAACTCAAGAATTCTTACCAAAAACTTCGAAGTTCTTGTTTCTTCTAAAATTCCCGTGAGTTTCTGCTCTCTCCCTCTTTCTCTCTCTAGAAAAATCCGAATGTCAGTGTGTAAGAAGCAACATGGGCGCCCATGTTGCTTTATTCACCAACTTTTCAAAAGTTGTGTCCTTTTGGACACTTTCAACCCCTTAACTTGGGTTACTTGCATTTTCTTTCTTTTCCTTTGCTTTTATTCTTTCTTTTTGTCTTTTAAAAAGAATAACCGGGTGTTACAAGTCCACCCCCCTTATATAGGTTTCGTCCCCGAAACCTGTTATTCCTCAAACAGATAAGGGTAATGCTGCCTCATCTCTCCTTCAATCTTTGATGTAGACTCGGATCCCTTTCTGTGCTTCCACTATACACGCACAAGGGGAACCACTTTATTCCTTAACCTCTTCTCCTAACGATCAATGATCGCCACTGGTTGCTCCACGTAATTGAGTCATTCATCCACCTCAATTTCCTCCAGTGGTACAATCATGTCCTTGTTGGCTAAACACTTCCGCAGGTGAGATACATGGAATGTCGGGTGAATTCCACTTAACTCATCTAGTAGTTCTAACCTATAGGCCACCTCTCCTACTCGAGCAATGATTCGGAAAGGCCCTATATACCTTGGGCTCAACTTACCCCGCTTACTAAACCGAATGATACCCTTCCAAGGTGAGACTTTTAACATAACCCTGTCACCCACCTGGAACTCAATCGGTCTACGCCTCTTATCGGCATACGACTTCTGCCTATCCTTAGCTGCCTTCATGAAGGCTTTAATCTTTTCGAGCTTCTCTGTAGCCTCAATCACTTCAATGCTTCATAACTCCTTTTGACCAATATCACCCCAGCATACAGGTGTCCTATATATCCTACCATATAGCATCTCGTAGGGTGGCATGCCAATGCTGGCATGGTAACTGTTGTTGTACGAGAATTCTGCTAACGGCAAATGGTCATCCCAACTTCCTCCGAAATCGATCACGCACGCTCGAAGCATGTCCTCGAGTGTCTGGATAGTTCTCTCAGACTGACCATCCGTCTGAGGATGATAAGCCGTGCTGATGTGTAGTCTCGTTCCCATCGCATCGTGGAATTTTTTCCAAAACTTAGATGTAAACCGGGTGTCGCGATGAGACACAATAGACACCAGCACACCATGACGAGTCACAATATCCTTGATGAATAGATCCGCGAGTCTCTCAGAAGAATACGTCTCTCGAATCGATAGGAAGTGAGCACTCTTCGTCAAACGATCAACTATCACCCATATAGAATCATGCCCTTTCGGGGTATGTGGTAGCTTTGTAATGAAGTCCATGGCGATATCATCCCACTTCCATTCGGGTATATCCAACGGTTGGATTTCCCGTACGGCTTCTGGTGTTCCGCCTTTACTTGCAAACAGGTAAGGCATTTACTCACATACTCCGCTACATCACGCTTCATACCCGACCACCAGTAATTTTTCTTTATATCGTGATACATCTTGGTAGCACGGGGATGAATGGAGTATCGAGTCTTATAAGCCTCGTCCATGATCTTTCCACGCAGATCCCCGTAACGAGGAATCCACATTCGCCCATATCGGGTTCTAACACCGAGAGTGTTTTCACCCAACTCTGCGACTAGACCTCTCATTCTTTCAGAGTTAAGATGATCTTCTTTCAAAGCCTCATCTTGAAACTCCCTGACCTGCATTATCACGTCAGAGGTCAGAATTAGCTGATAAGCCTTCACATGAATCGGCTCAGGTCTCTCCTTCTGGCTAAGGGCATCTGCCACCATGTTGGCCTTGCCCGGATGATAATGGATCTCACAATCGTAATCCTTTATGAGCTTTAGCCATCACCTCTTCCTCATATTCAAATCTTTCTGCTCGAAGAAGTACTTTAAGCTTTTGTGGTCAGTGAAGATGGCGCACTTCATCCCGTAGAGATAGTGCCGCCAAATCTTCAATGTGAAAACCACCATAGCTAGTTCCAGATCGTGCGTGGGATAGTTGACTTCGTGGGTTTTCATCTGTCGGGATGCATAGGCTATCACCCTTCCACGTTGCATCAATACACAACCTAGCCCAGAAAGAGACGCATCCGAATATACCACTAAGTCTTCACTTCCCTCGGGCAATGTCAAGACAGGAGCTTGTGTTAGTCTCGTCTTCAACTCCTCAAAGGCATCCTCCTGTTCTCGACCCCATACAAACTTCACATCCTTGCGAGTCAACTTAGTCAAAGGTGAGGCTATCTTGGAGAAGTCTTGAATAAACCTCCTGTAGTAGCCAGCCAATCCTAGAAAGCTACAAATCTCGGATGGCATCTTAGGAGACTTCCATTGCATCACGGCCTCAACCTTTGTCGGGTCCACCATGATTCCCTCTGCATTGACCACGTGACCCAGAAATTACACCTCGCGTAACCAAAAAGCACACCTGGAGAACTTAGCATACAGTTTCTCCTTCCTCAACGTCTCCAACACTTCCCGAATATGACTGGCATGCTCTTCTTTGCTCCTTGTGTAAATCAGGATATCATCAATGAATACAATCACTGATTTATCCAACATCGGCTGGCACACTCTATTCATCAAATCCATAAAAGCAGCTGGCGTGTTGGTTAGACCAAAGGACGTAACGAGGAACTCGTAGTGTACATAGCGCGTGCAAAAAGCTGTTTTAGGAATATCTTGCTCCTTCACCTTCAACTGATGGTAGCCAAATCGAAGATCTATCCTCGAGAACCAACTGGCACCTTGGAGCTGATCGAACAAGTCATCAATCCTCGGTAGCGGGTACAGATTCTTCACCGTCAACTTATTCAACTAACGGTAGTCAATACACATCCGCATGCTACCGTCCTTCTTCTTTACAAACAAGACCGGAGCACCCCAAGGAGAGATACTCGGCCTGATAAAACCCTTATCGAGCAACTCCTGCAGTTGCTCCATTAACTCCTTCATATTAGTCGGAGCCAACCGATAAGGTGCCTTAGCTACAGGTTGAGCACCTGGTATCAGATCAATCTGAAACTCGATCTCTCAGTCAGGTGGCACTCCTGGTAAGTCCTCAGGAAACACGTCTGGAAAGTCACACACCACCGGTACATCAGACAGTTGTGGTGTTGGCGTATCCACATCCTTTACATAGGCCAAGTAGGCACTACATCCACTCCTCATGCACTTTCCCGCCACTACTCAAAGACAGATATTTCTTCCCCCTTCCACATGTCGCCTTCACATCCACTTCTTTTTCAGCCATACCATCCATCCAGAGCTCTTCTTCCTCTGTTCCTGCTCCAATCTCTGCACCCCGTGCGACGCCATCATAGCTTGGAATTGAGCAGACTGGGAGGTCCGGGTAGGGTGCTGAAGAGTCAGCTCGTGGCGACGGACGGTCTTCAGGAGCTCCTCTAGTGCTGCAGGAGTAGGTCCTACGTCACTAGCCCGACGGCAGGATTGTGAATACCTATCCCCTGCCAGTACGCTGGGGCCATCGTACATGCTGTGCCTCGGAGGCATCCATGACTTCTCCTGTGGGTGGCGTCGGTGTGGCTCGAACGGCGGTGGTGCGGGTATGGGAGTCCTAACCGGTGATGGAGGAGGAGGAGGCATCCTAAATGAGACCGAAGGTCCAGGTCTAGCACTCTTTCGTGGACGAGTGATGGTGCGTGCTCCCCTATTCCCAATGGGAGGGATAAGTGAGTGGGATGGAGCGGCAACATGCGGCGAGTGGGAGCGCGTCCGGCTACTGGAAGGTGTCATTGAAGAAGAGTCCTCGGAAGCTTCAGTGTCCTCTAACGTGACAGATATCCAACCCGGGTGTCCACACCTCCTAAGGTATTCCACATACTGTTTGCGTGGTTTTGCCTTCTTGGTGTCCCCCGTTGGTGCACTGCTCTCAGTAGGGTAGGCCGTGCTTTTCCCTTGTCAGCCATGGTTGGTTTCCTGTAAAAAGACATCATGAGTAATTTGGTTTCTCATAGCTCATGATAGTCTTAATAATAGTAATATACTCATAGTACAAGTGATGGCATTAGTATCAGGAATCTCTACGTATTCCTCATCAATGATGTTAGAATCAGTTGTTTCTTATAATAGTGTCAAGAAAAACAGTTCATCTTTAAAAAACAATTTCAAACCCCCAGTCAAAATGAATTTCAAAGTTAATCAGCATTAAACAGAAAGGTCCAAACATAACTTAGAGGTCCGTGATGGAAATTACGCGTCCGGTAAATTCATGATTACGTTGATCAAGTGTAATCATCAATTTACCCAAACCCATCATTCCAACACTTTCCCACAAGGATAGTCCTAGGGTATCAGGGTTGTAGCCTAGGGTCTACTATGGTATTCCCGACTTCTCTACAACCATTGGCTCTGATACCAATCTGTCACACCCCCGGGCCCCGGTAGGGTGGGACGTCACAGATTAGCAACAAACATATATGGCAGCGGAAACAAACCAATATAGGAGCTCAAAGGGAGAGAACATCACATGGCATTTAAAGTTTTAAAAGACATCGGGCTAGAAACAGATCCAGCCCCAAATGATTACATAGTTCAACAAAATAAAATAGTCATTAAATCAAACTATTCAAGTCATGATTTTGGTCACACAAACAAATGCCATGGTCTCGGGGTTGAGTCTAAGTCTTCCATAATAGCTAAGAGTCTTCACGGGTTACCTGAAACATGCTCAAAATGGAAATTGTGTCAACTAAAAAGTTGGTGAATTCAAGTGCTTAAAGTTTCAAAACAATAAAAAGGAAATCTTAAAGTCCATAGTAAAGGTTTTAGAATCAAGTGTGAAAGTTTATAAAAATCTCATTTGATTTTAAAAGCATCATTTTTAGTATCAGTCATTGTGGGGTATCACAACCAACCCTGCACTTGGTCCCCGGTTGGCCTCTTCTAAACTTGTGTTTAACCGGATATCCCCGTAGAGAAGAACCAAGCCTAAGAACAGTGAACCATTCCTGCTATGATGGTTCACCATAGTATCTTATTCAAAACCTGTTACATGCCGTAAACGACCCCTCAAGATCTCAGTGGGCTACCTCCCTGTAGCAGGAGCCACTGTGCGCGGGGGATTCCCCAAATAGATTTATTCACATAAAACAAGCGGTTCACAAAAGAATTAATGATCATGACATAAGTATCAACAGGTATCCAAAAAGTCTCACATACAAGCATCAAATAAAGCACACTCATAGTACATTAAACAAAAGAGCATGTTCCATCCCAAAAACAGTAAGTAAAAAGGGATCACTAGAACTCACCTTGGACGTTAAGCAAAGAAATCCTTCGTGTGCCGGGAATGTCTCAAGTCTAGCACCCTAACATGAGTATATTAAGTGATTAGCTACTGATCTAAACCTATTTAAGATGCAATAAGAGTGTCTAAGCCTTAGTTGGTCGGGTTCGACTTTGATTCGATTAGGGTTTGTATAAAAGTTTCCTTTTATGGAAAGTCAAGGTTTCTCATACAATTAAGGGTTTTTACATTACTAAGTTCAGAATATATGATAAATATGCTAATAAAGTGACTAAGTTGCTTATTGGAGTCGGTTATGAAGTTTAACCAAATTTTACAGTTTAGCCCCTGAAGTTTCCAAATTGACAGTTCTACCCTTAAGTTTGGTTTCTTGTATTAGATGACCTTTATAACCAAAAATTAGTTTCAAGAACTTAGTATAACTTTATTTTAAGAATGTATACTCAAATTTTCAGTTTATGGGCTCGGTTTATAATTTACGCGTTTAACTTCACCGGTTACGGTAAAACCGAAGGGTTTAAAATGGTTACCTATGAGTTTTCATGTTTTTGAGTCTAGGACCATTAGATAACTTTTTAAAGTCATTTTAATAAGTTTCTAATCTTTTAAATCACAAAATTTGCCTCTATTAGTTGAAAGACTCGTTTTTACGTTTAAACCGTTAAAACGCGTTTTTAACCGAGTTTGACCATTTTAAAAGCTTGTTTGACCAACCTTTCTACTTTATAAGTTATTTTATCATTTTACTTACTGAAATAAAATGATTTTTATAGTTTCTAACTTGATACTCACTTTTCATAGAATTTCCTCAAAAACGTCTTTCGGTTGGTACCCGTTTTCACTTAAAAATCCATTTAAAATACCATTTGACCATAAAAATTCTCATTAACTCCAGAACACTTTATTAATCCTTAATGAACCTTTAATTCTCTTTAAAAAGTTTATAGTTCAAGATTTCTTGTTTTTAAGTAGTTTTAGCTTGTTTTCGGGTCCCGAAAGTGACCAAAATGGGTCTAAACACAACATGTCCTTTGTTCCAGAGATTAAACAACATTAACACTCTTAATATTCATCAAAATATACTGAAATAACAGTCCCAAATCGTGGCCTAGTTGTTCTACACATCCATGGACTTTAAAATATATAGAAAGTGTCATAAATGACCATTACACATGTGTAAATCAATGTAACTTGAGTTTAACCATTACTAAAACTTTATCTAACTTAAAAATCAAATTATTGGGGTGTCTTAAAAGTCATTTGGAGCAGGTTATGAACCTGGTTTGAGAGGGTTTTCAACAAGTGTCTAAACGAGGTTGTTACTAGTAGAAAGAGGGGTTTTTCAAGGTGTAATGCTTGTTTTTACCACATGTAGGTGGTGTATACTCTTTGATACTTTTAAAACAGGCTTTTAGTAGTCTTAAAACCCATTAATATGCATGTTACACTTTTTGTTTTGAAGGGTTACAAGATACACAAGTTTGATGGTGCCAAAAACACCAAAAATAGGGTTTTCAAGGGGTAAATCGGGCTCTACCCCTTAGAATGACCATTATATCATGTGATATACCTTCAAGAACGTTGGTAACTCTTCAAGAACAAGGTGAGGGTGATAGGTTTCTGTTACAACAAGAAAAAGTAAGGTTTTTAGGTGAAAAATGAAGAAAACATGAGAAATGTCCCAAACCGAGCACATGGAACTTACACTTGATGTAACTCGTGATTTTGAAGGTGTGGATGGTCGTGAATGGCTGTAATCTCCATGGAATTGACTGTAGAAGTCGAACACAAGCTAGAAACCACAAGTCTTGCAAGTTTCAAGCTTCAAAACTTCACCAAAAGGTCACTTTCTTTGCGGTTTGTTGTTGGCTGATGGTTGCATGCTTGTAGTTTGCGATTTTGGGGCTGGAAATGAGCTGGAATGGAGATAATTTTTAGAGGGAGAGATGTTTCTTCAGCTAAGAATTCTAAATGAGAGAGAGAGAAGGAGTATGGAGTGTGTCTTGCAAGATTGAAAAATGCATGTATAGTTAATGGATGATAGAATGAGTTGTGTGTAGTGGGAAGCAAGAGTGTCCATTGGTGGACATGGGGGGCGGCCGATTTGTCTTGTTGTGGGCTCTTTTGGATTAAATTTTAATCAAAAATGTTATTATATGGTGTTATTTTGTAGTGTAGTATTTAAAATTGTTAGTTAGTAAATTGTCTTATGCATGATAATGCATGCTAGAACCAAAATTTCAAGAGGTTGATCAATACACACAAAACATTCACAGATCTGGTAGAGTTAGCATTCCACCTGAAATATATGGATTTTTCATGGATGGATGCTATGAGGTTGACTCTGATGAGCCAACTACATACCATGATGCTATATCCAATTCGGATTGTGTCAAATGGCTGGAAGCCATGAATGTAGAGATGCAATCCATGTATGACAACCAAGTTTAGGAATTGGTTGACCCTCCACTTAACACCAAACCGGTTGGATGCAAGTGGGGTTTTGAGAAGAAAACAAATATGCATGGAAACTTGGATACTTACAAGGCAAGACTTGTAGCAAAAGGTTTCACTCAAACTCAAGGGGTTGATTATGAGGAAACCTTCTCACCTATTGCGATGCTAAAGTCTATAAGGATATTGTTTGCCATAGCTGCTCATTATGATTATGAGATTTGGCAAATGGATGTCAAAACCGCTTTCCTAAATGGATATCTTGAGGAAGATGTCTATATGAAACAGCCTGAAGGTTTTGTCAATCCAAAACATCCTAACAAGGTATGAAAGTTAAAAAGATCAATCTATGGATTGAAACAAGCATCGAGAAGTTGGAATCAACGTGTTGATGAAGAGATCAAGAAATTGTGCTTCATCAAGAACGCTGACAAGGCTTGTGTGTATAAAAAGGCTAGTGGGAGTGCAATCACATTCTTAGTATTGTATGTTGATGACATAATACTATATGGAAAAGACATTCCAACCATGGAAGGTGTTAAAACCTAGCTTGGAAATTGTTTTTACATGAAAGATCTCGGTGAAGCCGCCTATATTTTGGGAATAAAGATCTATAGGGATAGATCGAGGCGGTTGATAGGTCTAAACCAAAGTGCATATATTGATAAAATCTTGAAAAGGTTCAAGATGGAAAACTCTAAGAAAGGTATGGTAGCTATTCAAAGAGGGACAATATTGAGTGCATCTCAATGTCCAAGCTCAAAGGATGAGCAAGATTGTATGAAGGACATCCCATATGCGTCTGCTATAGGATCCATCATATATGCGATGATATGCACTAAGACCGGACGTGTCATGCGCGTTAAGCATGACAAGAAGATATCAGCAGAATCTAGGTAATAGTCATTGGATGGCTGTTAAGAGTATTTTGAAATACCTTAGAAACACTAAGGATATGTTCTTAATATATGGATCTGGTGAAGAGAAACTCATTGTAAAGGGTTACACGGATGCGAGTTACCAAACTGATCGAGATGATCCTCGATCATAATCGGGGTATGTCTCCATTATGAATAGGGTAACATTGTCCACTACTAAAAACAGAATACATAGCCGCCTCATTAGCAGCTTTGGAAGCTGCATGAATAAAAGGTTTATCACCTATCTAAGGGTGGTCTCTACCATTCAAGACCCCTTAGGAATGTTTTGTGATAACGAGGGTATGATTGCTCAAATCAAGGAACCCCGTGCACATCAAAAGATTAGGCACAATGAGCGGAGATTCAACTACATAAAGGATGAAGTTGAAAAGGGAAAGATATGTATTCGCAAAGTTCACTTTGATCAAAAGATTGCGGATCCACTCACGAAGCTCCTCGAAAGGTCAATGCGTGAAAGTCATACTTGTGCCTTAGGACTTCGATATTATAGTGATTAGACTTGATCAAATTTTGTATTTGAATATGTGGAACTCTTTATTATTTAAGTAAAATTATTTGGTTATAATGTTTCAATTAATGTTCCAATTTAGCATGTTTAATCCATGAGTAAATTATTTACTCTAAATGTCCGTAGTCGTTCATACTTGTGGGAACAAGTGTGAGGGTAAGATTATTATGAACTTGGATTGGTTGATATTCATAAGGATGAATATAGGGCAATGGGTTGCTTCGAAGGTTTATAGATATTTGTGGGATACAAATATTGGACTAACCCGCATCTCAAATTTTACTACATGGAATCTTATCAATTGATCATAAGTAAATTTGAGTAAAGGCGAATATCATTTGGTATCCTCCGACCTGAGATACATATTGGGTTTTGATATTCACCAAGTATTATACCTTGAGCTAATTCTTCACTGTCCTGAAATAGTGGACAGTACATAAGGGTATGTTCAGGTATAACACGAGGTGTTTGTGAGAAACGTATGTAGTCAAGATGGAATTTGTTCCTCTTATTCGTTGAGAGTTAGACGTCTAAGGCCTGATTAAGTTAAATCAACAAGGAATGATCATTCTGTATCCTTGGATTTAACATGACTTCTGTAACAAAAGGATAAATGATTGATTCACCTAAATCATTTTAAGTAGGGTACATGAATGGGATGATGTTATTGAATGGCCATAAGTTATGCGTATTAAGGGTAGTAAACCGTTGTTAGGCGTTATTTACTGCTTGCATCAATCTTCTATGAATCTTGGGCAAGAGGGAGATTGTACGATTCTATGTGCCCAAGACACTTAAATATTGATGCGGTTAGTATGTTATGATCCAAGTCGGGTTATACCCAATAACAAGCTTAGCAAACACCAATTAATATTTAATTGATGATATGATCATGCAATTAAATATTTACGCCAAATTTAGAAAATGGGTTTTCTAAATAAATTGCATATGAGATGGAACAATTTATTAGGATATTTTGTTCAATAATATTATTTGTAATGTTATTTAAGTAAGTTAGATAACATTACAAATTAATAATGAGAGTATACTACTTATACAATTAAATGGTTAATGGCATAAACTAGTTACAAGACTAGACAATATATGTATGTGTTAATTTTATAAAAGGGAATTTTTTTATAAAATTTCAGCCTAGACAAGATTCCACTAGCTTGTAAATTCCACTAGCTTGTGTCTTCCACTAGCTTGTCTTCCAGTAACTTGTATTCCACTAACATGTTTTTGGAAAGACAAACACATGCATATGGTCTACTCCACTAACTAGTAAATAGAAGCTCTCTTTCTCAAAATCAATACATGCAAACAACAACCAATATTCAGCTCTCCTTTCTCTCTCAAGTGCTACGGTTTTGAGCAGCAGTCCAAGAGGTTTTTGAGCTGGTTTTCAAGTTGTTCTTGGTGTCTTCTTCCTAACAAGAAGGTGTTCTTGCAAAGGGCTTGGGGTATACAAGCTAGAGAGGTCCTATTCTTGGAGCTTTGGTCGTTTTTCAGCATCATTCATCTTATCTTTCTGTCGCATTTCGCTGCTGGAACAAGGTAGTTTTCACAGCTCAATGTGGCTGTGATTTTATGTAGTTTTACATATGTTCATAGCTTGCTTATTCACATAAATGATCCTTTGTTCTTTGGGTTTGTTTTATACATTAATATGGTCATCTAATAAACATATTTTTTAGCTTATAAACAAGTTTATAAAGTTGTAATTCCGCTGCGTTTTCAGAAATTTAAATGGTTAAACTATGATTTTTATGTTCTAACAAACCCTACACACATATTTTTAATTGTTTCAATTAAAGCTTTGTATTCTAGCTAGGGTGACTAATCAATATTCCCGGGCACGAATTTTCTAAAAAGGCAAGACTTAAAATGACTAAATTCACATAAATCACATAGAATCATGAAAATGGATCAAATAAAAATTAGTGATTCTAACATTCTTGATATAATTGAATTGTTTCCATTATTAGTACTCATAAGACGGGATATGATGCAATTGGATTAGGGTTTAGAATAGTGACCTTGGGACCGGTTGTCACATTCTCCCACCGTTTAGGAAATTTCGTCCCAAAATTTTAACTTCACTTAGAATTGGTACGGGTGGGTTTAAAGAGTTGCGGGTAGTTCTTCCTCATCTCATCCTCACGTTCCCAAGTGAATTCCGGCCCTCGTCTTGAGTTCCATCTAACCTTAACCTTGGGTATGCGGCTTCGTCTGAGTTGCTTAACCAAGCGGGCCGTGATCTCTATAGGCTCTTCCACGAAGTTCAGCTTATCATTGATTCTTGTCTCCTTCAACGGTAGCTCCAAGGTTTTGTCTACCAGGCATTTCTTCAAGTTCGACACGTGGAAGGTGTCGTGTATATAACTCAATTTCTGAGGTAGTTTCAACTTGTAAGCCACAGGACCAATTCTTGCTAGTATTTCAAATGGTCCAATGTATCTTGGGCTTAACTTGCCTCTTTTTCCGAATCTCATGGTTCCTTTCCACGGTGCTACCTTCAGCATTACCCTATCACCTATCTGAAACTCTAATGGTTTTCGTCTTCTGTCAGCGTACTTCTTTTGACGGTCCCTTGCTGCCCGTAGACGTTCCTTGATCTTGAAAATCTTATCAGTGGTCTCCAATATGATGTCGGGTCCCAACACTTGACTATCACCAATTTCATTCCAACTCAAGGGTGACCGACATTTCCTACCATAGAGAGCCTCATACGGAGCAGCATTGATACTTGCATGGTAACTGTTATTATAGGAGAACTCTAACAATGGAAGATGGTTATCCCAGTTCCCACCAAAATCAATTACGCAAGCCCTCAGCATATCTTCTAAGGTTTGAATAGTCCTTTCGCTTTGACCGTCAGTCTGCGGGTGGTACGTCGTGCTTAAGTCCAGCCGGGTTCCTAAAGCTCGTTGAAGTGATTTCCAGAAACGCGAAGTAAAACGACTATCACGGTCGGAGATTATGGATAGTGGCACACCATGCCTAGCTACTATTTCATTGATATACAGTTGAGCCAGTCTTGACATGTCATAGTCTTCCCGAATTGGTAAGAAGTGAGCTGATTTGGTTAGTCTGTCCACTATTACCCAAATAGCATCATGACCCCTTGATGTTCTGGGTAACTTGGTAACAAAGTCCATCGTAACGTTATCCCATTTCCATTCTGGGATTTCTGGCTGCTGTAACGTCCTTGATGGTTTTTGGTTTTCAGCTTTTACCATGGCACAGGTTAGACATTTTCCAACATGCATAACGATTGATTTCTTGATTCCAGGCCACCAGAAAAGTGCCTTCAAATCCTGGTACATTTTATCACTCCTAGGGTGATTTGAATACCTAGATTTGTAAGCTTCATCGAGAATTACCTCTCGAATTCCTCCATGCTTCGGCACCCAAGTTCTCCCTTTGCACTTATATGTACCATCATTTCCTGTTTCAAATCGCTTTTCCATTACAGTTATCCTTCTCCTGCTAAATTTTCCTCCGTTAAAGCTTCACTTTGAGCTTCTTTCAGCCTTGCAATTAGGTCAATGTACACACTTATCCTTAAAGCTCGTACACGAAGAGGTTTTTCTCTCTCCTTTCTGCTCAAAGCATCTGCCACCACATTGGCCTTACCGGGATGATAAAGGATTTCACACTCGTAGTCGTTCAATAACTCAACCCATCTTCTTTGTCGCATGTTCAGCATCTTCTGGTCGAGAATGTGTTGCAAACTTCGATGGTCAGTGTAAATGATGCACTTCGTGCCATAGAGGTAGTGCCTCCACATTTTGAGAGCAAACACCACGGCACCTAATTCCAAATCTTGTGTAGTATAGTTCTTCTCATTATCGTTTAGCAGTCTAGATGCATAGGTAATGACCTTGTTGCGTTGTATTAGCATACATCCTAACCCCTGACGCGAGGCGTCACAATAGAATACAAAGTCTTCGACTCCTTCTGGGAGGGCTAGAACAGGTGCACTGCATAACTTTTCCTTGAGCGTCTCAAAGGCTTCATCCTTCTCTGGTTCCCACACAAAGGTTTTGCTCTTCTTAGTCAGTGCGATCAATGGTTGCACAATGCGCGAGAAGTCCTTTATGAATCGTCGGTAGTATCCGGCCAATCCGAGGAATTGTCTAATCTTAGTGGGAGTCTCAGGAGTCTTCCAATTCTTTATGGCCTCAATCTTGGAAGGGTCAAGTTGAATTCCATTCTCATTCACTACATGCCCTAAAAATTGGATCTCTCGCATCCAGAATTCGCATTTTGAAAATTTGGCATATAGTTGCTCATTCTTGAGTAATTCAAGAATTAGTCTGAGATGTTTCTCGTGCTCTTCCTTATTACTGGAGTAGATCAGAATGTCGTCGATGAACACGATCACAAACTTGTTGAGATATGGGCCGCATACACGGTTCATGAGATCCATGAATGCTACTCGTGCATTGGTCATCCCGAAGGGCATGACTAAGTACTCATAGTGCCCATTCCTGGTTCGGAAAGCTGTCTTGGGTATGTCTTCTTCTCTTATCTTCAGTTGGTGGTAACCGGATCTTAAATCTATCTTGGAAAAGTAGCTTGCTCCTTGAAGTTGATCGAATAGGTCGTCTATCCTCGGGAGTGGGTAACGGTTCTTTATGGTCAACTTATTTAACTCCCGGTAGTCAATGCACATGTGCAGGGTTCCATCCTTCTTTTTCACAAACAACACCGGGGCACCCCATGGAGAGAAACTTGGACGTATGAATCCTTTGTCCAATAGTTCTTGAATTTGCATCATCAATTCCTTCATCTCAGGAGGGGCGAGTTGATATGGCGCTTTGGCCACCGGTGCAGCGCCAGGCAGCAAATCTATTTGGAACTCAACTTGTCGATTCGGGGGAAGTCCCGGTAGGTCTTCCGGAAACACTTCAGGGTATTCAGAAACTACTGGGATGTCCGAAATCTTCTTCTCCTCTTTGGTCTTCATCACGTAGATGATGAAAGCTGGGCATCCCTTCCTTAAGCTCTTGGTTGCTTTAAATGAAATATCATGGGGCATAAGGTGTTACTCCTTTCTCCTTGCACCACTAACACTTCTTTGTCGTTCATCGGTATCTTGAGTAGGCATTCATCACAAACAATTTCGACTCTGTTCTTAGCTAACTAGTCCATGCCAACAACCATATCAAATCCTCCTAACTTAATGGGCATCAGATCTATCTTAAATGTATTTCTGTTTAGATTTATTGAACAATCCTTGATGATTTCATTAGTTTCTAAAATATTGCCATCAGCTAATTCAACGGTAAACGTATCGGCTAAGGTACTCGTAGCTAGGTCAATCAAGGATCTAAAAGCACCAGAGATAAAACTAGCAGTCGCTCCAGTATCAAACAAAACGGTAGCAGGATGATCGTTTACAAAAAACATACCATTAACCACATCAGGTTCCTTTCAGGCTCCAGCTGGGTCCATCATAAAAGCTCTTCCCTTGGGCTTGTTGGGTCGGGTTTCCCTGTTTCTTGCTAGCTTGGGGCATTTGTTCCTCATATGCCCTGGATCTCCGCACTCATAATATTGTTTTCCAGGCTCGTAGGTACAGTCTTTAATCAGGTGACAAGGTTTCTTGCACCGATAACAAGGCATGGGATTGCACTCCCCTTGGTGATGAAGTTTGCATTTGTCGCATAAGGGGCTTGTGCCTAGATACAACCTCCTGGCCTTTCCACCATGGTCTCTTCGTCTCGCTTCTTCCCTAGGTCTCTTGTTTGAACCGCTACTGCTTCCGACCATCTTCCTAGTATCAAACCACTTCCTCTTTTCTTCCACAGCCTTCTTCTTGTCCTCAATTTTCCCATGTTCAGTCCACCCAGCTCTAACTAGGTCGTCGGTCAGACTACTGGTAAAGTCAACCGCAGCCTGTATGGTTGTAGGCCTGGATGACCGAACCATGCCCCTCACCCTTGGGTGTAACCCCCAGATGAAGCGGGCCACGCCCTTGGATTCTGGCATCACCAAGTGTGGTACCAGTCGGGACAATGCAAGGAACTGGTTGCTGTATTCTGTGTAGTTTGGGCCCCTCATCTCCAGATTCAGAAATCCAGCCTCCAGTTTTTCTAGCTGGTAGATCGGGCAGTAGTTGTTGGTGATTAGTTCCCTGAACTCGGACCAGTTCATCCTACCAACGGCGTCCCGGCCTCAAAGCTGAATGATGGTTTTCCACAATTCAAGTGCTGGTCCCTTTAGAGATTGAGAAGCAAACCTCACCATGTGTTCCAACTTGCATTCACTGATGTCTAACACAGCTTCGATTTCGTCCAGCCACCTATATGTTTCAATTGCACCCTCAGTGCCATGGAAGTCCTTTGGCTTGCAAGCCATGAATGTTTTGTAGGAGCACCCCTTCCTGATAGCTTCAGATTCCTCGTTGTTTGCAGTCCCAGTACCACCTCCGGCGTCATTCCGGTCAGCATTGATTTGAGCAATGATGGTTGGTATAGCGTGCGCAATTTGCTGTGCCACAAGATTTGCCATCCTCTCGTCATTTCCTGAGTTAGCATTCTCCCTGATGGAGTCCCTGGAGGAGTAGGTGGTTGGTTTCTGTTCGCCTTGTTCCTTCGTGACGACCTCGGTATGCTCCTTGCCTTCCAATGCGTGTTCCTCTTCTAGTAGGCATTCTGGTAGTACTACAGCTAAGGTTGTTTAGCATCTCATAATTGGTTTCAATCAGTCTATGCATCAATTCCCTACAACGCTCCCTCTATACGAAGAGAGAATACGGTGTATAATTACACACAACTTACCAAGTTCCACAGATTACTAATTTATACAGTTTAAGCAGTCGTAAAGAATGACATGGCCCAACACCATGAATAAACAACACATGACAGATAATCATAAATGTTTCAACAACATTGTATCATAGGAATCAGTTCAAAGCAAGACAAAGTTCATAGTATCAGAGTCTAGCTCTTACAAAGTGGAAGGTGCCATCACCCCCATGAATAATAATAATAATAATGTCAGATAATGATAAGTTTGTTTCCTTCAACTGCTCAAAGATAGATATTTCTTCCCCCTTCCACAAGTCGCCTTCACAATCCACTTCTTTTTCAGCCATGCCATCCATCCAGAGCTCTTCTTCCTCTGCTCCTGCTCCAATCTCTGTACCCCGTGCGACGCCATCATTGCTTGGAGTTGAGCAGACTGGGAGGTCCGGGTAGCGTGCTGAAGAGTCAGCTCGTGGTGACAGACGGTCTTCAGGAGCTCCTCTAGTGTTGCATCAGTAGGTCCTACGTCACTAGCCCGACGGCTAGATTGTGAATACCTATCCCCTGCCAGTACGCTGGGGCCGTCGTACATGCTGTTCCTCGGAGGCATCCATGACTCCTCCTGTGGGTCGCGTCGGTGTGGCTCGAACGGCGGTGGTACGGGTATGGGAGTCCTAACCGGTGATGGAGGAGGAGGAGGCATCCGAAATGAGACCGAAGGTCCAGGTCTAACACTCTTTCGTGGACAAGTGATGGTGCGTGCTCCCCTATTCCCAATGGGAGGGATAGGTGAGTGGGATGGAGCGGCAACATGCGGCGAGTGGGAGCGCATCCGGCTCCTGGAAGGTGTCGTCGAAGAAGAGTCCTCAGAAGCTTCAGTGTCCTCTGACGTGACAGATATCCAACCCGGGTGTCCACACCTCATAAGGTATTCCTCATACTCCGTGCGTGGTTTTGCCTTCTTGGTGTCCCCCGTTGGTGCACTGCTCTCAGTAGGGTAGGCCGGTGCTTTTCCCTTGTCAGCCATGGTTGGTTTCCTGTAAAAAGACATCATGAGTAATTTGGTTTCTCATAGCTCATGATAGTCTTAATAATAGTAATATACTCATAGTACAAGTGATGGCATTAGTATCAGGAATCTCTACGTATTCCTCATCAATGATGTTAGAATCAGTTGTTTCTCATAATAGTGTCAGGCAAAACAGTTCATCTTTAAAAATCAATTTCAAACCCCCAGTCAAAATGAATTTCAAAGTTAATCAGCATTAAACAGAAAGGTCCAAACATAACTTAGAGGTCCGTGATGGAAATTATGCGTCCGGTAAATTCATGATTACGTTGATCAAGTGTAATCATCAATTTACCCAACCCGATCATTCCAACACTTTCCCACAAGGACAGTCCTAGGGTATCAGGGTTGTAGCCTAGGGTCTACTATGGTATTCCCGACTTCTCTACAACCTTTGGCTCTGATACCAATCTGTCACACCCCCGGGCCCCGTTAGGGTGGGACGTCACAGTTTAGCAACAAACATACATGGCAGCGGAAACAAACCAATATTCCTCAAAGGGAGAGAACATCATATGGCATTTAAAGTTATAAAAGACATCGGGCTAGAAACAGATCCAGCCCCAAATGATGACATAGTTCAACAAAATAAAATAGTCATTAAATCAAATTGTTCAAGTCATGATTTTGGTCACACAAACAAATGCCATGGTCTCGGGGTTGAGTCTAAGTCTTCCACAATAGCTAAGAGTCTTCACGGGTTACCTGAAACATGCTCAAAATGGAAATTGTGTCAACTAAAAGAATTAATGATTATGACATAAGTATCAGCAGGTATCCAAAAAGTCCCACATACAAGCATCAAATAAAGCATAATCATAGTTCATTAAACAAAAGAGCATGTTCCATCCCAAAAACAATAAGTAAAAAGGGATCACTAGAACTCACCTTAGATGTTAAGCAAACAAATCCTTCGTGTGCCGGGAATGTCTCAAGTCTAGCACCCTAACATGAGTATATTAAGTGATTAGCTACTGCTCTAAACCTATTTAAGGTGCAACAAGAGTGTCTAAGCCTTAGTTGGTCGGGTTCGACTTTGATTCTATTAGGGTTTGTATAAAAGTTTCCTTTTATGGAAAGTCATGGTTTGTCATACAATTAAGGGTTTTACATTACTAAGTTCAGAATATATGATAAATATACTAATAAAGTGACTAAGTTGCTTATTGGAGTCGGTTATGAAGTTTAACAAAATTTTACAGTTAAGCCCCTGAAGTTTCCAAATTGACAGTTCTACCCTTAAGTTTGGTTTCTTGTATTAGATAACCTTTATAACCAAAAATCAGTTTCAAGAACTTAATATAAGTTTATTTTAAGACTGTATACTCAAATTTTCAGTTTATGGGCTCGGTTTATAATTTACGCGTTTAACTTTACCGGTTACGGTAAAACCGAAGGGTTTAAAATGGTTACCTATGAGTTTTCATGTTTTTGAGTCTAGGAC
The DNA here is from genome assembly GCA_024085815.1 of Flaveria linearis. Lineage (NCBI taxonomy): Eukaryota > Viridiplantae > Streptophyta > Magnoliopsida > Asterales > Asteraceae > Flaveria > Flaveria linearis. The sequence goes on along the minus strand of CM044003.1, from coordinate 57,533,730 downwards.
TAGTAGCTAACTTTTTAAAGTCATTTTAATAAGTTTCCAATCTTTTAAATCACAAAATTTGCCTCTAGTAGTTGAAAGACTCGTTTTTACGTTTAAACCGTTAAAACGCGTTTTTAACCGAGTTTGACCATTTTAAAAGTTTGTTTGACCAACTTTTCTACTTTATAAGTTATTTTATCATTTAAATTACTGAAATAACATGATTTTTATAGTTTCTAACATGATACTCATTTTTCTTAGAATTTCCTCAAAAACGTATTTCGGTTGGTACCCGTTTTCACTTAAAAATCCATTTAAAATACAATTTGACCACTAAAAATTCTCATTAACTCCAGAACACTTTATTAATCCTTAATGAACCAGTAATTCTCTTTAAAAAGTTTATAGTTCAAGATTTCTAGTTTTTAAGTAGTTTTAGCTTGTTTTCTGGTCCCGAAAGTGACCAAAATGGGTCTAAACATAACATGTCCTTTGTTCCAGAGATTAAACAACATTAACACTCTTAATATTCATCAAAACCTACTGAAATAACAGTCCCAAATCGTGGCCTAGTTGTTCTACACATCCATGGACTTTAAAATATATAGAAAGTGTCATAAATGACCATTACACATGTGTAAATCATTGTAACTTGAGTTTAACCATTACTAAAACTTTATCTAACTTAAAAATCAAATTATTGGGGTGTCTTAAAAGTCATTTTGAGCAGGTTATGAACCTGGTTTGAGAGGGTTTTCAACAAGTGTCTAAAAGAGGTTGTTACTAGTAGAAAGAGGGGTTTTTCAAGGTGTAATGCTTGTTTTTACCACATGTAGGTGGTGTATACTCTTTGAGACTTTAAAAACAGGATTTTAGTAGTCTTAAAACCCATTAATATGCAGGTTACACGTTTTGTTTTGAAGGGTTACAAGATACACAAGTTTGATGGTGCCAAAAACACCAAAAATAGGGTTTTCAAGGGGTAAATCGGGTTCTACCCCTTAGAATGACCATTATATCATGTGATATACCTTCAAGAACGTTGGGAAATCTTCAAGAACAAGGTGAGGGTGAGAGGTTTCTGTTACAACAAGAAAAAGGAAGGGTTTTAGGTGAAAAATGAAGAAAACATGAGAAATGTCCCAAACCGAGCACATGGAGCTTACACTTGATGTAACTCACGATTTGGAAGGTGTGGATGGTCTGAATGGATGTAATCTCCTTGGAATTGACTGTAGAAGTCGAACACAAGCTGGAAACCACAAGTCTTGCAAGTTTCAAGCTTCAAAACTTCACCAAAAGGTCACCTTCTTTGCGGTTTGTTGTTGGCCGATGGTTGCATGCTTGTAGTTTGCGATTTTGGGGCTGGAAAGGGGATTGAATGGAGAGAATTTTGAGAGGGAGAGATGTTTCTTCAGCTGAGAATTCGAAATGAGAGAGAGAGAGAGAAGGAGTATGGAGTGTGTCTTGCAAGATTGAAAAATGCATGTATAGTGAATGGATGATAGAATGAGTTGTGTGTAGTGGGAAGCAAGAGTGTCCATTGGTGGACATGGGGGGGCGGCCGATTTGTCTTGTTGTGGGCTCTTTTGGATTAAATTTTAATCAAAAATGTTATTAGATGGTGTTATTTTGTAGTGTAGTATTTAAAATTGTTAGTTAGTAAATTGTCTTATGCATGATAATGCATGCTAGAACCGAAATTTCAAGTGTGTGGGTGTGTACACATTGTAGGATTCTATGTGCCCAAGACACTTAGAATATTGATGTGGTTAGTACGTTATGATCCAAGTCGGGTTATACCCAATAACAAGCTTAGCAAACACCAATTAATATTTAATTGATGATATGATCATGCAATTAAATATTTACACCAAATTTAGAAAATGGGTTTTCTAAATAAATTGCATATGAAATGGAACAATTTATTAGGATATTTTGTATAATAATATTATTTGTAATGTTATTTAAGTAAGTTAGATAACATTACAAATTAATAATGAGAGTATACTACTTATACAATTAAATGGTTAATTGCATAAACTAGTTACAAGACTAGACAATATATGTATGTGTTAATTTTATAAAAGGGAATTTTTTTTATAAAATTTCAGCCTAGACAAGCTTCCACTAGCTTGTCAATTCCACTAGCTTGTCTTCCACTAACTTGTATTCCACTGACTTGTTTTTGGAAATACAAACACGTGCATATGGTCTACTCCACTAACTAGTAAATAGAAGCTCTCTTTCTCAAAATCAATACGTGCAAACAACAACCAATATTCAGCTCTCCTTTCTCTTTCAAGTGCTACGGTTTTGAGCAGCAGTCCAAGAGGTTTTTGAGCTGGTTTTCAAGTTGTTCTTGGTGTCTTCTTCCTAACAAGAAGGTGTTCTTGCAAAGGGCTTGGGGTATACAAGCTTGAGAGTTCCTATTCTTGGAGCTTTGGTCGTTTTTCAGCATCATTCATCTTATCTTTCTGTCGCATTTTGCTGCTGGAACAAGGTAGTTTTCACAGCTCAATGTGGCTGTGATTTTATGTTGTTTTACATATGTTCATAGCTTGCTTATTCACATAAATGATCCTTTGTGCTTTGGGTTTGTTTTATACATTAATATGGTCATCTAATGAACATATTTTTCAGCTTATAAACAAGTTGATAAAGTTGTAATTCCGCTGCGTTTTCAGAAAGTTTAAATGGTTAAACTATGATTTTTATGTTCTAACAAACCCTACAATGGCATCAAGAGCCGGTTATGTGGATAGCTTGCTTGTTCTTATCCTTTAAAAAATAGTTTTAGAGGATGATTATAAACTCATAATAGGCTGATTTTGGTTGATTCAATAAACCCCATGTCTTTCAAAGTTATATTTTCATGCTTATGATTAAACTTTGAAAGATAGGAATGTCAATTGGTTGATATATTTGGATGTTGTTTGTTTGGACAAACGAACCCTAATTTTTAGTTTATGTTGGCTGAAAATTTGGGGTTTGGTGGGGTTTATTTTGTTTATTTAATAATATTTATGATTGTTCATATGTTAGTGTGCATAACCTAGCCTTTGGCCTTTTGATTTGGATGGTTTTAATGGTTGTTTTAATTCATTCAATTGGGTTGTAATATTTGTGTTTATTATTTGGGTTGTAATTATTTATTCATTTGGTTATGTAATAAATAGATTAGGTGCATTTCTTTTACTAGAAAAATGTATTAGGATATAATTTTGTAAAAGGAAGATGCACAAGATCAAGACCCAAAGATGGATATCAAAGACACAAAAAAAAGGACTTGAAGCATATGGATGCAAATTCAAGTGGGAGTCTATGAAGACCTCTATTTTGTGTTGTATTCAACCCTTAGGAAAGACCAAATGACCGCACTTGTGATGGCAAACAAGTGTGGTCACAATAGTAGCTATGGTTATGCACATTGTGGTTGTTTATATTATGCTTGTTTGGTTATTTGTTGTATGATTGTTGTTTGATATTTGGATATGCATAACAAACTCTAGCAAACTTAACAAGCTGAAAATTTATGGTTTCTAATCATTAAGTGGTTAATAAAAGGTTATTAAAAGGATTAATGATTTAATAAAAGAGGTTTTATTAAAAATAAACCATAGGATACCTTGCATTTGAAAGCATGCAAATACAAGTTATATAGAGTTTTCAAAACTAGAATTAATGAAAAACAAAAATCCCTTTTGAAACAAGTTTAACACCATCCTTTTACACGACACTCGAATCACTTGAGAACTATTTGTGGGATAAAGGTCACCTAACCACTTTTAGGGAACTTGTGTTCTGAGGTGGGCTTAACATATTTGTGGGATAAAGGTCACCTAACCACTTGTATGAGTAAACTCACACGTGTGTGTAAGTAGGATGACTTGAATTGGAAACCATGTGCATAGGGTCATCGAAGCATGGCGTACAATGGTGTTGATGGGATTAAACATGCCAACCAAACATAAGATGTTTAACCGATCCCATAAAGGCTAGAAGTTGCAAAAGGTTGCAATTGTCAAATATTGACTACCTTGTTAAATTAAATAATGGGATAAAGGTCACCTAACCATTATTTGAATGTAACGTTGGATTCTAGATTTTAATTATTAATTGTCTATGAGACATAAAAGGGTATTAATAATTAAAATAAAATTTTAAGAAATACTAATAAGAACTTTGTAAATTTTGTAGAATGGCCGCAAACAATAATGCTACCACCCCGACCGTCCATACCCTATTACTGAGAATCGTTATCAAAATGAGTAAAGGCCTATGTCCTTGACGATCCCATGTCTCACCAACCAACGCTGTTGATGTTAAAGCCTTTTGACGATTGGCTTAAGCACATTAAGGATTCTGTGCAAGTTTCCTACCTCATGTTGGGAATATGATTCTCGAACTCCAAAAGGGTTTGGAACATCATAGGGCATATGACATGATAATCATGTTGACGGAAATGTTCCTTCAACAAACTTTAGTAAGATTGCTTCGAAACGGTTCAAGAACTTTATGCATGTCACATGGAAGAAACCCAATCGATATCATCTTATATATTCATAAGATGAAAAGCCACATTGATAGCCTCAAGATGCTTGACTGTCCTATCTCAAAGTAGTTGGCCAAGGATTTGATCCTTGATTGCCCAACTAAAGGTTTGAGACATTCATAATAAACTGTAATATGAACGGGTGGGACAAGAGCATCGGTGAAAATTCACGCAATGCTGAAAGCAACCGAGGCAGGGATGGGTAGAGAGGTTCTACCTATTCTCTCGATCAATGAGGGATACTATAAGAAATGGCCAATCTTGATCCTAAGGCAATTATTGCCAAAAGAAACGAATACATCAAAGCAAAGGTTAAAGCGAAACCTCAAAGACCTAAGCTTATGAGCCTAAATAAAGGAGAACGATCCATGCTTTGAGTATGGAGAGATAGGACAATAAAAGAGAATTGTCCCTCCTATCTCAAGGAGTTGAAAAATAAGAGGGATGCTAGGCAAACCTCGAATACAATTTTCATGATTCACATTGTATTAAATGTCATTTCTTCAAACACATGGGTATTGGATACCGGATGTGAGACTCATACTTGCAATTATTGCAAAGGGGTTCAAAAGAAATATGCACTTCAAAGAGGGGAACTCTATTTTGAGACTTACAAATGGTTTGGAAGTTGTTCTCAAAACCTTTTGTATGCACCTAGTTTGACTAGGAACATAATTAATGTTTCCTATTAAAACAATATGGTCATGATTTAAAGTTTGTATATAATGGTATTAAGTTTTATGGATGATGTATTTCATTTTAAGGATATGCCTTTTAATGATATTCATGAATTGGTTCATGATAATTCGTCCTATAATAACTCATTATACACATTCAGCACCAAGAAACTTAAAATCGGTTTAAGTTATCATTATCTTTGAAATTGACATCTTTGTCACATAAATAAGAATTGGATTCAAACACTTCAAAAGAAAGGTCTTTTAGAAACAAATGAAAATGTTTCATTTGATAAGTGTGAACCAAAAGACTTATTAGGAATGATACATTTGGATGTATGTGGTCCTTTTAAGACAATGACAAAGATTGGTGAAAAGATACTCCATTACTGTTACCAACGATTACAGTCACTATTATTGTGTGCACTTGATGACATATAAGAATGAAGCTTTTGAAATGTTCAAAATCTTCAATAATGAAGTAGAAAATCAACTCTACATAACTATCTAAGTTCTTTATTCTGATAAAGGAGAAACTGAACCCTATTTGGATATGGTTCATTTCATTAAGTCTATGAGCTTACCACCTTTATCATCTTGGGTTTTCGCACTACTCTCCACGGCTCGTATTTTGAATATGGCCCAATCCATGAAAGTGGGTTTGACACCTTTTGAAATATGGCATGGAAAGAGTTCCATCACTATCATATTTAAAAGGTATGGGGTAGTGAAGCTTATGTTAAGCTTAACACCCAAAACAAATTTGAAAGTCGATCCACTAAGTGTATATTTGTTGGATATCCCAAAGACTGTATAGGATACTACTTCTTTGATCCAACAGAGCAAAAGGAATTTATTGCTCGAAGGGTAGAGTTCTTGGAAGCCAAGTTCCTTATGGAAGGAGTGATGGATAGAACAACAGAATTTGATGAAGATCAAGATCCGCAAGCCGATACATGTTTGGTTGACACTAGCTGTCAACAAGAGGTTGTTGATGATGATCAAGAGGTTGATGAATACACACACAACATTCACAGATCTGGTAGAGTTATCATTCCACCTGAAATATATGGATTTGTCATGGATGAATGCTATGAGGTTGACTCCGATGAGCCAACTATATACCATGATGCTATATCCAATTCGGATTGTGACAAATGGCTGGAAGCCATGAATGTAGAGATGCAATCCATGTATGACAACCAAGTTTAGGAATTGGTTGACCCTCCACTTAACTCCAAACCGGTTGGATTCAAGTGGGGTTTTGAGAAGAAAACAAATATGCATGGAAACTTGGATACTTACAAGGCAAGACTTGTAGCAAAAGGTTTCACTCAAACTCAAGGGGTTGATTATGATGAAACCTTCTCACCTGTTGTGATGCTAAAGTCTATAAGGATATTGTTTGCCATAGCTGCTCATTATGATTATGAGATTTGGCAAATGGATGTCAAAACCGCTTTCCTAAATGGATATCTAAGGAAGATGTCTATACGAAACAGCCTAATGGTTTTGTCAATCCAAAACATCCTAACAAGGTATGCAAGTTAAAAAGATCAATCTATGGATTGAAACAATCATTGAGAAGTTGGAATCAACATTTTGATGAAGAGATCAAGAGATTGGGCTTCATCAAGAATGCTGACAAGGCTTGTGTGTATAAAATGGCTAGTAGGAGTGCAATCACATTCTTAGTATTGTAAGTTAAAACCTAGCTTGGAAATTGTTTTTACATGAAAGATCTCGGTGAAGCCGCCTATATTTTGGGAATAAAGATCTATAGGGATAGATCGAGGCGGTTGATAGGTCTAAACCAAAGTGCATATATTGATAAAATCTTGAAAAGGTTCAAGATGGAAAACTCTAAAAAAGGTATGGTACCTATTCAAAGAGGGACAATATTGAGTGCATCTCAATGTCCAAGCTCAAAGGATGAGCAAGATTGTATGAAGGACATCCCATATGCGTCTGCTATAGGATCCATCATATATGCGATGGTATGCACTAAGACCGGACGTGTCATGCGCGTTAAGCATGACAAGAAGATATCAGCAGAATCCAGGTAATAGCCATTGGATGGCTGTTAAGAGTATTTTTAAATACCTTAGAAACACTAAGGATATGTTCTTCATATATGGATCTGGTGAAGAGGAACTCGTTGTAAAGGGTTACACGGATGCGAGTTTCCAAACTGATCGAGATGATCCTCGATCATAATCGGGGTATGTCTCCATTATGAATAGGGTAACATTGTCCACTACAAAAAACAGAATACATAGCCGCCTCATTAGTAGCTTTGGAAGCTACATGAATAAAAGGTTTATCACCGATCTAAGGGTGGTCTCTACCATTCAAGACCCCTTAGAAATCTTTTGTGATAACGAGGGTATGATTGCTCAAATCATGGAACCCCGTGCACATCAAAAGATTAGGCACAATGAGAGGAGATTCAACTAAATAAAGGATGAAGTTGAAAAGGGAAAGATATGTATTCGCAAAGTTCACTTTGATCAAAAGATGGCGGATCCACTCATGAAGCTCCTCGAAAGGTCAAAGCATGAAAGTCATACTTGTGCCTTAGGACTTCGATATTCTTGTAATTGGACATGTTCAAATTTTGTATTTGAATATGTGCAAGTCTTTATTATTTGAGTAAAATTATTTGGTTATAATGTTTCAATTAATGTTCCAATTTAGCATGTTTAATCCACGAGTAAATTATTTACTATAAATGTCCGTAGTCGTTCATACTTGTGGGAACAACTGTGAGGGTAAGATTATTATGAACTTGGATTGGTTGACATTCATAAGGATGAATATAGAGCAATGGGTTGCTACCAAGGTTCATAATATTTGTGGGATACATATATTGGACTAACCCGCATCTCAAATTTTACTACATGGAATCTTATCGATTGATCATAAGTAAATTTGGGTAAAGGCGAATATCATTTGGTATCCTCTGACCTGAGATACATATTGGGTTTTGATATTCACCAAGTATTATACCTTGAGCTAATTCTTCACTGTCCTGAAATAGTGGACAGTACATAAGGGTATGTTCAGGTATAATACGAGGTGTTTGTGAGAAACGTATGTAGTCAAGATGGGATTTGTTCCTCTTATTCGTTGAGAGTTAGATGTCAAAGGCCTGATTAAGTTAAATCAACAAGAAATGATCATTCTGTGTTCTTGGATTTAACATGACATCTGTAACAAAAGGATAGATGATTGATTCACCTAAATCATTTCAAGTAGGGTACTTGAATGGGATGATGTTATTGAATGGCCATAAGTCATGCGTATTAAGGGTAGTAAACCGTTGTTAGGCGTTATTTACTACTTGCATCAATCTTCTATGAATCTTGGGCAAGTGGGAGATTGTAGGATTCTATGTGCCCAAGACACTTAGAATATTGATGTGGTTAGTACGTTATGATCCAAGTCGGGTTATACCCAATAACAAGCTTAGCAAGCACCAATTAACATTTAATTGATGATATGATCATGCAATTAAATATTTACACCAAATTTAGAAAATGGGTTTTCTAAATAAATTGCATTTGAGATGGAACAATTTATTAGGATATTTTGTTCAATAATATTATTTGTAATGTTATTTAAGTAAGTTAGATAACATTACAAATTAATAATGAGAGTATACTACTTATACAATTAAATGGTTAATTGCATAAACTAGTTACAAGACTAGACAATATATGTATGTGTTAATTTTATAAAAGGGAATTTTTTTTTTAAATTTCAGCCTAGACAAGCTTCCACTAGCTTGTCAATTCCACTAGCTTGTGTCTTCCACTAGCTTGTCTTCCACTAACTTGTATTCCACTAACTTGTTTTTGGAAATACAAACACATGCATATGGTCTACTCCACTAACTAGTAAATAGAAGCTCTCTTTCTCAAAATCAATACATGCAAACAACAACCAATATTCAGCTCTCCTTTCTCTCTAAAGTGCTACGGTTTTGAGCAGCAGTCCAAGAGGTTTTTGAGCTGGTTTTCAAGTTGTTCTTGGTGTCTTCTTCCTAACAAGAAGGTGTTCTTGCAAAGGGCTTGGGGTATACAAGCTTGAGAGGTCCTATTCTTGGAGCTTTGGTCGTTTTTCAGCATCATTCATCTTATCTTTCTGTCGCATTTTGCTTCTGGAACAAGGTAGTTTTCACAGCTCAATGTGGCTGTGATTTTATGTAGTTTTACATATGTTCATAGCTTGCTTATTCACATAAATGATCCTTTGTTCTTTGGGTTTTTTTTATACATTAATATGGTCATCTAATGAACATATTTTTCAGCTTATAAACAAGTTTATAAAGTTGTAATTCCGCTGCGTTTTCAGAAAGTTTAAATAGTTAAACTATGATTTTTATGTTCTAACAAACCCTACACACATATTTTTAATTGTTTCGATTAAGGCTTTGTATTCTAGCTAGGGTGACTAATCAATATTCCCGGGCATGAATTTTCTAAAAAGGCAAGACTTAAAATGACTAAATTCACATAAATCACATAGAATCATGAAAATGGATCAAATAAAAATTAGTGATTCTAACATTCTGGATATAATTGAATTGTTTCCATTATTAGTATTCATAAGACGGGATATGATGCAATTAGATTAGGGTTTAGAATAGTGACCTTGGGACCGGTTGTCACATTCTCCCACCGTTTAGGAAATTTCGTCCCAAAATTTTAACTTCTCTTAGAATTGGTGCGGCTGGGTTTAAAGAGTTGCGGGTAGTTCTTCCTCATCTCGTCCTCACGTTCCCAAGTGAATTCCGGCCCTCGTCTCGAGTTCCATCTAACCTTAACCTTGGGTATGCGGCTTCGTCTGAGTTGCTTAACCAAGCGGTCCGTGATCTCTATAGGCTCTTCCACGAAGATCAGCTTATCATTGATTCTTGTCTCCTTCAACGGTAGCTCTAAGGTTTTGTCTACCAGGCATTTCTTCAAGTTCGACACGTGGAAGGTGTCGTGTATATAACTCAATTTCTGAGGTAGTTTCAACTTGTAAGCCACAGGACCAATTCTTGCTAGTATTTCAAATGGTCCAATGTATCTTGGGCTTAACTTGCCTCTTTTTCAGAATCTCACGGTTCCTTTCCATGGTGGTACCTTCAGCATTACCCTATCACCTATCTGAAACTCTAATGGTTTTTGTCTTCTGTCAGCGTACTTCTTTTGACGGTCCCTTGCTGCCCGTAGACGTTCCTTGATCTTGAAAATCTTATCAGTGGTCTCCAATATGATGTCGGGTCCCAACACTTTACTATCACCAATTTCATTCCAACTCAAGGGTGACCGACATTTCCTACCATAGAGAGCCTCATACGGAGCAGCATTGATACTTGCATGGTAATTGTTATTATAGGAGAACTATACCAATGGAAGATGGTTATCCCAGTTCCCACCAAAATCAATTACGCAAGCCCTCGGCATATCTTCTAAGGTTTGAATAGTCCTTTCGCTTTGACCGTCAGTTTGCGGGTGGTACGCCGTGCTCAAGTCCAGCCGGGTTCCTAAAGCTCGTTGAAGTGATTTCCAGAAACGCGAAGTAAAACGACTATCACGGTCGGAGATTATGGATAGTGGCACACCATGCCTAGCCACTATTTCATTGATATACAGTTGAGCCAGTCTTGACATGTCATAATCTTCCCGAATTGGTAAGAAGTGAGCTGATTTGGTTAGTCTGTCCACTATTACCCAAATAGCATCATGACCCCTAGACGTTCAGGGTAACTTGGTAACAAAGTCCATCGTGACGTTATCCCATTTCCATTCTGGGATTTCTGGCTGCTGTAACATCCCTGACGGTTTTTGGTTTTCAGCTTTTACCATGGCACAGGTTAGACATTTACCAACATGCATAGCGATTGATTTCTTGATTCCAGGCCACCAGAAAAGTGCCTTCAAATGCTGGTACATTTTATCACTCCTAGGGTGAACTGAATACCTAGATTTGTGAGCTTCATCGAGAATTACCGGTCAAATTCCCCCATGCTTCGGCACCCAAGTTCTCCCTTTGTACTTATATGTACCATCATTCCCTGTTTCAAATCGCTTTTCCATTCCAGTTAATCCTTCTCCTGCTAAATTTTCCTCCTTTAACGCTTCACTTTGAGCTTCTTTCAGCCTTGCAATTAGGTCAGTGTACACACTTATCCTTAAAGCTCGTACACTAAGAGGTTTTTCTCTCTCCTTTCTGCTCAAAGCATATGCCACCATATTGGCCTTACCGGGATGATAATGGATTTCACACTCGTAGTCATTCAATCACTCAACCCATCTTCTTTGTCGCACGTTCAGTATCTTCTGATCGAGAATGTGTTGCAAACTTTGATGGTCAGTGTAAATGATGCACTTCGTGCCATAGAGGTAGTGCCTCCACATTTTGAGAGCAAACACCACGGCACCTAATTCCAAATCATGCGTAGTATAGTTTTTCTCCTGATCGTTAGTAGTCTAGATGCATAGGCAATGACCTTGTTGCGTTGCATTAGTACACATCCTAACCCCTGACGCGAGGCGTCACAATAGACTACAAAGTCTTCGACTCCTTCTGGTAGGGCTAGAACAGGTGCACTGCATAACTTTTCCTTGAGCGTCTCAAAGGCTTCCTTTTGCTCTGGTTCCCGCATAAAGGTTTTGCTCTTCTTAGTCAGTAGGACAATGGTTGCACAATGCGCGAGAAGTCCTTTATGAATCGTCGGTAGCATCCGGCCAATCCTAGGAATTGTCTAATCTCAGTGGGAGTCTCAGGAATCTTCTAATTCTTTATGGCCTCAATCTTGGAAGGGTCAACTTGAATACCATTCTCATTCACTACATGCCCTAAAAATTGGATCTCTCGCATCCAGAATTCGCATTTTGAAAATTTGGCATATAGTTGCTCATTCTTGAGTAATTCAAGAATTAGTCTGAGATGTTTCTCGTGCTCTTCCTTATTACTGGAGTAGATCAGAATGTCGTCGATGAACACGATCACAAACTTGTCGAGATATGGGCGGCATACACGGTTCATGAGATCCATGAATGCTGCTGGTGCATTGGTCAGCCCGAAGGGCATGACTATGTACTCATAGTGCCCATACCTGGTTCGGAAAGCCGTCTTGGGTATGTCTTCTTCTCTTATCTTCAGTTGGTGGTAACCAGATCTTAAATCTATCCTGGAAAAGTAGCTTGCTCCTTGAAGTTGATCGAATAGGTCGTCTATCCTCGGGAGTGGGTAACGGTTCTTTATGGTCAACTTATTTAGCTCCCGGTAGTCAATGCACATGCGCAGGGTTCCATCCTTCTGTTTCACAAACAACACCGGGGCACCCCATGGAGAGACACTCGGACGTATGAATCCTTTGTCCAATAGTTTTTGAATTTGCGTCATCAGTTCCTTCATCTCAGGAGTGGCGAGTCGATACGGCGCTTTGGCCACCGGTGCAGCGCCAGGCAACAAATCTATTTGGAACTCAACTTGTGGGTTCGGGGGAAGTCCCGGTAGGTCTTCCGGAAACACTTCAGGGTATTCAGAAACTACTGGGATGTCCGAAATCTTCTTCTCCTCTTTGGTCTTCATCACGTAGATGATGAAAGTTGCGCATCCCTTCCTTAAGCTCTTGGTAGCTTTTAAATGGGATATCATGGGGCATAAGGTGTTACTCCTTTCTCCTTGCACCACTAACACTTCTTTGCCATTCATCTGTATCTTGAGTAGGCATTCATCACAAACAATTTCGACTCTGTTCTTAGCTAACCAGTCCATGCCAACAACCACATCAAATCCTCCTAACTTAATGGGCATCAGATCTATCTTAAATGTATTTCCATTTAGATTTATTGAACAATCCTTGATGATTTCATTAGTTTCTAAAATATTGCCATCAGCTAATTCAACGGTAAACGTATCGGATAAGGTACTCATAGCTAGGTCAATCAAGGATCTAAAAGCACTAGAGATAAAACTAGCAGTCGCTCCAGTATCAAACAAAACGGTAGCAGGATGATCGTTTACAAGAAACGTACCATTAACCACAACAGGTTCCTTTCGGGCTCCAGCTGGGTCCATCACAAAAGCTCTTCCCTTGGGCTTGTTGGGTCGGGTGTCCCTGTTTCTTGCTAGCTTAGGGCATTTGTTCCTCATACGCCCTGGATCTCCGCACTCATAGCATTGTTTTCTAGGCTCGTAGGTACAGTCTTTAATCATGTGACCAGGTTTCTTCCACCGATAACAAGGCATGGGATTGCACTCCACTTGGTGATGAAGTTTGCATTTGCCGCAGAAGGGGCTTGTGCCTAGATACAACCTCCTGGCCTTTCCACCATGGTCACTTCGTCTCGCTTCTTCCCTAGGTCTCTTGTTTGAACCGCTACTGCTTCCGACCATCTTCCTAGTATCAAACCACTTCCCCTTTTCTTCTACAGCCTTCTTCTTGTCCTCAATTTTCCCATGTTCAGTCCACCCAGCTCTAACTAGGTCGTCGGTCAGACTACTGGTAAAGTCGATCGCAGCCTGTATGGTTGTAGGCCTGGATGACCGAACCATGCCCCTCACCCTTGGGTGTAACCCCTAGATGAAGCGGGCCACGCCCTTGGATTCTGGCATCACCAAGTGTGGTACCAGTCGGGACAATGCAAGGAACTGGTTGATGTATTCTGTGTAGTTCGGGCCCCTAATCTCCAGATTTAGAAATCTAGCCTCCAGTTTTTCTAGCTGGTTGATTGGGCAGTACTTGTTAGTGATTAGTTCCCTGAACTCGGACCAGTTCATCCTACCAACGGCGTCCCGGCCTCAAGGCTGAATGATGGTTTTCCACCATTCAAGTGCTGGTCCCTTGAGAGATTGAGAAGCAAACCTCACCATGTGTTCTAACTTGCATTCACTGATGTCTAACACAGCTTCGATTTCGTCCAGCCACCTATATGTTTCAATTGCACCCTCGGTGCCATGGAAGTCCTTTGGCTTGCAAGCCATGAATGATTTGTAGGAGCACCCCTTCCTGATAGCTTCAGATTCCTCGTTGTTTGCGGTCCTAGTACCACCTCCGGTGTCATTCCGGTCAGCATTGATTTGAGCAATGATGGTTGGTATAGCATGCGCAATTTGCTGTGCCACAAGATTTGCCCTCCTCTCATCATTTCCTGAGTTAGCATTCTCCCTGATGGAGTCCCTGGAGGAGTAGGTGGTTGGTTTCTGGTTCGCCTTGTTCCTTCGTGACGACCTCGGTATGCTCCTTGCCTTCCGATGCGTGTTCCTCTTCTGGTAGGCATTCTGGTAGCACTACAGCTAAGGTTGTTTAACATCTCATAATTGGTTTCAATCAGTCTATGCATCAATTCCCTACAAGGCTCCATCTATACGAAGAGAGAATATGGTGTATAATTACACACAACTTACCAAGTTCCACAGATTACCAATTTATACAGTTTAAGGAGTCATAAAGAATGACATGGCCCAACACCATGAATAAACAACACATGACAGATAGTCATAAATGTTTCAACAACATTGTATCATAGGAATCAGTTCAAAACAAGACAAAGTTCATAGTATCAGAGTCTAGCTCTTACAAAGTGGAAGGTGCCATCACCCCCATGAATAATAATAATAATAATGTCAGATAATGATAAGTTTATTTCCTTCAACGGCTCAAAGACAGATATTTCTTCCCCGTTCCACAAGTCGCCTTCACATCTACTTCTTTTTCAGCCATGCCATCCATCCAGAGCTCTTCTTCCTCTGCTCCTGCTCCAATCTGCACCCCATGCGACGCCATCATAGCTTGGAATTGAGCAGACTGGGAGGTCCGGGTAGCGTGCTGAAGAGTCAGCTCGTGGTGACGGACGGTCTTCAGGAGCTCCTCTAGTGCTGCATCAGTAGGTCCTACGTCAATAGCCCGACGGCTGGATTGTTAATACCTATCCCCTGCCAGTACGCTGGGGCCGTCGTACATGCTGTGCCTTGAAGGCATCCATGACTCCTCCTGTGGGTGGCGTCGATGTGGCTAGAACGGCGGTGGTGCGGGTATGGGAGTCCTAACCGGTGATGGAGGAGGAGGAGGTATCCTAAATGAGACCGAAGGTCCAGGTCTAGCACTCTTTCGTGGACGAGTGATGGTGCGTGCTCCCCTATTCCCAATGGGAGGGATAGGTGAGTGGGATGGAGTGGCAACATGCGGCGAGTGGGAGCGCGTCCGACTCCTGGAAGGTGTCGTCGAAGAAGAGTCCTCGGAAGCTTCAGTGTCCTCTGACGTGACAGATATCCAACCTGGGTGTCCATACCTCCTAAGCTATTCCTCATACTTCGTGCATGGTTTTGCCTTCTTGCTTTCCCCCATTGGTGCACTGCTCTCAGTAGGGTAGGCCGATGCTTTTCCCTTATCAGCCATGGTTGGTTTCCTGTAAAAATACATCATGAGTAATTTGGTTTCTCATAGCTCATGATAGTCTTAATAATAGTAATATACTCATAGTACAAGTGATGGCATTAGTATCAGGAATCTCTACGTATTCCTCATAAATGATGTTAGAATCAGTTTTTCTCATAATAGTGTCAGGCAAAACAGTTCATCTTTAAAAATCAATTTCAAACCCCCAGTCAAAATGAATTTCAAAGTTAATCAGCATTAAACAGAATGGTCCAAACATAACATAGAGGTCCGTGATGGAAATTACGCGTCCGGTAAATTCATGATTACGTTGATCAAGTGTAATCATCAATTTACCCAACCCGATCATTCCAACACTTTCCCACAAGGACAGTCCTAGGGTATCAGGGTTGTAGCCTAGGGTCTCCTATAGTATTCCCGACTTCTCTACAACCTTTGGCTCTGATACCAATCTGTCACATCCCCTGGCCCCGGTAGGGTGGGACGTCACAGATTAGCAACAAACATACATGGCAGCGGAAACAAACCAATATAGGAGCTCAAAGGGAGAGAACATCACATGGCATTTAAAGTTTTAAAAGACATCGGGCTAGAAACAGATCCAGCCCCAAATGATTACATAGTTCAACAAAATAAAATAGTCATTAAATCAAATTGTTCAAGTAATGATTTTGGTCACACAAACAAATGCCATGGTCTCGGGGTTGAGTCTAAGTCTTCCACAATAGCTAAGAGTCTTCACGGGTTACCTGAAACATGCTCAAAATGGAAATTGTGTCAACTAAAAAGTTGGTGAATTCAAGTGCTTAAAGTTTCAAAACAATAAAAAGGAACTCTTAAAGTCCACAGTAAAGGTTTTAGAATCAAGGTGAAAGTTTATAAAAATCTCATTTGATTTTAAAAGCATCATTTTTAGTATCAGTCATTGTGGGGTATCACAACCAACCCTGCACTTGGTCCCCGGTTGGCCTCTTCTAAACTTGTGTTTAACCGGATATCCCCGTAGGGAAGAACCAAGCCTCAGAACAGTTAACCATTCCTGCTATGATGGTTCACCATAGTATCTTATTCAAAACCTGTTACATGCCACAAACAACCCCTCAGGATCTCAGTGGGGTACCTCCCTGTAGTGGGAGCCACTGTGCGCGGGGGATTCCCCAAATAGATCTATTCACATAAAACAAGCGGTTCACAAAAGAATTAATGATCATGACATAAGTATCAGCAGGTATCCAAAAAGTCGTACATACAAGCATCAAATAAAGCACAATCATAGTTCATTAAACAAAGGAGCATGTTCCATCCCAAAAACAGTTAGTAAAAAGGGATCACTAGAACTCACCTTAGACGTTGAGCAAAGAAATCCTTCGTGTGCCGGGAATGTCTCAAGTCTAGCACCCTAACATGAGTATATTAAGTGATTAGCTACTTCTCTAAACCTATTTAAGGTGCAACAAGAGTGTCTAAGCCTTAGTTGGTCGGGTTCGACTTTGATTCAATTAGGGTTTGTATAAAAGTTTCCTTTTATGGAAAGTCAAGGTTTCTCATAAAATTAAGGGTTTTTACATTAATAAGTTCAGAATATATGATAAATATACTAATAAAGTGACTAAGTTTCTTATTGGAGTCGGTTATGAAGTTTAACCAAATTTTACAGTTTAGCCCCTGAAGTTTCCAAATTGACAGTTCTACCCTTAAGTTTGGTTTCTTGTATTAGATGACTGCTATAACCAAAAATCAGTTTCAAGAACTTAATATAACTTTATTTTAAGAATGTATACTCAAATTTTCAGTTTATGGGCTCGGTTTATAATTTACGCGTTTAACTTTACCGGTTACGGTAAAACCGAAGGGTTTAAAATGGTTACCTATGAGTTTTCATGTTTTTGAGTCTAGGACCAGTAGCTAACTTTTTAAAGTCATTTTAATAATTTTTCAATCTTTTAAATCACAAAATTTGCCTCTAGTAGTTGAAAGACTCGTTTTTACGTTTAAACCGTTAAAACGAGTTTTTAACCGAGTTTGACCATTTTAAAAGCTTGTTTGACCAACCTTTCTACTTTATAAGTTATTTTATCATTTAACTTACTTAAATAATATGATTTTTATAGTTTCTAACTTGATACTCATTTTTCTTAGAATTTCCTCAAAAACGTATTTCGGTTGGTACCCGTTTTCACTTAAAAATCCATTTAAAATACCATTTGACCACTAAAAATTCTCATTAACTCCAGAACACTTTATTAATCCTTAATGAACCTGGAATTCTCTTTAAAAAGTTTATAGTTCAAGATTTCTTGTTTTTAAGTAGTTTTAGCTTGTTTCCGGGTCCCGAAAGTGACCAAAATGGGTCTAAACACAACATGTCCTTTGTTCCAGAGATTAAACAACATTAACACTCTTAATATTCATCAAAACCTACTGAAATAACAGTCCCAAATCGGGGCCTAGTTGCTCTACACATCCATGGACTTTAAAATATATAGAAAGTGTCATAAATGACCATTACACATGTGTAAATCATTGTAACTTGAGTTTAACCATTACTAAAACTTTATCTAACTTAAAAATCAAATTATTGGGGTGTCTTAAAAGTCATTTTGAGCAGGTTATGAACCTGGTTTGAGAGGGTTTTCAACAAGTGTCTAAAAGAGGTTGTTACTAGTAGAAAGAGGGGTTTTTCAAGGTGTAATGCTTGTTTTTACCACATGTAGGTGGTGTATACTCTTTGGGACTTCAAAAAAAGGCTTTTAGTAGTCTTAAAACCCATTAATATGCAGGTTAAACGTTTTGTTTTGAAGGGTTACAAGATACACAAGTTTGATGGTGCCAAAAACACCAAAAATAGGGTTTTCAAGGGGTAAATCGGGTTCTACCCCTTAGAATGACCATTATATCATGTGATATACCTTCAAGAATTTTGGTAACTTTTCATGGACAAGGTGAGGGTGAGTGGTTTCTGTTACAACAAGAAAAAGTAAGGTTTTTAGGTGAAAAATGAAGAAAACATGAGAAATGTCCCAAACCGAGCACATGGAGCTTACACTTGATGTAACTCGCGATTTGGAAGGTGTGGATGGTCGTGAATGGCTGTAATCTCCTTTGACTTGACTGTAGAAGTCGAACACAAGCTGGAAACCACAAGTCTTGCAAGTTTAAAGCTTCAAAACTTCACCAAAAGGTCACCTTCTTTGCGGTTTGTTGTTGGCCGATGGTTGCATGCTTGTAGTTTGCGATTTTGGGGCTAGAAAGGGGCTGGAATGGAGAGAATTTTGAGAGGGAGAGATGTTTCTTCAGCTGAGAATTCGAAATGAGAGAGAGAGAAGGAGTATGGAGTGTCTCTTGCAAGATTGAAAAATGCATGTATAGTGAATGGATGATAGAATGAGTTGTGTGTAGTGGGAAGCAAGAGTGTCCATTGGTGGACATGGGGGGCGGCCGATTTGTCTTGTTGTGGGCTCTTTTGGATTAACTTTTAATCAAAAATGTTATTAGATGGTGTTATTTTGTAGTGTAGTATTTAAAATTGTTAGTTAGTAAATTGTCTTATGCATGATAATGCATGCTAGAACCGAAATTTCAAGTGTGTGGGTGTGTACACATATTTTTAATTGTTTCAATTAAGGCTTTGTATTCTAGCTAGGGTGACTAATCAATATTCCCGGGCATGAATTTTCTAAAAAGGCAAGACTTAAAATGACTAAATTCACATAAATCACATAGAATCATGAAAATGGATCAAAAAAAATTAGTGATTCTAACATTCTTGATATAATTGAATTGTTTCCATTATTAGTACTCATAAGACGGGATATGATGCAATTGGATTAGGGTTTAGAATAGTGACCTTGAGACCGGTTGTCACACCCATCCACATACACATTCACACATACATACATACGGGTAAAACCCATTCTTATAAAACATATACACATGCATTTTCCAGCCCCAAAATAGTTAAAAACATGTTAAAAAGCGGATTCTAGAACTCACCTTACTTGTCTTCGGGTTTGATACCTTTCTCTTGAGTTTCCCAGACGTTTTCTAGCACCTAAACATACGTACCCACACACCCAAACACGCAATCACATTTATAAGCATACAACCAAGTATAGAATCGTCAAAAGCATCATAAACTCGAGAATTCTTACCAAAAACTTCGAAGTTCTTGTTTCTTTTAAAATTCCCGTGAGTTTCTGCTCTCTCCCTCTTTCTCTCTCTAGAAAAATCTGAATGTCAGGGTGTAAGAAGCAACATGGGCGCCCATGTTGATTTATTCACCAACTTTTCAAAAGTTGTGTCCTTTTGGACACTTTCAACCCCTTAACTTGGGTTACTTGCATTTTATTTCCTTTCCTTTGCTTTAATTCTTTCTTTTTTCCTTTTAAAAAAAATAACCGGGTGTTACAGACAATCCCACAACTTCTAAGATGATCTCTAAAAGCATCACTTAGATATTCACCTCCTCTATCGGTGCGGAGAAATTTATCGACTTGTTGAGTTGATTTTCTACTTCATTATGGAAGGTTTTAAACATTTCAAAACCTTCATCTTTGTGTCTTAACAAGTACACATACCCATATCGACTATAGTTGTCGATAAAGGTAATGAAGTATCTTTCATTGTACCTAGTCATTGGCTTAAAAGGACCACATACATCCGAACGTATGATACCAAATCATTCTTTTTCCCTTTCGGTTTTGCCACTAAAAGGTGCCTTAGTCATTTTGCCTTGTAAACAAGATTGGCATACATCAAATGAATCATATTCACTTGCTTTTAAAAGACCATTCTTTTGAAGTGTTTGTATGCGCTTCTTGTTTATATGACCAAGACGGCAATGCCAAAGATAGGTGTCACTCAAATCGAATTTGAGCTTCTTGGTGGTGGCTTGGTACAATGAGCTATCATATAATGTGTTTTCACGAACCAATTCATAAATACCATTAATAGGAATAGCTTTAAAATAAAAGATGTCATTTAAAGAAACATGAATTTCATTTTCAATAAATGTCAAAACATAACCATATTGTCTTAGTTGGGCAACTGAAATAATGTTCCTAGTCAAACTAGTAGCATACAAAACATTGTTCAAAATTGCTTCCAAACCATTTGGAAGCTTCACGATGTAGTCCCCACGGTCTTCAACTTGAACTTTTGCCCCATTCCCCATGTAGAGGCTTACATCCCCTTTCTTGAAGTCCTTACTTCTTTTGAACCCCTACAACAAATTGCAAATATGAGTTCCATATCCGGTATCCAATACCCATGTGTTAGAGGATATTAAATTGAGATCAATATGAATCATGAAAATTGTACCTGAGGTTTGCCCGGCATCCCTCTTTCTCTTTGAAATGGACAGGACAGTTTCTTGCCCAATGTCCTATCTCCCCACACTAAAGCATGGGTCATTCGAAGAAACCTTTTGCTTCTTCTCCGCTGTATTTGGTGGTAGCGCTCTTACCACTCCCTTCCCTTTCCCCTAACGTACCCTTTACCCTCGGCAACACTTGCCTTCGGTGCGGGGTGAGGCCTCTTCTTGTTCCCACCTTCATTAATGGTGAGAACGGGTAAAACCTTTTTACCCATGGTTGCCTCGGCTGTTTTGAGCATAGAGTGAAGTTCACTTATGTTCTTGTCCCACCAGTTCATGTTAAAATTCATAACAAAGTTGTCAAACCTTTTTGACAAAGAGTTGAGGATCAAATCCGCAGCCAACTCTTTCGAGACGGGATAATTCAGCCTTTCGAGGAGGTCAATGTGGCTCTTCATCTTAAGTACATCAGATAAGACCGATTGGGTATCATCCGTACGACATGCATGGAGTGCTCGAACCGTTTCGAAGCGCCCTACCCTTGCTTGTTATAGGAACGTTTCCTTCAAATAGGTAATCATGTCGTATGCTACGTCATGTTCATACTCCTTTTGGAGATCCGGAGTCATACTTGCCAACATAAGGCAAGACACTTGGACCGAGTCCTCAGTGTATTTTACCCAATTCATATAGGCCTCCTCATCTTCCTCATTGGGTTGATCGGGAATCGGATTATCTAATATGTATGACCGTTTCTCTTGCTTGAGAACAATTCTCATGTTTCGAAATCAATCAATAAAATTGTTATGGTTTAGATGCTCCTTTTGGAGAATGGTCCTTAGTGATAGTGAGTGAGCGGACGGGTATCATTATTTTCATTGTTGTTGGTGGCCAACTACAAAATTTAACAAAGTCCAATTTTAGTATTTTTGATATTGTCGTATTTTAATAATTAATACCCTTTTATGTGTTATACAAAATTTAAAGTTCTAGAATCCAACATTACATTTAAATAGTGGTTAGGTGACCTTTATCCCATTATTTAAATTAACAAGGTAGTCAGCGTTTTGACATTTGCAACCCTTTGCAACTTCTAGAGGTATGTGCTTGACTTTAAACATCATATGTATAGCCGGCATGTTAATCCCATCAACACCCTTTGTAAACCACATTGTAGGTGATCCATTTAATATGGTTTTCAAATCAAGTCGCCCCACTTACACACACATGTGGGTTTACCAACACAAGTGGTTGGTGATCTTTATCCCACAAATATGGTATTCCCACCTTAAATCACAATCAAAATGGTTAGGTGACCTTTATCCCATTAAGAGTTTCCAAGTGACTCATGTGTTGTGCAAAAGGATGGTCTTAAACTTGTTTTCAAAAAAAATTTAAGTTTTTATAATTCTAGTTTAGAAAACTCTATGTACCTTGCGTTTGCATGCTTTCAAACACATGGTGCCCTATGGTTCTCTTTTTAATAAAACCCCAGTTATTAAAGTCATTAATCCTTATAATAACCTTTTATTAACCACTTAATGATAAAGAACCATCAATTTTCAACTTGTTATGTTTGTTTATAAGTTTGTTATGCATATCCAAATATCAAACAATCATCCATAAAACAAACAACCAAGCAAGCACAACCATTACAATCACAAGTGCATAACTATAGCGACTAAGTTGACTACACTTGTTTGCCATCACAAGTGTTGTCATTAGGTCTTTCCTAAGGGTTAACAATGACACATCAAAATGTGTCCATGAACTCCCACTTGAATCCACGTCCAAATGCTTCAAGTGTCCATGTCTTTTGTGTCTTTCTTTGGGTCTTCAACTTGTGCATCTTCTTTTACAAAATCATATCCTAATACAATTTTTCTAATAAAAGAAATGAACCTAATATATTTATTAAATAACAAATGAATAAATAAATTACAACCCAAAATACAAACACAAAAAAAATATTACAACCCTTTCAAGAACAAAACCAAACATGCCAAAATCACAATCAACCAAATCCAAATCACATTAGGTCAAGGCTATGTTATGCACCAAAATATGTATCAGATACAACATTCCAAGAACAACCATGAACTCCCTTTTTAACCCTAAAGTTTCGGCCAACATAAACCAAAACTTTAGGGTTTTGTCCAAACAAAATAATCAACCATTTGATGCTAATCTTTCAAGGTTTATTCTAAAGCATGTAAGATAAAACCTTGAAAGATAAGGGATTCATACATCCATGAAAAACAACCCCTAATGGGTTGAAAAAGTCCATGAAAACTAACTTTTCTTCGACTTTTGAAGCAAATATTCCACATAACCGGCTCTTGATGCCATTGTTGGATTTGTTACATGATTATCAAAGTTAGTTTAACCATTTAAACTAGAAAACACCCCGGATATAAGCTGTTAAAAGTTGGTTTAATAATCTGAAAAATAAACCTTTTTAACTCAAAACAAAACCATGAACAAGGATCATATGTATTTGAAATAAAATGCTATCAAAAACGAAAAAGAATAACCATAGGATATTCTTGAAACTACCTTTCAAGAACAAAAGGATTTTGTATGGATGAAAAGAAGGTGATGATGCTTCTTGAATGCCTAGCCTCCAAAAGAGAAGTCCTCAAGCTTGTATACCCACAAGCTCTTGCAAACAACTAACTTGTTAGGAAGTGCAACACCAAAACCTCTTCTTGTGCCTTCTTTAAAACTGAAATTCAGCCACTTGAAATCCGAAAATCAACCCCTTTCAAACTCGAATTTTCAGCTAAGAAAGGAAGAAGAAAGAGTTTTTGTATGTGTGTGAGGGAGAGTGTGAATGGTAGAGTGTAAGAATGGGTTAATGTCTTGTATTAAAACAAGACATGTAATCCCATGGTGTGCATGCAATGGGGCGGCCGAAAAATTTGAAATGGGTTCCCACCCATTTCAATTTTATAAGATCTTACACTCTTTAATACATATGTTCATAAGTTAAACCCCTTTTTTTAATTTTATAACTTTAACAGACTATTATTTGTTATTATTTAACTTACTTTGAATAATGATACAAATAATTTCTCATGAAAAAAAATTATCCATATAATTTGTTCTATTTCAAATGAAATAATTTAGAAAACCCATTTTCTAAAGTGGTGTTAATATTTATTTGTTTGATCATATCAAAAATAAATATTTATTGGTATTTACTTAGCCTGTTATTGGGTATGACCCGACTTGGATCATAATGTACTAACCAAATCAATCTTGTATATGTCTTGGGCATATAAGATCCAACAGTATTACCCAAGATTTCCCCGCTACTTACCATTATTAATGATTCGAAAGTGTGAGGGCTTTCATGGTATGCTACACTCTGTTAAACTAACACAACTATATCAATGTAAAGCATTTGTAAAATAAAACAGTATGCCATCTGCCCCCAAAAGGAAGTAAGTAGAAACAGTAGGGCATGAACTCACCTGGTGTGTGCACGAGCAAAACAAGCAAAGCAATTAAAGAGTAGGAAGGAAACCTGTCAAAGATTACCTAGCTCATATATGTTTGTAAGTACCAGACCAGAATATCTAACCAGAACCTAAGTGCTTAAGAACTATATTGACTCAAATGATTCTGAAATGAAAGTCATAGTTGACCAAGCTGACTCGTTTGACCCGTTAGTGCCATGTTAAGTTGCCTACTTGTTCCAATCAATATTATATCGCATTAAGAGTTTTTGTTAGCAAAGATTACCGTACCAATCATGTGCATAAATCACATTATATATTTAAACACCATAACACATTACCCAAGCATAGACTTGTGCTTTGTGCACCATACTTGCACAGTTCCTAAGAAAACCTAAATTTGCCTAAATAGTTCATCAATTATCCAAATGACCCAAATCGCATATTCCAACATATGTGATGTTATTCATGAGTAACTTAGCATGCTCCTAACATCAAACCATGACCAAAATCACTAATTCATACAAACTTGTACCCACAAAGTTTCCCTTTCAGTATAGTAGCATCCAAAAACCCAACTTTCATCAACATCAATATAAATTCACCAATAACATGCCTAGACTAGTTCATAGATACCATTCAAACATATTAACCATTCATAATTCACTAGAACATGTATCTTCATGATCCAAAAGTTACCATTTCAGGCAATCTATGAACAAGATACCAAATTTCACCCAATGCTTGCATAATCATTATAAAACAACATCTATTAAACACAATCAACATCTTAAATCATCAACAACCATCAATTGCACAATCTCATGATCAAAATTTACTATTTTGAGTAAGGTATGAACTAGGTCATCAAGATCATGGATTTCTTGCACAATCAACATAGATTAACATTCGTATAACATAACTTACATCATATAATCATCAAGAAACCATAGATTTTATCTTTTCCTCATAATTTTCGAACTAGGGCTTAACATGAATCAAAACTATGAAAATCTTGTTAAAAACTCACCTTAAAACGTATAAAGATGATTAATATCACTTGCTAACTCGTGAAACTAATAAAAATTGATGCTTAATGCGTGTTTCTTATTCAAATTCATAAGGAATGGGTGGGGAAAGGGGGTTCGGCCGAATGGAGGGGTAATGAGGGATAGGGGTTAGTTTTCACTAAATTTATCTTTATTTGTTTTACAATTTAACCCCTCCTTGATCACTTTTTGTAAAAATTTCTCTTTTAAAATTTTTTTAAATAAGTTTTAACTACCAAACTTTTGTATTATTATTCAATAATAATACCCACATATATTTTCAACTAACTACAAACACATGAAATAACTATTACAAGTTGTCACGTTATCAAGTAAAATTCACAACTAATACTTAAAATATATAAATCACATAACCATAAATTAATAATCAATATTATTGTAACACCCGGAAATTTTAGTCAATTAAAATAAAAGAAAAAAAATGAGAAAAAGAGAAAAGAAAGATATTTTGCAAGAAGAAGAAAAGAAACACAAGTAGAGAGGTTAAAGTGTAAATAGGACAAAATAATAATATTATTTTGTTTAAAAGGTGGCATGGCCGCCCTCACTTTCGGCACACCAACTGCTTCGAACATTTAGAGAGAGAAAGTAGATTCTTCTTCGGTTCTAGAGAGAGAGCAGCTAAACTCAATCTTGGCAAGTAAATTTTACATAATTAGCTCGGTTTTGTTTGTATTTTGACTAAGAAACCGAGAATATATGTTTTTATTTGTATGTGTGCTCGGTTTTGTGTGTTTTAGACACATCTCGTGTTCGAATTCTTTGGAAAGTTCAAGTCGGAGAGTTGAGACTTGAGAGCAGCTAAGGTGAGTTTCTAGACCCCATGTTTTAAAAGTCTCCAGAGCTGAAAATGCATGTAAATAGTTTTTATAAAAGTTGTATGTATAACCATATGTTTTAATGCATGTATATTAATGTGTTGTAGTTGTGTATACTAAGATAAGGCTTAAAATGGTAGTGTAAGGCTTAGAACATGCTAAGATTATGTTTGGGACTGAATAATATGTTAGAAACATATATGTTGGTGTTCATGTTGGGTTTGTTAGAACATAAAATCATAGTTTAACCTCTTAAACTTTCTGAAAACGCAGCGGAATTACAACTTTATAAACTCGTTTATAAGCTGAAAAATATGTTCATTAGATGATCATATTAATGTATAAAACAAACCCAAAGAACAAAGGATCATTTATGTGAATATGCAAGCTATGAACATATGTAAATGCACATAAAATCACAGCTATATAGAGCTATGATTCTACCTTACTGCAGCAGTAAAAAGTCGACCAAAAGAGATGTTTGATGAAGATGGAGATGCCTAAAATGCAGCCAAGACTTCAAGGATAGAAGTCCTCAAGCTAGTATACCCCAAGCTCCTTGCTAACACACCTTCTTGTTAGGTAGAATACACCAAGAACAACTTGAAAATTGCTCCAAGAAACCCTCTAATGTTGCTGCCTATTTCCATAAATAGAGAGAGAGGAAGAGCTGAAAATTTGTTCTAGTTGCATGTATCTTATGAATGAGAATGAGAGCTTGTGTTTCTTGTAAGTGGAACTAGCATGTGTGTGTGTTTATCAAGAAAAATGGGTTAGTGGAAACAACACAAGCATGCATGTATATTCTCCACTCAAGGGAATAAATGCCAAGATCAAGGGGACGGCCACATGGTGGTGTTTTTTTGTTGTTTGTTTTTTTTTCTTTTAATTAAACACACACACATATGTCTAGTTTTGTAACAATTAACCATTTAATTGTATAAGTAATATACTCTCATTATTATTTGGTGTTATACAACTAATTTAAATAACACTTCAAATAATATTATTTAACAAAATATCCTAATAAATTGTTCCATCTCATATGCAACTTATTTAGAAAACCCATTTTCTAAATTGGTGTAAATATTTAATTGCATGATCATATCATCAATTAAATATTAATTGGTGTTTGCTAATCTTGTTATTGGGTATAACCCGACCTGGATCATAACGTACTAACCACATCAATATTCTAAGTGTCTTGGGCACATAGAATCCTACAATCTCCCACTTGCCCAAGATTCATAGAAGATTGATGCAAGCAGTAAATGACGCCTAACAACGGTTTACTACCCTTAATACGCATGACTTATGGCCATTCAATAACATCATTCCATTCAAGTACCCCACTTGAAATGATTTAGGTGAATCAATCATCTATCCTTTTGTTACAGACGTCATGTTAAATCCAAGGACACAGAATGATCATTCCTTGTTGATTTAACTTAATCAGGCCTTAGACATCTAACTCTCAATGAATAAGAGGAACAAATTCCATCTTGACTACATATGTTTTCATAAACACCTCGTGTTATACCTGAACATACCCTTATGTATTGTCCACTATTTCAGGACAGTGAAGAATTAGCTTAAGGTATAATACTTGGTGAATATCAAAACCCAATATGTATCTCAGGTCGGAGGATACCAAATGATATTCGCCTTTACTCAAATTTACTAATGATCAGTTGATAAGATTCCATGTAGTAAAATTTGAGATGCGGGTTAGTCCAATATTTGTATTCCAAAATATCTATGAACCTTGGTAGCAACCCATTGCTCTATATTCATCCTTATGAATATCAACCAATCTAAGTTCATAATAATCTTACCCTCACACTTTTTCCCACAAGTATGAACGACTACGAACATTTAGAATAAATAATTTACTCATGGATTAAACATGCTAAATAGGAACATTAATTGAAACATTATAACCAAATAATTTTACTGAAATAATAAAGAGTTCCACATATTCAAATACTAAATTTGATCAAGTCCAATCACTAGAATATCGAAGTCCTAAGGCACAAGTGTGATTTTCATGCTTTGACCTATCTAGGAGCTTCGTGAATGGATCCGCAATGTTTTGATCCGTATGAACTTTGCGAATACATATCTTCCCCTTTTCAACTTCATCCCTAATGTAGTTGAATCTCCGTTCAATGTGCCGAGTCTTTTGATGAGCACGAGGTTCCTTGATTTGAGCAATCGCACCTTCATTGTTACAAAAGATCTCTAGGGGGTCTTGAATGGTAGTAACAACCCCTAGATCAGCAATGAACTTCCTAAGCCACACAGCTTCTTGAGCTGCCAATGAAGCGGCGATGTATTCTGATTCTGTTGTAGATAGTGCCACTACATCTTGCTTTGAGCTCTTCCAAGAGACTGCTCCTCCATTTATAATGAAGACATATCCCGACTATGATATAGAATCATCTCGATCAGTTTGGAAACTCGCATCCGTGTAACCCTTTACAACGAGCTCCTCCTCACCAGATCCATATGTTAATAACATATCCTTAGTGTTTCTAAGGTATTTCAAAATACACTTAACAACCATCCAATGACTATTACCAGGATTCTGTTGATATCTACTTGTCATGCTTAGAGCACATGACACGTCCGGCTTAGTACATATCATTGCACACATGATGGATCCTATAGCAGATGCATATGGGACTCCATTCATTCTTTCTTGTTCAACCTTTGAACTAAGGCAGTGAGATGAGCTCAATATAGTCCCCTTTTGAATAGGCACCAAACCTTTCTTAGAATTCTCCATCTTGAACCTCTTCAAGATCTTTTCAATGTATGTACTTTGGTTTAAACCTATTAACCGCCTCGATCTATCCCTATAAATCTTTATTCCCAAAATATAGGTGGCCTCACCAAGATCCTTGATGGAAAAACAGCTTCCAAGCCAGGTTTTTACACCTTCCAAGGTTGGAATGTCATTTCCAATTAGTATAATGTTATCGACATATAATACCAGGAAAGTAATAATGCTCCCACTAGCTTTCTTATATACACAAGCTTCATCAGCGTTTTTGATGAAGCCAAATTTCTTTACTTCATCACCAAAACGGTGATTCCAACTTCTTGATGCTTGTTTCAATCCATAGATTGATTTCTTTAACTTGCATACCTTGTTAGGATGTTTTGGATCGACAAAACCTTCAGACTGTTTCATATGGACATCTTCCTCAAGATATCCATTAAGAAAAGCGGTTTTGACATCCATTTGCTAAATCTCATAGTCATAATATGCTGCTATGGCAAACAATATCCTGATAGACTTTAGCATTGCCACAGGCGAAAAGGTTTTATCATAATCAACCCCTTGAGTTTGAGTGAAACCTTTTGCTACAAGTCTAGCTTTATAGGTATCCAATTTTACATGGATATCGGTTTTCTTCTTGAAAACCCACTTACTTCTAACTATCTTGGACTTAAGAGGTGGTGTGACCAATTCCCAAACTTGGTTATCATACATGGATTGGATCTCAACGTTCATGGCTTCTTACCATTTGTCAAAATCAAGTTTTGACATTGCCTCTTGGTATGTGGTTGGTTCATCCGAATCTACCACATAGCATCCATCCATGAAAAATCCATATCTCTCAGGAGGAACACTAATTCACCAGATCTGCGAACGTTTTGTGTATCTTGATCATCCACATGATCATTCTTCTCATGTTGATTGCTAGTATCAACCAATTATGTATCGTCTTTTGAATCTTTAACCTCTTCAAGTTCCACTGCTCTTCCACTAGTTTCTTCTGAAAGAAACTTAGTTTCCAAGAACTCTGCCTTTCGAACAATAAACACTTTCTGTTCTGTCGGATCATAGAAATAATTTCCAATACAATCTCTAGGATATCCAATGAAGATACACTTTATGGATCGGGCTTCCAGTTTGTTTTGAGTGTATTGCTTAGGATAAGCATCACACCCCCAAACTTTTAAATATGATAATGATGGAACCCTTCCATGCCATATTTCGAAAGGTGTCCTTTCCACTTTCTTGGTTGGGGCCATATTTAAAATATGGGCCGTTGAGAGCAACGCGAAACCCCGAAATGATAGAGGTAGTGTACTTCTAGCCATCATTAGAGTCTGATTTCTCCTCTCAGACACACCATTATGTTGTGGTGTTCCAGGTGGAGTAAGTTGTGAGACTATCCCACAACTTCTAAGATACTCTTGAAATTCACTACTTAGGTATTCACCTCCTCTATCTGTACGAAGAATCTTGACTGTTTTGTTATGTTGATTTTCTACTTCATTCTTGAAGATTTTGAACATTTCAAAAGATTCATGTTTGTGTCTTAACAAGTACACATACCCATAACGACTATAGTCATCGATAAAGGTAATGAAGTATCTTTCACCATTCCTAGTTATTGGTTTAAAAGGTCCACATACATCCGAATGTATGATTCCTAATAAATCCTTTGCTCTTTCATTAGTCCTACTAAAAGGGGCCTTTGTCATTTTACCTTGTAAACAAGACTCTCATACATCAAATGAATCATTTTCATTAGTTTTCAAAAGACCATTCTTTTGGAGTTTTTGCATACGATTCTTGTTTATGTGACCAAGGTGACAATGCCAAAGATAGGAATCACTCAAATCTAATTTGAGCTTTTTGGTGGTTGCTTGGTACATTGAGCTATCATATGTTGTGTTTTCATGAACCAATTCATAAATACCATTACAAGGTATAGCCTTAAAATAAAACATATGATTGAAAGAAACATGAATATCATTGTCAACAAACTTGAAATCATAATCACATTGTCTTAAACGGGAAACAGAAATAATGTTCCTAGTTAAACTAGGAGCATACAAAACATTCTTTAAAATAACTTCCAAACCACTTGGAAGCTTCAAAATGTAGTCTCCTTGGGCTTCCACATGAACCTTTGCACCATTCCCCATGAAGAGACTAATTTCCCCTTTTGCATAATGCTCACTTCTTTTCCCCCTGCAATAAATTGCAAATATGAGTTCCACATCCGGTATCTAGTACCCATGTGTTATAAGAAATAACATCTAGCTCAACATGTATCATAAAGATTGTACCTGAGGTTTGCCCCGCATCCCTCTTTGATCTCAATGCTTTGAGATAGACCGGGCAATTGCGTTTCCAATGGCCTACCTCACCACACTCAAAACACGGGTCATTTTGAGCAACCTTTTGCTTCTTTTCTATTGGTTTGGGCGGTTCCACTTTTCCTTTTCCTTTTCCCTTCCCCTTGACGTGCCCCTTCCCTCTTGTAACACTTGCCCTAGGGTCGGGGAGGTGCCTCTTCCTACTACCTCCTTCATTGATCATAAGGACCGGTAGAACCTTTCTACCCATGCCCGCCTCGGCCGTTTTGAGCATTGAGTGAAGCTCACCAATGCTCTTGTCCCATCCATTCATGTTATAGTTCATAAAAAAGCTATCAAACTTCTTGGATAGAGAGTTGAGGATCAAATCCGTTGCCAACTCATTGGACACACGACAGTTAAGCCTTTCGAGGCGATCAATGCGGCTCTTCATCTTAAGAACGTAAGATGACACCGATTGGGTCTCGTCCATCCGACATGCATGGAGTGCTCGAACTGTTTCGAAGCGCTCCACCCTTGATTGTTGTTGGAACATTTCCTTCAACTGGGTGATCATGTCATAGGCATTGTGGTTCTCAAAGTCCTTTTTCAAATCAGGAATCATACTTGCTAGCATAAGACATGCGACTTACACAGAGTCCTCGGTGTACTTGACCCACTCGGCAAAGGCCTCATCGTCATTTTCATCGGGTTGATCGGAATGGGATCGTCTAACACATAGGACTTCTTTTCTTGCTTGAGAACGATTCTCAAGTTTCGGTACCAATCCATGAAGTTCCCATGGTTTAGACGTTCCTTTTCAAGGATTGTTCTTAGTGATAGGTTATGGACGATCGGGTTTGTGTTGTTGTTGTTTGCGGCCATTCTACAAAATTAACAAAGTTCTTATTAGTATTTCTGAAAAATTACATTTTAATCATTAATACCCTTTACATCTCATAGACAATTAATAATTAAAATCTAGAATCCAACGTTACATTTAAATATCGGTTAGGTGACCTTTATCCCTTTATTTAAATTAACAAGGTAGTCAACGTTTGACAATTGTAACCTATTACAATTTCTAGTGTATGGGATTAGTTAAACATCTTATGTTTGTTCGGCATGTTTATCCCATCAACACCCTTTGTACGTCATGCTTCGGTGATCCTAATGCATGATTTCCAAATTAAGTCATCCTACTTAGACACACATGTGGATTTGCTAATATTAGTGGTTAGGTGACCTTTATCCCGTAAATATGGCAAACCCACCTCAAACTCATAAGTTCACTCTAATGTGGTTAGGTGACCTTTATCCGACATCAAGTTCTCAAATGATTCCAGTGTGGTATAAGAGGATGGTGTTTGACTTATTTTTAACGGGATTTGAACATTTAGAGGTTTCATAATTCTAGTTTAGAAAACTCTATATACTTGTATTTGCATGCTTTCAAATACAAGATACCTTATGGTTCTTTTAATAAAACCCATGTTATTATAAAATCATTAATCCTTTTTAATAACCTTTTATTAACTTTTAATGATTAAGAACCATTAATTTTCAGCTTGTTATGTTTGTTTATGAGTTTGTAATATATGTCTAAATATCAACCAAACAATCAAACAACAAACATTCAAACAAGCATAAACATATAAACATGAGTGCATAACCATAGCTACTAAGTTGACAACACTTGTTTGCCATCACAAGTGTTGTCATAAGGTCTTTCTTAAGGGTTTGTAATGGCACATTATATGTGTCCATGGACTCCCACTTGAATCCATATCCAAATTCTTCAAGGTCCATGTCTTTGATGTCCATCTTTGGGTCTTGATCTTGTGCATCTTCCTTTTACAAAAATTATATCCTAATACATTTTTGTAATAAAAGAAATGCACTTAATCTATTTATTACATAACCAAATGAATAAATAATTACAACCCAAATAATAAACATAAATATTACAACCCAATTGAATGAATTAAAACAACCATTCCAATCATCCAAACAAAAGGGCCAAAGGCTAGGTTATGCACACTAACATATGAACAATCATTAACATCATTCAACAAACAAAATAAACCCCATCAAACCCTAAATTTTCAGCCAACATAAACTGAAAATTTGGGTTTGTTTGTCCAAACAAACAACAACCAAACATATCAACCAATTGACATTCCTATCTTTCAAAGTTTAATCATAAGCATGAAGATATAACTTTGAAAGACTTGGGGTTTATTAAATCAACCAAAATCAGCCCCTAATTAGTTGATTAATATCCTTTAAAATGATTTTTAAAGGATAAGAACATGCAAGCTATTCACATAACCGGCTCTTGATGCCATTTGTTGGGTTTGTTAGAACATAAAATCATAGTTTAACCTCTTAAACTTTCTGAAAACGCAGCGGAATTACAACTTTATAAACTCGTTTATAAGCTGAAAAATATGTTCATTAGATGACCATATTAATGTATAAAACAAACCTAAAGAACAAAGGATCATTTATGTGAATATGCAAGCTATGAACATATGTAAATGCACATAAAATCACAGCTATATAGAGCTGTGATTCTACCTTACTGCAGCAGTGAAAAGTCGACCAAAAGAGATGTTTGATGAAGATGGAGATGCCCAAAATGCAGCCAAGACTTCAAGGATAGAAGTCCTCAAGCTAGTATACCCCAAGCTCCTTGCTAACACACCTTCTTGTTAGGTAGAATACACCAAGAACAACTTGAAAATTGCTCCAAGAAACCCTCTAATGCTGCTGCCTATTTCCGTAAATAGAGAGAGAGGAAGAGAAGAAAATTTGTTCTAGTTGCATGTATCTTATGAATGAGAATGAGAGCTTGTGTTTCTTGTAAGTGGAACTAGCATGTGTGTGTGTTTATCAAGAAAAATAGGTTAGTGGAAACAACACAAGCATGCATGTATATTCTCCACTCAAGGGAATAAATGCCAAGATCAAGGGGACGGCCACATGGTGGTGTTTTTTTGTTGTTTGTTTTTTTCTTTTAATTAAACACACACACATATGTCTAGTTTTGTAACAGTTAACCATTTAATTGTATAAGTAGTATACTCTCATTATTATGTGGTGTTATACAACTAATTTAAATAACGCTTCAAATAATATTATTGAACAAAATATCCTAATAAATTGTTCCATCTTATATGCAACTTAGTTAGAAAACCCATTTTCTAAATTGGTGTAAATATTTAATTGCATGATCATATCATCAATTAAATATTAATTGGTGTTTGCTAAGCTTGTTATTGGGTATAACCCGACTTGGATCATAACGTACTAACCACATCAATATTCTAAGTGTCTTGGGCACATAGAATCCTATAGTTCATGCGCGCAAACAGGGCCCATGCACCTAAGTTTTTGCCTTAGGAAGATTTTAAGTATGGTCATGCACCCAAATAGGGCCCATGCGCCTGAAAAATAGGCTTAAAAAGTTTAAGTAAATGATGATGCGCCCAAATAGTAGTCCATGCGCCTAGAGATGCCTTAGAAGTTTCTAAGTGTCGGCTGATGCGCCTAAATAGTGCATCATGCGCCTAAGTATTTGGCTGAAACGCCTAAGTATAGGGTCATGCGCCTAAATAGTGCTCATGCGCCTGAGCAGTTCATGCACCCAAACATTTTGGAAAATCAGTTAAGTATGAGGACATGCGCCCGCATAGTGTTAATGCGTCTGAGCAGGGCTAATGCGCCCAAATAGTTCCCATGCGCCTAACACTTAGAAATTTTTCTGAAATTTTGAGAAAAACAAAATTTTAGGGTCTGACCCGAGTTTGACTTATGGATTGTTTTGGACTATTCTAAGCATGAATATATGAGGGTTTATGCATAGAATATGTAGGAGGTGATGATGAATGTATTTTATGCATATGTGCATTATGTGTTATCTTTCAATAGTTTTTAAAATATATATTTTATATTTTAATATACGTCAAGTATTATGTTGTGACTTTACGTTGTATGACGTATGTATGAATGAACGTAAAGCAAAACATAACAAAGTGAAGGATAACAAAGATGAAAAGTGAAACATAATGAAAGAAAGAAGAGGCTTGCAAGAAGATTTAAAGGAGGGCCACTACTCCTTGAGAGTTGTTAGCTCAACCGTGTGTCTTATAACGTGCGATTTTGATTAACCAGTGAGGGTTCACAGACAGGGGGATCAGTCTTGGTGACTGAACCCATAGTACGAAATGGGATCCTTGTCATTCGACCCCAGGCTTTGTGCCAAGATATGATACGGCCTTTGCCAGTTAGAAATGGGGCTTTGTGCCTAGAATGGTGGCTTCGGGCCACGATGGGGGAAAAGCTTGACATGTGTCACACCCCCGCTGAGAGCGGAAACACGTGGATGTAACTAGACGGGATCGTCATAACACATTGTTAATAATAGAGATGCAATATATGTAGTTGATGATAAAGCATGTCATGACGACACCCGACACAAAGGAGACTTGTTTCGTGTTTAGTCAATATTCACGACAACATAGCCATAAGCATAAACTTGTAATTGATTCACATAACCAAAATATTAACATTGTAATATAATTCCCACAACCTGGGAACAAGTATCAAAAGTATGAAGGTTGTTTAATAGACTACAACAATGGTTCAAAATGAATGTTTGTCAAGTGTGTTTAGTTTCAAAAATGCATCCTAGGGTCTCCACTAAGGCAGCACACCTAGATCTTCAATTTACATTGTCACCTGAAAAGATATGCTCAAAATGGTCAACAAAAATTGTTAGTGAGCTCGCAGGTTTAAATAGAAAATAAGTAACTGATGCTCTATAGTAATTGTTGCGGAATACCATGAATACAATTATAAGTAAGCAAAATCACATGACAATGAGCTTTACAACCAAACCTAATGACGTACACATAGCAACTTGTCAGAATATATTCACCCAAGGGCCCGTTCCTGGCCACCGTTGGTACTAACTAGTATACCAACATGCATGGGTGGGGGTGTCAACCCAGTAGTACTACCAATACCTATCCGTCGGTCCCAACACTGGAATTAAATGGTTGTAAAGAAAGTACCACACAGCGACTCATGTATGTATCAGATAAGTACTCATAACACAATATCACGTTGATTCCAAGTATGTAAATTGTATGTAAATTGTACAGCATAAGAAAGTGGGTGAGCATACTTTTCCCCCATGTTTGTAAATGATTGAAATATTGTATAAGCATAAAAAGGGGCCACGAAACTCACTTGTTAAGTGGTAAGTATGGATGATCAAAGTTTCCAAATGTTGTATGTAGTAAACGGTCAAACACCTATTGACAGTTATTGTTAAGTATTAATGATACGTATCAGGTAAGTAATAACATTCAGTCGATTCGGGTTGCATTGGTTTGGTCACAACACATACAAACAGACATAAGTATTTGATCTTATGTAGATCCAAGTACTAGGACTCATTGCCATTGCCGATGACATTTGTGTAAAAGTGTCATTGTTATTAGAGAAATACTTAGCAAATATTAGCGTTGCAAATCAATTGTTGATAATTGTAAATTGTTATGTTGATTTGATTGGTGATCACATTAGTAAGTTTGATAGTGTTAACTTAAGTATTGTCATTGGCAATGGTAACCGTGTTGGTGTCAACTTAACATCACACGACATACACACACCACACACATAAGTAGGAAATGCAGACATAAATAACCTCAATTGCATGACAGGACCAGACGCACGACTCAACAGTTCATTCGCACAACCTTCATTCAAACGAATCAGCTTCATTCATATGACTGAGTCTCCATTCATGCGATTCGGCCTTCAATCGTACCACACAACACTCAATCACACACATTCATCCGCATAGACTCAATCGCACAACACACACACAGTCGCACACTCAATCACATGACTCACCCAGTCGCATGACTCAGTCGCACGACAGACCCAGTTGCCCAAACAATAGAATCACGACTGCAGAAGTACAGAGCAGCCTTTGACTGCTCCGTGCATGGGTTTTACACTTCAAGGACTTCCAGAAACACATTTCAAACATGTACAAACAAGAAGAACACGCAGAAAGGCAACACACGCACCCACGCGACCTCATGTGCTCGGGTTGGCCCCGAGCACCCGAAACCCTAAAAACGCAGAAGTAAACAAGCAAGAAAAGGGACGACCAAGGTCGTCTACCTGCAAGAAAGGAGTAGTCTCAGCTGTAGCCGAGGTCTTGCCGGTGAAAACGCGAAGAAAACGGGACGGTTTGGTGCAAGGGGGAGGAAGAAAATGGAAGAAGAAGAAGATGAAGAAGAAGATGAAAATGTGATGGCTAGGACTGGAATGTGGGCATTTATACCTAGCCCTAGTTTGTTAAAATGTCGCATTTGGTCCCTGCACTTAGCCCTCGAGTTCCCAAGCTTGTTTCGGTTTAAAAACGACCTTAATCGGCTAGTTATATTAACGGTGAAAGTGCAAATAATGATATGTCACACCCCAACCTTGACGGCGGAAACGTCGAGATGTGAGGGTTACGATTCTTCACAGCCACATAACGCTATTATTAAATCCAAATATATTATTCATAAGTTTCAAAGGTAACATTACAATCATAAGTTTCAATAATGAACTAATATTTGACATGACATAACAAAGTACAATCAATTGATTTTATTAACTAGGTCCAAGTCCAAGATTATGCTAGCAACATAAGTATACTTCAAACTTTGGGGTTTTCCTGAAACATGATAAAAATAAAGGTCAACTAAAAATAGTTGGTGAGTTTCCAAGGTTTTCATACATAATATGAAAAGATTACACGTAGCAATTCATGTCATAGGTTATAAGCTAGTAAGGTTATAGAACACATATCGTTACAACCAAACCTCGACTTGATCACAAGTATATATGATCGGCTAAGTGTATTTGGTTCCCATGATGAACAAGCATACGTCATCAGAAGTCGGCAATACATCGACTTTAGCACCAAATAGGCTTGTCAGGCCCAAAGTTCTAAGACGTCGCCAGGCTAGCAATAGCAATAGTTAATGATTGTCAAATAAGTATGTAACGCATATTAATAAGAATAATAAACGTCGTTTCAAGATGATCTTCACAAGGAACCTAATATATATACGATCACAGGTTAAAGCTTTGATAATAAGTTTAATGTTTTAGCGGGAACTAGGGTTTCCATTGGTATTTGGGGTTTGTCAAATAACTATATTAACAAATGGAGATCAATTATATTTAATATAAAGATAAGAATAACATTCATAATAATTTGTAATATTTATAAAGTTTAAATAAAGTTTTATAACTAAATAAGAAACACGACTTAAACAATAACTTAAAGACAATGTTTGAAATAATAATTGGTGTAAATTAACTAGTATTTAAAGCCTAAATTTTATAAAAATATATACTAACTATAACATTAAGTTTAGAATATTAAATAAAATATAAAGGTATTTTTATACATAAATTATAGAAAAATAATTAAATGGTTTTAAAATTAACACAATTTAACAAATGATTTTTTTATAATTTTTTAGAAATTTTTACCATCTAGTTTGAAAGTCAAAAAGGCTAAAAAGAATATATGAGGCTCCCTGGGTTCGAACTCGGGACCTCTAAGTTGAATTGTGGAGTGCGAACCGGTGAACCAAGGCTCTCAGCCGCGTTAGCATATGGTTTTTAAAACTTAAGAACACTTTCAAAGAAAACCCCTAAAACACATGAACCCTAGATTTGATTTCAACCAAATTGAACATCAATTCGTTATTGTTAATGGAAACAAACATAGGGCTTTTGTTTCCCACTAGAAATCGAGTTTATGGGTGTATTTAATTTACCTCTTTCGATTGGAATGACGATTATCAATTTGAAGATATGTTGCGCCTAGGTAGTGATTGATTCAAGTTGCAAACGTTGATACTAATCGAAACCGTTGTACAGAAAGCTTCTAAGGGTCTCGGTGATCGAAAGCCCTTTGTTAATTTTGAGTGTACTCGGGTAGAAGATGGTGAACACTTGGGTACAGGTCGACGATGAAAATGGTGATGAACTTGATGATTGAGTTTGTTTCAGACCAAATTGTATTTGCTAGTAGTTTAGGAATGGTTAAAAGATTGATTAGAGTTCCATTGATTGATTATTTATCTGGTTCTTGTTGTCGAATGATTTTGAGGATTAAACGTCATCGGTTACATAATCAATTAGACTAGAAACCGAT
The DNA here is from genome assembly GCA_024085815.1 of Flaveria linearis. Taxonomy (NCBI): domain Eukaryota; kingdom Viridiplantae; phylum Streptophyta; class Magnoliopsida; order Asterales; family Asteraceae; genus Flaveria; species Flaveria linearis. The sequence goes on along the minus strand of CM044003.1, from coordinate 57,494,118 downwards.
GTTTTAGCTCGATTTAATGGTGTTAAAGGTTCGAATCATGATCTATAACGGTTCAGGGACGGTTTTGGATTTAAAATCAGTGAATATGGATGGTTTGGGGTGGCCGGAGCCGCGGCCGGAGGCCGACCGGTGGCTCGCCGGAAATGCGGGGAAGGGAAGGGAGGTTTGGGTCATTTACACAAATGGTCCCTGCAATTTATTTCTTAATATTTCATGCACAAACTTTAATATTTTAAGTTTCAAAATTAACATAATAACCCCCTGGACTTAATTATACTTAAGTTTATTATATTTTCCAAATTATTTGTTATTTGTAGCAATATTATTATTATTATTAGTATCTGTATTAATAATAACATAATTATTATTTCTTTCATAATTAGTTGTTATTATTATTATTATATTATTATAACAATAATTTTAAGATTATCATCACTTTAAGTTAAGTTTTTATAATAATAAGTAAACATTATAACACTTATAATGTTATTATTATTTATTAAATTAATATGTTAAATACCAATTTAATTATCAAGCATAATAAGTCCCCAAAGTTTTAAAATTGTCATAAAAGGCCCTTTTAAGATTTAACAAAGTTAACTTTTAATATAATGAAAATACGTGATGTTACAGTCTCCTCAACTTAAAAGAATTTCATCCCGAAATTAAGAATGAACTTAACTGAGCAAAAGAGTTAAAATGAAAGATAAGTGTACAAACTAAAAGTGGTTGACGTTTAATTACAGATGAAACGCTTCACTTTATGGAATCTTACAAGATTCTTGGCATAATGCATGCCAATTTGAACCCTTTCAGTGAAATGTGAGACGTTTTGAGATGAAATGTTGGAAAACGATGACGAGTTACGTGGTATGTTAGACTTATAAGTCACAACTTCTAGACTATAATTTCGTAGTAAAATGATGTCTATAAATCAATAAAAGACCAACAATGATAAGAAAGGTTAACCGTCGGGATTTAAGAATCCCAAACGTCACTATATAAAACGATCTTAACGCATTTCTTGTAAATATGTATTTCTCCTTTGACCAACCATCGGTCTAAGAATAATACGATATGCGAAGATTTTGGAATGAGTTCACGACGATGATTAGGAACATTATTAAAATCAGAAAATGAATCGGTCATCCAAAATAACGATCGATGTTTTAACGCCATACCACGGTATACGAATATTTGAGATAGATACAAGTCAATTTCTCGACCCATTATCTCACATGAGTCAATATGAGATTTGTAAGGCCCCGTTTCCGGGCACCTCACAGTTGGTCGTCTTCACACATAAAACATAGATTTGATATCAACATAATAAAACAACGTAGCGGAATTAATAAAAAGGTCATTCTCATTCATCATAAAAGCTTTTACAAGGCATTACATCGTTGACCTGATTACAAGATACAAGCTTTCATTACATTACCTATCTTTACTATGATTGCTGCTGAAGCATATGAAACCGAGGATAATCTCGTTTATGTGAATCCTCAGCAATCATAGGGTCATATACAGTGACCTCTAGTAGAAGATATTAAATTCAAAATTATGTTTTTTGATCATGAAGGAGATTTCTTAAATAATCCTGTTTATCAGGATCCTTAAGAAATCTCGCACTTGCATGCAACATGATGTGTTGCGTGCATTACGGGCCCACAACACATGATGTGGTAGCATAATCAAAAGGAGAATGCCGTCCCCCACGAGCTGAGTAGTCGCCTCGTGCCATCCCCAGCAACACTACCTGCCAACTGGAAACACATAAAAAAGTCAGCGTTGCTGAGTGAGTCCTAGTTTTATAATAAAACATACTTTTATTTGCTAAAAGTGTCCATTCATACATGCGATCATACATCATACGTACACTTAGATAATATTGTTATTATTATCGTCATTCTTTCATTAACTTTCAATCGTGTACCATTCATCATTCTCATGCACGTTCGTGCATACATTCTTTACGTTCATTCATACGTACATAGAGATAATATTCATTATTATCTTCATCATTCGTTATACATCGTTATCTTTAACTTCTCATATGGATCCTGTCAGGCTTTACCTACTTCATAGCACTCGACTATGATTACTATGGTCGAATGACAAGGACCCCGTCTCATACTTACTTGCACATTGAATTCTGATGTACCAATACCATACGCTATACCCCGAACCGTCTTAGCTACTGGGCCGTGAATCAATAGAGCATAATGCCACAGAAGCCTTAGCTACTGGGCCGTGAATCTATGCGTATGCCACGGTACTAGAGGTAAGCGGTAGAGGTACCATGACCATGGTCAATCACAAAGAAGGACCAATCGACTTATTCAATGCTTGCAAGACATAACTCGTTCATTCGTTAATGCATGTATTCATCATCATTCTTCTTTTCGTTCATTCGTTAATACATGCATTCATCATCGTGTTCCTCTTTCATTATCTTTCACTTTAGGTTACATAATACTTCATTCATTCATTCATTCTCATTATTCGTAAAGTTTCGGAAAGATAAACATACATAATCATAAGGAACATAAACATCTACAAATCATGAGTCACTACCATCATATAGGGCAACATCATACTTATCATGCTTACATCGTACATACACCTGCATCCTCGTTCACATCAGCCCTACGTGGGAGATTGAACATACAACAGTCGCATGGCCTCCATGCGACTGAGTCGTGCGATTGGGCTATCAGGCGACTAGACTTACATTCGTGCGATTGAATCTCCTATCATACGAATGAACTCTATACGAATAGACTATTAGGCGATTAACCTCATACGTGCGACTAAACTACCATGCGTATGGACTTGTACGACCGAATCCCTCAGTCGCATGGTCTATCGGGCGATTGAGCCCCATCCGTACGACTGAACCTCAATTGTACGATTGAACTTCCGTTTTCCCTCAGTCGTGTGACTAGTCCTCCAGTCACATAACCCTAACTGGGCAGCGACTGGAGTTCATCACGAACTGCAGCCGCGACTTACGGGTCCCAAACCCTTCCAAACTCATTTCTAGCCCAAATTAGCCTTCCTAAACCTCAGGGAATCATACTAGGACATTATACAAGCTAATGAAAGTCCTAATTCGTACCATAAACACGTTACTCAAGAATTTCCCAAATGGGTCAAACATACACACTATTCAAAAATAGGGTTTATATGTGATCCAGCCCCAAAATTGTATGAAAACAAGTAAATGAGGGGTTCTAGAACTCACATTAACAGGTAGGAGTTGGAGAGATTCGACTTGGCTAGCTTCTCGACAAAATCCGAGCCTGAATCACCCCGTTCTCTCTTTTTCTCCTCTGTTATGTCGCTCTCTGCTCTTTCCCGACTGAAACGTGTGAGTGTTGGGGAAAGAAGAGAGCTGCTCCTCTTTTATAGGTACAGCTCAGTCGCCCGAAGTCCAGGGGCGACTGGACCTTCAGTCGCATGAACACCACGCGACTGGACCTCCAGTCGCATGAGTCCCATGCGGTTCAACTCCATTCGTACGGTTGAGCTTCAATCGTCCTTCGGTTATGCGTTTGAACACCATGCGACTGGACCTCCAGTCGCACGAATCACATGCGACTGAGACTCAGTCGCATACTACTCCAAAGTCAAACTTCCGGGTGTTACAAGTCCACCCCCTTATTTAGGTTTCGTCCCCGAAACCTGTTATTCCTCGAACAATCGTGGGTAATGCCGTCTCATCTCTTCCTCAGTCTCCCACGTAGACTCCGATCCCTTACTGTGCCGCCACTGTACACGCACAAGAGGAGCCATTTTATTTCTCAGCCTTTTCTCCTTTCGGTCTATGATCGCCACTGGTTGCTCCACATAATTGAGCCGTTCGTCCACCTCGATATCCTCCAGTGGGACGATCATATCCTCGTCTGCCAAACATTTCTTCAGATGAGATACGTGGAAGGTCGGGTGAATTCCACTTAACTCATCTGGTAAATCCAACCTATAGGCCACCTCTCCTACTCGAGCAACGATTCGGAAAGGGCCTATATACCGCGGACTCAACTTGCCTCGCTTTCGGAACCGAATGATACCCTTCCAGGGTGAGACCTTCAACATAACCCGATCTCCCACCTGGAACTCAATCGGCCTGCGTCGTTTGTCGACGTACGACTTCTGTCTGTCTTTGGTTGCCTTCATATAGGCCTTGATCTTTTCAAGCTTTTCAGTCGTAGCCTCGATCACTTTGACGCTTCCCAGTTCTTTCTGACCAATATCACCCCAACAGACGGGTGTCCTGCATCTCCTACCGTATAGCATCTCATAGGGTGGCATGCCAATACTGGCATGATAGCTGTTATTGTATGAGAATTCGGCTAACGGAAGGTGGTCATCCCAACTTCCCCCGAAGTCAATAACACATGCCCGAAGCATGTCCTCCAAAGTCTGAATGGTCCTTTCAGACTGACCATCAGTTTGAGGATGATAAGCCATGCTAATATGTAACCTCGTCCCCATAGCATCGTGGAATTTCTCCCAGAATTTGGATGTAAACCGGGTGTCGCGATCAGACACAATCGACACCGGTACACCATGACGAGTCACGATCTCTTTGATGAAAAGATCGGCCAACCTTTCAGATGAATATGTCTCGCGCATCGGTAGGAAGTGAGCGCTCTTCGTCAGACGATCCACAATCACCCATATAGTATCATACCCTTTCGGGGTACGTGGCAGCTTTGTGATAAAATCCATGGTGATGTGTTCCCACTTCCATTCCGGGATATCCAAGGGTTGAATCTTTCCATACGGCTTCTGGTGCTCGGCCTTCACTTCCAGACAAGTATGGCACTTGCTCACATACTCCACCACGTCACGTTTCATACCCGGCCACCAATAATCTTTCTTCATGTCTTGGTACATCTTGGTGGCACCGGGATGAATGGAGTACCAAGACTTATGAGCTTCATCCATAATCCTCATTCGCAGATCCCCAAGACGTGGAATCCACATACGCCCAAACCGGGTTCTAACACCCGTTGCGTTCTCACCCAACTCCGCGACCAGACCTCTCATTCGTTCAGAGTTAAGATTTCGTCTTTCAAAGCCTCATCTTGGAACTCTTTGACCTGTTTCATCACGTCGGAGGTCATGATTAGTTGGTACGCCTTCACCCGAATTGGCTCGGGCCTCTCTTTTCGGCTAAGGGCGTGCGCCACCACATTGGCTTTGCCCAGATGGTAATGGATCTCACAATCATAATCTTTTATAAGCTCCAACCATCGCCGTTGCCTCATATTCAGATCTTTTTGCTCGAAGAAGTACTTCAAGCTTTTGTGGTCTGTGAAAATGGTGCACTTCGTTCCGTAGAGGTAGTGCCTCCAAATCTTTAACGCGAAGACCACAGCTGCTAGCTCCAAGTCATGAGTAGGGTAATTAATTTCATGAACTTTCAACTGCCGGGATGCATAAGCTATAACCTTTCCCCTCTGCATCAACACACATCCCAATCCCGAATAAGAAGCATCGGAGTATACCACCAGATCTTCGCCTCCCTCGGGTAATGACAGAACAGGAGCTTGGGTCAACCTCGTCTTCAGCTCTTCAAACGCCTTTTTTTGAGCTTGACCCCATATAAACTTTACATCTTTCCGGGTCAGCTTGGTCAGTGGAGAGGCAATCTTGGAGAAGTCTTGGATGAATCTCCTGTAGTAGCCCGCCAAACCCAAGAAACTACGGATCTCGGATGGCATCTTTGGAGACTTCCATTGCATTACTGCTTCCACCTTTGCCGGATCAACCATAATCCCATCCGGAATCACCACGTGACCCAAGAATTAAACTTTACGCAGCCAAAATGCGCACTTGTAGAACTTGGCGTATAATTTCTCCCTTCTCAACGTCTCCAAAACTTCGCGAATGTGACCGGCATGCTCAGTCTCACTCTTCGAATAAATCAAGATATCATCGATGAATACAATCACTGATTTATCCACATCGGCCGACACACCCTGTTCATCAGATCCATAAAAGCAGCTGGCGCATTGGTCAAACCAAAAGACATGACAAGGAACTCATAATGACCGTAGCGCGTACGAAAAGCTGTTTTAGGGATATCCCGCTCCTTCACCTTTAGTTGATGGTAGCCTGATCGAAGATCTATTCGTGAGAACCAACTAGCACCCTGAAGTTGATCAAACAAGTCATCGATTCTCGGCAAGGGATATCTGTTCTTCACCATCAACTTGTTCAGCTCGCGGTAGTCGATGCACATCCTCATACTACCGTCTTTCTTCTTCACAAACAGGACCGGAGCACCCTAAGGCGAGATACTCGGTCTAATAAACCCCTTGTCTAGCAGCTCTTGCAACTGCTCCATCAACTCTTTCATTTCCGTCGGGGCCAATCGATACGGTGCCTTGGTGATAGGTTGAGCACCCGGTATCAGGTCAATCTGGAACTCGATCTCTCTGTCAGGTGGCAATCCCGATAAGTCTTCCGGGAACACGTCTGGAAAATCGCGCACAACCGAAACATCAGATAGTTGTGGTGTTGGCGTTTCCACATCTTTCACATAACATAACTAGGCGCTGCACCCACGCCTCATACATTTTCCCGCCACAGCCATTGAGATCACTTTCGGAATCGTAGTAACCCGATCACCATAAACTGTTACTGAACTACCGCCGGGCGCTGTCAGTTGAATCATCTTCTTGCGACACACGATGTTCGCCTCATAGTCCGCCAACCAATCCATCCCAAGCACCAAATCGAAACCACCCAAAGTCATCGCAGACGGTCTAATCGGAAATTTATGGCCCTCCAATTAACCGTCACAACCCTCTATCACCTCAGAGATCCTAGTAGATTTACCTATGGCAGTTTCTACATCAAAGGGCACATCAACACGTCTACTACTAACAGGCAGCTTAGCACAGAAGGCAGCAGAAATGAAACACCTACTAGCACCCGAATCAAATAATACAGAGGCTAAAGTTTGGTTCACCAGAAACGTACCGGACACAACATCAGGGTCCGTCCTCGCCTCCTCTTGCGTCATCATGAATGCCCTGGCCTTTGCCCTTGGTTCTTCACCTCCCGCCTTCTTCACCCCTGAGCCCTCAGCCCTCGGCTTCTTACAGTCTTGGCTCATATGACCACTTTCCCACAGTTAAAACACTTGCCCATCCGGCAATCCTTTGACATATGCCCTGTCTTTCCGCACCTGAAACAAATGTTGGATCCCCACTTGCACTCCCCGGAATGCTCCCTTCCACACTGACCACACTTCCTCACCCCAGCTCCAGACATGACCACGCGGCGGTCATCCACCCTTGCCTTATTGTTGCTCGTCGAAGTATCACCTCGACTAAACTTCTTCCCCTGCCAGTTTCTCTCTTCACCTCCTTTCTTACTACCCTCAGCCTTTGCCAATGCAACCCGTTCGTCGTATAACCTTCCCTCCAAATCCACTGCCGACCTGAAAGTGCTCGGTCGAGCAGAAATCAAATGCCAATGAATTTCAGCTGGCAGCCCCTGAATGTACCGGTTGATCTTTCGAGACACCGGCATCACCTGCTCTTGCACCAACCGTGCCATTTCGTTAAACTTGGTGGTGTATTGTTGGTGGGTCATCGTCCCCGCCTCCAACTGCAGGAACTCTCTCTCAACTCTGTCCATTTCCCGTCAAGGACTGAACTCCTCGATCACCATCCTTTTTAACTCAGCCCACTTCATCTTCCCTATGGCCCTGCTACCCTCGGCTTGGACTATATTGTCCCACCAGCACACAGCCGACCCTGTGAAAGAGTGGGTAGCAAACTTCACCTTCTTGTCCTCCTGGCAATCACTAATATCGAGGACAGCTTCTATTTCCCTCACCCATTGGTGAGCATCAGTAGCAGTACCAGAACCATCAAAAGTCGGGGGCTTGCACCTCATAAATGCCCTGTAGTTACAGCCCCTTGTTGTCTCTCGTACCGGCTCCTCCTCCTCTTCCTCATTATCAGATAGAACTGTTTCCGGCTCTTGTTGTTCTTGTCTCCCTGAAGACCTATTCCTCTCCCTTCTATCACCTTCTTTGACAGCTTTAATCACTTTGGTCACTACAGACGGTAAGATTGTCTGCATGACTTGATGCACCTCCTCGACTACTGCCTCTTTTACCGAGGCCCTTAAGTTAGCGCTCTCATCTACCCCCTCTTGATGAGGAGTATCGGGTTCTTCATGGACCGCTTTCTCCACTCTAGGTCTTCCTCTTGTGGCTCGTGGTTTAGCACCACGTCCGCCATCGCCTCCACCCCGGGAAGATTTGGAAGATCTACCACCAGCCATTCTCTACCTCGCACTGAAAGATTCAAACACCAACATGGTCATTCAAGGAAATAGCTCAGTTTATGCCAAGTATAGTAAGTCCCTAATTACAGTGGCCAGTTGTGATTAGCCACTTACTCTACTCTTCGTACCCCGAGCATTACCTGTCCTGACTACATTAGTATCTAAGTCTAACAGTACACATAAACACATATCATACGCACCTAATCATAATTAACATAAAAAAATACCTGATGGCACACAACTACTTAGATGGCATTCTCTTCCTTTCTGTCCCATTTTCAGTTTAAGTTTAGGTTTATTTTTGAAAATTTACCTGTTTCACTTAAACTTTGGCTCTGATACCAACTTGTAAGGCCCCGTTTCAGGGCACCTCACAGTTGGTCGTCATCACACATAAAACATAGATTTGATATCAACATAATAAAACAACGCAACGGAATTAATAAAAAGGTCATTCTCATTCATCATAAAAGCTTTTACAAGGCATTACATCGTTGACCTGATTACAAGATACAAGCTTTCATTACATTACCTATCTTTACTATGATTGCTGCTGAAGCATATGAAACCGAGGATAATCTCGTTTATGTGAATCCTCAGCAATCATAGGGTCATATACAGTGACCTCTAGTAGAAGATATTAAATTCAAAAATATGTTTTTTGATCATGAAGGAGATTTCTTAAATAATCCTGTTTATCAGGATCCTTAAGAAATCTCGCACTTGCATGCAACATGATGTGTTGCGTGCATTACGGGCCCACAACACATGATGTGGCAGCATAATCAAAAGGAGAATGCCATCCCCCACGAATTGAGTAGTCGCTTCGTGCCATCCCCAGCAACACTACCTGCCAACTGGAAACACATAAAAAAGTCAGCGTTGCTGAGTGAGTCCTAGTTTTATAATAAAACATACTTTTATTTGCTAAAAGTGTCCTTTCATACATGCGATCATACATCATACGTACACTTAGATAATATTGTTATTATTATCGTCATTCTTTCATTAACTTTCAATCGTGTACCATTCATCATTCTCATGCACGTTCGTGCATACATTCTTTACGTTCATTCATACGTACATAGAGATAATATTCATTATTATCTTCATCATTCGTTATACATCGTTATCTTTAACTTCTCATATGGATCCTGTCAGGCTTTACCCACTTCATAGCACTCGACTATGATTACTGTGGTCGAATGACAAGGACCCCGTCTCATACTTACTTGCACATTGAATTCTGATGTACCAATACCATACGCTATACCCCGAACCGTCTTAGCTACTGGGCCGTGAATCAATAGAGCGTAATCCACAGAAGCCTTAGCTACTGGGCCGTGAATCTATGCGTATGCCACAGTACTAGAGGTAAGCGGTAGAGGTACAATGACCATGGTCAATCACAAAGAAGGACCAATCGACTTATTCAATGCTTGCAAGACATAACTCATTCGTTCTTTAATGCATGTATTCATCATCATTCTTCTTTTCATTCATTCGTTAATACATGCATTCATCATCATGTTCCTCTTTCATTATCTTTCACTTTACGTTACATAATACTTCATTCATTCATTCATTCTCATTATTCGTAAAGTTTCAGAAAGATAAACATACATAATCATAAGCAACATAAACATCTACAAATCATCAGTCACTACCATCATATAGGGCAACGTCATACTTATCATGCTTACATCGTACATACACCTGCATCCTCGTTCACATCAGCCCTACGTGGGCGATTGAACATACCACAGTCGCATGGCCTCCATGCGACTGAGTCGTGCGACTCGGCAATCAGGCGACTAGACTTAAATTCGTGCGATTGAATCTCCTATCATACGAATGAACTCTATACGAATGGACTATTAGGCGATTAACCTCATACGTGCGACTAAACTACCATGCGTATAGACTTGTACGACCGAATCCCTCAGTCGCATGGTCTATCGGGCGATTGAGCGCCATCCGTACGACTGAACCTCAATCGTACGATTGAACTTCCATTTTCCCTCAGTCGTGCGACTAGTCCTCCAGTCGCATAACCCTAACTGGGCAGCGACTGGAGTTCATCACGAACTGCAGCCGCGACCTACGGGTCTCAAACCCTTCCAAACTCATTTCTAGCCCAAATTAGCCTTCCTAAACCTCAGGGAATCATACTAGGACATTATACAAGCTAATGCAAGTCCTAATTCGTACCATAAACATGTTACTCAAGAATTCCCCAAATGGGTCAAACATACACACTATTCAAAAATAGGGTTTATATGTGATCCAGCCCTAAAATCATATGAAAACAAGTAAATGAGGGGTTCTAGAACTCACATTAAGAGGTAGGAGTTGGAGAGATTGGACTTGGCTAGCTTCTCGACAAAATCTGAGCCTGAATCACCCCGTTCTCTCTTTTTCTCCTCTGTTCTGTCGCTCTCTGCTCTTTCCCGACTGAAACGTGTGAGTGTTGGGGAAAGAGGAGAGCTGCTCCTCTTTTATAGGTACAGCTCAATCGCTCGAAGTCCAGGGGCGACTGGACCTTCAGTCGCATGAACACCACGCGACTGGACCTCCAGTCGCATGAGTCCCATGCGATTGAACTCCATTCCTACGGTTGAGCTTCAATCGTCCTTCGGTTGTGCGTTTGAATACCATGCGACTGGACCTCCAGTCGCACGAATCACATGCGACTAACACTCAGTCGCATACTACTCCAAAGTCAAACTTCCGGGTGTTACAAGATTAGTCAATTGGTCTATAATGCACCCAAAATAAGAGACATTCGGTGATGAGAAATTGAGCAGGAAATTCTCGGGAAACCCGGAGGTTAGGTTTTGTCATATGTGAAGGTAAGACACTTGAACACATGCCAAGTTATGTCTTTCCTTTTATGCCAAACCCATGACTACAAATTATGAAATTTTATGAACCATTATATCCACATCGCAATGAGGATAATAACAAGTCTTGTTGATCAAAATCAAGTTAGCGTTTTAAAGATTTCCAAGGTTAAGGATTCAAAAGCAATTCAAGAAGTGACACAAACAATAAGGAATGCATTTGTACCCATGTTTTGTAAGGTAGCAAATTTCTAAGTACGGTTTGCATACGCAGTTCAACAAAACCATAAGCACAGTTGAGGACATTCGCGTGACTAGAAAGACATCAACACAAGTTGATAATGTCTTTATTTAGCAGAAATATTGTTTTAAGAAGGTTACCATCACGCAGTCATGTGTTGATGACAACTCAAAATGAAAGTTTATAGGTAAGGAATAAATGGTTCGATGTAGCTAGATCGAGTCAAAACATGAAGATATGGGAAAGAAATCGATTTAAGAATTTACATGCTCCAAGCTCAGAACCAAAATTAACCTAATGCGATCGGGTCTCCTTTCAAGTTCAGAGGTCATGCTTTGCCTTGTTAGGTCGAAACACTAACATTGTTTCACCCTTCAAGTTACTACATGTTTCTCGTCACTTGAGTACAACCTTGGTAAGTTGGAGATCAAGAAATGAGAATAGTCATCAAGGTGTGGTTTTTACTCCTAACTTGATGGTGTATTCCCAAGGTATGACCACTAACTTACCAATCAAAAAGTCCGATCCCAACTCATTGTTGAGGATCCACAGAAATAAGACGAGGTAACTCACCATTAAGGTAAGGGAAACCACTCCGATCTTAACAGTGAAGTTTTACAAAAAAAATATAACAAGATGAACTTTTTCATCAAAATCCAGAATTCACTCCTACTTTGATGAGGTCGTTTCATTTGAACAAATTCAATTCATAACAATGACATTATCATCAAGGTATGGAATTCACGCCTATCTTGATGATTGAATTTCATAATAACAAGAAAACAATCGAAGTTTGACATTTGTCACCAAAGTACGGGTTTCAATCCTATTTTGGTGAGATCATGTCATTTGTGAAGTGCAAGTTCCAAAGAAAATAATTGAAATCAATCCTCAAGATAAGGTAATCACCCCAATCCAGAGGATGAAATTTCATAAAACACACGATTGGAAACCATTTATCGAAACGAATGGAGAATCATCAAAGTAAGGGAATCACCCTTGTTTTGGTGAGATAGATTCATTTAGGAGATACGAGTGTTCTTAGTCATAGGTTGACTTGCAAACACTTGCATCTCGCACGGTGCAAACGGTATGAAGTTCGACATAACAACGAAAGGAAAAATAATATCAATTAGAAATTTAGAAAATTTCAAGTTACATCAATGTAACAAAAGGAAAATCATGCTTACAAAATTTAAGGTTAAGATTCGAGGCAACAGAATTAGTTATGATGGTGTTCAAATCTTGGATGGTTTAAGTCGGGAAGACGAAATCAAGGACAAGAATGATTCAACATCATAATGAGATGTGAACATTCGATTCATAATCGAAGGAAATACATGGACTTCTCAAGATATGAGGTCAGCCATAACCTTGTTGAAGGCACGCGTGCTTATAAGTGGTCACTCATCTCAAAGGTTTCAAGTCAAGTAAACAGATTCAATGATCGAATCAAATCACTATTTACACTTTGCCTAAACAAAGTACCCGGAGATGTAAGAATTTCCCTTACAGAATTGCATGTCTTTAGTTATGGGACACATCCTTAAGAAGATTTGAAAGTCATAAATAACGATTTAATGTTTTGAAGACCATTCGGTTTAGATTCCTAATATCCTTGGGTATATTAAGATTCATGTTCACGTTGGTCAAGTTATAGAGATAGTTACACGAAACGCCCAACGTGTAACGATGTTTAAACGTAGGAGTTGAAATGTAGGATGAGTTCAATATCATCAAGGATATTATGTATGATAAGAATGAAAAGATATTAAAACTTTGGGGATAAACCAGTTCAAGGAATCAAAGATTTTTAAGATTCAAAGAGAATGGTTCCATTTAGTAACGCATTACCATTTGGAATCGTTGACACGTCAAGGTAAATTGACCCATTTGCCTTAGAGATTTGTGTATATTGACCATAGTTTATCACACATTCCAGAAATCCCCAGGTAAGCATAACTGGTCTCACAATGAGATTTATATGATATGCTTGCCTTAGCCCGAAGGCCTTTTGCCAGGAAATCCAGAATACAGGTGTCTATGTGTCATACAAATTTCTTTGGTTCATAGAATCAAAACCTTGATGAGATTTTCATAGATTAGACATAGAGTCTAAGGAATTGAACCCACGACGATAAGTGTAGATCCCACATGTCGTTGAGAATAAGTTTAGGAAGTTCATTTATCGGGGAGAGTCAAAGAGTCAAAGTTAAGTTTAGGGAGACAAGTAACTATGTTTAAGCATACATAAGGCAATTCCTATGCTAAGGCATCAAGTTGCACAAAAGGCATAGCATTATGTAACATGCAAACAATATGTAAGCACAAAAGTATAGAGATATTTCTAGGAGGTTCATGCAACTATAGTCTAGGTCACTATTTCTAATAACCTAAATCCCTATAGTTATGGGCTCTGATACCAATCTGTCACACCCCAACCTTGACGGCTGAAACGTCGAGGTGTGAGGGTTACGATTGTTCACAGCCACATAACGCTATTATTAAATCCAAATATATTATTCATAAGTTTCAAAGGTAACATTACAATCATAAGTTTCAACAATGAACTAATATTTGACATGACATAACAAAGTACAATCAATTGATTTTATTAACTAGGTCCAAGTCCTAGATTATGCCAGCAACATAAGTACACTTCAAACTTGGGGTTTTTCCTGAAACATGATAAAAATAAAGGTCAACTAAAAATAGTTGGCGAGTTTCCAAGGTTTTCATACATAATATGAAAAGATTACAAGTAGCAATTCATGTCATAGGTTATAAGCTAGTAAGGTTATAGAATACATATCGTTACAACCAAACCTCGACTTGATTACAAGTATATATGATTGGCTAAGTGTATTTGGTTCCCATGATGAACAAGCATACGTCATCAGGAGTCGGCAATACATCGACTTTAGCACCAAATAGGCTTGTCAAGCCCAAAGATCTAAGACGTCGCCAGGCTAGCAATAGTTAATGATTGTAAACAAACTATGTATCTCATATAAACACTTACAACACACAAATAACCATGACAAAATAATAAGATGAATTGCAAGTGCTTTACAAGTCTCAAACATTTGTAAGTGCATGATGTATAAGTATCATGTTTCACCCCAAAATAGTGTGAAATAAAGTAAAAAGGGGCAAGGAAAACTCACATGTCAAATAAGTATGTAACGTATATTAATAAGAATAATAAACGTCGTTCCAAGATGATCGTCACAAGGTACCTAATATATATACGATCACAAGGTTAAAGCTTTGATAATAAGTTTAATGTTTTAGCGGGAACTAGGGTTTCCATTGGTATTTGGGGTTTTGTCAAATAACTACATTAACAAATGGAGATCAATTATATTTTCTTGGGAACAATATATTTATATTTTATATAAAGATAAGAATAACATTCGTAATAATTTGTAATATTTATAAAGTTTAAATAAAGTTTTATAACTAATAAGAAACACGACTTAAACAATAAGTTAAAGGCAATGTTTGAAATAATAATTGGTGTAAATTAACTAGTATTTAAAGCCTAAATTTTATAAAAATATATACTAACTATAACATTAACTTTAGAATATTAAATAAAAATATAAAGGTATTTTTATAAATAAATTACAGAAAAATAATTAAATGGTTTTAAAATTAACACAATTTAACAAATGATTTTTATAATTTTTTAGAAATTTTTACCATCTAGTTTGATGGTCAAAAAGGCTAAAAAGAATATATGAGGCTCCCCGGGTTCGAAACCGGGACCTCTAAGTTGAATTGTGGAGTGTGAACCGGTGAACCAAGGCTCTCAGCCACGTTAGCATTTGGTTTTTAAAACTTAAGAACACTTTCAAAGAAAACCCCCAAAACACATGAACCCTAGATTTGATTTCAACCAAATTGAACATCAATTCATTATTGTTAATGGAAACAAACATAGGGCTTTTGTTTCCCACTTGAAATCGAGTTTATGGGTGTATTTAATTTACCTCTTTCGATTGGAATGACGATTATCAATTTGAAGATATGTCGTGGCTAGGTAGTGATTGATTCAAAACGTTGATACTAATCGAATCCATTGTACAGAAAGCTTCTAAGGGTCTCGGTGATCGAAAGCCCTATGTTAATTTTGAGTGTACTCAGGTAGAAGATGGTAACACTTGGGTACAGGTCGACGATGAAAATGGTGATGAACTTGATGATTGAGTTTGTTTCAAACCAAATTGTATTTGCTAGTAGTTTAGGAATGGTTAAATGATCGATTAGAGGTCCATTGATTGATTATTTATCTGGTTCTTGTTGTCGAACGATTTTGAGGATTAAAGGTCGCCGGTTACATAATCAATTAGACTAGAAACCGATGTTTTAACTCGATTTAATGGTGTTAAAGGTTCGAATCATGATCTATAACGGTTCGGGGACGGTTTTGGATTTAAAATCGGTGAATATGGATGGTTTGGGGGTGGCCGGAGCCGCGGCCGGAGGCCGACCGGTGGCTCGCCGGAAATGCGGGGAAGGGAAGGGAGGTTTGGGTTATTTACACAAATGGTCGCTGCGATTTATTTCTTAATATTTCATGCACAAACTTTAATATTTTAAGTTTCAAAATTAACATAATAACCCCCTGGACTTAATTATACTTAAGTTTATTATATTTTCCAAATTATTTGTTATTTGTAGCAATATTATTATTATTATTACTATCTGTATTAATAATAACATAATTATTATTTCATTCATAATTAGTTATTATTATTATTATTATTATTATTATTATTATTATTATTATAATGTAACATCCAAAAGTTCAATATTATATATTTAATTCAAATTTAGTGTTCAGTCGCATGCCATACGTGCGAATGAAGCTCAATCGCATGAATGACTGGCGTATGGGCTCAGTCGTACGATTGAGTCGTGCGAATAAGCCAGTCGTGCGATTGAGTATGTCGGCTAAAAATAGGTATGTAGGATAAGTAGGGCGGTTAAGGGTGTTAAAAGCATATTTTATCTGCTGTAACTTCATCCCCTTGTTCCTTACGAACCCAAACACCTTGTTCTTGCCCAATCAATCAAACTAGCTCCGTTTTGGTAAGTTTTGCTTGGTACGGATCGATTCTTGAATATGTTAAGCTGTGTATGTGATTGAAATTGATCCAAAAACATGTTTTAAATTGGGGTTTCTGTTTAATCTTACTGTTAAGCTGAAAAGCGAGAGTTCGGATTCTAGTTTTGTGAAATTTGATGAAATAGGGATCCGAAACGATTGTAAATGAAGTGTATATGTTCTGTTGTGAATATGGTATAATCCAAATGGTTAAAACTCGAGTTTTTGGATCAAATATGTCAAGAACACAGCTGCTGATCAGTTTTAGGCGAATGAGCCCAGTCGCATGACCCATTCGTGCGACTGAGTCAATCGTATTGTTCAATCGTGCGACTGAAGTTCAGTCGCATGAACCAATCGCACGAATGGAGGTCATTCGCACAAACCCTGTTATAGCTCATTCACACCTCTGTCGTATGGTCCATTCGTACGACTAAGCTCAGTCGCATGTTCAGTCGTACGAATGAGTCCAGTAGCATAGCCTTAGTCGTGTGAAGTGGTCAGCTAGGGGTGGTTTGACTAAGTTAGGGTTGTTGTGTTAGATTTGCATTAAGAAGGAGAAGTTTTAGCTGCCCTAGCGTGTTGGATTGATAACCACTTGTTGAAATCATTAAGGTGAGTTCTAATTGTCCTTTTATGTGTTAATGCCGTGTGATAAATGTTGTTTGACAAAATCGGGCACTGGCATGCATATAAATAAATAGAAAATGTGAATAAGAGTTGAAAGTGGTAAATTGTGGTGAATGGCGAGGTGGAGGTTTGACCCACCAACTATAGACGGAGGTTTGCCCCGTCAACGCCAACCATAGATGGAGGTTTGACCCATTAACGCGCGAGGTGGAGGTTTGACCCACCAAACTATAGACGGAGGTTTGACCCGTCAATGCGCGAGGTGGAGGTTTGACCCACCAAAGTAAAATCAGTAAAAAGATGTCCATAAATGTCTTACGGGTATTCGATATGCATATCAATACTGGGATAAATAAATGGACTGATGAATGTGTGTGTGAATTATTCGATGTGGTAACAGTTGATGAATTATTGTTATTGAAATGTGGTGTAGGTTAGAACTCACCAGTTTATCTGATTTTGTGTTTGTTTTCTTATGCATGCCAGGTAGTAATAGAGGTGCTCGTGATGGTCCCCCACAGAGTTAGCTTCCGGTTATGGTGTATGATACTCGCCACAAATGTTGGGTTTTGGGAATGATGTAATTGAAGTTTAACAAAGTTTTGAAATGTCGGTTAAATTCTTGTAAATATTGTTAACAATGTAAACAATTTTAATATATATAAAATTCCGCTGTGTTTGTAGGCTCTGAGTTGTTATAATAACCCAACTAGTAGCACCCTCCTTATTATATTATTGTTATGATATTGAGGGTGTTACAAGTTGGTATCAGTGCCTTAGTTAAAGAGATTTGAATAATGGATTGTTTCAAACTTTAACTGAATATATGGGAAGTGCCAGTATCTACAACCGGAAGTGGGGCGAAGTATTGTGTGGATGAGTACTTAATTATTAGTGATAATTCAGTCAATTGTTGATTAAAAGTAATTGTTTAAATTGATGATTTGTATTATGTGTATGCATGATTTTGTGGTTTAGATAGGGTTAGAAATAATCTATGAAAGGATAATGAAAAGAGGCAGGATGGTGTGAATAAGTAAATAATTTATAACACCTGGCCAATGTTATGAGCAATTTACATTATATGTAGCATCCTGGTATCACTCATTATTTGATAATGGTTTATTTCTTATCATAGATGGAGGAAACTGGTAATACAAACCCTAGACTCGAAGCTAGGATCTCAGGTGATGAACTTAAAGCGGCTATAGGTGATGAAGTTGCCCGAGTGTTGCGTACTACTTTACCTGAAATGTTAAGTGACCTTAGGAAAGGTGGTGAATCGTTGTCCCAACCAACTCCTCCACCTGTTATTGTTGAGCATGTAGTGGAGAAACCAGTGTCATATAAGCACTTTAAGGAATGTGACCCGCCTAAGTTTGAAGGCCAGAAGTATGTAGTAGTGACTTACAAATGGCTACAAGAGATGGAAGCAGCGTTTAAACTTAGTAGATGCAAGGAAGATCAGAAGGGGGGCTTTGCAGTGCATTCGTTTCAAGCAGAAGCTTTGTACTGGTGGGATACAGTGGAACAGGACATGGGTGAGGCCGCTGTGAACCAGATGACGTGGGAAACTTTTAAAGCGTTAGTGATAGAAAAGTTCTGTCCGAAAGGCGAGATGGACAGAATTGAGATCAAGTTTTTGCAGTTTCAAGCAGGCAGTTTAAGTCATAAGGAGTATACGTCTAGATTTGAAGAAATGGCTCGTTTGGTACCTTATTTAGTAACTCCTGAGGTGAAGAGGATTACTAGGTATATTCAGGGACTACCCCCTAAGGTGAGAATGCTAGTAAAGTCTAATTCTCCTTCTACATAAAAAACCACGGTAAATTTGGCTGCGGACATGTATGAGGAAGTTGCTGAGTCCGAGAAACCTGTGATGAAAGAAGAAGTGGTTAGTCGTCAGGAAACTTCACTGAGCTCTAGGCCTATGTATGGACAGAGTGGGCCACAGAAGAGAAAGTTTAATGCTTGGGGTTTTGTAGGTCCCCCTCCTCGGTGTAATAGATATGGGAAGTTTCATAGAGGGGAATGTAGATTGAATCACCCAGCATGTCGTAAATGCGGGAAACCTGAACATTTCGTTTCCAGATGTCCAGAACTCCGGTGTTATGAATGTGGAGAGATGGGACATATGAAATCTGAATGTCCAAAGTTTAGACCTGGACCGGTCCCTATTCGTGTAGTGGGAGGACCGAGTAAAGTCAGTGCGAGTGGTAGTAGCGGTACTGCGGGGAGAGCATTTACGATGACCATGGAGGAGGCTAAGGCATTACCGGATGTTGTGTCGGGTACGTTTCTTCTTAATGATGTACCAGCTAGAATTTTATTTGATTCAGGAGCTAATAGAAGTTTTATATCAATAAAATTCCATGCCTTAATAAAAGTTAAACCATCAAATCTAGATGTTGCCTTTTCAGTAGAAACTGCCTCTAATGAATTTATAGTTGTTAGTGAGGTAATAGATGATTGTTTTATCGAACTAGAAGGTGTAAAATTTCCTGCTAGATTACACATGATGAAGTTAGGAGGTTTTGATGTAGTATTGGGAATGGATTGGTTATCTACGTTTGAGGCTCAGATAATATGTAAAAGAAAGATGATTGTGTT
The DNA here is from genome assembly GCA_024085815.1 of Flaveria linearis. Classification (NCBI taxonomy): domain Eukaryota; kingdom Viridiplantae; phylum Streptophyta; class Magnoliopsida; order Asterales; family Asteraceae; genus Flaveria; species Flaveria linearis. Next base: position 57,474,365 of record CM044003.1, on the reverse strand, counting down.
GCGAGCACCAGATGGTAATCTGGTAACGGTTTTTGGTGATGATCATGATAGTGTAGTGAAGGTCGTATCTATGATTAAGGCTGAGAAATTATTGAATAGGTGTTCCGAGTCATTCTTGGCATATGTAGTTGATACTGCTACGGAGACGAAGAAATTAGAAGATGTTCCAGTGGTTTGTAATTTTCCTGATGTATTTCCTGAGGATCTACCAGGTATACGTCCTGATAGAGAAATTGAGTTTAGAATTGACTTAGTACCTGAAGCAAAACCTGTCGCTAAAACCCCTTATAGACTTGCACCGGCTGAGCTGAAGGAACTTCTAAAGCATTTACAGGAATTATTACACAAAGGTTTTATTCGACCAAGCACTTCGCCATTGGGTGCTCCAGTTCTATTTGTAAAGAAGAAAGATGGCAGTTTGAGGATGTGCATAGACTACAGAGAACTAAACAAGCTGACTGTGAAGAATAAATACCCATTACCTCGCATAGACAATTTGTTTGATCAACTCCAAAGGTGCTAATTAGTTCTCAAAGATAGATCTTAGATCCGGGTATCATCAGTTGAAGGTAAAAGAAGAGGACATACCAAAAACAGCTTTTCGTACGCGATATGGGCATTATGAATTTTTGGTGATGCCATTCGGATTAACGGATGCTCCTGTTGCATTCATGGATTTGATGAACAGAGTATGTAAACTGATGTTGGATAGATCGGTAATTGTATTTATAGATGATATTTTGATCTTTTCTAAGAATGAAGGAGATCATGCTTGTCACATTCGAGAAGTATTGGAAACTTTAAGAAAGAATAAGTTGTATGAAAAATTCTAGAAATGTGAATTTTGGTTAAGAGAAGTGCAATTTTTGGGCCATGTGGTAAATGCGGATGGAATATTGGTGGATCCTGCGAAGATTGAGGCCGTGATGAATTGGGAGATTCCTAAAAGTCCTTCAGAAATTCGTAGTTTCTTAGGACTGGCAGGATACTATAGGAGATTCATTCAGGATTTTGCTAAAATTGCTTCTCCATTAACGAAGTTAACTCGAAAAGATGTCAAGTATGAATGGAATAAAGAACAGGAAGTTGCTTTTCAAGAACTGAAGAACCGATTAACACAAGCTCCAGTACTGGCCCTACCAGATGGTGTAGATGATTTAGTAATATATTCTGATGCATCATATCAGGGATTGGGGTGTGTTTTAATGCAACGTGGGAGAGTTATTGCTTATGCTTCTAGACAGTTGAAGACCCATGAAGTTAATTACCCAACCCACGATTTAGAACTAGCAGCTGTAGTTTTTGCTCTTAAGATATGGCGACATTACTTATATGGAGTGAGGTGTACCATCTTTACTGATCATAAGAGCCTGAAGTACTTCTTTGAGCAAAAAGATTTAAATATGAGACAAAGCGATGGTTGGAGTTAATCAAAGATTATGATTGTGAAATTTTGTATCACCCTGCGAAAGCAAATGTGGTTGCTGATGCATTAAGTAGAAAAGAGAAGTATGAACCGATTAAGGTTAAGGCGTATAAACTTGTAATTACTCCTGATTTGATGCAATAGCTGAAAGAAGCCCAATTGGAAGCGTTAAAAGAAGAAAACATTAAGAGGGAATGAATGGTTGGTCAAGAAAAATATTTAGAAGAAAATAATTATGGTGTTAAAATCATATTTGGTCGAATGTGGGTTCCGTTGGCTTTGCGCGATAGGGTCCTAGATGAAGCTCACAAATCTAGGTATTCCATTCACCCAGGCATGACTAAGATGTATCAAGATTTAAAGCATGATTATTGGTGGCCAGGGATGAAATTTAATATGATGCAGTATGTAAATAGATGTTTGACTTGTGCCAAAGTGAAAGCTGAACATCAGAAACCTTATGGATTATTGCAGCCATTAGCCATTCCAGTTTGGAAGTGGGACGATCTGACTATGGATTTATAACGAAGTTGCCCTGTACACCAAAAGGTTATGATACTATTTGGGTAGTGGTAGATCAGCTAACCAAGAGTGCTTTATTTCTACCAATACGGGAAACCTATTCGGTAGAAAGGCTAGCTGATATCTTTACTAAAGAAATAGTTAGATTGCATGGAGTTCCGAAAAGTATCACGTCTGATAGAGATGCTAGATTTACCTCCAGGTATTGGAGAAATTTTGATGAAGCCATGGGAACTAGACTTTACTTTAGTACAGCCTATCATCCCCAAACAGATGGTCAAAGTGAAAGAACTATTCAGACATTGGACGATATGCTACGGGCATGTAGTATTGATTTTGGAGGGAGCTGGGATAGTCATCTTCCTTTAGCTGAATTTGCATACAACAACAGTTATCAAGCTACCCTTCAGATGTCCCGTTTGAGATGTTGTACGGAAGAAAGTGCAGAACTCCACTTTATTGGGGAGATATGGGGCAACGTGAACTAGGAAATAGTGAAATAATTGAAGAAACAATGTCAAAGTTTGAAATAAAAAATCGTATTAGAGAGGCGAAAAGCAGGCAGAAATCATATGCAGATCGTAGAAGAAAACCATTGGAATTTAAAGTTGGGGATTTCGTTTTGTTGAAAGTTTCTCCATGGAAAGGCATCATTCGATTTAGAAAGAGAGGCAAACTAAGTCCATGTTTTATTGGACCTTTCCGAATAATAGAAAAAGTTGGGTATGTAGCATATAGATTGGACTTACTAGAAGAACTAAGCACTATTCATCCAACCTTCCACGTCTCTCAGCTACGAAAATGCTTAGCTAATGAAACGCAATATGTACCATTAGATGATATTGAGGTTGATGAGAAGCTTAATTATGTTGAACAACCTGTGGCCATTATAGATCGTAAGGAGAAGAAACTTAGAAATAAAAGCATTAGCTTAGTCCGGGTGCAGTGGGCACATCGCCAAGGATCCGAATCAACCTGGGAACCAGAAGAAGAGATGAGACGGAAATACCCTCATTTGTTTTAGTCAGGTTTCGAGGATGAAACCCTAAATAAGGTGGGTAGACTTGTAACATCCAAAAGTTCAATATTATATATTTAATTCAAATTTAGTGTTCAGTCGCATGCTATACGTGCGAATGAAGCTCAATCGCACGAATGACGGGCGTATGGGCTCAGTCGTACGATTTAGTCGTGCGAATAAGCCAGTCGTGCGATTGAGTATGTCGGCTAAAAACAGTTATGTAGGATAAGTAGGGCGGTTAAGGGTGTTAAAAGCAGATTTTATCTGCTGTAACTTCATCCCCTTGTTCCTCACGAACCCAAACACCTGTTTTTGCCCAATCAATCAAACTAGCTCCGTTTTGGTAAGTTTTGCTTGGTACGGATCGATTCTTGAATATGTTAAGCTGTGTATGTGATTGAAATTGATCCAAAAACATGTTTTAAATTGGGGTTTCTGTTTAATCTTACTGTTAAGCTGAAAAGCGAGAGTTCGGATTCTAGTTTTGTGAAATTTGATGAAATAGGGATCCGAAACGATTGTAAATGAAGTGTATATGTTCTGTTGTGAATATGGTATAATCCAAATGGTTAAAACTCGAGTTTTTGGATCAAATATGTCAAGAACACAGCTGCTGATCAGTTTCAGGCGAATGAGCCCAGTCGCATGACCCATTCGTGCGACTGAGTCAATCGTATTGTTCAATCATGCGACTGAAGTTCAGTCGCATGAACCAATCGCACGAATGGAGGTCATTTGCACAAACCCTATTATAGCTCATTCGCACCTCTGTCGTATGGTCTATTCGTACAACTAAGCTCAGTCGCATGTTCAGTCGTACGAATGAGTCTAGTCGCATAGCCTTAGTCGTGTGAAGTGGTCAGCTAGGGGTGGTTTGACTAAGTTAGGGTTGTTGTTTTAGATTTGCATTAAGAAGGAGAAGTTTTAGCTGCCTTAGCGTGTTGGATTGATAACCACTTGTTGAAATCATTAAGGTGAGTTCTAATTGCCCTTTTATGTGTTAATGCCGTGTGATAAATGTTGTTTGACAAAATCGGGCACTGGCATGCATATAAATAAATAGAAAATGTGAATAAGAGTTGAAAGTGTAAATTGTGGTGAATGGCGAGGTGGAGGTTTGACCCACCAACTATAGACGGAGGTTTGACCCGTCAATGCCAACCATAGACGGAGGTTTGACCCGTCAACGCGCGAGGTGGAGGTTTGACCCACCAAAGTAAAATCAGTAAAAGATGTCCATAAATGCCTTGCGGGTATTCGATATGCATATCAATACTGGGATAAATAAATGGACTGATGAATGTGTGTGTGAATTATTCGATGTGGTAACAGTTGATGAATTATTGTTATTGAAATGTGGTGTAGGTTAGAACTCACCAGTTTATCTGATTTTGTGTTTGTTTTCTTATGCATGCCAGGTAGTAATAGAGGTGCTCGTGATGGTCCCCCACAGAGTTAGCTTCCGGTTATGGTGTATGATACTGGCCACAAATGTTGGGTTTTGGGAATGATGTAATTGAAGTTTAACAAAGTTTTGAAATGTCGGTTAAATTCTTGTAAATATTGTTAACAATGTAAACAATTTTAATATATATAAAATTCCGTTGTGTTTGTAGTCTCTGAGTTGTTATAATAACCCAACTAGTAGCACCCTCCTTATTATATTATTGTTATGAGATTGAGGGTGTTACAAATAACAATTATTATTTTAAGATTATCATCACTTTAAGTTAAGTTTTATAATAATAAGTAAACATTATAACACTTATAATGTTATTATCATTTATTAAATTAATTTGTTAAATACCAATTTAATTATCAAGCATAATAAATCCCCAAAGTTTCAAAATTGTCATAAAAGGCCCTTTTAAGTTTTAACAAAGTTAACTTTTAATATAACGAAAATACGAGATGTCACATGATATTTGTAGCTTAAAAATTGTTTGATTAATGACAATGAATATCTTTAAAAAGGGTATATCTAATGATAACGATAAGGGCTATTGTAAAGGTTTTAAGGGTATAACGCTAACGATGAGAACACAAGTGTAAAAGATGATAAAGCAAGTATAATATCCACACTAATAGTTTATATGGGTGAGGAATGAGCGTTCAAAGAAAAGTTAACAGAATCCACATTAAATGACGGACCTTTTGGTGACGGATGTCACAGTATCCCCCAGTTGAGAGAATTTAGTCCCGAAATTCAACTAGAATTAGGTCCTAGAGTGTCATCAACGAATAGGTGTGGATACTTGTGTTTCATCTGGTCTTCACTTTCCCACGTGAATTCTGGCCCTCGCTTGGAGTCCCATCTCATGCGGACGATCGGTATCTTGCTGCGCCTCAATCGTTTGACCTTTCGCTCCACGACCTCTATAGGTTCTTCGAGAAAATGGAGCTTTTCATCGATCTTGATTTCCTCAATTGGTACATGAAGAGACTCGTTGGCCAAACACTTTTTGAGGTTCGACACGTGAAAAGTATCATGTACCCCGCTAAGTTCTTGTGGCAACCTTAATCGGTACGCCACTGGACCAATTATTCCGGGATTTCGAATGGTCCTACGTATCTCGGGGCTAACTTCCCTTTCTTTCCAAATCGTACGATCCCTTTCCAGGGAGAGACTCTGAGTAGAACATGATCTCCCACATTGAATTCCAGAGGCTTCCGATGGTTGTCGGCGTAGCTCTTTTGGCGATCTCTGGCTTCTTTTAGTCTGTCTTTGATTTGGAAGATCTTGTCTGTTGTTTGCTGAATGATCTCTGGGACTGTCAACTGGCTTTCACCAACTTCTACCCAACAAACTAGGAATCTACATTTCCTCCCATACAATGCTTCAAATGGAGTGCATCCAATGCTCGTATGGTAGTTGTTGTTGTAAGAGAACTCAATCAATGGTAGATGAGTGTCCCAGCTACCACCAAAATCGATTACACAAGCCCTGAGCATGTCTTCCAGTGTTTGTATTGTTTGCTCTCTTTGGCCATCTGTCTTTGGGTGATAGGCGGTACTCATATCTAATCGCGTGCCTATCGCTTTCTATAGTGTCTACCAAAATCGTGATGTAAATCGGCTGTCACGGTCGGATATGATCGACACCGGCACTCCGTGTCTTGTCATGACCTCCTTTATGTACAATCTCGCCAACTTTTCCATCTTGTAATCCTCTCGGATCTGTAAGAAATGAGCTGACTTTGTCATCCGATCCACTATGATCCATATCAAGTCGTGCCCGCTACTTATTCTAGGGAGTTTGGTAAATCCATGGCTATATTCTCCTATTTCCACTCGGGAATTTCAGGTTGTTGTAATAATCTCGATGGTTTCTGGTGTTCAGCCTTAACTTTCGAGCATGTCAAGCATCTGCTCACATACATAGCTATGTCTCTCTTCATGTCTGGCCACCAGTACAGATCCTTAAGATCGTGGTACATCTTGTCCGCACCAGGATGAACAGAGTATCGTGTCTTGTGCGCTCTATCCAAGACTAAGGTACGTACACCTCCCCATTTGGGTACCCATATACGATCCCTGAAGTATTGTATACCATCATCCCTGCAAATCTTTTGTTTATCCAACCCTCGGAATTCTTCTCCCGTAAGGTTTTCTTTGTTCAACGCCTCACTTTGTGCAATTAGGATCTGGGCTTTCAGATTCGTTTGAATAGTCAATCCTAATGCTCGAGCATGTAGTGGTTTCACGCGTCCATGCGGCTTAAAGCATCAGCCACCACGTTCGCTTTCCCCTGATGATACCGGATCTCACAATCGTAGTCACTAAATAACTCTACCCAACGTCGCTGGCGCATATTGAGTTCTTTCTGATCCAGGATATGTTGAAGGCTCTTGTCACTCGTGTAAATGATGCATTTGGTTCCATACAAGTAATTCCTCCATATTTTATGTGCAAATACTACAGCGCCCAACTCCAAATCATGAGTTGTGTAGTTCTTTTCATGCACCTTAAGTTGTCGTGAGGCGTAGGCAATCACCTTATCCTTCTGCATTAGCACACAACCCAGTCCTTAATGTGAAGCATCGCAGTACACCACAAAATCATCAGTTCCGTCTGGGAGGGACAATATCGGTGCATTGCACAACTTTTCCTTCAGTGTCTGGAACGCTTGTTCTTGTGCATGTCCTTAATCAAACTTCTTGTCTTTCTGAGTCGGTAGTGTTAATGGTTGAGCGATCCTTGAGAAATTCGTGATGAAGCGACGATAGTATCCGGCCAATCCTAAGAATTGCAGTATCTCTAAAGGTGTCTAGGGTGCATCCCATTTCTTCACCGCTTCAATCTTTCCGGGATCTACGTGAATCCCATTTTCGTTTACCACGTGTCCCAAAAATTTTACTTTTCGAAGCTGAAACTCGCACTTCGAGAACTTAGCGAAAAGTTTCTCTTCTTGTAATAGATTCAGTATTGCCCGAAGGTGTTCCTCATGGTCCTCTTTCGACCGGGAGTAGATAAGTATATCGTCGATGAACACGATTACAAACTTATCCAAGTAAGGTTTGCACACTCGATTCATCAGATCCATGAGCACAGCTGATGCATTAGTCAGTCCGAACGGCATGACTAAGAACTCATAGTGCCCATAACGAGTCCTAAATACTGTTTTCGGTATGTCATCCTCGTAAACCCTTAGATGATGGTATCCCGATCGAAGGTCGATCTTGGAGAAATACGTGGCTCCTTGCAACTGATCAAACAAATCATCTAATCTGGGAAGAGGATATCGATTCTTCACAGTCAATTTGTTCAGCTCGTGATAATCGATGTACATACGGAACGACCCGTCTTTCTTTTTGACAAATAATACCGGTGCTCCCCATGGTGAGTGACTTGGCCGAATAAAACCCTTCTCCAGTAGTTGTTGTAATTGGCTAGATAACTCTTGCATTTCTGATGGTGCCAACCGATACGGCGCTTTTGCTACCGGCGTAGCTCCAGGAACCAACTCTATGCGAAATTCCACTTGGCGTGGAGGAGGCAAACCGGACAAGTCGTCAGGGAATACATCCGGATAGTCTCGTACTACAGGAATATCTACCAACTTGTTGTTCTCTTTTTTCTTTTCCACTACATGGGCTAAAAACGCGTAACACTGCTTTAGTAAACATCGACGTGTCTTCATGGAAGAAATAAGCTTTAGGGTTCTTCCCGGCCGTTCTCCTTGAATCTTGAGTACCTCCCCGTCTGGCATGGGGATTCATACTACTTTCTCCTGACAAACAATCTCAGCTCCGTGTTTCGACAACCAATCCATTCCCACAATCACATCGAAACTTCCCAGCTCAAAAGGTATTAAGTCTATGTCAAACGCATGGTTTTCCAATATCATGGAGCACTTTCTAATAATCTCACCGGCCTGTACAACTTTACCGTTGGCCATTTCTACGGAGAAGCTAGTTTGTAGCCTACTAGGGATCAAGTCAAGCATGTGAGCAAATTCAAAGGATATAAAACTATTGTCTGCTCCAGTATCAAACAATATAGATGTGAAGCGGTGATTGAGCAAGTACGTACCCGTAACGACATTTGGGTCCTGACGGGCGTCATTTGTTCCAATAACGAACGCACGTCCTCTGCCAGCATTTCCTTGGTTCCCCTGGCCTTGATTACCGGCTATGGCCATCACTGGTGGTTGGTTCTTTCCTTGCTGACCCGGCGCCCGATTCAGTCTAGGCACATGTTTCGGTAGTGACCCGGGTTTCCACACTCATAACAGACCCTGGCATTCCCGGCGGGGTTAACCGCGTTGACCGGTACCAACCAGATTTGGCGCTACTCTACAGTCTTTTTCTAGATGCCCCGGGCGTCAACAGTTCAAGCACACCCGGCATGGCATTGCTGGGGGATGAAGATAGTTGCACCTATCACATTTGGGGTGCGGCCCGACATACTCTCTCTTGCCCTGCGTCACGGCCACAAAATTTCTGGTTGTCTTGGCCCGTTTGTCAAACTTCCCTACACTCGACCTACTTGCTTCTCCAACATCCTTCCTCTTCTCAGCTTCTTTCCCCAGAACCCCAGTTTTCACCATCTCATCTGTTAAAGTACCAGCCTTTAGAATCGCACTTTGAATAGTAGGAGGGGTTGCTGCTGTCACCATTGCCCGGTTTTAAGGCACAAGTCCCCAGATGTACCTTTTGATCCTCTTGGATTCCGGAGTGACGAGATGTGCAACCAGCCTTGCCAGCTCATGGAAACGATCAGTGTAAGCTGCGTGCCCGGATCCTACCATAGCATGATTCCAAAACTCCTGCTCCAACTTCTGCATCTCATTAAGTGGGCAGTATTCTTCAGTGATCAATGCTTTAAACTCATCCCACGTCATCTGCATTGCTGATTCTCTACCCCTTGCTTGAACCTGTGTGTTCCACCAAGTTAGGGCTTTGCCCTGTAGCGAACATGTGGCATACTTAATCTTCTGACTGTCGAGGCACTCGCTGATATCGATCATTGCCTCCATCTTCTCAAGCCACCTTGTTAGAGCTATCGCTCCACCTTTCCCATCAAATTCTTTCGGTTTGCAGGCCACAAATCCCTTGTAAGAACATCCCCGCCTAGTATTAACAATCCCAGTTTCATTACCAGCTGTTCCACCATTCGCAGTATCTTCCCATGTTCCTTGGTTATGCTCATCGTTAGTAACATTATCCCCGTGGAGATTATGATTCAGAAGAGTGTCGCTCACTTGAGTCACTATCATTGGAATCCGTGCGCCTAGCTGCTGAGCAATCATAGCAGCTATATCAGGGTTTTTAGTTCCCTGATTGTTGCCAGCAGGACCACCACCTGTTCTTGGTGGCCTACCACTACCTCTACCTTGTGGGGTCTTACCTTTGTGATTTGTACTGCGGGTGACTCTTCGAGGCGACATTTTCTAATCATAAAAGGAGTAAACATGTAAACTTTAGTCACTTTAAGATACACATTTAATTCCACTCATCAAGTTCCAACATTTCATGCTCCAGTCAATCAAGATCATCACATAGCCCAGTTCAAACACTTTCGTGGTATATCGTTGATGCTTATATATAGGGTTCCCCGCAGCGTTCCCACCACATCCACGATATACCGATAACGATGCTTAAACCGGTTACATGACGTCTGATTTTCCTAAACATCATCCCAATGAACAACGTAATGTATGTGTAGTGAGTATCCTCACTTTTCTACAACTCTTTGAAGTCCACTTTCATTCTAAGCATTTAGTCATTTCCATAGTTACTGAAATGCTAAGCGGAGAAATGTTTCATGGAGAATAATATCATTATAATAATTGAAATCCCATGATGGCTCTAAGCAGAATAGGACTTAAGTGATAGTGGAGGTTATGAATGTTTCATCACCATTTACAAGGTATTACTAGAATTATGATCCTAGTGTCCTAAGATATAGAATGGAAGACTTGTACTAACTATGATCGTTATATCTCACGGTAACATTCGCCAGGCTTCACATGCACTACAAATTGCAATTACGTGTGCACCAATAATGGTAATTTGCCTTGCATGGTCACCCTTAGCTTCACTTACCCAAGCTAACATCACAGTATCGACACCATTCATAGTGCACAGATCGTGTAAGTTCTCATGTCCATGTTCAGTAGTATCCCAATAGTAGTTCATCAAACAAATAGAATCCAAGCACATAAGCTCAATTAGTCTAATAAGAGTTGCTATCCCTTCTTCTTTTGGGACCTCAGGCATAACTATCTCAGGATCGGACTCAATATCCGGGATCAACGCTTCGCGTGATATGTGGAGATCCCTTCAGGTCGTGTATCCCAACCTAATAGTATAATGCAGCGCGCATAGGAATAGAAGATTCCAATAGAAGGCATCCGTGAGGAAGGAGTAAGAGTAATAGTGCCTCCCTCAGGATGGTCAGATAACAAGACATAGAGGCAAAGAACAAGTATAGAGATAAAGAACAAGTATAGAGGAACATACATGTAATATCAGATGCAAGCCAATCCAAGCATGCATTCTACACGAAGGTTCCTAGGTTATAGTCTAGGTCAAGTGATTTGCCTAATTCTCTATAACCAATGGCTCTTATACCAGTCTATCACACCCCCGCTGAGAGCGGAAACACGGGAATGTAACGAGACGTGATCGTCATAACACATTATTAATAATAGAGATGCAATATATGCAGTTGATGATAAAGCGTGACATGACAACACCCGACATAAAGGAAACTTGTGTCTTGTTTAGTCAATATTCATGACAACATAGCCATAAGCATAAACTTGTAATTGATTTGCATAACCAAAATATTAACATTGTAATGTAATTCGCACAACCCAGGAACAAGTATCAAAAGTATGAAGATTGTTTAATATACTACAACAATGGTTCAAAATGAATGTTTGTTAAGTGTGTTTAGTCTCAAAAATGCATCCTAGGGTCTCCACTAAGGCAGCACACCTAGATCTTCAATTAGCATTATCACCTTAAAAGATATGCTCAAAATGGTCAACAAAAATTGTTGGTGAGCTCGCAGGTTTAAACAGAAAATAAGTAATTGATGCTGTATAGTAATTGTTGCGGAATACCATGAATACAATTATAAGTAAGCAAAATCACATGACAATGAGCTTTACAACCAAACCTAATGACGTACGCATAGCAACTTGTCAGAATATATTCACCCAAGGGCCCGTTCCTAGCCACCGTTGGTACTAACAAGTATACCAACATGCATGGGTGGGGGTGTCAACCCAGTAGTACTACCAATACCTATCCGTTCCAACACCGGAATTAAATGGTTCTAAAGAAAGTACCACACAGCGACTCATGTATGTATCAGATAAGTACTCACAGCACAGTATCACGTTGATTCCAAGTATGTAAATTGTATGTAAATTGTACAACATAAGAAAGTGGGTGAGCATACTTTTCCCACATGTTTGTAAATGATTGAAATATTGTATAAGCATAAAAGGGGGCCACTAAACTCACTTGTTAAGTGGTAAGTATGGATGATCAAAGTTTCCAAATGTTGTATGCAGTAAACGGTCAAACACCTATTGACAGTTATTGTTAAGTATTAATGATACGTATAAGGTAAGTAATAACGTTCAGTCGATTCGGGTTGCATTGGTTCGGTCGCGTGTAACACATACAAACAGACATAAGTATTAGATCTTATGTAGATCCAAGTACTAGGACTCGTTGCCATTGCCGATGACATTTGTGTAAAAGTGTCCTTGTTATTTGAGAAATACTTAGCAAATATTAGCGTTGCAAATCGATTGTTGATAATTGTAAATTGTTATGTTGATTTGATTGGTGATAACATTAGTAAGTTTGATAGTGTTAACATTAGTAAGTTTGATAGTGTTAACTTAAGTATTATCATTGGCAACGGTAACCGTGTTGGTGTCACCTTAACATCACACGACATACACACACCACACACATAAGTAGGAAATACACACATAAATAACCTCAGTTGCATGACAGGACCAGACGCACGACTCAACAGTCCATTCGCACGAATCAACCTTTATTCGTACGAATCAGCTTCATTCGTACGACTGAACCTCCATTCGTGCGATTCGGCCTTCAGTCGTACCACACAACACTTAATCGCACACATTCATCCGCATAGACTCAATCGCATGACACACACACAGTCGCATGACTCAATCGCACGACTCACCTAGTTGCATGACTCAGTCACACGACACACACACAATCGCATGACTCAATCGCACTACTCACCCAGTCGCATGACTCAGTCGCACGACAGACCCAGTCGCACGACAGACCCAGTCGCCCGAACAGCAGAATCGCGACTGCAAAAGTGCAGAGCAGCCTTTGGTTGCTCCGTGCACGGGTTTTACACTTCAAGGACTTCCAGAAACACATTTCAAACATGTCCAAACAAGAAGAACACGCAGAAAGGCAACACACGTACCCACGCGACCTCATGTGCTCGGGTTGGCCCCGAGCACCCGAAACCCTAAAAACGCAGAAGTAAACAAGCAAGAAAAGGGACGACCAAGGTCGTCTACCTGCAAGAAAGGAGTAGTCTCAGCTGTAGCTGAGGTCTTGCCGGTGAAAACGCGATGAAAACGGGACGGTTTGGTGCAAGGGGGAGGAAGAAAATGGAAGAAGAAGAAGATGAAGAAGAAGATGAAAATGTTAGGCTAGGGCTGGAATGTGGGTATTTATACCAAGCCCTAGTTTGTCAAAATGTCACATTTGGTCCCTGCACTTAGCCCCCGAGTTCCCAAGCTTGTTTCGGTTTAAAAACGACCTTAATCGGCTAGTTATATTAACGGTGAAAGTGCAAATAATGATATCTGTAGCTTAAAAATATTTTTATTAATGACAATGAATATCTATAAAAAGGGTATATCTAATGATAACGATAAGGGCTATTGTAAAGGTTTTAAGGGTATAACGCTAACGATGAGAACACAAATGTAAGAGATGATAAAGCCAGTATAATATCCACACTAATAATTTATATAGGTGAGGAATGAGCGTTCAAAGAAAAGTTATCGGAATCCATACTAAATGACAGACCTTTTGGTGGCGGATGTCACAACATGATCTAGAATCAGTGAAAGATAATAAAAAGTACCAAACGAACAATCAAGATAAAGTATGAAACGAACGATAAAGATAATTTACGAAACGAATGAAGGGATAAAGTACGAAATGAATGAATACCTGTGATAAAGAATGATGAACAAGGATATACTTTGTTGTATGTATGATGAATGATCACGTGCGAAAGTAAGGAAAGTATTGTAAGGAAAAGGGGTATTTGTACGAAATGTATGAAATATTTTAATACAAAATAAACTAGAACTCACTCAGTAACGCTGACTTTTATGCATGTTCAGTTGGCAGGTAATGGTTGCTGAGGATGGCACGTAGGGAGGCTACTTGGCGGGCAAGACTAGCATCCATTCACGCATATTACTATTGTTGTTTTGTAATGTAATCAAAGGATGTTGTCTTTTGTAGTTTAACGATGTTGTATTGCATAACGACAATAATTATTAATAAAATGAATGGTTTTTGTCAATGACTTCCGCTGTAATGTTTTATGAAATGTATAATAATATGTATGTTTAGTGCTATGAATGACCAACTGTGAGGTCTCCGGTAACAGGGCCTTACAATTATTGATTAAGTTGTTATCATATAGTCATTGTTAATTATTATAAAGTCATCAACGTTCAAATACAACTAGTATGTGCTCACGACACATGTATGCAAGACCTAAAGGAACTAACGGGGTTTGGTAACGGAAAATTACCTGATGTCAAAGTAACAACCTCAATGCTATTAAGTTTTGATTCTTAAGCCTTCAAAACACACTCCCGAACCAATCTAATTAAATCTGATCATTATCTTCATTGGAATCACACTAATAGATCACACACGAAACATAGTATATCTTGTTTAAATTGAAACCAAAACCAAACATGACATCACAAGAATGACCCTTAAACTAAATTCACACCTTCCCAAGGAACTATTATAAATGCTATGTAGTTTTTATTCTCAATCAAAACTAAACAAGTGGGAAAGGAACTATTAATAAAAAAACATCAAACAATAATAGTTCTCGTATGGATACCTTTTGCTTTTCGTAACAACCTCAAATGCTATGTAGATTTTATTCTCAAGCCTTTTAAACACACTCCCGAACCAATCTAATCAAATATGTTTATTTCTTCATCGGAATCACACTAATCGATCACACTTGGAACATAGTATATATTGTTTAAATCAAAACCAAAACCAAACACGACACCACAATATTGACCGTTAAAATTAACCCAATCCAGCCTAAAACTTATCCACAACACTCGAAAAACAACTTCGTACACTCTTGCCTGAAAAATCTATCGAATCAATGCAAATGATAACTATCAATCCAAGGAATCCTTTTTCAACCATCACGGGAAGGAAACAAGGAATAAAGGACAACCAAACTACTCATATATCACTAGAGAAGACGACAAAGTCCAATTACAGTGGAAATGAAACTAATCAGAGGTCAAACGAGAAACGTAATGTGTGATTGATGAAAAAGGAGTCAAATGAACATAACACGACCAATTAAATAAGATTTACTTGTATTTACATCAAAATTATGCCATTATAGATGGGTGAATCAATGTATTCATGAAGACATAACTGAATACATAGGAAAGGAACTCTTTATACAAAAGCATTAGACAACGATAGTTCTCGCACGGATAATTTTGCTTTTCGTAACAACCTCTAATGCGATGAAGTTTTGATTCTCAAGCCTAACACACTCCCGAACCAATCTAAACAAATCTGATTATTATCATCATTGGAATCATGCTAATCGATCACACATGGAACATAGTATATATTTATTTAAATCAAAATCAAAACCAAAAACAACACCATAAGAGTGACCCTTAAAATCAATCCACTCCTTCCCAAAACTTATCCACAGCACTCCAAAACCAACTTCGTACACTCTTGCCCCAAAAATCCATTGTATCAATACAAATGATAACTATCGATCCACATAATCGATTATCAACGATCAAGGGAAGGAAACAAGGTGCAAAGAACCAATAAACTACTCGTATTTCACTAGATTTGATGAGAGAGTCAAATTACAGTGGAAATCAAACAATCAGACGTCAAACAAGAAACAAAATGTGTGATTGATGAAAAAGAAGTTAAATTAAAGTAACACAACCAATTAAATAATATTTATTTGTATTTAAATTAAAATTATATCACTACAGATTGTTGCATCAATGTATTCATGAAGGCATAACTGAATAAATAGGAAATGAACTATTTATACAAAAACATTAGACAACGATAGTTCTCGCATGGATACTTTTTGCTTTTCATAACAACCTCAAATGCTATGAAATTTTGATTCTCAAGCCTTTGAAACACACTCTCGAATCAATCTAATTAAATCTGATTATTATCTTCATTATAATCACACTAATCGATTACACATGGAGCATAACAAACATGATACCACACGAATGACCCTTAAAATCAATCCACTCCTTCCCAAAACTTATCCACAACACTCCAAAACCAAGTTCGTACACTCTTGGCTCAAAAATCCATTGAATCAATACAAATGACAACTATCAATCCACATAATCGATTATCGACAATCAACGGAAGGAAACAAGGTGCAAAGGGCCAATAAATTACTTGTAATTCACTAGAGAAGAATAGAGAATCAAATTACAGTGGAAATAAACTAATGAGACGTCAAATGACCAATTAAATAAGATTTACTTGTATTTTAAACAAAATTTTACAACTAGAGATTGGTGCGTCAATGTATTCATGAAAGCAAAACTGAATAAGAAGGAAAGGAACTATTAATAAAAAACATTAAACAATAATAGTTCTCAAATGCTATGGAGTTTTGATTCTTAAGCCTGAACCAATCTAATCAAATCTGATTATTATCTTATTTCGAATCACACTAATCTATCACACTTGGAACATAGTATATATTGTTTAAATCAAAACCAAAACCAAACCCAACACCACACGAATGACCCTTAAAATCAATCCAATCCTACACAAAATTTATCCACAACACTCCAAAACCAACTTCATACACTCTTGCCTATAAAATCCATTAAATCAATACAAATGACAACTATCAATCCAAGGAATCCTTATTCAACCATCAAGGGAAGGAAACGAGAAATAAAGGACCACCAAACTAGTCGTATTTCACTAGATAAGACAAGAGAGTCAAATTACAGTGGAAATAAAACTAATCAGACGTCAAACAAGAAACATAATGTATGATTGATGGAAAAGGAGTCAAATGAAGATAACATAACCAATTAAATAAGCTTAACTTGTATTTAAATCAAAATTATGCCATTACAGATTGGTGAATCAATGTATTCACGAAGGCATAACTGAATACATAGGAAAGGAACTATTTATACAAAAGCATTAGACAACGATAGTTCTCGCATGGATACTTTAAGATATTCATAACAACCTCTAATGCTATGATGTTTTGATTCTCAAGCCTTATAAACACACTCCCGAACCAATCTAATCAAATCTGATTATTATCTTCATTGGAATCACACCAATCGATCACAAATGGTACATAGTATATGTTATTTAAATCGAAATCAAAACCAAAAAAACACCACACGAATGACCCTTAAATTCAATCCACTCCTTCCCAAAACTTATCCACAAACTCCAAAACCAACTTTGTACACACAATCCATTGTATTAATACAAATGACAACTATCGATCCACATATCCATTATCAATGATCAAGGGAAGGAAACAAGGTGCAAAGAACCAATAAACTACTCGTATTTCACTAGATATAACGATAGAGTCAAATTACAGTGGAAATGAAACAATTAGACATCAAACAAGAAACATAATGTGTGATTGATGAAAAAGAAGTTAAATAAAGGTAACACGAGCTATTAAATAAGATTTATTTGTATTTGACTTAAAATTTTGCCTCTACAGATTGTTGCATCAATGTATTTACGAAGGCATAACTAAATACATTGGAAATGAACTATTTATACAAAAACATTAGACAATGATAGTTCTCGCATGGATACTTTTTGCTTTTCGTAACAACCTCAGATGCCATGAAGTTTTGATTCTCAAGCCTTCTAAACACACTTCCAAACCAATCTAATAACATCTGAATATTATCTTCATTGGAATCATAGTAATCGATCACACATGGAACGTAGTATATATATTGGATTAATTGAAACCAAACCAAACACGACACCACACGAATGACCCTTAAAATCAATCCACTCCTTCCCAAAACTTATCCACAACACTCCAAAACCAATTTCGTACACTCTTGCCTCAAAAACTCATTGAATAAATACAGATGACAGCTATCGATCCACATAATCCATTATCAACAATCAACGGAAGGAAACAATGTGAAAGGAAAAATAAATTACTCATAATTCAATAGAGAAGAATACATTATCAAATTACAGTTGAAATTAAACTAATCAGACGTCAAACGACCAATTAAATAAGATTTACTTGAATTTTAAACAAAATTGTACAACTAGAGATTAGTGCATCAGTGTATTCATGGAAGCAAAACTGAATAAGTGGAAAGGTACTATTAATTAAACATATTAAACAATAATAGTTCTCGTATGGATACTTTTTGCTTTTTGTAACAACCTCAAATGTTATGAAAATTTGATTCTCAAGCCTTCTAAACAAACTCCCGAACCAATATAATCAAATCTGATTATAATCTTCATTGGAATCACACTAATCGATCACAATTCGAACATAGTATATATTGTTTAAATCAAAACAAAAACCAAACACGACACCACACAAGTGACCCTTAAAATCAATCCACCCCTGTCCAGAACTTATCCACACCAGTCCAAAATCAACTTCATAGACTCTTGCCTCAAAAATACTTTGAATCAATAAAAATGACAATTATCAATCCAAATAATTCTTTTTCAACCATCAAGGGAAAGAAACGAGGTATAAAAGGCCACCAAACTTCTCGTATTTCACTAGATAAGACTAGAGAGTCAAATTACTGTGTAAATGAAACTAATCAGACATCAAACGAGAAATGTAATGTGTGATTGATGAAAAAGGAGTCAAATGAAGATAACACGACTAATTAAATAAGATTTACTTGTATTTAAATCAAAATTATGCCATTACAGATTGGTGAATCAATTTATTCACGAAGGCATAACTGAATACATAGGAAATGAACTACTCATACAAAAGCGTTAGACAATGATAGTTCTCGCATGGATACCTTTAGCTTTTCCTAACAACCTCTAATTCTATGAAGTTTTAATTCTTAAGCTTTATAAACACACACCCGAACCAATCTATTCAAATCTTATTATTATCTTCATTGGAATCATGCTAATTGATCACACATGGAACATTGTATATATTATTTAAATTGAAAGCAAAATCAAAAAACACCACACGAATGACCCTTAAAATCAATCCACTCCTCCCAAAAACTTATCCACAACACTCCAAAACCAACTTCGTACACTCTTGCCCCAAAAATCAAATGTATCAATACAAATGACAACCATCGATCCACATAATCCATTATCGACGATCAAGGGAAGGAAACAAGGTCCAAAGAACTAATAAACTACTCATATTTCACTAGATATGACAAGAGAGTCAAATTACAGTGGAAATGAAACAATCAGACGTCAAAGAAGAAACATAATGTGTGATTGATGAAAAAGAAGTTAAATGAAGGTAACACGACCAATTAAATAAGATTTATTTGTATTTAAATTAAAATTATGCCACTACAGATTGTTGCACCAATGTATTCACGAATGTATAACTGAATACATGGGAAATGAAATATTTATACCAAAACATTAGACAATGATAGTTCTCGCATGGATACTTTTTGCTTCGTAACAACCTCAAATGCTATTAAGTTTTGATTCTCAAGCCTTCAAAACACACTCCCGAACCAATCTAATGAAATCTAATTATTATCTTCATTAGAATCACACTAATCAATCACACATGGAGTATAGCATATATTGTTTAAATCGAAACCAAAACTTAACACCATACCACACGAATGACCCTTAAAATCAATCCACTCTTTCCAAAACTTATCCACAACACTCCAAAACCAACTTTGTACACTCTTGCCCCAAAAATCATTGAATCAATACAAATGACAACTATCGATCTACATAAACCATTATCGACAATCAACGGAAGGAAACAAGGTGCAGAGGACCAAGAAATTACTCGTAATTTACTAGAGAAGAATAAAGAATCAAATTACAGGGAAAATTAAACTAAGCAGACGTCGAACGACCATTTAAATAAGATTTACTTGCATTTAAATCAAAATTGTACAACTAGAGATTGGTGCATCATTGTATTCATGAAAGCAAAACTAAATAAGTGAGAAAGTAACTATTAAAAAAACATAAAACAACAGTAGTTCTCGTATGGATACGTTTTGCTTTTCGTAACAACCTCAAATGCTATGAAGTTTTGATTCTGAAGCCATCTAAACACACTCCCGAACCAAAGTAATCAAATTGATTATAATCTTTATTGGAATCACACTAATCAATCACAACTAGAACATAGTATATATTGTTTAAATCAAAACCAAAACCAAACACGACACCACACACATGACCCTTAAAATCAATCCACTCCTGGACAAAACTTTTCCACACCAGCCCAAAACCAACTTCATGCACTCTTGCCTCAAAAATCATTTGAATCAATACAAATGACAGCTATCGATCAAAAGAATCCTTTTTCAACCATCAAGGGAAGGAAATGAGGTATAAAGGACCACTAAACTACTCGTACTTCACTAGATAAGACGAGAGAGTCAAATTACAGTGGAAATGAAAGTAATTAGACTTTAAACAAGAAACGTAATGTGTGATTCATGAAAAAGCAGTCAAATAAAGGTAACACGACCAATTAAATAAAATTTTCTTGTATTTAAATCAAAATTATGCAACTGCATATATCGTGAATCAATGTATGCACAACGGCGTAACAAAATACATGGGAAAGAAACTATTTATACAAAAATATTAGACTAAGATAGTTCTCGCATGCATACTTTTTGCTTTTCGTAACAACCTCAAATGCTATTATGTATTGATTTTTCTTCGAAACAAACTCCCGAACCAATCTAATCAAATCTGGTTATTATCTTCATTAGAATCACACTAATCTATCACACATGGAGCATAGTATATATTGTTTAAATCGAAACCAACACTAAACATGACACCACACGAATAACCCTTAAAATCAATCCACTCCTTTCCTAAACTTATCCACAACACTCCAAAACCAACTTCGTACACTCTTGCCTCAAAAATCCATTGAATCGATACAAATGACAACTATCGATCTACATAATCCATTATCGACAATCAATGGAAGGAAACAAGGTGCAAAGGACCAAGAAATTACTCGTAAGTTACTATAGAAAAATAAAGAATCAAATTACAGTGGAAAATAAACTAATCAGACGTCGAACCACTAATTAAATAAGATTTACTTTTATTTTAATCAAAATTGTACAACTAGAGATTGGTGTATCAGTGTATTCATGAAAGCAAAACTGAATAAGTGGGAAAGGAACTATTAATAAAAAAAAATTAAACAAAATAGTTCTCGCATGGATACTTTTTGCTTTTCGTAAGAAACTTAAATGCTATGAAGTTTTCATTCTCAAGCCTTCTAGACACACTCCCGAACCAATCTAATCAAATCTGATTATAATCTTCATTGGAATCACACAAATCGATCACAACTATAACATAGTATATATTGTTTAAATCAAAACCAAAACCAAACACGACACCACACGAATGACCTTTAAAATCAATCCACTCCCGCCCAAAACTTTTCCACACCAGACCAAAACCAACTTCATGAACTCTTGCCTCAAAAATCCTTTGAATTAATACAAATGACAACTATCGATCCAAAGAATCCTTTTTAAACCATCAAGGGAAGGAAACGTGGTATAAAGGACCACTAAACTACTTGTACTTCACTAGATAAGACGAGAGAGTCAAATTACAGTGGAAATGAAAGTAATTAGACTTTAAACAAGAAACGTAATTTGTGATTGATGAAAAAGCAGTCAAATGAAGGTAACACGATCAATTAAATAAAATTTACTTGTATTTATATTAAAATTATGCAACTACATATTGGTGAATCAATGTATGCACGAAGGCATAACAAAATACATGGGAAAGAAACTATTTTTACAAAAACATTAGACTAAGATAGTTCTCCCACAGACACTTTTTGCTTTTGGTAACAACCATAAATGCTATGAAGTTTTGATCCTCAAGCCTTCTAAACACACTCCCAAATCAATCTAATCAAATCTGATTATTATCTTCATCGGAATCACACTAATCGGTGACGCATGCAACATAGTATATATTGTTTAAATCAAAACCAAAAACAAACACGACACCACACAAGTGACCCTTAAAATCAATCCATTACTGCCGAAAACTTATCCACAACACTCCAAAACCAACATCGTACACTCTTGACTCAAAAATCTATTGAATCAATACAAATGGAAACTATCAATCCACATTATCCACTATCGACAATCAAGGGAAGGGAAGATGGTGAAAAGGACCAATAAATTACTCGTACTTCACTAGAGAAGAATATGAAACTAATCATACGTCAAACGAGAAACGTAATGTATGATTGATTAAAAACAAGTTAAATCAAGGAAACACGACCAATTAAATAAGATTTACTTGTATTTTATTAAAAATTGTACAACTAGAGATTAGTGAATCAGTGTATTCACGAAGGCATAACTGAATACGTGGGAAAGGAACTATTAATAAAAAAAACATTAAACAACAATAGTTCTCGTACGGATACTTTTTTGTTTCATAACAACCTCAAATGCTATGGAGTATTGATTCTCAAGCCTTCTAAACATACTCTCGAACCAATCTAATCAAATCCGATTATAATCCCATTGGAATCATACTAATCAATCACACTTGGAACATAGTATATATCATTTAAATCAAAAGCAAAAACCAAACATGACACCACACGAATGACCCTAAAAATCAATCCACTCCTGCCCAAAACTTATCCATAACACTCCAAAGCCAACTTTGTACACTCTTGCCTTGAAAAATCATTAAATCAACAAAAATGAGAACTATCAATCCAAAGAATCCTTTTTCAACCATCAAGGGAAGGAAAAGAGGTATAAAGGACCACTAAACTACTTGTATTTCACTAGAAAAGATAAGAGAGTCAAATTATAGTGGAAATGAAACTAATCAGACGTCAAACGAGAAGTGTAATGTGTGAGTGATGAAAAAGTAGTCAAATCAAGGTAACACGACCAATTAACTAGGATTTACTTGTATTTAAATCAAAATTATGCAACTGCAGATTAGTGAATCAATGTATTCACGAAGGCATAATTGAATACATGGGAAATGAACTATTTATACAAAAACATTAGACAACGATAGTTGTCGCATGGATAATTTTTGCTTTACGTAACAACCTTAAATGATATGAAGTTTTGATTCAAACATTCTAAACACACTCCTGAACCAATCTAATTAAATCTGGTTATTATCTTCATTGGAATCTCACTAATCGATCACAAATGGAACATACTATATATTGTTTAAACCAAAATCAAAACCAAAAACGACACCACACGAATGACCCTTAAAATCAATCCACACCTGCCCAAAACTTATCCACAACACTCTAAAACCAACTTCATACACTCTTGCCTCAAAAATCCTTTCAATTAATACAAATGATAGCTATTGATTGAAAATTTCATTTTTCAACCACCAAGGGTAGGAAACGATGAAAAAAGGACCACTAAACTACTTGCATTTCACTAGATAAGATGAAGAGTCAAATTAAAGTGGGAATGAAACTAATCAGAGGTCAAAGGAGAAGCGTAATGTATGATTGATGAAAAAGAAGTCAAATGAAGGTAACACGACCAATTAAATAAGATTTACTTGAATTAAAATTAAAATTATGCACCTACACATTGGTGAATCAAAGTATTCATCAAGGCATAAATGAATACATGGAAAATGAACTATTTATACAAAAATATTAGACAACGATAGTTCTCACATGAATGGTTTTTCTTTTCGTAAAAACCTCAAATGCTATAAAGTTTTGATTCTCAAGCCTTCTAAACACTCTCCCGAACCAAACTAATCAAATCTGATTATTATCTTCATTGGAATCATACTAATTGATCCAACATGTAACATAGTATATAATGTTTAAATCGAAACCAAAACCAAACATGACACCGCACGAATGACCCTTAAAATTAATGCACTCCTTCCCTAAACTTATCCACAACACTCCAAAACCAACATCGTACACTCTTGCCTCAAAAATCCATTGAATCAACACAAATGAAAACTGTCGATCAACTTAATACATTTTCAAGGATCAAGGGAAGGAAAGAAGGTGCAAAGGGCCAATAAGTTACTCGTATTCACTAGAGAAGAATAAAGAATCAAAATACTATGGAAATGAAACTAATCAGACGTCAAACAAGGAACATAATGTATGATTAATTAAAAAGAAGTCAAATCAAGGTAATACGACGGATAAAATAAGATTTACTTGTAGTTTATTCAAAATTGTACAACTAGAGATTGGTGCATCAGTGAATTGACAAAAACATAACTAAATACACGAGAAAGGAACTATTAATAAAAAACATTAAACAACAGTAGTTCTCGCATGGATACTTTTTGTATTTCGTAACAACCTCAAATGCTATGAAGTGTTAATTCTCACGCCTTCTAAACATACTCCCAAACCAATCTTATCAAATCTAATTATAATCCCACTGGAATCACACTAATCGATCACACTTGGAACATAGTACATATTGTTAAAATTAAAACCAAAACCAAATACGACAGCACATGAATGACCCTTAAAATCAATCCACTCGTGCCCAAAGCTTATCCTCAACACTCCAAAACCAACATCGTACACTCTTGCCTCAAAATTCCATTGAATCAATACAAATGACAAATATCGATCCAAAGAATCCTTTTTTGACCATCAAGGGAAGGAAACATGGTATAAAGGACCAATAAAATAAGATTTACTTGTACATTATTCAAAATTGTACAAGTATAGATTGATGCATTAGTGTATTCACAAAAGCATAACTAAATACATGGGAAAGGAACTATTAATAAAAAACATTAAACAACAATAGTTCTCTCACGGATAGTTTGCTTTTCATAACAACCTCAAATGCTATGGAGTTTTGGTTCCTAAGCCTTCTAAACACACTCCCGAACCAATCTTATCGTCTTATTATAATCTTCATTGGAATCACACTAATCAATAACACTTGGAACAAAGTATATATTGTTTAAATCAAAACCAAAACCGAACATGACACCACACGAATGACCCTTAAAATCAATCCAGTCCTGCCCAAAATTTATCCACAACACTCCAAAACCAACTTCATACACCCTTACCTCAAAAATTCATTAAATCCATACAAATGACAACATCGATCCAAAGAATCCTTTTTCGACCATCAAGGGAAGCAAATGAGGTAGAAATGGCAACTAAACTACTCGTATTTCACTAGATATGTTGAGAGAGTCAATTTACAGTGGAAATGAAACTAATCAGACGTAAAAACGAGAAACATAATGTGTGATTGATTATAAAGAAGCTAAATGAAGTTAATACGACCAATTAAATAAGATTTATTTGTTTTTAAATCAAAATTATGCTTCTCCAGATTGGCGAATCAATGTATTCATTACATGTGAAAGGAGCTATTTATACAAAAAACATTGGACAACGATAGTTCTCAGATGGATATTTTTTGCTATTCGTAACAACCTGGAATGCCATGAAGTTTTGATTCTCAAGCATTCTAAACACACTCCCAAACCAATATAATCAAATCTGGTTATTATTCTCATTGGAATCACACTAATCAATCACACATGGAACATTGTAGTTTCTAGACTAGGTTTTTTTATTTATATGTTTTAAAAGTTATCGGGTCTGAAAATGCATGTATAATATTTTTATAAGTGTTATGTATGTAACCACATGTATATGTGTATGAGTTTGGGTGTTTATGATTGTTATTGCCTTGTAAATGTTAGAATGGTTGTAATAAGTTTAGAACAGGCTAAGTAGATGTTTGGGACTAAAAAATAACTTAGAAAAGATGTATGTATGTAGTCATGCGCCCAAATAGGGCCCATGCACCTAAGAAATTTGCCTTAAAAAACTTTAAGTGTGGTCATGCACCCAAATAGGGCTCATCCGCCTAGAAAATTTACTTAGGAAGTCTAAGTGTGGTTGTGTGACAACCGGTCCCAAGGTCACTATTCTAAACCCTAATTTAATTGCATCATATCCCGTCTTATGAGTACTAATATTGGAAACAACTCAATTATATCAAGAATGTTAGAATCACTAATTTTTATTTGATCCATTTTCATGATTCTATGTGATTTATGTGAATTTAGTCATTTTAAGTCTTGCCTTTTTAGAAAATCTGTGCCCGAGAATATTGATTAGTCACCCTAGCTAGAATTAAGAATATCAAATGAATCAATTAAGTGTGTGTGTGTACATTAAATATTTCGGACCTAGCATGTGCCTTGTGCAAGACTAAACCAATTAATTAACAACTTATACCACCAAAAATACTACCCTTTTATAAAATCTACTCAACAAAATAATTAATAAGAATTAAAATTTAAATGTCCAGTAGAGGACAAGGCCATATTCGGCCGCCCCCCATGTCCTCCAATGGGCACACTTGCTTTCTTCCATACACTACACCAACATATCTCCTATTCACAATCCATGCAATTCACTTCATCCATTCACACACTCTCTCTCTCATTCGAAATCCCAGCTGAAGAAACACTCTCCCTCTCAAAATTTCTCTCCATTCCAGTCCTCATTCCAGCTCCAAAATCGCAAAGATCAAGCATGCAACCATCGGCTAGCAACAAACCGCAAGAAAGGTGACTTTTGGTGAAGTTTTGAAGCTTGGAACGTGCAAAGCTTGAGGTTTCCAACTTGTGTTCGACTTCTACAGTCAATTCCAAGAAGATTCCAGCCATTCACGACCATCCACACCTTCCAAATCGCGAGTTACATCAAGTGTAAGCTCTATGTGTCGGTTTTTGGTCATTTATTAAGCTTACCTTCATTTCTCACCTAAAAACCTATCTTTTTCTTGTTGTAACAGAAACATCTCACCCTCACTTTGCTCATTCTAAGGGGTAGAACCCGATTTACCCCTTGAAAACCCTCTTTTTGGAGTTTTTGGCACCATTTACTTGTGTATCTTGCAACCCATCAAAATAAAACGTCTAACTTGCATATTAATGGATTTTAAGACTACTAACAACCTGTTTTTAAAGTTTCAAATACTAAATACCACCTACATCTGGTAAAAACATGCATTACACCTTGAACAATGCCTCTTTCTACTAGTAACAACCTCTTTTAGACATTTCTTGAAAACCCTCTTAGAAAAGGGTTATAACCTGCTCAAAAATGAGTTTTAGACGCCCCAACAACCTGATTTTTAAGTTAGATGAGGTTTAGTAATGAATAAACTTGAGTTACAATGATTTACACAAGTGTAATGGTCGGTTATGGCCTTTTCTGTGAATTTGAAGGCTATGGATGTGTAGAACAACTAGGCAACGTATTGGGACTGTTATTTCAGTAATTTTTGGTGCATATTAAGTGTAATAACATGGTTTGACCTCTGGAACAAAAGACATAATGTGTTTAGACCCATTTTGGTCACTTTCGGGACCCGAAAACGTGTTAAAATGACTTAAAAATAGGAAAACATGGACTATGAAATTTTTAAAGAAAATTACAGGTTCATTAAGGATTAATAAACTGTTCTGGAGATAATGAGAATTTTGAGTGGTCAAAAGATAATTTAAATGGATTTTAAGTGAAACCGGGTGTAAACCGAGAGGCGTTTTTAAGGAAAATTCTATGATAAATGGGTTAAATGTTAAAATTTATAAAAATCATGACTTTCCAGTAGGTTAAAAGATAAA
Organism: Flaveria linearis; assembly: GCA_024085815.1. NCBI lineage: Eukaryota > Viridiplantae > Streptophyta > Magnoliopsida > Asterales > Asteraceae > Flaveria > Flaveria linearis. The sequence continues at coordinate 57,446,701 of CM044003.1, read as the reverse complement.
ATAACCTCAAAAGTAAAATGGTTGGTCAAAAAAGCCTTTAAAATGGTCAAACCCGACTAAAAACGCGTTTTAACGGTTTAAACGTAAAAACGAACCTTTCCACTTTTAGTGATAAATTTTTGTAATCTAAAAGGTTTGGAACTCATAAAAATGATTTTTAAAAATTAGCTACTGGTATTAGACTCAAAAAGGTGAAAACTCATAGATAACCATTTTAAACCGTTCGGTTTTACCGTAACCGGCAACGGTAAACGCGTAAATTACAAACTGAACCTATAAACTGAAAATTTGAGTATGTATTCTTAAAATAAAGTTATATTAAGTTCTTGGAACTGATTTTTGTTTATAAAGGCCATTAAATACAAGAAACCAAACTTAAGGGTAGAAACTGTCAATTCTGAAACTTTAGGGGCTAAACTGTAAAATTTGGTTAAACTTCCTAATCGACTCCAATGAGAACTTTAGTCACTTTATTAGAATAATTAACATATATTCCGGACTTATTAATGTAAAAACCATTAATTGTATGAGAAACCTTAACTTTCCATAAAAGGAAACTTTTAAACAAACCCTAATCGAATCAAAACCGAAACCGTCCATTTAAGTCTTAGGCACTATTGTTGCTCATTAAATAGGCTTAGGGCAGTAGCTAATGACTTAATATATTCATGTTAGGGTTCTAGACTTGAGATATTCCCGGCACGCGAAGAATTTCTTTTTGCTTGATATCTAAGGTGAGTTCTCGTGTTCCCCTTTTTACTTTGGTTTTGGGGATGATGCATGCTCTTTTAAATTGAAACTTTCATATTGTGCTTTATTTGATGCTTGTATGTGGGAATTTTTGGATACCTGCTGATACTTTTATCATGATCATTAATTCTTTTATGAACAGCTTGCTTTACGTGAATAGATCTATTTGGGGAATCCCCCACGCACAGTGGCTCCCGCTACAGGGAGGTGCTCCACTGAGATCCTGAGGGGTCGTTTGTGGCATGTAACAGGTTTTGAATATGCTACTATGGTGAACCATCCTAGCAGGAATGGTTCACTATTCTGAGACTTGGTTCTTACCTACGGGAATATCCGGTTAAGCACAAGTTTAGAAGAGGCCAACCGGGGACCAAGTGCAGGGTTGATTGTGATACCTCACGATGACTGATACTAAAAATGATGTTTTAAGTTTAAATCAAATGAGATTTTCATAAACTTTCACACTTGAATTCACCAACTTTTTAGTTGACACTCTTTTCTTTTGAGCATGTTTCAGGTAACCCGTGAAGACTCTTAGCTTATGGACGACTTAGACTCAATCCCGAGACCATGGCATTGTTTGTGTGTGACCAATTGTGACTTTAACAAGTTGATACAATGATTATTTTAATTTATGTTGAACATGTAAACATTTGGGGCTGGATCTGTTTCCAGCCCGGTGTCTTTTGAAAACTTGAAATGCCATGTGATGTTCTCTTCCTTTGAGCTCTTATATTGGTTTGTTTCCGCTGCCATGTAAGTTGTTGCTAATCTGTGTCGTCCCACCCTACCTGGGCCTGGGGGTGTGACAAGTTGATGCGCCCAAACAACACACCATGCGCCTGAACAGTAGCGCCTAAGTTTTTGCCTAAACGCCTAAGTGTTAGGGGTGATGCGCCCTAATAGTGCCTACGCGCCCAACTCAACCTCAGGCACCTAAGTATAGGCTCATGCACCTGAACAGTAGAAACGCCTAGAATTAGGCTGAAAATGCCTAAGGGCAAAGTTCGTGCGCCCAAATAATTTTGAAACGCCTAAACAGGCCTCATGCGCCTGCATATTGTTAAAACGCCTAAAAAGCATTGAATTTTTCGAGATTTTTAGAAAGATTAGAATTTTAGGGTTTTGACCCTAGTTTGACTTAAGGCTTATATGTGCCTATTTATGCGTGGTGATGCTCTGTTCTTATGTTCCTGATATATATTGATGTGTGACCTTGCGTGGTGTATATATAATCATAAATGTAAAGTATTATCATTAAAGAAAGTGAAAAGATTAATGATGATGGAAGTGGAACATAAAGAATGAATGAAACAAAAGGCTTGCAAGCAGAATGAAAGGAGGATCACAACTCATTGAGAGTTGTTAGCTCAACTGTGTGTATGATAGCATGCGATTTTGGCTAACCCATGAGGGTTCACACAGGGGGATCGTCTTGGTGACTAATCCATAATACAAAACGGGATCCTTGTCACTTTATCCTGGAAATGATATGGCTTTGTGCCTGGATATGATGTGGCTTCGTGCCAGGAAATGAAGTCGCTTTGTGCCCGGAATGGTGGCTTCAGGCCACGATGGGGGTAAAGTTTGATAGGATCTAGAAATAGTGAAAGATAATGTTAAAGTACAAAATGAACAAATAGGTGTGATAATGGATGATAATAAGGTTATACCTTGTTGTATGTACAATGAATGCTCATGTACGAAAGTAAAGAAAGTATTTTGTTAAAGAAGAGTATTATTATATATATAAACTTCACAAGTTATTTCAATACCTTAAAACTACAACTCACTCGGCAACGCTGCCTTTTATGATTTTCATTTGGCAGGTAATTTTGCTGAGGATGGCACATTGGGAGGCTACTCGGCAAGGCAAGACTGGCATCCATTCACGTATAATATTATTGTTGTTTTGTATTGCAATTAAATGATGCTTTTGTGACCTAAACAATGTTGTATTACTTAACAATAGTAATTATCAATGAAATGAATGGTTTTTGTTAATGTAATTCTGCTGCTAAATCTTATGTAATGTGTAATGTTTTATGTAATAATGCGATGATTGTTCAACTGTAAGCGTCTTGAAATCGAGGCCTTACAAGTTGGTATCAGAGCTAAAGTTTAAGTGAATTGGGTAAGCAATTTCAAAACCTAATCTTAAACTGAGAATGGGACTAACGGAAAGGGATGCCAGCCCGAGTAGCTACATGCCATCAGGTATTTCTTTTGTCAATATTAACTGGTATTATGTGCATGTGCTATTTGGTTATGTACTCGTAGTAGATTTAGATATTGATATAGTCAGGATAGGAAATGCTTGGGTTGTGAAGAGTAAAGTAAGTGGCTAATCATAACTTGCCACCGTAATTAGGGACATACTATACTTAATGTAAACCAAACTATTACCTTGAATGATCGTGTTAGTATTTAAATCTTGTAGTGATTAGAGAATGGCTGGTGGTAGATCATCTAAGGCCTCTAGGGGTAGAGTACATGGTGGACGTGATGCTGAACCGTGTGTCACAAGGAATAGGCCCAAGACTACTGAGGGGACCTGTGAAGAGCCCGAGATCAATCACCAGGATGGTGGTGATGAGAGTGCGAACTTAAGGGCCTCGGTGAAGGAGGTAGTGGTAGAGGAAGTCCATCAAGTCATGCAGACGATTCTGCCGTATGAAGTGACTGAAGTGATCAAAGCTGTGAGGGAGGATGAAAAGGAAGAAAGGAGGAGGACCAATGGGAGAGAAGAAAGAGAATGATCAGAGACCGAGACGGTTGTCTCGAGTGAGGAGGAGGAGGAAGAAGCGGTGCAGGAAACTGCACGGGGCTGTAATTATGGGGCGTTTCAAAAATGGCAATGTTGTTGCTCATTGCTAGGTGAGAGAGATGCAGGTAGTGTTTGAGATTAGTGAGTACAGAAAGGATCAGAAGGTAAAGTTTGCCACTCACTCTTTCGTTGACTCGGCCCTATGTTGGTGGGACAATATTGTCTAAGCCAAGTGCAGCAGGGCCATTGGGAGGATGAAATGGGGAGAGTTGAAGAAGCTGGTAATTGAGGAATTCTGTCCTCACCGGGAACTCGACAAGATAGAGAGGGAGTTCAACAGCTTAAGGCAGGCGCCATGACAAATCGGCAATACACCACCAAGTTTAATGAGATGGCTAGGTTGGTGCCGGATTAGGAAACGCCGATGTTCAAGAAGATCAAGAAGTACATCCAAGGATTGGCAGCTGACATCCGCAAGCATCTGGTTGCTACCCAAGCGGGTACCTTTCGGTCGGTAGTGGACCGAGCGGGTAGGCTGTATGATGAAAGAATGGAGTCGGTGGTGGTGGAGGTGAAGAAGACGGGTGGTGGTGACAAAAGCTGGAGAGGGAAAAGGTTTTGACGTGGTGGTTTCAATCCAAACAACAAAAAGATGAAGGTGGATGACCGTAGGGTGGTGTCATCAAGATCGGGGATGAAGAAGTGTGGCAGATGTGGGAGGGAGCATACTGGTGAATGAAAGTGGGGAATGAATGTGTGCTTCAGGTGTGGGAATCCCGCTCATGTGGTGAAGATGTCTGGAGTTATACGGTGTTATAAGTGTGGTGAGGAAGGCCATGTGAGCAGGGACTCCAGGAAGCCACGGGCCGAGGGTTTTGGGAAGAAGAAGAAGCTAGCAGAAGGAGGACACAGGGCAAGTGCTAGAGCCTTCACGATGACCACAGAGGAGGCAAGAGTAGACCCTGATGTTGTGTCAGGTATGTTTCTAGTAAACCAAACTTGTGCATCTGTGTCATTTGATTATAGTGCTAGTAGGAGTTTAATTTCTACTACCTTATATGAAAAATTGTCTATTAGTAGTAGAAGTATCGATGAACCTTTTGACAAAAAACTGCTATTGGTAAGTCTACTAGAGTTACTGATATGATAGAGGACTGTGCCATAGAACTAGAAGGTCATAGGTTTTTTCCTAAATTACATGTGATGCCCCTAGGTGGATTTGATGTAGTATTAGGGATGTATTGGTTAGCAACCTATAAGGCAAACATAATGTGTCATAAGAAGATGATCCGATTAGTTATGCCTGATGGAAGTTCGGTGACAGTGTACGGTGATCACGTTACTACGGTTCCAAACGTGATTTCGATGGCGGTGGCAGGGAAGTGCATGAGACGTGTATGCAAGGCCTACCTGGCCTATGTAAAAGATGTGGATGCATCAGTACCACAACTGTTTGATGTGTCGATTGTGCATGACTTTCGGAACGTGTTCCCAAAAGACTTGCCAGGTGTGCCACCGGATCACGAGATTGAGTTTCAGATTCATTTGATACCCGGTGCTCAACCCGTTGCCAAAGCACCGTATCGATTAGCCCCGACCGAGATGAAAGAACTAATGGATCAACTGCAGGAGTTTATGTAAGGCCCCGTTCCCGGGCACCTCACAGTTGGTCGTCATTACCCATAAAACATACATTTCATATAACTTAGTAAAAACCATGCAGCGGAAACTTTAAATTTTACTATAAATGCTTTTGCAAAGTAATACAACACCTGTTACAAAATATCATTTGTTTGCATTACAATACAAAAACATTAACAAAAGAATGCCATCCCAAAAGAGCTGAGTAGCCGCCTCGTGCCATCCTCAACAACACAACCTGCCAACTGGAAAATACATAAAAGTCAGCGTTGCTGAGTGAGTTCTAGTTTTGTAATAAAACATACTTTTACTTATTTAAAAGTATCCTTTCGTGCATGCGTTCATACATCATACGTACACAGAGATAATATTCGTTATTATCTTCATCATTCGTTATTCATCGTTATCTTTAACTTCTCGTATGGATTCTGTCAGGCTTTACCCACTTCATAGCACTTGGCTATGATTACTGTGGTCGAATGACAAGAATCCCGTTCATACTTACTTGCGCACATTGAAAGGTGAATTGTACCAATACCATAGGCTACACCCCGAACGTTATTAGCTACCGGGCCGAAGTCAACATATGAACAACAAAACGTATGCCACGGTACTAGAGGTAAGCGGTAGAGGTACCATGACCATGGTCAATCACATAGAAGGACCAATCGCGTTATTCAATGCTTGCAAGACATAATTCGTTCGTTCATTAATGCATGTATTCATCATCATTCTTCTTTTCGTTCATTCGTTAATACATGCATTCATCATCATGTTCCTCCTTCATTATCTTTCACTTTACGATACATAATACTTCATTAATTCATTTCTCGTTATTCGTAAAGTTTCAGAAAGATAAGCATACACAATCACAAGGAACATACACACATCATACATATTCATCATACATTCATCATCATACATTCATCATCATACATTCATCATCATACATAGCATCATACCTTACTTAACAATATTTTAATAATATTGTTAACAATAATATACTAATAATAATATTAGTAACAATTAGGGTTAATCATACTCATCATTATATGCATGAGACATCATCATTTATTAACCCTAGTCAACCCTGGTCAAACCTCGAACTTCGGACTTACTGGAAATTCCTGAAAATTTCTAAGTGTTTAGGCGTTTTAGCCCTATTGGGCGTATAAGCCCTCTGGGCGTATGAGCCCTGTTAGCCGTATGAGCACTGCTGGACTTTTCACTTAACACTTAGATTTATCAACTGGTCATACGACCACACTGTTGGTCGTATGACCACTGGTGGTCGTACCATCCCTGGACTTGGGAACATATTTGGATCATACGACCACTGTTGGTCGTATGAGTCCATACTTAGAAAATTTCATCATAGTCACACGACCACTGTTGGTCGTACGAGTCCTGTGGGTCTCATACTTAGAAAATATCACTTATTCATACGACCACTGTTGGTCGTAGGAGTCCTGTTAGACTCATCATCACTTAGAAAAATACATCACCTGGTCATACGACCACACTATTGGTCGTATGAGGCCTACTAATTTCAACACTTAGAAAAATCTTCCGGTCATACGACCACACTGTTGGTCGTATGACCACTAGTGGACTTACCAACTTTTGCTTATTTATTCTAAGTCCAATTTCAGACTTATTTGCAATCTGTTCATGTGTCTAATCCATAATCCAAGACCCAAACATCATAATGCCTAGTTCTAAACATATATATATGATTCTAAGCATAAATCTAACATAAACATAAGCATATACGCATTCCTTTCATACGGGTATCAACCCAAGTTTTATAAAAACATACTTACATGCATTTTTCCAGCCCCAAAACGTTAAAAAAACCAGTAAAAAGGGGTCTAGAACTCACCTTAGTTGTCTTCTTCGAATTTACACTCTTCAACCGAGATTCTTCCCACGATTCTAACACCCAGAAACTTTCTAAACACACATTCAAACACATATAAACACACATAAGCATATAGCCGAGGCTAAGGCTAGCCAAGAACATCTAATTTACACGAATTCTTACCTCAACTTCGACTTCTTCTTCTTGTTCTTCGAATATCCGAGAGTTTCTCTGCTCTCTCTCTCTAAAACCGAAGAAGATAGTGATGTGAAAAGAGTGTGGGCTGCCATACCACTTTTACACCAACTTTTATCAGCTTTTGTCCCTTTTTACACTTTTTACCCCTCACATTTGGGTTGACCTTCATTTTATTCTCTTTCTTTCTCTTTTGTTCTTTTTTTATTTCCCTTCAAAAAATACGGATGTTACAGTTTATGGATAAAGGGTTTATTTGACCGAGTATCTCTCCATGGGGTGCCCGGGTCTTATTCGTAAAGAAGAAGGATGGTAGTATGCGGATGTGCATCGACCACCGAGAGCTGAATAAGTTGACGGTGAAGAATCAGTATCCGTTACCAAGGATTGACGACTTTTTTGATCAGCTGCAAGGTGCTAGTTGGTTCTCAAGGATAGACCTTTGATCTGGCTACCATCAGTTGAAGGTGAAGGAGCAGGATATTCCTAAGACAAGTTTTTGCACGCGTTATGGACACTACGAGTTTCTCGTCATCTCTTTGGTCTAACTAACACACCAGCTGCCTTTATGGATTTGATGAACCAAGTATGTCGGCCAATGTTAGATAAATCAGTGATTATGTTTATTGATGATATCCTTATTTATTCGAGAAGTGAGGAAGAACATGCCAGCCACGTACGCGAGGTGTTGGAGACACTTAGAAGAGAGAAGTTGTACGCTAAATTCTCTAAGTGTGCTTTCTGGTTGTTTGAGGTTCAGTTTTTGGGTCATGTTGTTAATGCTGAAGGAATCATGGTGGACCCGACAAAGGTTGAGGCAGGCAGTGATGCAACGAAAGTCTTGTAACAACCCTAAAAATAAAGGTTAGACACATTAAACATTTTAAGAAATTCTTATAATAATTGTGTATTACATATATATATGAGCAAAATTATATGAATGTATGTTATGCATGTATATAGTAATTGTTTACGTGTGCATGCATATATATATAAAGAACCATTACCATATATATATATATAAAGTTTAAGTATGATGCATACATACATTTTACGTATGCATGTATGTATATACATCTATAAATCATGATGCACCCATATATATATATATATATGAACTAAGTTTAATCAAACATCATTTAGATATAACAAAAACAAAAACTTCTTAACACTCTAAATACCAAAACAAACACAACCAAACTCTCATCTTGGTTCATTAGGATAATATAACACCCAAATTAAACCTTAAACTTGGTCATTAACAATCTAATCGGCCAAGACACCTAGCCACACCCCATGATCGCCACCTATCCACTAAAACACCAAGCTTGCTTGGAAAGTTGACACCTAAACCTCTAAGTCTAGCCCACTCATCACCCTAAGAACTAGACATCATGACTGCTTTCAAACTCTTTGGCTGAAAACCTATTTAAAATACAAACCAACCATCACCACTTCACCACAATCGCATACCATCACCTCCTTCACCTTCGGTTCTTATATCAACCATCACAAACCGCCGCACACTTGGACTCTCGGTTTTGTTCACAAACATCACCATCGTGAACCACCATAAACCATCACAACCTACACCTCTAAACATTCTCATAGCTCTCACGGTTACCATCAAAACATCACACCAAGACCATCATAAACCACCACCACAACCCTCGATTTCTACCACTTCAAACACAACCTCCCCACCCTCAGAATCGCTATCATCTCCACACCTTCTCAAAGATCTTGGAGACAAGATAACACCACCATCATCAACCACAACCATCACCAAACCGTTCGGTTCTCATAAGCAAGCAACCATACCATCAAGTTTTTTTCAAGGTTCTAACTTTAAATTATGTGTAATTTGATTATCAAATCATATGTGTTTAACACACACATCTAACCAACCCTTGGTTAAACATTCAAGTTCTTCTCAGAACTTTACAAAACACCTTAAAAAGTAAGAAAGGTTTAAAATCTGAAAAATATGATGAACTTTGAAAATCAAACAAAAAGATTACAAATAAAGGGTTGAAAAATTATGTGTATGTGGATAAATTCAGTTTATTACTTAAACGACTGAGATTGTGGGAATAAACTGTCACACCCCGGGCCCAGGTGGGTGGGACGTCAGACGCAACAACATACATGAGCGGAACAAACCAATATAGGAGCTCAAAGGGAGAGAACATCACATGGCATTTTAAAGTTTTAAAAGGCATCGGGCTAGTAACAGATCCAGCCCCAATTGTTTACATAGTTCAACATAATTCAAATAGTCATTGTGTCAACATTTTCCATCATTGTTCAAATCATAATTTTGGTCATACAAGCAAATGCCATGGTCTCGGGGGTTGAGTCTAAGTCTTCCATAATAGCTAAGAGCCTTCACGGGTTACCTGAAACATGCTTAAAAGAAAATAGAGTCAACTAAAAAGTTGGTGAATTCAAGTGCTTTAAAGTTTAAAAAAAACAATAAAAGGGACTCTTAAAGTCCACATTAAAGGTTTAGAATCAAGTGTGAAAAATCTTATTTGATTTTTGAAAAATCTTATTTGATTTTTAAAAGGGACTCTTAAAGTCCACATTAAAGGTTTAGAATCAAGTTTCGATCACCACCACCCTTCTTACTACCTTCCGCCATCACCACTACAGCCCGCTCATCGTACAGTCTTCCCGCCAAGTCCACTGCCGACCTAAACATGCTCGGTCGGGCAGCGATCATGTGCCTGCGAATATCCGTGGGCAACCCTGAATGTACCTCTTAATATTTCGTGACAGAGACGTCACCTGATCCGGCACCAGACGTGCCATCTCGTTGAACATTGTAGTTTACTGCTGGTGTGTCATCGTTCCCGCCTCCAACTGGAGGAACTCCCTCTTGACCTTATCCTTTTCCCGGTAAGGACAAAACTCCTCAATGACCAACCTCTTCAGCTCTGACCATCTCATCCTACCAATAGCCATGCTGCCATCGGCTTGGACTATATTGTCCCACTAGCATAAAGGCGAGTCCACAAAAGAATGGGCAGTAAACTTACTTTCTGATCCTCCCTGCACTCGCTGATATTCAAAACAGCCTCCATTTCTCTCACCATCGGTGAGCCGCAGCAACAGTGTTGTTCCATCAAAAGTAGGGGGCTTACACCTTTGAAATGCCCTGTAGTTACAGCCCCGTGCCGACTCCTGCACATGCTCCTCCTCCTCCTCATTATTAGAAGGAATCGTCTTAATCTCAGGTTGTTCCCTTCCTCCCGAGGACCAGTTCCTCTCTTGCCTTTCTCCTTCCCGCAATGCCTTTATCACTACGGTCACCACATATGGTAAGATCGTCTGCATGACCTGATGCACCTCTTCGACCACCGCCTCTTTCATCGAGGCCCTCAGATTTGCACTCTCATCACCACCCTCCGGATGAGGGGTCTCGGGTCCCTCAGGAACCACCTTGTAAACTCTAGGTCTACCTCTCTTGGGCGCGATGCAGTACCAAGTCCACCACGTGAGGCTTTGGATGATCTACCACCGGCCATCCTCTATCACACAATGAAAGATTCAAACACCAACACGGTCATTCAAGGAAATAGCTCAGTTTATGTCAAGTATAGTAAGTCCCTAATTACAGTGGCCAGTTATGATTACCCACTTACTTTATTCTTCGTACCCCGAGCATTACCTGTCCTGACTACATCAGTATCTAAATCTACCAGCAACACATAAACACATAACATGCGCACATAATACCGGTTAACTTTAAGAAAATACCTGATGGCACGCAGCTACTCAGATTGGCATCCCATCCCTTTCTATCCCATTTTCAGTTAAGTTTATGTTTATTTTGAAAAAATATTCCCGTTTCACTTAAACTTTGGCTCTGATACCAACTTGTAAGGCCCCATTCCCGGGCACCTCACAGCTGGTCATCATCGCACTAAAACATACATTTCTATTAACTTTAATTAAACATCACAGCAGAATCAGTCAAAAGACGTCTCATTTCATCATAATAGCTTTTTCAAAATAATACATCGTTAATCAATTACAAAATATATATTGTTGCATTACATCACAAAAGTATTATATAAATGGATGCCATCCAAAAGAGCTGAGTAGCCGCCTCGTGTCATCCTCAGCAACACTACCTGCCAACTAGAAACACATAAAAAGTCAGCGTTGTTGAGTGAGTTCTAGTTTTATAGTAAGACATACTTTTGATTCGTTAAACCGTTCTTACATACATACGGTCACACATCATACGCACACATAGATAATATCATTATTATCTTCATCATTCATTCATTAGCTTTCGTTCATGTACCGTACATCGTTAACATTCACATTCGTTACTTTCGTTCACATTCATTCATAAACTCTTTCTTCCGTTCGTACGTTTCTTACTTTCATTCATACATTCATTACATTCATTCGTACGTTCATTACTTTCTATGACATGTACAATACCCCGAACATTATGCACTAGTGCTGGTGCTAGACCTGTGGTAATTAATCACGAACACTGTGCAAGAAGCTGATCCAGTCACCTAGGGCAAGTACATTCACCACTTATCTTTCCTCTTTCTTTACGGATCAATGCCATGTGCTATACCCCGAACATTGTGCGTGAAGCTGGTTACTGGACCTGAGGTCTTTCATAGACCTCTAACATTATGCATGAAGCTGACTCCAGTACCTAAGGCAAGCGGCAAGGATCCCATACACATGGTCAATCACAAGGATTGGACCCCAGTGTGCATCTTCTAGGGTAGCTAACCCGCACACGTTGAGCTAGCACCCTTCATGGGTGTGAACCTCCATACATTTGCTTGCAAGCCTTTCTTACTTTCATTCATTCATTCCTTAATGCATGCATTCATTTATCATGTTCCTCTTTCATTATCTTTCACTTTACGTTACATAATACTTTCATTTCATTCTTTAATCATAACACGTAAAGTTACGGGAAAGATAAACATACATTGAAACAAGGAACATCGACATTTACCAGTCATCAGTCATCACCATCATACATGGCAACATCATACTTAACATAACATACGTCATGCATAACATGCAACACTATCATCATCATGCCCAACATGACTTCTAAAGCCTCGACGGCCATCTTACGTGTACTCACGGGGACTACCACATTATTACTTACCCTGCTCTTTTCCCCGAAAGTCAGTAAATAAACTATGCCTCTCCTCGTACACAACAGCCCTATTTGGGCGATTGGGCACCCTTCAGTCGCATGGCCTCCATGCGACTGAACATCATGCGACTAGACCAATGCGAAGAACTCCCATGCGACTGAACCTCCAATCATGTGAATGGACCCTTAATCGTGCAATTGGACACAATGCGAACAGACCTATGCGACAGAGCTCTTAGTCGTGCGAATGAGCACCTACGCGACTGAGCACTTATGCGACTAAGCTCTTAGTCGTATGACCTGTCATGCGACTGGATCCCCAGTCGTACGATTGAACCTCAGTCGTGCGACTGAACCTCAGTCATCCCTCAGTCGGCCGATTGGCCCTCCAGTCGCCTAGCCTAACTGGGCGTAGACTGCAGTTCATCCCGAACTGCAGTCGTGATTTTCGACCTTCAACCCTTCCAAACTCATTCTTCCAAACTCCCTCTAGTCGTATGACCTGTCATGCGACTGGATCCCCAGTCGTACGATTGAACCTCAGTCGTGCGACTGAACCTCAGTCATCCCTCAGTCGGATTGGCCCTCCAGTCGCCTAGCCCTAACTGGCGTAGACTGACATCCCGAACTGCAGTCGTGATTTTCGACCTTCAAACCCTTCCAAACTCATTCTAAGCAAATCAACCCTCCTAAACCTTAGGGAAGCATACTATGACACCATTCAAGCACACACAAACCCGAAATCACACTCTAAACATTCCATAGATAATCACACCCAAATGGGTCAAACACACACATTTTCAATGACGGGTTTCTATATGTTCCAGCCCCAAAATCAATTGAAAACAAGTAAAATAGGGGTCCTAGAACTCACACAAACAAGAAAAGATGAAGAGCTTCATTTGGACATGCTACACGACGAATTTCGAGCTCGAATCGACCTGAACCAACCCTTTTTCTCTCTTTTCTTCTTCTTCTTCTCTTCTCTCTCTCCTCTTTGTTTGGCTGAATTTTATGGGTGTGGGGAGAGGTTAAGGGCTGCCCTCTCCCTTAAATGCCCCCACTCACCAACTTTCTTTCGTTGGCGAGTTTGGTCCCTCAACTTTGGACTTTATTTCTTTTCTTCTTTCGTCGTCTTCAAAATAGATAAATAACCGGGTGTTACATAGTAGGTATGGATTGGTTAAGCAAGAATCATGCTGAAATTATATGTGGAAAGAGAATGATAAAGATTCCTCTAGTTAAGGAAAATAAAACTCTCTGTACATACGGCGAAAAGCCTAATGGTATTATGAAAATAATTTCCTGTAAGAAAGCACAAAAATGCTTAAAGAATATATGTTTAGCTTTCTTAGCTCATGTAGTTGATACAACACTAGATAAAGTGAATCTAGAAAATGTTTCTATTATCATTGAATATCCTGATGTTTTCCCTGATGAATTACCCGGATTGCCACCCCCTCGTCAAGTATAGTTTAAAATAGAATTAGTACCAGGAACAGCCCCTATTGCTAAAGCCCCGTATTGTTTAGGACCAACAGAAATGAAAGAATTAATGAACCAGTAACAAGAACTATTGGATAACGGATTTATACGTCCTAGTGTATCACCTTGGGGAGCACCAGCTTTGTTTGTCAAAAAGAAGGATGGAACTTTTAGGATGTGTATTGATTATAGAGAACTCAATAAAGTTACCATAAAAAATAGATATCCTCTCCCTAGGATTGATGATTTATTTGATCAATTGCAAAGATCTAGTTATTTCTCTAAAATATATTTAAGATCTGGATATCATCAGTTAAGAGTACAGGATGAAGATATATCAAAAACTACATTCAGGACTAGGTAGAACATTATGAATTTCTTGTAATGCCATTTGGGTTAACCAATGCTCCAGCAGTATTTATGGATTTAATAAACAAAGTGTGCACACCCTATTTAGATAAATTCGTTATAGTCTTCATAGATGACATTCTGATTTACTCTAAAAATAAGGAAGACCACGAACAACACTTGAGATTAACTTTGGACTTACTACGAAAGGAAAATCAAAATTCTCAAAATGTGAATTTTGGAAAAGGGAAGTACAATTCCTAGGACACATAGTTAATCAAGATGGAATTCAAGTTAACCCAGCAAAGATTGAAGCAGTCAAGAAGTGGGAAATTCCAAAGACCCTAACTGAAGTACCACAATTCTTAGGTTTAGTAGGATATTATAGGAGATTTATAGAAAATTTCTCAAGAATAGCTCAACCTTTGACCGAATTGACCAAGAAAGATAGGAGGTATGTATGGGAAGAAAAAAATGAAGCCTTTGAACTCCTTAAGAATAAGTTGTGTAGTGCACCCATTTTAGCATTACCAGAAGGAACAGATAATTTTGTAGTATACTGCGATGCATCACGTCAAGGTTTTGGATGTGTTTTAATGCAAAAAGACAAAGTAATTGCATATGCATCTAGATAACTTAGAGGTAGTGAAAAGAACTATACCACACATGATCTGGAACTAGGAGCAGTAGTGTTTGCACTGAAAATTTGGAGACATTACTTATATAGGACTAAGTGTGTAATTTATACGGATCATAAAAGCTTACAACATATATTCTATCAAAAGATGTTGAATAAGAGACAAAGGAGATGGGTAGAATTACTAAGTGATTACGATTGCGAAATCAAGTATCACCCAGGAAAAGCAAACGTAGTAGCTGATGCTTTAAGTAGAAAAAAAAGGGTTTAGCCATTGCGAGTGCGTGCTATGAGAATGGAGTTACGTTCGGATTTGTTAAATCAAATTCGGGAAGCACAACAAGAAGATATGTTGAAATTGAAGGGACAATTAAAAGATATGGAAGAAGAAACAGATGGAATCCTTAAATTCAAAGGAAGAATTTGGGTGCCAGACAATAGCATGCTTAGGACAATCATCCTACGAGAAGCACATAAGTCAAAGTATTCTATGCATCCAGGAAATAATAAAATGTACAAGGACTTGAAAAGCCTATACTGGGGGCCAAGTATGTAAAGGTCAGTCGGAGAATTCGTGGAAAAATGTGATATTGTTCAAAAGTAAAAGCTGAATATCAAAAACCTTCAGGATATTTACAACAACCAGAGATTCCAGAATGGAAATGGGATCAGATTACTATGGACTTTATAACCAAATTGCCAAGAACCAAAAATGGATACGACACAATTTGGGTTATAGTGGATAGATTAACTAAGTCAGCTCATTTCTTACCCATAAGAGAAGATTATAAAATAGAAAGACTAGCAAGGATATACATAAAAGAAATTGTGTCTAGACATGGAATACCTGTATTCATCATATCAGACAGAGAAAGTAGATTTACATGAAGATTTTGGCAAACATTACAAAAAGCCTTAGGAACCCAAGTGAATATAAGTACAGCTTACCACCCACAAACTGATGGACAAAGTGAAAGAACAATACAAACACCGGAGATATGTTAAGAGCTTGTGTTATAGATTTTGGTGGTAACTAGGATACTCACTTACTGTTAATCAAATTTTCATACAATAACAGTTATCACTCTAGTATTGGATTAGCTCCATTTAAAGCCTTGTGTGGAAGAAAATGTAGATCACCCTTATGTTTGAATGAAATAGGTGATAGACAACTTACAGGTCCTAAATTAATACAAGAAACATCTGATAAAATCATTGAAATTAAGAATAGATTAAAAGCAGCCCGTGATCGACAGAAAAGTTATACCGACAAACGAAGAAAGCCATTGGAATTTCAAATTGGAGATAGAGTCTATCTAAAAGTATCACCCACAAACGGAATTTTCAATTTGGAAAGCCAAGTAAGTTAACCCTAGGTATGTTGGTCCATTTAAAATCATTGATAGAATTGGCCCTGTAGCATATAAGTTAGAATTACCTCAAAGTTAAGTGAAGCACATAATACATTTCATGTATCCAACCTCATGAAATGTCTAACAGATGAGACTTCAAAAGTACCAATTCAAGAAGTCAGAATAGATAGAAAATTACATTTTATGGAAAAACCAATAGCCATTATAGAAAAGGAAGTAAAAAGATTGAGAAGGAATAAAATCCCTATAGTAAAGGTTAAGTGGAATGCAAAGAGAGGACCAGAATACACATGGGAAAGAGAGGATGAAATCAATAACAAATATCCTCATCTATTCAGAGTTTAAATCAGATAAGTCCTACTCGACTTTAGAAACCACACACCAATGAATTTCGGGACGAAATTATTTTAACAGGGGGAGAATGTAACAACCCTAAAATAAAGGTTAGACACATTAAACATTTTAAGAAATTTTTATAATAATTGTGTCTTACATATATATATGAGCAAAATTATATGAATGTATGTTATGCATGTATATAGTAATTTTATACGTTTGCATGCATATATATATATATATATAAACCATTACCATAATATATATAAAATTTAAGTATGATGCATACATACATTTTACATATGCATGTATGTATATACATTTATAAATCATGATGCACCCATATATATATATATGAACTAAGTCGAATCAAACATCATTGAGATATAACAAAAAACCACTTCTTAACACTCTAAATACCAAAACAAACACAACCAAACTCTCATCTCGGTTCATTAGGATAACATAACATCCGAATTAAACCTTAACTTGGTCATTAACAATCTAATCGGCCAAGACCCCTAGCCACACCCCATGATCGCCACCTATCCACTAAAACCCAAGCTTGCTTGGAAAGTTGACACCTAAACCTCTAAGTCTAGCCCACTCATCACCCTAAGAACTAGACATCATGATTGCTTTCAAATTCTTTGGCCGGAAACCTATTTAAAATACAAACCAACCATCACCACTTCACCACAATCGCATACCATCACCATCTTCACCTTCGGTTCTTATATCAACCATCACAAACCGCCGCACCCTTGGACTCTCGTTTTTGTTCACAAACATCACCATCGTGAACCACCATAAACCATCACAACCTACACCTCTAAACACTCTCATAGCTCTCATGGTTACCATCAAAACATCACACCAAGACCATCATAAACCACCACCACAACCCTCGGTTTCTACCACTTCAAACACAACCTCCCCACCCTCACGAATCGTTATCATCTCCATACCTCTCAAAGATCTCGGAGACAAGATAACACCACCATCATCAACCACAACCATCACCAAACCGTTCGGTTCTCACAGCAAGCAACCACCACCATCAAGTTTTTTTTCAAGGTTCTAACTTTAATTATGTGTTAATTTGATTATCAAATCATATGTGTTTTAACAAACACATAAACCAACCCTTGTTAAACATTCAAGTTTTTCTCAGAACTTTACAAAACACTTTAAAAATCAGTAAGAAGGTTTAAAATCTGAAAAATATGATGAACTTTGAAAATCAAACAAAAAGATTACAAATAAAGCGTTGAAAAATTATGTGTATGTTGATAATTTGGTTATTACTTAAATGACTGAGATTGTTCTAGAGATATAAAGGATCCAGCAATTATTTGTAATTTATTTCCTTTTTAGGATTGAAAAATGAATTTTTAAGTGATCTGTAAAGGAAAAATAAAAAAATACCTAAACAGCGTAATAAATATTCAAAAATTCATTGAAGCCCTGAAAATCTATGTCAACAGAATGTATAATTTCATAATTTTTGGAGTTATATAGATATTTTTAATGAATTTGGGAATATTGTAAGAATTACAGAAATAAATCTGTTGTGAATATAGATTAGGAAATTTATATGATAATATATACTGTGAAATAATATGCTGGAAAACTTTGATAATTTTGGGTCAAAGTAATTATTTTTGTGATTATGGAGAATTTGTGATAAATAACAATGTATTTATACTAAAATAAAAGTTGCGATTTTATGGCAATATTATCTAACTATATACAGCTGAATTTTTAAGAATTAGTTATATCTGAGATTCTAAAAATTTTATAGAAATTTTATCTAACTTATAAAATTATTTTTATAGGTTACATTTGGAGAACAGGTGAGACTCATAGCACCATTTGGGTGTTATAAAAGTTTTTGGGGGAAAAAGCATACTGTTTATGTTTGATGCATTATTTTAAAAATCTGATATACTGTTATTTGTGAACAACCATAATTCGGATGTAGAACCGTTCGATAATATAGGTAGCGCTACTTAGGAAAATATTCCTACCAACAGGATGAGGTGTGATGCTATATTATCTGATTTTATGAATTATTTCATGACAGTATGAATTATTAGATTAGTAAGAACAGGTTGGTTGTAATGATGCATCAATAAAACATTTGTCTGGAAATAAACCTATGACCTCACCACTTTATGTTGACTGTTTTGAGTATGCTTTTTCAGGTGAAATGACTAACAATGTTGATTTCTCTTTTGATGTGTACAATGGCTCGGTGAAGTCGTTGGAGGGTTTGTGTGAGTCTAACTATCAACATCTACGATGGCAGTGTGTGGTGGACGCTCATTTCCATCACATTTGAGAGTTGTAGCTAAATAAAAGTTGTAATAGGATTATATCAAATTTGACTATCTAAGTAAATGATGTAATCCAACTTATGTTATATAATCAGTTATGGTTTTTGTGTTAATATTGTTTGTAATTTTATTCCTTATAATCAAATGCATTCTTAACAAACAAGTCACACCCAAATCGCTTCACGCATCCGCCGGGATGTGACAGTCTCCAAAGACACTATCCGAGATACGTAGTTTCTTGGTTTTGCGATTCATCCAATACTTCTCCAAAATAGCCTCTCCATTGACCAAATTGACCAGCAAAGATGTGAAGTTATGTGGGGTCAGAAATAGGAGGATGCTTTGAGGAGTTAAGGACAAGATAACTCAAGCTCCTGCTTGACATTACCAAAGGGAGTGAAGACTTAGTGGTATATTCGGATGCTTTATTCGGGACTGTGTGCGTGTTGATGCAATATGAAGGGTAATAGCCTACACATCCTGACAGCTGAAAACCCATAAAGTCAACTACCCTACTCATAACTTAGAGCTTGCAGCGGTGGTTTTCGCGTGAAGATTTGGAGGCACTACTTGTACGGAACAAAGTGCACCATCTTCACGGACCACAAGAGCATAAAGTTCTTTGAGCAAAAGGATCTCACATGAGGCAGGGGAGATGGTAGAGGTCATCAAGGATTAGATTATGAGATCCATTATCATCCAGGTAGGGCCAACGTTATGGCCGATCCCTAGCCAAAAGGAGAGACCGAGCCAATTGGGTGAAAGCTTACCAGTTGGTTATAACCGCTGACGTGATGACCTAGGTGAAAGAATTCCAAGATGAGGCGTTGAAAAAAATCGCCTTAATCTAAAAGAATGAGAGGTCTAGCCACGAAATGGGAGAAAATACCCACGTAGTCAGAACCAGCTTAGGACGAATATGGATCCCTCGTTGCGGAGATCTACGAGGCGGATTACGGATGAGGCTCTGAAAACTCATACTCGATTCATCCCAGTGCCATAAAGATGTATCAAGATATGAAGAAGGATTATTGGTGGTCGGGTATGAAGCACGATGTAGCGGAGTATGTGAGTAAGTGCCTTTTGTTTGCAGTGAAGGCAGAGCACCAAAAGCCATACTGGAAGATCCAACCGTTGATATACCGAATGGAAGTAGGAGCATATCACCATGGACTTTATTACAAAGTACCCCGCATGGCGAGGGGGTACGATACCATTTGTGTGATAGTTGATTGGCTGACGAAGAGTGCTCACTTTCTACCGATCCGCGAGACATACGCATCCGAGAGACTGGTGAATCTGTTCATCAAGGAATTGTAGCTCATCATGGTGTGCCGGTGTCTATCATGTGAGATCGTGAAACCCGATTCACATCAAAGTTTTGGAAAAGATTTCATGATGCGATGGGGACGAGGCTACACATTAACACGACTTATCATCCTCAGACAGATGGTCAGTCTGAGAGGACGATCCAAATGCTCGAGGATGTGCTTCGAGCATGCGTGATCGACTTTGGAGGAAGTTGGGATGATCACTTACCGTTAACGGAATTCTCATACAATAATAGTTATCATGCCAGCATTGGTATGCCACCTACGAGATGCTATACGGTAGAAGGTATTGAACACCAGTATGTTGGGGTGATATCAGACAGAAAGAGTTGGGAAGTATCAAGGTGATTAAGGCTATGACGGAAAAGTTAGAAAGGACAAAGCCTTTATGAAGGCAGCAAAAGATAGACAGAAGTCATATGCTGACAAAGGCATAGACCAATCGAGTTCAACGTAGGTGATATAGTCATGTTGAAGGTCTCGCCTTAGAAGGGAATCATTCAGTTTAGGAAACGGGGTAAGCTAAGCCCGAGATATATAGGTCCTTTCCGAATCATCGCATGTGTAGGAGAGGTTGATGGGTTTTGAACATGTTTATCAAAGCTAGTTTACCATTTAAACTATAAAAACACAGTGGATTTATGGTTTTTGAACATATGGTTAATAATCTGAAATTTTTAATCATTTTAAACCAAAACAAAACCCAAGAACAAGGATCATATATATATATATATATATGTGGACTAGTGTGCTATCAAACCCTAAAAACAAACATAGGGGTTCATAGAAACAACCTTTCTTGCACAAGATGTTGTAGATGTATAAGATGAAGATGGTGATGTTCTTGAATGTCCAGCCCCCAAGATCGAAAGCCTCAGGTTGTGATATCCACAAGCTCTTCCAAACACCTAGCTAGTTAGGGAGCTCAACACCAAAATCTCTACAAATGCACCTTCAAGAATCCGAAATTTTCAGCCTTGTTTGAGCCTCTAGTCCGAAAATTCAGCCCTTGTTTGAGAAAGTTCTTGCTTGAGTGTGTATGAGAGAAATATGTGAAATGATGGAAGAGTGTAAGGAAGGTTTAAGTCTTGTAAAGACCAAGACATAAAAGGTTCCCAATGCCCACGTGGGGCGGCCGAAATTTGTTCAAAAATGGGTTCCCCCATTTTGAAACTTTTATATAATTTTACTCTTTCAACCCTTAGTTTATAAAATTAAAACCTATTTTAATTTTATAACATAAACACACTTTTATTTGTTATTATTTAACCAATTTAAATAATGAAACAAATAATTTCTCATGAACAAATTATCCACATAATGTTGTTCTTTTACAAAAGCAACATTTTAGAAAACCCATTTTCTAAATTAGTGTCAATATTTATTTGTATGATCTCATCAATGAATAAATATTTATTGGTGTTTGTTTGGCTTGTTATTGGGTATGACCCGACTTGAATCATAACATACTAACCACATCAATCTTTTATGTGTCTTAGGCATATAAGATCCAACAAAGGTGGCCTATCTATTTGAATTGCCTGATGAGTTATGTGGAATTCATCCAATAATCCATGTATCTCATCTGAGGAAGTGTTTAGCCGATGAAGATATGATTGTCCCACTGGAGATTTTGAACATTTCAAAAGCTTCATCTTTGTGCCTTAATAAGTGGAATTCATCCAAAATTCTTGAAGATTTTGAACATTTCAAAAGCTTCATCTTTGTGCCTTAATAAGTACACATACCCATAGCGACTATAATCGTCGGTAAAGGTAATGAAGTATCTTTCACCATTCCTAGTCATTGGCTTAAAAGGACCACATACATCCGAATGTATGATACCTAATAAATATTGTGCCCTTTCGTTAGTTCCACTAAAGGGTGCCATAGTCATTTTTCCTTGTAAACAAGATTCACATACATCAAATGAATCACATTCATTTGTTTTTAAAAGACCATTCTTTTGAAGTGTTTGTATATGTTTCTTGTTTATATGACCAAGACGACAATGTCAAAGGTAGGTATCACTCAAATCTAATTTGAGCCTTTTGGTGGTTGCTTGGTATATTGAGCTATCATATGTTGCGTTTTCATGAACCAATTCATAAATACCATTACAAGGTATAGCCTTAAAATAAAACATATGATTTAAAGAAACATGAATATCATTGTCAACAAACTTGAAATCATAATCATATTGTCTTAAATGGGAAACAGAAATAATGTTCCTAGTCAAACTAGGAGCATATAATACATTATTTAAAATGACTTCCAAACCACTTAGAAGCTTCAAAATGTAGTCTCCTTGGGCTTCCACGTGAACCTTTGCACCATTGCCCATGAAGAGACTTATTTCCCCTTTTGCATAATGCTCATTTCTTTTGAACCCCTGCAACAAATTGCAAATGTGAGTTCCACATCCGGTATCTAATACCCATGTGTTAGAAGAAATAACATTTAGCTTAACATGTATCATGTAAATTATACCTGAGGTTTGCCCCGCATCCCTTTTTTCTCATAACTCTTTGAGATAAACTGGACAATTTCTCATCCAATGCCCTATCTCACCACATTTGAAGCATGGGTCGTTTACAGCAACCTTTTGCTTCTTCTCCTTGGGCCTCGTAGGTTCTGCCCTAACAACCATCTTCCCCTTTCCCCAAACATGCCCCTTTCCTTTGACAACAGTTGCCTTAGGAGGGGGTAGAGACCTTCTCCTTCTCCCACCTTCATTAATGGTGAGAACTGGTAAAACACTTTTACCCATTCCCGCCTCGGCTGATTTGAGCATTGAATGAAGTTCATTTATGCTCTTGTCCCATCCGTTCATGTTTTAATTCATGACAAACGCCTCAAACTTTTTAGTTAGGCCATTAAGGATCAAATCCGTGGCCAACTCCTTTGAGACAGGACAGTTTAGCCTTTGAAGGCGGGTGATGTGGCTTTTCATCTTAAGAACATAAGATGAAACTGATTGGGATTCCTCCATCCGACATGCATGAAGCGCTCGAACTGTTTCGAAGCACTCCACCCTAGCTTGTTGTTGGAACGTCTCCCGCAACTGAGTGATCATGTCATAAGCTCCATGGAGCTCATACTCCTTTTGGAGTTCGGGTGTCATACTTGCTAACATTAGGCAAGAGACTTGGATGGAGTCTTCCACATATTTAACCCAATCATTATAGGCCTCCACATCCTCCTTGTTAGGTTCATCAGGGATGGGATCATCAAGGATGTACGCCCGCTTTTCTTGCTTGAGAACGATTCTCAAGTTGCGGTACCAATCCATGAAGTTGTTAGGTGTTAGACGATCCCTTTGAAGGATCGCCCTTAGGGATTGGTTGTTTTGGTTTGGTACATCGTTATTAGCGTTGTTGTTGTCGGCCATCTACAAGATTTTACAAAGTTCGATTTTGGTAATCCTTCATATAATTATATTTCATTTATTAATACCCTTTATGTCTCATAGACTATTAATAAATAAAATTTTAGAATCTAACGTTATATTTAAATATTGGTTAGGTGACCTTTATCCCATTATTAAAATAAACGAAGGTAGTCATGAATGACAATTGCAACCTATTGCAACTTCTAGTGGTATGGGATCGTTTGAACATCTTATGTTTATAACGGCATGTTTATCCCATCAACACCTTTTGTAAAACATATTTTAGGTGATCCATTCAATATATTTTACAAATCAAGTCGTCCTACTTACACACACGTGTGAGTTTACTACATAAGTGGTTAGGTGACCTTTATCCCACAAACATGGTATTCTCACCTCAAGTTACAAGTTCCCTCAAAGTGGTTAGGTGACCTTTATCCCACTAAGAGTTTGCAAGTAACCTAAGTGTTGTGTAAAAGGATGGTGTTTAACTTGTTTTCAAAAGGGATTTACATTTTCATAATTCTTGTTTAGAAAGGTCTATGTACCATATGATTGTATGCATTCAACCATATGGTACCCTATTGGTTCTTTTAAATAAATCCCATTTTATTTTGCAAACCATTAACTCCTTTTATAGAACCATTCTATTTATGCTTAATGATTTGAGAACCAATTTCTTGTTATAGCTTGTTTTAATTGACGGTTTGTTAATCACATCCATATATTCAAAACAAACATCATCATAAGCATTCAACCAAGCATAAACAAACAATTCATATATGCATAACAAAGCATACTAAATTGAGCACACTTGTTTAGCCAAAACAAGTGTGTCAAAAGGTCTTGTCCTAAGGGTTAAGAACATGACACAAGGTTGACAAAAAGACTCCCACTTGAATCCACATCTTCAAGCATCCTCTTTGTCCATTTTTTTCTTCAAATATTGATCTTGAGCATCCTTACAAAATATGTATCCTAATACAATTTTCTAGTAAAGAAAAAAAACTCCTAATCTATTTATTACAAACCATATGAATGAATAGATTACAAAACAAGACTTGAAACATAAAATTAAATTATTACATAGCCAAATGAATATAACATGACAACCAATCAACCAATCCACAAGGTCTAGGCTTTGTTATGCATAACCAAAACAACATATCCAAATATTCACCTATTTTTTTGATTTTTGGCAGCCCCTTTTTAACCCATGTTCTTGGCCAACATAAACCAAGAACAAATGGGTTTTGTCCAAACAAACAATCATCTTATGATTTATATTTTTAAAGATCCTTACATGCATAAAGTAACATCTTTAAAATCAAAAGGGGGTGACCATTTTAGCCCTCTAACTCTCGGCCATATGGTGTTACACACCACAAAACCGATGTATGCATTCGTATAAGTGGCTCTTGATGCCATCGTAGGGATTTAACATGTTTATCAAAGTTCATATAAGCTTGTTTATATGAAAAACGCAGCGGATTATTAATTTTAAAACATGTTAATATGATGATTATTAAACCCATTTAATAAGCAAACCCCAAACCATGGATCATTATACGAAATTGCATACAATGAAATGAACATATGATGGTGAAAATACAACCTTTGGAGCTGCTGGAAATCGAGATTAGAGAGGTGAAAAGATGAGTTCTTGTGGCTGAAACTTCAAGGTAGAAGTCCTCAAGATGACATACCCCAAGCCACCAACAAAGCACCTTCGATTGCTAGGAACCTTGACACCAATTTTCAGCAACCAAAACACTTTTGTTTGCTGAAAAATCTACTCACCTTTGCTGCCCAAAACTGAGAGAAAGGAGAGGGAGATGAGAGAATTTCGGTTTCACTCTTGTGTGTGTGAGAGAGAGTGTTGGTAGAAGAGAATTATATGTTCCAATGTTGCATGCAACCACTAAAAAGCAAAAGCCTCTTCAACCCCAAAGGGGCGGCCGAATTGGGGACCCACTAAGTGGGTTTCCCTCCCATTTGATTTAATTAAAAGATACAATCTCTTGATTTAACATTTTATAAAATATAATCCTTACATTTTATAAAATGCAACACACAATTAGTTGTTTGATATTACTTAACTAACTTAAATAATAAAACAACTAATTCCCATGAACAAATTATCCATATAATGTTGTTCAATTACAAAAGCAATGATTTAGAAAACCCATTTTCTAAATTGGTGTCATAATTTATTTGTATGATCTTATCAATGAATAAATTATCTATTAGTGCTTGTTTAGCTTGTTATTGGGTATGACCCGACTTGGATCATATCATACTAGCCACATCAATTTAATATGTATCTTGGGCAGATCAATTCCTTCAAGAAAATCCCAAACATAACTTAGAGGTTCGTGATGGAAATTACGCGTCCGGTAAATTCATGATTACGTTGATCAAGTGTAATCATCAATTTACCCAACCCGATCATCCCAACACTTTCCCACAAGGACAGTCCTAGGGTATCAGGGTTGTAGCCTAGGGTCTACTATGGTATTCCCGACTTCTCTACAACCTTTGGCTCTGATACCAATCTGTCACACCCCGGGCCCAGGTAGGGTGGAACGTCATAGACTAGCAACAACATACATGGCAGCGGAAACAAACCAATATAGGAGATCAAAGGGAGAGAACATCACATGGAATTTTAAAGTTTTAAAAAGGGATCGGGCTGGAAACAGATCCAGCCCCAATTTTTTACATAGTTCAACATAATTCAAACAGTCATTGTGTCAACATTTTCCATCATTGTTCAAATCATAATTTTGGTCACACAAGCAAATGCCATGGTCTTGGGGGTTGAGTCTAAGTCTTCCATAATAGCTAAGAGCCTTCACGGGTTACTTGAAACATGCTCAAAAGAAAATAGTCAACTAAAAAGTTGGTGAATTCAAGTGCTTTAAAGTTTAAAAAAAAACAATAAAAGGGACTCTTAAAGTCCACATTAAAGGTTTAGAATCAAGTGTGAAAGCTCATGAAAAATCTCATTTGATTTTTGAAAGCATCATTTTTAGTATCAATCATCGTGGGGTATCACAATCAACCCTGCACTCGGTCCCCGGTTGGCCTCTTCTAAACTTGTGTTTAACCAGATATTCCCGAAGGAAGGAACCAAGTCTCAAAACAGTGAACCATACCTGCCAGGATGGTTCACCATAGTTTCTTAATCAAAACCTATCACATGCCATATACGATCACTCAGGATCTCAGTGGGGTACCTCCCTGTAGCGGGAGCCACTGTGTGTGGGGGATTCCCCAAATAGATCTATCCATATAAACAAGCGGTTCACAAAAGAATTAATGATCATGACATAAGTATCAGCAGGTATCCATAAGTCCCACATTCAATCATCAAGTAAAGCACAATCATAGTTTGTAAAACAACAGAGCATGTTTCATCCCAAAAACAGTAAGTAAAAAGGGTATCACTAGAACTCACCTTAGATATTAAGCAAAAGAAACTCTTCGTGTGCCAGGAATATCTCAAGTCTAGCACCCTAACATGAATATATTAAGTGATTAGCTACTGCTCTAAACCTATTTAAGGTGCAACAAGAGTGTCTAAGTCTTAGTTTGTCGGATTTGGCTTTGATTCGATTAAGGTTTGCATAAAAAGTTTCCTTTTATGGAAATTAAAGGTTTCTCATGAAATCAAGGATTTTTACATTACTAAGTCAAGAATACATTTGAGTCGGTTATGAAGTTTGGCAAAATTTTACAGTTTAGCCCCTGAAGTTTTAAAATTGACAGTTTCTACCCTTAAGTTTGGTTTCTTGTATTAGATGACATTTATAGTCAAAAATCAGGTTCATGACCTTAAGATAACTTATTTTAAGAACATATACCCAAATTTTCAGATTATGTGCTCGGTTTATTAATTACGCGTTTAACGTTCTTGGTTACGGTAAAACCGAAGGGTTTTAAATGGTTACCTATGAGTTTCCATGTTTTTAAGTCTTGGACCAGTAGATAACTTTTAAAAGATATTTTTATAAATTTCCAACCTTTTAAATCACCAAAATTTGCCTCTAGTAGTGGAAAGACTCGTTTTTACATTTAAACCGTTAAAACGCGTTTTTAACCGAGTTTGACCATTTTAAAAGCTTGTATGACCAACCTTTCTACTTTATAAGTTATTTTATCATTTAACCTACTGAAATAACATAGTTTTTATAATTTCTAACTTTATACTCATTTTTCTTAGATTTTCCTTAAAACGTCTCTCGGTTTGTACCCATTTTCACTTAAAAATCCATTTAAATTACCTTTTGACCACTAAAATTTCCCATTGACTCCATAAAACTTTGTTAATCCTTAATGAACCTGGAATTCTCTTTAAAAGGTTTATAGCCCAAGCTTTCTTGTTTTTAAGTAGTTTTACCATGTTTTCGGGTCCCGAAAGTGACTAAAATGGGTCCAATCACAACAGGCCCTTTATTCCAGAGATTAAACATTATTAACACTCTTAATATTCATCAAAAACTTCTGAAATTTCAGTCCCAAATCGTGGCCTATTTGTTCTACACATCCATAGACTTCAAATATATAGAAAATATCATAACCGACCATTACACATGTGTAAATCATTGTAACTTGGGTTTAACCATTACCAAAACATCATCTAACTTAGAAATCAGATTGTTTTGGTGTCTAAAAATTATTTTTGATCAGGTTATGACCCTTGTTTGAGAGGGTTTTCAAACAAGTGTTTAAAGTGTGTTGTTACTTGTAGAAAGAAGGATTTTCAAGGTGTTTTTATGCTATAACCTCCCATTCATGGTGTATACCCATTTGTAACATTGAAAACAAGTTATTAGAAGTTTCATGAACCATTAAAAAGCAGGTTACATGTCTTGCTTCATGGGGTTTCAAGATGCACAAGTTAGATGGTGAGAATCACCCAAAAAGAGGGTTTTCTAGGTGTAACTCGTGTTACACCTATAGATTGACATGCTTTACTTGTATGATACCTTCATGAACGTGAAAAGCTCTCCAAGAACAAGGTGGTAGCAACAAACTTCTGTTAGAACAAGATATGGTAAGGTTTTTGAGTGAAAAATGAAGACAAACTTGAGAAATGACCAAAACCGACACATGGAGCTTACACTTGATGTAACTCACGGTTTGGAAGGTGTTGATGGTCGTGGATGGCTAGAATATCCTTGGAATTGGCTGTAGAATCTCGAACAAAAGCTGGAATCCACGAGTTTGCAAGATCCAAGCACCACAAGCTTCACAAAAGAGACACTTTCTTGCGGTTGGAGCTTGGCCGATGATGGTGATGATGTTGTTCTCGGTTGTGAGCTGAAAAATGGAGAGAGTTTGCTTTGTTTGAGTGTGTTTTTATGCAGAGGATTTTCAAGAGAGAGAGATGAGGTTGAATGGTGAATGATGTGAACTTTGCATGAGGATGTAGTGGTCAAAAGGAGAGGTAGAGTGAAGTGGTGAGCAAGAGTGCTCATTGGGGACAAGGGGGCGGCCGAAATGGTCGTCTTGTAGTGCATTTTTTTTAAATTTTTATTGTAATTAATATTATGTAGTGTTAGTTTATTGTGTAGTGTAGTATTTTAGGTGGTAAAGGTTTTAGTTAGTTGATGTCTTGTATGATAATGCATGGATAATCCGAAAATTAATTAGGTGTAGGAGCACACATGCTAATTGTTTCAATTAGGATTTTAAATTTTAGATAGGGTGACTAATCAACATTCCCGGGCACTAAGTTTCTACAAGACAAGACTTAAAATAACAAGAATTCACAAAAATCATATAGAATTATAAAAATGAATCAAATAGCAATGGTGATTCCAATATTATTGACATAGATAATTGTTTTTATTATTAGTACTCATAAGATGGGGAAATGATGCAATTAAATTAGGGTTTAGAATAGTGACCTTGGGACCAGTTGTCACATAAACATTATAAAATTAAAATATTGATTTATCATTCTGTAAATTTTAGTAAAAATATAATAAGTAAAATAATTTATACAAATTATTTAAAGTAAAGAAAATACTCAAAAATACAAATAAATTCGGAAAATTCTGGAAAAATCACAAAATGACTCTCTTGAGATATAAAGGCTCCAGGAATTTTTTTGTAATTTATTTCCTTTTTATGATTGAAAAATGAATTTTTAAGTGATCTGTAAAGGAAAAATCAAAAGAAATACTTAAACAGTGTTAAATATTGAAAAATTAACTCAAGCTATGACAAATCTATGTCAACAGAATTTATAAATTGTAACACCCGTATTTTTAGCAAGAAATAAAAGAAAAAGGAAGAAAAGAATAGAAAATAAAAGTCAACTAAAAAGGAGGGACCAAAAGTGCCAAATAGGCAAAGTGGTTATTTATTTTGTACAAAAGGAAGGCATGGTCGCCCATAACCCCTGCACAATTCCTTACATTCGGTTTCTAGAGAGAGAAACAGCAGGAACTTCGATTCTTAGAGAGAGAAAGAAGAAGAAATCGGATTCAAGGTAAGAATTGATGTTTTTAAGTTGTGTTTGGGCTAAGAAACCGAGAAATGCATGTTCTTATGTGTGTGTTTGTGTTCGGGTTGCACTGTGTGTGTGTGTTTTAGGTGTAGAAACGACTGGGAAGTTAAGAAAGGGCATCCAAAACCCGAAGACAAACTAAGGTGAGTTCTAGACCCCGTTTTACTGGTTTTTAAATGTTTTGGGGCTGGAAAATGCATGCAAGTATGTTTTTGTAAAGTTTGGGTTGAAACCCATATGAAATGAATGTGTATATGCTTATGTTTATGTTAGATTTATGCCTAGAATCATATGTATATGTTTAGAACTAGGCATTATGATGTTTGGGACTTGGATTATGGATTAGACACATGAACAGGTTGCAAATATGTCTGAAATTGGACTTAGAATAAATAAGAACAAGCTGATGAGTCCACCAGTGGTCATACGACCAACAGTGTGGTCGTATGACCAGGATTTTTCCTAAGTGTTAAAGCCCACTAGTGCTTATACGACCAACAGTCTGGTCGTATGACCAGGAGATATATTTTTCTAAGTGCTGATGAGTCTAACAGGACTCATACGACCAACAGTGGTCGTATGACTATGTGATGAAATTTTCTAAGTATGATGAAGAGACCCACAGGACTCATACGACCAACAGTGGTCGTATGACTATGTGATGAAATTTTCTAAGTATGATGAAGAGACCCACAAGACTCATACGACCAACAGTGGTCGTATGATCAGAATATATTTCCCAAGTCCAGGGATGGTACGACCAATAGTGCTCATACGATCAACAGTGTGGTCGTATGACCAGATGATAAATCTAAGTGTAAGATGAAAAGTCCAGCAGTACTCTTACGCCCAATAGTGCTCATACGGCCAGAGGGCTTTTACGCCCAACAGGGCTCAAACGCCTAGGACACTTAGAATTTTTCAGAAATTTCCTGAAATACCGAAGTTCGAGGTTTTAACCAGGGCTGACTAGGGTTAACAAATGATGATGTTTCATGCATGTAATGATGATTATGGTTAACCCTTATTGTTTCTGATGTTATTATCAGTGTATTATAGTTAACAATATTATTAAAATATTGTTAAATGTGGTATGATGCTACGTATGATGATGAATGTATGATGATGTACGTATGGTGATGAATGTATGATGAGTATGTATGATGAGTGTGTGTGTTCCTTGTAATTGTGTGCTTATCTTTCTGAAACTTTACGAATAACGAGAATGAACTAATGAAGTATTATGTATCGTAAAGTGAAAGATAATGAAAGAGGAACATGATGACAAATGCATGTATTAACGAACGAACGAAAAGAAGAATGATGATGAATACATGCATTAATGAACGAACGAATTATGTCTTGCAAGCATTGAATAACGCGATTGGTCCTTCTATGTGATTGACCATGGTCATGGTACCTCTACCGCTTACCTCTAGTACCGTGGCATACGATTTTCCGTCATATGTTGACTACGGCCCGGTAGCTAATAACGATCGGGGTGTAGCATATGGTATTGGTACAATTCACCTTTCAATGCGTGCAAGTAAGTATGAACGGAAAAAGGAACATGATGACGAATGCATATATTAACGAATGAACGAAAAGAAGAATGATGATGAATACATGCATTAATGAACGAACGAATTATGTCTTGCAAGCATTGAATAACGCGATTGGTCCTTCTATGTGATTGACCATGGTCATGGTACCTCTACCGCTTACCTCTAGTACCGTGGCATACGATTTTCCGTCATATGTTGACTACGGCCCGGTAGCTAATAACGATCGGGGTGTAGCATTGGTATTGGTACAATTCACCTTTCAATGCGTGCAAGTAAGTATGAACGGGATTCTTGTCATTCGACCACAGTAATCATAGCCAAGTGCTATGAAGTGGGTAAAGCCTGACAGAATCCATACGAGAAGTTAAAGATAACGATGAATAACGAATGATGAAGATAATAACGAATATTATCTCTGTGTACGTATGATGTATGAACGCATGCACGAAAGGATACTTTTAAATAAGTAAAAGTATGTTTTATTACAAAACTAGAACTCACTCAGCAACGCTGACTTTTATGTGTTTTCCAGTTGGCAGGTAACAGGTTGCTGAGGATGGCACGAGGCGGCTACTCAGCTCTTTTGGGATGGCATTCTTTTGTTAACGTTTTTGTATTGTAATGCAAACAAATGATATTTTGTAACGGGTGTTGTATTACTTTACAAAAGCATTTATAGTAAAAATTTAAAGTTTCCGCTGCATGGTTTTTATTAAGTTATTTTAAATGTATGTTTTATGGGTAATGACGACCAACTGTGAGGTGCCCGGGAAGGGGGCCTTACAAGTTGGTATCAGAGCCAAAGTTTAAGTGAAATGGGTAAAATTTTTTAAAACAAACCTAAAACTTAAACTGAGAATGGGACAGGGAGAATGAGAATGCCATCTGAGTAGCTGCGTGCCATCAGGTATTTTCTTGAAAGTTAACCAGTGTTACGTGCGCATGTTATGTGTTTATGTGTACTGTTAGACTTGGATACTAATGTAGTCAGGACAGGTAATGCTCGGGGTGAAGAGTAGAGTAAGTGGCTAATCACAACTGGCCACTTTAATTAGGGACTTACTATACTTGACATAAACTGAGCTATTTCCTTGAATGACCGTGTTGGTATTTGAACCTTTCAGTGTGTGTCAAAAAATGGCTAGCGGTAGATCTTCTAAGGTTTTGCCAGATGGGGGTAGTGATAAACGTGGTGTTGAACCGCGTGTCACGAGCAGCATGGCTAGGGCGGCTGAACGGGCACTCGAAGAGCCTGAGGCCCCTCACCTGGAGGGCAGCGATGATGGCACTAGTTTGAGGATCGCCATGAAAGAGGTTGTTGCGGAGGGAGTCCAACAGGCCTTACAGGCAATTCTGCCATCCATGATGACTGAGGTAATTAGAGCGGTGAAAGAGACGACTGCTATTGAAGAAAGCACGAAGAATAGCGACGACAAGAACTGGAACGGAAAGCGGGTTGGACGTGACAGCGCCACCCTCAGCAAAAAGGATGTAAGGACAGAGGACCGGCGTGCAGCTTCGTCTGGTGCGAGGACGAGGAAGTGTGGTAAGTGTGCCAAAGAACACCTCGGGGAATGTAGATTGGGGACCAATACCTGTTTCCGATGTGGGAAGCACGGTCATGTGGCCAGAGAGTGTGGAGTGGTACGGTGCTATAACTGCAGTGGAAGAGGTCACATAAGCAGGGATTGCAAGAAGCCAAGGGCTGAGAGCGCAGGGCCTTCACGATAAGGCTGGAGCAGGCTCGGACGAGCCCCGAAATAGTATCAGGTATGTGTTTAGTAACTCAAACTCTGTCATCCGTGTTGCTTGATTCCGGAGCCAGAAAGAGTTTTTGTTTTTGTTGTTTTTTTCTATGTTAAGTTGCTCACTAGGAATAGAAGTATTGATAAACTCTTGGGTGTAGAAACTGCCATAGGTAAGTCTGTCAGGATTTCCGAAACGATAGTAGACTGCGAGGTGAAGTTAGAAGGGTGTAGATACTCGGTTAGACTAGATATGATAGCCTAGGGTGATTTTGATTCAGTTCATGGGTTGGATGGGTTGGTGGACTTCGAGGCAATTATAGCGTGTCGTGAGAAGATGATTCGTTGATAGCACCAGACGGGAGTCCAATAACGGTAGTATGAGGAGGTGCATCGACTACCGCGAGCTGAATAAGCTGACGGTAAAGAACAGATATCCCTTGCCGAGGATCGACGACTTGTTTGACCAGCTCCAGGGTGCCAGTTGGTTCTCGAGGATAGATCTTCGATCTGGCTACCACCAGTTGAAGGTGAAGGAGCAGGACATTCCTAAAAACAGCTTTTCGTACGCGTTATGGACACTATGAGTTTCTCGTTATGTCATTTGGTCTAACTAACGCGCCAGCTGCTTTTATGGACTTGATGAACCGAGTGTGTCGGCCAATGTTAGATAAATCAGTGATTGTGTTCATCGATGATATCCTGATTTATTCAAGGAGCGAAGAAGAGCGTGCCGGTCACATTCGGGAGGTATTGGAGACTTTGAGAAGGGAGAAACTGTATGCTAAAGTTCTCCAATTGTGCTTTCTGGCTACGCGAGGTGCGATTTCTGGGTCACGTGGTAAATGCGGAGGGAATCATGGTGGACCCAGCAAAGGTTGAGGCTGTGATGTAATGGAAATCACCAAAGACGCCATCCGAGATTCGTAGCTTCTTGGGATTGGCGGGCTATTATAGGATATTTATCCAAGACTTTTCTAAGATAGCCTCACCTTTGACAAAATTGACTCGTAAGGACGTGAAATTCGTGTGGGGTCGAGAGCAGGAGACGGCTTTTGAGGAGTTGAAGGCAAGACTAACACAAGCTCCTGTCTTGACATTGCCCGAGGGGAATGAAGACTTAGTGGTCTATTCGGATGCATCTTATTCTGGGCTAGGTTGTGTGTTGATGCAACGTGGAAATGTGATAGCCTACGCATCTCGACAGCTGAAGACCCACGAAGTCAACTATCCCACACACAATCTAGAATTAGCCGCGGTGGTTTTTGCGTTGAAGATTTGGCGGCACTATCTATACGGGACGAAGTGCACAATATTCACTGACCACAAAAGCTTGAAGTACTTCTTCGAGCAGAAGGATCTAAACATGAGGCAGAGGCGGTGGTTGGAGCTGATAAAAGATTATGATTGTGAGATCCATTACCACCCGGGCAAAGCCAATGTGGTGGCTGATGCCCTTAGCCGAAAAGAAAGGCCTGAGCCGATCCGGGTGAAGGCTTATCAGCTGATCATGACCCTCGATGTGATGACACAGGTTAAGGAGTTTCAAGACGAGGCTTTGAAAGAAGATCGTCTTAACTCCGAAAGGATGAAAGGTCTAGTGACGGAGTTGGGTGAGAACACTCTAGGTGTTAAGACCCGATTTGGGCGAATGTGGATTCCTCGATACGGGGATCTACGTGAAAAGATCATGGATGAGGCCCGTAAGACCCGATACTCCATTCACCCCGGTGCTACCAAAATGTACCACGATATGAAGAAAGACTATTGGTGGCCGGGTATGAAACGCGACGTAGTGAATTACGTAAGAAAGTGCTTAGCTGATGAAGACATGGTTGTACCGCTGGAGGATATCGAGGTGGATGAGCGGCTCAATTACGTTGAGCAACCAGTGGCAATCATTGATCGTAAGGAGAAAAGGTTGAGAAATAAAGTGGTTCCTCTTGTACGTGTACAGTGGAAGCACAGGAAGGGATCCGAGTCTACGTGGGAGACTGAAGAAGAAATAAGACAGCACTACCCACATCTGTTTGAGGAATAACAGGTTTCGGGGACGAAACCTATATAAGGGGGTGGACTTGTAACACCCGTATTTTTAGCAAGAAATAAAAGAAAAAGGAAGAAAAGAATAGAAAATAAAAGTCAACTAAAAAGGAGGGACCAAAAGTGCCAAATAGGCAAAGTGGTTATTTATTTTGTACAAAAGGAAGGCATGGTCGCCCATAACCCCTGCACAATTCCTTACATTCGGTTTCTAGAGAGAGAAACAGCAGGAACTTCGATTCTTAGAGAGAGAAAGAAGAAGAAATCGGATTCAAGGTAAGAATTGATGTTTTTAAGTTGTGTTTGGGCTAAGAAACCGAGAAATGCATGTTCTTATGTGTGTGTTTGTGTTCGGGTTGCACTGTGTGTGTGTGTTTTAGGTGTAGAAACGACTGGGAAGTTAAGAAAGGGCATCCAAAACCCGAAGACAAACTAAGGTGAGTTCTAGACCCCGTTTTACTGGTTTTTAAATGTTTTGGGGCTGGAAAATGCATGCAAGTATGTTTTTGTAAAGTTTGGGTTGAAACCCGTATGAAATGAATGTGTATATGCTTATGTTTATGTTAGATTTATGCCTAGAATCATATGTATATGTTTAGAACTAGGCATTATGATGTTTGGGACTTGGATTATGGATTAGACACATGAACAGGTTGCAAATATGTCTGAAATTGGACTTAGAATAAATAAGAACAAGCTGATGAGTCCACCAGTGGTCATACGACCAACAGTGTGGTCGTATGACCAGGATTTTTCCTAAGTGTTAAAGCCCACTAGTGATTATACGACCAACAGTGTGGTCGTATGACCAGGAGATATATTTTTCTAAGTGCTGATGAGTCTAACAGGACTCATACGACCAACAGTGGTCGTATGACTATGTGATGAAATTTTCTAAGTATGATGAAGAGACCCACAGGACTCATACGACCAACAGTGGTCGTATGACTATGTGATGAAATTTTCTAAGTATGATGAAGAGACCCACAGGACTCATACGACCAACAGTGGTCGTATGATCAGAATATATTTCCCAAGTCCAGGGATGGTACGACCAATAGTGCTCATACGATCAACAGTGTGGTCGTATGACCAGATGATAAATCTAAGTGTAAGATGAAAAGTCCAGCAGTACTCTTACGCCCAATAGTGCTCATACGGCCAGAGGGCTTTTACGACCAACAGGGCTCAAACGCCTAGGACACTTAGAATTTTTCAGAAATTTCCTGAAATACCGAAGTTCGAGGTTTTGACCAGGGCTGACTAGGGTTAACAAATGATGATGTTTCATGCATGTAATGATGATTATGGTTAACCCTTATTGTTTCTGATGTTATTATCAGTGTATTATAGTTAACAATATTATTAAAATATTGTTAAATGTGGTATGATGCTACGTATGACGATGAATGTATGATGATGTACGTATGGTGATGAATGTATGATGAGTATGTATGATGAGTGTGTGTGTTCCTTGTAATTGTGTGCTTATCTTTCTGAAACTTTACGAATAACGAGAATGAACTAATGAAGTATTATGTATCGTAAAGTGAAAGATAATGAAAGAGGAACATGATGACGAATGCATGTATTAATGAACGAACGAAAAGAAGAATGATGATGAATACATGCATTAATGAACGAACGAATTATGTCTTGCAAGCATTGAATAACGCGATTGGTCCTTCTATGTGATTGACCATGGTCATGGTACCTCTACCGCTTACCTCTAGTACCGTGGCATACGATTTTCCGTCATATGTTGACTACGGCCCGGTAGCTAATAACGATCGGGGTGTAGCATATGGTATTGGTACAATTCACCTTTCAATGCGTGCAAGTAAGTATGAACGGAAAAAGGAACATGATGACGAATGCATATATTAACGAATGAACGAAAAGAAGAATGATGATGAATACATGCATTAATGAACGAACGAATTAAGTCTTGCAAGCATTGAATAACGCGATTGGTCCTTCTATGTGCTTGACCATGGTCATGGTACCTCTACCGCTTACCTCTAGTACCGTGGCATACGATTTTCCGTCATATGTTGACTACGGCCCGGTAGCTAATAACGATCGGGGTGTAGCATATGGTATTGGTACAATTCACCTTTCAATGCGTGCAAGTAAGTATGAACGGGATTCTTGTCATTCGACCACAGTAATCATAGCCAAGTGCTATGAAGTGGGTAAAGCCTGACAGAATCCATACGAGAAGTTAAAGATAACGATGAATAACGAATGATGAAGATAATAACGAATATTATCTCTGTGTACGTATGATGTATGAACGCATGCACGAAAGGATACTTTTAAATAAGTAAAAGTATGTTTTATTACAAAACTAGAACTCACTCAGCAACGCTGACTTTTATGTGTTTTCCAGTTGGCAGGTAACAGGTTGCTGAGGATGGCACGAGGCGGCTACTCAGCTCTTTTGGGATGGCATTCTTTTGTTAACGTTTTTGTATTGTAATGCAAACAAATGATATTTTGTAACGGGTGTTGTATTACTTTACAAAAGCATTTATAGTAAAAATTTAAAGTTTCCGCTGCATGGTTTTTATTAAGTTATTTTAAATGTATGTTTTATGGGTAATGACGACCAACTGTGAGGTGCCCGGGAAGGGGGCCTTACATAAATTTCATAATTTGTGGAGTTATATAGCTATTTTTAATGAATTTTGCGAATATTGTAAGAATTATAGAAATAAATCGGTTGGGAATTAGAGATTAGGAAACCTATATGATAAAATAGACTTTTGAAATAATATTCTGGAAAACTTTGAGAATTTTTGGGTAATAGTAGCTATTTTTGGTGATTTATGGAGAATTTATGATAATCATAACAATGTATTTACAATAAAATAAAAGTTGGGAATTTTATGGCAATATTATCTAACTATATTACAACTGAATTTTAATTGGTTATATCTGAGATTCTAACAATTTTAAAAATTTTTTATCAAACTTATAAAATTATTTTTATAGGTTACATTTTGGAGAACAGGTGAGACTCATAGCCCCATTTTGGTGTTATAAAAGTTTTTGGGGGAAAAAGCATACTGTTTGTATTTGATGCATTATTTTGAAATTTTTGAGATATACTGTCATTTGTGATACAACCATTAATTCGGACGTGGAACCGTTGGATAATATAGGTAGCGCTACTTAGGAAAATATTTCCTGCACCAACAGGATGAGTGTTGTGATGCTATATTATCTGATTTTATGAATTATTTTCATGACAGTATGAATTATCAGATTAGTAAGAACAGGTTTGGTTGTAATTGATGTATCAATAAAACATTTTGTCTGGAAATAAACCTATGACCTCACCAACTTTATGTTGACTGTTTTGAGTATATTTTTTCAGGTGAAAATGACTAACAATGTTGATTTCTCTTTTGATGTGTACAATGGCTGGGGTGAAGTCATTGGAAGGGTTTGTGTGAGTCTAACTATCAACATCTACGATGGTAGTGTTATGGTGGACGCTCATTTCCATCGCATTTGAAGATGTTGTAGCTAAATAAAAGTTGTAATAGGATTATATCAAATTTTGACTATCTAAGTAAATGATGTAATCCTAACTTATGTTATATAATCAAGTTATGTGTTTTATGGGTTAATATTGTTTGCAATT
The DNA here is from genome assembly GCA_024085815.1 of Flaveria linearis. NCBI lineage: Eukaryota > Viridiplantae > Streptophyta > Magnoliopsida > Asterales > Asteraceae > Flaveria > Flaveria linearis. The sequence goes on along the minus strand of CM044003.1, from coordinate 57,407,573 downwards.
TGATTCCTTATAATCAAATGCGTTCTGAACAAACAAGTCACACCCAAATCGCTTCACGCTTCCGCTGGGATGTGACAGGTTGGTATCAGAGCCATTGGTTATAAAGAATTAGGTACTATAAAAATACCTAGACTATAACCATAAGCTCAAATAAGGATGAACAAAGTATTTGATAAATATATATACTTATGTGATATGATTTTACGTGAGAATTCTATAAGTTTATGCTTAACTCTAATAATTGTAATAAAAATATGTGCCATATAGAATATCTATGAGAATATGTGACTAACCATTTTGTGAAAATTATAAAGAAATTTTTGCAGTTATAAATTCAGATGGTTACCAGAATGAGACTGATCATTCCGAATGCTCAGACCATAGCAACCTTAAGGAAATAACATCTGAACTAGAACCCCAGCAAGATAGGAAGACTTCCCAGATTTAGGTTGAAAACAACAATAAACCAAATTTTTATGTCCGACGTGCACCAGTAAACATCGGGGGATATACAATTAAGACCCCTAGGAAAAAGATACGACTTGGAGACAAATTTATGACTAAGCAAGTAGAAGATTTAGAAATACAAAATTCAGATTCCTCCGGGAACGAAGGTAAGATAATTAAAAGACAAAAGCTGAATGAGAATCAAGTGAAGACAGCTCAGCGGACCCTTAGGAAACTCAAGAAAATACAACAAGGAATCCGGAGAATCCAGAAAGATATCAAGAAACTCAAAACACCTAAGAAAAATATCTTCACAAATATATGGGAATGGATTCGCAAGAACTAGAAGCTATCTAGTCTAACTTGTCAGAATAAAGAAATAAGAACTTAATGATATATATATATATATATATATATATATATATATATATATATATATATATATATATATATATATATATATATATATATATATATATATATATATACTAGCAGGAACCCGTGCGATGCGGCGGGAGTGACAATTTACATCGCGGTACCCAATTTCTATTAGTTTATCAATCTTCTCGTGACATATTATATAGCACTTTTGTTTGTTTTCTTTTTCGTAGTATAAGTATAATCTATCTACTCTTAATTTTGATGAAGAAAAGTAGAGCAGTCATACATCAATGGCTCCAAAAAAAACATATATTAAAGATGCAAAATTTGAAACAAATATAACCCACTTTATCATATACTTCAAGATTCAACTTAACAAAAACCAAGCTAAAATGTTGAAACCATAATGAATATCATAAAACACTAAATAACAAAGCAGTCGATAAGAATTGAAAACAAACCCTAGAATCATTTCAAACATATCAGTGTATACCCAAGTCACAAATCACTAAATATAATCAATCACAACACCTGATTTCTTTATAACCTGTTCATGTCCCTCTCGGTGATTTCTTTATAACCTGTTCATGTCCCTCTCGGGAAACAAGAATCGAACCTAATCACTTGTTTATTACAAAGACTCTAACTTTAACAATAACTAAATCAGAAAAGCAAAAAGTGTCAGTGGGTCAAACCCACCCCGATGGATTTTGACCTTCACTTAAAATTAATCTTTTTGACATGTTACCCAGACTGCCAACTTGCCCAATTTACTTGCACAGAATCTAACATATTAGAACATCTTTTTTTAAGGAATCACCTGGGCCATCAGAGTTCTTATCACATCTTTTGCAGCTTTACATTTAGCAGATTCTTTAGCAGCCAACATCATAGCTTCCTGAGCATTTTTTCTCGCTTTTTGAAGCTCTGATTCTTTTATTTCATATTGATTCCTCAGGCTATCAACCTTAACAACAATAAAAAATGAACGCCTATTTTAGACAGCAATTACTCAAACAAAGACAAACCAAACACCCTCTTATGAGTTTGTAACATACCTGCCTACACAATTGAATAACTTCCAGATTCAAGTTTTCATTTGTTTTCTTCAAACTATTTGACTTAATTTATCAATTTTTTTGTTTTATGGTTTAAACATTATACACCTTATGATTATTATCATATGTTAGAGCTAATACATTGTTACCAAAAAAATTAGCATTAATAAAAATAGTTGAATGACTCAACCTTTAAGTAAACATAGGTACTAAACATGATTAAAGTTTAACGAATATTTTCAAGAATTCACATTCGACATACTATATGTTAAATTGCTTTGATACAACAATAAAAAGATTTGTATAATATTAAATATTAGTATAGGACACTTGTACTCTATGCTTAAAATATTATAGTGGAGAAGTCCGCGTATCGCAACAGGTGTGAAATAAGACAAATAACTTCATGTTGCCAAAAGTGAGTTTTTAAAATATTTCTTTTCACTTCCAAATTACTATATATACATGCCTTCATGCTGGACAAGTTCAAAAGATCCATGCCAAATTGAGAAATACAACTTTAGAAACTAAAAGATACAAACAAATAACAACTCTCCCTGTTGGTTCAGACCCCTCACTCCACACTCTAAACAACACATACTCACGTAACCATGTATATGTAGGTAATTTTATAGAAGGTAAATGACAACGAAAGTCCCTGATTCGATACACAAAAGGTATCATTAAAAGAACTACTACTATTCTCTATTTATAATTAAAAGAACAAATAAAGCCACATGCATAATAGGCCAGCTAATCTTGCTTTCCAGCAACAAACTCCTGTTGACTACTTCATCAACGTCCCCTTTTCATTCAACTCCCATAAACTTGGTTAAATCCCTGACCAAGTATTCTTTCATGTGAAAACCACCGATGACCCATCAATTGACCCGTGACCCATTTGACTTGTTGAAACGTGACTCGTGAAAAAACTTGATTAACCCAACACCCCGAGGAATCCCAGCTTCGCCATATAGGAGGCAGGAGTGCTAAAATCTTTTGATAGCAACAATTACATATATATGTTTTATGCAGTCAAAAAAAGTTAGGATTTGAATATGTCACAGTAGGCATATGTTTTTGTTAAAAAATCAAACTGCAAATAGTCTACCATCTTTGCTCATTTCTTGCAGATTCATGAGCTATATAGAGAGTAAAAGTCACCCAGAAAAATATATCATGTAACCTGCTGCAGATCTTGAGATCGCACTGTTGGATTTATTGAAGGGTTATGCTATTTCACAACATTCCAACAGGAAGATCACAGTGATGGGCCAAATGGTTTATAAGATGATTTGGATAATAAAACACCATTCAATTCTTTGATTTTTGTGTTATATTTTTGGTTGCTCACATATAACTAAATCTACTCTTTCCCACTCTATCTCTCTCTATGAATTATTGCTGGTGGCAGGAAAATGTTTAAGAAATCTATTATATTACTGGTATGTGTTAATGAGAGGTTAGTTTCTTGATTTGTTATGTGATTCACCAAATACAAGATTAAATAAAAGGTGGATGGTAATACAAAAAAGTTTCAAATAATACATGAAGGGTTAAAAATTTCAAGCATAGCACATGAAACATCAAACATATCAAGTATGTTGAAAGCGAAAGAAAAAATATCAAATACTTAAGTGTGAAGGTGGATTGTAATACAAAGAAAGTACAATTAATACATGTGAGATTAAAATTTCAAGCATAGCACATGAAACATGTTATCAAGTATATTCAGGGGGGGGGGATATTTGATACTTGAGTGTAAAAGCAAACTGGTGTGATGATTATATGTAAAATAAAAGGGGTTAGCTGAACATGTTTATAGCAGAATGATTACATGTTTAAGATGCTAGCATAACCTCATAACTAACATAACAATTACTTAAAAGTTAAATATTATTGAAGGTAATTAATTCTAACCATGATTATCCTTGAAAGTTGAAAGTTAATAGTGATAAAAAGGGATCACATCCTATGTCAGTTATCAAAACATTTTTTTTTTAAATTCTCTTCTCTTCTCATCCCATCTATCTTATCTTCTTATTTGTTATATTTGTATTAGATCTGTTTCACATCCTGATCAAAGCTTTTTTTTATCTATTCTCGGTTAAAATCTAACTTCAAAATCTACATGTTTAATACTTGAATTAAAAATCAACTTGAGACACATATTTGGTTACTTTTGAACTTCTTATTTTAAAAGGTTGGTTTTTAAAATGTGTGCCAGAGATATATGCATGTGGGAACTCAGTACTTACTGTTTTAATATGGAAACTTCAACCAATGCTTGTTGATAGTATGCAGGTTGATTTTTAATGATTTTAACAACAACCAAATGTTGAAGTTTTGCAACCTAACATTTAGCAAGTTGCCCTAATCTTCCGCGCCCAAGCATATCCTTTACAATATATCTGTAAATAATCTGATTAGAAAAGTAAAGATCGAAAAAAGTACTTCTTACAAGTAATTCAATCATTAAACTAACATCAAACAATTGTATTTACAGTTAATATGTAATCTATTTAGGAACAATATAAACATACTCTATAACTCTGTATACATTCTGATCATCCTCAAAAGCATCATAAAATTGGAGATGCTCAGATAAATCCTGTAACAGCTTCATCTCCCTATGGACATCTTCGATCGATATGTTGCCATCTGTGCAATTAGATCAACATACACAAACATTATAACCCAAAATTAGATAAAATTCAACATTTTATCAAACAATTAACCAGAGAATCAATGATTATAAACATTTTCTTTGGAAATGATATTGACAGTAACATGTTGATTTGTCATCATAGAACAAACCAAGCCCCCTTTTGTAGATACTGTTTGCATACTTGCTTTCCATTAGTGTGGTGGCTTAATTAGATGCAAGGAAACTGTGAATGAGCATTACATACAAACACAAATCACCATAACATCCAATTTAAAGACAAAGCTAAAACTTTTAACTTTGCCACTGAATAATCACACAGACTAAACAAACTTACAACTTTGAAAGCTTCCAATTATGAGAAATTGCATTAAAATACTAAGATAATCACTGATATTAAAGGCCATTCACCAAGTAGCTTTAGATTCATGTTCTATTTCTCATTCAAAACATTAAACCAACAGTTAGCCTAATAATTAATAACATATGCTACAGATGAATTAATAACTTATAGGTATAAACTTACAAGTTTGGCACACCAAACTACAACAGTTTCATGAGGTTATTGGTGATTTACCTGAGATCATCATTTCTACATCATTAGCATAGCATAGCTAAATAATTATACAGTCATTTCTACATCATTGATAATAAAACTACAAGTCAAACCGAGATAAACCACATCAAACTAACAGATAAACCACACCAAATCAATACATCAAACAATAAGAGCAAAGATATATCCACATAAACAAAAACCCTAACTTGATTCCAACACACATGAACACCAACATACATGAACACCAAATTTCACAAGCAAATCATGGACTACACCCCAAATTTGCAACATAAACAAAAACCCTAACGTACAAAAAGCACTCACCCAATTTGAAATCCTCAACCTTCGAAGTGAAGAACAAAACCTTGGATGAATAGCACCAGATGTGAACAACTACAAATGCGGATGTTGTGACTTTATGTAGGGTTTTGCGGAATTTGAATTTGAATTTGAGGAGGTGATGGTGATGTTACCTTTCAGCCGAAAGCAACTCTGAAAGTCTGATGTACCCGATCTCCGAAAGCAACTGTTGAGCCGAAAGCAAGTATGCCGAAAGAAAGCATTTTGAGTCTCTGATCTCCGAAAGCAACACTGAGTTGTTGCCAAAAGCTGGGTCTCTGATCTTCTCCAAAAGCTTGGTCTCTCAGCACTCTCTGCGAAATCAACCATCTCTCTCCGAAAGAAAGAAAGCGTGGGTGTGGATACTTTGGTGCCCTTGGTGCTTGGTGCTTTAAGAGATGTAACTTATGCTTTAAGAGATGTACATCTCTTAAAATTAAGAGATTTATGTGAAATTACAACTGTGCCCTTCTCAAATCAATATTAAGATAGTATATATATATATATATATATATATATATATATATATATATCTTTTGTGTTTAAATGTCTATCTGTTATGTGTTAGATAAGATTTATGTTAAAATGTTTTCTTATGATACTAATTATAATTAACTATAGTGAATCATGCCACCAAAAAGAAACACTCAGCCTGTACGAACAACAGCACGAGTGGGACGACCTAGAACCCGACTTGGGGAAGAAACACCTGTGAATAATGACACAAATGAGAATGACAGGATTTCTCAAATAATAGCCCGACAATAGAAGCTACATTACCTACTCTGATAACCCAACTACAACAGAATCTGAACTTCAGGACCACGTCACACCAAAATGAAAGATGAGGAAATGTAAATCCAGAAGAACGACAGGAGGAAGAAATCTTAAATGGAGTCACAAAATGATGCTCTTACAAGACTTTTATGTCATGCAGACCCCGGGAATTTGATGGAAACGGGGGAGCTGTACAAGCTCTACGTTGGTTAGATGAAATTGAAGCAGTCTTAGAAATTAGTAACCGTGACAACAATTACAAGACACTGTTTGCTTCGCATTCACTTAAAGGGGAGGCACAATCCTGGTGGAAAATGGAAATGCAAACTAAAGGTAGGCATGTCATGAATAAGATAAGTTGGGAAGACTTTAGAAACTTGGTAATAGAAAAGTATTGCCCTTATAATGAAATAGAGAAATTAGAGACAGAATTCTTGGTATTAGAAATGAGAGGAGCTGCACATCGGAATATACCGACAGGTATAATGAACTCGCCAGATTAGTGCCACACCTGATAACCCCTGAACCTAAAAGGATAGGAAGGTATATTTGGGGATTAGTACCACAAATAAGAGGATTAGTTAAAGCTGCAATGCCCAAAACTTTTTAGGAGGTCGTAAGCTTGTCTAGAAGTCTAACAGATGAAATGATAAGAAATGGATCCTTAAGAATCCAAAAATAGGAGAGAAAAGGAAGTGGAATGACAACCACAAAAGAAGGAAATTTGGAGAAAACCCACAGAAAAAGATAACCCGACGTCCACAAAGAAATTTCTTAGGAACAGTACGAGAAAAGAAAACAAAAATTGAAGGACAACCACGATGTAGTATCTGCCAAAGATACCACTCTAGAAATTGTATGACAGTAATCTGTTATAATTGCAAAAAGAAGGGACATATATCCCGAGACTGCAAAAACCCCACTAACCCTAAGCCAGTCTGCTATCAGTGTGGTAACGAAAACCATTTTCGTAATGAATGTCCACTATGGAAAGGCAAGGTTCCAGTTAGCCAAAACAACCCCCGTGGAAGAGCTTTCGTAATGCAAGCTGAAGAAGCTCGGCTTGAACCAGAAGTAGTAACGGGTACGTTCCTTATCAACAATCAGTACGTAACAGTATTATTTGATACAGGAGTGTAACGCCCGGAAAATTTTCTGATCGAGTCAGATGATAGTGATGGGCTCGGATGAAAACCATTTAATGAATATGGAGTGGTTGCGGGTATTACATCGAGTTAACCCTCCGGGTCACGAGTTTAACGAATTTGGGGTCCCGGGAACGCCTGGCATATAAATAGATGGATCAGCTGAGCAACTCTCATTTTCACTCAAACGCCATTCTAGAGAGAGAAAGTGTAGAGAGAGAAAGTGCCGGATCGAAGCTCGGGTGGTCAAGAATCGAAGGCTGGTGTTTGTGGACTCCAAAACTACAAGAATCAAGGTAAGAAACGTATCTAAATTGCCACATTTGGTGAAAAACCCGGGTTTGGGGTTTTTGGGGTTTCTAGTGGCAAAAATCGCCCAAAACACACGTTTTAGGGTAATAAAACGTGTAAGAAGCTTAGATGTAGCTTCCTGGATGATAATGCAAGGGTTTGGGTGGAAAGGATTGGATTTTTGGGCTAAAACGAGCTGATTCGTAAATTTCAGCTCGTTCTGCGAAATTAAGGTCTCGTCCAGCGAAACTGTAAGTTCGTCCAGCGAAACTGGAGGAACCTACAGTGAAGTTACAGTTTCGCTTCAGCGAAACTATATATATTCGCCTGAGCGAAACTATGGTTTCGCTGACGACTATGCCAATGTCCAAGTTGACCTTAGATATTGCGAAACTAGGGAATTCCAACGAAAGTTGGGCGCTTGAGGTAGCGAATCTGTCCAGCGAAACTGGCGGATTGCTGCCCAGCGAAATTAGCAGCGAAACTGCTAATTCGCCCGGTGAAATTACGGGCGAAACTACCTGCGAAATTAGTGGCGAAATTAGGCAGAAATTAACTCTTTTGGGTGTTAACTTATCTGCAGGCAGTGTAGTGTGACCCGCGTCTTAAAGGCTTGATTGAGAGGCTGCTTGTCAAGCACAGGTGAGTTCTAGGACCCCTCATTTACTTGTTTTAAATGGTTTTGGGGCTGGAACACATATAAACTGGTTTAATGATGTATGTATGTATGACCCATTTGGGAATAATGTTGTGTTAGACGTTTAAGGTATGATTGGGGACTAGATATGTTATATAGGGTCCTAGTATGAGTCCCTAATGTCTTGATGGGACACTTAGTGCTTTAGCACTCAAGATGACGCCTAGCAAGCTCCGGATTCGGGAAGGATACGGGGGTAAGTGCCTAGTAATGATTGAGGATGTAGACGATGAATATACGAGGTAATGTATGATGAGGTATGATGATGAATGTACGATGATGAATGTATGAGGATGAATGTACGATGATGTATGTATGATGATGTATGTATGGTGTGTGTGTGTTCCTATAATAATAAATGAATATCTTTCCATGACTTTACGTATTAATGAACGAATGAAGTATTATGTAACGTAAAGCGAAAGATAACGAAAGAGGAACACGATGATGAATGCATGTATTAACGAATGAACGAATGAATGAATGATGATGAATACATGCATTAATGAACGAACGAATTATGTCTTGCAAGCATTGAATAACGCGATTGGTCCTTCTATGTGATTGACCATGGTCATGGTACCTCTACCGCTTACCTCTAGTACCGTGGCATACGTTTTGTTGTTCATATGTTGACTTCGGCCTGGTAGCTAAGACTGTTCGAGGTGTAGCATATGGTATTGGTACAATTAACCTTTCAATGCGTGCAAGTAAGTATCCATATGTATGGAACCCCTACCGCTTACCTCTAGTACCGGGCATACGTTTTGCTGTTCATTTAATGACTTCGGCCCGGTAGCTAATAACGTTCGGGGTATAGCAGATGGTAGTGGTACAAAAGATATCCAATGTGCAAGTAAAGATGTAACGGGATCCTTGTCATTCGACCACAGTAATCATCGCTACGTGCCATGAAGTGGGTAAAGCCTGACAGGATTCATATGAGAACGAATGATAAGAATGTAATGAATGAATGAAAGAGATAATAAAGATATTATCTATACGTATGTACGATGTATGATCACGTGTAAAGAACGAACGGTTTTTAATATAAACAAAGTATGTTTATTATAAAACTAGAACTCACTCAGCAACGCTGACTTTTTATGTGTTTCCAGTTGGCAGGTAGCGTTGCTGGGGATGGCACGAGGCGGCTACTCAGCTCTTTTGGGATGGCATTCGCTTTTTGACTATGCTGCAACGTCATGTGTTGTGGGTCCATAACGCACGCAACTCATCACGTTGCATGCCATTACGAGACTTCTTGAGTATTCCCCTAAAAGGGATTATTTAAGAAATCTTCTTTAGATTTTGATAAGTTCGCCACGCATTGGAAGCGTGTGCGTAGCACATGCAACGAAATATGTTGCATGCGTGTGTCAAGAGTATTCCGTCAGGGTTCTGATGTACGGAATTACCTAAGGAATATTCTTTAGTATAAAAATTATAAACTTTAAATGTTTGAACTTAATATCTCCTCTAGAGGTCGCTGTATGATCTTATGAGGAGAGACAAGTAGAGAAAGCTTCGTTTTGTAATTGAGTCTATTATGTAATGACTTTTATGAATGAATGAGAATGCATATTTTTATCATTTCCGCTGCGTTGATTTATGATTATGTACGTTATATGTGCGATGAACCACCAACAGTAGGGCGCCCGACGAGCGGGGCCTTACAAGTTGGTATCAGAGCAAAAGTTTAAGTAAAATGGGTAAATTTTCAAAAAATAAACCTAAAACTTAAACTGAGAAATGGGACTGAAAGGGGATGAATGCCATCTGAGTAGCTGCGTGCCATCAGGTATTTTCTTAATGATAATCAAAGTTATGTGCGCGTGTAATGTGGTTTATGTGTGCTGTTAGATTTAGATACTGATGTAGTCAGTAAGGGTAATGCTTGGGGTGCGAAAAGTAGAGTAAGTGACTAATCACAACTGGCCACTGTAATTAGCAACTTACTGTACTTGACATAAACTGAGCTATTTCCTTGAATGACCGTGTTGGTATTTGAACCTTTCAGTGTGAGATAGAAGATGGTCGGTGGTAGATCATCTAAAGCCCCACTTGGTGGAGGCAGTGGCGGAAGTGGTGTGGAACCACGAGCCATAAGAGGAAGGCCTAGACAAGAGAAGAAGGTTCCTGAAGAACCTAATACTACACCTTCGGGGGGAAGGGATGAGAGTGATGATTTTAGGGCCTCGGTGAAGGAGGCAGTTGTCGAGGAGGTGCACCAGGTTATGCAGACGATCTTACCGTCTGTAATGACAGAAGTGTTAAAGGCAGTACGTGAGGATGAGAGACGGGGGAGAAATCAGTCCTCCGGTGGACAGCAACAGGCAGGGGCAGAAACAGTATTGTCCGATGATGAGGAGGAGGAACAGGTACGGGAGACAGCCCGTGGTTGTGACTACGGGAAATTTGTGAGGTGCAAGCCCCCAACCTTTGATGGGTCTGGTACAGCTACTGATGCTCACCAATGGGTGATGGAAATGGAAGCTGTCCTCGATATTAGTGATTGCCAGGAGGACAAGAAGGTGAAGTTTGCTACCCACTCTTTCACAGGGTCGGCTCTATGCTGGTGGAAAAATATAGTCCAAGCCGAGGGTAGCAGGGCTATAGGGAAGATGAAGTGGGCTGAGTTGAAAAGGCTGGTGATCGAGGAATTCAGTCCTCGACGGGAAATGGATAGGATAGAGAGAGAGTTCCTGCAGTTGGAGGCGGGGACGATGACCCACCAACAATATACCACCAAGTTTAACGAGTTGGCGCTGTTGGTGCCAGAGCAGGTGACGCCGGTGTCTCGAAAGATCAACCGGTATATTCAAGGGTTGCCAGCCGAAATTCGTTAGCATTTGATTTCCGCTCGACCGAGTACTTTAAGGTCGGCGGTGGATTTGGCGGGGAGGTTGTACGATGAGCGAGCGGCTTTGGTGAAGGCTGAGGGTGGAAAGAAGGCAGGTGGAGAGAAGGGTTGGCAGGGAAAGAGGTTTGGTCGAGGTGATACCTCGACAAGCAATAAGAAGGCAAGGGTAGACGACCGCCGAGTGGTCATGAAGGGAGCAGGGTTGAGGAAATGTGTACAGTGTGGGAAAGAGCACTCGGGGGAGTGCAAGTGGGGATCCAACATCTACTTCAAATGTGGGAGGACTGGGCATATGGCCAAGGATTGCCGGATGGGCAAGTGTTTTAACTGTGGGGAAAGTGGTCATATGAGCCGAGATTGCAAGAAGCCGAGGGCTGAGGGCTCTGGGGAGAAGAAGACGGGAGGAGAAGCACCGAGGGCAAAGGCTAGGGCGTTCACGATGACGTAGGAGGAGGCTAGAACGGACCCTGACGTTGTGTCCGGTACGTTCCTAATAAATCAAATTTTAGCCTCTGTATTATTTGATTCGGGTGCCAGTAGGAGCTTTATTTCTACTACCTTCTGTGCTAAACTGCCTGTTAGGAGTAAATGCCTTGATAAGTCCTTTGACGTAGAAACCGCTATTGGTAAGTCCACTAGGGTTACGGATGTGATAGAGGGTTGTACTATAGAATTAGAGGGCCATAGGTTTGCTGCCATGTTACATGTGATGCCTCTAGGAGGATTCGATGTAGTGTTAGGAATGGACTGGTTAGCAACCTATGAAGCGAATATCGTGTGCCGAAAGAAGATGATTAGACTGACGGCGACCGACGGAAGTCCGGTGACAATATATGGCGATCGAGTTACGACGATTCCGAAGGTGATCTCGATGGCGGTGGCGGGAAAGTGCATGAGGCGCGGATGTAGCGCCTACTTATGTTATGTAAAGAATGTAGAGACGCCAACACCACAGCTATGCGATGTACCAGTGGTGTGTGACTTTCCAGATGTGTTTCCCGAAGACTTATCGGGTTTGCCACCAGACCGAGAGATCGAGTTCCAGATCGACCTGATACCGGGTGCCCAACCTGTCGCAAAAGCACCGTATCGCTTGGCTCCGACGGAAATGAAAGAGTTGATGGAGCAGTTGCAGGAGCTGCTAAATAAGGGGTTTATCCGACGAGTATCTCGCCTTGGGGTGCTCCGGTACTGTTCGTGAAAAAGAAGGATGGTAGTATGAGAATGTGCATTGACTACCGCGAGCTGAATAAGCTGACGGTGAAGAACAGATACCCCTTACCAAGGATCGATGACTTGTTTGATCAACTTCAGGGTGCCAGTTGGTTTTCAAGGATAGATCTTCGATCGGGTTACCATCAACTAAAGGTGAAGGAACAAGATATCCCTAAAACAGCCTTTCGTACGCGCTATGGCCACTACGAGTTTCTTGTCATGTCTTTTGGGTTGACCAATGCGCCGGCTGCTTTTATGGATTTGATGAACCGAGTGTGTCGGCCAATGTTAGATAAATCAGTGATTGTGTTCATCGATGATATCCTGATTTATTCGAAAAGCGAGACAGAGCATGCCGACCACATTCGGGAAGTATTGGAAACGTTGAGAAGGGAGAAATTGTATGCCAAGTTCTCCAAATGCGCCTTTTGGTTACGCGAGGTGCAATTTCTGGGCCACGTAGTGAATGCAGAAGGAATAATGGTGGACCCAGCAAAGGTTGAGGCCGTCCTGCAATGGAAGTCACCAAAGACGCCAACCGAGATTCGCAGCTTCTTGGGGCTGGCGGGCTACTATAGGAGATTTATTCAAGACTTCTCCAAGATAGCCTCACCTTTGACAAAATTGACTCGCAAGGATGTAAAGTTCGTGTGGGGTCGAGAACAGGAGGACGCTTTTGAGGATTTAAAGATGAGACTGACCCAAGCTCCTGTCTTGACATTGCCCGAAGGAAATGAAGACTTAGTGGTCTATTCGGATGCATCCTATTCTGGGCTAGGTTGCGTATTGATGCAACGCGGAAAGGTCATAGCCTATGCGTCTCGACAATTGAAGACCCACGAAGTCAATTATCCCACGCACGATCTAGAACTAGCTGCGGTGGTTTTCGCGTTGAAGATTTGGCGACACTATCTATACGGGACGAAGTGCACCATCTTCACGGACCACAAGAGCTTGAAGTACTTCTTCGAGCAGAAAGATCTAAACATGAGGCAGAGGCGGTGGTTGGAGCTGATAAAAGATTATGATTGTGAAATCCATTACCACCCGGGTAAGGCCAACGTGGTGGCAGATGCCCTTAGCCGGAAGGAAAGGCCCGAACCGATTCGGGTGAAGGCTTGCCAGCTGATTATGACCTCAGACGTGATGACGCAGGTTAAGGAGTTCCAAGACGAGGCTTTGAAGGAAGATCGTCTAAACTCCGAAAGGATGAGAGGTCTAGTTACAGAATTGGGTGAGAACACTCTAGGTGTTAAGACCCGATTTGGGCGAGTGTGGATTCCTCGGTATGGGGATCTACGTGGAAGGATCATGGATGAGGCCCATAAGACTCGATATTCCATTCACCCCGGTGCTACCAAGATGTACCAAGACATGAAGAAAGATTATTGGTGGCCAGGCATGAAGCGTGATGTGGTGGAATATGTGAGTAAGTGCCTGACTTGTTCACAGGTAAAGGCCGAGCACCAGAAACCGTACGGGAAGATCCAACCATTGGATATACCCGAGTGGAAGTGGGAGCACATCACCATGGACTTTATTACGAAGCTACCACGTACCCCGAAAGGGTATGATGCTATATGGGTGATAGTTGACCGATTGACAAAGAGTGCCCACTTTCTACCGATCCGCGAGACATATTCGTCTGAAAGATTGGCGGATCTATTCATTAAAGAAATTGTAGCTCGTCATGGCGTACCGGTGTCTATTGTGTCTGACCGTGACACCCGGTTTACCTCCAAGTTTTGGAAGAGATTCCATGATGCGATGGGAACGAGGCTACATATTAGCACGGCATATCATCCTCAGACAGACGGTCAGTCTGAGAGGACGATCCAAACACTCGAAGACATGCTTCGGGCGTGCGTGATCGATTTTGGAGGAAGTTGGGACGATCACCTGCCGTTAGCAGAATTCTCGTACAATAACAGTTACCATGCCAGTATTGGCATGCCACCCTACGAGATGTTATACGGTAGGAAATGTAGGACGCCCGTATGTTGGGGAGACATTGGACAGAAGGAATTGGGAGGCGTCGAGGTAGTGGAAGCAACGACTGAAAAGTTAGAAAAGATCAAAGCCTTCATGAAGGCGGCGAAGGACAGACAAAAGTCGTATGCTGACAAGAGGCGAAGACCGATAGAGTTCAAGGTCGGTGATCGAGTCATGTTAAAGGTTTCGCCTTGGAAGGGAATCATTAGGTTCCGAAAGCGGGGAAAACTGAGCCCGCGGTATATAGGCCCTTTCCGAATTATCGCCCGTGTGGGAGAGGTGGCCTATAGGTTGGAGCTACCAGATGAGCTGAGTGGAATTCACCCGACCTTCCACGTATCTCATCTGAGGAAATGTTTAGCCGATGAAGATATGGTCGTTCCGCTGGAGGATATCGAAATAGACGAACGGCTCAACTATGTGGAGCAACCAGTGGCGATCATTGATAGAAAAGAGAAACGGCTAAGAAACAAAGTGGTTCCTCTTGTGCGCATACAGTGGAAGCACAGGAAGGGATCGGAGTCTACGTGGGAGACTGAAGAAGAGATGAGACAGCATTACCCACAATTGTTCGAAGAGTGACAGGTTTCGGGGACGAAACCTAAATAAGGGGGGTGGACTTGTAACGCCCGGAAAATTTTCTGATCGAGTCAGATGATAGTGATGGGCTCGGATGAAAACCATTTAATGAATATGGAGTGGTTGCGGGTATTACATCGAGTTAACCCTCCGGGTCACGAGTTTAACGAATTTGGGGTCCCGGGAACGCCTGGCATATAAATAGATGGATCAGCTGAGCAACTCTCATTTTCACTCAAACGCCATTCTAGAGAGAGAAAGTGTAGAGAGAGAAAGTGCCGGATCGAAGCTCGGGTGGTCAAGAATCGAAGGCTGGTGTTTGTGGACTCCAAAACTACAAGAATCAAGGTAAGAAACGTATCTAAATTGCCACATTTGGTGAAAAACCCGGGTTTGGGGTTTTTGGGGTTTCTAGTGGCAAAAATCGCCCAAAACACACGTTTTAGGGTAATAAAACGTGTAAGAAGCTTAGATGTAGCTTCCTGGATGATAATGCAAGGGTTTGGGTGGAAAGGATTGGATTTTTGGGCTAAAACGAGCTGATTCGTAAATTTCAGCTCGTTCTGCGAAATTAAGGTCTCGTCCAGCGAAACTGTAAGTTCGTCCAGCGAAACTGGAGGAACCTACAGCGAAGTTACAGTTTCGCTTCAGCGAAACTATATATATTCGCCTGAGCGAAACTATGGTTTCGCTGACGACTATGCCAATGTCCAAGTTGACCTTAGATATTGCGAAACTAGGGAATTCCAACGAAAGTTGGGCGCTTGAGGTAGCGAATCTGTCCAGCGAAACTGGCGGATTGCTGCCCAGCGAAATTAGCAGCGAAACTGCTAATTCGCCCGGCGAAATTACGGGCGAAACTACCTGCGAAATTAGTGGCGAAATTAGGCAGAAATTAACTCTTTTGGATGTTAACTTATCTGCAGGCAGTGTAGTGTGACCCGCGTCTTAAAGGCTTGATTGAGAGGCTGCTTGTCAAGCACAGGTGAGTTCTAGGACCCCTCATTTACTTGTTTTAAATGGTTTTGGGGCTGGAACACATATAAACTGGTTTAATGATGTATGTATGTATGACCCATTTGGGAATAATGTTGTGTTAGACGTTTAAGGTATGATTGGGGACTAGATATGTTATATAGGGTCCTAGTATGAGTCCCTAATGTCTTGATGGGACACTTAGTGCTTTAGCACTCAAGATGACGCCTAGCAAGCTCCGGATTCGGGAAGGATACGGGGGTAAGTGCCTAGTAATGATTGAGGATGTAGACGATGAATATACGAGGTAATGTATGATGAGGTATGATGATGAATGTACGATGATGAATGTATGAGGATGAATGTACGATGATGTATGTATGATGATGTATGTATGGTGTGTGTGTGTTCCTATAATAATAAATGAATATCTTTCCATGACTTTACGTATTAATGAACGAATGAAGTATTATGTAACGTAAAGTGAAAGATAACGAAAGAGGAACACGATGATGAATGCATGTATTAACGAATGAACGAATGAATGAATGATGATGAATACATGCATTAATGAACGAACGAATTATGTCTTGCAAGCATTGAATAACGCGATTGGTCCTTCTATGTGATTGACCATGGTCATGGTACCTCTACCGCTTACCTCTAGTACCGTGGCATACGTTTTGTTGTTCATATGTTGACTTCGGCCCGGTAGCTAAGACTGTTCGAGGTGTAGCATATGGTATTGGTACAATTAACCTTTCAATGCGTGCAAGTAAGTATCCATATGTATGGAACCCCTACCGCTTACCTCTAGTACCGGGCATACGTTTTGCTGTTCATTTAATGACTTCGGCCCGGTAGCTAATAACGTTCGGGGTATAGCAGATGGTATTGGTACAAAAGATATCCAATGTGCAAGTAAAGATGTAACGGGATCCTTGTCATTCGACCACAGTAATCATCGCTACGTGCCATGAAGTGGGTAAAGCCTGACAGGATTCATATGAGAACGAATGATAAGAATGTAATGAATGAATGAAAGAGATAATAAAGATATTATCTATACGTATGTACGATGTATGATCACGTGTAAAGAACGAACGGTTTTTAATATAAACAAAGTATGTTTATTATAAAACTAGAACTCACTCAGCAACGCTGACTTTTTATGTGTTTCCAGTTGGCAGGTAGCGTTGCTGGGGATGGCACGAGGCGGCTACTCAGCTCTTTTGGGATGGCATTCGCTTTTTGACTATGCTGCAACGTCATGTGTTGTGGGTCCATAACGCACGCAACTCATCACGTTGCATGCCATTACGAGACTTCTTGAGTATTCCCCTAAAAGGGATTATTTAAGAAATCTTCTTTAGATTTTGATAAGTTCGCCACGCATTGGAAGCGTGTGCGTAGCACATGCAACGAAATATGTTGCATGCGTGTGTCAAGAGTATTCCGTCAGGGTTCCGATGTACGGAATTACCTAAGGAATATTCTTTAGTATAAAAATTATAAACTTTAAATGTTTGAACTTAATATCTCCTCTAGAGGTCGCTGTATGATCTTATGAGGAGAGACAAGTAGAGAAAGCTTCGTTTTGTAATTGAGTCTATTATGTAATGACTTTTATGAATGAATGAGAATGCATATTTTTATCATTTCCGCTGCGTTGATTTATGATTATGTACGTTATATGTGCGATGAACCACCAACAGTAGGGCGCCCGGCGAGCGGGGCCTTACAAGTAGCAACTCGTAGTTTCATTTCAAATACCTTTAGACCGTCACTTAATCTAATATCTGAGAAGCTAAAGCGCAAATATACGATAGAATTAGCTGATGGTAAAATAATTGATGCTGGCGAAATCATTTCTAACTGTACTTTAAATCTAGATGTCCACTACTTTGATATAGATTTGATTCCGATTGATTTAGGAGGTTTTGATATTGTAGTATGTAAGGCCCCATTCCCGGGCGCCTCACAGCTGGTCATCATCACACTAAAACATACATTTCTATTAAATTTAGTGCATGTTTGGCTTTGAGTTTGAAAAGTCCTTTTTGACTTTTGGAGGGGTAAAAAGACGAAAATACCCCTCCAGAAGTCGTAGAAGTTACTCCATCTTGACTTCTAGTGACTTCTGGAGGGGTATTTTCGTCTTTTTACCCCTCCAAAAGTCGAAAAGGACTTTTCAAACTCAATCCCAAACACCCCCTTAATTAAACATCGCAGCGGAATCGGTCAAAAGACATCTCATTTTATCATTATAGCTTTTTCAAAATAATACATTGTTAATCAATTACAAAATATATATTGTTGCATTACATCACAAAAGCATTATATAAATGGATGCCATCCAAAAGAGCTGAGTAGCCGCCTCGTGCCATCCTCAGCAACACTACCTGCCAACTGGAAACATATAAAAAGTCAGTGTTGCTGAGTGAGTTCTAGTTTTATAATAAGACATACTTTTGTTTCGTTAAACCGTTCTTACATACATGCGGTCACACATCATACGTACACATAGATAATATCATTATTATCTTCATCATTCATTCATTAGCTTTCGTTCATGTACCGTACATCATTAACATTCACATTCGTTACTTTCGTTCACATTCATTCATAAACTCTTTCTTTCGTTCGTACGTTTCTTACTTTCATTCATACATTCATTACATTCATTGGTACGTTCATTACTTTCGATGACATGTACAATACCCCGAACATTGTGTACTAGTGCTGGTGCTGGACCTTTGGTAATTAATCATGAACATTGTGCATGAAGCTGATCCAGTCACCTAGGGCAAGTACATTCACCACTTATCTTTCCTCTTTCATTACGGATCAATACCATGTGCTATACCCCAAACATTGTGTACTAAGCTGGTTACTGGGCCTGTGGTCTTTCATAGACCTCGAACATTATGCACGAAGCTGACTCCAGTACCTAGGGCAAGCGGCAAGGATCCCATACACATGGTTAATCACAAGGATTGGACCCCCAGTGTGCATCCTTCTGGGTAGCTAACCCGTACACGGTTGAGCTAACACCCTTTATTGTGTGTGAACCTCCATACATTTGCTTTCATGCCTTTCTTACTTTCATTCATTCATTTGTTAATGCATGCATTCATTTATCATGTTCCTCTTTCATTATCTTTCACTTTACGTTACATAATACTTTCATTTCATTCTTTAATCATAACACGTAAAGTTACAGGAAAGATAAGCATACATCGAAACAAGGAACATCGACATTTACCAGTCATCAGTCATCTCCATCATACATGGCAACATCATACTTAACATAACATACATCATGCATAACATGCAACACTATCATCATCATGCCCAACATGACTTCTAAAGCCTCGACAGCCATCTTACATGTACTCACGGAGACTACCACATCATTACTTACCCCTGCTCTTTTCCCCGAAAGTCAGTAAATAAACTATGCCTCTCCTAGTACACAACTGCCGTATTTGGGCGATTGGGCACCCTTCAATCGCATGGCCTCCATGTGACTGAACATCATACGACTAGACCAATGCGAATGAACTCCCATGCGACTGAACCTCCAATCATGCGAATGGACCCTCAATCGTGCGATTGGACACTATACGAATGGACCTATGCGACTGAGCTCTCAGTCGTGCGAATGAGCACCTACACGACTGAGCACTTATGTGACTAAGCTCTCAGTCGTATGACCTGTCATGCGACTGGATCCCCAGTCGTGCGATTGAACCTAAGTCGTGCGACTGATCCTCAGTCGTCCCTCAGTTGGCCGATTGGCCCTCCAGTCGCCTAGCCCTAACTGGGCGCAGACTGCAGTACATCCCGAACTGCAGTCGTGATTTTTGACCTCCATACCCTTCCAAACTCATTCTAAGCCCAAATCAACCTCGTAAACCTTAGGGAAGCATACTATGACACCATTCAAGCACACACATACCCGAAATCACACTCTAAACATACCATACATAATCACAACCAAATGGGTCAAACACACACATTTTCAATGATGGGTTTCTATGTGTTCCAGCCCTAAAATCGGTTGAAAACAAGTAAAATAGGGGTCCTAGAACTCACACAAACAAGAAGAAGATGAAGAGCTTTGTTTGGACTTGCTACAAGATGAATTTCGAGCCCGAATCGACCCGAACCAACCCTTTTTCTCTCTTTTCTTCTTTTCTCTCTTTTCTCCTTTTCTCTTTTCTCCTCTCTTGTTTGGCTGAATTTTGTGGGTGTGGGGAGAGGGTAAGGGCTGCCCTCTCCCTTAAATACCCCCACTTACCCGACTTTCTTTCATTGGCGAGTTTGGTCCCTCAACTTTGGACTTTATTTCTTTTCTTCTTTCGTCGTCTTCAAAATAGATAAATAACCGGGTGTTACAAGTCCACCCCCCTTATATAGGTTTCATTCCCGAAACCTGTTATTCCTTGAACAAATGTGGGTAATGCTGTCTCATTTCATCTTCGATCTCCCACGTTGACTCGGATCCCTTCCTGTGCTTCCACTGTACACAAGAGGAACCACTTTGTTTCTCAACCTCTTCTCCTTTCGATCGATGATCGCCACTGGTTGCTCCATGTAATTGACCCATTCATCTACTTCGATATCCTTTAGTGGAACAATCATGTCCTCATCTGCCAAACACTTCCTTAGATGAGATACGTGGACTGTCTGGTGAATTCCACTCAACTCATCTGGTAACTCCAATCTATAGGCCACCTCTCCTACTCGAGCAATGATTCGGAAAGGGCCTATATACGTCGGGCTCAACTTGCCCCGCTTTCGGAACCAAATGATACCCTTTCAAGGTGAGACCTTCAACATAACCCGATCACCCACCTGGAACTCAATCGACCTGCGTCGTTTATCAGCATACGACTTCTGTCTATCTTTGGCTGCCTTCATGAAGGCCTTGATCCTTTCAAGCTTTTCAGTCATAGCCTCGATCACCTCGACGCTCCCTAACTCTTTATGACCAATATCACCCTAACATACGGGTGTCCTGCATCTCCTACTGTATAGCATCTCATAAGGTGGCATACCAATGCTGGCATGATAGCTGTTGTTGTATGAGAATTTAGCTAAGGGTAAGTGGTCATCCCAACTTCCCCCAAAATCAATCACACATGCCCGACGCATGTCCTCCAATGTCTGAATGGTCCTTTCTAACTGACCATCAGTCTGGGGATGATAAGCCATGCTAATATGTAACCTCGTCCCCATGGCGTCGTGGAATTTCTTCCAGAATTTGGATGTAAACCGGGTGTCATGATCAGACACAATAGACACCGGCACACCATGATGAGTCACAATCTCCTTAATGAAAGATCTACCAACCTCTCTGATGAATATGTCTCGCGCATCGGTAGAAAGTGAGCACTCTTCGTCAAGCGGTCAACAATCACCCATATATCATCATACCCTTTCGGAGTACGCGGCAGCTTCGTAATAAAATCTATGGTGATGTGCTCCCACTTCCATTCTGGTATATCCAAAGGTTGAATCTTCCCATACGGCTTTTGATGCTCGGCCTTCACTTGCAAACACGTAAGGCACTTACTCACATACTCCACCACGTCACGCTTCATACCCGGCCACCAATAATCGTTTTTCATGTCTTGATATATCTTTGTAGCACCGGGATAAATAGAGTATCGAGTCTTATGAGCTTCATCCATAATCTTCACCCGTAGATCCCCAAAACGAGGAATCAACATTCGCCCGAATCGGGTTTTAACACCGAGCGTGTTTTACCCAATTCCGCAACCAGACCTCTCATTCTCTCAGAGTTAAGATCTTATTTTAATGCCTCATCTTGAAGCTCTTTTACTTGCTTCATAACATCGGAGGTCATAATCAATTGGTACGCTTTCACCCGAATCGGCTCTGGTTGTTCCTTTCGGCTAAGGGCATCCGCCACCACGTTGGCTTTACCCGGATGATAATGGATCTCACAATCATAATCTTTTATGAGCTCCAACCATCTCCTCTGCCTCATGTTTAGGTCTTTCTGCTCGAAGAAATACTTCAAGCTATTGTGGTCAGTGAATATGGTGCACTTCGTCCTATAGAGATAGTGCCTCCAAATCCTTAACGTAAAGACCACAGCTGCTAGCTCCAAGTCATGAGTAGGATAGCTAACCTCATGAACCTTTAACTGTCGGGATGCATAGGCTATAACCTTCCCCCTCTATATTAACACGCTCCCCAATCCCGAGTAGGAAGCATCAGAATAAACCACCAGATCTTCACTTCCATCGAGTAATGACAGAACAGGAGCTTGGGTCAATCTCGTCTTCAATTCTTCGAACGCCTTCTCTTGAGCTTGACCCCATACAAATTTTACATCCTTACGGGTCAACTTGGTTAGTGGAGAAGCGATCTTTGAGAAGTCTTGAATGAATCTTCTGTAATAGCCCGCCAAACCTAAGAAACTACAGATCTCGGATGGCGTCTTTGGAGACTTCCATTGTATCATCGCTTCCACCTTTGCCGGATCCACCATAATCCCCTCCTAAACCTTAGGGAAGCATACTATGACACCATTCAAGCACACACAAACCCAAAATCACACTCTAAACATTCCATACACAATCACACCCAAATGGGTCAAACACACACATTTTCAATGACGGGTTTCTATGTGTTCCAGCCCCAAAATCAATTGAAAACAAGTAAAATAGGGGTCCTAGAACTCACACAAACAAGATGAAGATGAAGAGCTTCGTTTGGACTTGTTACACGACGAATTTCGAGCCCGAATCTACCTGAACCAACCCTTTTTCTCTCTTTTCTTCTTTTCTCTCTTCTCCTCTCTTGTTTGGCTGAGTTTTGTGGGTGTGGGGAGAGGTTAAGGGCTGCCCTCTCCCTTAAATGCCCCCACTCACCCGACTTTCTTTCGTTGGCGAGTTTGGTCCCTCGACTTTGGACTTTATTTCTTTTCTTCTTTCGTCGTCTTCAAAATAGATAAATAACCGGGTGTTACATAATAGGTATGGATTGGTTAAGCAAGAATCATGCTGAAATTATATGTGGAAAGAGAATGATAAAGATTCCTCTGGTTAAGGAAAATAAAACTCTCTGTACATACAGCGAAAAGCCTAATGGTATTATGAAAATAATTTCCTGTAAGAAAGCACAAAAATGCTTAAAGAAGATATGTTTAGCTTTCTTAGCTCATGTAGTTGATACAACACTAGATAAAGTGAATCTAGAAAATGTTTCTATTATCAATGAATATCCTGATGTTTTCCCTGATGAATTACCCGGATTGCCACCCCCTCGTCAAGTAGAGTTTAAAATAGAATTAGTACCAGGAACAACCCCTATTGCGAAAGCCCCGTATTGTTTAGCACCAACAGAAATGAAAGAATTAATGAACCGGTAACAAGAACTGTTAGATAAGGGATTTATACGTCCTAGTGTATCACCTTGGGGAGCACCAGTATTGTTTGTCAAAAAGAAAGATGGAACTTTTAGGATGTGTATTGATTATAGAGAACTCAATAAAGTTACCATAAAGAATAGATATCCTCTCCCTAGGATTGATGATTTATTTGATCAATTGCAAAGATCTAGTTATTTCCCTAAAATATATTTAAGATCTGGATATCATCAGTTAAGAGTACAGGATGAAGATATATCAAAAACTTCATTCAGGACTGGGTACGGACATTATGAATTTCTTGTAATGCCATTTGGGTTAACCAATGCTCCAGCAGTATTTATGGATTTAATGAACAGAGTGTGCAAACCCTATTTAGATAAATTCGTTATAGTCTTCATAGATGATATTCTAATTTATTCTAAAAATAAGGAAGACCACGAACAACACCTGAGATTAACTTTGGACTTACTACGAAAGGAAAAATTATATGCAAAATTCTCAAAATGTGAATTTTGGAAAAGGGAAGTACAATTCCTAGGACACATAGTTAATCAAGATAGAATTCAAGTTGACCCAACAAAGATTGAAGCAGTCAAGAAGTGGGAAATTCCAAAGACCCCAACTGAAGTACCACAATTCTTAGGTTTAGCAGGATATTATAGGATATTTATAGAAAATTTCTCAAGAATAGCTCAACCTTTGACCGAATTGACCAATAAAGATAGGAGGTATGTATGGGAAGAAAAACAAAATGAAGCCTTTGAACTCCTTAAGAATAAGTTGTGTAGTGCACCCATTTTAGCATTACTAGAAGGAACAGATAATTTTATAGTATACTGCGATGCATCACGTCTTGGTTTTGGATGTGTTTTAATGTAAAAAGACAAAGTAATTGCATATGCATCTAGACAACTTAGAGGTAGTGAAAAGAACTATACCACACATGATCTGGAACTAGGAGCAGTAGTGTTTGCACTAAAAATTTGGAGACATTACTTATATGGGACTAAGTGTGTAATTTATACGGATCATCAAAGCTTACAACATATATTCGATCAAAAGATGTTGAATATGAGACAAAGGAGATGGGTAGAATTACTAAGTGATTACGATTGCGAAATCAAGTATCACCCAGGAAAAGCAAACGTAGTAGCTGATGCTTTAAGTAGAAAAAAAGGGTTAAGCCATTGTGAGTACGTGCTATGAGAATGGAGTTATGTTCAGATTTGTTAAATCAAATTCGGGAAGCACAACAAGAAGATATGTTGAAATTGAAGGGACAATTAAAAGATATGGAAGAAGAAACAGATGGAATCCTTATATTCAAAGGAAGAATTTGGGTGCACGACAATAGCATGCTTAGGACAATCATCCTACGAGAAGCACATAAGTCAAAGTATTCTATGCATCCAGGAAATAATAAAATGTACAAGGACTTGAAAAGCCAATACTGGTGGCCAGGCATGAAAAGGTCAGTCGGAGAATTCGTGGAAAAATGTGATATTTGTTCAAAAGTAAAAGCTGAATATCAAAAACCTTCAGGATATTACAACAACTAGAGATTCGAGAATGGAAATGGGATCAGATTACTATGGACTTTGTAACCAAACTGCCAAGAACCAAAAATGGATACGACACAATTTGGGTTATAGTGGATAGATTAACTAAGTCAGCTCATTTCTTACCCATAAGAGAAGATTATAAAATAGAAAGACTAGCAAGGATATACATAAAAGAAATTGTGTCTAGACATGGAATACATGTATCCATCATATCAGACAGAGAAAGTAGATTTACATGAAGATTTTGGCAAACATTACAAAAAGCCTTAGGAACCCAAGTGAATATAAGTACAGCTTACCACCCACAAACTGATGGACAAAGTGAAAGAACAATACAAACACCGAAAGATATGTTAAGAGCTTGTGTTATAGATTTTGGTGGTAACTGGGATACTCACTTACCGTTAATCGAATTTTCATACAATAACAGTTATCACTCTAGTATTGGATTATCTCCATTTGAAGCCTTGTGTGGAAGAAAATGTAGATCACCCTTATGTTGGAATGAAATAGGTGATAGACAACTTACAGGTCCTGAATTAATTCAAGAAACATCTGATAAGATCATTGAAATTAATAATAGATTAAAAGCATCCCGTGATCGACAGAAAAGTTATGCCGACAAACAAAGAAAGCCATTGGAATTTCAAATTGGAGATAGAGTCTATCTAAAAGTATCACCCACAAAAGGAATTTTTCAATTTGGAAAGCCAAGTAAGTTAAACCCTAGGTATGTTGGTCCATTTAAAATCATTGATAGAATTGGCCCTGTAGCATATAAGTTAGAATTACGTCAAGAGTTAAGTCAAGTACATAATACATTTCATGTATCCAACCTCATGAAATGTCTAACAGATGAGACTTCAAAAGTACCAATTCAAGAAGTCAGAATAGATAGAAAATTACATTTTATGGAAAAACCAATAGCCATTATAGAAAAGGAAGTAAAAAGATTGAGAAGGAAGAAAATCCCTATAGTAAAGGTTAAGTGGAATGCAAAGAGAGGACCAGAATACACATGGGAAAGAGAGGATGAAATCAAAAACAAATATCCTCATCTATTCGGAGTTAATAATCAGATAAGTCCTACTCGACTTTAGAAACCACACACCAATGAATTTCGAGACGAAATTCTTTTAACAGGGGGAGAATGTAACAACCATAAAAATAAAGGTTAGACACATTAAACATTTTAAGAAATTCTTATAATAATTGTGTCTTACATATATATATGAGCAAAATTATATGAATGTATGTTATGCATGTATATAGTAATTTTATAAGTTTGCATGCATATATATATATATATATATATATATATATATATATATATATATATAAGAACCATTACCATATATATATATAAAGTTTAAGTATATACGTTTGCATACATATATATATAAAGTTTTATATAAAGTTTAAGTATGATGCATATATATATATAAAGTTTTATATATATATATATATATAAAGGTTAGACACATTAAACATTTTAAGAAATTCTTATAGTAATTTTTTAATAATTGTGTCTTACATATAGTAATTTTATACGTTTGCATGCATATATATATAAAGTTTAAGTATGATGCATACATACATTTTACGTATGCATGTATGTATATACATTTATAAATCATGATGCACCCATATATATATATACGACCTAAGTCGAATCAAACATCATTGAGATATAACAAAAACAAACCACTTCTTAACACTCTAAATACCAAAACAAACACAACCAAACTCTCATCTCGGTTCATTAGGATAACATAACATCCGAATTAAACCTTAAACTTGGTCATTAACAATCTAATCGGCCAAGACACCTAGCCACACCCCATGATCGCCACCTATCCACTAAAACACCAAGCTTGCTTGGAAAGTTGACACCTAAACCTCTAAGTCTAGCCCACTCATCACCCTAAGAACTAGACATCATGATTGCTTTCAAACTCTTTGGCCGAAAACCTATTTAAAATACAAACCAACCATCACCACTTCACCACAATCGCATACCATCACCATCTTCACCTTCGGTTCTTATATCAACCATCAAAACCGCCGCACCCTTGGACTCTCGGTTTTGTTCACAAACATCACCATCGTGAACCACCATAAACCATCACAACCTACACCTCTAAACACTCTCATAGCTCTCATGGTTACCATCAAAACATCACACCAAGACCATCATAAACCACCACCACAACCCTCGGTTTCTACCACTTCAAACACAACCTCCCCACCCTCACGAATCGTTATCATCTCCATACCTTCTCAAAGATCTCAGAGACAAGATAACACCACCATCATCAACCACAACCATCACCAAACCGTTCGGTTCTCATAAGCAAGCAACCACACCATCAAGTTTTTTTCAAGGTTCTAACTTTAAATTATGTGTTAATTTGATTATCAAATCATATGTGTTTAACAAACACATATAACCAACCCTTGGTTAAACATTCAAGTTCTTCTCAGAACTTTACAAAACACTTTAAAAATCAGTAAGAAAGGTTTAAAATCTGAAAAATATGATGAACTTTGAAAATCAAACAAAAAGATTACAAATAAAGCATTGAAAAATTATGTGTATGTTGATAAATTTGGTTTATTACTTAAATGACTGAGATTGTGGGAATAAACATTGTAAAATTATTAGAAAAATATTGATTTAACATTCTGTAAATTTTAGTAAAAATATAATAAGTAAAATAATTTATACAAATTATTTAAAGTAAAGAAAATACTCAAAAATACAAATAAATTCGGGAAACTTCTAGAAAACTCATAGAATGACTCTCTGGAGATATAAAGGCTCCAGGAATTATTTTGTAATTTATTTCCTTTTTATGATTGAAAAATGAATTTTTAAGTGATCTGTAAAGGAAAAATAAAAAAAATACCTAAACAGTGTAATAAATATTTCAAAAATTCATTCAAGCCCTGATAAATCTATGTCAACAGAATGTATAAATTTCATAATTTTTGGAGTTATATAGATATTTTTAATGAATTTTGGGAATATTGTAAGAATTACAGAAATAAATCAGTTGTGAATTAGATATTAGGAAATTTATATGATAATGTATACAGTTGATATAATATGCTGGCAAACTTTGAGAATTTTTGGGTAAAAGTAACTATTTTTGGTGATTTATGGAGAATTTGTGATAATCATAACAATGTATTTATACTAAAATAAAAGTTGCGAATTTTATGGCAATATTATCTAACTATATCACAGCTGAATTTTTAAGAATTACTTATATCTGAGATTCTAAAAATTTCAAAGAAATTTTATCTAACTTATAAAATTATTTTTATAGGTTACATTTTGGAGAACAGGTGAGACTCATAGCACCATTTGCGTGTTATAAAAGTTTTTGGGGGAAAAAGCATACTGTTTATGTTTGATGCATTATTTTAAAATTTTTGAGATATACTGTCATTTGTGATACAACCATTAATTCGGATGTAGAACCGTTCGATAATATAGGTAGCGCTACATAGGAAAATATTTCCTTCACCAACAGGATGAGTGTTGTGATGCTATATTATCTGATTTTATGAATTATTTTCATGACAATATGAATTATTAGATTAGTAAGAACAGGTTTGGTTGTAATTGATACATCAATAAAACATTTTGTCTAGAAATAAACCTATGACCTCACCAACTTTATGTTGACAGTTTTGAGTATGCTTTTTCAGGTGAAAATGACTAACAATGTTGATTTCTCTTTTGATGTGTACAATGGCTGGGGTGAAGTAGTTGGAAGGGTTTGTGTGAGTCTAACTGTCAACATCTACGATGGCAGTGTTGTGGTGGACGCTCATTTCCATCGCATTTGAAGATGTTGTAGCTAAATAAAAGTTGTAATAGGATTATATCAAATTTTGACTATCTAAGTAAATGATTTAATCGTAACTTATGTTATATAATCAAGTTATGTGTTTTATGTGTTAATATTGTTTGTAATTTGATTCCTTATAATCAAATGCATTCTGAACAAACAAGTCACACCCAAATCGCTTCACGCTTCCGCCGGGATGTGACAAGTCTCCAAAGACGCTATCCGAGATCCGTAGTTTCTTGGGTTTTGCGATTATCCAATACTTCTCCAAAATAGTCTCTCCTTTGACCAAATTGACCCGCAAAGATGTGAAGTTTATGTGGGGTTAGAAACAAGGAGGATGCTTTTGAGGAGTTAAAGACTAGATTAGCTCAAGCTCCTATCTTGACATTACCCGAAGGGAGTGAAGACTTAGTGGTATATTCAGATGATTTTTATCCGGGACTGTGTTGCGTGTTGATGCAATATGGAAGGGTAATATCCTACGTATCCTGATAGCTGAAAACCCATAAAGTCAACTACCCTACTCATGACTTAGAGCTTGCAGCGGTGGTTTTCGCGTTGAAGATTTGGAGGCACTACTTGTACGGAACAAAGTGCACCATCTTCACGGACCACAAGAGCATAAAGTATTTCTTTGAGTAAAGGATCTCAACATAAGGTAGGGGAGATGGTTAGAGGTCATCAAGGATTATGATTGTGAGATCCATTATCATCCAGGTAGGGCCAACGTTATGGCCGATGCCCTTAGCCAAAAGGAGAGACTCGAGCCAATTCGGGTGAAAGCTTATCAGTTGGTTATGACCGCTGACGTGATGACCTAGGTGAAAGAATTCCAAGATGAGGCGTTGAAAGAAAATCGCCTTAACTCCAAAAGAATGAGAGGTCTAGTCACGAAACTGGGAGAAAATACCCACAGAGTTAGAACCAGCTTAGGACGAATGTGGATCCCTCATTGCGGAGATCTACGAGGGCGGATTATGGATAAGGCTCTGAAAACTTGATACTCGATTCATCCCAGTGCCACAAAGATGTATCAAGATATGAAGAAGGAATATTGGTGGTCGGGTATGAAGCACGATGTAGCGGAGTATGTGAGTAAGTGCCTTACTTGTTTGCAAGTGAAGGCAGAGCACCAAAAGCCATACTGGAAGATCCAACCGTTGGATATACCCGAATGGATGTGGGAGCATATCACCATGGACTTCATTACAAAGTTACCCCGCATGGCGAGGGGGTAAGATACCATTTGGGTGGTAGTTGATCGGCTGACGAAGAGTGCTCACTTTCTACCGATCCGCGAGACATACTCATCCGAGAGACTGGCGAATCTGTTCATCAAGGAATTGTAGCTCATCATGGTGTGCCGGTGTCTATCATGTGAGATCGTGAAACCCGATTCACATTAATGTAGGATTCTGTATGCCCAAGACACTTAGAATATTGATGTGGTTAGTACGTTATGATCCAAGTCGGGTTATACCCAATAACAAGCTTAGCAAACACCAATTAATATTTAATTGATGATGTGATCATGCAATTAAATATTTACACCAATTTAGAAAATGGGTTTTCTAAACGAGTTGCATATGAGTGGGAACAACTTATTAGGATAATTTGTTCAATTATATTATTTGATGTGTTATTAGATGACACCAAATAATAATGAGAAATTATAACTTATAGATTAATTGGTTAATTATATAAGTTATACAACTTGAACATTTAATTAAGTGTCGATTAAATGTCTAGTTGCAAGACATATTTTAAAATGTATGTGTGTTAATTTAAAGAGGGAAAAACCCCTCTTTTAAATTATATGGGGCCGGCCCCTATGAGGGTGATTGGACCAATTTCTCTTGGAGACTAAACATACATTAAAGGGTTTTGTCTTCTCAAAAATATTCAAGCCATTCATAGTTCATGCAACAAACACAAAAGTCTCCTTTTTCTCTCTCAATAACCACGGCCAGCAGCTGGGTTTTCTTTGAGTTTTGAAGCAATTTTTGTGTGCATCTTGGTGTTTCTCATCCTAACAAGAGTGGTGCTTGCTTAGAAGCTTGGGGTAAACACACTTGAGGAGTCCTCCTTTGGGTTCTTGGCCGTTTATGTGACATCAAATCTCTTCAACAAAGCTGCTGAAAAACTCACGGGTTTGAAAGATGTTTTTGGCAGCTCATCTCTTGGTGTTGTGGTGTCCAAAATCAAGCAACTAAGAAGCCTACTTGAAGCCTTGTGGGAGTAGTCACTTGAGAGTTTCTTCCTTCAAGCTTTGGCCGAAGATCTAGCATGCAAACACCCTTTCTTAGTCGATTTTCTAGTTGGAGAAAGATGGGTTTCATGGCTGAAACAAAGTTCCAGCAGCATTGTTTGTTCACTGCTGGAATTCGATTCCAGCAAGGTTCTTGGACGATTTAGGTATACAAATCTTAGCAAAAGGGTGTTGCTAAGAGGGCTTGTGGATATGAACACATGTGAACATCTATTGTTGATGTTTTGACCATCCAAGAGCAGCTTCATCTTCATCATGCATCCACATTTTTGACAGCTTCATCCACGGTTTTTGACAGCCTCTAAAGGTAGTACATTGTGTTGATTTGGTTGTTATGTTTGCTTCTTGATAACTAATCTATTCACATATATATGATCCTTTGTCTTTGGGTTTGTTGAAACAATATTATGAACTAAAATTTTCAGTTTATAGAACACGAAATTAAGTTCATATTCCGCTGCGTTTTCTTGTTTAAAATGGTTAAACAACATTGTTTAAAGTCCAACAAACCCAACAATGGTATCAGAGCCGGATATGTGGATGACTAGTTTCATATGTTCTTGTATATTTGGATATATAAGGTTTAACAACCTTATTAGGGCTGTTTTGTGATGATTTGATGATACCCCAACCTTTCAAGGTTGTAATCATGCATGCTTATGATTGGATCTTGAAAGGAAGATATCAAATTGGTTGATTGTGTTTTTGTTTGGACAATAGACCCTAAATTCTTAGTTTGTGTTGGCTGAAAATTTAGGGTCAAATGGGGTTCATTTTGGTTCTTGAAATTATGTATGTGGATACATATATTAGTGCATAACATAGCCTTGACCATGTGTGTTTTGGATTTGGTTGATTGTAATCTTGTCATGTTGGTTGTATTCATTCTTTATGGGTTGTAATAATCCTTTTGGTGTTTCTATTTGGATTGTAATTTGTTTATTCATTTGGTAATGTAATAAATAGATTAGGAGTTATTTTTCTTTTACTAGAAAATATGTATTAGGATATATATTTTGTAAAAGAAGATGCTCGGGAAGGAAGCACAAAAGGAAGACACAAAGGATGGACTTGAAGCATTTGGATGCAAGTTCAAGTGGGAGTCTTTGATGACCTCATCATTTGTGTTGTGTTGAACCCTTAGGAAAGACCTTATGACAACACTTGTGATGGCAAACAAGTGTAGTCAACTTAGTGGCTATAGTTATGCACATATGCTTGTATGATTGTACTTGTTTGGTTGTTTGTTGTGTGATTGTTATTTGACATTTGGATGTGCATAACAAACTAATTAACAAACTTAACAAGCTGAATTTTATGGTTCCTAATCATTAAGTGATTAATAAAAGGTTATTAAAAGGATTAGTGATTTAATAAAAGAGGTTTTATTAAAAGTGAACCATAGGATACCTTGCATTTGAAAGCATGCAAATACAAGGTAAATAGAGTTTTCAAACTAGAATCAATGAAAACTAAAAATCCCTTTTTCAAACAAGTTTAACACCGTCCTTTTGCACAACACTTAAGTCATTTGGAAACTCTTAATGGGATAAAGGTCACCTAACCATTTTGAGGGAACTTATGACTTAAGGTGGGAATACCACATTGGTGGGATAAAGGTCACCTAACCACTTGTGTTGGTAAACTCACATGTGTGTGCAAGTAGGGTAACTTGATTTGCAAACCATGTTGAATGGATCACCTAAGATATGGTTTCCAAATGGTGTTGATGGGATTAACATGCCGACTTTGCATATGACGTTTAAAGTCGATCCCATACCGCTAGAAGTTGCAAAGGGTTGCAATTGTCAAATATTGACTACCTTGTTAATTTGAATAATGGGATAAAGGTCACCTAACCATTATTTGAATGTAACGTTGGATTCTAGATTTTAATTATTAATTGTCTATGAGACATAAAGGGTATTAATAATTAAAATGAAATTTTTCAGAAATACTAAAAAGAACTTTGTAAAATTTGTAGAATGACCGCAAACCATAATGCTACCACCCCGACCGTCCATACCCTATCACTGAGAGCTATTTTAGAGAGGGATCGTCTGTACCATAATAACCTTATGGACTAGTCTCGAAACTTAAGAATTGTTCTCAAGCAAGAGCAAAGGCATGTGTCCTTGACGATCCTATTCCTAACCAACCCGACCCCGACGATGTTAAGGCCATTCCCGATCCTAAGGCAAATGTTGCAAAAGGAGAAGGGCACATCAAAGGCAATGGGTAAGGGTAGATCAGAGCGGAACCTCCAAAACCTAAGCTTATGAAGCTTAAGGTAACCGAAAACGATCCATGCTTTGAGTATGGTGAGATAGGTCATTTGAAAGGGATTCATCCAACCTATCTTAATGAGTTGAGAAATAAAAGGGATGCTGGGCAAACCTTAAGTATAACTTTCATAATCCATATTAACTTAGGTGTTATTTCCTAAAAGCACATGGGTAATTGGATACCTCATATGGAACTCACTATTGCAATTTGTTGCAAGGGTTCAAAAGAAATAAGCACTTTAAGAAAGGAGACTATGTTTTGAAACTTTCAAAAGGTTTGGAAGTTATTCATCAAAACATGTTATATGCTCCTAGTTTGACTAGGAACATGATTTAAGTTTCACTTTTAAAACGATATGGTTATGATTTAAAGTTAGTAAATAATGGTATTTATATTTATATGGATGATATACATTATTTCAAGGCCATGCCTTCTAATGATGTTGATGAATTGGTTCATGATGATTCGTCCTATAATAAAACATTATACCCATCATGCACTAAGAGACTTAAAATGGTTTAAGTAACTCTTATTCTTGTCATTGTCAACTTGGTTACATAAACAAGAATCGGATTTAAACACTTTAAAAGAATGGTCTTTTAAAAGCAAATGAAAATTGTTCATTTGATAAGTGTGAATCTTGTTTACAAGGTAAGACGACCAACACGCCCTTTAGTGATACTAATGAGAGGGCAAAAAGACTTATTAGGAATCATACATTTGGATGTATGTGCTCCTTTTAATACAATGACAAGGTATGGTGAAACTTACTTCATTACCTTAACCGACGATTATAGTCGCTATGGTTATGTGTACTTGATGACACATAAACATGAAGAATTTGAAATGTTCAAAAAACTTCAAGAATGAAGTAGGAAATCAACTCGATAGAACTACAAAAATTCTCCGTTTAAATAGAGAAGGTGTATACCTAAGTGAGACTTTTAGGGATCATCTAGGAAGTTGTAAGATTGTCTCACAACTTACTCCTCACAGAACACCATAACATAATGATGTGTCTGAAAGGAGATCGAACCCTATTGGATATGGTTCGACCTATGATGGCTATAAGCTCACTACCTCTATCATTTTGGGGTTTCGCACTACTCTCCGAGGCTCGTATTTTGAATATGGCCCAAACCGAGAAAGTGGATTCGACGCCTTTTGAAATATGAAATGGAATAGTTCCATCGCTATCATATTTAAAATTATGGGTTATGAAGCTTATGTTAAGCTTAACACCCAAACCAACTGCAAGTCGATTCACTAAGTGTAAATTTGTTGGATATACAAAAGGACTGTATATGATACTACTTCTTTGATCCAACAGAGCAAAAGGTATTCATTGCTCAAAAGGCAGAGTTCTTGGAAGCCAAGTTCCTTATGGAAGGAATGACGCATAGAACAGTGGAATTTGATGAAGATCAAGATCCACAAACCGATACACGGTTGGTTGACACTAGCTGTCAACAATAGGTTGTTGACGATGATCAAGAGGTTGATCAATACGCACAAAACATTCAAAGATCTGGTAGAGTTAGCATTTCACCTGAAATATATGGATTTTTTCATGGATGGATGCTATGAGGTTGACTCCGAAGAGCCAAATACATACCATGATACAATGTCCAATTCGAATTGTGATATGTGGCTAGGAGCCATGAACGTAAAGATGCAATTCATGTATGACAACCAAGTTTGGGAATTGGTTGACTCTTCACTTAACTCCAAACCGGTTGGATGCAAGTGGGTTTTCAAGAAGAAAACTGACATGCATGGAAACTTGGATACTTACAAGGCAAGACTTGTAGCAAAAGGTTTCACTCTAAGTCAAAGGGTTGATTATGATGAAACCTTCTCGCAAATGGCAATGCTAAAGTCATCCTGATAAAGTATGCAAGTTAAAAAAATATCAATCTATGGATTGAGACCAGCATCGAGAAATTGGAATCAACATTTTGATGAAAGATCAAGAAATTGGGTTTCATCAAGAACGCTAACAAGGATTGTGTGTATCAAGGGGCTAGTGGGAGTACAATTACGTTCTTAGTATTGTATGTTGATGACATACTACACTTGGAAATTATCTTTCCAAAAGGGATCTCCGTGAAGCCGTCTCTATTTTGGAAATAAAGATCTATAGGGATAGAGCGAAGCGGTTGATAGGGTTAAACCAAAGTGCATACATTGATAAAATCTTGAAAAGGTTCAAGATGGAAAACTCTAAGAAAGGTATAGTACCTATTCAAAGAGGGACAACATTGAGTGCATCTCAATGTCCAAGCTCAAACGATGAGCAACATCGAATGAAGGACATCCCATATGCGTCTGCTATAGGATCCATCATGTATGCGATGATATGCACTAGACTGGACGAGTCATGCGCGTTAAGCATGACAAATAGATATCAGCAGAATCCAAGTAACAGCCATTGGATGGTTGTTGAATGTATATTGGAATACCTTAGGAGGACTAAGGATATGTTTCTAATATATGGATCTGATGAAGAGGAACTGGTTGTGAAGGGTTACACGAATGCTAGTTTCCAAACTGATCGAGATGATCCTCGATCACAATCGGGGTACATCTCCATTATGAATAGGGTAGCATTGTCCACTACAGAATTCGAATACATAGCCGCCTCATTAGCAGCTTGGGAAGCTGCATGGATAAAAGGTTTATCACCAGTCTAAGGATGGTCTCTACCATTCAAGACTCCTTAGAAATCTTTATGATGACGAGGGTGCGATTGTTCAAATCAAGGAACCCCGTGCACGTCAAAAGATTAGGCACAATGAGCGGAGATTCAGCTACATAAGGGATGAAGTTGAAAAGGGAAACATATGTATTCGCAAAGTTCATTTTGATCAAAACATTGCGGATCCACTCACGAAGCTCCTTGAAAGGGCAAAGCATGAAAGTCATACTTGTGCCTCAGGACTTCGATATTCTAGTGATTGGAATTGATCTGTTTAGTATTAATATTATTAATATGGAACAATAGTAATACTTAACTTATCTATGTGTTTACGATATTTTAAGTGATGTTCCTTTTAGCATGTTTACATCCATGAATAATTTTATTATTCTAAATGTCCGTAGTCGGTCATATTTGTGGGAACAAATATGAATGTAAGACTATTATGAACTTGGATTGGTGGATATTCATAAGGCATGGATATAGAGCAATTGGTTGCTGCCAAGGTTCATAGATATTCGTGGGATACGAATATTGGAATGACCCGCATCTCAAATCTTACTACATGGAATCTTGTTGATTGATCATAAGTAAATTTGAGTAAAGGCGAATATCATTTGGTATCCTCCGACCTAGATACATATTGGATTTTGATATTCACCAAGTGTTATACCTTGAGCTAGTCCTTCACTGATATGAAATAATTGTCAGTACATAAGGCTATGTTCAGGTATGACATAAGGTGATTGTGAGAAACGTATGTAGTCAAGATGGGATTTGTTCCTCTTATTCGTTGAGAGTATGATGTCTAAGGCCTGATTAAGTTAAATCAACAAGGAATGATCATTCTGTGTCCTTGGATTTAACATGACATCTGTAACAAAAGGATAGATGATTGATTCACCTAAATCATTTCAAGTAGGGTACTTGAAGGGAATGATGTTATTGAATGGCTATAAGTCATGCGTATTAAGGGTAGTAAACCGTTGTTAGGCGGTATTTACTGCATGCATCAATCTTCTATGAATCTTGGGCAAGTGGGAGATTGTAGGATTCTGTATGCCCAAGACACTTAGAATATTGATGTGGTTAGTACGTTATGATCCAAGTCGGGTTATACCCAATAACAAGCTTAGCAAACACCAATTAATATTTAATTGATGATGTGATCATGCAATTAAATATTTACACCAATTTAGAAAATGGGTTTTCTAAACGAGTTGCATATGAGTGGGAACAACTTATTAGGATAATTTGTTCAATTATATTATTTGATGTGTTATTAGATGACACCAAATAATAATGAGAAATTATAACTTATAGATTAATTGGTTAATTATATAAGTTATACAACTTGAACATTTAATTAAGTGTTGATTAAATGTCTAGTTGCAAGACATATTTTAAAATGTATGTGTGTTAATTTAAAGAGGGAAAAAACCCCACTTTTAAATTATATGGGGCCGGCCCCTATGAGGGTGATTGGACCAATTTCTCTTGGAGACTAAACATACATTAAAGGGTTTTGTCTTCTCAAAAATATTCAAGCCATTCATAGTTCATGCAACAAACACAAAAGTCTCCTTTTTCTCTCTCAATAACCACGGCCAGCAGCTGGGTTTTCTTTGAGTTTTGAAGCAATTTTTGTGTGCATCTTGGTGTTTCTCATCCTAACAAGAGTGGTGCTTGCTTAGAAGCTTGGGGTAAACACACTTGAGGAGTCCTCCTTTGGGTTCTTGGCCGTTTATGTGACATCAAATCTCTTCAACAAAGCTGCTGAAAAACTCACGGGTTTGAAAGATGTTTTTGGCAGCTCATCTCTTGGTGTTGTGGTGTCCAAAATCAAGCAACTAAGAAGCCTACTTGAAGCCTTGTGGGGGTAGTCACTTGAGAGTTTCT
Organism: Flaveria linearis; assembly: GCA_024085815.1. Lineage (NCBI taxonomy): Eukaryota > Viridiplantae > Streptophyta > Magnoliopsida > Asterales > Asteraceae > Flaveria > Flaveria linearis. The sequence continues at coordinate 57,369,605 of CM044003.1, read as the reverse complement.
TCCTTCAAGCTTTGGCCGAAGATCTAGCATGCAAACACCCTTTCTTAGTCGATTTTCTAGTTGGAGAAAGATGGGTTTCATGGCTGAAACAAAGTTCCAGCAGCATTGTTTGTTCACTGCTGGAATTCGATTCCAGCAAGGTTCTTGGACGATTTAGGTATACAAATCTTAGCAAAAGGGTGTTGCTAAGAGGGCTTGTGGATATGAACACATGTGAACATCTATTGTTGATGTTTTGACCATCCAAGAGCAGCTTCATCTTCATCATGCATCCACATTTTTAACAGCTTCATCCACGGTTTTTGACAGCCTCTAAAGGTAGTACATTGTGTTGATTTGGTTGTTATGTTTGCTTCTTGATAACTAATCTATTCACATATATATGATCCTTTGTCTTTGGGTTTGTTGAAACAATATTATGAACTAAAATTTTCAGTTTATAGAACACGAAATTAAGTTCATATTCCGCTGCGTTTTCTTGTTTAAAATGGTTAAACAACATTGTTTAAAGTCCAACAAACCCAACAATTAAAGTTTTGGAAAAGATTTCATGATGCGATGGGGACGAGGCTACATATTAACACGACTTATCATCCTCAGACAGATGGTCAGTCTGAGAGGATCATCCAAATGCTCGAGGATATGCTTCGAGCATGCGTGATCGACTTTGGAGGAAGTTGGGATGATCATTTACCTTTAGCGGAATTCTCATACAATAATAGTTATCATGCCAGCATTGGTATGCCACCTACGAGATGCTATACGGTAGAAGGTATTGAACACCAGTATGTTGGGGTGATATTAGACAGAAAGAGTTGGGAAGTATCAAGGTGATTGAGGCTATGATGGAAAAGTTAGAAAGGATCAAAGCTTTTATGAAGGCAGCAAAAGATAGACAGAAGTCATATGCTGACAAAAGGCATAGACCAATAGAGTTCAACATAGGTGATATAGTCATGTTGAAGGTCTCGCCTTGGAAGGGAATCATTCAGTTCAGGAAACGGGGTAAGCTAAGCCCAAGATACATAGGTCCTTTCCGAATCATCGCATGTGTAGGAGAGGTTGATGGGTTTTGAACATGTTTATCAAAGCTAGTTTACCATTTAAACTATAAAAACGCAGTGGAATTAAGTTTTAAACATATGGTTAATAATCTGAACTTTTTATTCATTTTAAACCAAAACAAAACCCAAGAACAAGGATCATATATATATATGTGAACTAGTGTGCTATCAAACCCTAAAAACAAACATAGGGTGTTCATAGAAACAACCTTCCTTGCACAAGATGTTGTAGATGTATAAGATGAAGATGGTGATGTTCTTGAATGTCCAGCCCCCAAGATAGAAAGCCTCAAGTTGTGATACCCACAAGCTCTTCCAAACACCTAGCTAGTTAGGGAGCTCAACACCAAAATCTCTACAAATGCACCTTCAAGAATCCGAAATTTTCAGCCTTGTTTGAGCCTCTAGTCCGAAAATTCAGCCCTTGCTTGAGAGAGTTCTTGCTAGAGTGTGTATGAGAGAAATGTGTGAAATGATGGAAGAGTGTAAGGAAGGTTTAAGTCTTGTAAAGACCAAGACATAAAAGGTTCCCAATGCCCACATGGGGCGGCCGAAATTTGTTCAAAAATGGGTTCCCCCATTTTGAAACTTTTATATAATTTTACTCTTTCAACCCTTAGTTTATAAAATTAAAACCTATTTTAATTTTATAACATTAAAGCACTTTTATTTGTTATTATTTAACCAATTTAAATAATGAAACAAATAATTTCTCATGAACAAATTCTCCACATAATGTTGTTCTTTTACAAAAGCAACAATTTAGAAAACCCATTTTCTAAATTGGTGTCAATATTTATTTGTATGATCTCATCAATGAATAAATATTTATTGGTGTTTCTTTTTGCTTGTTATTGGGTATGACCCGACTTGGATCATAACATACTAACCACATCAATCTTGTATGTGTCTTGTGCATATAAGATCCAACAAAGGTGTCCTATCTATTAGAATTGGCTGATGAGTTAAGTGGAATTCATCCAATATTCCATGTATCTCATCTGAGGAAGTGTATAGCCGATGAAGATATGATTGTCCCACTGGAGGATATCGAGGTGGATGAACGGCTTAATTATATAGAATAACCAGTGGCAATCATTGATCGAAAAGAGAAGAGATTGCGGAATAAAGTGGTTCCACTGGTACGTGCATTGGAAACACCAAAAGGGTTCAAAGTCTACGTGGGAGACTGAAGAAGAGATGAGACAGCATTACCCACAGTTATTCAAAGAGTGATGGATTTCGGGGACGAAACCCCTTTAAGGGGGGTAGACCTGTAACACCCGCAAATTTTGACAAAATAAAAAGAAAACTAATGAGAAAAGAAATGGGAAAGTATCTTGAGAAATAGGAAAGGAAGTAAAAGTGGAGGGGCAAAAGTGCAAAATGGACAAAACTCCATTATTTTATTATTACTTTAAGCATGGCCGCCCATATCAGCCTCCATAAAATGCTTTTGTCGACTAGAAGAGAAGAAGAAGCAAGAAACCGATGTTCTCTCGGTTAAAGGAGAAGAAGAAGCTGAATTTATGTTTGGTTAAGTTTTTTATAAGTTTTTGGTTTGGTTTTTATCGGTTTTGACCGTGAAACCAGGTTCTACATGTTCTTATGTGTGTATATGTGTTCAGTTGGGTGTTTTTGACATGTTTAGGTGTTAGAAACCTTTATGAGTTTGAATTTGAAGGAGTTAAGCTTGGAAGCAGAAAAGGTGAGTTTCTAGACCCAGGTTTTTATTATATGTTTATACTTGGAAGCAGAAAAGGTGAGTTTCTAGACCCAGGTTTTTATTATATGTTTTAATTGGTTTTGGGGCTGAAAATACATGTAAAACATTTTTATAAGTTTTATGTATGTAACCACATGTATATGTGTATGACTTTGGGTATTCATTATTCTTATTGCCTTGTAATTGTTAGAATGGTTGTAATAACTTTAGAACAGGCTAAGTTAATGTTTGGGACTGAAAAATAACTTAGAAAACATGTATGTATGTGGTCATGCGCCCAAACAGGGCCCATGCGCCTAAGAAATTTGCCTTAGAAAACTTTAAGTGTGGTCATGTGCCCAAATAGGACTCAGCACATGGAAAATTTACTTAGGAAGTCTAATTGTGGTTGATGGACCCAAACAGTACCCCATGCGCCTAAACAGTAGTTCATGCGCCTAAGTTTTTGCCCAAACGCCTAAGTGTTAGGGGTGATGTGCCCTAATAGTGCCCGTGTGCCCAACTTAACCTTAGGCCCCTAAGTACAGGGTCATGTGCCTGAACAGTAGAAACACCTAGAATTAGGCTGAAAATGCCAAAGAGACCTATGGTTAAGTTGGGCGCATGTGCCTGTATAGTGTTGAAACTCCTAAACAGGCCTCATGCACCTGTATAGTGTTAAAACGCCTAAAACACTTAGAATTTTTCTGGGATTTTTAGAAAGATTAGAATTTTAGTGTTTTGACCCTAGTTTGACTTAAGGCTTATATGTGCCTATTTTATGCATGGTTATGCTCTATTCTTATGTTCCTGATATATATTGATGTCTGACTTTATGTAGTCTGTTGATTATCATAAACGTAAAGTATTATCATTAAAGAAAGTGAAAAGATTAATGATGATGGAAGTGGAACATAAACAATGAATGAAAGAAAAGGCTTGCAAGCAGAATGGAAGGAGGATCATAACTCATTAAGAGTTATTAGCTCAACTGTGTGTATTATAGCATGCGATTTTGGCTAACCCATGAGGGTTCACACACAGGGGGATTAGTCTTGGTTACTGATCCATCGTACGAAACAGGATCCTTGTCACTTTACCCTAGAAATGTAATGGCTTTGTGCCTGGATATGATGTAGCTTCGTGCCAGGAAATGAAGTGGCTTTGTGCCCGAAATGGTGGCTTCGGGCCATGATGGGGGTAAAGTTTGATAGGATCTAGAAACAGTGAAAAATAATGATAAAGTACGAAACGAACGAATACGTGTGATAATGGATGATGAATAAGTTTATACCATGTTGTATGTATGATGAATGCTCATGTACGAAAATAAAGAAAGTATTTTGCTAAGGAAGAGTATTTTCATATATATTAACTTTATAAAGTATCTCAATGCCTTAAAACTAGAACTCACTCAGCAACGCTGACTTTTATGCATTTTCATTTGGCAGGTAATTTTGTTGAGGATGGCGCGTGGGGAGGCTACTCGGCAGGGCAAGACTAGCATCCATTCACGCATAATATTGTTGTTGTTTTGTAATGCAATTAAATGTTGCTTTTGTGACCTAAACAATGTTGTATTACTTAACAACATAATTATCAATCAAATGAATGGTTTTTGTTAATGTAATTCCACTACTAAATCTTATGTAATGTGTAATGTTTTATGTAATAATGCAATGATTGTCCAACTATAAGCGTCTCGAAAACGGGTCCTTACAAAGAAAAAGAAGAATTTGCTGAGCGGTGAGTTTTTCTTGTGTTTTGTAAGGTTTCAACCAAATTTTCAGTCTTACAACCAAGCCTTATGTGTTTGGGTGTGTTCAGTTGTGTGCTTTTGGCATGTTTAGGTGTTAGAATTCTTTGAGAGCTCAAACTTCAAGAAGTTTGGTTCAAAGGCTGCAATGGGTGAGTTATAGATCCCCTATTTTCTGTTTTAAACGTGTTTTGGGGCTGAAAATGTATGCAAACCACTTTTACAACTTACAAGTATGTTTTATCGTATGTTATTACTCTTGTTTATACAGATGAATGTATGTTTGGGGTATGTACGGTTGTGTTTCCTGTTTATATGGCAGTTTTAGGTGATTAGTAAGTTAGTTTTGGGCTAAGAATGTGATAGGATAATGATTTAGGGACTGAAAATTAGCATGGTATAGACCTGGTAAAGTGCCCTTGCGCCTAAGTTCCCCATGCACCCAACACTTAGCCCATGCGCCTGAGTTACCCATGCGCCTAAGTGTTCATGCGCCAAAATTCCCCATACGCCCAACACTTAGCCCATGCACCTAAGTATGCTCATGCGCCCAACTGCCCATGCGCCCGCATAGTGTTCATGCGCCCGTATAGTTCTCATGCTCCTAAATAGTTCCCATGCGCCTAATTTTCTTCATGCGCCTAAGTGTTCCCATGCGCCCAAGTATCCATGCGCCTGCATAGTGCCTATGCTCCTACATAGTGCTCATGTGCCTAAAGCTTTAGAAAAATTTCTAAAATTTTAGGGAAATAGAAATTTAAAGGTTAAGACCAGGAATGTTTAGTGATTATGTTTTGTTAGTATTATGCATGTTTGTGGTCAAATAATTATGTTCCATATTATGTATTATTACATGACTTTACGTGATGTGTTAATGCTAGTATACGTAAAGTATTATCGTAAATGAAGCGAAAGCTTAAAGATAATGAAAAGTGGAACATAACGAATGAATGAAAGTCTTGCAAACAAAATTTAAAGAGGTTCACAACTCATTGAGAGTTGTTAGCTCAACTGTGTTATATAGTGTGCGATCTTGGCTAACCCATGAGGGTTCACACATAGGGGGAGTCAGTCTTGGTGACTGATCCATACGTGCAAAACGAGATCCTTGTCTCTTAACCCTGAGACTGAGGTGGCTTTGTGCCTGACGATGGGGTATAGCTTATGACATGATCTAGATAGAAGTGAAAGAATATGAAAAAGTGTGAAATGAACGAATACATGCGATAATAGAAGATTAATAAATCAATACCTTGATGTATGTACGTTGAATGACAATGTAGGAAAGTAAAAAAAATGTTTTTAAGTAAATAGAAAGTATTTTACTCATTAAAAACTAGAACTCACTCAGCAACCTGACTTTTATGTATTTTTAGTTGGCAGGTAATTCGTTGCTGAGGATGACACGAGGGTGAAGCTACTTGGCAAATAAGAGACTGGCATCCATCTTATGCATACATGTTATTTTTGTCTTGTAATGCAACTAAATATTATTTTGTAACTTTAACAATGATGTATTACTTGGCATAAGTAATTATTAATGCATGAAGTCATTTTTTGTTAAATTATTCCGCTACAATGGTTTAGCATTCTAATGAATCTTCATGTGTTTTAAATGTTATGTGCGATGAATGTCCAACTGTAAGCGTTTAGGGAACGACGCCTTACAAGTTCTATCAGAGCCAAAGTTTAAGAGAATTGGGTAAAATATTTTCAAAACCTAAAAATTAAACTGAGAATGGGACAAGGAAAGGGAAGGGATGCCAACCCAAGTAGCTACATGCCATCAGATAATTTTCTTAGAGCTAAATGGTATTATGTGCGTGTGTTATTTGACTTATGTGCTTTTAGTAGATTTGAGTACTGATGTAGTCAGGATAGGAAGTGGTTGGGGAATGATGAGTAAAGTAAGTGGCTAATCATAACTGGTCACTATAATTAGGGACTTGCTATACTTGACATTATCAGAGCTATTACATTGAATGATCGTATTGGTGTTTAAATCTTATAGTGATTAGAGATGGCCAGTGGTAGATTATCAAAGGCTTCACAAGGTGAGTATGTGGTGGACGTGGTGATGGACTGCGTGTTATGAGGAATAGGGCTGAGGTTGCCGAAACGGAACCTAAAAAGCCCAAGGTCCATCACCAGCAAGGTGGTGATAAGAGTGTGAACCTGAGGGCCTCATTGAAATTGGCAGTAGTTGAGGAGGTCCATCAAGTCTTGCGGATGATTCTACCGTCTGTGGTGACTGAAGTGATTAGGGCTGCGAGGGAGGAAGAAAAGAAGGAAAAGAAGGAAAAGAAGGAAAAGAATAAAACCGTTGAGAGAGGAGAAAGAGAGAAACCGATGGCTGAGATGGTTGCGTCCAGTGATGATGACGAGGATGAGGCTGTGCAAGAAACAACACGGGGCTGTAACTACGGGGCTATAACTATGGGGCATTTCAAAGATGCAAGCCCCCAATGTTTGATGGGAATGGTAATGTTGCTGCTGCTCATCGATGGGTGAGGGAGATGGAGGCGGTACTTCATATCAGCGAGTGCCGAGAGGATCAAAAGGTGAAGTTTGCTACCCACTCGTTTGTGGATTTGGCCTTATGCTGGTGGACCAACATTGTCCAGGCTGAGGGTAGCAGGGCCATTGGCAGGATGAGGTGGCCAGAACTAAAGAAGCTGGTGATTGAGGAATTTTGTCCTCATAGGGAACTCGATAAGATCGAGAGGGAGTTCCTACAGTTGGAGGCGGGAACCATGACGCACTAGTAGTATACGACGAAATTCAATAAGATGGCAAGGATAGTGCCAGATCAGGTGACACCCGTGTCATGAAAGATCAAGAGATATATTCAGGTCTTCTGGTAGATATTCGCAGACATCTGATCACCGCCCAGCCAGGTACGTTAAGGTCGGTGGTTGATCTGGCGGGGAGACTATATGATGAGCGAGAGGCGTTGGTAGTGGTAGAGGTGAGTAAGAAGGGAGGTGGTGACAAGAACCGGAATGGGAAGCGATTTGATCGTGGTGGTTTCACTCCTAATAACAAGAAGGCAAGGGTGGATGGTCGAAGGGTGGTTACATACGAAGAAGGGTGGTTACATACGAAGAGGTGTGGTAAATGTAGAAGGGAGCATACGGATAAACATAAACAGTTGTAAAACATTTTAAGCATGCATTTTCAGCCCTAAAAATGTTTAAAATACATAAAATCCAGGGTCTAGAACTCACCTACAACAGTCTTCAAGTAAAACTCCACCGAACATGAAGTTTCTAAGAGTTCAAACACCTAAAACAAACCACAACAAGCAACTAAACACATAAAACACATAAAAATCGGTTTCAAGGTCAAAAACCCATCAAAACCAAACCAATTATACAAAGAAACACATACCGAAGGCAAACACAGCTTCTTCTTCTTGAAACCGATAGATACTTCTCCTTTCTTTCTTCTTTCTTGTTTCAGTCAAAAAAGCAGATTATGGAAAGTATGGTGGGCGGCCATACTTCAAATATATTAAACTATTGAGTTTGTGTACTTCATACACAAGGCCCCCCTCCATTATTGTTCTTTTTCATTCTCTTCAAGATACTTTTATTTCCTTCTTTTTATTACTTTTTTTTCTTTCATTTTGACAAAAGTTTCTGGTGTTACACGCCTGCATAGTGCTCATGCGCCTAAAGTCTTAGATAAATTTTTGAAAATTTAGGGAAATAGAAATTTAAAGGTTAAGACCTGGAATGTTTAGTGATTATGTTTAATTAGTATTATGCATGTTTGTGGTCATACAATTATGTTCCATATTATGTATTATTACGTGACTTTACGTGATGTGTTAATGCTAGTATACGTAAAGTATTATCTTCATTGGAATCACACTAATCGATCACACATGGAACATAGTATATATTGTTTAAATAAAACCTAAAACCAAACACGACACCAGATGAATGACCTTTAAAATCAATCCGCTCCTTTCCAAAACTTATCCACAAGATTCCAAACCAACTTCGTACACCCTTGCCTAAAAAGTCCATTGAATCAATACAAATGACAACTATCGATCCACAATCCATTATCGACGATCAAGAGTAGGAAACAAGGTGCAAAGGACCAATAAACTAATCGTATTTCACAAGAGAAGAATAGAGAATCAAATTACAGTGGAAATGAAAGTATCAGACGTCTAATGACAAACTTAATTCATGATTGATTAAAAAGAAGTCAAATCAAGGTTACACGACCAATTAAATAAGATTTACTTGTGTAATAATCAAATTTGTACAACGATTGGTGCGTCAATGTATTCACAAAAGCATAACCGAATACATGGGAAAGGAATATTAATAAAAAACATTAAACACCAATAGTTCTCGTAGGGATAATTTTTGCTTTTCGTAGCAACCTAAAATGTGATAGAGTTTTGATTCTCAAGCCTTCTAAAGACACTCCCGAAAAAATCTAATCAAATCTTATTATGATCTTCATTGGACTCACACTAATCAATCACACATTGAACATAAGATGTATTATTTAAATCAAAACCAAAAACAAACACGACACCACACGAATGACCCTTAAAATCAATCCACTGCTTCCCAAAACTTATCCGCAACACTCCAAACCAACTTCATACACTCTTGCCTCAAAAATCCATTGAATCAATACAGATGATGATTATAAATCCACATAATCTATTATGGATGATCAAGAGAAGGAAACAAGGTGCAAAGGACCAATAAACTACTCGTATTTAACTAGAGAAGAATAGAAAATCAAATTACAGTGGAAATGAAACTAATCAGACTTTAAACAGGAAATGTAATGTATGATTGATTTAAAAAGAAGTGAAACTAAGGTAACACGACCAATAAATAAGATTTACTTTTATTTTAATCAAAATTGTCCAACTAGAGATTGGTGCATCAATGCATTCATGAAAGCATAACTGCACACATGGGAATGGAACTATTAATTAAAAAACATTAAACAACATTTGTTCTCGCGAGGATACTTTTTGCTTTTCGTAACAACCTCAAATGCTAGGAAGTTTTGATTCTCAAGCCTTTTAAACACACTCCTGAACTAATCTAATCAAATCTAATTATAATATTCATTGGAATTACACTAATCTATCACAATTGAAACATAGTATATGTTGTTTAAATCAAAACCAAAACAAAACACGACACCGCCCGAATGACCCTTAGAATCAATCCACTCCTGCCTAAAACTTATCTACAACCCTCTAATACCAACGTCGTACAATCTTGCCTAAAAAACCCATTAAATCAATACAAATGATAATTATCGATCCAAAGAATCCTTTATCGACCATCAAGGGAAGGAAACGAACCATAAAGGACCACTAAACTACTCGTTTTTCACTAGATAAGACGAGAGAGTCAAATTATAGTTGAACGAAACTAATCAGACATCATACGAGAAATGTAAGGTGTGATTAATGAATAAGGAGACAAATGAAGGTAAACCGACCAATTAAATAAGATTTACTTGTATTTAATCTAAATCATGCAACTACAGATTGGTGAATGAATGTATTCATTAAGGCATAACTGAATCATGGGAAATGTACTATTTATACAAACACATTGGACAACAATTGTTATCGTATGGATACTTTTTACTTTTTGTAGCAACCTCAAATGCTTTAATGTTTTGATTCTCAAGCATTCTAAACATACTCCCGAACCGATCTAATCAAATCTTATTATTATCTTCACTGGAATCACACTAATCGATCACACATGGAAGATAATATATATTGTTGAAATCGTAATCAAAACCAAACACGACACCACACGAATGACCCTTAAATTCAACCAACTCATGCCCAAAACATATCCACAACACCCTAAAACCAACTTCGTACACTCTGGCTCAACAATCCATTGAATCAATACAAATGACAACTATCGATTTTAAAGAATCCTTTTTAGATCATGAAGGGAAGGAAACGAGGTAGAAAGGACCACTAAACTACTCATATTTCACTAGATAAGATAAGAGAGTCATATTACCGTGGAAATGAAACTAATCAGATGACAAAGGAGAAACGTTATATGTGATTGATGAAAAAGAAATCAAATGAAGGTAACACCACCAAGTAAATAAGCTTTACTTGTATTTAAATCAAAATTACGTAACTACAGATTGGTGAATCAATTTATTCACGAAGGCATAACTGAATACATAGGAAACGAACTATATATGCAAAAACATTAGACAACAACAGTTTTCACATGGATACTTTTTGCTTTTCTAAACAACCTCAAATGCTCTGAAGTGTTGATTCTCAAGCCTTGTAAACACACTCCTGAACCAATCTAATCAAATCTGATTATTATCTTCATTGAAATCACACTAATCGATCACACATGGAACATAGTATATATTGTTCAAATAGAAACTAAAACCAAACACGACACCACATGAATGAACCTTAAAATCAATCCGCTCCTTCCTAAAACTTGTCCACAAAACTCCAAACCAACTTCATACACTCTTGCCTAAAAAATTCATTTAATCAATACAAATGACAACTATAGAGCCACAAAATTCATTATCGACGATGAAGAGAAGGAAACAAGATGCAAAGGACCAATAAACTAATCGTATTTCACCAGAAAAGAATAGAGAATCAAATTACAGTGAAAATGAAACTAATCAGACGTCCAACGAAAAAAGTAATGCATGATTGATTAAAACGAAGTCAAATCAAGGTTACACAACCAATTAAAATGTTATCACAAAAGCATAACCAAATATATGGGAAAGGAAATATTAATCAAAAAACATTAAACTACAATAGTTCTCCTATGTATACTTTTTACTTTTCATAGCAACCTAAAATGTTATGGAGTTTTGATTCTCAAGATTTCTAAAGACACTCTCGAAAAATCTAATCAAAATGTTATTATGATTTTCATTGGAATCACACTAATCGATCACACATTGAACATAATATGTATTATTTAAATTAAAACCAAAACCAAACACGACACCACACGAATGACCCTTAAAATCAATCCACTACTTCCCAAACTTATCCGCAATACTCCAAACGAACTTCATACACTCTTGCCTCAAAAATCCATTGAATCAATACAGATGACAATTATCGATACATACAATCTATTATGGACGATCAAGAAAAGGAAACAAGGTGCAAAGGACCAATAAACTACTCGTATTTAACTAGAGAAGAATAGAGAATCAAAATAGAGTGGAAATGAAGCTAATCAGACTTTAAACGGGAAACGTAATGTATGATTGATTAAAAAGAAGTCAAACTAAGGTAACATGACCATTAAATAAGATTTACTTTTATTTTAATCAAAATTGTCCAACTAGAGATTGTTGCATCAATGCATTCATGAAAACATAACTGAATACATGGGAATGGAACTACTAATAAAAAACATTAAACAACAATAGTTCTCGCACGGACACTTTTTGCTTTTCGTAACAACCTCAAATGCTAGGATGTTTTGATTCTCAAGCCTCTTTAACAAACTACCGAACCAATCTAATCGAATCTAATTATAATCTTCATTGGAGTTAGATTAATCTATCACAATTGGAACATAGTATATATTGTTTAAATTGACACCAAAATCAAACACGACACCACCCGAATGACCCTTAAAACCAATCCACTCCTGCCCGAACTTATAAACAACAATCAAATACCAACATCGTACAGTCTTGCCTCAAAAATCAATTGAATCAATACAAATGACAACTATCGATCCAAAGAATCCTTTTTCGACCATCAAGGGAAGGAAATGAAGCAGAAAGGACCACTAAACTGCTCGTATTTCACTAGATAAGATGAGAGAGTCAAATTATAGTTTAAAAATGAATCTAAACAGATGTCAAATGAAAATTGTTATGTGTGATTGATGAAAAAGGAGTCAAATGATGGTAACCAGACCAATTAAATAAGATTTACTTGTATTTTAATCTAAATCATGCAACTATAGATTGGTGAATCAATTTATTCATGAAGGCAAAACTGAATACATAGGAAATGAACTATTTATACAAAAGCATTAGACAACAATAGTTATCAAATGACTACTTTTTGCTTTTCATAACAACCTCAAATCACACTAATCGATCACACGTGGAACATAATATATATTTTTTAAATCGTAACCAAACTAAACAATAACCAAACAAATGACCCATAAATTCAGCCAATCCTACGCAAAACTTATCCACAACACTCTGAAACCAACTTCGTACACTCTAGCCTCAAAAATATATTGAATCTATACAAATGATAACTATCGATTCAAAGAAACCTTTTTCAACCATCAAGAGATGGAAACAAGGTAGAAAGGACCACTAAACTAGTCGTATTTCACTAGATAAGTTGAGATAGTCATATTACAGTGGAAATAAAACTAATCAAACCTCAAAAGGGAAACGTAATATGTGATTGATGAAAAAGGAGTCAAATGAAAGTAATATGACCAATTAAATAAGATTTACTTGTATTTAAATCAAAATTATGCAACTAGAGATTGGTGAATCAATTTATTCATGAAGGCATAACTGAATACATAGGAAAGGAACTACTTATGCAAAAACATTAAACAATGATAGTTCTCGGCTAGATACGTTTTGCTTTTTGTAACAATCTCAAATGCTATGGAGTTTTGATTCTAAAGCCTTCTAAACACACTCCTAAATAATTCTAATCAAATCTGATTATTACCATCATTGGAATCACACTACATGGAACATAGTATATTTTGTGCGGGACCGGTTAAGGGATGGTCAATACAATCAGTGTCACGATGAGGAGAGTGTTAGAGCACCTAACAGATCATATAGGGAACCTGGGTTTTAGAGTTAAGATGCTAAAAACACAAGTAAGTAAAGAGACAGAACTTAAGAACAATTTATATAAGGTTTTCAAGGATGATGTATATTAATCTCAAGTTCTCCTACAAGAGTTACAATGCATAAGAAATAAGTTAAAAGACATTGATATACTTTATACTACACCCTACAACCGGCCATACTTGAAAAGCCAGTTGGAAAATTGAAAGATAACAAAATCAATGTAGAGTCAAAAGGTAGATTGCCTTTTGATTAGTGACTATGACATGCCATAGCTCACATCCTAATGTAATACAAAAAGGGTAAAAGTACATAAAGTAGATAGTTACAGACAAAGACCTTAATGTACAGTTACAAAAGCATGGACCTTTTCATCAACTTATGCAAGCTGGTAAGTTTTCTGAGTTGCAACGGAAAGTTGGTCAGCTTTTGAAAAAGTACATCAGAGAAAAGTGTGTTCTTCTAAGTATTTGAAAGAATCAGTCTTCACTTCATCAGGATTTAGAAGACTTTGTCTTTGAAGCTTCAGAAGACTTCATCTTTGGCTTCGGAAGATTTGGTCTTTGGCTTCGGTAGACTTTATACTTAGAATATTTCTTGTGCTGAGTATAAAGCTTCCGCAGGAACTTTTAGCTTCAGAAGATTTTATACTTAGCATAATTCTCATGCAATGTATAAAACTTCCATAGCAGTTCTACTTAGTACTTGGTGCATGCATGCAGGAAGCCATTTGGTTGCTTTGGTTGCATCAGCCTCTATATAAACTAAGAAGATTGATCTTCAGTTGATTATCGTTATTAGGATCAAGGCCATTCCTTTCTTCATCAGTTGGTTAGGATCCATCAGACTTTCATAATATCCTCTCATAACATGGAGATAATACAGAGGTAGATCAAGTATGTCTTGCCAGAAGTAGACATCTTGACCACCTTGATCTCTGATGACATACCATCTTTCTGGATTAGCAGTAAAGGTCCAAGACAGGATGGGTCTTCTAGCTACAAGAGGTTGTACTATGGTAGGAGTTGGTTGATCAGCCTCTTGTTGCACCTCCTCATGATGTTCTGACTCATCCTGAGGTTTAGAAGTGGATGCCTTTTTCTTCTTGATTACTTTCTTAGCAGCTATCCTTTTCTTCCTCTTTTGGAGTGTTTAACTAAGAGGGATGGTCTTGATTACCATGTTGTTCTATTGTGCCTCTCTCAGTTGGGTCCTCTTCCCTCACAGGTTCAAAAGAAGAGAGAGTAGAACCCTATTGTGGATCAGAAGATGAAGTTGGCTGTGAAGCAGCTGAAAGTCTAGGTTGTGTTGTCTGTGGTTCAACCTTAACCTCAACCTCAGGAGGAGCTTGGCTTGGTGGAGAATGCAAGTCCACAAGTTATCCCTTCTTAATCTTCTGCTTGACCACCCTAATGTGTCCATCCATAGTGGATAGAGACATTGGACCAAGCCTCCTTCCGGAGAATCCATACAACTTCAAGAAGCTCATCATCCTTTGTCTGTTAGCAGCCTTCTTTTGGCTCTTTTGGATGATGGCCCTTGACTTTATAGCTTCTTCCCTTATTTTTCTCCTAGCAGCTTTTTGTTCATTTATGAATTATAGTTCAAGCTGCGTAAGATACTAAATTCAATGTATTCAAAAGAGAGGGGAAGACGTGCAGATGTTTGGTAGAGACCTATGGCACTCAGGTAGTTGATCAAGTTTTGTCTGTCAGCTTCTTTCTCTACCTGAGGTGGTTCAACTGCCATAGTCTTTTTTTAGGGCTTTCATGAACTGGGCAGCGAGGAGGAGCATCCTTGTATAGTCTCTTTTGTCTTCTTTGTTCTTTGTCTATAAGGAGCAACTCTGCATCCTCTGCCTCCCTTCTCTCTTTGGTCAGCTCTAAGTCTGCCAGTTCATTAAACTCTTCTAAGGGAAGATAGATAAGTTCATCAATGTTGTAGTTCCTGCTTCCAAGATAGTTCAATCTGGTAGCCCTTAACTCACTATTTGAAGTGTTTGGCCTGGGGGCTATCCTGATTGCAGCTTCCATGAAGCCTGAGGAACCAGCTGAATTCTCTCCCCTTAGACTCCTCTTCCTCTCTCTTTCCTCCTCCTCAATCTCCTCAGGAGTCATTTCCTTTTCCCTTTGTCACTCACAGGCCTTGGTGACTCGGGCTGGAGAGAGCTTTGGCCTTCATTGCCTGATGCAGCTGTCAAGCTCTGGCCAGAGAGAGGTTGTGAAACACCTTCACCAATTAGTGCCTCACTGAGGGTACAAGATGTTGTTTAAGTGCTTGACTCCGTGACAATGCTCACAGTTTCAGTCACCGGACCTTCAGTCAAGAATTCCCTTTCGAAGCTAATCATAGGGTCCACCTCAAAATCTAGTTGACCAATGACATTGCCTGCTTGCAATTGTCTTATTATATGTCTGAGTTCTTCCATGATCCTATCTTGAATTCTCTCAGCCACTATGTCAGCTTACCTATTTTGACTTGGGTTAGCAAGTGGCATATTGACTAGAGAAAGGCTGTCATAGTAGTTCATAGTCTGAAAATTGAAGACCTCTTGCTGTCCTTGAACTCTATGCAGTATGAGGGCTCTTCTTTCAGCATCATACCTCCAACCGTGTATTTCATTTGTAGCTCCAGAAGGTGGGTATGACATTGCCCTTGGTATGCCCTCCTAAAATAAACTTCGGATAAGTGAGTTTACATCAATGTGAATTTGAGGAGGTTGCTGAGCCTGGACAATTGCAAGTAAGGTTATTGAGTCCTTAACGTCCATACTCTGGGAAGGACTCCCAGGTTCTGTGATTGTAATAACTTCCTTCCCCTTTTTGGTAGCATCACCCACTTACATAGGTGAGCTGGAGGTTAAGTCAATTGCATCCTCAGGTTCTTGTGTTCTTGGTTGAATCCTTCTGAAGGGTCTCCTAGTTAGTTGTTCCTTGAGATCAAAAATCTCAAGTTGTTACTCATTGACCCTTCTTTGCAAGGTAGTCACTAGAGATTCCAAGTGACTAACCTTAGAGACTAAATAAATGCATGTTTTAGATAGTTTTTGCACCTTTATTCTAAGATTCCCCTCATCTTCAGTAGAAGAATCACTGGGGGATGAGATAATTGGACCTAAGTATTCTTCCTTATCACCAGCTTGTTGTTCTTGGCAACTTGTTTTCCCCTGCTCACTAACAGATTCAATTGAAGTGTTAATAGACTGGGTTGCCATGGTTGAGGTCTTAATAATGTAATCGCTTTTAGAAGTGCGAGCCTCTTCCATATGGATCTCCTGAATAGGTTCAAGAAGATCCACCTCAGTAGGGGGTGGATGATGTGGGCTAGATATAGGGGACACAGGAGTACTCATCTCTCTTTGAGTAGGGAAGGAGAAGAGAGAGTCATGATACTCGCTGAGTGCTATATCTTCATCATCATAGAATTTTAGGTTGGGCATGGGTTGATTTAAGTTTAAAGGCTGGGGGTGGAAACTTTCCCCTGAAGGTTGTTCACTAAAGTATTAAGACTCTAAGTGAAGGCTTAAGGCTTGTTGGGTCATGAGCTCATCAGCGTGAGGATGAGGAACCTCATGGCTGATTCTTGGTGAGATGGGAGTGGTTTGCTCCTCAGGAAAAGTGGGAGCTCCATTGTCCACTTCTTCCTATATGGGTGGTGATATGGGGGCCTGCATAGGTTGAATAACCTGTGCAGGGGTTCGTTTGGATCTTGTTTGGTAGGTGAGGGTTGTTTGTGGCTGTGTGGATGTTGTTGAAGTCGAAGGTTTGGGTTCAACACTAGCTGGTGCTGCTAGGTTGTCACCTTGAGCAATGAGCTCTAACATTTATAGGGCAAGGCAGTTTCTACACCTGAGAAGCCCACAATAGGCTTTCTCATTATTTTGAAGATGTCGGGCTTCATCTGTCCCATTTTAAGAATATTACCTGTTCCCCTCAACTGTGATCCCAGGTCACAGTTGAGAATGTGCTGGACATATCTAGGAAACATGTAATACTATAAGGAGTGCAAGTTTGCAAGTAATTAGTGTATACAAATTGAGAATACCTGAAATTGACCCCATGAACTATTCCATGAACTATGAAGGAGAGATCCTCTTGAATTTGGACCCATCCTCCATGTTTATTAGACAAACTATGAATAACAACATTTATGAGTTACTACCATTGAGAGGAAACCTTCCCTTTCTTGAAGTTTCTAACTAAGAAGTCCCCTTCATAGCCCATCTGCTCAAAAGAATAATTTACATCAGATTTTGGAAAAGACACCTCACCTTCTTCATCATCCAACTGTATGTGTGAGTTAATGGAGGCTGGAGTGATTAACAGTATCCTCCCTTGCAGTATGGCAGACAGTGCCTTCTCCCCGTCCATGGTGACCTTTTGGTAGGTCCTCCAAAAATCCTAAAGATGATCCTCATAAAGTGTAGGATCAATGGTAAGGGAGGTGAAGTAGTTTGAGAGTGAAAGAAAGCGACAAACCTCTGATAAACTTGGATCTTTCTCAGAGTTTAACAAAGCAATATGATTGTGTTGCCTGTGAAGCTGCATGGAGAAATCTAGTTGGTTTCTGTGGTTGAGGTTGGCCATTTGTGGTAGCTTTAAGGTGAAGAAAGATATGAACAAAGGCGGTGAGTGGGATGTTTTAGAGAGATGCAGATGAAGAAAAAGTGAAAGAGGGGGAACCGTTGGGTATATTTATATGAAATGGACTTAAGACAAAGTTAATGCAAAAGGATAAACTTTGAAGTCCGAATGTCAGTCCCACCTCTAAAAAAGTGCCCAAAAACAAAGTTTTCTTGGAATTTGAAATTTCTTCCCAAGGTAATTTGTTTTCGGAAGATTTGTGAAAATCTTTCGAAGCCAAATTTTGACTTTGGAATATATTCCTAAGCTTAGTAAAACATGGCTTCGGAAGAAAATTTACTTAGGCAAATTTTCTTCCGAAGAGTATGTAGTCTCGAAAGAAATTGATTTCGGAAGAAATTTTTTCTTGAAATACACATAAGTACTTAGAAGTATATTTTGGCTTCGGAAAAATATGAAATTTCTTCTAAAGGTAAATCTCCTTTAAGCAGTTATGTGTTTTGAAGACTTAAATTCTTCCGAAGGCAATGTTAATATCTTCCGAAGGAAAATACACTTCGTAATTTTTCAAAATGCTAAGGAACATCATTTTTAAAAATTTCTCCCAAGATAAACTGGGCTTATGTAGGTGATTAATTTAGACAACTTAGGACACACACTTCCTTTTAGAAATAATATAGATTATGTTTCGAGAAAATCTATTCAAGGATAATCATCCCAATAGCTGATATAAGATATTTAAATCTCTGTTTATGAAAAGCTTTTGTTAACAGATCAACATATTGTTCATTTGTGTCAACCTTGATTAGTTTTATCAATCCCTTTTCATGATTATCTCTAATTAGATGATACATGATATTGATATGCTTTGTCTATATGGATGGGAGTCTCCTTGAAGCTGTATCCATAGTCCAGCATCTAATTTTGAATCTAAAGTACTTGAGCATAGCAGCTTGCAGCAGCAATGTATTTAGTCTTAGCAGTTGATGCAGATACACATGATTGTTTCTTACAATACCATGAGACTACACTTCCACCAAGGAATTGACTTCCCCAAGATGTGGACTTTGCAGTCATGTTGCAGCCACCATAGCCACTATCTGTATAGGCGTATAGATTGAAGTCGGAGGTCTTTGGATACCAAAGGCCTAGCTTAGGAGAACCTTTGAGATATCTAAGAATTCTTGTGATAGCAACCAGGTATGACATCTTGGGGTTGGCTTGATATCTTGCAGATATACATGTAGAAAACATAATATCAGGTCTGTTGGCTGTAAGATACATAAGTAACCCAATCATTGTCCTACAAAGATGTTCATCTACACACTCCCCCTCAAGATCAGGTCAAAGGGAGTGGTTTATGGCTATGAGTGTCTTTGCCACCTTACATTCAGTCATGTTGAATCTTGTAAGTATGTTTTGTACATACTTTGACTAACTTATGAAGATGCCATTGTCAACTTGCTTCACTTGAATTCCTAGAAAGAAATTGAGTTCTCCCATGACAGTTATTTCAAATCTATTCTTCATCTGCTTCCCACAGTCTTTGTAGAGTTTTGGATTAGTTGACCAAAAGATAATGTCATCTACATATAGTTGAACAACCATTAAGTCATTTCCTGCTCCTTTGATGAAGAGAGTTAAATCTATAGTACCCCTCTTGTATCCATGTTGACAGAGATACTGAGATAGTGTCTCATACCACCTCCTTGGAGGTTGGTGCAGCCCATAAAGAGCTTTATCAAGCTTGTAAACATATTCAGGATGATCTAGGTCTACAAAGCCAGGTGGTTGGTTGACATACACCTCTTCATTAATCACCCTATATGAAAATGGACACTTGATATCAAGTTGGTAGACCTTGAAGTCCTGGGATGCAGCAAACGCTAGGAATGTCCTAACTACTTCAAGTCTTGCTATAGGAGAAAAAACATCTGTGTAATCAATTCCTTCTTCTTATGTGTGCCCTTGAACAACCAGTCTTGCCTTGTTCTTGATGACATGTCCTCTATTATCTTTCTTATTTCTAAACACGCATTTGGTACCTATGATAGTCTTCCCATGAGGAAGATGACATAGGTTCCAAACCTTTTGTCTTTTGAATTGAAGCAGCTCCTCTTGCATTGCTTCAATCCAACTTCCATCCTTTAAAGCCTCATCAACTTTCTTTGGCTATATCTGGGACAAGAAACAAGAGTGTAGACAAACATTTTTTTCATGGGTTTGTCCTCTTATTCTCACCCCCTTATCAATATCTCCAATGATGTTTATGGTGGGGTGTGACTTGTGGATCCTGAGTTGAAGGATAACAAGTTGTTTAGACAGATCTAAATTTGAAAAGTTTAGATCTGGTAATCAAGTGTCTTCCACCACATCAACACACTTATCAAGAGAAACTTGATCCAATAAGCGTGTGACATCATTGATGTTGTCATCAATGGAGTGGTTATGAGCATCAATAAATTCTTGATCACTATAACCACTACCATTGCCTCCTATATTTGAAGCTCCTTCATCTGTGTCTTGTACCTCTGAGCTGGAATTTTCAGGCACTTGAGATGTATGAGCATGATTTATCATTGTTATGCTGATAGGAACTTCATCTTTCAGGTTAGTTACTACTAGAGCTAAAGATGTAGTCTGTCTTAGTCTTCTTAGCTCAAACCTTGGATTAGGATCTTCTATTGATATGTTACCTATTGATCCTGAAACATCTTCATAAGATTTGTTAAAACAGTTAGCAACTAAATCAAGATCAAATAACCGATTAGGACCAGAACCTTTCACACAGGGTGTGTGCTCATTGAATATCACATTGGTTGATTCTTCACCTACTCTAGTTCTGAGATTGTATACTCTATAAGCCTTAGCTTGAGCGGAGTATCCCATGAAGTGTCCATGATCTGATTTCTCAGCAAACTTGGGTACTTGATCTTTGGTATTCAAGACGGTGCAAGGAAATCCAAATGATCGTAGAAAACCAATGAAAGGTCTTCTTTTATGCCATAGTTCTGTAACAACCGGATATTTTTATAGACGACAAAGAAATAATAAATGTGAATAAAAGAAGGAAATATCATTTAACCCAAATTTGAGTGGTTAAAAGTGTCAAGAGGACAAAAAGAATAAAAAGTTGGTGTATAAAGGAGATATGGACGACCATAATCTCTTGCACACTTCATTTCACTCAGTTTTAGAAAGAGAAAGAGCAGAGAGTTCAGATTTTGAAGGAAGAACAAGAAGAAGTAGAATTAAGGTAAGAATTTGATGGTTTTTAAGTGTTCTTGATGGGTTCTAGCCTCTGTTGTCTGCTTATACATGTTTGTATATACGGATTGTGTGTTTTGGTGGGTTTTAGGTGATAGAATCATCAGAGAGGCTCAAGTGAATAGTTTAAACTTGAGAGAAGCTAATGTGAGTTTCTAGAACCCCCTTTTAACATGTTTTAAACAATTTGGGGCTGGAAATACATGTAAGAATGTTTTTACAAAAATAGGTTTTTCACCCGTATGTGTATGTATGAATATGTATGTGGGTGGGTGTAAGTTTGGGTTTAATTTGTAGTTATGTTCATGTTATGATGCTTAGAATGTTAGTGTTAAGTTTAGATCATGATATATGTTGGATTAGGACTAAATTATGTTGAATAGGTGCAAGTTGGTTGCCCATGCGCCTAAACAGTGGCCCATGCGCCCAACGGTCAAAACTGCCTAAGTGTGCCCAGCCGTCCCAAAGTCCATACACCTGAATACTGCCTAACCGCCTAAGTGCCCACGCGCCTAAGTCAGGACCATGCACCTGAATAGTGTCTAAACGCCCAAAAGGCCCATGCGTCTAAGTGTTAATGACTAAGTGTAGCTCAGGTGCCCACATAGTGGCAAAACGCCTAAACAGGGCAGAAACGTCCAAATAGTTCCCATGCACCCAAACACTTAGAATTATTTTTCAATTTTTAGGAAGACCAGAAATTGTAGGGTTTGACCTGATTTGACCCATGGGCTATGATTACCCATTTTAAGCATGATTATGGGATGGTTTAGGGTTATTGTATGCATGAATGATGTATGGTATATATAATGTGTTATCTTTAATAGTATTCAAACGTATTTATATTATATTATAAAATATGTTAAATATTATGTTATTACTTTACGTAATATGACAAATGAATGAAAGAACGTAAAGAATAAAGTAACAAAGTGAAAGATAACAAAGATGAGAAGTAAAATGTAATGAATGAAAGAATGGCTTGCAAGCACATAGAAAGGAGGTGCACAACCATGTTGTCATTAGCTCAACTGTGATACGGGTTAGCTACCACAAAGGATGCACACATGGTCAATAATCGAGATTGACAAGACCCTTTGGTATGCCCTAGGTGACTGGGTCAGCTTCGTGCATAATGTTCGTGATTTAATTATCACAGGCCCCGCATCAGTTTCGTGCACAATGTTCGGGGTATTACAAACTGGTTTGAATGAATGGGAGAGATGACTTGCCCTAGGTGACTAGGTCAGCTACGTGCATCATGTTCGTGGTTTAATCACCACAGGCCCAACATCAGCTTCATGCACAATGTTCGGGGTATTGTTCATCGATCCGTGTGAAAGTAAAAGAATGATGTAACGTACAAAAGAAAGTAAGAAAGTAAGAACAGTAAAAGAATGATGTAAAGTACGTTACAAAAGTATGGGAATGAAAGTAAGGGATAATGTAAAGTATGTATACGAAAGAGAATGTAAATGAAACGGAATGAAAGAATGAATATGATGAGGAAAGATAATGATTGATAATGAAATATAATAACAATATTATCTATTTGTATGTATGATTCATGATCGCGTATGAAAGCAAAGAAGGGTTTTAACGAAAGTAGAGTATGTTATATTTTTGTAAAACTAGAGCTCACTCAGCAACGCTGACTTTTATGTATTTTCCAGTTGGCAGGTAAGAGTTGCTGAGGATGGCACCGGGCAGCTACTTGGTATTTTTAGGATGGCATCCATTAGTATAACAATGACGTTTTTATGATGTAATGCAATTCTATAGTATTATTTTACAAAAGCTGTGATTAATATATAAAATGATTTTAATTAATTTCCGTTGCGATGTTTTGAATAAATGTATATTTTATGTGCTATGAATGACCAACTGTGAGGTGCCCGGGAACGGGGCCTTCCAAGTTGGTATCAGAGCCAAAGTCTAAGTGAAATGGGTAAACATTTTCAAAAGAACATGCCGGCCACATACGCGAGGTGTTAGAGACATTGAGAAAGGAGAAGCTGTATGCTAAGTTCTCCAAGTGCGCGTTCTGGTTGCACAAATTTTAGTTCTTGGGTCACGTGGTAAATCCTAAGGGGATTATGGTAGACCCGGTGAAGGTGAAGGCGATGATGCAATGGAAGTCTCCAAAGACGCCATCCGAGATTCGTAGTTTCTTAGGATTTGTGGGATATTATCAAAGATTCATCCAAGACTTTTCCAAGATAGCCTCACCTTTAACAAAGTTGACTCGTAAGGATGTGAAGTTCGTGTGGGGTCGAGAACAGGAGAATGCTTTTGAGGAGTTAAAGATGAGGTTGACGCAAGTTCCTGTCTTGATATTGCCCAAATGGAGTGAGGACTTAGTGGTGTATTCGGATGCATCTTATTTGGGGCTAGGTTACGTGTTGATGCAACGAGGGAAGGTTATAACCTATGCATCCCGACAGTTGAAAGTTCATGAGGTCAGTTATCCTACTCATGACTTGGAGCTAGCAGCTGTGGTTTTTGCCTTGAAGATTTGGCGGCACTACTTATACGAGACGAAGTGCACAATCTTCATGGACCACAAGAGCTTGAAGTATATCTTCGAGCAGAAAGACTTGAATATGACACAAAGGCGATGGTTGGAGCTCATAAAGGATTATGATTGCGAGATCCTTACCATCCGGGCAAGGCCAACGTGGTGGTCGATGCCCTTAGTCGAAAGGAAAGACCCAAGCCGATTTGGGTGAAGTCTTGCCAGTTAATTATGACCTCTGATGTGATGACACAGGTCAAGGAGTTTCAAGATGAGGCTTTGAAAGAAGATCATCTTAACTCTGAGAGGATGAGAGGTCTAGTCGCATATTTAGGTGAAAACACTCTTGGTGTTAGGACCCGATCTGGACGGATGTGGATTCCATGTTATGGAATTCTACGTGGAAAGATCATGGACGAGGCTCATAAGACTCGATACTCCATTCATCATGGTGCTACCAAGATGTACCACGATATGAAGAAAAATTACTGGTGGCCGGGTATGAAGCGGGACGTAGCAGAATATGTGAGTAAGTGTCTTACTTGTTTACAAGTGAAGGCAGAACACCAGAAACCGTACGGGAAAATTCAACCTTTGGATATACCTGAGTGGAAGTGGGAGCATATCACCATGGACTTCATTACAAAGTTACCACGTACCCCGAGAGGGTATGATGCTATATGGGTGATAGTTGATCGTTTGACGAAGAGTGCTCACTTCCTACCGATCCACGAGACGTATTCCTCCAAGAGATTGGCGGATTTATTCATCAAGGAGATTGTAGCTCGTCATGGCATACCGGTGTCTATTGTATCTGATCGTGACACTCGGTTTACATCAAAGTTTTGGAAGAAATTCCACGATACGATGGGAACGAGGCTACACATCAGCACGGCTTATCATCCTCAGACGGACTGTCAATCTGAGAGGACGACTAGACACTCGAGGACATGCTCCGAGCGTGCATGATCGATTTTGGAGCAAGTTGGGATGATCACTTACCGATAGCGGAGTTCTTGTATAACAATAGTTATCATGCCAGCATTGGCATGCCGCCATACGAGATGCTATACGGTAGGAGACATAGGACACCCGTTTGTTGGGTGACATTGGTCAGAAAGAGTTAGGAAGTATCAAAGTGATTGACGCTACGACAGAAAAGATAGAAAAGATCAAAGCCTTTATAAAGGTAGCTAAAGATAGACAGAAGTCGTATGCTGATAAGAGGCGTAGACCGATTGAGTTCCAGGTGGGTGATAGGGTTGTGTTGAAAGTCTCACCTTGGAAGGGTATCATTCGGAAGAAAGCGGGGCAAGTTGAGCCCGAGATACATAGGGCCTTTCTGAATTATTGCTCGAGTAGGAGGGGTAGCCTATAGGTTGGAACTACCAGATGAGTTAAGTGCAATTCACCCGAGATTACATGTATCTTATCTGCGGAAGTGTTTAGCGGACGAGGATATGGTTGTACCACTGGAAGATATCGAAGTAGATGAACGGCTCAATTTTGTGGAGCAACCAGTGGCGATCATTAATCGTATGGAGAAAAGGTTGAGGAATAAAGTGATTCCTCTTGTGCGCGTATAGTGGAAGCACATGAAGGGATCTGAGTCTATGTGCGAGACTGAAGAAGAGATGAGGCAAGATTACCCTTATCTGTTTGAGGAATAACAGGTTTCGGGGACGAAACCTATATAAGGGGGTGGACTTGTAACACCCAGATATTTTTATAGACAAGAAAGAAATAATAAACACAAATAAAAGAAGGAAATATCATTTAACCCAAAGTTGAGGGGTTAAAACTGTCAAAAGGACAAAAAGAATAATAAAGGAGATATGACCACCCATAATCTTCTGCACACTACATTTCACTCGGTTTTAGAGAGAGAAAGAGCAGAGAGTTCGGATTTTGAAGGAAAAACAAGAAGAAGTCGAATTAAGGTAAGAATTTGATGGTTTTTAAGTGTTCTTGATGGGTTCTAGCCTCGGTTATATGCTTATACATGTTAGTTTAAACTTGAGAGCAGCTAAGGTGAGTTTCTAGAACCCCTGTTTAACATGTTTTAAATGATTTTGGGGTTGGAAATACATGTAAGAATGTTTTTACAAAAATGGGGTTTTCACCCGTATGTGTATGTATGAATATGTATGTGGGTGGGTGTAAGTTTGGGTTTAATTTGTAGTTATGTTCGCGTTATGATGCTTAGAATGTTAGTGTTAAGTTTAGATCATGATATATGTTCGATTGGGACTGAATTATGTTGAATAGGTGCAAGTTGGTTGCCCATGCACCTAAACAGTGGCCCATG
Organism: Flaveria linearis; assembly: GCA_024085815.1. Lineage (NCBI taxonomy): Eukaryota > Viridiplantae > Streptophyta > Magnoliopsida > Asterales > Asteraceae > Flaveria > Flaveria linearis. The sequence continues at coordinate 57,343,536 of CM044003.1, read as the reverse complement.
CGCCTAACGGTCAAAAACTGCTTAACTGTGCCCAACCGTCCCAAAGTCCATACGCCTAAATAGTGCCCAATCGCCTAAGGGCCCATGCGCCTAGGTCAGGCCCATGCGGCTGAATGTGTCCAAACCCCCAAAAAGGCCCATGCCCCTAAGTGTTGATGACTAAGTGTAGCTCAGGCGCCCACATAGTGGCAAAACGCCTAAACATGGCAGAAACACCCAAATAGTTCCTATGCGCCCAAACACTTCGAATTATTTCTGAATTTTTAGGAAGACCAGAAATTGTAGGGTTTGACATGATTTGACCCATGGGCTATGATTACCCATTTTAAGCATGATTATTGGATGGTTTAGGGTTATTGTATGTATGAATGATGTATGGTATGTATAATGTGTTATCTTTAGTAGTATTCAAACGTATTTATATTATATTATAAAATACATTGGATATTATGTTATTACTTTACGTAATATGACAAATGAATGAAAAACGTAAAGAATAACGTAACGAAGTGAAAGATAACAAAGATGAGAAGTAAAATGTAATGAATGAAAGAATGGCTTGCAAGCACATAGAAAGGAGGTGCACGACCATGTTGTCATTAGCTCAACTGTGATGCGGGTTAGCTACCCCAAAGGATGCACACAGGGTCAATCATTGAGATTGACAAGACCCATTGGTATGCCCTAGGTGACTTGGTCAGCTTCGTGCATAATGTTTGCGATTTAATTATCACAGGCCAAACATCGGCTTCGTGCACAATGTTCGGGGTATTACTAATTGGTTTGAATGAATGGGAGAGATGACTTGCCCTAGGTAATTAGGTCAGCCTCGTGCCAGGCCCAGCATCTGCTTCGTGCACAATGTTCGGGGTATTGTTCATCGATCCGTATGAAAGTAAAAGAATGACGTAACGTACAAAAGAAAGTAAGAAATTAAGAAATATAAAAGAATGATGTGAAGTACGTTATGAAAGTATGGGAACGAAAGTAAGGGATAATGTAAAGTATGTATACGAAAGAGAATGTAAATGAAATGAAATGAAAGAATGAAAATGATGAGGAAAGATAATGAATGATAATGATAGATAATAATGATATTATCTATTTGTATGTATGATGCATGATTGCTTATGAAATCAAAGAAGGGTTTTAACGAAAGTAAAGTATGTTATATTTTTATAAAACTAGAGCTCACTCAGCAACGGTGACTTTTATGTATTTTCCAGTTGGCAGGTAAGAGTTGTTGAGGATGGCACGAGGCAGCTACTTGTCATTTTTGGGATGGCATCCATTAGTATAACAATGATGTTTTTGTGATGGAATGCAATTATGATATTTTGTAATAGTTAAATGTATTGTATTATTTTGCAAAAGCTATCATTAATATATAAAATGGTTTTAATTAATTTCTGCTGCGATGTTTTGAATAAATGTATATTTTATGTGCTATGAATGACCAACAGTGAGGTGCCCGGGAACGGGGCCTTACAAGTTGGTATCAGAGCCAAAGTTTAAGTGAAATGGGTAAACATTTTCAAAAGAAACCTAAACTTTAACTGAGAATGGGACAAAGGGAAGGGATGCCAGTCCGAGTAGCTACGTGCCATCAGGTATTATCTTTAATGTTAACCGGTATTATATGCGCCCATCTTATTTGATCTATTTGCCCTTAGTAGATTTAGATATTAATGTAGTCAAGATAGGAAATGCTTGGGGTATGAAGAGTAAAGTAAGTGGCTAATCACAACTGGCCACTGTAATTAGGGACTTAGTATACTTGACATAATCCGAGCCATTACCTTGAATGACCGTGTTAGTGTTTGAATCTTATAGTGTGTTAGAGGATGGCTGGAGGTAGATCTTCTAAGGCTTCACGAGGCGGAGTACGTGGTGGACGTGGTACTGGACCACGGGTCACAAGAGGAAAGCCCAGGGTTGAAAAGGCGACTCATGAGGAGCCTGAGACCCCTCACCCGGAGGGTGGTGATGAGAGTGCTAATTTGAGAGCCTCGATGAAGGAGGTCGTGGTGGAGGAGGTTCATCAGGTCATGCAGACGATCTTGTCGTCTGTGGTGACCGAAGTGATTAAAGCTGTTAGAGAATGAGAGAGGAGGGATAGGAACAGGTCCTAAGGAAGGAGAGAGCAACCCGTGACCGAGACGGTTATCCCTACTGATGAGGAAGAGGAGGAAGAAGGGCCTATGCCGGAGGCAACACGAGGCTGTAACTATGGGGCATTTCAAAGATGCAAGCCCCCTTCCTTTGATGGTAATGGCATTGCTGCTGTTGCTCACCGATAGGTAAGGGAGATGGAGGTTGTCCTTGAAATCAACAAGTGCCGGGAGGACCAGAAGGTGAAGTTTGCCACCCATTCGTTTGTGGACTCGGCTCTATGTTGGTGGGACAACATTATCCAAGCCGAGAGTAGAAGGGCGATTGGTAGAATGAGGTGGAGTGAGCTGAAGAAGTTGGTGATTGAGGAGTTCTGTCCTCATTGGGAGTTGGACAAGGCAAAGAAAGAGTTCCTGTAGCTGGAGGCGGGAACCATGACACATGAGCAGTACACCACCAAATTCAACCATGCCATCAGGTGTTTTCTTTAATGTTAACCGGTATTATATGCGCATGATATTTGATCAGTTTGCCCTTAGTAGATTTAGATATTAATATAGTCAAGATAGGAAATGCTTGGGGTATGAAGAGTAAAGTAAGTGGCTAATCATAACTGGCCACTGTAATTAGGGACTTAATATACTTGACATAATCCGAGCCATTACCTTGAATGACCGTGTTAGTGTTTGAATCTTATAGTGTGTTAGAGGATGGCTGGAGGTAGATCTTCTAAAGCTTCACGAGGCGGAGTACGTGGTGGATGTGGTACTGGACCACGAGTCACAAGAAGAAGGCCCAGGGTTGAAAAGGTGAGACATGAGGAGCCTGAGACCCCTCACCCGGAGGGTGGAGATGAGAGTGCTAATTTTAGAGCCTCGATGAAGGAGGCCGTGGTGGAGGAGGTTCATCAGGTCATGCAGACGATCTTGTCATCTGTGGTGACCAAAGTAATTAAAGCTGTTAGAGAAGGAGAGAGGAGGGATAGGAACAGGTCCTCGGGAGGGAGAGAGCATCTCGATACAAAGAAGGTTATCCCTACTGATGAGGAAGAGGAGGAAAAAGGGCCTATGCCGAAGGCAGCACGAGGCTATAACTATGGGGCATTTGAAACTTGAGAGCAGCTAAGGTGAGTTTCTAGAACCCCCCTTTAACATGTTTTAAATGATTTTGGGGCTGGAAATACATGTAAGAATGTTTTTACAACAATAGGGTTTTCACCCGTATGTGTATGTATGAATATGTATGTGGGTGTGTGTAAGTTTGGGTTTAATTTGTAGTTATGTTCATTTTATGATGCTTAGAATGTTAATGTTAAGTTTAAATCATGATATATGTTGGATTGGGACTGAATTATGGTTAATAGGTGCAAGTTGGTTGCCCATGCGTCTAAACAGTGGCCTATGCGCCCAACAGTCCAAAACTGTCTAAGTGTGCCCAACCGTCCCAAAGTCCATACGCCTGAATAGTGCCCAACCGCCTAAGTGCCCATGCGCCTAGGTCAGGCCCATGCGCTTGAATAGTGTCCCAACGCCGGAAAGGCCCATGCGCCTAAGTGTTAATGACTAAGTGTAGCTCAGGCGACCACATAGTGGCAAAACGCCTAAACATGGCAAAAAAGCCCAAATAGTTCTCATACGCCCAAACACTTAGAATTATTTCTGAATTTTTAGGAAGACCAGAAATTGTAGGGTTTGACCTGATTTGACCAATGGTCTATGATTACCCATTTTAAGCATGATTATGGGATGGTTTAGGGTTATTTTATGTATGAATGATGTATGGTATGTATAATGTGTTATCTTTAATGGTATTCGTTTGTATTTATATTATATTATAAAATACGTTAAATATTATGTTATTACTTTACGTAATATGACAAACGAATGAAAGAACTTAAAGAATAAGGTAGCGAAGTGAAAGATAATAAAGTTGAGAAGTAAAATGTAATGAATGAAAGAATGGCTTGCAAGCACATAGAAAGGAGGTGCATGACAATGTTGTCGTTAGCGCAATTGTGATGCGGGTTAGCTACCACAAAGGATGCACACAGGGTCAATCATTGAGATTGACAAGACCCTTTAATATGCCCTAGGTGACTGGGTCAGCTTCGTGCATAATGTTCGTGATTTAATTATCACAGGCCCAACATCGGCTACGTGCACAATGTTCGGGGTACTACCAATTGGTTTGAATGAATGGGAGAGATGACTTGCCCTAGGTCACTGGGTCAGCTTCGTGCACAGTGTTCATGGTTTAATCACCACAGGCCCAGCATCAGCTTCATGCACAATGTTCCGGGTATTGTTGATTGATCCGTATGAAAGTAAAAGAATGACGTAATGTACAAAAGAATGTAAGAAAGTAAGAACAGTAAAAGAATGATGTAAATTCATTATGAAAGTATGGGAACGAAAGTAAGGGATAATGTAAAGTATGTATACGAAAGAGAATGTAAATGAAATGGAATGAAAGAATGAATATGATGAGGAAAGATAATGAATGATAATGAAAGATAATAACAATATTATCTATTTGTTTGTATGATGCATGATTGCGTAGGAAAGCGAAGAAGGGTTTTAACAAAAGTAAATTATGTTATATTTTTGTAAAACTAGAGCTCACTCAACAACGCTAACTTTTATGTATTTTCTTATTGGCAGGTAAGAGTTGCTGAGGATGGCATGGGGCAGCTACTTGGCATTTTTGGGATTGCATCCATTAGTATAACAATGACATTTTTGTGATGTAATGCAATTATGATATTTTGTAACAGTTAACTGTATTTTATTATTTTACAAAAGCTGTCATTAATATATAAAAGGGTTTTATTTAATTTCCGCTACGATGTTTTGAATAAATGTATTTTTTATATGCTATGAATGACTAATTGTGAGGTGCCCGGGAACGGGGCCTTACAAGTTCATAAGGAGTCTTACCATGAGTCTTAACTACTAAAACTCTATTTTGCACATAGCAGGCAGTATTGACTGCCTCTGCCTCGAAGGTAATAGGCAATTTAGACTCAGACAACATAGTTCTTGGAGCATCAATAAGTGTCCTGTTTCTTCTCTCAGCAACTCCGTTTTACTGAGGAGTCCTTGGAGCAATATATTTTCTTGTAATACCATTCTCATCACAAAATGTGTCAAGGATTTAGTTCTTAAATTTAGTTCATTGATCACATCTTATGGTCTTGACCTTGTGATCAATTTGATTCTTAACTTTCAGAATGAAATTCTTCAAGATCTTAGGAGTTTCATCCTTAGTTCTAAGGAAGAAAACCCAAGTGAATATTATGAAATCATCTGTGATCACCAAATAGTATGAGGTCCTTCTTAAACTCATTACATTGATGGGGCCAAAGAGATCCATGTGTAATAAGTGAAGGGGAGTAGCGATAGAGTTCTTTACCTTTGGCTTGTGAGACACCAAGTGTTGTTTCTCTTTCAAGAATGCAACACAGTGATAATCACTTGTAAACTCCTTCTTTGGCATTCCAGTTACCAAATCATTCTTAATTAGTTTATTCATGTTCTTAAAGTTTACATGGTACATCCTTTTATGCCAAATGAAAGACCCGTCACTATTAGCCCTAGATAGAAAGCAAGAACTTCTCTTGAGGGGGATGTTTCCTGCAAATCCATCTTGTACATGTTCCCTTTCTAGGGTGCTCTAAGCAGGATATGCTCTTGAGGAATGACCACCCCGAGCTTGAGAACAATGCACTCATGCTCAGTAAAGAGCATGTTATGTCTCTGGTCATAAAATTAGAATACAATCAGTAAATTGTACCCGAGCTCCTTAACAAAGTTTACCTTCTTGATGCTGAGCTTGCCATTTGTGACCCTGCCCCTTCCAGTAATATAACCACTAGCATCTCCTCCAAAAGCAACTGATCCTCCATCAATTTTCTCAAAATTCTAAAGCAATGAGCCATTGCCTGTCATGTGCCTGGAATAGCCACTATCATTGATCTATACATTTCTTTTGGTCTTTAGCTGTTCCTGCATAACAAAAAGTGAATTAATTACATTTGGAAACCCAAGACTCATTGGTCTTTGGCTCTTCAAAATGAACTAAAGACAATGCAATAACAGTTTATCCTATACTGAGACTATAGGGATCACTTGTTATTGTAAATGTAGAATTTTCAATCACATGATCTTCCTTTATCTTCCACACCATCTATGGAAGATTAGACTTGACCTTTAAAGCTTTAAAAGTTTCTATAACTTCCTAAGTTCTGGAAACTGACCCTTCGGAAGATCTTGCTTTCACTGCAGCAAGCTTTAGTGCTTCGGAAGCATTCCTTTCTTCCGAGACCAAATTTTCTTCTGAAGGCAATTTTTCACTTGTCTTCATTTTCATTTTGGAGCTTCCGAAAGAAACACTAATTTCTCCCAAGCTTTCTTCTTCTTGTTCTTCTTAAAAGTCATCTTCTTTGTTATGTTGACAGTACTTTTGGGATTGTAGATGTAATCCTTAGCCAAATAAGAAGTACTGCCACACATAATACAAGCAAATTACTTTCTTCTGAGAGTCTTCTTATGAATAGAAGACTGAGTTTGATCACTTTTCATATCCATTCCCATCTTTGAAGATGTTGTGGTAGGCCTCCTAAGGTGAAGCTTGCCTTTGGAGGTGGATGGTTCATGCTGTATATCAGTTTTACATGGCTGGTCAGTCTTCATTCCTTCATTGGGATGAGTTGAACATGTACTTGAACTCTTGGTACTAGAGTTCAAAGTTGTTTCCTCTGTCTTTACCACTTCAAAATCTGCAAAGATAAAGACTTGTTTCTGCTTGGAGTTGAAGGTGGCCTTGATCTCCCGAGCTCTCTTTGATTTCCTTTCTGCTGCTCGGATCAAGTTCTTTCTCTATGACTTAGTCATCCATGACTTCTTTCTCTCCTCGGGAGTGTAGTGACTCTTGTTAGGATGATCTTCCTCACTCTTCCCAGATCCATCCTTTACTACCTCATCTTCATCCTCTTCATCACTAGGATCTATGGATGGTAACTCATCTTGACTAGTTTCACACCTTGGAGATCTTACAAACATTAGAGTGTGTGGAGGAGATATCTTAGTAGATCCTAGTCCCTGTTTGTTCTGATAACACACTTTGGAATGTATGGATGAGGATATAATGTTCTTGAAGGTCTCTTCTTCAAGAACATGCTTCTCTACCTTAGCTTTGCTCATCACTAGCTCAACCTGGCACTCAGTTAACTTAGTAATGAGATCTTTGATTTTAGTCCTGTAGTTGGTATGCTCATGTCTAAGAGTTGAAATGATTTACTTTGTCTTCTATTTTTAACTTATACTCATTTTCAGCTCTTTTGAAATCAGATTTTAGTATGTTCAAAAACTTAAGATCAGATCTCATTTCTAAGTTATAGGACTTGTATCTATTTACTTTAGCAATGCATTCTGGGTACAAATATGTTCCAATAGCTTGGCTTCATCCAGATCTGCCATCAGTGCTTGGTTTAGAGACACATCTTCTACCTAGCAGCTCCAATCAAAGCCTCCTTCTTCAATAGCAATTGCAGCTTGCTGCTTGGGCTTCTTGGTGTATGGAGCTCCCTCAGTTTAGTTTGGCTTGGGTTATGCTTGGCCACCATTTGTCCTGGGCGCCTTGCACACCCTAGCAAAGTGTCCTATTTGATTATAGTTGTAACACTTCACTTTGCTTTTATCAAGCTCAAACTTTCCACTAGATACATTGCTAGCAAACTTTCTCCCTATCCTCTTGTATAACTTCTTGGCTCTGTGAGTGAGAAGTGCCATTTGTTGAACTATCTCCATGTATTCCAGGTCATCTAGATGGATGCAGTCCAAGTCTTCAAGGGTGAATGGAAAGTTGCATCTGCTTTCAGCATGTGACACAAAGGCATGTGATGAGCTTGCCTCTTGGAATGGGCTTCCTTAGATGTAGCTCTCCTTTGGTGTCTCAGGGAAGGTGATGAAAGGGCCCTTGGGTGAGTTATTAGGATAAGAGATAAAATGGTGTTGTGGTTCTTAATAATCCCTTTCAACCACAGAAGGGCTGAACTCTGTTGATTGTTAGAGTTTTCAGATGGATTTTGCATGTTCATCTCCATATGGTAACCACTGAGTATACCATACAACTCAGTGAGAGTGAGGGTCTTGAGATTTCCAGTCCTCTTAATGACCACACAATAGTGTGTCCATTATCAAGGAAGAGAGGACATGAACTTTCCCACAATATCCCTATTCTCCAATTTTACTCCAACATCTATCAGAGTATCCACAATCTTAACATACCTAAAGTATTGTTGAATCATGGTTTCACCTACTATGAAGGTGAAGTTCTCAAACTGCAGCTTCAGAAGATCCTTCTTGTTTTCTTTTGTATCAGAAGAACCTTCATACATCAGCTTCGGCGCATCTCAAAGTTACTTGGCAGTTTTACACTTCTTGAAGCCTCTGTATATGGCATTTGTAAGAGTAGTTTGGAGGGCAATCATGGCTTTTTGATCTATATCTATTCTTTTTCTATCTTCTTTAGAATAGTCAGCCACCACCTTTGGAATCTTGCCACCTCCAGCAGCAGCTAAAGAGGTGCATGGAATGTAAGGTCCTTCAGTATCAGACTCCGGCATCCTATTATCTTGTGACTTGATGAAGCCTTCTATTCTTAGGCACCAAGTATCAAAATCACCAGGAGTGATTAGTAGGGACTTTACCATGGTACCAGTCGATATCAGCCTTAGATGCTACGATTTGAGATGTTAAGTGATTTGTGAGAACTAAGGAGACTTAAGATGATGAGATCTTAAAATCAAGAGCCTAGAACGCCCTGATACCAATTAAAGGACCGGTTAAGGGATGGTCAATACAATCAGTCTCATAATGAGAAAAGTGTTAGAGCACTTCAGATCAAATAGGGAATCGGGGTTTTAGAGTTAAGATGCAAAGAACACAAGTAAGTAAAGAGACAGAACTTAAGAACAATAAGGTTTTCAAGGATGATGTATATTAATCTCAAGTTCTCTTACAAGAGTTACAATGCATAAGAAATAAATTACAAGACATTGTGATATTTTATACTACACCCTACAACAGACCATACTTGGAAAGCTAGTTGGAACATTGAAATACAACAAAATCAATGGAGAGTCAAAAGGCAGATTGCCTTTTGACTAGTGACTATGACATGCCAGAGCTCACATCCTATTGTGGTACAAAAAGGATAAAAGTACATAAAGTAGAAAGTTACAGACAAAGACCTTAATGTACAGTTACAAAAGCATGGAGCTTTTCACCAACTTATGCAAGTTGATGAGTCTTTCGAGTTGCAGCGGAAAGTTGGTCATCTTTTGTAAAAATACATCAGAGAAAAGCATGTTCTTCTAAGTCTTCGAAAGAAACTAGTCTTCACTTTATTAGGCTTTGGAAGACTTTGTCTTTGAAGCTTCGGAAGACTTCATCTTTGGCTTCGAAAGATTTGGTCTTTGGCTTCGGAAGACTTTATACATAGAATATTTCTTGTGCTGATCTTTCGCATGAACTTTTAGCTTCGGAATATTTTATACTTAGCATAATTCTCATGCAAAGTATAAAACTTCCATAGCAGTTCTACTTGGTACTTGGTGCATGTATACGGGAAGTTGTTTGGTTCCTTTGGTTGCATCAGTGTCTATATAAACCATACATATTGTTTAAATCAAAACCAAAACCAAACACGACACCATACGAATGACACTTAAAATCAATCAACTCCTTCCCAAAACTTATCCACAACACTCCAAACCAAATTCGTACACTCTTGCCTAAAAAATCCATTGAATCAATACAAATGACAACTATCGATCCACAAAATCCATTATCAACGATCAAGAGAAGGAAACAAGGTGCAAAGGACCAATAAACTAATCGTATTTAACTAGAGAAGAATAGATAATCAAATTAAAGTGGAAATTAAACTAATCAGACGTCAAACGAGAAACAAAATGTATGATTATAAAGAAGTCAAATCAAGGTTACATGACAAATTAAATAAGATTTATTTTTGTTTTAATCAAAATTGTACAATGACTGGTGCATCAATGTATTCACGAAAGCACAACCAAATACATGGGAAAGGAAGTATTAGTAAAAATTATTAGACAACGATAGTTCTCGCATGGATACTTTTTGCTTTTTGTAACAACCTCAAATACTATGGAGTTTTGATTCTCAAGCCTTCTAAACACAATCCCGAACCAATCTAATCAAATCTGATTATTATCTTCATTGGAATCACACTAATCGATCACACGTGGAACATAGTTTATATTGTTTAAATAGAAACCAAAACCAAATACGACACCACACGAATGACCCTTAAAATCAATCCGCTCCTTCCCGAAACTTATCCACAACAGTCCAAACCAATTTCGTACACTCTTTCCTGAAAAATACATTGAATCAGTAAATATGACAACTATAGATCCATAAAATCCATTTTCGACGATCAAGAGAAGGAAACAAGGTGGAATGGACCAATAAACTAATCGTAATTCACTAGAGAAGGATATAGAATCAAATTACAGTGGGAATGAAACTAATTAGACGTGAAATGACAAACGTAATGTATGATTGATTAAAAAGAAGTCAAATCAATGTTGCACGACCAATTAAATAAGATTTACTTGTGTCTTAATCAAAATTGTACAATGATTGGTGCATCAATGCATTCACGAAAGCATAACCGAATACATGGGAAAGGAAGTATTAATAAAAAACATTAAACAATTGTTTAAATCCTAACGAAAACCAAAAATGACACCTCATGAATGACCCTTAAGTTCAACCAACTCCTGCACAAAACTTATCCACAACACTCTAAAAACTAACTTCGTACACTCTAGCCTCAAAAATCCATTGAATCAATACAAATGACACCTATCGATTCAAAGAATCCTTTTTCGACCATCAAGGGAAGGAAACGAGGTAGAAACGACAACTAAACTACTCATATTTCACTAGATAAGATGAGAGTGTCATATTACAGTGGAAATAAAACTAATCAGACATCAACGAGAAACATAACGTGTGATTGATGAAACAGGAGTCAAAGAAGGTAACTTGACCAATTAAATAAGATTTAATTGTATTTAAATAAAAATTATGCAACTACAAATTGTTGAAACAATGTATTCATGAAAGCATAACTGAAATACATAGGAAAGGAACTATTTGTGCAAAAATATTAGACAACGATAGTTCTTGCGTGGATACTTTTTGCTTTATGTAACAACCTCAAATGCTATGAAGTTTTGATTCTCAAACCTTCTAAACATACTCCCGAACCAATCTAATCTGATTGGATCAAATGAATCGATTTGCGATGATATTAGAATGCAATTCAATCAAAACATACATAAGTAATCAAATCAATGCAAACAAATAAGAAAATTTCATAGTTGTTCATTGGCAGTAGCAAAGACAATACAAGTGTAGAAGCAGATACAAGTTTGTTCAACTAACTCTTGTGTCAAATCTACCTGCACATAACATATCTAAGCTATTTATACTATCAGTAAACATAAGGAACAAATATTTATATAAACAGTCCCTAAACTATGACAAAACTATAAAAAAGACAACTAAAGACTAAATGCTAATCTTCAAGAGCTTCAACAATACTCCCCCTAAGATTGACATTGTCTTCGGTCTTCAAAATCTTCAATCTTTTGTATTTTGTCTTCAAAATTCTTCTATCTTTAATCCTTTTCTTTTGTCTTTTCTCTTTTTTCTTCAAACATAAAAAAAATCTTCAAGCTCTTCTTTGATCTTGAACATTAGTTTTTCTTTATACATCTCTTCATCTCTCAAGGCTTTGGCAATGGCTTACTTGAACTTTCTTGCCAAAATACCTTGTTCAGGTTTAGCTTCATTTGTCTTAATCTCCATCTTGTTCATCACCTCCAAAGTATCTTTAGATAAACCTGTAATATCAATGTTAGCATATAATTCAAATGGTTTTGGATGCTCTTTATATTACACTTCTAGCATATATTCATTAAATTTTATAAAAAAACATATTAGCAAATGAATTTTTTATGAGTTTTTCATTTTAATTGAAAATTCATAGATTTTGACTGTTCATCTTCATCAATTCGACTGTGAATGTACATCATCAAAATCAAAGTTAATGAAACTCAGTTTTGAATGTATGCATATGCTCGTAATCAAGTTTAAATCAATAATCTATCTTAAATTTCTATTCTTAACTCTTATTTCATTCACAAATTTCAAATTATCAGTCGATTTAGGGTTCATACGCCCGAATAGCGATAAAACGCCCAGTCAAATTTGAATCATAATCTATAACTTTTAGATTTGATCATGAACTTACTTTTATAATCTGTAAAACAAACTATCAATCACAAGCATATAACGCAAACAATCACTTTATGTGAAATGAGTGTAACTGTCACACCCCAAAAACGACGTTGAATATCGTAGCGGAATTGTATATGCGTTAAGCATGGCGATGACAAAGTTGGAAACCAACATGATATATATAGGCAAACGTTAAAACATAAGTTTTAAATTACAAACCATAGGATTTTAGTCACAACATTCCAAAATAAGACAGTGTTTGAATAAAAGTTCAAATTGTTTAACCACGATCATATACAAGGATCGTATTTTTAAATAAATAGCCAAAAGATGTCACATCCATGTTTGCCCAAGCCCAATTCATACCACCATCCATGCTCCTACGTACCTGAAATACATGCTTAAAAACTCAACATAAAGTTGAGCGAGTTTCACGGGTTGATGAAAACATTACATACAACAGTATCAGATATCATTGACAAACAATGTGGTAAGTCGTAAACTAGCTAGGGATACAACTAATGATAGTACCTGGAGCTATAATCAAACCAAGACACGAAAGCTTTACATAAAGTAAGCAATCCCCACAAAACGAATTCAACATACATTCACTCGCATCCAAACGCTTGATCAGAGCTACTGATCGTGAGTACGGGCTGTCAAACCCAAATAGATCTACCAATATACACTGTGGCCTAACCCAAGGCTAATGATTATATGGGAAAGGGGGTATTCATGAAGGACTCACATGAACACAATAACGAAACCCCATACTCGAGACTATCATACGAACACATATGATTAAGCCACATAATCATGATACAACGAACGAAGCCATGTATTTCCCCCAGGATTTGTAAAACGATAACAAGTTTAAAAGGGGCCATGAAAACTCACCTTGATCAATGAAATTGAAAGTACTTGCAATTACATCAACGAACGTCCAGTCAATCCTAATAGTGCCCTAAATACGATAGACACTTTAAGAATTGATACTCAAGTCTTACAAGCAAGTAGTTCATCCAACCTACTAGACTTATATTATTTTTAAGAAAATATGTATTTACGCGAGTAGTTGGTGATTATAACACTCGGTTAAGATCTTAACGAAAACAGTGGATTACGCATTACTTAGATAAGTACTAATTAACAACCAAAATGTGAAAATTATAACCAAATAACACATAAAAACACTCATATATATACGGTCATTAATCCTAAATCACATGTGAACATAGTCAAATCATACTACTTGCATACATGCATTATTTAAGCAAAACGACAACTTTCATAAACTAATATCCCAATTTACTAGCTCAAATGTCCAAGTATCATCATGTATCATTAACAATTTGTTAACATACCACATTTCATGAATCAAACAACTTTAAATCAAATTGGCATAAGAGTCTCTAAATCATGGCAATTCTACGCATAAGTGACCGTTTAGGCATCATAAAACATGTTCAAACGCACATATCACTTTATGAACCAATTGTACCTCATATGACCGTAAATAATACATACAACAAGTCCATAACTACTAATTAAACTCAGACTTATATTATGCCTAATCTTCATGCCAAAAGTCAACGTTTTTACGACTAGTTAAGGCTAAAACATAATATAATGCATCCAATCACCAAGAATCATACATATTATCGAAAATACATTATTTGGACATAAAATATCATCACATTACAGTCCTAGTTCCAGATTTCAAATGTTCGTTTTATTCCATACAAAAACACCTAGTCTAGCATGCATTTCGACGTAAATTTCAACCATAAACATTCAAATCAACCAAATAATGATCCGTTCACAATCTATCATGTTTTCATGCAATATTATACCTCAACTTACTGTTCTAAACTATCCATAACAAAACAACTTATTGCATGTCAAAGATCAAGTCTTATTTCATCACATTTCGCAAGATATGAACCAATACATGCATATATATATATATGTATATATATATATATATATACATATATATACGACATTCATAAACACATTAATGTAGGATTCGATCTGCCCAAGATACATATTAAATTGATGTGGCTAGTGTGATAAGATCCAAGTCGGGTCATACCCAATAACAAGCTAGACAAACACCTGCAATATTTATTTATTGATTTGATCAGTTAAATAAATAACAACACCAAAGGGTTTAGAAAAATTGTTTTCTAAAGTAGATGTACTTAAGAAATTAATAAATAACATGGGTTTATTTATTAATTCTGAGAGAGATTACTTTATAATTGTTACCTAATGGTTAATTAACAATTTATAAAATGAAACAATAACATGGCATGTAAGATATGACAAATAAATTAAGTTGGGTTTTAATTAATAATATGGTAGAGCTAGTTGGGTGTACAAAATAATATGTAAATGTTACATATTCTATTTTGTAATTCTAGTAAAACAATTGAATTGAAAAATAACAAAAGGCTTGCCACCCATTGGTGGCAGCTTGTTCTCGGTCCAAGGGCTGCCTTTGTGGCCAGCCAATTGCTTTAATAGATGTCATACACACCCACAAGATACATACATGCAAACACTACATCTCTCTCTCAAGAAAAGTGCAAAAGACTCTCCCCTTTCTTTCTTCTTCTTGTTCACGGCAACATCAAGAAAAGGGGCTGGAATTTTCAGCTTGAAAAGGGTATTTTAAGCTGAAAGTTGGTGTTGCAAAATCCTAGTATCAAAGGGTTTTCGTTGTGGCTTGGGGTACAACCTACTTGAGGTCTTCTAGTTTGAAGATTCAGCCAAAAGTTCATCTTTTCACATCAACAACATCGATTTCCAGCAGCTCCAAAGGTTGTTTATAAACCATCTTATGTTCATTTCATTGTATGCATTTCGTATAATGATCCATGGATTGGGGTTTGGTTATTAAATGGGTTTAATAATCATCATATTAACATGTTTTAAAACTAATAATCCGCTGCGTTTTTCATATAAACAAGCTTATATGAACTTTGATAAACTTGTTAAATCCCTTCAATGGCATCAAGAGCCACTTATACGAATGCATACATGTCTAAAAGATGATAGTTCACGGTTTTGTGGTGTGTGACACTATGTGGGCGAAAAGGGAGGGCTGAAATGGTCACCCCTTTTTTGAGTTTTAAAGATGTTACTTTATGCATGTAAGGATCTTTAAAACTTTAGATCATAAGATAGTTATTTGTTTGGACAAAACCCATTTGTTCTTGGTTTATGTTGGCCAAGAACATGGGTTAAAAAGCGGCTGCCCAAAATCGTAAGATAGGTGAATATTTGGATATGTTGTTTTGGTTATGCATAACAAAGCCTAGACCTTATGGATTGATTGATTGGTTGTCATGATATATTCATTTGGCTATGTAAAAATTTAATTTATGTTTTAAATCTTGTTTTGTAATCTATTTATTCATTTGTTTTGTAATAAATAGATTAGGAGTTTTTCCTTTACTAGAAAATTGTATTAGGATACATATTTTGTAAGGATGCTCAAGATCAGGATTTGAAGAAAAGATGGACAAAGAGGATGCTTGAAGATGTGGATTCAAGTGGGAGTCCTTTTGTCAACCTTGTGTCATGTTCTTAACCCTTAGGACAAGACCTTTTGACACACTTGTTTTGGCTAAACAAGTGTGCTCAATTTAGTATGCTTTGTTATGCATATGTGAATGGTTTGTTTATGCTTGGTTGAATGCTTATGTTGATGTTTGTTTTGAATATTTGGATGTGATTAACAAACTAATCAATTAAAACAAACTATAACAAGAAATTTGTTCTCAAATCATTAAACATAAATAGAGTGGTTTTATGAAAAGGATTGATGATTTGCAAAATAAAATAAGTTTTATTTAAAACAACAAATAGGGTACAACATGGTCGAATGCATACAATCATATGGTACATAGAAGTTTTCTAAACAAGAAACTACAAAAACCCCTTTTAAAACAAGTTTTAACACCATCCTTTTAAACGACACTCAATTCACTTGTAACTTATTTATGGGATAAAGGTCACCTAACCATAAATATAGAAACTTGTGAAGTTGAGGTGAAATTACCATATTTGTAGGATAAAGGTCACCTAACCACTTATATAAGTAAAATCACATGTGTGTCTAAGTAGGACGACTTGATTTGGAAATCATGCATTAGGATCACCGAAGCATGACGTACAAACGGTGTTGATGGGATAAACATGGCAAACAAAACATGAGATGTTTAAAACGATCCCATAAAACTAGAAATTGTAATAGGTTACAATTGTCAAACGTTGACTACCTTGTTAATTTAAATAAAGGGATAAAGGTCACCTAACCGATATTTAAATGTAACGTTCGATTCTAGATTTTAATTATTAATTGTCTATGAGACTTAAAAGGGTATAAATAATTAAGAATGCTTAAATATCAAAATACTAAAATTTGAACTTTGTAAAATTGTAGATGGCTAACAACAACAACGCAATCCCAACCATCCATAACCTATCACTAAGAACGATCCTTGAAAAGGAACGTCTAAACCATGGGAACTTCATGGATTGGTACCGAAACTTGAGAATAGTTCTCAAGCAAGAAAAGAAGTCCTATGTGTTAGACGATCCCATTCCCGATCAACCCGATGAGAATGACATTGAGGCCTTTACCGAGTGGGTCAAGTACAACGAGGATTCCGTGCAAGTCTCATGTCTCATGCTAGCGAGTATGATTCCCGACTTGCATAAGGACTTTGTGTCACACCCTCAATTTCCACGAATGGGGTTTTACCGTTAGGCGTGTGACATACCAGGATCTCAAACACAGTTATATCAAACGACACTATATGAATTTAAAATAAACATTTGACTTCATTCAGAAGAACATAAACAAAGTTTACAACAGTGCGGAAGCGTATACATAATTTGTAAATCCATTACATGACAGTTACAAGAGTCAAGTCTAGACAAAATGTTAAATGTAGAAAATAAAGTAGATGAATGCATGTCCTGAGTGCGTTTCCTGTAGCGTGCATCATGAGCTTATGCGTTCCTGTGACCTGAGAAAACATGCTAAAATGTGTCAACATAAAGTTGGTGAGTTCACAAGTTTAATCAACAAAAATGTGTTCGTTATCGTTTCACTGGTTTAGTATATAAAGCATATCGTTAGGTAGCTAGCCTATGTTATTGTTACTTAGCGTTTCGAACCGAAGCTGACTGTTTGCGTCCTATATGTTTGATGTATCCCCGTCACGTCTCACCAGACAGTGACAAATATTAGGTCAATTAAGCACCCATTTGACCTCCAATCAAGCTAGCACGACTAGCCCGGGTGGGGTTTGTCAGACCCAGTAGTACTATTCATAATTACCTCGCTAATCTCATTACTAACGGTTCGAGAGTGTCAGGATGGTTATGTGTGTTTACGCTAATGTAACAAGCGATATCAATAATACTACAACCATTTATGTAAATCTGTTTGCATGTTTTCTCCCCCAAACAGAAAGAAAGTAAAACAGCGGCCGTGAAGACTCACAGATGATGTAGTAAGTGTGTAGGATGAAAGTCTCCCAAGTGTTGTTTACGATGAGCTGTCAAACACCTATTGACAGTTATGTTAAGCGTTAATGTTGTGTTTAGCATTAATAGACATGTTTAGTCGGGTCGGGTCGCATTGGTTCGGTCATGGGTGACACACACAAGCAAGCATACACGTATTAGACTTTATGTAGATTCCCAAATGGGTTGTCAATATTTGTAAACGGTTAGGTTATTTTATGTTGAAAAAGTATATGCTTGTTGATTGAGTTGACTTTAATCCTTGTGGTCAAGAAATGACACTTTATTGATTGTTACCATATCATCACATGATAGGCACACCACACACAAGGAGAATTCACTCACAATGACTCCAATCGCATATCAAGGCTAGACGCATGACTGGACACTTCATTCGCATGAATGGGCCTTCAATCGTACCAATTAACTTTACTCGTACGATTGAACCCTCATTCGTGCGACTCAGCATTCAGTCGTACCACACATCACCCATTCGCACGACTCAAAGGCCATTCGCATGACTGAACCTTCATTCGTGCGATTGGACCTTCAGTCGTGCGATGCACAGTCGCACACATCCATTCGATTGACTCAATCGCACACACTTCCAATCGCATGCATTCAGTCACACGACAAGCCCATACGCCTGAACTCAGTCACACGACTCAGCCCAGTCGCACCACCCAGTCGCATGACACGCCCAGTCGTATGGCTCAGTCGCACGACTGGCACAGTGGCGAACTGCAGCAGATCGCGACTGCTGTCGGGCTGAACAGCCTTCGGCTGTCCCGTGCATGGTTTTCACATATCAGGGACTTCCAGAAACACTTTCCTAACATGTCTAAGCAAAATGCACAAGCTGATTGACCTCATACACACCCCCACGACCACATCCATTCGGGTTGAACCTGAACACCCGAACCCTAGGTTTGCAGTAGGGAAACGAGCAGTAAAATGGACGACCAAGGTCGCCTACCTGTTAGGAACGTGCTATCTCAGCTGTAGCGTGGTTTAGCCGGCGAAATCGAGCTCAAACGAGGCGGTTCGTGGTGCTAGTAGGTGGTAAAAAAGTGTAGAGGAAGAAAGTGAAGAAGATGGAAGAATTGGGAATCAAATGAAAATAAGAGCTGGTAAGGGGTTTATATACCCAGCCCTAGTTTGGCAATTTGTCACGTTTAGTCCTCGCACTTAGCCCCCGAGTTCCCGAATTTGTTTCGGTTGATAACAATGTAGATGGGCGAGCTATGTTAATTAAGAGGATTCCTTAAGTAATCCTACTTATTTGAATCCTCTACAAACACCAGTGTTAATATTTTATCATAATTTATTTAGCGATGTCGGTGGCGGTGCTTGTATATGTTTCGGTTAATAACGAGAATTTTAACAATGGTAATGACAACAGTCTGTATAGTGTTAACCTGAAAGTATGGTGTGTCACATTATCCCTTTGTTGAAGGAATTTTCGTCCTGAAAATTAGAACATCATGTTACGAGGTTCAACGGGAATACAAGGCTCAACGGTTTGTAATGTATTTCGAATAGAGTTTCTGCGTATCCTAAGAGATAGACACCTGATTTTGGAACATTTGCGGGTACTTCTTCTTTATCTGATCCTCGCGTTCCCAGGTAAATTCTGGTCCACGCTTTGAGTTCCAACGAACTTTGACGATAGGGATACGACTATGTTTGAGCGTCTTGACCTCTCGGTCCATGACTTCCACTTGTTCCTCGATGAAACGTAGTTGTTCGTTAACATGTATGTCGTCTAACGGAACGATGAGAGTCTCGTCTGCAAGACATTTTCTTAGATTTGAAACATGGAACACATCATGTACTCCACTGAGTTCTTCGGGTAGGTTCAGCTGATAGGCCACGGGGCCAACCCGTTTGACAATCTCAAACGGTCCCACGTATCTAGGGCTTAGTTTCCGACGTTTCTCGAAGCGAATAACGCCCTTCCAAGGCGACACTTTCAAAAGCACTTTTTCACCTATGTGAAATTCCAACGGTCGGCGACGCTTATCAGCGTAACTTTTCTGTCGGTCACGTGCTGCTACCATACGGTTACGGATCTGCATGATCTTCTCAGTCGTCTCGTGCACAAGTTCAGGGCCGGTGAGTTGACTTCCTCCAACTTCCGCCCAACAAATATGTGATCAGCACTTACGGCCATACAGTGCCTCAAATGGAGCAGCTTTGATCGATGTGTGATAGCTATTATTGTAAGTAAACTCAACTAGTGGTAAGTGAGTTTCCCAACTGCTGCCGAAATCTATGACGCAGGCACGTAACATGTCTTCTAAATTCTGGATCGTACGCTCAGTTTGTCCATCAGTTTGGGGGTGGTACGCGGTGCTCATATCCAGCCGCGTTCCCAATGCTCGTTGTAAAGATTGCCAGAAGTGTGAGGTGAATCGAGCATCACAATCAGAGATGATGGAAATTGGCACACCTTGCCGAGAGACTATTTCCCTTAGGTAGATACGTGTCAACTTTTCCATGCAGTCAGTCTCCCGGATTGCTAGAAAATGTGCGGATTTCGTCAAGCGATCTACAATGACCCAAATAGTATCACATCCGCTGGGAGTCCATGGCAGTTTCATGATAAAGTCCATAGATATCTGCTCCCACTTCCATACTGGTATTTCCGGCTGTTGGAGTAAACCAGACAGTCGTTGATACTCCACCTTAACCTTAGAACAGGTTAAGCATCGGCTTACGTATGTGGCAATGTCAGCTTTCATATTCGGCCACCAGTAAAGGACTTTGAGATCATGATACATCTTGTCTGAACCTGGATAAATAGAATATCATGACTTGTGAGCTTCATCCATTACCAGCTCTCGTAGGTCTCCATAGAAAGGAACCCATATTTGGTCCATGAAGTAGCGGATTCCATCAGATTTGGTTTCCAGTTGCTTCTCCATGCCTCGTAGCGATTCGGCTTTTAGGTTCTCGTCTTTTAATGCCTCAAGTTGAGCATTGCGGATCCGTTCGGGTAAACTGGTATGAATGGTGAGTTGTAATGCTCGAACTCGTCTTGGCTTAGGCGTCTCCTTTCGACTTAAGGCATCTGCTACTACATTAGCCTTGCCCGGATGATACTTGATCGCACAATCGTAGTCGTTCAACAACTCGACCCAACGACGTTGTCTCATGTTCAGCTCCTTTTGTTCAAAGATGTGTTGGAGACTCTTGTGATCGGTGTAAATGGTGCACTTGGTACCGTACAAGTAGTGTCTCCATATCTTGAGTGCAAACACGACTGCTCCAAGCTCTAGATCGTGTGTCGTGTAGTTCTTCTCGTGAACCTTCAATTGTCGGGATGCATAGGCAATCACCTTATTGCGTTGCATTAGCACGTAACCGAGGCCTTGTATAGAAGCATCACAGTAAACTACAAAATCATCGGTTCCCTCAGGCAGGGATAGAATCGGTGCTGTACAGAGTTTCTGCTTCAGGAACCAGGAATGCAGATTCTTGTTTATCACCCCAATCGTACGTAGTGCGTTTATGAGTTAATGCGGTGAGAGGTTGAGCGATCTTTGAGAACCCTGCGATGAACCGTCGATAATAGCCAGCCAACCCGAGAAACTGTCGTACCTCGATCGGAGTCTTAGGCATAGCCCAGTTCTTCATAGCTTCTATTTTTGCCGGGTCAATGTGTATCCCATTCTCATTGACCATATGGCCCAAGAAATGGACCTCTCGTATCCAGAAGTCGCACTTTGAAAATTTTGCATACAATTGTTCTCGTCTCAACAGCTCCAGAATCAGTCTAAGGCGTTCCTCATGTTCTTCCTTATCCCTCGAATAGATAAGGATGTCATCGATAAAGACAATGAAGAACTTGTCCAAATAAGGTTTGCACACTCGGTTCATGAGGTCCATGAAAACCGCTGGCGCATTGGTCAACCCAAATGGCATAACCAAAAACTCGTAGTGGACATACCTCGTTCTAAAAGCGGTCTTTGAAATGTCTTCTTCTCGAATCCTTAGTTGATGATAACCCGACCTTAGATCTATCTTGGAATAGAAACTTGACCCTTGTAGTTGATCGAACAGATCATCGATGCGCGGGAGAAGATAACAATTCTTAACCGTGGCCTTGTTCAATTCTCTGTAATCGATACACATACAAAAGGTTCCGTCTTTCTTCTTGACGAACAGGACTGGGCTCCCTACGGTGACGATCTAGGTCTGATAAACCCCTTATCCAATAGTTCTTGCAATTGCGTAGACAGCTCTTGCAGTTCCTTTGGAGCTAATCTGTATGGTGCTCTCGCGATAGGGGCGGCTCCCGGTACCAAATCAATCTGAAACTCAACTTGGCGATGCGGTGGGAGATCGGGTAGGTCTTCAGGGAAAACCTCAGGATAATCCCGTACAACAGGAATATCGTCAATCTTCTTTTCCTCGGTTTCTTTTTCAGTGACCATAGCAAGGAAAGCGATATGACCCTTTCGCAAGCACTTCTGGGCTTTCATGTAGGAGATGATTCCCGAGACCATACCACTTCTTTCACCCTGAACTGACAAAATTTCACCACTAGGAAGTGGTACACGAACGATTTTCTCACCACAGATGATCTTAGTTTGATTCCTAGACAACCAGTCCATTCCCACAACTACATCGAAACTACCAAGTGTGACAAGCATCAGATCTATATCTAACTCATGACCACATAATCCTAACTTGCATCCCTTAATGACGTGATTTGCCTCGATTAGTTTCCCATCAGCTAATTCTACAGTGTAACTAGGCTCCACATCAGCTATGGTTACGTCTAAGAACTTAATGAACTTGTTGGAAACAAAACTCCTGTTAGCGCCGGTATCAAATAGTATAGAAGCAAAACAACCATTCAGGGGAAACGTACCAGTAACCACATTCTGATCATCCCTTGCCTCGCCAGAACCAATCACAAAAGCACGACCTTTAGCGTTTCCTCTATTGTTGCCCTTGTTTCCACCCTTTAGTTGTGGGCAATCCTTCCTGTAGTGACCCTCCTTACCACACTCATAGCAGCCTCTAGTCACTCCGCCCTGGCGTTGTTGTTGGGGTTGTTGCTGTGTCATCAGTTCACCCCTGCAGTCTTTAGCTGTGTGACCCATCTTTCCACACCTTTGGCAATGGAGTCGCTCACATGGGCCATGATGATGAAAGTTGCATCGGCTACACTTTGGATACTTGCTCGCATAGCTGCTCGATCCCTGACTATAGTTGTTGTTGTTGCTGTTCTGATTGTTGTTGGTGGAGCTTCTTGATGAGTCAAACTTTTTGGCCTGTTGTTGCTGAGTGTTACTGGAGCTTGAAGACTTGTTGCTGCTGCCATCCCATTTCCTTTTATGATCAGATGAACCAGGAGCAGCGCCATGTTTAGGCAAGGTACCCTGTGCCACTGCCTGATCAGTGAGTTTGTGAGCTAGTCGGATAGCCTGCTGAATAGTGACAGGATCAGCAGCCATAACACTAGCTTGGATTTAAGGAGCTAGACCATCAGTGTACTTCTCGATCCGTTTGTAAGTCGGGGTCACCATCTGTGGACATAAAGCAGCCAACTCGTGGGAACGAGTCGTATATTCCTCAATTTCTAAACCAATCATTTTAAGATTACAGAATTCACTTTCTAGCTTCTGGACTTCATTCCTCGGGCAGTATTCTTCCTTCATCAATATCTTGAAATCATCCTATGGCAAACCATTAGCAGCATCAAGCCCTATGGTCTGGACTTGTGAGTTCCACCATGTTAGAGCTGGTCCTTCCAGTGTGCCAGAGGCGTACTTGACGCGATCTCCAGCAGGACAGTTGCACATGGCGAACACCGACTCGAGTTTCTCTAGCCAGCGAAGTAAAGAGACAGCACCATCAGAACCACTGAAGGAGTGGGGCTTACAGTCCATAAACATCTTGAAGGTACAGACGGTTGGACCTCCTTGATTGGGATTCTGGTTATTCTAGTTCTGATAGTGGGCCTGTTCATAGGCTGTGAGCGCATCAGCAACACGCTCATTGATGATAGCATTCAACTCAGCTTGAGTCATGTTGATGGTTCCTCGTCCACCCGGACGTCCAGCTCTTCTTCCAGACATGATTTCTTCAATTCACAATACATATTAATCAATAACCGGATAATAATTATTGAATAAACTAAATTGTATCATGCTAGTAAGAATGAAGGATTTGTTTGCATATCGATAGTGAGGCTTTATGAGAATCCGAGACCTCATGCCTCCAAGTACGGAATTTGGGAATTTGTACTGATTAGGACCGTTATCACTCAATAGAGTTGCCAGAATTCTCATGCATGACAAATTACAATTACGTGTGCACCTGTGATCCTAATTTGCTTTGCATGGTCACACATGGTTCCTCCTATTCGAGATAACATACCTTGTCCAGTACCGAGTGTTATCATTGATAGGGGTATCAAAGATATATTTGTTATACCAAGGATCAAACAACTAAGGTTGTACAAGGGATTCGGTTAAGATAACAACGGGGAATCAAGACAATTTGGCCTTTTCCCCTTTGAAGTTCTAGGCGTTTACATGTTTAAGTCCAATCCTCTGATAGACTTTGAATATCGTAGTTGTCCCTCGTTTACTGTTCAGACTAGTGTAGAAGATAGGATATGTTGGGAATGGTAACAAGTGTGAAAGAGTTGGAAGAGTGAGGTGTTGTTCTTTTTGTTTGTCATCATTTAGCTAGTCATGCGGGTTGGAAAAGTTTCTGTGCTCCCAATGTGGTAATGTTAGGTTCAATGCGTCGTTGCTTCCACTCCAAGAGTGAAGAATCAAATGTAAGTGTTGGGAGTGAGCGAGCGGGATTCTCCGCCCCTCTGTCAGCCGGTAATGATACACATATCATACTGATATGGTTGTGTTTGTTCAACAACGAAATGTTAGTATACCAGGGAAAATGTTCGTACAACAGTTGCAATCATGTAAAAGTGTCTGTGCGATACTAGTGTTGTGTCTAAGGCTATAGTCTAGATGCAATGCAATCCTAGTTCTCTATAACCTGTGGCTCTGATACCAATCTGTCACACCCTCAATTTCCACGAACGGGGTTTTACCGTTAGGCGTGTGACATACCAGGATCTCAGACACAGTTATATCGAACGACACTATATGAATTTAAAATAAACATTTGACATCATTCAGAAGAACATAAACAAAGTTTACAACAGTGCGGAAGCGTATACATAATTTGTAAATCCATTACATGACAGTTGCAAGAGTCAAGTCTAGACAAAATGTTCAATGCAGAAAATAAAGTAGATGAATGCATGTCCTGACTGCGTTTCCTGTAGCGTGCATCATGAGCTTATGCGTTCCTGTGACCTGAGAAAACATGCTAAATGTGTGAACATAAAGTTGGTGAGTACACAAGTTTAATCAACAAGAAATGTGTGCGTAATCGTTTCACTGGTTTAGTATATAAAGCATATCGTTAGGTAGCTAGCCTATGTTATTGTTACTTAGCGTTTTGAACCGAAGTTGACTGTTTGCGTCCTATATGTTTGATGTATCCCCGTCACGTCTCACTAGACAGTGACAAATGTTAGGTCAATTAAGCACCCGTTTCACCTCCAATCAAGCTAGCGCGACTAGCCCGGGTGGGGTTTGTCAGACACAGTAGCACTACTCAGAATTACCTCGCTAATCTCATTACTAACGGTTCGAAAGTGTCAGGACTGTTATGTGTGTTTGCACTAACGTAAAAAGTGATATCAATAATACTACAACCATTTATGTAAATCTGTTTGCATGTTTTCTCCCCCAAACGGAAAGAAAGTAAAATAGGGTCCGTGAAGACTCATAGATGATGTAGTAAGTGTGTAGGATGAAAGTCTCCCAAGTGTTGTTTACGATGAGCTGTCAAACACCTATTGACAGTTATGTTAAGCGTTAATGTTGTGTTTAGCGTTAATAGACATGTTTAGTCGGGTCGGGTCGCATTGGTTCGGTCGTGGGTGACACATACAAGCAGGCATACACGTATCAGACTTTATGTAGATTCCCAAATGGGTTGTCGATATTTGTAAACGGTTAGGTTATTTTATGTTGAAAAAGTATGTGCTTGTTGATTGCGTTGATTTTAATCTTTGTGGTCAAGAAATGACACTTCATTGATTGTTACCATATCATCACACGATAGGCACGCCGCACACAAGGAGAATTCACTCACAATGACTCCAATCGCATATCAAGGCTAGACACACGACTGGACACTTCATTCGCACGAATGGGCCTTCAATCGTACGAATCAACTTTACTCGTATGATTGAACCCTCATTCGTGCGACTCAGCATTCAGTCGTACCACACATCACCCATTCGTACGACTCAAAGGCCATTCGCACGACTGAACCTTCATTCGTGCGATTGGACCTTCAGTCGTGCAATGCACAGTCACACACATCCTTCCAATCGCATGCATTCAGTCGCACGACAAGCCCATATGCCTGAACTCAGTCGCACGACCCAACCCAGTCGCACCACCCAGTCGCACGACACGCCCCTCGCACTTAGCCCCCGAGTTCCTGAATTTGTTTCAGTTGATAACGATGTAGATGGGCGAGC
This sequence comes from Flaveria linearis, assembly GCA_024085815.1. Classification (NCBI taxonomy): domain Eukaryota; kingdom Viridiplantae; phylum Streptophyta; class Magnoliopsida; order Asterales; family Asteraceae; genus Flaveria; species Flaveria linearis. The sequence goes on along the minus strand of CM044003.1, from coordinate 57,316,941 downwards.
TATGTTAATTAAGAGGATTCCTTAAGTAATCATGTTTATTTGAATCCTCTACAAACGCCAGTGTTAGTATTTTATCATAATTTATTTAGCGATGTCGGTGGCGGTGCTTGTATACGTTTTGGTTAATAACGAGAATTGTAACAATGGTAACGACAACAGTCTGTATAGTGTTAACCTGAAAGTATGGTGTGTCACACTTTGAGAACCATAATTCCTTTGACATGATCACCCAGTTGAAGGAAATGTTCCAACAACAATCAAGGGTGGAGCGCTTCGAAACGGTTCGAGCACTCCATGCATGTCGAATGGACGAGACCCAATCGGTGTCATCTTACGTTCTTAAGATGAAGAGCCACATTGATCGCCTCAAAGGCTTAACTGTCGTATGTCCAATGAGTTAGCAACGGATTTGATCCTCAACTCTCTATCAAAGAAGTTTGATAGCTTTGTTATGATCTATAACATGAATGGTTGGGACAAGAGCATTGGTGAGCTTCATTCAATGCTCAAAACGGCCGAGGTTCAAGATTCACAAGACGATACACAATTGGTTGATACTAGAAATCAACATGAGGATATTGAGAATGATCATATGGATGATCAAGATACACAAAACGTTCGCAGATCTGGTAGAATTAGTGTTCCTCCTGAGAGATATGGATTTTTCATGGATGGATGCTATTTGGTAGATTCGGATGAACCAACCACATACCATGATGCAATGTCAAAGCCTGATTTTGACAAATGGCAAGAAGCCATGAACGTCGAGATGCAATCCATGCATGATAACCAAGTTTGGGAATTGGTTACACCACCTCTTAAGTCCAAGATTGTTGGAAGTAAGTGGGTTTTCAAGAAGAAAACCGATATGCATGGAAACTTGGATACCTATAAAGCTAGACTTGTAGCAAAAGGTTTCACTCAAACTCAAGGGGTTGATTATGATGAAACCTTTTCGCCTGTGGCAATGCTAAAGTCTATTAGGATATTGTTTGCCATAGCAGCATATTATGACTATGAGATATGGCAAATGGACGTCAAAACCACTTTCCTTAATGGATATCTTGAGGAAGATTTCCATATGAAACAGCCTGAAGGTTTTGTCGACCCGAAACATCCTAACAAGGTATGCAAGTTAAAGAAGTCAATCTATGGATTGAAACAAACATCAAGAAGTTGGAATCACCGTTTTGATGATGAAGTAAAGAAATTTTGCTTCATCAAAAACGCTGATGAAGCTTGTGTATATAAGAAAGCTAGTGGGAGCACTGTCACCTTCCTCATAATATATGTTGATGACATTTTACTATTTGGAAACGACATTCCAACCTTGGAAGGTGTAAAAGCCTGGCTTGGAAGCTGTTTTTCCATTAAGGATCTTGGTGAAGCCACCTATATTTTGGGAATAAAGATCTATAGGGATAGATCAAGACGGCTGATAGGTTTAAACCAAAGTGCATACATTGATAAGATCTTGAAAAGGTTCAAGATGGAGAATTCTAAGAATGGTTTGGTACCTATTCAAAAGGGGACTATATTGAGCTCATCTCAATGCCCTAGTTCAAAGGTTGAACAAGAAAGAATGAGTGGAGTCCTATATGCATCTGCTTAGGATCCATCATGTATGCAATGATATGTACTAGGCCGGATGTGTCATGTGCTCTAAGCATGACAAGTAGATATCAGCAGAATCCTGGTAATAGTCATTGGATGGCTGTTAAGAGTATTTTGAAATACCATAGAAACACTAAGGATATGTTCTTAATATATGGATCTGGTGAGGAGGAGCTCGTGGTAAAGGGTTACACGGATGCGAGTTTCCAAACTGATCGAGATGATTCTCGATCACAGTCGGGATATGTCTTCATTATGAATGGAGGAGCGGTCTCTTGGAAGAGCTCAAAGCAAGATGTAGTGGCACTATCTACAACAGAATCAGAATACATCGCCACTTCAGTGGCAGCTCAAGAAGCTGCGTGGCTTAGGAATTTCATTGCTGATCTAGGGGTCGTTGATACCATTCAAGACCCCCTAGAGATCTTTTGTGACAACGAGGGCGCGATTGCTCAAATCAAGGAACCTCGTGCTCATCAAAAGACTCGGCACATTGAACGGAGATTCAACTACATAAGGGATGAAGTTGAAAAGGGAAAGATATGTATTCGCAAAGTTCACACCGATCAAAACATTGCGGATCCATTCACGAAGCTCCTAGATAAGTCAAAGCATGAAAGTCATACTTGTGCCTTAGGACTCGATATTCTAGTGATTGGACTTGATCAAATTTTGTATTTGGATATTGGAATTTATGTTATTTGACTTACTTATATGGTTATAATTTACATTTCTTCTTCTATTTTAGCATGTTTAAATCCGTGAATAAGTAAGTTATTCTAAATGTCCGTAGTCGATCATACTTGTGGGAACAACTATGAATACAAGACTATAATGAACTTGGATTGGTTGATATTCATAAGGTATGAATATAGAGCAAAAGGTTGCTACCAAGGTTCATTGATATCTATGGGATATGGATATTGGACTGACCCGCTCTCAATTATTTCTGCATGGAATCTTTATGATTTGTGATAAGAGATATTGAGTAAAGGCGAATATCATTGTATCCTCAGACCTGAGATACATATTGGGTCTTGATATTCACCAAGTATTGTACTTTGACTTAGTTCTTTGCTGTTCTGAAAGATTGGCAGTACATAAGACTGAGTTCAGGCATGATATAAGGTGATTGTGAGAGACGTATGTAGTCAAGATGGAATTTATTCCTCTTACTCGTTGAGAGTTAGATGTCTAAGGCCTGTTAAAGTTAAATCAACGGAGAATGACAATTCTATGTCTCTGGGATTTAACATGACATCTGTAACAAAAGGAAAAATGATTGATTCACCTAAATCATATTCAAGTAAGGTACTTGAAAGGGATGATGTTATTGAATGGCACTTAGTCATATACATTAGGGGTAGCAAACTGTTGCTAGGCGTCATTTGCTGCTTGCATCAATCTTCTATGAATCTTGTGCAAGTGGGAGATTGTAGGATTCGATCTGCCCAAGATACATATTAAATTGATGTGGCTAGTGTGATATGATCCAAGTCGGGTCATACCCAATAACAAGCTAGACAAACACCTGCAATATTTATTTATTGATTTGATCAGTTAAATAAATAACAACACCAAAGGGTTTAGAAAAATTGTTTTCTAAAATAGATGCACTTAAGAAATTAATAAATAACATGGGTTTATTTATTAATTCTGAGAGAGATTACTTTATAATTGTTATTTAATGGTTAATTAACAATTTTTAAAATGAAACAATAACATGGCATGTAAGATATGACAAATTAATTAAGTTGGGTTTTAATTAATAATATGGTAGAGCTAGTTGGGTGTACAAAATAATATGTAAATGTTACATATTCTATTTTGTAATTCTAATAAAACAATTGAATTGAAAAATAACAAAAGGCTTGCCACCCATTGGTGGCAGTTTGTTCTCGGCCCAAGGGCTGCCTTTGTGGCCAGCCAATTGCTTTATAATAGATGTCATACACACCCACAAGATACATACATGCAAACACTACATCTCTCTCTCAAGAAAAGTGCAAAAGACTCTCCCCTTTCTTTCTTCTTCTTGTTCATGGCAACATCAAGAAAAGGGGCTGGAATTTTAAGCTTGAAAAGGGTATTTTAAGCTGAAAGTTGGTGTTGCAAAATCCTAGCATCAAAGGGTTTTTCGTTTGTGGCTTGGGGTACAACCTACTTGAGGTCTTCTACTTTGAAGATTCAGCCAAAAGTTCATCTTTTCACATCAACAACATCAATTTCCAGCAGCTCCAAAGGTTGTTTATAAACCATCTTATGTTCGTTTCATTGTATGCATTTCGTATATTGATCCATGGATTGGGGTCTGGTTATTAAATGGGTTTAATAATCATCATATTAACATGTTTTAAAACTAATAATCCGCTGTGTTTTTCATATAAACAAGCTTATATGAACTTTGATAAACTTGTTAAATCCCTTCATTAAATCCATCAAAATCCTTCAACAAAACACTGAAATAATCTGTTCTAAACCATCCGTAACATTATCTATACTTGCATGTTCATATCTAGTCATAAACCTTCACTTTTTGCAAGAACAAACACCAAAACACACACTCACTTACATGACACACATACACACACTTAAGACATGAAAAAATTCATTCAAAATGTCACAATTGATGATCCATAACAGATTTCACACTTTAGTTCACTTGCATGTACGATCCAACAACAACAAGGCATTATTAAGTAACAATCTAGCACCCAAACATCAACATACACACATACATGCATACGGTCACACATACACACACATGCATACTCAAAATACTCCATTTTTTACCATCATTTTCAGATTTCAACCCATCTTTCACTAAATTTCTACTTGGATGAACAATCTATAGCTTTTAGGTAGCCATCTTTCCGTAAAAACGTAACTAAAACGTAAGTTTAAGGATACCTTAGTCTTAGAAAGTTATTCACATGAAAAAGTTGTAAGATGATGGTTTTTCTTCTTGCTTCACCACCAACGAGCTCTTCTTTTTGCTATGAACACTTCCAACTCGGGATTCCAAGCCTTAATCTTCAAGAACTTGAAGCGAAAACGAAAATGGTGATGGTGGTGGGGTGTTGGCCGTAGATAGCAAGAGAAGAGAGGGAGAGAGTGTGTTTTTTTGTGTAAGTTGTAAGAAATGAAAATGAAAATGAGAGAGGAGAAGGGTTTTTATAGGGGAGGAGAGGGGAGGGGGTGAGGGTGGCCGAATGCAAGGGGGGAGGAGGGGTAGCCGAACGGTCTTTTTCATTTTTCTCCGTCTCGACCCGACTTTCAAAAGCGGAACATGTTAAATTCTAATTCCTTGCGAAATTCTAGTCCAAAACAACTATTTACATGCCCCATATCTTGGTTTTATCATCCACTTGGGCATTTTATTGTTTATCCGCTAGATTGAGCCATCTCGTCGCACTAAGGCGCGTAGATGCTGGTATCGGGTTTTCTCGTTACGATAGTCGTTTCCTCACATAATAAGATTAATATTAGTGTAACTAAGATTAAATTAGGCCAAATTCTCATTTTTACCTATGACGTTAATATTTATTTCCCGGTCGGTTCGTAGTGGCGTTTATTTCAGACATTCATCAGTCTCGGGTTTTCATGATCGAACACACACGAAATAGAAACGTAAGCACGCGTAGGACTCTAATCAATCTTTAGATTATTTTATTTAGTGCTATATGTTCTAAAACAAGGCTGAGCATAGAAATCAAGATCTAGGGTTTCTAGGGAAATTACCTGGAAATCGAGGGTTGTCACAGCCTTCCCTCCTTAAAGAAATTTAGTCCCGAATTTTTCTAAGAGGTAGGGTTACGATTTGTCTTGAATAAGTGCGGGTACTTTTGTTTCATAATGTCTTCCCGTTCCCAAGTATACTCAGGTCCATGTCTCGAGTTCCATCTCACTTTCACTAGGCGAATACGACTACGTCTAGTCTTACTTTCCTTCCAATCAGTAACCTCAACAGGTTCTTCATGAAACTAAAGTTTATCATCAAGACAAACTTCTTTAGGAGAAATAACATGCATTTTATCATACAAACACCTCCTTAGATTGGACACATGGAACACATTATGCACACCTTTCAATTCACATGGTAATTCTAGACGATATGCAACGGGGCCTACACTGGCTACGATCTTGTATGGACCAATATAGCGGGGGCTAAGTTTGTCATGCTTGCTAAACCTAACAACTCCTTTCCAAGGGAGACTTTCAGCAGAACTCCATCTCCAGCAATGATTTCCAACGGTTTTCTCCTTCGGTCGGCATACTTTTTCTGTCTGTCCTGTGTGACTTTCAATCAATCCTTTATCTTAAAGATCTTATCTCTTGTCTCCTGGATGATCTCAAGTCCTATCATTTTTTATCACCAACCTCATTCCAACATAGTGGAGAATGACATTTTCTCCCATAAAGAGCCTCAAATGGCGCTGCCTTCAAACTAGTTTGATAGCTGTTGTTATAGGAAAATTCAACTAACGGTAGGTGAGTATCCCAACTACCACCAAAATCTATTACACAAGCGCGCAACATATCTTCCAAGATCTGAATAACTCTTTCACTTTGACCGTCACTCTGTGGATGATAAGCCATATTCATATCTAACTTTGTACCTAGGGCTTTCTACAATGCTTTCTAGAATCTTGATGTAAAGCGGCTATCTCTATCAGAGATAATCAACTTCGGCACTCCATGCCGGGACACAACCTCTTTGAGATAAATGCTAGCCAACTTCTTCATACGATAGGATTCTCTAATAGGTAGGAAATGTGTCGATTTCATCAAACGGTCCACAATTACCCAAGTGGTGTCATAACCACTCCTTGTGCGGGGTAACTTGGTGACAAAATCCATAGCGATACGATCCCATTTCCACTAAGGAATCACTGGCTGTTAAAGAAGTCCGGACGGTTTCTGGTACTCGGCTTTGACTTTTGCGCAAGTCAAACATTTACCAACGTACTCAGCAATATCTCCTTTCATATTTGGCCACCAATAATGTTCCTTAAGATCCTTGTACATCTTATCCGATCCTGGGTGAATCGAATATCTAGATCTATGAGCTTCATCCAGTACCAATTCACGCAAATTTCCCGTAAGGGGTACCCATATTCTATTCATGAAGTATAACGTATCATCGGACTTAGGTACAAGTTCTCGAATCATTCCACGGAGGTTCTCATCCTTCAATTTCTCTTCATTCAAAGCTTCATGTTGAGCGTCATGGATCTGAGTTGTGAGATTTGTTTGGATGGTCAACCCCAGTGCACGCACATGCAAGGGTTTCGCACGCTCCTTTCTACTTAAGGCATCGGCGACAACGTTGGCCTTACCTGGGTGATAACGAATATCACAATTGTAGTCATTGAGCAATTCCACCCAACGTCGTTGTCTCATATTGAGCTCTTTTTGCTCAAAGATGTGCTGGAGACTCTTGTGATCTGTAAAGATTGTACACTTCGTACCATATAGGTAGTGTCTCCAAATCTTGAGTGCAAAAACTACTGCTCCTAAATCCAAATCATGAGTCGTGTAGTTCTGCTCATGCACTTTAAGTTGTCGTGATGCATAAGCGATCACTTTATTGTTTTGCATCAGAACACATCCTAGTCCATGGTGTGAGGCATCACAGTATACCACGAATCTATCAGTCCCTTCAGGAAGTGACAAAATAGGGGCACTACATAACTTTGCCTTGAGCAATTGAAACGCTTCCTCTTGATCCTCACACCAAATATACTCCTTGTTCTTCTATGTCAATGCAGTCAACGGCTTTGCTATCTTTGAGAAGTTCTCGATAAATCTCCGATAATATCCTACCAATCCAAGGAATTGTCGTACCTCAGTTGGGTTTCTTGGTATCTCCAAATTCTTAATTGCTTCAATTTTGGCGGGGTCAACGTGTATGGCTTCAGCATTGATGACATGTCCAAGAAATTGAACTTCTCGAATCCAGAACTCGCACTTGGAAAGTTTTGCATATATCTTCTTGTTCTTTAGTAACTCCAAAAGCAACCTCAGATGTTGTTCATGTTCGTCCTTAGTTTTCGAGTATACAAGTATGTCATCTATGAACATGATTACAAATTTATCCAGATACGGTCTGCACACCCTATTCATGAGATCCATGAATACAACAGGGGCGTTTGTCAGTCCAAAGGGCATGACCATGATTTCATAGTGACCGTATCACATTCGAAACGCTGTCTTAGGAACATCTTCCTCAGCAATTCTCAACTGTTGATACCCAGAGCGCAAATCTATCTTCGAATAGTAACTCGATCCTTGCAATTCGTCAAACAAGTCATCTATTCTTGGCAAAGGGTAATGGTTCTTGATGGTTAACTTGTTCAGTTCTCTGTAGTTGATGCACATCCTCATCGATCCATCCTTCTTTTTCACAAATAAGACTGACGCTCCCCAAGGCGAGAAGCTTGGTCTTATAAATCCTTTATCCAACATTTCCTGCAATTGCTTGGATAACTCCTGCATTTCAGGTGGCGCTAACCGATATGGAGATCGTGCAATTGGCGCTACTCCTGGTAATAAGTCGATTTTAAATTCAACTTTCTGTTGCGGCGGCAACCCAGGCAACTCCTCAGGAAACACTTCTGGATACTCGCACACTATCGGTATTTCCCCTAGCTTCTTCTCCTCGGCTCTCGTGTCGATTACGTGGGCTATAAAAGCTGTGCATCCTTTCCTTAAATACTTTTGTGCCTTCATCACATTCACAATCTTTAACGGAGCACTTTCATCACCTTGAATCTCTAATGGCTCTCCATTATCGAGGGGCAACTTGACTACTTTCTCATGACATACGATTTCAGCACGATTCTTCGATAGCCAATCCATCCCTATTACAACATTGAAACTTCCTAATTCTACAGGCAAAAGGTCGATTCTAAACATGTGGTCTCCTAAGAGTATAGTACAATCCCTATACACCTCGTTAGTTTCTATCAATTTCCCATTAGCTAACTCAATCGAGTACTTCTTATTCAACTTACTAGGTTGTGAGTCAAGGAAAGACTCGAAGTTTCTAGAAACAAAACTTCTATCGGCTCCAGTATCGAATAATACGTAAGCATAATGGTTATTAACTAGAAATGTACCAGTGACAATGGAGGGATCTTTACGGGCCTTCTTCACCTCCGTCACGAATGCTCTGCCACAGGCTTCCTGTTCCTTCAACTTAGGACATTCCTTCTTAAAGTGTCCAAACGCTCCACATTCATAGCAACCTTGGTTCTGACCTTCTTTTCTCTCATCCAACTTTACCTGACAATCTCTTATTCGGTGTCCAAACTTTCCACGGCGTTCATATACGTTGCAGGGGCCAGTATGGTAGTATTTGCATTTGTTGCACTTAGGGCTAGGTCCTTGGTTTCTTTTTGCTTCATTAGCAGCATACATCCTGCCAGATCCTCTCATCTTTCGGCGGGAGTTTCCATAACGACTTCCTGAACCTTCAGACCATTTCCTGTTTCTAGAATAAACTGACTTTTCCTTCTCCATTGGACTCTCACAAATTTCCATTGGCTTCTTCCCTGTTCTTGCTTTCTTTAACGTTCCTATTCGTACATCATCATCGGTCAGGGTATGTACTAGCTGCACTGCTTCCTGGTAAGTAGTAGGGTTTGATGATCTCACCATGCTACGAATCTGAGGCACCAATCCCCAAATGTATCTTTCGATTCTCTTGTACTCAGGGGTTACGAGATGGGATACAATTCTTGCCATTTCATTGAATAGTGTAGTGTATCCACGAACATCTGTTCCTTCCATTGAGAGGTTCCAAAACTCGGCTTCAACCTTTTGAGTCTCATTACACGGACAGTATTCCTTCATCAACAAAGCTTTGAATTCGTCCCAGGTGAGTGCATAGGCAGGCACCTCACCTACAGCCTAGATTTCTACATTCCACCAAGTTAACGCCTCATCTTGGAGTGAACTTGTTGCTACTTCACGCGCTGAGCTGGCGTACAGTTGCTGATCATCATAACTGCATCCATATTCTCTATCAAGCGGAGAACTCCAACTGGTCCTTCTATCCCATCAAAATTCTTTGGCTGGCGTGCTTGGAAGGTCTTGTAGCTGCATCCTTCATTTTGGTTCCCTTGATTTGCATTATGTTAGGCGACGGCAGCTTGAACGTGTTGCGCAATCAATTGAGCTAATTCCTCAGCAGTTTGTGGAAGTGGGTTTCTGTGGGTTTCCCGTCTTGGAGCCATGGTTTTTCTTTTATAACACAACAATCATAATGTAAGTGAGTCGATATATCACGTGATATCCGAATCAGTCGTGTATGTAAGAAAAGAAATTTAACCATAACGTCATAACATAACCATTCATCACATTTCATTCATCCAAAAATTAACCGAAAAACCAAATGTTACTTGTTTTTCATCAAATGCCAAAAGAACAACTTGGCCCAACCAAAATACTGGTGCGGTAAAATGCCATCCCCTAACAAGTACATGTTTTTACGCTAAGGAATCACTGGCTGTTAAAGAAGTCCGGACGGTTTCTGGTACTCGGCTTTGACTTTTGCGCAAGTCAAACATTTACCAACGTACTCAGCAATATCTCCTTTCATATTTGGCCACCAATAATGTTCCTTAAGATCCTTGTACATCTTCTCCGATCCTAGGTGAATCGAATATCTAGATCTATGAGCTTCATCCAGTACCAATTCATGCAAATTTCCCGTAAGGGGTACCCATATTCTATTCATGAAGTATAACGTATCTTCAGACTTAGGTACAAGTTCTCGAATCATTCCACGGAGGTTCTCATCCTTCAATTTCTCTTCTTTCAAAGCTTCATGTTGAGCGTCACGGAACTGAGTTGTGAGATTTGTTTGGATGGTCAACCCCAGTGCACGCACATGCAAGGGTTTCGCACACTCCTTTCTATTTAAGGCATCAGCCACAACGTTGGCCTTACCTGAGTGATAACGAATATCACAATCGTAGTCATTGAGCAATTCCACCCAACGTCGTTGTCTTAAATTGAGCTCTTTTTGCTCATAGATGTGCTGGAGACTCTTGTGATCTGTAAAGATTGTACACTTCGTACCATATAGGTAGTGTCTCCAAATCTTGAGTGCAAAAACTACTGCTCCTAACTCCAAATCATGAGTCGTGTAGTTCTGCTCATGCACTTTAAGTTGTCGTGATGCATAAGCGATCACTTTATTGTTTTGCATCAGAACACATCCTAGTCCATGGTGTGAGGCATCACAGTATACCACGAATCTGTCAGTCCCTTCAGGAAGTGACAAAATAGGGGTACTACATAACTTTGCCTTGAGCAATTGAAACGCTTCCTCTTGATCCTCACACCAAATATACTCCTTGTTCTTCTATGTCAATGCAGTCAACGGCTTTGCTATCTTTGAGAAGTTCTCGATAAATCTCCGATAATATCCTACCAATCCAAGGAATTGTCATACCTCGGTTGGGTTTCTTGGTATTTCCAAATTCTTAATTGCCTCAATTTTGGCGGGGTCAACGTGTATGCCTCCAGCATTGATGACATGTCCAAGAAATTGAACTTCTCGAATCCAGAACTCGCACTTGGAAAGTTTTGCATATATCTTCTTGTTCTTTAGTAACTCCAAAAGCAACCTCAGATGTTGTTCATGTTCGTCCTTAGTTTTCGAGTATACAAGTATGTCATCTATGAACATGATTACAAATTTATCCAGATACGGTCTGCACACCCTATTCATGAGATCCATGAATAAAACAGGGGTTTTGTCAGTCCAAAGGGCATGACCATGAATTCATAGTGACCGTATCACATTCGAAACACTGTCTTAGGAACATCTTCCTCAGCAATTCTCAACTGTTGATACCCAGAGCGCAAATCTATCTTCGAATAGTAACTCGATCCTTGCAATTGGTCAAACAAGTCATCTATTCTTGGCAAAGGGTAATGGTTCTTGATGGTTAACTTGTTCAGTTCTCTGTAGTCGATGCACATCCTCATCGATCCATCCTTCTTTTTCACAAATAAGACTGACGCTCCCCAAGGCGAGAAGCTTGGTCTTATAAATCCTTTATCCAACATTTCCTACAATTGCTTGGATAACTCCTGCATTTCAGGTGGCGCTAACCGATATGGAGATCGTGCAATTGGTGCTACTCCTGGTAATAAGCCGATTTTAAATTCAACTTTCTATTGCGGCGGCAACCCAGGCAACTCCTCAGGAAACACTTCCGGATACTCGCACACTATCGGTATTTCCCCTAGCTTCTTCTCCTCGGCTCTCGTGTCGATTACGTGGGCTATAAAAGCTATGCATCCTTTCCTTAAATACTTTTTTGCCTTCATCACATTCACAATCTTTAACGGAGCACTTTCATCACCTTGAATCTCTAATGGCTCTCCATTATCGAGGGGCAACTTGACTACTTTCTCATGACATACGATTTCAGCACGATTCTTCGATAGCCAATCCATCCCTATTACAACATTGAAACTTCCTAATTCTACAGGCAAAAGGTCGATTCTAAACATGTGGTCTCCTAAGAGTATAGTACAATCCCTATACACCTCGTTAGTTTCTATCAATTTCCCATTAGCTAACTCAATCGAGTACTTCTTATTCAACTTACTAGGTTGTGAGTCAAGGAAAGACTCGAAGTTTCTAGAAAGAAAACTTCTATCGGCTCCAGTATCGAATAATACGTAAGCATAACGATTATTAACTAGAAATGTACCAGTGACAATGGAGGGATCTTTACGGGCCTTCTTCGCCTCCGTCACGAATGCTCTGCCACAGGCTTCCTGTTCCTTCAACTTAGGACATTCCTTCTTAAAGTGTCCAAACGCTCCACATTCATAGCAACCTTGGTTGTGACCTTCTTTTCTCTCATCCAACTTTACCTGACAATCTCTTATTCGGTGTCCAAACATTCCACGGCGTTCATATACGTTGCAGGGGCCAGTATGGTAGTATTTGCATTTGTTGCACTTAGGGCTAGGTCCTTGGTTTCTTTTTGTTTCATTAGCAGCATACATCCTGCCAGATCCTCTCATCTTTCGGCGGGAGTTTCCATAACGACTTCCTGAACCTTCAGACCATTTCCTGTTTCTAGAATAAACTGACTTTTCCTTCTCCATTGGACTCTCACAAATTTCCATTGGCTTCTTCCCTGTTCTTGCTTTCTTTAACGTTCCTATTCGTACATCATCATCGGTCAGGGTATGTACTAGCTGCACTGCTTCCTGGTAAGTAGTAGGGTTTGATGATCTCACCATGCTACGAATCTGAGGCACCAATCCCCAAATGTATCTTTCGATTCTCTTGTACTCAGGGGTTACGAGATGGGATACAATTCTTGCCATTTCATTGAATAGTGTAGTGTATCCACGAACATCTATTCCTTCCATTGAGAGGTTCCAAAACTCGGCTTCAACCTTTCGAGTCTCATTACGCGGACAGTATTCCTTCATCAACAAAGCTTTGAATTCGTCCCAGGTGAGTGCATAGGCAGGCACCTCACCTACAGCCTGGATTTCTACATTCCACCAAGTTAACGCCTCATCTTGGAGTGAACTTGTTGCTACTTCACGCGCTGAGCTGGCGTACAGTTGCTGATCATCATAACTGCTTCCATATTCTCTATCAAGCGGAGAACTCCAACTGGTCCTTCTATCCCATCAAAATTCTTTGGCTGGAGTGCTTGGAAGGTCTTGTAGCTGCATCCTTCATTTTGGTTCCCTTGATTTGCATTATGTTGGGCGACGGCAGCTTGAACGTGCTGCGCAATCAATTGAGCTAATTCCTCAGCAGTTTGTGGAAGTGGGTTTCTGTGGGTTTCCCGTCTTGGAGCCATGGTTTTTCTTTTATAACACAACAATCATAATGTAAGTGAGTCGATATATCACACGATATCCGAATCAGTCGTGTATGTAAGCAAAGAAATTTAACCATAACGTCATAACATAACCATTCAACACATTTCATTCATCCAAAAATTAACCGAAAAACCAAATGTTACTTGTTTTTCATCAAATGCCAAAAGAACAACTTGGCCCAACCAAAATACTGGTGCGGTCAAATGCCATCCCCTAACCAGTACATGTTTTTACGCTAAGGAATCACTGGCTGTTAAAGAAGTCCGGACGGTTTCTGGTACTCGGCTTTGACTTTTGCGCAAGTCAAACATTTACCAACGTACTCAGCAATATCTCCTTTCATATTTGGCCACCAATAATGTTCCTTAAGATCCTTGTACATCTTATCCGATCCTAGGTGAATCGAATATCTAGATCTACGAGCTTCATCCAGTACCAATTCACGCAAATTTCCCGTAAGGGGTACCCATATTCTATTCATGAAGTATAACGTATCATCAGACTTAGGTACAAGTTCTCGAATCATTCCACAGAGGTTCTCATCCTTCAATTTATCTTCTTTCAAAGCTTCATGTTGAGCGTCACGGATTTGAGTTATGAGATTCGTTTGGATGGTCAACCCCAGTGCACGCACATGCAAGGGTTTCGCACGCTCCTTTCTACTTAAGGCATCAGCCACAACGTTGGCCTTACCTGAGTGATAACGAATATCACAATCGTAGTCATTGAGCAATTCCACCCAACGTCGTTGTCTCATATTGAGCTCTTTTTGCTCATAGATGTGCTGGAGACTCTTGTGATCTGTAAAGATTGTACACTTCATATCATATAGGTAGTGTCTCCAAATCTTGAGTGCAAAAACTACTGCTCCTAACTCCAAATCATGAGTCGTGTAGTTCTGCTCATGCACTTTAGGTTGTCGTGATGCATAAGCGATCACTTTATTGTTTTGCATCAGAACATATCCTAGTCCATGGTGCGAGGCATCACAGTATACCACGAATCCGTCAGTCCATTCAGGAAGTGACAAAATAGGGGCACTACATAACTTTTGCCTTGAGCAATTGAAACGCTTCCTCTTGCTCCTCACACCAAATATACTCCTTGTTCTTCTATGTCAATGTAGTCAACGGCTTTGCTATCGTTGAGAAGTTCTCGATAAGTCTCCAATAATATCCTACCAATCCAAGGAATTGTCGTACCTCGGTTGGGTTCTTCGTATTTCCCAATTCTTAATTGCTTCAATTTTGGCGGGGTCAACGTGTATGCCTTCAGCATTGATGACATGTCGAAGAAATTGAACTTCTCGAATCCAGAACTCGCACTTGGAAAGTTTTGCATATAACTTCTTGTTCTTTAGTAACTCCAAAAGCAACCTCAGATGTTGTTCATGTTCCTCCTTAGTTTTCGAGTATACAAGTATGTCATCTATGAACATGATTACAAATTTATCCAGATACGGTCTGCACACCCTATTCATGAGATCCATGAATACAACAGGGGCGTTTGTCAGTCCAAAGGGCATGACCATGAATTCATAGTGACCGTATCACGTTCGAAACGCTGTCTTAGGAACATCTTCCTCAGCAATTCTCAACTGGTGATACCCAGAGCGCAAATATATCTTCGAATAGTAACTCGATCCTTGCAATTGGTCAAACAAGTCATCTATTCTTGGCAAAGGGTAATGGTTCTTGATGGTTAACTTGTTCAGTTCTCTGTAGTTGATGCACATCCTCATCGATCCATCCTTCTTTTTCACAAATAAGACTGACACTCCCCAAGGCGAGAAGCTTGGTCTTATAAATCCTTTATCCAACATTTCCTGCAATTGCTTGGATAACTCCTGCATTTCAGGTGGCGCTAACTGATATGGAGAACGTGCAATTGGCGCTACTCCTGGTAATAAGTCGATTTTAAATTCAACTTTCTGTTGCGGCGGCAACCCAGGAAACTCCTCAGGAAACACTTCCGGATACTCGCACACTATCGGTATTTCCCCTAGCTTCTTCTCCTCGGATCTCGTGTCGATTACGTGGGCTATAAAAGCTGTGCATCCTTTCCTTAAATACTTTTGTGCCTTCATCACATTCACAATCTTTAACGGAGCACTTTCATCACCTTGAATCTCTAATGGCTCTCCATTATCGAGGGGCAACTTGACTACTTTCTCATGACATACGATTTCAGCACGATTCTTCGATAGCCAATCCATCCCTATTACAACATTGAAACTTCCCAATTCTACAGGCAAAAGGTCGATTCTAAACATGTGGTCTCCTAAGAGTATAGTACAATCCCTATACACCTCGTTAGTTTCTATCAATTTCCCATTAGCTAACTCAATCGAGTACTTCTTATTCAACTTACTAGGTTGTGAGTCAAGGAAAGACCCGAAGCTTCTAGAAACAAAACTTCTATCGGCTCCAGTATCGAATAATACGTAAGCATAACGGTTATTAACTAGAAATGTACCGTTGACAATGGCGGGTTCTTTACGAGCCTTATTCGCCTCCGTCACGAATGCTCTGCCACAGGCTTCTTGTTCCTTCAACTTAGGACATTCCTTCTTAAAGTGTCCAAACACTCCACATTCATAGCAACCTTGGTTCTGACCTTCTTTCTCTCATCCAACATTACCTGACAATCTCTTATTCGGTGTCCAAACTTTCCACGGTGCTCATATACGTTGCAGGGGCCAGTATGGTAGTATTTGCATTTGTAGCACTTAGGGCTAGGTCCTTGGTTTCTTTTTGCTTCATTAGCAGCATACATCCTGCCAGATCCTCTCATCTTTCGGCGGGAGTTTCCATAACGACTTCCTGAACCCTCAGACCATTTCCTGTTTCTAGAATAAACTGACTTTTCCTTCTCCATTGGACTCTCACAAATTTCCATTGGCTTCTTCCCTGTTCTTGCTTTCTTTAACGTTCCCATTCGTACATCATCATCGGTCAGGGTATGTACTAGTTGCACTGCTTCCTGGTAAGTAGTAGGGTTTGATGATGTCACCATGCTACGAATCTGAGGCACCAATCCCCAAATGTATCTTTCGATTCTCTTGTACTCAGGGGTTACGAGATGGGATACAATTCTTGCAATTTCATTGAATAGTGTAGTGTATCCATGCACATCTGCTCCTTCCATCGAGAGGTTCCAAAACTCGGCTTCAACCTTTCGAGTCTCATTACGCGGACAGCATTCCTTCACCAACAAAGCTTTGAATTCGTCCCAGGTGAGTGCATAGGCAGGCACCTCACCTACAGCCTGGATTTCTGCATTCCACCAAGTTAACGCCTCATCTTGGAGTGAACTTGTTGCTACTTCACGCGCTGAGCTAGCGTACAGTTGCTGATCATCATAACTGCTTCCATCTTCTCTATCCAGCGGAGAACTCCAACTGGTCCTTCTATCCCATCAAAATTCTTTGGCTGGGGTGCTTGGAAGGTCTTGTAGTTGCATCCTTCATTTTGGTTCCCTTAATTTGCATTATGTTGGGCGACGGCAGCTTGAACGTGTTGCGCAATCAATTGAGCTAATTCCTTAGCAGTTTGTGGAAGTGGGTTTCTGTGGGTTTCCCGTCTTGGAGCCATGGTTTTTCTTTTATAACACAACAATCATAATGTAAGTGAGTCGATATATCACGCGATATCCGAATCAGTAGTGTATGTAAGCAAAGAAATTTAACCATAACGTCATAACATAACCATTCATCACATTTCATTCATCCAAAAATTAACCGAAAAACCAAATGTTACTTGTTTTTCATCAAATGCCAAAAGAACAACTTGGCCCAACCAAAATACTGGTATGGTCAAATGCCATCCCCTAACAAGTACATGTTTTTACGCGAGTTAATAAATTGTTTCACGCAACAACTAGAAATAAGACAATCATGGGAATCCATGCCTAGCTCCTGGATAGGTCATGCCATAATAGACTCCCGAACGTGCAGCAACCATGAGAAGTACAATGCAATGAGTGGCATGGTAACCCTCATATGCTGCTCCATCTCGCTCACACGATGGTCCGCATCCACCTCTCTAGCTCTTGAGGCATCCAACCTCATCTTAGTCACATCAGCTGTAAGTGTCACGTCCTGGATCTTTGCTTCAGCAGTGATAAACTTTCTTTGCATCTCGAGCATCTTCTCCTTCAACAGTTGGATCATGTGATGTATCTGAGCCTGTGCATCATTATCCACTACCTTCTCTTCTTCTAACATACTCAGTCTACCATCTAGCTCATCCAACCTGTCATCACTAGCTTCGCCATTCCTCATCTCTAGCGAGTCTAACCTGCTCTCTAACCGGACGCACCTAGCAGCTAGTAGAGGCACAGTCCTCTCCATCGGCTGCCTCGTCAGGGGTAATGCTCTCGAGTTAGAAGACTCTCCAACTCCTCTAATCACTGGTATACCCTCTTCATCGGCCCACCTCTGAACTCGCTCTCCTAATCATTCCCATTTCCTAGCCACATATGGACGTGTCCTCTTGAGGGGTCGCTCCATAACATATCCTACTGTCTCTCCATCTACATCCCTATCAGCATGGGTCCTCTTCTTTGGGGGCAACACCGTCTTTTGTGGAGTGAACTTCATCTTATGTCCTCCAGGGAATAAACGGAATGACCTTTGCGACGGATGCATCCCTATAGTACTAGCTCGAATAGGAGTGCTAGCTCTCTTCCTAACTCCACCAGTAGACAACTCAACCTCCTTATCCTCGTCTCTACACTCGTCATCACTATCATCACTATCACTAGAGTTATCAACACCATCAACCATAGGAACTACAGGATCTATCTCATCTTCGGATGGAGCTTCAATGGGCTCTCTACTTTGGACTACTCGATCAACCCATTCCTGTTACTAGGATCATTATCATGAGATGACATAGTGGGTGCAAAGGCACTGAGATCGGCATAAAAATTGGAAGTAAGCGATGATCTCTCGACCTGCGGGACCTTAAACTCCTGATCCTTATCACTCGGGTTTGTTGACATTATGACAAAAGGGTAATTATACTAGATTAACATCTTATCCTGCATATGATCAGGAAATCATGCAACAACTAGAATATTCCAGAGTCAACTCATATGTAAGCACTTACGCATGCAAACAATGTCTCATATGACATTCAGGTTAAAATGTAAGCACTTACGCATGTCAACAATTTCATCATATGAATCCAAGCTCAATTGTAGCACTTACGCATGCAAATAATGTCTCATATGGCATTAGGTTAAAATGTAAGCACTTACGCATGCAAACAATTTCATCATATGAATTCAAGCTCAATATAGCACTTAGGCATGCTAAACAACAAATGTATCAGTTTAAATCTTCACACATGGTACCTAAAGTATGGCATACTTAATTCAGGAAATTTAAATATAATCTTACGTCTACTAAGGGCAAGTGGTATGAACACGCCTTTTTCCCAAAATCCCCAAAACTTTCTTCTATTACGAAAAGTTATAGTCTAGAAAAAAATTTTTAAAAAAATCCTTTTCTAGTTTGCTATAACCATTGGCTCTGATGCCAACTTCTGTCACACCCCAAAAATGACGTTGAATATCACAGTGGAATTGTATATACGTTAAGCATAGTGATGACAAAGTTCGAAACCAACATGATATATATAGGCAAACGTTAAAACATAAGTTTTAAATTACAAACCACAGGATTTTAGTCACAACATTCCAAAATAAGACAGTGTTTGAATAAAAGTTCAAATTGTTTAACCACAATCATATACAAGGAACGTATTTTTAAATAAATAGCCAAAAGATGTCACATCCACGTTTTCCCAAGCCCAGTTCATACCACCATCCATGCTCCTACGTACCTGAAATAAATGCTTAAAAAGTCAACATAAAGTTGAGCGAGTTTCACGGGTTTACGAAAACATTACATACAACAGTATCAGATATCATTGACAAACAATGTGGTAAGTTGTAAACTAGCTAGGGATACAACTAATGATAGTACCTGGAGCTATGATCAAACCAAGACATGAAAGCTTTACATAAAGTAAGCAATCCCCACAAAACGAATTCAACATACATTCACTCGCATCCAAAACGCTTGATCAGAGCTGCTGATCGCGAGTGCGGGCTGTCAAACCCAAATAGATCTACCAACATACACTGTGGCCTAACCCAAGGCTAATGAGTATATGGGAAAGGGGGTATTCATGAACGACTCACATGAACACAATAACGAAACACCCATACTCGAGACTATCATACGAACACATACGAGTAAGTCACATAATCATGATACAACGAACGAAGCCATGTATTTCCCCCGGGATTTGTAAAACGATAACAAATATAAAAGGGGCCGTGAAAACTCACCTTGATCAACGAAATTGAAAGTACTTGCAATTACACCAACGAACGTCTAGTCAATCCTAATAGTGCCCTAAATACGATAGACACTTTAAGAATTGATACTCAAGTCTTACAAGCAAGTAGTTCATCCAACCTACTAGACTTATATTATTTTTAAGAAAATATTTATTTACGCGAGTAGTTGGTGATTATAACACTCGGTTAAGATCTTAACAAAAACAGTGGATTACGCATTACTTAGATAAGTACTAATTAACAACCAAAATGTGAAAATTATAACCAAATAACACATAAAAACACTCATATATATATACGGTCATTAATCCTAAATCACATGTGAACATAGTCAAATCATACTACTTGCATACATGCATTATTTAAGCAAAACGACAACTTTCATAAACTAATATCCCAATTTACTAGCTCAAATGTCCAAGTATCATCATGTATCATTAACAATTTGTTAACATACCACATTTCATGAATCAAACAACTTTAAATCAAATTCGCATAAGAGTCTCTAAATCATGGCAATTCTACGCATAAGTGACCGTTTAGGCATCATAAAATATGTTCAAACGCACATATCACTTTATGAACCAATTGTACCTCATATGGCCGTAAATAATACATACAACAAGTCGATAACTACTGATTAAAATCAGACCCATATTATGCCTAATCTTCATGCCAAAGGTCAACGTTTTTACGACTATTTAAGCCTAAAACGTAATATAATGTATCCAATCACCAAGAATCATACATATTATCAAAAATACATTATTTGGACATAAAATATCATCACATTACAGTCCTAGTTCCAGATTTCAATAGTTCCTTTTATTCCATACAAAAACACCTAGTCTAGCATGCATTTCGACGTAAATTTCAACCGTAAACATTCAAATCAACCAAACAATGATCCATCCACAATCTATCATGTTTTCATGCTACATTATACCCCAACTTACTATTCTAAACTATCCATAACAAACAACTTATTGCATGTCAAAGATCAAGTCTTATTTCATCACATTTCGCAAGATATGAACCAATACATGCATATATATATATATATATATATATATATATATATATATATATATATATATATATATATATATATATATATATATATATATATATATACACGACATTCATACACACATTAAATCCATCAAAATCCTTCAACAAAACATTGAAATATTCTGTTCTAAACCATCCGTAACATTATCTATACTTGCATGTTCAAATCTGTCATAAACCTTCACTTTTTGCAAGAACAAACACCAAAACACACACTCACTTACACGACACACATACACACACTTAATCCATGAAAAAATTCATTCAAAATGTCACAATAGATGATCCATAACAGATTTCACACTTTAGTTCACTTGCATGGACGATCTAACAACAACAAGGCATTATTAAGTAACAATCTAGCACCCAAACATCAACATACACACATACATGCATACGGTCACACATACACACACATGCATACTCAAAATACTCCATTTTTTACCATCATTTTCAGAGTTCAACCCATCTTACACTAAATTTCTACTTGGATGAAGAATCTATAGCTTTTAGGTAGCCATTTTCAAGTAAAAGTGTAACCAAAACGAAAGTTTAAGGATACCTTAGTCTTAGAAAGTTATTCATACGAAAAAGTTGTAAGATGATGGTTTTTATTCTTGCTTCTCCACCAACGAGCTCTCCTTTTTACTATGAACATTTCTAACTCGGGATTCCAAGCCTTAATCTTCAAGAACTTGAAACGAAAACGAAAATGGTGATGGTGGTGGGGTGTTGGCCGTAGATAGCAAGAGAAGAGAGGGAGAGAGTGTGTTTTTTTTGTGTGAGTTGTAAGAAGTGAAAATGAAAATGATAGAGGATAAGGGTTTTATAGGGGAGGAGAGGGGAGGAGAGGGGGTGAGGGCGGCCGAATGCCAGGGGGAGGAGGGGTAGCCGAACGGTCTTTTCATTTTTCTCCTGTCTCGACCCGACTTTCAAAACCCAAACGTGTTAAATTCTAATTCCTTGCGAAATTCTAGTCCAAAACGACTATCTACATGCCCCATATCTTGGTTTTATCGTCCACTTGGGCATTTTATTGTTTATCCGCTAGATTGAGCCATCTCGTCGCACTAAGGCGCGTAGATGCTGGTATCGGGTTTTCTCGTTACGATACTCGTTTCCTCACATAATAACGTTAATATTAGTGTAAATAAGATTAATTTAGGCCAAATTCTCATTTTTACCTATGACGTTAATATTTATTTCCCGGTCGGTTCATAGTGGCGTTTATTTTAGACATTCATCAGTCTTGGGTTTTCATGATCGAACACACACGAAATAGAAACGTAAGCACACGTAGGACTCTAATCAATATTGAGATTAGTTTATTTAGTGCTATATACTAAAACAAGGCTGAGCATAGATATCAAGATCTAGGGTTTCTAGGGAAATTACCCTGAAATCAAGGGTTGTCACAGTAACCGAGAGTCGAGAGTGAAGTTTAGGGGATTTGAGGTGAATGAATGACTGGAAAACACAAAGTGTTATATTTACACTAAGTAAAATTTTTAGGCGCATGAGCACTGTTTGTGCGCATGAGGTTGAATTTTTCACAAAGAATTTAGACTCATGAGCAATGTTTGTGCGCATGAGGTTAGGCGCATAGGCACTATTCAGACGTGTAAGCACTGTTTAGGCGCTTTTGCACTGTTCAGGCGCATGAGTCTGTCTAAAACGCCCAACACTTGGTGAATTTTCACTCGAAACGCCCAACTCTTGAAAAGCCTGGTACTGTGTAGGCGCATGAGCAATGATGAAACACCCGACACTTAACCAAAATTCAGACTTTTGACAACTGTTTTGGTGCATGAGGATGTCTGAAATGCCCAAAACACTTGTAAATTTTCCGAAAAATCATCATGCTCCTATTTGGACTTTTGAACAGTATTTAGGCGCATGAGATTCCTTTCATAAGTCTAACACTTGTATTTTTCAAGTCTTCCACCTGAATACTATTTAAACATATTACTACTATTCACATATCAATATTTAAACAATTTGTCAAATTTTGACTTTCACCCAAAATTTACATAATGGACCCTCAATTTTTAACTTTTGACATTTAAACTTTTATTTTTAATTCAAAATTTTATTTTTGTGTTTTGACCTTTTTATTTTTGTTTTAAATTTTCAAAAACTATTTTCCTTCATTTTAGTCTATGATTTTAACAAATAATCTCATATTAAAATTATTGCAATAAGCTTTTCCACTTTAATTTTTTTAGGTTCATTTTTACAAAATGACAAACACACATGCTTGAACTTTATCCTCATCCTTTCCATCCAATCATTGAATTTTGATTTTTTTCATATCATGAAATTTGAGTTATTTTCTCTTAGACCACACTCTTACTTTTTACTCCTCCTAAAATTTTAAGTTTGATAAAACTTATAAGTTTCTTGAGTTTTCATATGAAGATCAAACTAATCATTGTTAATACGCCTGCACACATAGAAAACATGCAAAAAAATTCAAAACTAAAGCATAATAAAAAAATCTAATATTTACACTTGAATCAATGTCTACAGTTGTTGGGGTTTGTAACATGTAAATCAAAGCTAGTTTAACCATTTAAACTATAAAAAAACGCAGCGGATATAAGGTTTAAATATATGGTTTCCAATCTAAAATTTTCACCATTTTCAACCATAAACAAAAACCAAGAGCATGGATCATATATATATATGTGAAATAGTGTGGTATCAAACCATAAAACAACCATAGGGTGTTCAAAGATATAACCTTTCTTGCACAAGATGTTGTAGATGTATAACATGAAGATGGTGATGTTCTTGAATGTCCAGCTCCCAAGAGAGAAAGCCTCAAGTTATGATACCCCCAAGCTCTTCCAAACACTTAGCTAGTTAGGGAGCTAAACACCGAAACTCTCTTCCAATGCTCCTTCAAAATCTGAAATTTCAGCCTTCTTGGAGCCTCTAATCCGAAATTTTTCAGCCTTGTGGAGAGAATTCTTTCTTGAGTGTGTGTGAGAGAGTGTGTGTTTGATGGAAAAGTGTAAGGATGATTAATGTCTTGCAAAGACCAAGACAGAAGGTGGAGTCCCAATGCCCACAAGTGGCGGCCGAAAAAGGTTCAAAAATGGGTTCCCCCCATTTTGAAACTTTTATAAAATACACTCCTTTAAACCCATAGTTTATAAAATTAAAACCTATTTTAATTTTATAACATTAACACAATATTATTTGTTATTATTTAACCGACTTAAATAAAGAAACAAATAATTTCTCATGAACAAATTAACCATATAATGTTGTTCTATTACAAAAGCAACGTTTTAGAAAACCCATTTTCTATATTGTTGTCAATATTTATTTGTATGATCTCATCAACATATAAATATTTATCGATGTTTGTATAGCTTGTTATTGGGTATGACCCAACTTGGATCATAATGTACTAACCACAACGATCTTGTATGTGTCTTGGGCATATAAGGTCCAACAATCTCCCGCTTGCATAAGATTCATAGAAGATTGATGCAAGCAGTAAATACCACCTAACAATGGTTTACTACCCTTAATACGTATGACTAAGTGCCATTCAATAACATCATCCTCTTCAAGTACCATACTTAAAATGTTTTAGGTGAATCAATCATCCACATCCTTTTGTCACGGATGTCATGTTAAATCCCAAAGACACAGAGTGATCATTCTCCATTGATTTAACTTTATCAGGCCTTAGACATCTTACACTCAACGAATAAGAGGGACAAATCCCATCTTGACTACATACGTCTCTCACAATTGCCTTATATCATACCTGAACTCAGACTTATGTGCTTCCATGTTTCAGAACAGCAAAGAACTAAATCAAGGTATAATATTTTTTAAATATCAAGACCCAATATGTATCTCAGGTCAGAGGATACCAAATGATGTTCGCCTTTACTCAAAATTACTTATGATCAATCAAGAAGATTCCATGTAGTAATGTTTGAGATGCAGGTCAGTCCAATATTTGCATCCCACAAATATCTATGAACTTTGGTAGCAACCTTTTGCTCTATATTCATCCATATGAATATCTACCAATCCAAGTTCATAATAGTTTTACCTTCATACTTGTTCCCACAAGTATGAACAACTAAGGACGTTCTGAGTAAATAATTTACTCATGGATTTTGAACATGCAAAACAGGAATATTAGTTGAATAATTATAACCAAATAATTCATTCAAGTAATAAAAGGTTACAATATCTCAATCATGGTTTTAAAAAGCGAGAAGCGCACAAAAGCGACAAGGTCTAAAACAGAAGCGCAAAGCGCAAAAGCGGCGGGATTTTCGTACGCGAAGCGCAAAGTATTAGTAATACAGATTTTAATTAGTTTCATATAATATTTACTATAATATTAATATTTTTATGATAAAAAATTAGATGATTAAAAGATGTATATTATTTAATCTATAAATAACCTTAATGTACAACATAAAATCTATTTATATAAGTTATTAAAGCACAAGTCTTAATGAAATAAGAAAAAAACAAATAAACATATAAAAAAGTTTTAGGTTAAAATTGATAAAAACAAAAACATCAAGGGTGAAATGTGTAACTTATAATAAAATTAAATTGAAGTTGTAACCCTAAAAGGTTCAAAAGCCGTCATCTTCTTGTTCCACTTCTGCTCCATCTATTATTGAGCTATATGTTCGTGTTCTTCTCCATCTTCATCCCAGTTCTTCCTCTTCGAGTGAGGTAAGCTTTGATTTCTTAACTTTCATCTTCGTTTTGGAGTTTAAAACTTCGATTTCATGTTCCTGTACATGAATCCCACGCTTTGCGCCTTTGGTTTCAGCTGAAAAAGCGACATAGGCGCTCGCTTCTTATACATAGCTCGCCTTGTGTGACATAAAGCGAACCCCTCTGCGCTTGAGGTCGCTTTGCGCCTAGGCGCGCCTCAGGCGCGCTTTTTAAAACCAAGATCTCAATATAAAAATTAAAGATCATATCCAGTCACTTGAATATTGAAGTCCCATGGCACAATTATGACTTGCATGCTTTGCCTTTTCAAGAAGCTTCGGGAGTGGATCTGCAATGTTTTGATCCGTGTGAACTTTGTGAATACATATCTTTCCCTTTTCAACTTCATCCCTTACGTAGTTGAATCTTCATTCAAAATGCCTAGTCTTTTGATATGCACGGGGTTCCTTGATTTGAGCAATCATACCCTCGTTATCACAAAGAATTTCTAGGGGGTCCCGAATGGAAGGGACCACCCCTAGATCGGAATTAAACTTCTTTAACCATGCAGCTTCCTGAGCTGCTAATGAAGCGGCGATATATTCTGACTCTGTGGTTGATAATGCCACCACATCTTGCTTAGAGCTCTTCCAAGAGATCGCTCCTCCATTCAAGATGAAAATGTATCCCGATTGTGATCGTGAATCATCCCGATAAGTTTGGAAACTGGCATCCGTGTAACCCTTTACTACGAGTTCCTCCTCACCAGATCCATAGATTAGGAACATATCCTTGGTCCCCCTTAGGTACTTAAGTATGTTCTTAACAGCCATCCAATGACTGTTTCTAGGATTGTGTTGGTATCGGCTTGTCATGCTCAAAGCGCATGACATGTCCGGTCTAGTGCATATCATTGCATACATGATGGATCCTATAGCAGACGCATATGGGATTCCCTTCATTTTGTCTTGCTTATCCTTTGAGATTGGACATTGAATCTTACTCAATATCGTTCCTCTTTGGATAGGTACCGTACCTTTCTTAGAGTTTTCCATCTTGAAGCTTTTCAAGATCTTGTCAATGTACGCACTTTGATTTAAACCTATCAACCGCCTTGATCTATCCCTATAGATCTTTATTCCTAAAATATAGGCGGCTTCACCAAGATCCTTAATGGAGAAACAGCTTCCAAGCTAGGCTTTTACACATTCCATGGTTGGAATGTCATTTCCAAATAGTAGAATGTCATCGACATATAATACTAGGAAAGTGATGATGCTCCACTAGCTTTCTTATATACACATGCTTCATTAGCGTTTTTGATGAACCCAAATTTGATTATCTCTTCATCAAAACGGTGATTCCAACTTCTTGATGCTTGCTTCAATCCATAGATTGATTTCTTCAACTTTCATACTTTATTAGGATGCTTTGGATTGATAAAACCTTCAGGCTGAACCATATAGACATCTTCCTCAAGATATCCATTTAGAAAAGCGGTTTTGACATCCATTTGCCAAATCTTATAATCATAATGAGCAGCTATGGCAAATAATATCCTAATAGACTTTAGCATTGCAACGGGTGAGAAGGTCTCCTCATAATCATCCCCTTGAGTTTGAGTGAAACCTTTTGCTACAAGTATAGCTTTATAAGTATCCAAGTTTCCATGCATATCGGTTTTCTTCTTGAAAACCCACTTACTTCCAACTATCTTGGAGTTAAGAGGTGGTTCAACCAAGTCCCACACTTGGTTGTTATACATGGATTTCATCTCAACGTTCATGGCTTCAAGCTATTTGTCACAATCCAAATTGGACATTGCATCACGAATAGGTGGTTTGTTCATCATAATCTACCACATAGCATCAATCTACGAAAAATCCATATCTTTTAGGTGGATTACTAATTCTACCAGATCTGTGAACGTTTTGTGTACATTGATCAACCACTTGATCATTCCCAACATCCTTATGTTAAGTGCTAGTGTCAACCAAACGTGTATGGGTTTCTGGTTCTTGATCCTCCTCAAGATCCATGGTTCTACTACTAGTTCCTTCCGTAAGGAACTTAGCTTCTAAGAACTCAGCCTTCTTGACAACAAACTCCTTTTGTTCAAATGGGTCATAGAAATAATATCCCATAGAATCTCTAGGATATCCAATGAAGATGCACTTAGTGGAACGGGTTTCTAGCTTGTTTGAGGTGGGAGTCTTAACATAAGTCTCACAACCCCATACCTTTAAATATGATAGTGATGGAACCCTTCCATGCCATATTTCAAAGGGTGTCATTTCCACTTTCTTGGTTGGGGCCATATTCAAAATACTAGACGCCGAGAGCAAAGCGAAACCCCAAAATGATAGAGACAATAAGCTTTTAGCCCTCATAGATCGAACCATATCCAATAGAGTTTGATTTCTCCTCTCGGACACACCATTGTGTTGTGGTGTTCCAGGTGGAGATAGTTGTGAGACGATACCACAACTTCTAAAATGATCTTTAAAAGCATCACTTAGGTATTCACCTCCTCTATCGGTGCGGAGAATTTTTATTTTCTTATTGAGTTGATTTTCTACTTCAGTTTGGAAGATTTTGAACATTTCCAAAGCTTCATCTTTGTGTCTTAATAAGTACACATAACCATATCGACTATAGTCGTTGGTAAAGGTAATGAAGTATCTCTGATGGTACCTAGTCATTGGCTTAAAAGGACCACATACATCCGAATGTATGATGCCTAATAAATCTTTTGCCCTTTCGGGTTTGCCACTAAAAGGTGCCTTAGTCATTTACCTTGGAAACAAGATTCACATACATCAAATGAATCATATTTACTTGCTTTTAAAAGACCGTTCTTTTGAAGTGTTTGTATGCGTTTCTTGTTTATATGACCAAGACGGCAATGCCAAATATAGGTATCACTCAAATCCAATTTGAGTTTCTTGGTGGTGGTATGGTACAATGAGATATCATATAATGTGTTTTCATGAACCAATTCATAAATACTGTTAACAGGAATAGCTTTAAAATAAAATATGCCATTTAAAGAAACATGAATTTCATTTTCAATAAATGTTAAAACATAACCATATTCTCTTAATTAGGAAACAGAAATAATGTTCCTAGTCAAACTAGGAGCATACAAAACATTGTTCAAAATTGCTTCCAAACTGTGACAACCGATCCCAAGGTCACTATTCTAAACCCTAATTTAATTGCATCATATCCCATCTTATGAGTACTAATAATAGAAACAATTTAATTATATCAATAATGTTAGAATCACCATTTGTTATTTTATCCATTTTATGATTCTATGTGATTTTTGTGAATTTAGTTACTTTTAAGTCTTGTTTTTTTAGAAAATTGTACCCGGGAATATTAATTAGTCACTCTAGATAGAATTTAGAACCCAAATTGAAACAATTAGCATGTGTGCTCATACACACATTTAATTTTCGGATTTAAGCATGCATTATCGTGCAAGACACTTAATCAACTAACTAAATAATACCATCTTATATTCTACACAATACTACACTACACAACAAATTAGCACTACCTACTATTATTTATCTACAAAAAAAATTAAAAAGAAAAGCCCTATAACAAGACAAAATCAACCCCCCTTGACCCCCTAATGAGTGCCCTTGCTTACCATTACACTCCACCACCATCCCTTAACCATTCTCCTTTCATGCATCCCCTTTTTGCAAGACACACACACTCCCTTCTACTCCTCTCCTCTCTCTCTTGAATTCTCAGCTGAGAACACACCCAAATCTCGGTTCTAAGTCTCATTCCAGCAGCAAAATCGTAAACTAAAAGCTTTCATCCATCGGCCAAGCTTCAACCGCATGTAGGGTGTCCATTTGGTGATGTTTTGAAGCTTGAAACTTGCAAGACCTGTGGTTCCAGCTTTTGTTCGAGATTCTCCAGCCTTTTCCAATGAGATTATAGCCATTCACGACCATCCACACCTTCCAAACTGTGAGTTACATCAAGTGTAAGCTCCATGTGCAGATTTTGGGCATTTCTATTATTTTCTTCATTTTTCACCTAAAACCTTATTTTTCTTGTTGTAGAAGAAACTTCTCACCATCACCTTGTTCTTAAGGAGTTTCCAACGTTCTTGAAGGTATATCACATAGTAGAATAGTCATTCTAAGGGGTAGAAGCCGATTTACCCCTTAGAAAACCCTATTTTTGGTGCTTTGCACCATCCAACTTGTGTACCTTGTAACCTTTGAGATCTAACCTTGTAACCTGCTTTCTAATGGCTCATTAAACTCCTAATAATCTGTTTTGAATGTTACAAATGGTTGTACACCATGAATGGAAGGTATTAGCACAAGAACACCATGAAAAACCCCTCTTTCTACAAGTAGCAACCTCTTTTAGACACTTGTTGAAAACCCTCTCAAAAAAGGTTCATAACCTGCTCAAAAATGACTTTTAAACACCCCAATAATCTGATTTTTATGTTAGACCAAGTTGTGGTAATGGTTAAACTCAATTTACAATGATTTACACAAGTGTAATGGTCGGTTATGACATTTTCTATATATTTTAAGTCTATGGATGTGTAGAACAACTAGGCCACGATTTGGTATTGTTATTTCAGTAGGTTTTGATGAATATTAAGAGTTTTAATATTGTTTAATCTCTGGAACAAAGGACATGTTGTGTTTAGACCCATTTTGGTCACTTTCGGGACCCGAAAACATGTTAAAATTACTTAACAATAAGAAAACTTGGGCTATAAACTTTTTAAATGGAATTCCAGGTTCATTAAGGATTAATAAAGTGTTCTGGATTCAATGGGAATTTTTTGTGGTCAAAAGGTAATTTAAATAGATTTTTAAGTGAAAACGATTGCTAACCGAGAGACGTTTTTGAGGAAAATCTAAGAAAAATGGGTATAAGGTTAGAAATTATAAAAATCATGTTATTCAAGTTGGTTAAATGATAAAATAACTTCAAAAGTAGAATGGTTGGTCAAACAAGCTTTTAAAATGGTCAAACCCGGTTAAAAACGCGTTTTAACGGTTTAAACGTAAAAACGAGTCTTTCCACTACTAGAGGCAAATTTTATGATTTAAACAGTTGGAAACTTATAAAAACGACTTTAAAAAGTTAGCTACTGGTCCTAGACTCAAAAACATGAAAACTCATAGGTAACCATCTTAAACCCTTCGGTTTTACCGTAACCGACAACGTTAAACGCGTAATTTATAATCTGAGTCCATAAACTGAAAAAAGGCTGTCCTTAAAATTAAGTTAGATTATGTTTGTGAACCTTATTTTTGGTTATAAAGGTCATCTAATACAAGAAACCAAACTTAAGGGTAGAAAAAGTCAATTTTGAAACTTCAGGGGCTAAAGTGTAAAATTTTGTTAAACTTCATAATCGACTCCAATAAGCACTTTAGTTACTTGAATAGCATATTCACCATATATTCTTGACTTAGTAATGTAGAAACCCTTGATTGTATGAGAAACCTTGACTTTCCATAAAGGAAACTTTTTATACAAACCCTAATCGAATCAAAGCCGAATCCGACCAACTAAGACTTAGACACTCTTGTTGCACCTTAAATAGGTTTAGAGCAGTAGATAATAACTTAATATATTCATGTTAGGGTGCTAGACTTGAGATATTCCCGGCACACGAAGGATTTCTTTGATTAATATCTAAGGTGAGTTCTAGTGATCCCTTTTTGGGATGAAACATGCTCTTTTGTTTTATGAACTATGATTGTGCTTTACTTGATGCTTGTATGTGGGACTTTTGGATACCTGCTGATACTGATATCATGATCATTAATTCTTTTATGAACCGCTTGCTTTATATGGATAGATCTATTTGGGGAATCCCCCACACACAGTGGCTCCCGCTACAGGGAGGTACCCCACTGAGATCCTGAGTGATCGTATGTGGCATGTAACAAGTTTTGATTAAGAAACTATGGTGAACCATCCTAGCAGGTATGGTTCACTGATTTGAGGCTTGGTTCCTTCCTTCAGGAATATCCGGTTAAACACAAGTTTAGAAGAGGCCAACCGGGGACCAAGTGCAGGGTTGATTGTGATACCCCACGACGACTGATACTAAAAATGATGCTTTTAAAATCAAATGAGATTTTTCATAAGCTTTCACACTTGATTCTAAAACCTTTACTGTGGACTTTAAGAGTTCCTTTTATTGTTTTTGAAACTTTAAGCACTTGAATTCACCAACTTTTTAGTTGACACTATTTTCTTTTGAGCATGTTTTAGGTAACCCGTGAAGACTCTTAGCTGTCATGGAAGACTTAGACTCAACCTCGAGACCATGGCATTGTTTGTGTGACCAATTTGTGACTTGAACAATTTGATACAATGACTATTTAATTTATGTTGAAACATGTAAACATTTGGGGCTGGATCTGTTTCCAGCCCGGTGTCTTTTAAAAACTTGAAATGCCATGTGATGTTCTCTCCCTTTGAGCTCTTATATTGGTTTGTTTCCGCTGCCATGTATGTTGTTGCTAATCTGTGACATCCCACCCTACCTGGGCCCAGGGGTGTGACAGATTGGTATCAGAGCCAAAGGTTGTAGAGATGTCGGGAATACCATAGTAGGCCCTAGGCTACAACCCTGATACCCTAGGACTGTCCTTGTGGGCAAGTGTTGGAATGATCGGGTTGGGTAAATAGATGATTACACTTGATCAACGTAATCATGAATTTACCGGACATGTAATTTCCATCACGAACCTCTAAGTTATGTCTGGGCTTCTTTTTAATGCTGATGAGTTTTGAAACTTATTTTGATTATGTAGGATTCTATGTGCCCAAGACACTTAGAATATTGATGTGGTTAGTACGTTATGATCCAAGTCGGGTTATACCCAATAACAAGCTTAGCAAACACCAATTAATATTTAATTGATGATATGATCATGCATTTAAATATTTACACCAATTTAGAAAATGGATTTTCTAAATAAGTTGCATATGAGATGGAACAATTTATTAGGATATTTTGTTTAATAATATTATTTGAAGTGTTATTTAAATTAGTTTTATAACCCCAAATAATAATGAGGGTATACTACTTATACAATTAAATGGTTAATTGTATAAACTAGTTACAAGACTAGACAATATATGTGTGTGTTAGTATTTGACATTTATAAAATACAACCACCTATTTTATAAATATCAAATACTAATAAAAGAGAATAAAAATCCTTCTTTTTTAGCCTTCAAAACCGTCCACCATGCATATATATACAAGGTTTTATTCCTTGACAAAAGATATACTCATGCATGTGGGATAAAAGGGGTTTTTATTCTCTTGAAACATTCACACATGCATGCTTGGTCTCTTCCACCAACTATGCCTTGAGAAGAGCATAGACATGCATGCTTGTCTAGCACTACCAACTATCATATTCTTATAAAACATGGACATGCAAGAGCTCATATTTTTCAGCTCACTTCTCTCTCTATCTTACAAAAAAGGACAGCAGCATTGAAGAAGAATGAAAGCTGATTTGAGCAGGTTTTTCATGTTCTTGTGTTGTTCTTGAAGTGTTCATGTGTTGTTCTTGGAGTGCTCTAAAAACAAGAAAGGTTCTTGCATTCCATGATCTTGATTCTCATTTACATGCAACTAACAACACAAGAAAAACTCTCCTCTCTCTCCCTAAAACAAGCTACGGCCAGCAGCAAAGTTTCAGGGTTTTCTTGATGGTTTTTGGTGTTGTTTTGGTGTCTTCTTCCTAACAAGAAGGTGGTTTGCAAAGTAGCTTGGGGTATAGACACTTGAGGACCTCTACACTTGAGTTCTTGGCAAATTTCAAGCATCCAAAATCACCCATCTTTGGTCGAAATTCTGCTGCAGTAAGGTAGTAAATCACAGCTCACTGAAGCTGTGATTATATGTACATTTGTGTATTGTTCATAGATTGTTTCATTCACATAAATGATCCTTTTGTTTGGGTTTGTTTTTCCATCTTAAATGGTCACTAAAGAACATTATTTTCAGCTTATAAAATGGGTTTTATTAAGTTGTAACTCCGCTGCGTTTTTCTGAAAGTTTAAACGGTTAAACTATGATTTTATGTTCTAACAAACCCTTCAATGGCATCAAGAGCCGGTTATGTGGATGACTTGCTTGTTTTGTCCTTTAAAATTGGTTTTAAAGGATGATAATAAACTAGTTATAGTCTGATTTTGGGCTGTTATAGTTTGTTTGAATGATTCCCCAAACTTTCAAGGTCATATCACACATGCTAGTGATTAGACCTTGAAAGAAACATATTATGAAATGTTGATTGTTTGGACAATATTTAAAACCAAAAATTTCAGTTTATGTTGGCTGAAATTTGGTGGTTTTAAAAGGGGTTTCATTATATGTTTTGATGATATGATTATTGGATGATAATGTGCATAACCTAGCCATTGACCTTGTGATGTTTGGATGCTTGTATTGGTTGTATTCATTCATTCAATTGGGTTGTATTATTTGTTGTTTGTGCTTTGTTTCAAATGTAATTTATTTATTATTGGGTTGTAATAAATAGATTAGGTGTATTTTCATTCTACTAGATATCTTGTATTAGGACTTTATATCTTGTAATATGAAGACATACACATTGGAAGCACAAAGGAAGGTCACAAGAGAAACATGGAGCATTTTGGATGCGGTTTCAAGTGGGAGGCTTTTAGAAGCTTTCCATGTGATTGTTTGTGACCCTTAGGAAAGACCTATGGACCAAACTTGTGATGGCAAACAAGTGTGGACCACTTTAGATGCTATGGTTATGCACATATGCACATTGTGGTTGTTTATATTATGCTTGTTTGGTTGTTTGTTGTATGATTGTTGTTTGATATTTGGATATGCATAACAAACTCATTAGCAAACTTAACAAGCTGAAAATCTATGGTTCTTAATCATTAAGTGATTAATAAGAGGTTATTAAAAGGATTAATGATTTAATAAAAGAGGTTTTTATTAAAAATGAACCATAGGATACCTTGTATTTGAAAGCATGCAAATACAAGGTAAATAGAGTCTTCAAAACTAGAATTAATGAAAACCAAAAATCCCTTTTCAAACAAGTTTAACACCGTCCTTTTGCACAACACTTAAGTCATTTGGAAACTCTTAATGGGATAAAGGTCACCTAACCATTTTGAGGGAACTTATGACTTAAGGTGGGAATACCACATTGGTGGGATAAAGGTCACCTAACCACTTGTGTTGGTAAACTCACATGTGTGTGCAAGTAGGGTAACTTGATTTGCAAACCATGTTGAATGGATCACCTAAAATATGGTTTCCAAATGGTGTTGATGGGATTAACATGCCGACTTTGCATATGATGTTTAAAGTCGATCCCATACCGCTAGAAGTTGCAAAAGGTTGCAATTGTCAAATGTTGACTACCTTGTTAATTTGAATAAAGGGATAAAGGTCACCTAACCATTATTTGAATGTAACGTTGGATTCTAGATTTTAATTATTAATTGTCTATGAGACGTAAAGGGTATTAATAATTAAAATGAAATTTTCAGAAATACTAAAAGAACTTTGTAAAATTTGTAAAATGGCCGCAAACAATAATGCTACCACCCCGACCGTCCATACCCTATCACTGAGAACTATTTTAGAGAGGGATCGTCTGAACCATAATAACCTTATGGACTAGTCTCGAAACTTAAGAATTGTTCTCAAGCAAGAGCAAAGGCAAATGTCCTTGACGATCCTATTCCTAACCAACCCGACCCCGACGATGTTAAGGCCATTCCCGATCCCAAGGCAAATATTGCCAAAGGAGGAGGGCACATCAAAGGCAAAAGGGAAGGGAAGATCAAAGCGGAACCTCCAAAACCTAAGCTTATGAAGCCTAAGGTAACGAAAAACGATCCATGCTTTGAGTATGGTGAGATAGGTTATTTGAAAGGGAATTGTCCAACCTATCTCAAAGAGTTGAGAAATAAGAGGGATGCTGGGCAAACCTCAAGCACAACTTTCATAATCCATATTGACTTAAATGTTATTTCCTCAAAGCACATGGGTAATTGGATACCACATGTGGAACTCACTATTGCAATCTGTTGCAAGGGTTCAAAAGAAATAAGCACTTTAAGAAAGGAGACTATGTTTTGAAACTTTCAAAAGGTTTGGAAGTTGTTCTTCAAAACATGTTATATGCCCCTAGTTTGACTAGGAACATGATTTAAGTTTCCCTTTTAAAACGATATGGTTATATTTTAAAGTTTGTAAATGATGGTATTTATGTTTATATGGATGATGTATATTACTTCAAGGCTATGCCTTCTAATGATGTTGATGAATTGGTTCATAATGATTCGTCCTATAATAACACATTATACCTATCATGCACCAAGAGACTTAAAATGGTTTAAGTAACTCTTATTCTTGTCATTGTCATCTTGGTTACATAAACAAGAATCGGATTTAAACACTTTAAAAGAATGGTCTTTTGAAAACAAATGAAAATTGTTTATTTGATAAGTGTGAATCTTGTCTACAAGGTAAGATGACCAACACGCCCTTTAGTGGTACTAATGAGAGGGCAAAAGACTTATTAGGAATCATACATTTGGATGTATGTGGTCCTTTTAAGACAATGACAAGGTATGGTGAAACTTACTTCATTACCTTATACCGACGATAATAGTCGTTATGGTTGTGTGTACTTGATGGCACATAAACATGAAGAATTTGAAATGTTCAAAACTTCGAGAATGAAGTAGAAAATCAACTCGATAGAACTACCAAAGTTCTCCATTTAGATAGAGGAGTTAAATACCTAAGTAAGGCTTTTTGGGATCATCTAGGAAGTTGTAAGATTGTCTCACAACTTACTCCTCCCGGAACACCACAATATTATGGTGTGTCTGAAAGGAGATCGAACCCTATTGGATATGGTTCGACCTATGATGGCTATAAGCTCACTACCTCTATAATTTTGGGGTTTCGCACTACTCTCCGAGGCTCATATTTTGAATATGGCTCAAACCAAGAAAGTGGATTCGACGCCTTTTGAAATATGGAATGGAATAGTTCCATCGCTATCATATTTAAAAGTATGGGTTATGAAGCTTATGTTAAGCTTAACACCCAAACCATTTGAAAGTCGATCCACTAAGTGTATATTTGTTGGATATCCCAAAGACTGTATATGATACTACTTCTTTGATCCAAACAGAGCAAAAGGAATTTATTGCTCGAAGGGCAGAGTTCTTGGAAGCCAAGTTCCTTATGGAAGGAATGACGCATAGAACAATGGAGTTTGATGAAGATCAAGATCCACAAGCCGATACACGTTTGGTTGACACTAGCTGTCAATAAGAGGTTGTTGATAATGATCAAGAGGTTAATCAATACACACAAAACGTTCACAGATCTGGTAGAGTTAGCATTCCACCTGAAATATATGGATTTTTCATGGATGGATGCTATGAGATTGACTCCGATGAGCCAACTACATACCATGATGCTATGTCCAATTTGGATTGTGACAAATGGCTAGAAGCCATGAACGTAGAGATGCAATCCATGTATGACAACCAAGTTTAGGAATTGGTTGACCCTCCACTTAACTCCAAACCGGTTGGATGCAAGTGGGTTTTCGGGAAGAAAACAAATATGCATGGAAACTTGGATACTGACAAGGATTGTGTGTATAAAAAGGCTAGTGGGAGTGTAATCACATTCCTAGTATTGTATGTTGATGACATAATACTATATGGAAAACACATTCCAACCATGGAAGGTGTTAAAACCTGGCTTGGAAATTGTTTTTCCATAAAAGATCTCGGTGAAGCCGCCTATATTTTGGGAATAAAGATCTATAGGGATAGATCGAGGCGGTTGATAGGTCTAAACCAAAGAGCATATATTGATAAAATCTTGAAAAGGTTCAAGATAGAAAACTCTAAGAAAGGTATGGTACCTATTCAAAGAGGGACAATATTGAGTGCATCTCAATGTCCAAGCTCAAAGGATGAGCAAGATTTTATGAAGGACATCCCATATGCGTCTGCTATATGATCCATCATATATGCGATGATATGCACTAAGACCGGGCGTGTCATGCGCGTTAAGCATGACAAGAAGATATTAGCAGAATCCAGCTAATAGCCATTGGATGGCTGTTAGGAGTATTTTGAAAATACCTTACAAACACTAAGGATATGTTCTTAATATATGGATCTGAGAAAGAGAAACTCGTTGTAAAGGGTTACACGGATGCGAGTTTCCAAACTGACTCGATCACAATCGGGTATGACTCCATTATGAATAGGGTAGCATTGTCCACTACAAAATAGGAATACATAGCCGCCTCATTAGCAGCTTTGGAAGCTGCATGAATAAAAGGTTTATCACCGATCTAAGGGTGGTCTCTACCATTCAAGACCCCTTAGAAATCTTTTGTGATAACGAGGGTATGATTGCTCAAATCAAGGAACCCTGCGCACATCAAAAGATTAGGCACAATGAGCGGAGATTCAACTACATAAGGGATGAAGTTTAAAAAGGGAAAGATATGTATTCGCAAAGTTCACTTTGATCAAAATATTGCGGATCCACTCACGAAGCTCCTTGAAAGGGCAAGGCATGAAAGTCATACCTATGCCTTAGGACTTCGATATTCTAGTGATTGGACTTGATCAAATTTTGTGTTTGAATATGTGGAACTCTTTATTATTTGAGTGAAATTATTTGGTTATAATGTTTCAATTAATGTTCCAATTTAGCATGTTTAATCCATGAGTAAATTATTTACTCTAAATGTCCGTAGTCGATCATACTTGTGGGAACAAGTGTGAGGGTAAGACTATTATGAACTTGGATTGGTTGATATTCATAAGGATGAATATAGAGCAATGAGTTGCTACCAAGTTTATAGATATTTGTGGGATACAAATATTGGACAAACCCGCATCTCAAATTTTACTACATGGAATCTTATTGATTGATCATAAGTAAATTTGAGTAAAGGCGAATATCATTTGGTATCCTCCGACCTGAGATACATATTGGGTTTTGATATTCACCAAGTATTATACCTTGAGCTAATTCTTCACTGTCCTGAAATAGTGGACAGTACATAAGGGTATGTTCAGGTATAACACGAGGTGTTTGTGA
Source organism: Flaveria linearis (assembly GCA_024085815.1). Lineage (NCBI taxonomy): Eukaryota > Viridiplantae > Streptophyta > Magnoliopsida > Asterales > Asteraceae > Flaveria > Flaveria linearis. The sequence continues at coordinate 57,278,123 of CM044003.1, read as the reverse complement.
GAAACGTATGTAGTCAAGATGGAATTTGTTCCTCTTATTCGTTGAGAGTTAGATGTCTAAGGCCTGATTAAGTTAAATCAACAAGGAATGATCATTCTGTGTCCTTGGATTTAACATGACATCTGTAACAAAAGGAGAGATGATTGATTCACCTAAATCATTTCAAGTAGGGTACTTGAATGGGATGATGTTATTGAATGGCCATAAGTCATGCGTATTAAGGGTAGTAAACCGTTGTTAGGCGTCATTTACTGCTTGCATCAATCTTCTATAAATCTTGGGCAAGTGGGGGATTGTAGGATTCTATGTGCCCAAGACACTTATAATATTGATGTGGTTAGTACGTTATGATCCAAGTCGGGTTATACCCAATAACAAGCTTAGCAAACACCAATTAATATTTAATTGATGATATGATCATGCATTTAAATATTTACACCAATTTAGAAAATGGATTTTCTAAATAAGTTGTATATGAGATGGAACAATTTATTAGGATATTTTGTTTAATAATATTATTTGAAGTGTTATTTAAATTAGTTTTATAACACCAAATAATAATGAGAGTATACTACTTATACAATTAAATGGTTAATTGTATAAACTAGTTACAAGACTAGACAATATATGTGTGTGTTAGTATTTGACATTTATAAAATACAACCACCTATTTTATAAATATCAAATACTAATAAAAGAGAATAAAAATCCTTCTTTTTTAGCCTTCAAAACCTTCCACCATGCATATATATACAAGGTTTTATTCCTTGACAAAAGATATACACATGCATGTGGGATAAAAGGGGTTTTTATTCTCTTGAAACATTCACACATGCATGCTTGGAATCTTCCACCAACTATGCCTTGAGAAGAGCATAGACATGCATGCTTGTCTAGCACTACCAACTCTCATATTCTTATAAAACATGGACATGCAAGAGCTCATATTTTTCAGCTCACTTCTCTCTATCTTACGAAAAAGACAGCAACATTGAAGAAGAATGAAAGCTGATTTGAGCAGGTTTTTCATGTTCTTGTGTTGTTCTTGAAGTGTTCATGTGTTGTTCTTGGAGTTCTCTAAAAACAAGAAAGGTTCTTGCATTCCATGATCTTGATTCTCATTTACATGCAACTAACAACACAAGAAAAACTCTCCTCTCTCTCCCTAAAACAAGCTACGGCCAGCAACAAAGTTTTAGGGTTTTCTTGAAGGTTTTTGGTGTTGTTTTGGTGTCTTCTTCCTAACAAGAAGGTGGTTTGCAAAGTAGATTGGGGTATAGACACTTGAGGACCTCTACACTTGAGTTCTTGGCAAATTTTAAGCATCCAAAATCACCCATCTTTGGTCGAAATTCTGCTGCAGTAAGGTAGTAAATCACAGCTCACTGAAGCTGTGATTTTATGTACATTTGTGTATTGTTCATAGCTTGTTTCATTCACATAAATGATCCTTTTGTTTAGGTTTGTTTTTCCATCTTAAATGGTCACTAAAGAACATTATTTTCAGCTTATAAAATGGGTTTTATTAAGTTGTAACTCCGCTGCGTTTTTCTGAAAGTTTAAACGGTTAAACTATGATTTTATGTTCTAACAAACCCTTCAGATTGGGGATTTAAAATGGATTTTAATGATGAACTATTTTACCTGACATTATCCTGAGAAACAAGTGACTCTAATATTATTTTGAGGGATACGTAGAGATCCCTGATCTATTGCCATCACTAGTACTATGAGTATACTATTAATAGTAAGACTATCATGAGCAATGAGAAACCAAATTACTCATGATGTCTTTTTACAGGAAACAACTATGGCTGACAAAGGAAAAGCACCTTCCTACCCTACTGAGAGCAGTGCACCAACGGGGGACACCAAGAAGGAAAAACCGCGCACTGAGTATGAGGAATACCTTAGGAGGTGTGGACACCCAGGATGGATATCCGTCACGTCAGAGGACACTGAAGCTTCCGAGGACTCTTCTTCGACGACACCTTCCAAGAGCCGGACACGCTCCCACTCGCGGCATGTTGCCGCTCCGTCCCACTCACCTATCCCGCCTATTGGGAATAGGGGAGCATGCACCGTCACTCGTCCATATAAGAATGCTAGGCCTGGACCTTCAGTTTCATTTAAGATGCCACCTCCTCCTCCTCTACCTGTTAGGACTCCCATACCCGCACCACCGCCGTTTGACTCACTCCGACGCCACCCACAGGAGGAGCCCTGGATGCCTCCGAGGCACAGCTTGTATGACGGCCCTAGCGTACTGGTAGGGGATAGGTACTCCCAATCCGGCCGCCGGGCAAGTGACGTAGGATCCACTGATACAGCACTGGAGGAGCTCTTGAGGACCGTCCGTCGCCACGAGTTGACTCTTCAGCACGCTACCCGGACCACCCAGTTTGCTCAATTCCAGGCTATGATGGCTTCACACGGGGTGCAGAGGTTCGAGCAGGAACAAAAGAAGAAGTGCTCTGGATGGATGGGATGGCTGAAGAAGAAGTGGATGTGAAGGCGACATGTGGAAGGAGGAAGAACTATCTGTCATTGGACAGTTGAAGGAATCAATCTTATCGTTATCTGACACTATTATTATTATTATTCATGGGGGTGATGGCACCTTCCAAATTGTAAGAGCTTGACTCTCATACTATTGACTTTGTCATATTTTAAACTGATTGCTATGATGCAATGCTGTTGAAACATTTATGATTATCTGCCATGTGCTGTGTATTTCATGGTGTTGGGCCATTCCATTCTTAATGACTGTTTAAACTATTTAAATTAGTAATCTGTGGAAAATTGGAAGGTTGTGTACAATTATACACCGTATTCTCCCCTCATATAGAGGGAGCCTTGTAGGGAACTGATTTGTAGATTGTTTGAAACAAATTATTAGACGCTAAAACGACTTTATCTGTGATACTATCAGAATGCCTACCAGAAGAGGGACACGTATCGGCAGACAAGGAGCCTACCGAGGTCGTCATGAAGGAGCAAGGCGAACCGGAAATCAACCTCCTAATCCTCCAGAGACTCCCATCTGGGGGAATGCTAACCCAGGGAATGACGAGAGGATACCAAATCTCGTAGCACAGCAAATTGCTCACGCGATACCAACCATCATCGCTCAGATCAATGCTGACCGGAACGATGCCGGAGGCAGTAATAGGACTGAAAACAACGAGGAATCTGAGGCGTTAAGGAATGGATGCTCCTATAAGACCTTTATGGCATGCAAACCTAAGGACTTCTATGGCACTTAGGGTGCTATAGAGACTTACAGATGGATTGACGAGATGAAGGCTGTACTGGACATCAGCGAATGCAAACTGGACTACATGGTGAGATTTACTTTTAATCACTGAAAGGATCGGCATTGGAGTGGTGGAAGACGATCACACAAGCTCGGGGAAGGAATACTGCAATGCAAATGAGCTGGACCCAATTCAGAGAGCTGATAACCAACAAGTATTGCCCCGTCAATTTACTTGAGAAGCTAGAATCGGAGTTCCTGAGCCTGGAGATGAAAGGTCCTAATTACACGGAGTACATCAATCGTTTCTTAGCCCTATCCCAGCTGGTGCCACACCTGGTGACACCCAAATCCAAAGGCGTAGCACGATTCATCTGGGGGCTACATCCCAGAGTTAGAGGAATGGTCCGATCCTCCAAGCCCTTGACTCTACAATCCGGAGTTGACCTCACCAGCAGTTTGACCGATGACCTAGTTACGGCTGGATGGACTGAGCAAATTAGGAGTGATGAGAAGAAGAAGTTTGTTGGAGAGAAAAGAAGGTGGTTTCAAGCAAAGAAAGCAGTTGGAAGTAGTAGCGGGTCATGAAGGAAAAGTTTCGAAGGTGCAAGACGTGATGATCAGGGAAGCAAGACCCGGAGGCTGTATACGGGAACAAGCCCATTTTGCAACAAGTGCAAGCTACACCATCAAGGGGAATGCAACCTAATGCCCTGCTTTAGGTGCAAAAGGACTGGGCACCTGATCAAGGATTGTACTTTCATACTAGGGAAGCAATGCTATGAATACGGGGATCCAAGACACATGAGGAGCAAGTGTCCTAAGCTAGGTAGAGATAAGGATGCCAAGCCCAATAAGCCTAAGGGAAGAGCTTTTGTGATGGACCTAGCTGGAGCCCGAAAGGAACCTGATGTGGTTAACGCTACGTTTCTTGTAAACAATCATCCTGTACTGTTTTGTTTGATACTGGAGCGACTGCTAGTTTTATCTCTAGTGCTTTTAGATCCTTGATTGACCTAGATACGTGTACCTTAGCCAATACATTTACCGTCGAATTAGCTGATGGCAACATTTTAGAAACTAATGAAATAGTCAAGGATTGTTCAATGAATCTAAATGGAAATACATTTAAAATAGATCTGATGCCTATTAAGTTAGGAGGATTCAATGTGGTTGTTGGCATGGACTGGCTAGCTAAGAACAGAGTCAAAATTGTTTGTGATGAACGCCTACTCTAGATACCGTTGAACGACAAAGAAGTGTTAGTGGTGCAAGGAGAAAGAAGTAACACTTTATGCCCCATGATATCCCATTTAAAAGCTACCAAGAGCTTGGAAGGGATGCTCAGCTTTCATTATCTACGTGATGAAGACCAAAGAGGAGAAGAAGATTGCGGATATCCCAGTAGTTTCTGAATACCCTAAAGTGTTTCCGAAAGACCTTCCAGGGACTTCCCCCGAATCGACAAGTTGAGTTCTAAATAGATTTGTTGTCTGGCGCTGCATAGGTAGCCAAAGCGCCGTATCGACTCGCTCCTCCTGAAATGAAGGAACTGATGATTCAAATTCAAGAACTATTGGACAAAGGATTCATGTGTCCGAGTGTCTCTCCATTGGGTGCCCCAATGTTATTTGTGAAAAAGAAGGATGGAACCTTACGCATGTGCATTGACTACCGGGAGTTAAATAAGTTGACCATAAAGAACCGCTACCCTCCTCCGAGGATAGACGACCTATTCGATCAACTTCAAGGAGCAAGCTACTTTTCCAAGATAGATTTAAGATCCGGTTACCACCAACTGAAGATAAGAGAAGAAGACATACCCAAGACGGCTTTCTAAACTAGGTATGGGCACTATGAGTACTTAGTCATGCCCTTCGGGCTGAGTAGTGCACCAGCAGCATTCATGGATCTCATGAACCGTGTATGCCGCCCATATCTCGACAAGTTTGTGATCGTGTTCATCAACGACATTCTGATCTACTCCAGTAAAAGGGAAGAGCACGAGAAGCATTTCAGACTAATTCTTGAATTACTCAAGAATGAGCAACTATATGCCAAATTTTCAAAATGTGAATTTTGGATGCCGAGAGATCCAATTTCTAGGGCATGTAGTGAATGAGAATGGAATTCAAGTTGACCCTTCCAAGATTGAGGCTATAAAGAATTGGAAGATTCCTGAAACTCCCAGTGAGATTAGGCAATTCCTAGGATTGGCTGGATACTACCGACGATTCATAAAAGACTTCTCACGCATTGTGCAACCCTTGACCGCACTGACTAGGAAGAGCAAAACCTTTGTGTGGGAACCAGAGCAAGGTGAAGCATTTGAAACGCTTAAGGAAAACTTGTGAAGTGCACCTGTTCTGGCCCTCCCAGAAGGAGTCGAAGACTTTGTAGTCTATTGTGACGCCTCGCGTCAGGGGTTAGGATGCGTGCTAATGTAACGCAACAAGGTCTTTGCTTATGCATCTAGACTGCTAAACGATCACGAGAAGAACTATACTACGCACGATTTGGAATTAGGTGCCGTGGTATTTGCTCTCAAAATGTGGAGGCACTACCTCTATGGCACGAAGTGCGTCATTTACACTGACCATCGAAGTTTGCAACACATTCTTGACCAGAAGATGCTAAACATGCGTCAGAGAAGATGGGTTGAGTTGTTAAACGACTACGAGTGTGAAATCCGTTATCATCCCGGTAAGGCCAACGTGGTGGCAGATGCTTTGAGCAGAAAGGAGAGAGAAAAACCACTTCGTGTACGAGCTTTAGGATAAGTGTGTACACTGACCTAATTGTAAGGCCGAAAGAAGCTCAAAGTGAAGCGTTAAAGGAGGAAAATTTAGCGGGAGAAGGATTAACTAGAATGGAAAAGTGATTTGAAACAGGAAATGATGGTACATATAAGTGCGAAGGGAGAACTTGGGTGCCAAAGCATAGGGGAATTCGAGAGGTAATTCCCGAACGAAGCTTACAAATCTAGGTATTCAGTTCAACCTGGAAGTGATAAAATGTACCAGGATTTGAAGGCACTTTTCTAGTGGCCTGGAATCAAGAAATCAATCTTTGTTTACGTCGAAAAATGTCTAACGTGTGCCATGGTAAAAGCTGAAAACCAAAAACCATCAGGGACGTTGCAGCAGCCAGAAATCCCAGAATGGAAATGGGATAACATCACGATGGATTTTGTTACTAAGTTACCCAGAACGTCTAGAGGTCATGATGCTATTTGGGTAATAGTGGATAGACTAACCAAATCAGCTCACTTCTTACCAATTCGGGAAGACTATGACATGTCAAGACTGGCTCAACTGTATATCAATGAAATAGTGGCTAGGCATGGTGTGCCACTATCCATAATCTCCGACCGTGATAGTCGTTTCACTTCACGTTCCTAGAAATCACTCCAACAAGCTTTAGGAACCCAGCTGGACTTAAGCACGGCTTACCACCCGCAAACTGACGGTCAAAGCGAAAGGACTATTCAAACTTTAGAAGATATGCTGAGAGCTTGTGTGATTGACTTTGGTGGGAACTGGGATAACCATCTTCCATTAGTGGAGTTCTCCTATAATAACAGTTACCATGCAAGTATCAATGCAGCTCCGTATGAGGCTCTCTATGGTAGGAAATGTCAGTCACCATTGAGTTGGAATGAAATTGGTGATAGCCAAGTGTTGGGGCCAGACATTGTATTGGAGACCACCGATAAGATTTTCAAAATCAAGGAACGTCTACGGGCAGCAAGGGACCGTCAGAAGAAATACGCTGATAGGAGACGAAAACCATTAGAGTTTCAGATAGGTGACAGAGTAATGCTGAAAGTAGCACCATGGAAAGGAACCGTGAGATTCGAAAAAAGAGGAAAGTTAAGCCCAAGATACATTGGACCATTCGAAATACTTGCAAGAATTGGTCCTGTGGCTTACAAGTTGAAACTACCTCAGAAATTGAGTAATATACACGACACCTTCCATGTGTCAAACTTGAAGAAGTGTCTGGTAGACAAAACCTTGGAGCTACCGTTGAAGGAGACAAGAATCAATGATAAGCTGAACTTCGTGGAAGATCCCATAGAGATCACGGACCGCTTGGTTAAGCAACTCAGGCAAAGCCGCATACCCAAGGTCAAGGTTAGATGGAACTCGAGACGAGGGCCGGAATTCACTTGGGAACGTGAAGACGAGATGAGGAAGAATTACCCGCATCTCTTCAAACCCACCCATTCAGATTCTAATCGAAGCTAAAATTTCGGGATGAAATTTCCTAAACGGTGGGAGAATGTGACAACCGGTCCCAAGGTCACTATTCTAAACCCTAATTTAATTGCATCATATCCCATCTTATGAGTACTAATAATAGAAACAATTTAATTATATCAATAATGTTAGAATCACCATTTGTTATTTTATCCATTTTATGGTTCTATGTGATTTTTGAGAATTTAGTTAATTTTAAGTCTTGTTTTTTTTTATAAAATTAGTGCCCGGGAATATTAATTAGTCACCCTAGCTAGAAATTATAACCCAAATTGAAACAATTAGCATGTGTGCTCATACACACATTTAATTTTCGGATTTAGGCATGCATTATCGCGCAAGACACTTAATCAACTAACTAAATAATACCATCTTATATTCTACACAATATTACACTACACAACAAATTAGCACTACCTATTATTATTTATCTACAATAAAAATTAAAAAGAAAAGCCCCATAACATGACAAAATCGGCCCCCCTTCACCCCCCAATGAGTGCCCTTGCTCACCACTACACTCCACCACCATCCCTTAACCATTCTCCTTTCATGCATCCCCTTTTTGCAAGACACACACACTCCCTTCTACTCCTCTCCTCTCTCTCTCGAATTCTCAGCTGAGAACACACCCAACTCTCGGTTCTAAGTCTCATTCCAGCAGCAAAATCGCAAACTACAAGCTTTCATCCATCGGCCAAGCTTCAACCGAAAGTAGGGTGTCCATTTGGTGAAGTTTTGAAGCTTGAAACTTGCAAGACCTGTGGTTCCAGCTTTTGTTTGATATTCTCTCCAAGGAGATTCTATCCATTCACGACCATCCACACCTTCCAAACTGTGAGTTACATCAAGTGTAAGCTCCATGTGCTCGGTTTTGGACATTTCTATTGTTTTCTTCATTTTTCACCTAAAAACCTTACTTTTTCTTGTTGTAGCAGAAACTTCTCACCATAACCTTGTTCTTAAGGGGTTTCCAACGTTCTTGAAGGTATATCACATGGTAGAATAGTCATTCTAAGGGGTAGAACCCGATTTACCCCTTAGAAAACCTTATTTTTGGTGCTTTGCACCATCCAACTTGTGTACCTTGTAACCTTTGAGAACTAACCTTGTAACCTGCTTTATAATGGCTCATTAAACTCCTAATAATCTGTTTTGAATGTTACAAATGGTTGTACACCATGAATGGAAGGTATTAGCACAAGAACACCATGAAAAACCCCTCTTTCTACAAGTAGCAACCTCTTTTAGACACTTGTTGAAAACCCTCTCAAAAAAGGTTCATAACCTGCTCAAAAATGACTTTTAAACACCCCAATAATCTGATTTTTATGTTAGACCAAGTTGTGGTAATGGTTAAACTCAATTTACAATGATTTACACAAGTGTAATGGTCGGTTATGACATTTTCTATATATTTTAAGTCTATGGATGTGTAGAACAACTAGGCCACGATTTGGTATTGTTATTTCAGTAGGTTTTGATGAATATTAAGAGTTTTAATATTGTTTAATCTCTGGAACAAAGGACATGTTGTGTTTAGACCCATTTTGGTCACTTTCGGGACCCGAAAACATGTTAAAATTACTTAACAATAAGAAAACTTGGGCTATAAACTTTTTAAATGGAATTCCAGGTTCATTAAGGATTAATAAAGTGTTCTGGATTCAATGGGAATTTTTTGTGGTCAAAAGGTAATTTAAATAGATTTTTAAGTGAAAACGATTGCTAACCGAGAGACGTTTTTGAGGAAAATCTAAGAAAAATGGGTATAAGGTTAGAAATTATAAAAATCATGTTATTCAAGTTGGTTAAATGATAAAATAACTTCAAAAGTAGAATGGTTGGTCAAACAAGCTTTTAAAATGGTCAAACCCGGTTTTTTAAAAACGTAAAAACGAGTCTTTCCACTACTAGAGGCAAATTTTATGATTTAAACAGTTGGAAACTTATAAAAACGACTTTAAAAAGTTAGCTACTGGTCCTAGACTCAAAAACATGAAAACTCATAGGTAACCATCTTAAACCCTTCGGTTTTACCGTAACCGACAACGTTAAACGCGTAATTTATAATCTGAGTCCATAAACTGAAAAAAGGCTGTCCTTAAAATTAAGTTAGATTATGTTTGTGAACCTTATTTTTGGTTATAAAGGTCATCTAATACAAGAAACCAAACTTAAGGGTAGAAAAAGTCAATTTTGAAACTTCAGGGGCTAAAGTGTAAAATTTTGTTAAACTTCATAATCGACTCCAATAAGCACTTTAGTTACTTGAATAGCATATTCACCATATATTCTTGACTTAGTAATGTAGAAACCCTTGATTGTATGAGAAACCTTGACTTTCCATAAAGGAAACTTTTTATACAAACCCTAATCGAATCAAAGCCGAATCCGACCAACTAAGACTTAGACACTCTTGTTGCACCTTAAATAGGTTTAGAGCAGTAGATAATAACTTAATATATTCATGTTAGGGTGCTAGACTTGAGATATTCCCGGCACACGAAGGATTTCTTTGATTAATATCTAAGGTGAGTTCTAGTGATCCCTTTTTGGGATGAAACATGCTCTTTTGTTTTATGAACTATGATTGTGCTTTACTTGATGCTTGTATGTGGGACTTTTGGATACCTGCTGATACTGATATCATGATCATTAATTCTTTTATGAACCGCTTGCTTTATATGGATAGATCTATTTGGGGAATCCCCCACACAGTGGCTCCCGCTACAGGGAGGTACCCCACTGAGATCCTGAGTGATCGTATGTGGCATGTAACAAGTTTTGATTAAGAAACTATGGTGAACCATCCTAGCAGGTATGGTTCACTGATTTGAGGCTTGGTTCCTTCCTTCAGGAATATCCGGTTAAACACAAGTTTAGAAGAGGCCAACCGGGGACCAAGTGAAGGGTTGATTGTGATACCCCACGACGACTGATACTAAAAATGATGCTTTTAAAATCAAATGAGATTTTTCATAAGCTTTCACACTTGATTCTAAAACCTTTACTTTGGACTTTAAGAGTTCCTTTTATTGTTTTTGAAACTTTAAGCACTTGAATTCACCAACTTTTTAGTTGACACTATTTTCTTTTGAGCATGTTTTAGGTAACCCGTGAACACTCTTAGCTATCATGGAAGACTTAGACTCAACCCCGAGACCATGGCATTATTTGTGTGACCAATTTGTGACTTGAACAATTTGATACAATGACTATTTAATTTATGTTGAAACATGTAAACATTTGGGGCTGGATCTGTTTCCATCCCGGTGTCTTTTAAAAACTTGAAATGCCATGTGATGTTCTCTCCCTTTGAGCTCTTATATTGGTTTGTTTCCGCTGCCATGTATTTTGTTGCTAATCTGTGATGTCCCACCCTACCTGGGCCCGGGGGTGTGACATAAACCATTTGGAAGCTTCAAGATGTAGTCCCCTCAGTCTTCAACTTGAACTTTCGCCCTATTCCCTATGTAGAGGCTAACATCCCCATTCTTGAAGTCCTTACTTCTTTTGAACCCCAACATTAAGTTGTGAATGTGAGTTCCACATTCGGTCTCCGATACCCATGTGTTAGAGGATATTAAATTCAGATCAATATGAATCATGTAAAATGTACCTGAGGTTTGCACGGCATCCCTCTTGGCTTGCAACTCTTTAAGATGGATTGCACAATTCCTTGCCCAATGTCCAATCTCCCCACACTTGAAGCATGGGCCATTTGAAGCAACCTTTTCCTTCTTCTTCGCTTGTTTTGGTGGTGGCGCTCTTACCAATCCCTTCCCCTTTCCCCTAACATAGCCTTTGCCCTTGGCAACATTTGCCTTAGGTGCGGGGTGAGGCCTCTTCTTGTTCCCACCTTCATTGATGGTGAGAATGGGTAAAACCTTTTTACCCATGGCCGCCTCGGCAGTTTTGAGCATAGAATGAAGCTCACTTATGTTCTTGTCCCACCCGTTCATGTTATAATTCATGACAAAGTTGTCAAACCTCTTTGACAAAGAGTTGAGGATCAAATCCGTAGCCAACTCTTTCGAGATGGGACAATTCAGCCTTTCGAGGAGGTCAATGTGGCTTTTCATCTTATGTACATAAGATGAAACAGATTGGGTGTCATCCATACGACATGCATGGAGTGCTCGGACCATTTCGACGCGCTCTACCCTTGCTTGTTGTTGGAACGTTTCCTTCAACTGGGTAATCATGTCGTATGCTCCATGATGTTCATACTCCTTTAAGAGATCCGGTGTCATACTTACCAACATGAGGCAAGACACTTGGACGGAGTCCTCAGTGTATTTCACCCAATTCATAAAGGCCTCTTCATCTTCCTCATTAGGTTGATTGGGAATCGGATCCTCAAAGATATATGATTGTTTCTCTTGTTTGAGAACAATTCTCAAGTTTCAAATCCAATCAATAAAGTTATTATGATTTAGACACTCCTTTTGGAGAATGGTCCTTAGAGATAATGAGTGAGCAGACGGGATTTCATTGTTTTCATTATTATTGGTGGCCATCTACAAAATATAACAAAGTTCAATTTTAGCATTTTCGATATTGTTCGTATATTAATAATTAAAACCTCTTTTTAAGTGTCTTACATAATTTTAAAATTCTAGAATCCAACGTTACATTTAAATAATGGTTTGGTGACCTTTATCCCATTATTTAAATTAACAAGGTAGTCAATGTTTTGAAAATTGCAACCCTTTGCAACTTCTAGGGTATGGGATCGACTTTAAAACATCATATGTAAAGTCGGCATGTTTATCCCATCAACACCTTTGTAAACCATATTGTAGGTGATCCACTTAACATGGTTTGCAAATCAAGTTACCCTACTTGCACACACATGTGAGTTTTCCAACATAAGTGGTTAGGTGACCTTTATCCCACAAATATGGTATCCCCACCTCAAACCACAAGTTCCCTCAAAATGGTTAGGTGACGTTTATCCCATTAAGAGTTTCCAAATAACTCAAGTGTTGTGAAAAAGGACGGTGTTAAACTTGTTTATAAAAGAAATATTAAGTTTCCATAATCTTAGTTTAGAAAACTCTATGTACCTTATATTTGCATGCTTTCAAATACAAGGTACCCTATGGTTCACTTTTAATAAAACCCCTTTTTTATTAAAATCATTAATCCTTTTAATAACCTTTTATTAACCACTTAATGAAAAAGAACCACCAATTTTCAGCTTGTTAAGTTTGTTAATGAGTTTATTATGCATATCCAAATATCAAACAACAACCATACAATCAAACAACCAAACAAGCATAAACATACAAACATAAGTGCATAACCATAGCCACTAAGTTGACCACACTTGTTTGCCATCACAAGTGTTGTCATAAGGTCTTTCCTAATGGTTAAGATGACATATCAAAATGTGTCCATGAACTCCCACTTGAATCCACATCCAAAATGTTTCAAGTGTCCATGACTTTTGTGTCTTTCTTTAGGTCTTCATCTTGTGCATCTTCTTTTACATAATCATATCCTAATACAATTTTTCTAATAATAGAAATGCACCTAATCTATTTATTACATAACCAAATGAATAAATAAATCACAACAAAAAATACAAACACAAATATACAACCCTTTCAAGAAACAAAACCAACATGACAAAAACCATAATCAACCAAATCCAAAACACATAAGGTCAAGGCTATGTTATGCACTAAAATATGAAACATATACAACATCCAAGAACAACAATGAACCCCTTATTTCAGCCCTAAAGTTTTGGCCAACATGAACCAAATCTTTAGGGTTTTGTCCAAACAACACAATCAACCATTTGATCTTTATCTTTCAAGGTTTATACTAAAGCATGCAAGATTAAACCTTGAAACATAAGGGATTCAATCATCCACAACAAAACAGCCCCTAATGGGTTGAAAAAGTCCATGAAAACTATCTTTTCAAGAACTTTTGAAGCACATATTCCACATATCCGGCTCTAGATGCCATTGTTGGGGTTTGTAACATGTAAATCAAAGCTAGTTTAACCATTTAAACTATAAAAAAACGCAGCGGATATAAGGTTTAAATATGTGGTTACCAATCTGAAATTTTTACCATTTTAAACCATAAACAAAACCCAAGAGCATGGATCATATATAGTTATATATATATATATATATATATATATATATATATATATATATATATATATATATATATATATATATATATATGTGTGTGTGTGTGTGTGTGTGTGTGTGAGAAATAGTGTGCTATCAAACCATAAAACAACCATAGGGTGTTCAAAGATACAACCTTTCTTGCACAAGATGTTGTAGATGTATAAGATGAAGATTGTGACGTTCTTGAATGTCCAGCTCCCAAGAGAAAAAGCCTCAAGTTGTGATACCCCCAAGCTCTTCCAAACACTTAGCTAGTTAGGGAGCTAAACACCAAAACTCTCTTCCAATGTTCCTTCAAAAGAATTTCAGCCATCTAGGAGCCTCTAATCTGAAATTTTTCAGCCTTGTGGAGAGAATTCTTGCTTGAGTGTGTGTGTGAGAGAGTGTGTGTTTGGTGGAAGAGTGTAAGGATGACTAATCTCTTGCAAAGACCAAGACAAAAGGTGGAGTCCCAATGCCCACAAGGGGTGGCCGAAAAAGGTTCAAAAATGGGTTCCCCCCATTTTGAAACTTTTATAAAATACACTCTTTAAACCCATAGTTTATAAAATTAAAACCTATTTTAATTTTATAACATTAACACAATTTTATTTGTTATTATTTAACCGACTTAAATAATGAAACAAATAATTTCTCATGAAAAAACTATCCATATAATGTTGTTCTATTATAAAAGCAACGTCTTAGAATACCCATTTTCTATATTGGTGTCAATATTTATATGTTGATGAGAATATATATTTGTATGATCTTATCAACATATAAATATTTATCAGTGTTTGTATAGCTTGTTATTGGGTATGACCCGACTTGGATCATAACGTACTAATCACAACAACAGTGAGATCATCTCAGTTAAGATTAGCACATTAAAAGAAAATGAATTGTGGATAGTCATAGACAATGATTAAATCCCGATCAAGTGTGTTCTAGGTCAATGATTTCACAGCGAAGGAGACACAAGATCCAAGGACAGACAATGAGTAGCACACTTACTTTTTCAATTCGTGGATTGATTAGGGTTGAATTAGATATGACAAGATATGATCCCCCATAGACTTAGAGAATTCAACTATCATCAGGATATGCAAGAAGGCACATATTCTCAACTTATTACCTGACATATATTCATAACCAGAGTTCATGTTTATAATTTAGATGAGAATTATCATGGATAAACCATTTGATAATCTCTAATCATCCATTTGAATCGGTTGTGCACATTGGCATCTTTTTGCATTAGAGGAGAGTATCCAGGTCTGTAATTGTTGGTTTGTTAAACTCAATATCAAAGTTGTTTAACCATTTAAACATGAAAACACAGAGGAATCATAGCTTAATAATATTTTTTAGGAACTAAAATTTTAAAGCATATTACTTAGTAACAACAAACCCAAGAACATAGGATCAAACATATATGAATGAACTAGCTATAAAGATGAAACAACAACCAAAACAACATCCATGAAACTACCTTTCAGGGACTGCTCAAAACCATGAGATCTGGAGGAGATAATGACGTTCTTGAATGACCAAAACACCAAGGGAGGTGTCCTTAAGCTTCCATACCCTCAAGCTTCAAGCAAGCACTTGTTTTGCTAGGCTTTGAACACCAAAGAACCAAAGAAAAGCTGCTGAAACCTTTGTTCCAGCCAAGATTTCTTCAAAGATTAGAGAGTTATCTTTTGCTCTTTTTGCATGTATGAGAGAGAGATGGAGTGTTGGACTAGTGATTGAATTGTGTTCTCAAGGTAAACAAAAAAGGGACCAACCACACAAAAGGGGGGGCGGCCGAAAGTTTTTGGATGAAATGGGTTTTCCCCCCCAAACTTAATTACCCAATATGTATTTTAAACTAGTCACTAATTAAGTTGTACAATTAACCCTCTACTTGTATAACTCATACACTCCTTTTATTATTTAATGCTATCTAATTAACTAAAATAACATTACAAATAATATTTTTGAACAAAATATCCTTATAAGATGTTCCATCTCATATGCTATTTATTTAGAAAACCCATTCTCTAAATTGGTGTAATTATTTAATTGCATGATCATATCATCAATTAAATATATTAATTGGTGTTTGCTAAGATTGTTATTGGGTATGACCTGACTTGGATCATAACGTACTAACCACATCAAGGTTCTATGTGTCTTGGACATAAAAGATCCAACAATCTCCCACTTGCACAAGATTCATAGAAGATTGATGCAAGTAGTAAATACCACCTAACAACGGTTTACTACCCTTAATACGCATGACTAAAAGCCATTCAATAACTTCATCCTCTTCAAGTACCATACTTGAAATGTTTTAGGTGAAACAATCATCTATCCTTTTGTCACAGATGTCATGTTAAATCCTAGAGACACAGAGTGATCATTCTCCATTGATTTAACTTTATCAGGCCTTAGACATCTTACCTCAACGAATAAGAGGAACAAATCCCATCTTGAAAACATACGTCTCTCACAATTACCTTATATCGTACCTGAACTCAGACTTATGTACTGCCATGTTTCAGAACAGCGAAGAGCTAAGTCAAAGTATAATATTCGGTAAATATCAAGACCCAATATGTATCTCAGGTCAGAGGATACCGAATGATGTTCGCCTTTACTCAAAAATACTTATGATCAATCAGGAAGATTCCATGTAGTAATATTTGAGATGCAGGTCAGTCCAATATTTGCATCCCACAAACATCTATGAACTTTGGCAGCAACCTTTTGCTCTATATTCATCCGTATGAATATCTACCAATCCAAGATCATAATAGCATTACCTTCATACTTGTTCCCACAAGCATGAACAAGTACGGACTTTCTGAGTAAATAATTTACTCATGGATTTTAAACATGCAAAAAAGAATATTAGTTGAATCATTATAACCAAATAATTCATTCAAGTAAGAAAGGGTTACAATATCTCAATACAGAAATTAAAGATCAAATCCAGTCACTAGAATATTGCAGTCCCATGGCACAAGCATGACTTTCATGCTTTGCCTTTTCAAGAAGTTTCGTGAGTGGATCCGCAATGTTTTGATCCGTGTGAACTTTACGAATACATATCTTTCACTTTTCAACTTCATCCCTTATGTAGTTGACTCTTCGTTCAATGTGCCTATTCTTTTGATGTGCACGGGGTTCCTTGATTTGAGCAATCGCACCCTCGTTATCACAAAAAATTTCTAGGGGGTCCTGAATGGAAGGGACCACCCCTAGGTCGGCAATGAACTTCTTTAACCATGCAGCTTCCTGAGCTGCTAATGAAGCAGTGATGTATTCGGACTCTATAGTTGATAATGCCACCACATCGTGCTTAGAGCTCTTCCCAGAGATTGCTCCTCCATTCAAGATGAAAATGTACCCCGATTGTGATCGTGAATCATCGCGATTAGTTTGGAAACTCGCATCCGTGTAACCCTTTACTACAAGTTCCTCCTCACCAGATTCATAGAATAGGAACATATCTTTTGTCCTCCTTATGTACTTAAGTATGTTCTTAACAGACATCTAATGACTGCTTCCAGGATTTTGTTAGTATAGGCTTGCCATGCTCAAAGCGCATGACACGTCCGGTCTAGTGCATATCGTTGCATACATAATGGATCCTATAGCAGACGCATACGGAATTCCTTTCATTTTGTCTTGCTCATCCTTTGAGCTTGGACATTGAGTCTTACTCAATATTGTTCCTCTTTGAATAGGTAAGGTACCTTTCTTAGAGTTTTCCATCTTGAACCTTTTCAAGATCTTATCAATGTATGCACTTTGATTCAAACCTATCAACCACCTTGATCTATCCCTATAGATCTTTATTCCTAAAATATAGGCGACTTCACCAAGATACTTAATAGAGAAACAACTTCCAAGCAAGTTTTTACACCTTCCATGGTTGGAATGTCATTTCCAAATAGTAGGATGTCATCGACATACAATACTAGGAAAGTGATGATGCTCCCACTAGCTTTCTTATATACACATGCTTCATAGGCGTTTTTTATGAACCCAAATTTGACTATTTCTTCATCAAAACGGTGATTCCAACTTCTTGATACTTGCTTCAATCCATAGATTGATTTCTTTAACTTGCATACTTTGTTAGGATGTTTTTGATCGACAAAACCTTCAGGCTGAACCATATAGACATCTTCCTCAAGATATCCATTTAGGAAAGCGGTTTTGACATCCATTTGCCAAATCTCATAATCATAATGAGCAGCTATGGCAAACAATATCCTAATAGACTTTAGTATTGAAACGGGTGAGAAGGTCTCATCATAATCAACCCCTTGAGTTTGAGTGAAACCTTTTGCTACAAGTCTAGATTTATAAGTATCCAAGTTTCCATGCATGTCGGTTTTCTTCTTGAAAACCCACTTACTTCCAACTATCGTGGAGTTAAGAGGTGGTTTAATCAAGTCCCACACTTGGTTGTCATGCATGGATTGCATCTCAACGTTCATGGCTTCAAGTCATTTGTCACAATCCGAATTGGACATTGCATCATGATAGGTGGTTGGTTCATCGGAATCTACCACATAGCATCCATCTACGAAAAATCCATATCTTTCAGGTGGATTACTAATTCTACCAGCTCTGCTAACGTTTTGTGTATATTGATCAACCACTTGATCATTCCCAACGTCCGCATGTTGAGTGCTAGTATCAACCAAACGTGTATCAGTTTGGTTCTTGATCCTCCTCAAGATCCACGGTTCTACTGCTAGTTCCTTCCGTAAGGAACTTAGCTTCTAAGAACTCAGCCTTCTTGGCAAGAAACTCCTTTTGTTCCAATGGATCATAGAAATAATATCCCATAGAATCTCTAGGATATCCAATGAAGATACACTTAGTGGAACGGCTTTCTAGCTTGTTTGAGGTGGGAGTCTTAACATAAGCCTCACAACCCCATACCTTTAAATATGATAGTGATGGAACCCTTCCATGCCATATTTCAAAAGGTTTCGTTTCCACTTTCTTGGTTAGGGCCATATTCAAAATACGAGCTGCTGAGAGCCAAGCGAAACCCCAAAATGATGGAGGCAGTGAGCTTGTAGCCATCATAGATCGAACCATATCCAATAGAGTTCCATTTCTCCACTCGGACACACCATTATGTTGTGGTGTTCCAGGTGGAGATAGATGTGAGACAATACCACAAGTTCTAAGATGATCTCTAAAAGCATCATTTAGGTATTCACCTCCTCTATCGGCGCGGAGAATTTTATTTTCTTGTTGAGTTGATTTTCTACTTCATTTTGGAAGATTTTGAATTTTGAACGTTTCAATAGCTTCATCTTTGTGTCTTAACAAGTACACATAACCATATCGACTATAGTTGTCGGTAAAGGTAATGAAGTATTTTTCTTGGCACCTAGTTATTGGCTTCAAAGGACCACATACATCCGAATGTATGATGCCTAATAAATCTTTTTCCCTTTCGGATTTGCCACTAAAAGGTGCTTTGGTCATTTTACCTTATAAACAAGATTCACATACATCAAATGAATCATATTCATTTGCTTTTAAAAGACCGTTCTTTTGAAGTGTTTGTATGCGCTTCTTGTTTATATGACCAAGACGGTAATGCCAAAGATAGGTATCACTCAAATCCAATTTGAGTTTCTTAGTGGTGGTTTTGTACAGTGAGTTTTCACGAACCAATTCATAAATACCATTAATAGGGATAACTTTAAAATAAAATATGCCATTTAAAGAAACATGAATTTCATTTTCAATAAATGTCAAAACATAACCATATTGTCTTAATTGGGCAACAGAAATAATGTTCCTAGTCAAACTAGGAGCATACAAAATATTGTTCAAAATTGCTTCCAAACCATTTGGAAGCTTCAAGATGTAGTCCTCTCGGCCTTCAACTTGAACTTTTGCCCCATTCCCCATGTAGAGGCTAACATCCCCTTTCTTGAAGCCCTTACTTCTTTTGAACCCCTGTAATAAGTTGCAAATGTGAGTTCCACAACCGGTATCCAATACCTATGTGTTAGAGGATATTAAATTTAGATCAATATGAATCATGTAAGTTGTACCTGAGGTTTGCCCAGCATCCCTCTTAGTTTGCAACTCTTTGAGATGGACTGGATAATTTCTTGCCCAATGTCCAATCTCCCCACACTTAAAGCATGGGTCATTCGAAGCAACCTTTTGCTTTTTCTCCACTGGTTTTGGTGGTGGCGCTCTAACCACTCCCTTTCCCTTTCCCCTAATATGCCCTTTACCCTTGGCAACATTTGCCTTAGGTGCAGGGTGAGGCCTCTTTTTGTTCCCACCTTCATTGATGGTGAGATCGGGTAAAAGCCTTTTACCCATGGCCGCCTCGGCAGTTTTGAGCATAAAATGAAGCTCACTTATGTTCTTGTCCCACCCGTTCATGTTATAATTCGTGACAAAGTTGTCAAACCATTTTGACAAAGAGTTGAGGATCAAATCCGTAGCCAACTCTTTCGAGACGGGACAATTCAGCCTTTTAAGGTGGTCGATGTGGCTTTTCATCTTAAGTACATAAGATGAAACAGATTGGGTGTCATCCATACGACATGCATGGAGTGCTCGAACCGTTTCGATGTGCTCTACCCTTGCTTGTTGTTGGAATGTTTCCTTCAACTGGGTTATCATGTCGTATGCTCCATGATATTCATACTCCTTTTGGAGATCGGGAGTCATACTTGTCAACATGAGGCAAGACACTTGGACCGAATCCTCAGTGTATTTCACCCAATTCAAAAAAGCCTCCTCATCCTCCTCATTAGGTTGATCGGGAATCAGATCATCTAAAACATATGATCGTTTCTCTTGCTTGAGAACAATTCTCAAGTTTCGACACCAATCAATAAAATTATTATGGTTTAGACGCTCCTTTTGGAGAATGGTCCTTAGTGATAGTGAGTGAGCGGACGGGTTTTCATTGTTATCATTATTGTTGGTGGCCATCTACAAAATTTAACAAAGTTCAATTTTAGTATTTACGATATTATCCATATTTTAATATTTAAAGCCCTTTTATTTGTCTTACACAATTTTAAAGTTTTAGAATCCAATGTTTCATTTAAATAGTGGTTAGGTGACATTTATCCCATTATTTAAATTAACAAGGTAGTCAACGTTTTGACAATTGCAACCTTTTGCAACTTCTAGGGTATGGGATCGACTTACACATCATATGTGTGGTCGGCACGTTTATCCCATCAACACCTTTGTAAACCATATTGTAGGTGATCCATTTAACATGGTTTGCAAATCAAGTTACCGTACTTCCACACACATGTGAGTTTTCCAACATAAGTGGTTAGGTGATCTTTATCCCACAAATATGGTATCCCCACCTCAAGTCACAAGTTCCCTCAAAACAGTTAGGTGGCCTTTATCCCACTAAGAGTTTCCAAATGACTCAAGTGTTGTGCAAAAGGATGGTGTTAAACTTGTTTATAAAAGAAATTTAAAGTTTTCATAATCTTAGTTTAGAAAACTCTATGTACCTTATATTTGCGCGCTTTCAAATATAATGTACCCTATGGTTCACTTTTAATAAAACCTCTTTTATTAAAACCATTAAGACTTTTAATAACCTTTTATAAACACTTAATGTTAAAGAACCATCAAATTTTCAGCTTGTTAAGTTGTTAATGAGTTTGTAATGCATATCCAAATATCAACCAAACAATCAAACAACAATCATCCCAACAAGCATAAACATACAAACATGAGTGCATAACCATAGCCACTATGTTGAACACACTTGTTTGCCATCACAAGTGTTGTCATAAGGTCTTTCCTAAGGGTGGAGATGACACATCAAAATGTGTCCATGAACTCCCACTTGAATCCATATCCAAATGCTTCAAGTGTCCATGTCATTTGTGCCCTTCTTGGAGTCTTCATCTTGTGCAACTTCTTTTACAAAAATCATATCCTAATATAATTTTTCTAATAAAAGAAATGCACCTAATCTATTTATTACATAACCAAATGAATAAATAAATTACAACCCAAAATACAAAACACAAAATTACAACCCTTTTATGAATCAAAACCAACATGACAAATCACAATCAACCAAACCCAAACACATAAGGCCAAGGCTATGTTATGCACAAAATATCAAATATATTCAACATTCAAGAACAACAATGAATCCCTTATTTCAGCCCTAAAATTTCAGCCAACGTGAACTCAAATTTTAAGGTTTGTCCAAACAACACAATCATCCATTTGATGTAAATCTTTCAAGGTTTATACTTAAGCATGCTAGATTAAACCTTGAAACATAAGGGATTTATTATATCATTACAAAACAGCCCCTATTAGTGTGACAACCCTCAATTTCCGGGTAATTTCTCCAGAAACCCTAGATCTTGATTTCTATGCCCAGTCTTGTTTTAGAATATATAGCACCAAATAAACTAATCTAAAGATTGATTAGAGTCCTACGTGTGCTTACATTTCTATTTCATGCGTGTTCAACCATAAAAACCCGAGTCCGGTGAATGTCTGAAATAAACGCCACTACGAACCGACCGGGAAAAATAAATATTAACGTCATAGGTAAAAATGAGAATTTGGCCTAATTTAATCATAGTTACACTAATATTAATATTATAATGTGATGAAATGACTATCATAATGAGAAAAGCCGATAACAACATCTACACGCCTTAGTGCGACGAGATGGCTTAATCTAGCGGATAAACAATAAAATGCCCAAGTGGACGATAAAACCAAGATATGGTGCATGTAAATAGTCGCTTGGACTAGAATTTCGTAAGGAATTAGAATTTAACATGTTCGGGTTTTAAAAGTTGGGTCGAGACGGGAGAAAAAGTAAAAAGACAATTCGACTACCCCTCTACCCTCCCTACGGCCGCCCTCCCCCCCCCCTTTCCCTCTCCTCTCCTATAAGAGCCCCTCTCCCCCCCTTATTTCATTTCTTCCACTTCATTTTAAATAGAAATCACCCTCTCCCTCTCTTTCTCTCTACAAACCTACGGCCACACCACCACCCCATCACCATTTTCGTTTTTGTTACGTTTTCTTTGAAGATCTTCACTTGGAACTCAAGGTGCAAGCATATTAGAGCAAAAGAAGGCTCGTTGGTGGTGAAGCAAGGAGAAAAAACCATCGTTCTACGTTCTTTTTCATGAAAATAGCTTGCTAGGACTAAGGTAACCTTAATATTTCGTTTTAGTTATGTTTTTATACGAAAATGATTACGTAAAAGCTGTAGATTGTTCATCCAAGTAAGATTTTGGGAAAAAACTATTTTAAACAGAATATATGGAATGAAAATGAGTTATATATGTGTATGTATGTGTCCGTACGTGTGCATGTATGTGTGTCGAAATTTGGATGCTAGATTGTTGCTTGATGATGCGTTGTTGATGTTGAATCGTCCATGCAAGTAGATTTAAGTATGACATCTGTTATAAATCATCTATTGTGACATTTTGATGAAGGTTTACATACATGTGTGTATGTTGATTTGAACATGCAAGTATGGATAATGTTACGGATGGTTTAGAACAGAATATTTCAGTGTTTGTTGAAGGATTTTGATGGATTTAAGGTGTGTATGAATGTCGTATATATATATATGCATGTATTGGTTCATATCTTGCAAAATGTGCTGAAATAAGATTTAATCTTTGACATGCAATAAGTTGTTTGTTATGGATAGTTTAGAACAGTAAATTGGGATATAATGTAGCATGAAAACATGATAGATTGTGGACGGATCATTGTTTGGTTGATTAGAATGATTATGGTTGAGATTTACGTCGAAATGCATGCTAGACTAGGTGTTTTTGTATGGAATAAAAGGAACTAGTGAAATCGGGAACTAGGACTGTAATGTGATGATATTTTATGTCCAAATAATGTATTTTTGATAATATGTATGATTCTTGGTGGCTGGATGCATTATATTACGTTTTAGGCATAACTAGTCGTAAAAACATTGACTTTTGGCATGAAGATTAGGCATAATATGGGTCTGAGTTTAATCGGTAGTTATGGACTTGTTGTATGTATTATTTACGGCCATATGAGGTACAATTGGTTCATAAAGTGATACGTGCGTTTGAACATGTTTTATGATGCCTAAATGGTCACTTATGCGTAGAAATTGCCATGATTTAGAGACTTTTATACCAAGTTGGTTAAAGTTGTTTGATTCATGAAATGTGATTTAGGATTTATGTACATATACATATATGAGTGTTTTTATGTGTATTTGGTTACAATTTTCACATTTTGGTTGTTAATTAGTACGTGTCTAAGTAAGGCGTAATTCACCGTTTCCGTTAAGATCTTAACCGAGTGTTGTAATCACCAACTACTCGCGTAAATAAATATTTTCTTAAAAATAATATAAGTCTAGTAGGTTGGATGAACAACTTGCTTGTAATACTTGAGTATCAATTCTTAAAGTGTCTATCGTATTTAGGGAACTATTAGGATTGACTGGACGTTTGTTGGTGAAATTGCACGTACTTTCAATTTCATTAATCAATGTGAGTTTTCCACGGCCCCTTTTTAACTTGTTATCGTTTTACAAAATCGTGGGGGAAATACATGGCTTCGTTCGTTGTATCATGATCATGTGGCTTACTCGTATGTGTTCGTATGATAGTCTCGAGTATGGGTGTTTCGTTATTGTGTTCATGTAAGTCGTTCATGAATACCCTCTCACCCGTATAATCATTAGCCTTTGGTTAGGCCACAGTGTATATTGGTAGATCTATTTGGGTTTGACAACCCGCACTCGCGATCAGTAGCTCTGATCAGGCGTTTTGGATGCGAGTGAATGTATGTTGAATTCGTTTTGTGGGGATTGCTTACTTTATGTAAAGCCTTTGCGTTTTGGTTTGATTATAGCTCCAGGTGCTATCATTAAGTTTATCCCTAGCTAGTTTACAACTTACCACATTGTTTGTCAATGATATCTGATACTGTAGTATGTAATGTTTTCGTAAACCCGTGAAACTCGCTCAACTTTATGTTGACTTTTTAAGCATGTATTTCAGGTACATAGGAGCATGGATGGTGGTATGAGCTGGGCTTGGGTAAACATAGATGTGGTATCTTCTGGTTTATCTTGGTTATTTATGTAAAAATATGATCTCTGTGTATGATCGCTGTTAAACAAATTGAACTTTTCTTATTTTGGAATGTCATGACAAAATCCTGTGGTTTGTAATTTAAAAACTGATGTTTTTGTTGGGTTTTGTCACATGTAAAAACAAGTTTGACCATTTAAACTTCGAAAACACAGCAGATATAAAGGTTAAACATGTGGTTTTGAATCTGAAAATTATGAACCATATTCATCTAAGACAAAACAAAAATACAACCATAGGGAGTTCTAGAAATCAACCTTTCTTTGACAAGTTGATGTAGATGTTTAGGATGAAGAAGATGATGTTTTGAGTGGCTAGTCTTCAAAGGAGAAGACCTCAAAACCGTGATACCCACAAGCTCTTCAGACACCTTGCTTGTTAGGATGCGACACCAAAAGAACCTCTTCTTCTTGCTCCTCTAAAAACCGAAAATTTCAGCTCTATCTTTGGCTTCAAACTCGAATTTTTCAGCCAAGGTTGAGAGGATTTGCTTGTGTGTGTGAGAGAGAGTGTAAGAGGGAAATGATAGATGATGGTGGAATGAGTTATGTCTTGCAAGAAACAAGACAAAAGTTGGGATGTCCAAGGCCATGGGTGGCCGAAAATCCCATTTCAAAATGGGTTTCCCACCCATTTGATATTTTATAAAATTAACACTCTTTCAATCAATTAATTTATAAAAGTAAAACCTATTTTAATTTTATAACAGCAACACAATTTTATTTGTTATTATTTAACCAACTTAAATAATGAAACAAATAAATATCTCATGAACAAATTATCCATATAATGTTGTTCTATGACAAAAGCAACGATTTAGAAAACCCATTTTCTAAATAGGTGTCAATATTTATTTGTATGATCTCATCAACAAACAAATATTTATTGGTGTTTGTTTGGATTGTTATTGGGTATGACCTGACTTGGATCATAACGTACTAACCACATCAATCTTGTATGTGTCTTGTGCATATAAGATCCAACAATCTCCCACTTGCACATGATTCATAGAAGATTGAAGCAAGCAGTAAATACCGCCTAACAACGGTTTACTACCCTTAATACGTATGACTAAGTGCCATTCAATAACATCATCCTCTTCAAGTACCATACTTGAAATGTTTTAGGTGAATCATTCATCTATCCTTTTGTCACAGATGTCATGTTAAATCTCAGAGACACAGAGTGATCATTCTCTGTTGATTTAACTTTATCAGGCCTTTGACATCTTACTCTCAACGAATAAGAGTGACAAATCCCATCTTGACTACATACGTCTCTCACAATTACCTCATATCATACCTGAACTCAGACTTATGTACTGCCATATTTCAGAACAGCGAAGAACTGAGCCAAAGTATGATATTTAGTAAATATCAAGACCCAATATGTATCTTAGGTCAGAGGATACCAAATGATGTTCGCCTTTACTTAAAATTACTTATGATCAATCAAGAAAATTCCATGTAGTAATGTTTGAGATGCAGGTCAGTCCAATATTTGTATCCCACAAATATCTATGAACTTTGGCAGCAACCTTTTGCTCTATATTCATCCATATGAATATCTACCAATCTAAGTTCATAATAGTTTTACCCTCATACTTGTTCCCACAAGTATAAACAACTACGGACGTTCTGAGTAAATAATTTACTCATGGATTTTAAACATGCAAAATAGGAATATTAGTTGAATCATTATAACCAAATAATCCATTCAAGTAATAAAGGGTTACAATATCTTAATACAGAAATTAAAGATCATATCCCGTCACTAGAAAATTGAAGTCCCATGGCACAAGTATGACTTTCATGCTTTGCCTTTTCAAGAAGCTTTGTGAGTGGATCCACAATGTTTTGATCCGTCTGAACTTTGTGAATACACATTTTTCGATTTTCAACTTCATCCCTTATGTAGTTGAATCTTCGTTCAATGTGCCTAGTCTTTTGATGTGCACGGGGTTCCTTGATTTGAGCAATCGCACCCTCATTATCACAAAGAATTTCTAGGGGGTCCTGAATGGATGGGACTACCCCTAGATTGGCAATGAACTTCGTTAACCATGCAGCTTCCTGAGCTGCTAATGAAGCGGCGATGTATTCTGATTCTGTAGTTGGTAATGAAACCATGTCTTGCTTAGAGCTCTTCCAAGAGATCGCTCCTCCATTCAAGATGAAAATGTACCCCGATTGTGATCGTGAATCATCCCGATCAGTTCGGAAACTTGCATCCGTGTAACCTTTTACAACGAGTTCGTCATCACCAGATCCATAGATTAGTAACATATCTTTAGTCCTCCTTAGGTATTTAAGTATGTTCTTAACATCCATCCAATGACTGGTTCCAGGACTTTGCTGGTATCAGCTTGTCATGCTCAAAGCGCATGACAGGTCCGGTCTAGTGCATATCATTGCATACATGATGGATCCTATAGCAGACGCATATGGGATTCCCTTCATTTTGTCTTGCTCATCCTTTGAGCTTGGACATTGAGTCCTCCTCAATATCGTTCCTCTTTGAATAGGTACAGTACCTTTCTTAGAGTTTTCCATCTTGAACCTTTTCAAGATCTTGTCAATGTATGCACTTTGATTTAAACCTATCAACCACCTTGACCAATCCTTATAGATCTTTATTCCTAAAATATAGGCGGCTTCACCAAGATCCTTAATGGTGAAACAGTTTCCAATCCAGGCTTTTACACCTTTCATGGTTGGAATGTCATTTCCAAATAGTAGAATGTCATCGACATACAATATTAGGAAGGTGATGATGCTCCCGCTAGTTTTCTTATATACACATGCTTCATCAGCGTTTTTGATGAACCCAAATTTAACTATTTCTTCATCAAAACGGTGATTCCAACTTATTAATGCTTGCTTCAATCCATAGATTGATTTCTTTAACTTGCATACATTGTTAGGATGTTTTTGATCGACAAAACCTTCAGGCTGAACCATATAGACATCTTCCTCAAGATATCCATTTAAAAAAGTGGTTTTAACATCCATTTGCCAAATCTCACAATCAAAATGAGCAGCTATGGCAAATAATATCCTAATAGACTTTCGTATTGCTACTGGTGAGAAGGTCTCATCATAATCAACCCCTTAAGTTTGAGTGAAACCTTTTGCTACAAGTCTAGCTTTATAAGTATCCAAGTTCCCATGCATATCAGTTTTCTTCTTGAAAACCCACTTACTTCCAATTATCTTGGAGTTAAGAGGTGGTTCAACCAAGTCCCATACTTGGTTTTCATACATGGATATTGCATCACAGTAGGTGGTTGGTTCATCGGAATCTACCACATAGCATCCATCTATGAAAAATCCATATCTTTCAGGTGGATTACTAATTCTACCAGATCTGCGAACGTTTTGTGTATATTGATCAACCACTTGATCATTCTCAACATCCTCATGTTGAGTGCTAGTGTCAACCAAACATGTATCGGTTTGTGGTTCTTGATCCTCCTCAAGATCCACAGTTCTACTGCTAGTTCCTTCCGTAAGGAACTTAGTTTCTAAGAACTCATCCTTCTTGGCAACAAACTCCTTTTGGTCCAATGGATCATAGAAATAATATCCCATAGAATCTCTAGGATATCCAATGAAGATACACTTAGTGGAACGGCTTTCTAGCTTGTTTGAGGTGGAGTCTTAACATAAGCCTCACAACCCCATACCTTTAAATATGACAGCGACGGAACCCTTCCATGCCATATTTCAAAAGGTGTCGTTTCCACATTCTTGGCTAGGGTCATATTCAAACTACGGGCCGCTGAGAGCAAAGCAAAACCACAAAATGATAGAGGCAGTGAGCTTCTAGCCATCATAGATCGAACCATATCCAATAGAGTTCGATTTCCCCCCTCGGACACACCATTATGTTGTGGTGTTCCAGGTGGAGATAGTTGTGAGACAATACCACAACTTCTAAGATGATCTCTAAAAGCATCACTTAGGTATTCACCTCCTCTATCGGTGCGGAGAATCTTTATTTTCTTGTTGAGTTGATTTTCTACTTCATTTTGGAAGATTTTGAACATTTCAAAAGCTTCATCTTTGTGTCTTAGTATGTACACATAACCATATCGACAATAGTCATCGGTAAAGGTAATGAAGTATCTTTCATGGTACCTTGTAATTGGCTTAAAAGGACCACGTACATCTGAATGTATGATGCCTAATAAGTCTTTTGCCCTTTCGGATTTCCCTTTAAAACGTTCCTTAGTCATTTTACCTTGTAAACACGATTCACATACATCAAATGAATCATATTCATTTGCTTTTAAAATACCGTTCTTTTGAAGTGTTTGTATGTGTTTCTTATTTATATGACCAAGACAGCAATGCCAAACATAGGTATCACTCAAATCAATTTGAGTTTCTTGGTGGTGGTTTGTTACAATGAGCTATCATATAATGTGTTTTCACGAACCAATTCATAAATACCATTAACAAGAATAGCTTTAAAATAAAACGTGCCATTTAAAGAAACATGAATTTCATTCTCAATAAATGACAAAACATAACCATATTGTCTTAATTGGGTAACATAAATAATGTTCCTAGTCAAACTAGGAGCATACAAAATATTGTTCAAAATTGCTTCCAAACCATTTGGAAGCTTCAAGATGTAGTCCCCTCGGCCTTTAACTTGAACTTTCGCCCCATTCCACATGTAGAGGCTAACATCCCCTTTCTTGAAGTCCTTACTTCTTTTGAACCCCTGCAATAAATTGCAAATGTGAGTTCCACATCTGGTATCCAACACCCATGTGTTAGAGGATATTAAATTTAGATCAATATGAATCATGTAAATTGTACCTGAGGTTTGTCCAGCATCCCTCTTAGCTTGCAACTCTTTGAGATGGACTGGACAATTCCTTGCCCAATGTCCAATCTCCCCACACTTGAAGCATGGGTCATTTGAAGCAACCTTTTGCTTCTTCTCCGATTGTTTTGGTGGTGGCGCTCTTCTTGTTCCCACCTTCATTGATGGTGAGAACGGGTAAAACCTTTTTACCCATGGCTGCCTCGGCAATTTTGAGCATAGAGTGAAGGTCACTTATGTTCTTGTCCCACCCGTTCATGTTATAATTTGTGACAAAGTTGTCAAACCTCTTTGACAAAGAGTTGAGGATCAAATCCGTAGCCAACTCTTTCAAGACAGGACAATTCAGCCTTTTGAGGTGGTCGATGTGGCTTTTCATCTTAAGTACATAAGATGAAACAGATTGGGTATCATCCATACGACATGCATGGAGTGCTCGAACCGTTTCGAAGCGCTCTACCCTTGCTTGTTGTTGGAACGTTTCCTTTAACAGGGTAATCATGTCGTATGCTCCATGATGTTCATACTCCTTTTGGAGATCTGGAGTCATACTTGCCAACATGAGGCAAGACACTTGGACCGAGTCCTTAGTGTATTTTACCCAATTCATAAAGGCCTCCTCATCTTCCTCATTAGGTTGATCGGGAATCGGATCGTCTAAAACATAAGATCGTTTCTCTTGCTTGAGAACAATTCTCAAGTTTCGAAACCAATCAATAAAGTTATTATGGTTTTGACGCTCCTTTTAGAGAATGGTCCTTAGTGATAGTGAGTGAGCAGACGGGATTTCATTTTCATTATTGTTGGTGGCCATGTACAAAATTTTAACAAAGTTCAATTTTAGTATTTACGATATTGTCTATATTTTAATAATTAAAACCCTTTTATGTGTCTTACACAATTTTAAAATTCTAGAATCCAACGTTACATTTAAATAGTGCTTAGGTGACCTTTATCCCATTATTTAAATTAACAAGGTAGTCAACGTTTTGACAATTGCAACCCTTTGCAACTTCTAGGGTATGGGATCGACTTACACATCATATGTGTGGTCGACACGTTTATCCCATCAACACCTTTGTAAACCATATTGTAGGTGATCCATTTAACATGGTTTGCAAATCAAGTTACCCTACTTGCACACACATGTGAGTTTTCCAACATAAGTGGTTAGGTGATCTTTATCCCATAAATATGGTATCCCCACCTTAAGTCACAAGTTCCCTCTAAATGGTTAGGTGACCTTTATCCCATTAAGAGTTTCCAAATGACTCAAGTGTTGTGCAAAAGGACGGTGTTAAACTTGTTTGTAAAGAATTTAAAGCTTTCATAATCTAAGTTTAGAAAACTCTATGTACTTTTTATTTGCATGCTTTCAAATACAAGGTACCCTATGGTTCACCTTTTAATAGAACTCCTTTTATTAAAATCATTAATCCTTTTAATAACCTTTTATTAACCACCTAATGATAAAGAACCATCAATTTTCAGCTTGTTAAGTTTGTTAATGAATTTGTTAAGCATACCCAAATATCAACCAAAACATCAAATAACAAACATCCAAACAGCATAAACATACAAACATGAGTGCATAACCATAGCCACTAGGTTGACCACACTTGTTTGTCATCACAAGTGTTGTCATAAGGTCTTTCCTAAGGGTTAAGATGACACATCATATGTGTCCATGAACTCCCACTTGAATCCACATCCAAATGCTTCAAGTGTCCATGCCTTTCGTGTCCATGCCTTTCGTGTCCATCTTTGGGTCTTCATATTATGCATCCTTTTTACATAAATTATATCCTAATACAATTTTTTTTCTAATAAAATAAATGCACCTAATCTATTTATTACATAACCAAATGAATAAATAAATTACAACCCAAAATATAAAAAAAAAGTTACAACCCTTTCAAGACAAAACAACATGACAATATCACAATCAACCAAAACCAAAACATCATAAGGTCAAGGCTATGTTATGCACCAAAATATGTAACATATTCAACATCCAAGAACAACAATGAACCCCTTATTTCAGCCCCAAAATTTCAGCCAACGTGAACTCAAATTTTAAGGCTTGTCTAAACAACACAATCAACCATTTGATGTAAATCTTTCAAGGTTTACACTAGAGCATGTAAGAATAAACCTTGAAACATAAGGGATTCATTCACCCACAACAAAACAGCCCCTAATGGGTTGAAAAGGTCCATGAAAACTAACTTTTCAAGAAATTTTGAAGCACATATTCCTTATATCCGTCTCTAGATGCCATTGTAGGGTTTTGTCACATGTAAAAACAAGTAAGTTTAACCATTTAAACTTAGAAAACGCAGCGGATATAAAGGTTAAACATGTGGTTTTGAATCTGAAAATTATGAACCATATTCATCCAAGACAAAACCCAAGAAAAGGATCTTTTATATATATGAAATAGCATGCTATCAAAATGAAAAAACAACCATAGGGAGTTCTAGAAATCAACCTTTCTTTGACAAGTTGTTATAGATGTTTAGCATGAAGAAGATGATGTTTTGAGTGGCTAGTCTTCAAAGGAGAAGACCTCAAAACCGTGATACCCACAAGCTCTTCAAACACCTTGCTTGTTAGGATGCAACACCAAAAGAACCTCTTCTTCTTGCTCCTCTGAAAACCGAAAATTTCAGCCCTATCTTTGGCTTCAAATTCGAATTTTTCAGCCAAGGTTGAGAGGATTTGCTTGTGTGTGTGTGTAAGGCCCCGTCCCCGGGCACCTCACAGCTGGTCGTCATCACCCATAAAACATACATTTAATATAACTTAATAAAACCATGCAGCGGAAACTTTGAATTTACTATAAATGCTTTGCAAAGTAATACAACACCCATTACAAAATATCGTTTGTTTGCATTACAATACAAAAACATTAACAAAAGAATGCCATCCCAAAAGAGCTGAGTAGCCGCCTCGTGCCATCCTCAGCAACACTACCTGCCAACTGGAAAATACATAAAAGTCAGCGTTGCTGAGTGAGTTCTAGTTTTGTAATAAAACATACTTTTACTTATTTAAAAGTATCCTTTCGTGCGTGCGTTCATACATCATACGTACACAAAGATAATATTCGTTATTATCTTCATCATTCGTTATTCATCGTTATCTTTAACTTCTCGTATGGATTCTGTCAAGCTTTACCCACTTCATAGCACTTGGCTATGATTACTGTGGTCGAATGACAAGAATCCCGTTCATACTTACTTGCACGCATTGAAAGGTGAATTGTACCAATACCATATGCTACACCCCGATCGTTATTAGCTACCGGGCCGTAGTCAACATATGACGGAAAATCGTATGCCACGGTACTAGAGGTAAGCGGTAGAGGTACCATGACCATGGTCAATCACAAAGAAGGACCAATCGCGTTATTTAATGCTTGTAAGACATAATTCGTTCGTTCATTAATGCATGTATTCGTTATCATTCTTCTTTTCGTTCATTCGTTAATACATGCATTCGTCATCATGTTCCTCTTTCATTATCTTTCACTTTACGATACATAATACTTCATTAGTTCATTCTCGTTATTCGTAAAGTTTCAGAAAGATAAGCATACACAATTACAAGGAACATACACACTCATCATACAACTCATCATACATTCATCATCATACATTCATCATCATACGTAGCATCATACCATACTTAACAATATTTTAATAATATTGTCAACAATAATACACTAATAATATATTAGTAACAATAAGGGTTAACCATAATCATCACTACATGCATGAAACATCATCATTTGTTAACCCTAGTCAACCCTGGTCAAAACCTCGAACTTCGGTATTGCAGGAAATTTCTGAAAAATTCTAAGTATTCTGGGCGTTTTAGCCCTGTTGGGCGTATAAGCCCTCTGGCCGTATGAGCCCTGTTAGCCGTATGAGCACTGCTGGACTTTTCATCTTATACTTAGAAATTTTCATCTGGTCATACGACCACACTGTTGGTCGTATGAGCACTATTGGTCGTACCATTCTCTAGACTTAGAAACATGTTCTGATCATACGACTACTGTTGGTCGTATGAGTCCTGTTGGACTCTTCAACATACTTAGAAAATTTACTTAGTCATACGACCATACTGTTGGTCGTATGAGTCCTATTGGGCTCAACACTTAGACAAATTACTTGGTCATACGACCACACTATTGGTCGTATGAGTCCTGTTAGGCTCATCAACACTTAGAAAATTCTCCTGGTCATACGACCACACTGTTGGTCGTATGAGCACTGGTGGACTCATCAACTTGTGCTTATTTATTCTAAGTCCCAATTTCAGACATATTAGCAACCTGTTCATGTGTATAATTCATAATCCAAGTCCCAAACATCATAATGCCTAGTTCTGAACATATACATATGATTCTAGGCATAAATCTAACATAAACATAAACATACATACATTCAGTTCATACGGGTATCAGTATAAATTTTATAAAAAAAACGTATATTTGCATTTCCAGCCCCAAAACGTTTAAAAAATCAGTAAAAAGGGGTCTAGAACTCACCTTAATTTGTCTTCGGGTTTTGGATGCCCTTTCCTTGAACTTCTCAGTCTTTTATACGCCTAAAAACACACACACAATGCAACCCGAACACACTAGTTACATTTATAAGCTCATATATGGTTCTAGAATCATCCTAACATCATAATTCGAGATTTCTTACCAAAAACTTCGAATTTCTCAGGTCCTTCTTCAAAAATTCCGATGGTTCTCTGCTCCTGCTGCTTTCTCTCTCTAAAAGTCGAATAAAAATGTTATGCAGAAGGTAATGGGCGGCCATGCCACCTTTTTACCAACTTTATAAGATTTTTTTATTATTTTACACTTTTGGTCCTTCCACATAAGCAGACTTTTTATTTCCTTCTCCTTTCTTTCTATTTCATTCTTTTAATTTCTTTAATAAGAAATTACGGGTGTTACAAGTCCACCCCCCTTATATAGGTTTCGTCCCCGAAACCTGTTATTCCTCAAACAGATGTGGGTAGTGTTGTCTCATCTCTTCTTCAGTCTCCCACGTAGACTCGGATCCCTTCCTGTGCTTCCACTGTACACGCACAAGAGGAACCACTTTATTCCTTAACCTCTTTTCTTTACGATCAATGATTGCCACTGGTTGCTCCACGTAATTGAGCCGTTCGTCTACTTCGATATCCTCCAGTGGAACAATCATGTCTTCATCAGCTAAGCACTTCCTCAGATGAGATACATGGAATGTGGGATGAATTCCACTTAACTCATCTGGCAATTCAAGTCGATAGGCCACCTCTCCTACTCGTGCGATAATCCGGAAAGGTCCTATGTATCTCGGGCTTAGCTTACCTCGTTTCCTGAATCTGATAATACCTTTCCAAGGTGAGACCTTCAACATTACTAGGTCGCCAACCTTGAACTCTATCGGTCTTCGCCTCTTGTCAGCATACGACTTTTGCCTATCTTTCGCCGCCTTCATGAAGGCTTTGATCTTTTCTAACTTTTCAGTCGTAGCTTCGACCACCTCAACACCTCCTAACTCTTTCTGCCCAATGTCCCCCCAACATAAGGGCGTCCTACACCTCCTCCCGTATAGCATCTCGTAAGGTGGCATGCCAATGCTGGCGTGATAACTATTGTTGTACGAGAATTCTGCTAACGGCAGGTGGTTGTCCCAACTTCCTCCAAAGTCGATCACGCACGCCCGAAGCATGTCTTCGAGTGTTTGGATCGTCCTCTCAGACTGACCGTCCGTCTGAGGGTGATATGCTGTACTAATGTGTAGCCTCGTCCCCATTGCATCATGAAATCTTTTCCAAAACTTGGAGGTAAACCGGGTGTCACGATCAGACACAATAGACACCGGCACACCATGACGAGCTACAATCTCTTTGATGAACAGATCCGCCAATCTTTCGGATGAGTACGTTTCGCGGATCGGTAAGAAGTGGGCACTCTTCGTCAGGCGGTCAACTATCACCCATATAGCATCATACCCTTTAGGGGTACCTGGTAACTTTGTGATAAAGTCCATGGTGATGTGCTCCCACTTCCACTCGGGTATATCCAATGGTTGGATCTTCCCGTAGGGCTTCTGGTGTTCCGCCTTCACTTGTAAGCAAGTCAGGCACTTACTTACTACTCCACTACGTCGCGTTTCATACCCGGCCACCAGTAATCCTTCTTCATATCGTGGTACATTTTGGTAGCACCAGGGTGAATGGAGTATCGGGTCTTATGGGCCTCATCCATGATTCCTCCATGTAGATCCCCGTATCGAGGAATCCACATTCGCCCAAATCGGGTCTTAACACCAAGAGTGTTCTCTCCCAATTCCGTAGCTAGGCCTCTCATCCTTTCGGAGTTAAGACGATCTTCTTTCAAAGCCTCGTCTTGGAACTCCTTAACCTGTGTCATCACACCGGGGGTCATGATCAGCTGATAAGCCTTCACCCGAATCGGCTCAGGTCGTTCTTTTCGGCTAAGGGCATCAGCCACCACATTGGCTTTGCCCGGGTGGTAATGGATCTCACGATCATAATCTTTTATCAGCTCCAACCACCGCCTCTGCCTCATGTTTAGATCCTTCTGCTCGAAGAAGTACTTCAAGCTTTTGTGGTCAGTGAAGATTGTGCACTTCGTCCCGTACAGATAGTGCCGCCAAATCTTCAACGCGAAAACCACCGCGGCTAATTCTAGATCGTGTGTGGGATAGTTGACTTCGTGGGTCTTCAGCTGTCGAGATGCGTAGGCTATCACCTTTCCACGTTGCATCAACACACAACCTAGCCCAGAATAAGATGCATCCGAATAGACCACTAAGTCTTCACTTCCCTCAGGCAAAGTCAAGACAGGAGCTTGCGTTAGTCTTGCCTTCAACTCCTCAAAGGCCGTCTCCTGTTCCCGACCCCCACACGAATTTCACGTCCTTACGAGTCAATTTTGTCAAAGGTGAGGCTATCTTTGAAAAGTCTTGAATAAATCTTCTATAATAGCCCGCCAATCCCAAGAAGCTACGAATCTCGGATGGCGTCTTTGGTGATTTCCATTGCATCACGGCCTCAACCTTTGCTGGGTCCACCATTATTCCTTCTGCATTCACTACGTGACCCAGAAATTGCACCTCGCGTAACCAAAAGGCGCACTTCGAGAACTTGGCGTACAATTTCTCCCTTCTCAACGTTTCCAGTACTTCCCGAATGTGACCGGCGTGCTCTTCTTCGCTCCTTGAATAAATCAGGATATCATCAATGAACACAATCACTGATTTATCTAACATTGGCCGACACACTCGGTTCATCAAATCCATAAAAGCAGCCGGCGCATTAGTCAACCCAAAAGACATGACAAGAAACTCGTAGTGACCATAGCGCGTACGAAAGGCTGTTTTAGGGATATCCTGCTCCTTTACTTTCAATTGATGGTAGCCAGATCGAAGATCTATCCTCGAGAACCAACTGGCACCCTGGAGCTGATCGAACAAGTCATCGATTCTTGGTAACGGATACCGATTCTTTATTGTCAACTTGTTCAATACACGGTAGTCGATACACATTCTCATGCTACCGTCCTTCTTTTTCACAAATAAGACCGGGCCACCCCAAGGAGAGATACTCGGTCTAATGAACCCCTTGTCAAGCAACTCCTGCAGTTGCTCCATCAACTCCTTCATCTCCGTAGGAGCTAATCGATACAGTGCCTTAGCGACAGGTTGGGCACCGGGTATTAAGTCAATTGAAATTCGATTTCACGGTCAGGTGGCAATCCCGATAAGTCCTCCGGGAACACATCTGGAAACTCACACACAACCGGAACGTCAGATAATTATGGTGTTGGCGTCTCCACATCCTTTACATAACATAGGTAGGCGTTGCACCCACGCCTCATGCACTTCCCCGCCACCGCCATCGAAATCACCTTCGGAATCATCGTTACCCGATCACCGTATATTGTCACCAGACTCCCGTCAGATGCCGTCA
Organism: Flaveria linearis; assembly: GCA_024085815.1. Lineage (NCBI taxonomy): Eukaryota > Viridiplantae > Streptophyta > Magnoliopsida > Asterales > Asteraceae > Flaveria > Flaveria linearis. The sequence goes on along the minus strand of CM044003.1, from coordinate 57,240,457 downwards.
ATCTAATCATCTTCTTTCGACATACGATATTCGCTTCGTAGGTTGCCAACCAATCCATCCCAAGTACTACATCAAATCCGCCTAGGGCATCATATGTAATCTAGCAGCAAACCTATGACCTTCTAACTCTATGGTGCAGTCCTCTATCACATCAGTAACTCTAGTGGACTTACCAATAGCATTTCTACATAAAAAGGCTCACTAATGCATTTACTACTAACAGGCAATTTAGCACAGAAAGTAGTAGAAATGAAACTCCTACTAGCACCAGAATCAAATAACACAGAAGCAAGAGTTTGATTTACTAGAAACGTACCTGACACCACATCGGGGTCCGTCCTAGCCTCTTCCTGCGTCATAGTGAAAGCCCTGGCACTTGCTCTCGGACCTTCACTCCCGTCTTCTTTACCCCTGAAGCCTCAGCCCTCGGCTTCTTACAGTCCCTGCTCATATGGCCACTTTCTCCACAGTTAAAGCACTTGCCCATCCGACAATCTTTCGATATGTGCCCTGTCCTCCCGCACTTAAAGCAGAGGTTGGATCCCCGTTTGCACTCCCCTGAGTGCTCCCTTCCACACTTGCCACACTTCCTCACCCCAGCTCCAGACATGACCACTCGGCGGTCATCCACCCTTGCCTTCTTGTTGTTCGTCGAAGTATCACCCCGACCAAATCTCTTCCCTAGCCAGTTCTTCTCTCCAGTTCCTTTCTTGCTTCCCTCAGCCTTTACCAAAGCAGCCCGTTCATCGAATACCTTCCCCCGCCAGATCCACTACCGACCTGAAAGTGCTTGGTCGGGCAGAAATCAAGTGCCAACGGATTTCAGCTGGCAGCCCCTGAATATACCGGTTGATCTTTCGAGACACCGGCGTCACCTGCTCCGGCACCAACAGCGCCAACTCGTTAAACCTGGTGGTATATTGTTGGTGGGTCATTGTCCCTGCCTCTAACTGCAGGAACTCTCTCTCAATTCTATCCATTTCCCGACGAGGACTGAATTCCTCGATCACCAGCCTTTTAACTCAGCCCACTTCATCTTCCCTATAGCCCTACTACCCTCGCTTGGACTATATTTTTCCACCAGCATAAGGCAGACCCTGTGAAAGAGTGGGTAGCAAACTTCACCTTCTTGTCCTCCTGGCAATCACTAATATCGAGGACAGCTTCCATTTCCATTACCCATTGGTGAGCATCAGTAGCAGTACCAGAACCATCAAATGTTGGGGCTTGCACCTCATGAATGCCCCGTAATTACAACCCCGGGCTGTCTCCCGTAACTGCTCTTCTTCCTCTTCCTCTTCATCATCGGATAGTACTGTTTCTGCTTCCGTCTGTTGCTGTCTTCCTGAGGACCGATTCCTCCCCCGTCTATCATCTTCACGTACTGCCTTTATCACTTCGGTCACTACAGACGGTAAGATTGTCTGCATGACTTGGTGCACCTCCTCGATCACTGTCTCTTTCACCGAGGCTCTCACATCATCACTCTCATCCACTCCCCCCGAGGGAGTAGTATTAGGTTCTTCGGGAACCTTCTTCTCTTGTCTAGGCCTTCCTCTTGTGGCTCGTGGTTCCGCACCACTTCCGCCACTGCCTCCACCAATTGGGGCTTTAGATGATCTACCACCGACCATCTTCTATCACACTGGAAGATTTAAACACCAACACGGTCATTCAAGGAAATAGCTTAGTTTATGTCAAGTATAGTAAGTCCCTAATTACAGTAGCCAGTTGTGATTAGCCACTTACTCTACTCTTCACACCCCGAGCATTACCTGTCTTGACTACATTAGTATCTAAGTCTAACAGTACACATAAACACATAACATGCGCACATAACATTGGTTAACTTTTCAAGAAAATACCTGATGGCACGCAGCTACTCAGATGGCATTCTCCTCCTTTCTGTCCCAATTTCAGTTTAAGTTTAGGTTTATTTTAAGAATTTACCCATTTCACTTAAACTTTGGCTCTGATACCAACTTGTAAGGCCCCGTCCCCGGGCACCTCACAGCTGGTCGTCATCACCCATAAAACATACATTTAATATAACTTAATAAAACCATGCAGCGGAAACTTTGAATTTACTATAAATGCTTTTGCAAAGTAATACAACACCCATTACAAAATATCGTTTGTTTTCATTACAATACAAAAACATTAACAAAAGAATGCCATCCCAAAAGAGCTGAGTAGCCGCCTCGTGCCATCCTCAGCAACACTACCTGCCAACTGGAAAATACATAAAGTCAGCGTTGCTGAGTGAGTTCTAGTTTTGTAATAAAACATACTTTTACTTATTTAAAAGTATCCTTTCGTGCGTGCGTTCATACATCATACGTACACAGAGATAATATTCGTTATTATCTTCATCATTCGTTATTCATCGTTATCTTTAACTTCTCGTATGGATTCTGTCAAGCTTTACCCACTTCATAGCACTTGGCTATGATTACTGTGGTCGAATGACAAGAATCCCGTTCATACTTACTTGCACGCATTGAAAGGCGAATTGTACCAATACCATATGCTACACCCCGATCGTTATTAGCTACCGGGCCGTAGTCAACATATGACGGAAAATCGTATGCCACGGTACTAGAGGTAAGCGGTAGAGGTACCATGACCATGGTCAATCACAAAGAAGGACCAATCGCGTTATTCAATGCTTGCAAGACATAATTCGTTCGTTCATTAATGCATGTATTCGTCATCATTCTTCTTTTCGTTCATTCGTTAATACATGCATTCGTCATCATGTTCCTCTTTCATTATCTTTCACTTTACGATACATAATACTTCATTAGTTCATTCTCGTTATTCGTAAAGTTTCAGAAAGATAAGCATACACAATTACAAGGAACATACACACTCATCATACAACTCATCATACATTCATCATCATACATTCATCATCATACGTAGCATCATACCATACTTAACAATATTTTAATAATATTGTCAACAATAATACACTGATAATAATATCAGTAACAATAAGGGTTAACCATAATCATCACTACATGCATGAAACATCATCATTTGTTAACCCTAGTCAACCTGGTCAAAACCTCGAACTTCGGTATTGCAGGAAATTTCTGAAAAATTCTAAGTATTCTGGCGTTTTAGCCCTATTGGGCGTATAAGCCCTCTGGCCGTATGAGCCCTGTTAGCCGTATGAGCACTGCTGGACTTTTCATCTTATACTTAGAAATTTTCATCTGGTCATACGACCACACTGTTGGTCGTATGAGCACTATTGGTCGTACCATTCCCTAGACTTAGAAACATGTTCTGATCATACGACTACTGTTGGTCGTATGAGTCCTGTTGGACTCTTCAACATACTTAGAAAATTTACTTAGTCATACGACCATACTGTTGGTCGTATGAGTCCTATTGGGCTCAACACTTAGACAAATTACTTGGTCATACGACCACACTATTGGTCGTATGAGTCTTGTTAGGCTCATCAACACTTAGAAAATTCTCCTGGTCATACGACCACACTGTTGGTCGTATGAGCACTGGTGGACTCATCACTTGTGCTTATTTATTCTAAGTCCCAATTCAGACATATTAGCAACCTGTTCATGTGTATAATTCATAATCCAAGTCCCAAACATCATAATGCCTAGTTTTGAACATATACATATGATTCTAGGCATAAATCTAACATAAACATAAACATACATACATTCATTCATACGGGTATCAGTATAAATTTTTATAAAAAAAAACGTATATATGCATTTCCAGCCCCAAAACTTTAAAAAAATCAGTAAAAAGGGTTCTAACTCACCCTTAATTTGTCTTCGGGTTTGGATGCCCTTTCCTTGAACTTCTCAGTCTTTTATACGCCTATAAAACACACACACACAGTAACCCGAACACACTAGTTACATTTATAAGCTCATATATGGTTCTAGAATCATCCTAACATCATAAATTCGAGATTTCTTACCAAAAACTTCGAATTTCTCAGGTCCTTCTTCAAAAATCCCGATGGTTTTCTGCTCCTGCTGCTTTCTCTCTCTAAAAGTCGAATAAAAAATGTTATGCAGAAGGTAATGGGCGGCCATGCCACCTTTTTACCAACTTTATAAGATTTTTTTTATTATTTTACACTTTTGGTCCTTCCACATAAGCAGACTTTTTATTTCCTTCTCCTTTCTTTCTATTTATTCTTTTAATTTCTTTAATAAGAAATTACGGGTGTTACAGTGTGTGAGAGAGAGTGTAAGAGGGAAATGATAGATGATGGTGGAATGAGTTATGTCTTGCAAAAAACAAGACAAAAGTTGGGATGTCCAAGGCATGGGCGGCCAAAAATCCCATTTCAAAATGGGTTTCCCACCCGTTTGATATTTTATAAAATTAACACTCTTTCAATCCCTTAATTTATAAAATTAAAACCTATTTTAATTTTTTAACATCAACACATTTTATTTGTTATTATTTAACCAACTTAAATAATGAAAAAATAAATATCTCATGAACAAATTATCCATATAATGTTGTTCTATCACAAAAGCAACGATTTAGAAAACCCATTTTCTATATAGGTGTCAATATTTATTTGTATGATTCATCAACAAACAAATATTTATTGTGGTGTTTTGGCTTGTTATTGGGTATGACCTGACTTGGATCATAACGTACTAACCAAATCAATCTTGTATGTGTCTTGTGCATATAAGATCCAACAGTTTTAACGTTTGCCTATATATCATGTTGGTTTCCAACTTTGTCATCGCCATGCTTAACGCATATACAATTCCGTTGTGATATTCAACGTCGTTTTTGGGGTGTGACAGAAGTTGGCATCAGAGCCAATGGTTATAACGAACTAGAAAAGGATTTTTTTTTAAAAAAAATTATCTAGACTATAGCTTTTCGTAAAAGAAGAAAATTTTGGGGATCTTGGGAAAAAGGCCTGTTCATTCCACTTGCCCTTAGTAGACGTAAGATTATATTAAATAGCCTGAATTAAGTATGCCATACTTTAGGTGTCGTGTGTGAAGATTTAAACTGATACGTTTGTTGTTAGCATACATAAGTGCTATATTGAGTTTGGATTCATATGATGAAATTGTTTAGCATACGTAAGTGCTATATTGAGTTTGGATTCATATGATGAAATTGTTTAGCATAGGTAAGTGCTATATTGAGTTTGGATTCATATGATGAAATTGTTTAGCATACGTAAGTGCTATATTGAGTTTGGATTCATATGATGAAATTGTTTGCATGCGTAAGTGCTTACATTTTAATTTGAATGCCATATGAGACGTTGTTTAGCATGCGTAAGTGCTATATTGAGTTTGAATTCATATGATGAAATTGTTTGCATGCGTAAGTGATTACATTTAATTTGAATGCCATATGAGACGTTGTTTAGCATGCGTAAGTGCTATATTGAGTTTGAATTCATATGACGAAATTGTTTGCATGCGTAAGTGCTTACATATGAGTTGACTCTGGAATATTCTAGTTATTGTATGATTTTGTGATCATATGCAGGATAAGATGTTAATATCGTATAATTACCCTTTGTCATAGATGTCAACAAACCCAAGTGATAAGGATCAGGAGTCTAAGGTCCCGCAGGTGAGAGATCATCATTTACTTCCAGTTTTTATGCTGATGCCCATGCCTTTGCACCCTCTATGTCACGTCATGCTAGTGATCCTAGTAACAGGAATGGGTGGATTGAGGAGTCCGAAGAAGAGGAGCCCATTTAAGTTCCATCTGAAGATGAGACAAAGCCTGTAGTTCCTATAGTTGATGTTATTGAGGACTCTAGTGATAGTGATGATGGTGATGACAGTTCTGGGGATAGTGATTCTAGTGATGATAGATCTAGTGGGTATGGTTATGTTAATGGTGATAGTGATTATGAGTGTAGGGATGAGGTTAAGGAGGTTGAGTTGTCTACTGGTGGAGTTAGGAAGAGAGCTAGCACTCCTATTCGAGCTAGTACTATAGGGATGTAGATGGAGATAGTAGTAGGATATGTTATGGAGTGACCCCTTAAGAGGACACGTGCATATGTGGCTAGGAATGGGAATGGTTAGGAGATCGAGTTCAGAGGTGGACCGATGAAGGGTATACCAGTGATTAGAGGAGTTGGAGAGTCTTCTGACTCGAGAGCATTACCCCTGATGAGGCAGCCGATGGAGAGGACTGTACCTCTACTAGCTACTAGGTGCGTCTGGTGAGAGAGCAGGTTAGACTCGCTGGAGATGAGGAATGGCGAAGCTAGTGATAACAGGTTGGAGGAGCTGGATGGTAGAATGAGTACGTTAGAGGAAGAGAAGGTAGTGGATGATGATGCACAGGCGCAGATGCATCACAGGATCCAACTGTTGGAGGAGAAGATGCTCGAGATGCATAGAAAGCTAATCGCTACTGAAGCCAAGATCAAGGACGTGACACTGACTACTGATGTGACCAGGATGAGGTTGGATGCCTCAAGAGTTGGGGAGATGGATGCAACCGTCATGTGCGAGTGATGGAGCAGCATGTGAGGGTACCATGCCACTGATGGTAGTTTGCGTTCTTCTTCTCATGGTTGTTCCACGTTCGGGAGTTTACTTTGGCGTGAGCTATCCAGGAGCTAGGCGCAGATTCCCATGATTATCTTATTCCAGTTTGTCTATTTCATTTCTTCATTATAATTGTTGCGTGAAACAATTTATTAACTCGCGTAAAAACATGTACTTGTTAGGGGATGGCATTTGACCGCCCCAGTATTTTGGTTGGGCCAAGTTGTTCTTTGGCATTTGATGAAAAACAAGTAACATTGGTTTTCGGGTTAATTTTTGGATGAATGAAATATGATGAATGGTTATGTTATGATGTATGGTTAAATTTCTTTTTACATCACGACTGATTTGGATATTGCGTGATATATCGAATCACTTATATATGATTGATATGTTTAAAAGAAAAACCATGGCTCCAAGACGGGAAACCCACGGAAACCCACTTCCACAAACTGCTGAGGAATTAGCTCAATTGATTTCGCAACACGTTCAAGTTGTCGTCGCCCAACATAATACAAATCAAGGGAACCAAAATGAAGGATGCAGCTACAAGACCTTCCAAGCATGCCAGCCAAAGAAGTTTGCAAGAAAAGAAGGACCGGTTGGAGTCTCCGCTAGATAGAGAAGATGGAAGCAGTTATGATGATCAGCAACTGTACACAGCTCAGCGCGTGAAGTATGCAAAACGTTCACTCCAAGATGAGGCGTTAACTTGGTGGAATACACAAATCCAGGCTTTAGGTGAGGTGCCTGCCTATGCACTCACCTGGGACGAATTCAAAGCTTTGTTGATGAAGGAATATTGTCCATGTAATGAGATTCGAAAGGTTGAAGCCGAGTTTTGGAACCTCTCGATGGAAGGAGCAGATGTTCATGGATACACACACTGTTCAATGAAATGGCAAGAATTGTACCCCATCTCGTAAGCCCCGAGTACAAGAGAATCGAACGCTACATTTGGGGATTGGTGCCTCAGATATAGCATGGTGACATCATCAAACCCTACTACTTACAGGAAGCAGTGCAGCTAGCACATACCCTGATCGATGATGCTGTACGAATGGGAACGTTAAGGAAAGCGAGCACAGGGAAGAAGCCAATGGAAATTGTGAGAGTCCAATGGAGAAGGAAAAGTCAGTTTATCCTGGAAGAGAAAATGGTCTGAAGGTTCAGGAAGTCATTCTGGAAACTTCCGTCTAAAGAGAGAGGCCCTGGCAGGGTATACTGCTAATGAAGCAAAAAGAAACCAAGGACCTAACCCTAAGTGCAACAAATGCAATACTACCATACAGGCCCCTGCAACGTATATGAACGCTATAGAAAGTTTGGACACCGGATAAGAGATTGTCGAGTAAAGTTGGACGAGTGGAAAGAAGGTCAGAACCAAGGTTGCTATGAATATGGAGCGTTTGGACACTTTAAGAGGGAATGTCCTATGTTGAAGGAACAAGAAGCCCGTGGCAGAGCATTCGCGATGGAGGCGAAGAAAGCTCGTAAGGATCCCTCAGTTGTCACCAGTACATTTCTAGTTAATAACTGTTATGCTTACGTATTATTCGATACTGGAGCCGATAGAAGTTTTGTTTCTAGAAACTTCGAGTCTTTCCTTGACTCACAATCTAGTAAGTTAAATGAGAAGTACTCGATTGAGTTAGCTAATAGGAATTGATAGAAACTGACGAGGTGTATAGGGATTGTACTATACTCTTAGGAGACCACACGTTTAGAATTGACCTTTTGCCTATAGAATTGGGAAGTTTGATGTTCTAATAGGGATGGATTGGCTATCAAGAATCATGCCGAAATCGTATGTCATGAGAAAGTAGTCAAGTTGCCCCTCGATAATGGAGAGCCATTAGAGATTCAAGGTGATGAAACTGCTCCGTTAAAGATTGTGAATGTGATGAAGGCACAAAAGTATTTAAGGAAAGGATGCGTAGCTATAGCCCATGTAATCGACACGAGAGCCGAGGAGAAGAAGCTAGAGGAAATACCGATAGTGCACGACTATCCGGAAGTGTTTCCTGAGGAGTTGCTTGGATTGCCGCCGCAATGGCAAGTTGAATTTAAAATCGACTTATTACCAGGAGCAGCGTCAATTGCACGAACTCCATATCGGTTAGCGCCACCTTAAATGCAGGAGTTATCCAAGCAATTGCAGGAAATGTTGGATAAGGATTTATAAGACCAAGCTTCTTGCCTTGGGGAGCGCCGGTCTTATTTGTGAAAAAGAAGGAAGGATCGATAAGGATGTGCATCGACTACAGAGAACTGAACAAGTTAACCATCAAGAACCACTACCCTTGGCCAAGAATAGATGACTTGTTTGACCAATTGCAAGGATCTGTTACTATTCGAAGATAGATTTGCGCTCTGGGTATCACCAGTTGAGAATTCTGAGGAGAGATGTTCCTAAGACAGCATTTCGAATGTGATATGGTCACTATGAATTTATGGTCATGCCCTTTTGACTGACAAACGTCCCTCCTGTATTCATGGATCTCATGAATAGGGTGTGCAGACCGTATCTGGATAAATTGTAATCATGTCATAGATGACATACTTGTATACTCGAAAACTAAGGAGGAGCAAACAACATCTGAGGTTTCTTTTGGAGTTACTAAAGAACGAGAAGTTATATGCAAACTTTCCAAATGCGAGTTCTGGATACGAGAAGTTCAATTTCATGGATATGTCATCAATGCTGAAGGCATACACTTTGACCCAGCCAAAATTGAAGCAATTAAGAAGTGGGAAATACCAAGAAACCCAACCGAGGTACGACAATTCCTTGGATTGGCAGGATATTATCGGAGATTTATCGAGAACTTCTCAAAGATAGCAAAGCTGTTAACTGCATTGACACAGAAGATAAGGAGTATATTTGGTGTGAGGAGCAAGAGGAAGCGTTTCAATTGCTCAGGCAAAGTTATGTAGTGCCCCTATTTTGTGACTTCCTGAAGGGACTGACGGATTCATGGTATACTGTGATGCCTCGCATCATGGACTAGGGTGTGTTCTGATGTAAAAATAAAGTCATCACTTATGCATCATGACAACTTAAAGTGCATGAGCAGAACTACACGACTCATGATTTGGAGTTAGGACAGTAGTTTTTGCACTCAAGATCTGGAGACACTACCTATATGGTACGAAGTGTACAATCTTTACAGATCACAAGAGTCTCCAGCACATCTTTGAACAGAAAGAGCTCAATATGAGACAACGACGTGGGTGGAATTGGTCAATGACTACGACTGTGATATTCGTTATCACCCAGGTAAGGCCAACGTTGTGGCCGATGCCTTAAGTAGAAAGGAGCGTGCAAAACCCTTGCGTGTGCGTGCACTAGGGTTGACCATCCAATAATCTCACAGCTCAGATCCGTGACGCTCAACATGAAGCTTTGAAAGAAGAGAATTGAAGGATGAGAATCTCCATGGAATGATTCGAGGACTTGTACCTAAGTCTGATGATACGTTATACTTCATGAATAGAATATGGGTACCCCTTACGAGAAATTTGCGTGAATTGGTACTGGATGAAGCTCATAGGTCTAGATATTCGATTCACCTAGGATCGGATAAGATGTGCAAGGATCTTAAGGAACATTACTGGTGGCCGAATATGAAAGGAGATATTGCTATGTACGTCAGTAAATGTTTGACTTGCGCAATGTCAAAGCCGAGTACTAGAAACCGTCTGGACTTCTTCAACAGCCAGTGATTCCTCAGTGGAAATGGGATCGTATCGCTATGGATTTCATCACCAAATTACCCCGCACAAGGAGTGGTTATGACACCATTTGGGTAATTCTAGACCGTTTGACGAATCGGCACATTTCCTACCTATTAGAGAATCCTATCCTATGAAGAAGTTGGCTAGTATTTATCTCAAAGAGGTTGTCTCCTAGCATGGAGTGCCGATTTCGATTATCTCAGAGAGATAGCCGCTTTACATCAAGATTCTGGAAAGCATTGCAGAAAGCCCTAGGTACAAAGCTAGATATGAGTATGACTTATCATCCACAAAGTGAGTGACGATCAAAGTGAAAGAGTTATTCAGATCTTGGAAGATATGTTGCGTGCTTGTGTAATGGATTTGGTGGTAGTTGGGATACTTACCTACCATTAGCTGAATTTTCCTGTAACAACAGCTATCAACTAGTTTGAAGGCCGCACCATTCGAAGCTCTTTATGGAGAAAATGTCGTTCTCCACTATGTGGAGTGAGGTTGGTGATAAACAAATGATAGGACCTGAGATTATCCAGGAGACAATAGACAAGATCTTTAAGATAAAGGACGATGGAAAGTCGCACAGGACAGACAGAAAAAGTATGCTTACCGAAGGAGAAAAACGTTGGAATTAAGGTTGGAGATGGAGTTCAGCTGAAAGTCTCCCCTTGGAAAGAGTTGTTAGGTTTAGCAAGCATGACAAACGTAGCCCCTGCTATATTGGTCCATACAAGATCGTAGCCCGTGTAGGCCCCGTGCATATCGTCTAGAGTTACCGTGTGAATTGAAAGGTGTGCATAATGTGTTCAATGTATCCAATCTAAGGAGGTGTTTGTTTGATAAAACGCCTATTATTTCTCTGGAAGAGTTTGTCTTGATGATAAACTTCAATTTCGTGAAGAACCTGTTGAGGTTGCTGATTGGAAGGAAAGTAAGACTAGATGTAGTCGTATTCGCCTAGTGAAAGTGAGATGGAACTCGAGACATGGACCTGAGTATACTTAGGAACGGGAAGACATGATGAAACGAGAGTACCCGCACTTATTCAAGACAAATCGTAACCCTAACTCTTAGAAAAATTTCAGGATGAAATTTCTTTAAGGAGGAAGGCTGTGACAACCCTCGATTTCCGGGTATTTCTCTAGAAACCCTAGATCTTGATTTCTATGTTCAGTCTTGTTTTAGAATATATAGCACCAAATAAACTAATCTAAAGATTGATTAGAGTCCTACGTGTGCTTACGTTTCTATTTCATGCGTGTTCGACCCATGAAAACCGAGTCTGGCGAATGTCTGAAATAAACGCCTCAACGAACCGACCGGGAAAAATAAATATTAACGTCATAGGTAAAAATGAGAATTTGGCCTAATTTAATCTTAGTTACACTATATTAATATTATTATGTGATGAAACGACTATCGTAACAAAGAAACCCAATAACAACATCTACGCGCCTTAGTGCGACGAGATGGCTTAATCTAGCGATAAACAATAAATGCCCAAGTGGACGATAAAAACCAAGATATGGGCATGTAAATAGTCGTTTTGGACTAGAATTTCGCAAGGAATTAGAATTTAATATGTTCGGGTTTTGAAAGTCGGGTCGAGATTGGAGAAAAAGGAAAAAAACACGTTCGACTACCCCTCTACCCCCCCTCCTACGGCCGCCCTCCCTCCCCCCCCCCCCCGTTCCCTCTCCTCCCCTATAAAAGCCCCTCTCCCCCCTCATTTCATTTCTTCCAACATTTAAAAAGAATCACACTCTCTCTCTCTTTCTCTCTACAAACCAACGGCCACACCACAAGCATATTAGAGCAAAGAAGGCTCGTGGTGGTGAGCAAGCAAGAAGAAAAACCATCTTTCTACGTTCTTTTTCGTGAAAATAGCTTGCTAGGACTAAGGTAACCTAATATTTCATTTTAGTTACGTTTTTATACAAAATGATTACGTAAAAGCTGTAGATTGTTCATCCAAGTAAGATTTTGGGAAAAACCTGTTTTGAAACAGAATATGGAATGAAAATGAGTTATATATGTGTATGTATGTGTCCGTACGTGTGCATGTATGTGTGTCGAAGTTTGGATGCTAGATTGTTGCTTGATGATGCGTTGTTGATGTTGAATCGTCCATGCAAGTAGATTTAAGTATGACATCTGTTATAAATCATCTATTGTGACATTTTGATGAAGGTTTACATGTATTAAGTGTGTGTATGGATGACCGTATGCATGCATGTGTGTATGTTGATGTTTGGGTGTTTGTTCTCAAAAAGTGAAGGATTATGATTAGATTTGAACATGAAAGTATGGATAATGTTAAGGATGGTTTAGAACAGAATATTTCAGTGTTTGTTGAAGGATTTTGATGGATTTAAGGTGTGTATGAATGTCGTATATATATATGCATGTATTGGTTTATATCTTGCAAAATGTGCTGAAATAAGATTTAATCTTTGACATGCAATAAGTTGTTTGTTATGGATAGTTTAGAACAGTAAGTTGGGATATATGTAGCATGAAAACATGATAGATTGTGGACGGATCATTGTTTGGTTGATTAGAATGATTATGGTTGAGATTTACGTCGAAATGCATGCTAGACTAGGTGTTTTGTATGGAAAAAAGGAACTAGTGAAATCTGGAACTAGGACTGTAATGTGATGATATTTTATGTCCAAATAATGTATTTTTGATAATATGTATGATTCTTGGTGATTGGATGCATTATATTACGTTTTAGGCTTAACTAGTCGTTAAACATTGACTTTTGGCATGAAGATTAGGCATAATATGGGTCTGAGTTAATCAGTAGTTATGGACTTGTTGTATGTATTATTTACAGCCATATGAGGTACAATTGGTTCATGAGTGATACGTGCGTTTGAACATGTTTTATGTTGCCTAAATGGGCACTTATGCGTAGAAATTGCCATGATTTAGAGACTTTTATACGAAGTTGGTTGAAGTTGTTTGATTCATGAAATGTGATTTAGGATTTATGTACATATACATATATGAGTTTTTATGGTATTTGGTTACAATTTTCACATTTTGGTTGTTAATTAGTACGTGTCTAAGTAAGGCGTAATCACCGTTTCCTTTAATATCTTAACCGAGTGTTATATTCACCAACTACTCGCGTAAATAAATATTTTCTTAAAAATAATATAAGTCTAGTAGGTTGGATGAACAACTTGCTTGTAATACTTGAGTATCAATTCTTAAAGTGTCTATCGTATTTAGGGAAACTATAGGAATGACTGGACGTTCGTTGGTGAAATTGCACGTACTTTCAATTTCATTAATCAAGGTGAGTTTTCCACGGCCCCTTTTTAACTTGTTATCGTTTTACAAAATCATGGGGCAATACATGGCTTCGTTCGTTGTATCATGATCATGTGGCTTACTCGTATGTGTTCGTATGATAGTCTCGAGTATGGGTGATTCGTTATTGTGTTCATGTAAGTCGTTCATGAATACCCCCTTTCCTGTATAATCATTATTCTTGGGGTAGCCCACAGTGTATATTGGTAGATCTATTTGGGTTGACAGCCCGCACTCACGATCAGTAGCTCTGATCAGGCGTTTTGGATGCGAGTGAATATATGTTGAATTCGTTTCGTGGGGATTGCTTACTTTATGTAAAGCCTTTGTGTTTTGGTTTGATTATAGCTCCAGGCGCTATCATTAAGTTTATCCCTAGCTTGTTTACAACTTACCACATTGTTTGTCAATGATATCTGATACTGTAGTATGTAATGTTTTCGTAAACCCGTGAAACTCGCTCAACTTTATGTTGACTTTTTAAGCATGTATTTCAGGTACATAGGAGCATGGATGGTGGTATGAACTGGGCTTGGGCAAATGTGGATGTGGTATCTTCTGGTTTATCTTCGTTATTTATGTAAAAATATGATCTCTGTGTAGGATCGCTGTTAAACAAATTGAACATTTCTTATTTTGGAATGTCATGACAAAATCCTATGGTTTGTAATTTAAAAACTGATGTTTTAACGTTTGCCTATATATCATGTTGGTTTCCAACTTTGTCATCGCCATGCTTAACGCATATACAATTCCGCTGCGATATTCAATGTCGTTTTTGGGGTGTGACATTAGGTTGTTAAAACCCCATAAAACAAATTTTACAAGGACTATTGAAGCTAGTTATATATATCCGGCTCTAGATGCCAATGTTGGGTTTGTTACACTCAATATCAAAGTTTAACCATTTAAACATGGAAACACCGCGGAATCATAGCTTAATAATATGTTTTAGGAACTGAAATTTTAAAGCATATTACTTAGTAACAACAAACCCAAGAACATAGGATCAAACATATATGAATGAACTAGCTATCGAGATGAAACAACAACCAAAATAACATCCATGAAACTACCTTTCAGGGACTGCTCAAAACCATGAGATTTGGAGGAGATAATGACGTTCTTGAATGACCCAAAACACCAAGGGAGGTGTCCTCAAGCTTCCATACCCTCAAGCTTCAAGCAAGCACTTGTTTTGCTAGGATTTGAAAACCAAAGAACAAAGAAAAGCTACTAAAACCCTTGTTCCAGCCGAGATTTCTTCAAAGATTAGGGAGTTTTCTTTTGTTATTTTTGCATGTATGAGAGAGAGAGATGGAGTGTTGGCCTAGTGATTGAATTGTGTTCTCAAGGTAAACAAAAAGGGACCAACCACATACTAGGGGGCAGCCGAAAGTTTTTGGATGAAATGGGTTTTCCCCCCAAAACTTAATTACCCAATATGTATTTTAAACTAGTCACTAATTAAGTTGTACAATTAACCTTTTAATTGTATAACTCATACACTCCTTTTATTATTGATGTTATCTAATTAACTTAAATAACATTACAAATAATATTGTTGAACAAAATATCCTTATAAGATGTTCCATCTCATATGCTATTTGTTTAGAAAACCCATTCTTAAATTAGTGTAATTATTTAAATGCATGATCATATCATCAATTAAATATATTAATTGGTGTTTGCTAAGCTTGTTGTTGGGTATGACCCGACTTGGATCATAACGTACTAACCACATCAAGGGTCTATGTGGCTTGGGCATAAAGGATCCAATAGTAGTCACTTACAACAAAGGATATCTCAGCACTTCAGGTCTATGATACTCATAACAGAGAAGTGAGCATATGCATGTAACAGATCTCTTGGTTATTCATATCACCACCAGGTGTGAGTGTTGTAACTTTACAAACAATTAATCCGATAAGCTAATACTACTCACAAGTACTAAGATGAACACACATACATGCATATTTGATTTAGTTTGATCACAAGAATTTACTTTTTCAGTATAATTGAATGAGTTTGCCTACATCATATCTGATCATGTCGACTTTATTGTCGAGTGAATATGCAACTGATGCAACTAATGTACTATCATTTATCACATATTGCAAAGACAGATTCATTCCAAGAAAATGAATTAAAAGAAAAACTATATTTTTGTAGTTTTTGTTTTATAATTTTATCTTTTGATTTTTGATTTTCTATTTTTGTATTTGTTTTTGCTTTTTCTAAACCAATCATGCACACACAAAATACAATCAGGCAGTTAACTCTGTCAGGTTCTCTTGGTATATCCTATTTAGTTAAGGGAGGGTTCTGATCATGTTAAGACTCAATTTAACTGAGATGCTCATAAAACCAGCCTTTAAACATGATTAATGAGACCAATTGACTCTACCAAATACTCAAACCGTCCTGGTAAGAAGGCTTTTGTAAATAGGTTGGCCAACTATTTTTCAGTTGTAATTTGAATTAGAATGATTAAACCTTTTTTAGAGTTATCTCTAAGAAAATGATATCGAATCTCGATATGTTTTGTTTATGAAAGTTGACAGGTTAAGCTGTAATGAACATAGCAGCATTGTTATCAATGTAAATTGGAGTTTTAAGAAAAATGAACCTATAATCCAGCAGTTGGTTTTTAACTAAAGGATTTGAGAAAATCCTGCTAAAGCAGCTATGTACTCAGCTTTTGCGGTTGAAACAGAGACATTTGTATGTTTTACATTGCCATGAGACTAATCTGCGTCCTAAAAGCTGACAACCACCCGTAGTAAATTTATTGTCACACCCCGGGCCCAGAGAGGCGGACGTAACGATTAGTAAACAATAACCAAAATGCAGGGGAAACTAAATGGTTTCATTACATAGTGTCACATGATATTACATTAAAATATTGGCTTTTTGTTTTTGCTTTTTCTAAACCAATCATGCACACACAAAATACAATCAGGCAGTTAACTCTGTCAGGTTCTCTTGGTATATCCTATTTAGTTAAGGGAGGGTTCTGATCATGTTAAGACTCAATTTAACGAGATGCTCATAAAACCAGCCTTTAAACATGATTAATGAGACCAATTGACTCTACCAAATACTCAACCGTCCTGGTAAGAAGGCTTTTGTAAATAGGTTGGCCAACTATTTTTCAGTTGTAATTTGAATTAGAATGATTAAACCTTTTTTAGAGTTATCTCTAAGAAATGATATCGAATCTCGATATGTTTTGTTTATGAAAGTTGACAGGTTAAGCTGTAATGAACATAGCAGCATTGTTATCAATGTAAATTGGAGTTTTAGAAAATGAACCTATAATCCAGCAGTTGGTTTTATAACTAAAGGATTGAGAAATCCTGCTAAAGCAGCTATGTACTCAGCTTTTGCGGTTGAAACAGAGACATTTGTATGTTTTTACATTGCCATGAGACTAATCTACGTCCTAAAAGCTGACAACCACCCGTAGTAAATTTATTGTCACACCCCGGGCCCAGAGAGGCGGGACGTAACGATTAGTAAACAATAACCAAAATGCAGGGGAAACTAATGGTTCATTACATAGTGTCACATGATATTTACATTAAAATATTGGCTTTGTTTCCAATTCATAAGGTGCTTCAATCTATGATCTATAAGTGTCGTGATCAATCTCTCGGTAAATATTTCTTGGAGCTTCGATAACTAAGGCTTCTAGGCTCGACTTGTGTCTTTAACCTCTACCCTCATATCTTGCTTTGGAATTGGTAACTTCTATAGCTTAACTATTCTCCCTAGCTGTACCTGAAGACATGCTCAAAAATAATTGTGTCAACTAAAAAGTTGGTAAGTTCAAGTGGTTTTAGTTTTCAGAAAATAAAAGTAAAAGGACTCATAAAGTCCACAAGTTAAAGTTTTTGTATATATTAAAGTTGTTGTGGGTCACAATCAACCCTGCACTCAGCCCGGCTTGCCTCTTCTAAAGTTGTGTTGAACCGGTTAACCCTAAAGGGGAGACTGAGCCTCATAGCAGTAACCCACCTGCCGGATGGTCCGCATTTGTATCCATTATAACTTGTTCACATGCCACATACCCCGTAGGATCTCAGTGGGGACCTCCCTGTAACGGGAGCCACTGTGTGTGGGGGATTCCCAAATAGATCTATCCATTAAAGCAAGCGGTTCACGATAGAATTAATGATTGTGATTCATGTATCAGCAGGCATCATAAAAAGAAAATCCACAACATAATTTGTATCACAGATATAGTTTCATTAAAAAGAGCATGCTTCATCCCCAAAAAGTAAGTAAAAGGGGACACGAGAACTCACCTTGTATCCTTATATAACTTCAGAGCTCGATAAAGAAAAGTGATCATCACCAACAAAGCAATCCTAATTAGAACATAAGATGCACGTTTAGAATTAGCACGATGCTATTACATGCGTGCGGTTGAGCTCTTTAGTTGACTTTATGTTGGTGTTTAGTATCCTTAATGTAGCATAGCTTCTGTGTGAAATTATCAATTGTTATGTATTAACTCATGCACATTAGGTTTATTTATGCCTTATTCAATAAATGATTCTTTGCATTAAGAATGTGACCGTAAACAGTTGATATCAAGGATTCCAAATCTTTATCGATAATTTTATTGATGATGTAAGTAATCTATAATGTTCCAAATGTTGTTTATAATGCTTTCACATACATCATACTGTTAAATTGATTGATGCTAGAGTAACCCCAAATATTGATAATAGTTGTCGATATATTAAAAAAAAGGCGATACAAATAATGTTTATACCAATAATAACAAGATGATTGCTTCTTAATAATAATAAGATGATGAATTATTAAAGGGGTTATAAGCCTTTTTCCTTAAATAAATACGTGTAAAACATCGGCTTACCCATAGTATATATATATACGTGTGTGTGTGTGTGTACTATTGTATTCGCAAGCATTTTACATCTCGGAGTCTTGTAAAGATTTGCATGATGTTAGATCAATAATTTCTATATGTTGTCCAATGTCTTGTTTATATGATAACATTACCAAACTTGTTTTACATCATGTGATTGTTCACGTCATTTCCAGTTAATATTTTTATACATATTTGTAGCTCACACACACACGAGTTATATATATCACTATAGTTACGCGATGAATTTCTAGCACGCGGTTATACCTATCGTTTCCATATCGCGTCCTAGAACTCGCTTGTTCCGACCTGCATCGTGTTGATTGTCCATTGACCACGGTTGACCAGCTTTGACCAACAGCTTTGACTAACGTTTACCTAGTCAAAACGTATCAAGATTATATACAACACTACTACATTGTTTCTAATAACCAACGCAACCATAACCGAAACATACGTTACCAAACACTTCGGTTGTGACTTCTACCATCACCATTCACCACATGCAGCCACTCCCCTTCATGACCGCCATTAACCGCCACCAGCAGCCTCTTGGTCTGCCAGAATTTCCCCCCCGAAAGTGGCCCTACATCATCCACCACCGATCGCCACAACCATGACAGCAACACACCACAACCAACTCCAGAACCGACACCCACAACCCGGCCTGCTCACTGCCATCACCAACTTCGGCAGCTACCAGCCGCGACTTCAACCACCGCCAGCCATCCTAACCGCGATTTCAGCCCCACCACCATAATAACCATAGCTACAATCACGACTAGCGCGATCCTAGCAGCCACAACCATCATCGTCGCGACCACCATCACACCCAACGCTACAGTCGCGGTTACAGCCCAAACCATCACCACTGTCGACACAACACAGCCATCGCTTCACCATCGCCGTGCACCTTGCCACCGCAACACAACCTAGCCGAAGGTTGTGGTGGTCTTCGACAACGAACCATAACCACCACAGTCACGACCAACACCAAGCAACCACCTCTAGGTCGCCGGAAAGCGAGAGGAGACAAGAAAGGGGGCGGAACCCTAGCCGCCACCACTTTCATCCGCCAACAACTCTCAAACACTTTCAAACCACATGACTTAGACAACACAGCTAGCACCATAGGAAAGATCCTGTCGAGATGCAGAGAGCATGGCCGGCACTCTCCGCACTCGCCGGTACCCGTGGCCGGAACCCCGCCGGAACCCTAGCCGCCCGCCACCTTCTCTCCTTCATATCTCTCTCATCACTGCGAATCAGAAGAAACTAACACCACCATCGTGATCAGGGGGTCGAGATTAGTGGGGTAGGTTGAGAGTTCGCCGGAACAACCGCCGCCGCCGCGGCTCCGCCGTGCGCCGCCGCTGCTCCCGCCGTGGAGCCTCCTGCTCCGGCGGTTGCGGCTGATGTTTCACTTGGAGCATTTTGTCTTGTTTTAGGGTTTTCAAATGAATAAGTGAGAAAAGTTGTTTAATACCAGGGTTAAAGAAACGGGTTTGAATACGGGTCGGTTCGTACACGCTCGATTAAGTTTTCGCGTAACGTAATAATTTTCATTTCCCGTTAGCTTCGATTTTTACCAAGTATTCTAATTATCCTGAGGTTAATGATTTTATCATGGTTAGAACATGCCGAACAGTTAAACGATACGCGAAATCGACACGTAACGGTTTTACGCGTTTCCTCGAATGAGCGTTTTTATTATTATTTTGATATCTAAATGCACGTAATTAAGTGTTAGGATGATATTTTGAGCGTTATATTCCATGTTGGTCACATTAAACCTTATCTGATGAATTTTCAGTTTGACCTGATCGTAACCCGGTTATCCGGCAACGTATCTCACTCCCTAAATTTAATATGTTATGATAATAAATAATGATGGTGAATATTTACAAAGTTACGGGTCTCGGTTGTCATAACAGACGTCAGTTAATGCCGGTGAAAACCGGTATTCGCGTTTCACTTACGAAATTCTGTTGTTTACGCATGATTGATGAAAAATCTTTTAGGAAGCATTATTTATGATATATTAGCATTAACAAGGATTTAGATTGGTTGTCAAGTCATTATAAGGAATTCTAATGGAATTCAGACGTTAGCACGCGTTAAATTGCCGGATTTTACCCGTATGGGTTCTGGATCTGTTTTCAGTGTGGATCTTTCCATAGTTTGTTCAAATCACATAAAAACTCATTGTTTCATGGTTTCCCATTCAATTAGTTCGTAAACATGCATTTGGGCCTTAAATGGGCCTTGTTTGTATGTTCGGGCCCATATTGGGCTTATTGGGCCAAAGGTTAGTTTCGTTTTGCAAGATTTCATTGGTAAGCCGAGTCAACCCGGACCTTTATTGGGTCCTATAATACCTTAGGCTTTCTAATTGGCTAGATTTCAAGGGTTTTACATTCTCCCCACCTTTTAGAAATTTCGTAATCAAAATTTTAGTATCGCTAACATGTTTTCGAGTGTAATACACTCATAATGAGTCTTAAGAATTTGGCTATTCAGCTAAGCATTCCAGGATGAAAGTTGTCGATTATGTATCAAATAATTGGGTTTGTTTTGATTCAAGTAAGTATGCTGATGTTTGAACATGTTTGTGAAACTAGTGAGTTGTTTCATGCATAGATATTTCGATTCAGTACTCGATTAATTGATATTTGCACAGATTTTGACAAGAAAAAGGTGTTCCAATATGGTTCATTACACCGTCCTGCTAGATAAATCTAGCAAGGAGACGAACACCAAACTCTCGGCGGTATTACCGTTCTCACGGGGAATCTTATGAAAGATTGTGTAGGATCAGGTGTTGGTGTGAATGACTTCAATTGGACGTACTAGTCAAGTCGGCTATATGTCACTTGTAAACTCCTTAGAATCATGAGGTAGGTCATAAGATGTCATAGATTGAAGACTTCGAATCAAGGAGGATTTGGTTTCCTCCAGAGTACAAATAAGTATCTAGACTAGCGCACTTGTTCTAGCCAAGTTATAACTAAAAGTTTCAAGACTGATAAGAATGGAGAAGATAGGTCACTTATAGGCTAGGAGATTGCCTTGTACCATCATTTCACTTATATTCTTGGCTGTACCTTTAAGGTGTATGTAGTATCTTGCAACTGATTAAGCTGGTTACAATTCTGGGAAGGGGGTATTGCTTCTTCTAGGTAACTTTATTCAACTCTTGATAGTCTATCCATATTAGGAGCATCCATTATTCTCCCCACAAAGTGTATCAGGGTTCTTCAAGGCGATACCAGGTCTTATGAACCGTTTATCTAACAGTTATCGAACTTGCTTTCCTTTCACCAGCTCCTTAATACAAGTTTCAAGTCCAGTACCCCCATATATATGTACTTCTTCTATTCTCCGACTCGATATCTTTAAGAGCACCTCAACTGTTGTCTTAAACTACAGATTTGCTGCAAACGTTTCCACTAATTCCTTCATAGTGCTTCCCAATTAAGGTCAACCTTTTAGATGACCTCTTCCTCGGCCCATATTCTACAAGGTAACTGTGCCCTGTAGAGGTCTATTCGTGAAGCAAGTAACTGTTTAGATTCCAATCCTTTATAATCATATCGATTGTTCGAACGAGGTATGGATGTAAGACTTTTTACTCGAATTCCCGACGTTATGGAGCATTCTAGGGTAAGGTATTAGAGAATCACTTTAGGAGAGGTTTGAAATTTTTATAGAGAATAACACCAATGCTTACGATCGGGGATTATTATGCAGACTTTCTTGTCTATAATCTTCTGCATGTCTATTACTTTGTTGTAGTTGGATCTCAAGTGATTTAACATATGGATTTCTTGTAGCTGATCTTCTATGCTTCTTAATACATCTTTGAAGCAATACCATCCTTTAAGTTCGATCGTGAGTTCTTCCCATGATTCTTCTTTATTATCGACCGCATCGATTCGTGTCTTGCGTTACCTTTCTCGGCTGTAAGTTTAGACTTGAATCTCGAAGGCGCTCTCGGAATTTACCCGGATGGAATACTCGGAGAATCGATTTTAGAAGGAGGTTTCATTTCCTATATATTCTGGCGCTCAGAACTTTATCAATAGCACGGTCAGTTAAAAGCAGGGTCAAAATAGTTCAACCTAAGTGTCGTGTGAAGATTGTCATTAGGTGACTAACGGTTGAAGATGATGAAAGATTCCACGAGCGTAGTATTAAGAAAGGTGATTATTAATCACAATCGGAGCTGATATTAAGAATATTACTTAGGACTAAGTCGTTCAATTACAATGAAGGGGTAGAGAGGAGTCGTATTCCTCAAAGACTTTAAGAAAATGATCAGAGGAATTCTAGAACCGGAAGATCCTATGAAGTATGAACTACTAAGAAAGAAATAAGTGACAAGTCTTCTATGTCATGGATCAACAGAGGTGCTTCTCGACAATCCATTACTCCAATCTATTCCCGGTTGTAGAATATGTGTTAGGGAGTCCTTTACGATACCGACAAGGTTGAAACGAATTCTGTAATAGGTAGGAGGAAATTCTTGGGCATCACAAAAAGAATAAACAATTTTGCTAAAGTACCCACATAACTTAGGTGAAGTACCGTACTCTCAGCGAGGTTGGTTGAGCCTGAGAAGGAACATTTGATGTTCTTTTGAGTCAGATAATTGCATCATTGTAACCCAATAGGGTAGCAGAACAAAAGAAAGAGAAGATGAAGAAAAAGAATAGTTACTACAATGTCGTCCTTGGTAGCTCTTCAAGTGTCAAATGTCTTGTCCAGCACGAAAGTTTTGGGAATATATATATATATATATATATATATATATATATATATATATATATATATATATATATATTCATTTGGTATATGTTGGATATTCGTGTTTAAATCTTGTATTTATTTGTTTCTTGAGTGTTGTACTTTGTTATTAGTTTACATGACAGGACCCACCAGAATTCAAGTGTACCTGTAAATTCACCATTACGTGTGCACCCGTAATCGTCAATTTACCTTACACTGTCATTCTAGTCATTCCCATCACAAGTTCGAAGTCTTGTGTAATTAGATCTTTGAGTTAAAGTTCTCATTTGGTCATCATCTGCAATTAAGCACACTTAGATTCAAATTATGTCAACATTCTTGTTAACCCAAAAGAAATTGTCTCAAAGTTAGTTTCAACAAATCGAGCAATGAATGAGCATTCAGGTACATGCTATCCTAAGGAGTAGAGCAAACAAAAAGGCATCATGATTACTATCTTACCACTAATTCCAACATGTATCATCCTACAAATAAGGCATATAAGCAAGTATCGTCATTCCAACAAGCATCATTATAACAGTTGTCTCATGTAACGACACAAGTCGTATCAAGTGTATAGCTAACAGCATTTGTTTCATATAGTGACAAAAGTCAACTGTGCAATCAGATAAGTGTCTCTCCAGGATTTAAGTCCTGATATATGTGCACAGTGTTGTTTCTAACATTCTTAGTACTAAATGCTCAGTGGTCCTGTTAATCATCTTCAAAAGGTTCCATACCTTTCCTGATTTACTCGGGTGCACTTATCATAGGTAATACCCTAATGTATCAAGGTTTCTTATAGGGTAGGGAATTCTTAATGGGATATGGATATAATCCTTAAGGTATACAGGTTAAAGATGGAGTTCTTATGGGAACCTATTCTTGCTGCAACTTTGGATCACTGGATCATGGAAACAACCTACTAGGCTGGTCCTATTTATGGTTACAGCTTAGGTATTGCAAACCAAACCCACATTTCTACAACCTTGGCTCAACCAAGCTCAGGCAAGTCATCTTACTAAGGTGGTCCTATGAGGTTCATATGGTTGTGGTTTCGGTCTCGCAAAGCAGACCTACTCCTACAACCTTTGGCTCTGATACCAATCTGTCACACCCCGGGCCAGAGAGGCGGGACGTAACGATTAGTAAACAATAACCAAAATGTAGCGGAAACTAAATGGTTTATTACACAGTGTCACATGATATTTACATTAAAATATTGGCTTTGTTTCCAATTCATAAGGTGCTTCAATCTATGATCTATAAGTGTCGTGATCAATCTCTCGGTAAATATTTCTTGGAGCTTCGATAACTAAGGCTTCTAGGCTCGACTTGTGTCTTTACCTCTACCCTCATATCTTGCTTTGGAATTGGTAACTTCTATAGCTTAACTATTCTCCCTAGCTGTACCTGAAGACATGCTAAAAAAGAATTGTGTCAACTAAAAGTTGGTGAGTTCAAGTGGTTTTAGTTTCAGAAAATAAAAGTAAAAGGGACTCATAAAGTCCACAAGTTAAAGTTTTTGTATATATTAAAGTTGTTGTGGGTCACAATCAACCCTGCACTCAGCCCCGGCTTGCCTCTTCTAAAGTTGTGTTGAACCGGTTAACCCCAAAGGAGAGAACTGAGCCTCATAGCAGTAGACCCACCTGCCGGATGGTCCGCCTTTGTATCCTTTATAACTTGTTCACATGCCACATACGACCCCGCAGGATCTCAGTGGGGTACCTCCCTGTAACGGGAGCCACTGTGTGTGGGGGATTCCCCAAATAGATCTATCCATATAAAGCAAGCGGTTCACGATAGAATTAATGATTATGATTCATGTATCAGCAGGCATCATAAAAAGAAAATCCACAACATAATTTGTATCACAGATATAGTTTCAATTAAAATAGAGCATGCTTCATCCCTAAAAACAGTAAGTAAAAAGGGGACACGAGAACTCACCTTGTATCCATATATAAATTCAGAGCTCGATAAAGAAAAGTGATCCTCAACCAACAAAGCAATCCTAATTAGAACATATAAGATGCACGTTTAGAATTAGCATGATGCTATTACATGCATGTGGTTGAGCTCTTTAGTTGACTTTATGTTGGTGTTTAGTATCCTTAATGTAGCATAGCTTCTTGTGAAAATTATCAATTGTTATGTATTAACTCGTGCACATTAGGTTAATTTATGCCTTCATTAATAAAATGATTCTTTGCATAAAGAATGTGACCATAAACAGTTGATATCAAGGATTCCAAATCTTATTGATAATTTTTTATTGATGATGTAAGTAATCTATAATGTTCCAAATGTTGTTTATAATGCTTTCACTTACATCATACTGTTAAATTGATTGATGCTAGAGTAACCCCAAATATTGATAATAGTTGTCGATATATTAAAAAAAAGGGGCGATACAAATAATGTTTATACCAATAATAACGAGATGATTGCTTCTTAATAATAATAATGATGATTATTATATATAAGTTTTCCTTAAAATAATATAGTGTTAAAGCCTTTCCTTACCTATAGTGTATATATATATATATATATATATATATATATATATATATATATATATATATATATATATATATAAGTGTGGTGTGTGTACTATTGTATTCGTAAGCATTTTACATCTCGGAGTACTGTAAAGATTTGCATGATGTTAGATCAATAATTTCTTATATGTTGTCCAATGTCTTGTTTATATGATAACATTACCAAACTTGTTTTACATCATGTGATTGTTCACGTCATTTCCAGTTAATATTTTTATACATATTGTTTAGCTCAACACACACATGAGTTAATATATAATCACTATAGTTACGCATATGAATTTCTAGCGTGCGGTTATACCTATCGTTTCCATATCGCGTCCTAGAACTCTCGCTTGTTCCGACCTGCAACGTGTTGATTGTCCATTGACCACGGTTGACCAGCTTTGATCAATAGCTTTGACTAACGTTTAACCTAGTCAAAACGTACCGCGATTTCAGCCACCACCATCACCATAACCGCAGCTACAATCACGACCAGCGCGATCCTATCAGCCACAACCATCATCGTCGCGACCAACATCGACACCCAACGCCACAGTCACGGTTACAGCCCAACAACCTCACCACTGTCGACATAACACAGCCATCGCCTTCACCATCGCCGTGCACCTTGCCACCGCAACACCAACCTAGTCGAAGGTTGTGGTGGTCTTCGACCACTCTCATTTTAAGATTAGGTTTTCTAAAAATATTTTACCCAATTCACATAAACTTTAGCTCTAATACCAACTTGCAAGGCCCCGTTCCCGAACACTTACAGTTGGACATTCATCGCACATAATAATTAAAACATTACATAGTTCATATGATTAAGCAACAGAATTACATTACAAAACCATTCGTTAGTTTATTAATAATTAATATTGTTAAGCAATACAACATTGTTCATACGTTACAAAAGCATCAATTATTTGCATTACAAAACAACAATAATATTATGCGTGAATGGATGCCAATCTTGCTTGCCGAGTAGCCTCCCGGTGTCCATCGTAAGCGAAATTACCTCCCAACTGAAAATGCATAAAGTCAGCGTTGCTTAGTAAGTTCTACTTTTAAAGTATTAAAAATACCTTGTGTGTTTTAGATGCGGAATATACTTTCTGAACTAAATACTTACTTTCACATACGAGCACACAACACATACATCCATGCATATTCATTGTTTATTTCGTTCTTTCGTACTTTCACTATTATCTTTCATCATCATACGCATACTTTCGTTTCGTACTTTTCATTATCTTTTACTTTCATACACAGACTTTCATTCCATACTTTCATCATCTTTTACTTTCATGCGGATCAATGCGCAATACCCCGAACATTGTGTACGAAGTTGATGTTGGGCCTGAGGTCTACAAATAGACTCCGAACATGTGCACGAAGCTGACCCAATCACCTACGCATGCCATCTTTCCCTTTCATCCGGACTAATATGCAATACCCTGAACATTATGCAAGAAGCTGATGCTAGGCCTGAGGTGTAACACCCCAACCCGACAAGGCTGACGTGTCACTCTCACGTAATCAAAATCCAAAACACATCCCATTATTAATAACGATTACAAGTTCAAATTCCAAACCTAATAGAAGAGTCGATTACATCAATTTAAATAAATAAATATCAGACTTCTTTATCCAGATTTCCACTCTTTACTCCCCTCCGGGTGACCCTGCAGACCTGACGTGCATGAAAACAAAAGCACGCCTGAGCATAACGCTCAGTGACGGAATAGCAGATAACCAAAATAAACAGACATGATGATAATCAGAGATATAATGGTATAAGATATATATCAGATAGAACATACCCGAGCTAATATCATATCATATAATAATGAACAGAGGGAACGCAGGTAGCGAGCCCGTGAACCAATGTGAATGGAGTATGGGCAGACATACAAACCATTCACCAGAGTCCTAAATGTAGGTGGTAACCATCCATCAGAAAATACAGGACTAACCTAGGATCGATCCATATGACTCTGAGGAAATAATAAATACAGAACAGCCAATATATATTCAGAGTCCTCCTTTATAGACGCCGTGATCTCAGCTCACCGCCACGGTTGTGCCATGTTATTGATGCCGCAATAACGCGTCTTGGTCACCCCCAAGATAGGGAGAGCTCGGGTAACAAATTTAGAAATATAAGTAGTCTAACTACTTATAACGGATCAAAAACACACTAATTACGTATAACAGAAATCAAACTAGAGATGAACAAATCAAATATGAGACAGGAATCAGGAAATCCGTACTACAAACAACGGAAACAAAAGTGAATACTATGATAACAAGGAAACAGAATCCGTACCTTAGTAAAGAGAAAAACGAGTAATCCTCAAGTTTCACTAGCACCTACATTATCCCTTTATAACATCTCACGTTACTTTTCAGAACCTTAATTAATTGAACTTACTTGTTGCTTAGCTAACATTTGACGGTGCAATTTTGTAATTATTGAAATAATCATGATCTAAACAATATTAATGAATATAATTGCAATTATCATGATTATTATTAAAAAATATAACTATTTGATGTTTTATAACAAATGCTAGGGTTTCTTTTTTTAAACAATTAATTTACAGAGAAATGGTTAAATACTTTCATAAATTAAATTTATAAAACTGATTTTTTGTAATTTTATAATTTATATATATATTTTTTAAGGACCAAAGGCCCGAAAAAGAAAGGTGGGGTAGCCGGGTCGAACCCGGACCTCCAGTGTCTCATGTATGTGTGTAACCGGTGACCAAGGCCGCAGCCGCGGTAGACTTCAGCTCTAATTTCTTTTAAACAAGGTTATAAACCAATCCCAATCCATCTGAACCCTAAATCGAGCGATCCAAAATTGAACACCCAATCGATTTTGATAACCAAAAATTCATGGGGCTTTTGTTCCCCACATGAAATTGAGTGTGTGGGGGGTGTGTATTTACCAGAATAATGCTTAATCGTTTAGTGCGATTTCGGGCATGGATCTTGGCCGACCAAAGCACAGGAAAATAGCAGGAAGAAGATGGTGTTTAAGGATTTTACACTTCTGGTCCCTCACTTTAAGTCTCTTTCAGTTTATGCTGATACTTTAATTATAGTTTATAAATGACAATTAGACCCCTGAATTTAATTAAGTTTTTTTTTTTTATTTTATAACCTATTACTATCTTGTTATTATTACTATATTATTATTATTACTATTATGGGTATTATAATTCTACACCCCTTAAAACAATTTCGTCCATGAAATTGCTAGGTACAGATCGAACAAAGACATGACATATCGAACAAAGACATGACATAACGTACATGGAGTAGTAAAAGTCAACAAGTGAACAAATAACTCATAATTATTCAATTGCTGAAACAGAATCGATCCAATAGACGAAATCATAGAGATGATTAATGTGATGTCCGAGAAACAGATAACTGATAATCTCATAACTGATAGCAGAAACAATAAAATGATAATAACTAAGATATAAATAGATACGGATATTGAGAACGGATTGCATCTTCTATTTCCCATGTAGCTTCGCGTTCAGATGGTTTTTCCATAATACCTCAACAAAAGGAATAGTTTTACGCGTAATGCTTCTTGTCAGTCAAGTATGGCTTCTGGTTCTTCCTCGAATGATAGGTCTTCATGAATAAGGTGAAGCGGATAATTCACAACATGAATCGGATGATAATTGTACCCCCTTAGAAGGGATACATGGAAGACATCATGCACATGTGACAGCTGAGGAGGTAGTGCTAAACGATAAGATACTTCACCAACTCTTTCTAATATTTCAAATGGCCCGATAAATCTAGGACTAAGTTTCCCTTTAAGACCAAAACGGCGTACGCCTTTGCAAGGCGAAACGTTTAGGAATACTTTGTCACCGACCTTAAACTCCAAAGGGCGACGATGTCGATGTGCATAAGTTTTTCTGTCTACTTTGTGCTTCCTTTAATTTTTTTCGAGCAGTCGCAACTTTCTCATGGGTTATTTCTACTAATTCAGGTCCTTCAATAATCTTTTCACCGACCTCTTCCCAACTATGGGTGCTTTGCATTTACGACCATATAATAGCTCGAAGGGTGCCATATCGATGCTAGCTTGCCAACTATTATTGTAGGCAAACTCGACCAAACATAAGTACTCATCCCAGTTCCCGGTCCATTCTAAGGCACAAGCTCGAGGCATGTCTTCGAGTGGCTGAATAGTACGCTCTGACTGACCGTCTGTCTGAGGGTGAAACGCCGTGCTAACCTCAACTTAGTACCCCACGCAGCTTGTAAGCCCTTCCAAAAACGAGAAGTAAACCTTGGGTCTCGATCAGATACAATAGAGACTGGAGTGCCATGAAGTCTGATAATCTCTCGTGTAAACACTTCAGATAGTTTGCTAACTGAGAATCCCTGCTGAATAGGTAGAAAATGAGCTGACTTTGACAATCTGTCTACCACAACCCATATCGCATCATTCTTCTTGAATGTTTTTGGTAACCTGGTTAAAAAATCCATGGAAATATCATCCCATTTCCATACTGGAATAGGTAGTGGCTGAAGCAGCCCACTAGCTCTCTGATGCTCAATCTTAATTGTTGACAAGTAAAACATTTGCTGACCAATCTAGCCACATCCTGTTTCATACCACTCCACCAGAAATTTTGACGGAGATCACGATACATCTTAGTAGATCCAGGATGGATAGAGAATAGAGAACTATGTGCCTCAGCTAATAACATTCTCGAAGAGAAGAATCATTAGGAACACATAAACGTTTACCACACCAAATTACTCCATGCTCATCTACTCTAAATTCTGACTGTTTGCCATCATCCAAATTATGTACAATTGTCCAAAGTTCACCATCGTCTTTATATGCATCCTTAATTCGTGATACTAGGTCTGGCTCAATTTGAAGTCTGACGAGAAATCCATCCCCGAACTCTTACGGCTAAGAGCATCAGCTACCACATTAGCCTTTCCTGGATGATACTGAATGTTGGCGTCATAATCTTTCAACAGATCTAACCATCTCCTTTGTCTCATGTTTAACTCCTATTGAGTAAAGATATACTTCAAACTCTTATGATTGGTAAAGATATCACAAGTCTCTCTATAAAGATAGTGGCGCTAGATCTTTAGCGCAAAGATAACAGCAGCAAGCTCAAGGTCATGCGTAGGGTAATTAACCTCATAAGGTTTCAACTGTCATGAAGCATAAGCAATGACCTTTCCATGTTGCATTAACACACATCCAAGCCCTTTCTTTAAGGCATCACTGTAAATCTGGTATCCACCCATACCCGATGGAAGTGTAAGAATCGGGGCAGACACTAATCTCTTCTTAAGCTCTTCGAAACTTTTCTCCTGCTCATCATTCCAAGATTACTTAACCCCTTTCCTTAGAAGTTACGTAAGGGGTAAAGAAATAACAGAGAACCCTTCGACAAATCTACGATTGTAACCAGCAAGACTAAGAAAACTCCGGACTTCTGTGGCTGAAGTTGGTCTTGGCCATTTAGTGATTGCCTCTATCTTCGCTGGATCCATCATAATACCATCTGCAGAGACCACATGACCCAGAAAGGCTACTTGACTCAACCAGAATTCACACTTTGAAACTTAGCATAAAGCTTTTTTTTACGCAAAGTTTCAAGCACGATACGAAGATGGTTTTCATGTTCCTCCTTACTCATAGAATAGATAAGAATGTCATCTATGAAAACGATGATGAACTTATCCAAATAGTCACGGAAAACTCGGTTAATTAGGTCCATGAAAACAGCCGGGCATTTGTTAACCCGAATAGCATAACCAAAAATTCGTAGTGGCCATATCGCGTACGGAAAGCAGATTTTGGTAAGTCAGAGTCTTTAATCTTCAACTGATGATACCCGACCTCAAATCTATTTTAGAGAAACACTTCACGCCCTGAAGCTGATCAAATAAATCATCGATACAAGGTAGAGGGTAACGATTCGAATAGTGATCTTATTTAATTCCTTGTAGTCAATGCAAAGCCTCATAGTTCTAAATTTCTTCTTTACAAATAAAACCGGTGCGCCCCAAGGCGAGACACTTGGTCTAATAAATCCAAGATCTAATAACTCCTGTAATTGCTCCTTCAGTTCCTTGAGTTCAAGTTGTGCCATACGGTATGGTGCCTTGGAAATCCGCTCAGCACCAGGAATAAGATCAATAATGAATTCCACCTCGTGATCCGGTGGAAGTCCAGGTAACTCTTTAGGAAAGACATCAGGAAAGTCACAAACAATCGGATAGTCAGAAATATTAGGCTCCTCAGAAGATAAAATTTTAACAGAAGCAAGGAATCCTGCACAGCCGTGTAGTAGGGATTTGCGAGCCTTAAGTGCTGAAATTATTTGAAGAGTTTTTCAAGGTTTAGTCCCCTGATAAATGAGTTTAGGATGATGAGGATCTCCAAACATAATGCGACGAGTCTGACACTCAATTGTGACATTATGCCGAGTTAACCAATCCATTCCCAAGATAACATCAAAATCTTCCATTTGCATGGGCAACAGATCCACTGTAAGAATGAGCGATTCAACTCGGATCGGACAATCCTCGTACACATGAGAGATTGTAATAGAGTTTCTTATAGGTGTCACAATATTCAGAGTATTTTCTAATAACGTTGGGCTCCTCGTTAGATGTTTAAGAAAAGATGAGAAACTATGGAGTGTGTTGCTCCGGTATCGAATAAGACTTGAACATCACGAGTGCCTAACATGAGAGTACCAGAAATAGTACCTAAATGATTTATGATACCATGACACACTTAGTAACAGGTAACAAACATAATTTGAATGGTAAGAATCTTAGATTATTCAGATACGACAGGTTCACATGTGTGTGAAGTATCAAGAGTCATACTTGGTGTGTTTGCTGCATCCTTTACGTTCAAGGCAAACACTCGTCCTCCGTTAGTAGGTTATTTAGTGTTACTTCCAGCCTTTCCTTTATTATCAGGATATGGGCAGTCTTTCAGTAAATGTCCGCCTTTCCACATCTGAAACAGGCTCCTGAAGCTCGACGACAAAAACCAAAATGACGTTTTCCACATGTAGTGCATACGGGCTTGCTCTTGACCTTGGTTCTTGGCAAGTTTAGGATTCTGCTATTTTTGTTTCAATTGATTACCTTGGCGGTTATAATTTTTGTTGAATTGGGCTTTCCGATCACCTGTATTGTGTTTCTCGTTTGAAGATTGCCCAGAAGGTGCGGTATGGTTTCCTTCATGATTTCTCTTTCGACTCTCCTCAGCTTTAGCTAACCTCTTCTTGTTCTCCATGTCAAGTGTCTTCACAGCATCGACTACTTCATTGATGTTATTAAACTTCTGGGTCACTACCCATCTTCGAGTTCTCTCATGAACAGCCCATTTCAACTTTTCTACTTGGACCACTAGGCTACCTGCAGCTTCCCCCAAAAAACTAGCCAACCTACAGAATCTAGCCATGAATTCTTGCCAAGGTTCATCATCTCGTTGCTCAATAGATGCATATTCTCGTGTATACTCATTTCGTTCCACTTCAGAGAAATACTTTTGGAAGAATATAGTATGGAAGTCGGCCCAAGGAAGGTTAGCAGCATAACTCTCTCCACCATATGCAAGTTTGACCCCTTCCTACCAAACTAGAGCGTCATCCTCCAGTTTGTAAGAAGCCAACCTAGTTTCAAATACATCACCGACTCCTAGCACCTCGAAAATCTTTTCCACATGGGCTATTTAGTTCCGAGCATCCATCGGTGTAGCAGCATCACTAAAAGATCTTGGTCTTTGCTTCATAAAGCGCTCAAGCCAAACATGAATCTCAGCCACAGGTGGTGTTGCATTTCCACCGGAGGTGGTCCCGTGTTGTTCCCACCAGGAGGTGGCTGTGAGTTATTTCCACCGGGTGGAGGTCCTGTGTTGTTTCCACCAGGTGGTGGTCCATTGTTATTTCCCTCCGATGCTGATCCCACGTTATTTCCACCCAAATTCGCCTGTTGTATCTGCGGGATGACTGTTTGAGCAGTCTGAGTCATCAGATTAGGGAGTATTCCAGAAATAGCAGTGTTTACAGCATTAGCAATGAGAGTTTCAAGAGGAGTATCAGATGAAGAGTTATTCCCAACATTTCGGTCGTTCGTGCGTCTATTTGGAGCCATGATAGCTGAAAACATCGGTATGCGTATAAGCAGGAAGGTATAAATTAAGCGGAAGGTTAGAACCTAAACCCATGTCTACCCATTACCTCACAGATTTAGTTTTAAAAAAAAATTAAGTTTCTACAGGAAAGAGCCGGGGCTCTGATACCACAACTGTAACACCCTAACCCGACAAGGCTGACGTGTCACTATCACGGTAATCAAAATCCAAACACAATCCATTATTAATAACGATTACAAGTTCAAATTCCAAAACCTAATAGAAGAGTCGATTACATCAATTTAAATAAATAAATATCAGACTTCTTTATCCAGATTTCCACTCATCACACCCCTCCCGGGTGACCCTGCAGACCTGACGTGCAAGAAAACAAAAGCACGCCTGAGCATAACGCTCAGTGAACGGAATAGCAGATAACAAAAATAAACAGACACGATGATAATCAGAGAATATAATGGTATAAGATATATATATCAGATAGAACATAACCCGAGCTAATAATCATATCATATATTAAATGAATAGAGGGAACACAGGTAGCGAGTCCGTGAACCAATGTGAAATGGAGTATGGGCAGACATACAAACCATTCACTAGAGTCCTAAACGGAGGTGTGTAACCATCCATCAGGAAATACAGGACTAACCTAGGATCGATCCATACGCCTCTGACGAAATAATAAAAAACAGAACGGCCAATATATATATTCAGAGTCCTCCTTTAGAGACGCCGTGATCTCAGCTCACCGCCACGGTTGGTGCCACGTTATCGATGCCGCAATAACGCGTCTTGGTCACCCCCAAGATAGGGAGAGCTCGGGTAACAAATTTAGAAATATAAAGTAGTCTAACTACTTATAACGGAATCAAAAACACACTAATTACGTATAACAGGAATCAAAACTAGAGATGAACGGAAATCAAATATGAGACAGAAATCAGGAAATCCGTACTACAAAGCAACGGAAACAAAAGAATCCGTACCTTAGTCAAAGAGCAAAAGCAAACAAAATCGAGTAATCCTCAAGTTTCACTAGCACCTACATTATCCGTTTATAACCATCTCACGTTACTTTTCAGAACCTTAATTAATTGAACTTACTTGTTGCTTAGCTAACGTTTTGACGGTGCAATATTTGTAATTATTTGAAATAATCATGATCTAAACAATATTAAGTGAATATAATTGCAATTATCATGATTATTATTCAAAAAAATATAACTTTTTATGATGTTTTATATAACAAATGTTAGGGTTTCTTTTTTTTTAAAACAATTAATTTACAGAGAAATGGTTAAATACTTTCATAAAATTAAATTTATAAAACTGATTTTTCTGTAATTTTTAGAATTTTTATATATTTTTTAAGGACCAAAAAGGCCTAAAAAGAAAAGGCGGGGGTAGCCGGGTTCGAACCCGGGACCACCAGTGTCTCATGTATGTGTGTAACCGGTGAACCAAAGGCTGCAGCCGTGGTAGACTTCAGCTCTAATTTCTTTTAAACAAGGTATAAACCAATCCTAATCCATATGAACCCTAGAAATCGAGCGATCTCAAATGGAACACCCAATTGATTCTGATAACCGAAACATTCATGAGGCTTTTGTTCCCCACATGAAATCGAGTGTGTGGGGGTGTGTATTTACCAGAATAATGCTCAAATTGAAAATGATTCGATCGAAGAACAGTCGCGGCGAGGTGAGTGTTAATTCATGGTGCAATTGTTGATGATAAACAAATTCATTGCATAGGAAGTTTCTAATGGCTTCAATGATGAAAAGCTCTCTATAATTTCCAAGTTAGAAAGCTCGGAACAGAGCCTTCGAATAGGTTGCAGGTCCGCGACCGAGGTGTGTAGGAGAGGTGCTTTCGCGTGATTTCAAATGCAATTGGAAGTTGGAATAGGTTATAAACGATTAAACTAACGTTAGTGCGTGACTACTTTGAATTATTATAATCGTTTAGTGCGATTTGTGGCGTGGATCTTGGCCGACCAAAGCACGGGCAAACAGCGGGGAAGAAGATGGGTGTTTAAGGATTTTACACTTCTGGTCCCTCAACTTTAAGTCTCTTTTAGTTTATGCAGAAACTATAAATTTATAGTTTATAAAATGACAATTAGACCCCCTTGAATTTAATTAAGTTTTTTTTTCTTGTTAATTTTTATAACCTATTACTATCTTGTTATTATTATTATTATTTATATTATTATTATTACTATTATGGGTATTATATGAGGTCTATAAATAGACCCCAAATATTATGCGCGATGCTGACTCAGTCACCTAGGGCATGCCCCAAAGGTCTCGTCAATCTCAATGATTGACCCTGCGTGCATCCTTCGGGTAAGCTAAACCGTACACAGTTGACCTAACGATAACATGGTCTTGCACCTCCATTCTATTTTCTTGCAAGCCTTTCATTCGTTCATTACTTTTCACTTTTCATCTTTGTTATCTTTCATTCATTATGTTATACTTTGTGTTCATTTATACATACATTATACTACGTAAAGTCATAACATAAATCATAATGTATTTAACATAATATATACGTTTTGAAAATCGTTAGAAGGTTAAACACATCACACACATATGCATATCATAACATTCATCACATTACCATACATACTTTAAGCATAGACCATCACATCACATCAGTGTCTAGCTTAATCACATACCTCTTAAAACCCCTTAGAAAGTTGTAATTTCAAAATAGGCGCATGAGACATTTCAGGTGCATGAGCCTAAAATTTTCAAAGTAAAAACAATCTAGGCGCTTTGGTACTATGCAGGCACATGAGGCCTGTTTTGGAGTATTACCGCTATGCAGGCGCATGAGCCCCACTTAGGCGTTTCAACACTTAGGCGCATGAGCCACTTCGCGTGCATGGGCACTATTTGGGCGCCTGTCCTACACTTAGAGGCATGCGCATAACTTTTAGGCACGTGGGGTACTATTTAGGCGCATGGACTATAATGTTTTTCTAAGGTAATATTTAGGCGCATGGGCCCTGTTTAGGCGCATGACTACTTGTTATGCATGTTTCTAAATCATTTTCAGTCTCAATCATCATCCAAACATGTTCTTGACTTATATCTACCTTTCTAAGCATCAACATCACATATAAAATCATAAAATACAAGAACACATACATTCATACATACGGGCATAAATACAACAGTTAGTAGACATCTTAAATCATGCATTTTCATCCCCAAAAATGTTTTAAAACAAGTAGAAACCGGGGTCTAGAACTCACCTTTGCAGCCTTGAAACAAACTCCTTCAAATTCAAACTTTTAAAGGGTTCTAACACCTAAACATGTCAAAAACATTCAACCGAACACATATACTCACATAAGACTCGGTCACAAGGCTAAAAACTCGGTTAAAACCTTGCAAAAATGCAAGAAAACTCACCTCTTAGTAAATTCTTCTTCTCCTTCTCTCTAAAATCAAATGAACTCTACTTTCTCTATCGAAAATATCAAAGCAGTTGATGCATAGAAGTTGTGGGCGGCCATGCCACCTTTAAACATAATAATAATAATATTTTGTCCTTTTTGCACTTTTAGCCCTTCCACTTTTATTTATTTTATTTTCTCTCAAGATACTTTTCTTATTCTTTTCTTATTATTTTTCTTCCTTTTATTTTGATAAAATTCTGGGTGTTGCATACACAGTACCAGACTTTCAAGAGTTGGGCGCTTCAAGTCAAATATTACCAAGTGTTGGGCGTTTTAGCTAGTCTCATGCACCTGAACAGTGCAAAAGCGCCTAATCAGTGCTTATGCGTCTGAACAATGATCATGCGCCTAAGCCCATGCGCACAAACAGTGCTTATGCGCCTAAATACTTCGTGTAAAAATCAACCTCGGCGCACAAACAGTGCTCATGTGCCTAAAAAGTTCACTTAGTATAAATACAACACTTTGTGATTTCAACCATTTCATTCACTCAAAATCCCCTGAACTATCCCATTTGACTCTCCAACTCATTTGATTCTTAGACATTGATTTTTATTGTTCTAAACTTGTGATTAATAGTTTGTTTATTAGATTAGAAACGTATGTTCAAGAAAAAATTCATAAAATTTCAAGATTCTTATTTGAATTTGATTTGGCGATTCATTGCTATTCGGGCAAATGAACTCTAGTTGAATGCTATTTTTGAAATTTGTGAGCAAAATGAGAATTAAGAACAGAAATTGATGATAGATTGTTAATATAAACTTGATTTCGAGCACATTGATATATTCAAAACTGAATTTCATCAACATCGATTCTGAGGATGATTGTTCATCAGTCGACATGAAGATGAACAGTCAAAATTTGAATTTTTACAAATTCGTTCAAATAAAAAACACACAAAAGTAATCAAATCAAAGCAAACAAATCAGAAAAATTCATTGTAGTTCATTGGTAGTAAGCAAAGACAATTACAAGTGTAGAAGCAGTTACAAGTTCGGTCAAATGACTGTTGTTTCTAGTCTACCTACATAATACTTATCTAAGCTATTTATACTATCAACAAACATAAGGACAACTATTTACATAAACAGTCCCTAAACTATGACAAAACTATACAAAATACTACTAAAGACTAAATGTTAATCTTTAAGAAGCATCTAGAATACTCCCCTTAAGATTGACATTGTCTTCGGTCCATAAAATCTTCAATCTCTTGTACTTTGTCTTCAAAACTCTTCAATCGTTGTCATTTTCTCTTCTTTCTTTTGTCTTCAAATATCAATGAAATCTTCAGGCTCTTCTTTGATTTTGAATATTGGCTTTTCCTTATACATCTCTTGTTCTCTTAAGGATTTAGCAATAGCAGACTCGAACTTGCTTGCCAAAATACCTTGTTCAGGTTTAGCTTCATTTTCTTAATCTCCATCTTGTTCATCACCTCCAAAGTATCTTTAGATAAACCTGTAATATCAATGTTAGCATATAATTCCAATGGTTTTGGAAGCTCTTTCGAATACACTTCCAGCACCCCTTTGCTTGATATTCTCATGAATTCTATTCCTTTAATATCTTTCTTCACAATGTTAGCATAAGCTAATGCTTTCCTCAAGGAAATTCTTTCCATTCAGCATTCATCACTTTTATAATTGACAAGAAGTACTTCTTATCATTTCGGCCACTTCAGGTACTACTCTTTTAAACTTTTGAATTGAGAGAAAGGAGATGTAACTCGGATGTAAGAGCTTTAATTCAAAAACTCCAAACAATGAAATCATGTCATGATCCCAGTTTTATAGATTTCAAACTAACTTCAACTCAAACGTTTCGACATTGTAAAATCATCTCAAAATTGGTTTTGACTTTTGAGTCCCATCTATCACTTTCAATGCTAGAGTGGTTACCTTATCAAAGTATTGATCACTAAATTCAATCAAAAATGTTCTTCCTCTGCTTGTTTTCAACTATACTTTTTTTCTTCTTTAATGAATTAAAGTATTCTTTATCCTCTTGATCACACCTTGTTTGCAAAAATAAACTTTCTCTGGTCATACCCCTGTTCAATAATTGTACAAAGGTTTCACCTCGCTTAGCTCTCGTTGGATTGATTAAAGGCAATTTGTTCAGCTTCATTAACTCTTTTTACCAAGAAGGCATCAAATACTTCATTGTATTTCCAAGCAACTATCTTTACGTCCTTTTTTGTGTTAGGAGCATTCATTGCATTAAGCAATTTTGAAATTGATTGTGTAACACCCGTATTTTTTAGCAAGAAATAAAAGAAAAAGGAAGAAAAGAAAAGAAAATAAAAGAAACTAAAAAGGAGGGACCAAAAGTGCCAAATGGGCAAAGTTATTATTTATTTTGTACAAAAGGAAGGCATGGTCGCCCATTACCTCCTGCACATTTCTTTGCATCGATTTTTAGAGAGAGAAAGCAGCAGGAACAGAAAACCATCGGGATTTTTGAAGAAGAACCCGAGGAATTCGAAGTTTTTGGTAAGAAATCTCGAATTTATGATGTTAGGACGATTCTAGAACCATATATGAGCTTATAAATGTGACTAGTGTGTTCGGGTTGCACTGTGTGTGTGTGTTTTAGGTGTATAAACGACTGAGAAGTTCAAGGAAAGGGCATCCAAAACCCGAAGACAAATTAAGGTGAGTTCTAGACCCCTTTTTACTGATTTTTAAACGTTTTGGGGCTGGAAATGCATGTACATATGTTTTTATAAAGTTTGGATTGATACCCGTATGAAATGAATGTATGTATGTTTATGTTTATGTTAAATTTATGCCTAGAATCATGTGTATATGCTTAGAACTAGGCATTTTGATGTTTGGGACTTAGATACTTGAACAGGTTGCAAATATGTCTGAAATTGGACTTAGAATAAATAATTATAGGTTGATGAGTCCACCAGTGCTCATACGACCAACAGTGTGGTCGTATGACCAGGAGATATATTTTTTCTAAGTGCTAATGAGTCTAACAGGACTCATACGACCAACAGTGTGGTCGTATGACCAAGTTATATTTCTAAGTGTTGAGTCCAATAGGACTCATACGACCAACAGTGTGGTCGTATGACCAAAGTGATTTTTCTAAGTATGATGATGAGACCACTAGTGCTCATACGACCAACAGTGTGGTCGTATGATCAGGACACATTTCTAAGTCTAGGGATGGTACGACCAATAGTGCTCATACGACTAACAGTGTGGTCGCATGACCAGATGATAAATCTAAGTGTAAGATGAAAAGTCCAGCAGTGCTCTTACGCCCAATAGTGCTTATACGGCCAGAGGGCTTATACGCCCAACAGGGCTCAAACGCCTAGGACACTTAGAATTTTTCAGAAATTTCCTGAAATACCAAACTTCGAGGTTTTGACCAGGGCTGACTAGGGTTAACAAATGATGATGTTTCATGCATGTAATGATGATTATGGTTAACCCTTATTGTTTCTGATGTTATTATCAGTGTATTAGTGTTAACAATATCATTAAAATATTGTTAAATGTGGTATGATGCTACGTATGATGATGAATGTATGATGATGTACGTACGGTGATGAATGTATGATGAGTATGTATGATGAGTGTGTATGTTCCTTGTAATTGTGTATGCTTATCTTTCTGAAACTTTACGAATAACGAGAATGAACTAATGAAGTATTATGTATCGTAAAGTGAAAGATAATGAAAGAGGAACATGATGACGAATGCATGTATTAACGAATGAACGAAAAGAAGAATGATGATGAATACATGCATTAATGAACGAACGAATTATGTCTTGCAAGCATTGAATAACGCGATTGGTCCTTCTTTGTGATTGACCATGGTCATGGTACCTCTACCGCTTACCTCTAGTACCGTGGCATACGATTTTCCGTCATATGTTGACTACGGCCCGGTAGCTAATAACGATCGGGGTGTAGCATATGGTATTGGTACAATTCACCTTTCAATGCGTGCAAGTAAGTAAGAACGGGATTCTTGTCATTCGACCACAGTAATCATAGCCAAGTGCTATGAAGTGGGTAAAGCCTGGCAGAATCCATACGAGAAGTTAAAGATAACGATGAATAACGAATGATGAAGATAATAACGAATATTATCTCTGTGTACGTATGATGTATGAACGCATGCACGAAAGGATACTTTTAAATAAGTAAAAGTATGTTTTATTACAAAACTAGAACTCACTCAGCAACGCTGACTTTTATGTATTTTCCAGTTGGCAGGTAGTGTTGCTGAGGATGGCACGAAGCGGCTACTCAGCTCTTTCGGGATGGCATTCTTTTGTTAATGTTTTTGTATTGTAATGCAAACAAACGATATTTTGTAACGGGTGTTGTATTACTTTGCAAAAGCAATTATAGTAAATTTAAAGTTTCCGCTGCATGGTTTTTATTAAGTTATTTTAAATGTATGTTTTATGGGTAATGACGACCAACTGTGAGGTGCCCGGGAACGGGGCCTTACAAGTTGGTATCAGAGCCAAAGTTTAAGTGAAATGGGTAAAATTTTTAAAATGAACCTAAACTTAAACTGAAAATGGGACAGGAAGGAAGAGAATACCATCTGAGTAGCTTCGTGCCATCAGGTATTTTTATTAAAGTTAATCATGATTACGTGC
Source organism: Flaveria linearis (assembly GCA_024085815.1). Lineage (NCBI taxonomy): Eukaryota > Viridiplantae > Streptophyta > Magnoliopsida > Asterales > Asteraceae > Flaveria > Flaveria linearis. Next base: position 57,198,309 of record CM044003.1, on the reverse strand, counting down.
GCATGTTATGTGTTTATGTGTACTGTTAGACTTAGATACTAATGTAGTCAGGACAGGTAATGCTCAGGGTGTGAAGAGTAGAGTAAGTGGCTAATCACAACTGGCCACTGTAATTAGGGACTTACTGTACTTGACATAAACTGAGCTATTTCCTTGAATGACCGTGTTGGTGTTTGAATCTTCCAGTGTGATAGAAGATGGTCGGTGGTAGATCATCTAAAGCCCCAATTGGTGGAGGCAGTGGCGGAAGTGGTGCGGAACCACGAGCCACAAGAGGTAGGCCTAGACAAGAGAAGAAGGTTCCCGAAGAACCTAATACTACTCCCTCGGGGGGAGTGGATGAGAGTGATAATATGAGAGCCTCGGTGAAAGAGACGGTGATCGAGGAGGTGCACCAAGTCATGCAGACGATCTTACCGTCTGTAGTGACTGAAGTGATAAAGGCAGTACGTGAAGACGATAGACGAGGGAGGAATCGGTCCTCAGGTAGACAACAACAGGCGGAAGCAGAAACGGTACTATCTGATGATGAAGAGGAAGAGGAAGAAGAACAGTTACGGGAGACCGCCGGGGTTGTAACTACGGGGCATTCATGAGGTGCAAACCCCCAACTTTTGATGGGTCTGGTACTGCTACTGATGCTCACCAATGGGTGATGGAAATGGAAGCTGTCCTCGATATTAGTGATTGCCAGGAGGACAAGAAGGTGAAGTTTGCTACCCACTCTTTTACAGGGTCGGCTTTATGCTGGTGGAAAAATATAGTCCAAGCCGAGGGTAGCAGGGCTATAGGGAAGATGAAGTGGGCTGAGTTGAAAAGGCTGGTGATCAAGGAATTCAGTCCTCGTCGGGAAATGGATAGAATAGAGAGAGAGTTCCTGCAGTTGGAGGCGGGGACGATGACCCACCAACAATATACCACCAAGTTTAACGAATTGGCGCCGTTGGTGCCGGAGCAGGTGACGCCGGTGTCTCGAAAGATCAACCGGTATATTCAGGGGCTGCCAGCTGAAATTCGTTGGCACTTGATTTCTGCCCGACCAAGCACTTTCAGGTCGGCAGTGGATTTGGCGGGAAGGTTATTCGATGAACGTGCTGCTTTGGTGAAGGCTGAGGGAAGCAAGAAAGGAAGTGGAGAGAAGAACTGGCAGGGGAAGAGATTTGGTCGGGGTGATACTTCGACAAACAACAAGAAGGCAAGGGTGGATGACCGCCGAGTGGTCGTGTCTGGAGCTGGGGTGAGGAAGTGTGGTAAGTGTGGAAAGGAGCACTCAGGGGAGTGCAAGTGGGGATCTAACCTCTGCTTTAAGTGCGGGAAGACAGGGCACATATCAAAAGATTGCCGGATGGGCAAGTGCTTTAACTGTGGAGAAAGTGGCCATATGAGCAGGGACTGTAAGAAGCCGAGGGCTGAGGCTTCAGGGGTAAAGAAGACGGGAAGTGAAGGTCCGAGAGCAAATGCCAGGGCTTTCACCATGACGCAGGAAGAGGCTAGGACGGACCCCGATGTGGTGTCAGGTACGTTTCTAGTAAACCAAACTCTTGCTTCTGTGTTATTTGACTCTGGTGCTAGTAGGAGTTTCATTTCTGCTACTTTCTGTGCTAAATTGCCTGTTAGTAGCAAATGCATTAGTGAGCCTTTTTATGTAGAAACTGCTCTTGGTAAGTCCACTAGAGTTACTGATGTGATAGAGGACTGTACCATGGAGTTAGAAGGTCATAGGTTTGCTGCTAGATTACATGTGATGCCCCTAGGAGGATTTGATGTAGTGTTAGGGATGGACTGTTTAGCAACCTACGAAGCGAATATCGTGTGCCGAAAGAAGATGATTAGACTGACGGCGACCGACGGAAGTCCGGTGACAATTTATGGCGATCGAGTTACGACGATTCCGAAGGTGATCTCGATGGCGGTGGCGGGAAAGTGTATGAGGCGCGGATGTAGCGCCTACTTATGTTATGTAAAGAATGTAGAGACGCCAACACCACAGCTATGCGATGTGCCAGTGGTGTGTGACTTTCCAGACGTGTTTCCCGAAGACTTATCGGGATTGCCACCTGACCGAGAGATCGAATTCCAGATCGACCTGATACCGGGTGCCCAACCTGCCGCAAAAGCACCGTATCGCTTGGCTCCGACGGAGATGAAAGAGTTGATGGACCAGTTGCAGGAGCTGCTGGATAAGGGGTTTATCCGACCAAGTATCTCACCTTGGGGTGCTCCGGTTCTGTTCGTAAAGAAGAAGGATGGTAGTATGAGGATGTGCATCGACTACCGCGAGCTGAATAAGCTGACGGTGAAGAACAGATACCCCTTACCAAGGATCGATGACTTGTTTGATCAACTTCAGGGTGCCAGTTGGTTTTCAAGGATAGATCTTCGATCGAGTTACCATCAACTAAAGGTGAAGGAACAAGATATCCCTAAAACAGCCTTTCGTACGCGCTATGGTCACTACGAGTTTCTTGTCATGTCTTTTGGGTTGACTAATGCGCCGGCTGCTTTTATGGATTTGATGAACCGAGTGTGCCGACCAATGTTGGATAAATCAGTAATTGTATTCATCGATGATATTCTGATTTATTCAAGAAGTGAAAAAGAGCATGCCGGGCATATTCGGGAAGTGTTGGAAACGTTAAGAAGGGAGAAATTGTACGCCAAGTTCTCCAAGTGCGCCTTTTGGTTACGCGAGGTGCAATTTCTGGGTCACGTAGTGAATGCAGAAGGAATAATGGTGGACCCAGTAAAGGTTGAGGCTGTGATGCAATGGAAATCACCAAAGACGCCATCCGAGATTCGTAGCTTCTTGGGATTGGCGGGCTATTATAGAAGATTTATTCAAGACTTTTCAAAGATCGCCTCACCTTTGACAAAATTGACTCGTAAGGACGTAAAATTCGTGTGGGGTCGAGAGCAGGAGATGGCTTTTGAGGAGTTGAAGGCAAGACTAACACAAGCTCCTGTCTTGACTTTGCCTGGGGGAAGTGAAGACTTAGTGGTCTATTCGGATGCATCTTATTCTGCGCTAGGTTGTGTGTTGATGCAACGTGGAAAGGTGATAGCCTACGCATCTCGACAGCTGAAGACCCACGAAGTCAATTATCCCACACACGATCTAGAATTAGCCGCGGTGGTTTTTGCGTTGAAGATTTGGCGGCACTATCTATACGGGACAAAGTGCACTATCTTCACAGACCACAAAAGCTTGAAGTATTTCTTCGAGCAGAAGGATTTAAACATGAGGCAAAGGCGATGGTTGGAGCTCATAAAGCATTATGACTGCGAAATCCATTACCATCCGGGCAAGGCCAATGTGGTGGCTGATGCCCTTAGCCGAAAAGAAAGACCTGAGCCGATTCGGGTGAAGGCTTATCAGCTGATCATGACCCCCGATGTGATGACACAGGTTAAGGAGTTTCAAGACGAGGCTTTGAAAGAAGATCGTCTTAACTCCGAAAGGATGAGAGGCCTAGTGACGGAATTGGGTGAGAACACTCTTGGTGTTAAGACCCGATTTGGGCGAATGTGGATTCCTCGATACGGGGATCTACGTGGAAGAATCATGGATGAGGCCCATAAGACCCGATACTCCATTCACCCCGGTGCTACCAAAATGTACCACGATATGAAGAAGGATTACTGGTGGCCGGGTATGAAACGTGACGTAGTGGAGTACGTGAGTAAGTGCCTGACTTGTTTACAAGTGAAGGCGGAACACCAGAAACCTTACGGGAAGATCCAACCGTTGGATATACCTGAGTGGAAGTGGGAGCACATCACCATGGACTTCATCACGAAACTACCACGTACCCCGAAAGGGTATGATGCCATATGGGTGATAGTTGACCGCTTGACAAAGAGTGCCCACTTCCTACCGATCCGCAAACGTACTCATCTGAAAGATTGGCGGATCTGTTCATCAAAGAAATTGTAGCTCGTCATGGTGTGCCGGTGTCTATTGTGTCTGATCGTGACACCCGGTTTACCTCCAAGTTTTGGAAGAGATTTCATGATGCGATGGGGACGAGACTACACATTAGTACAGCATATCACCCTCAGACGGACGGTCAGTATGAGAGGACGATCCAAACACTCGAAGACATGCTTCGGGCATGCGTGATCGATTTTGGAGGAAGTTGGGATGATCACTTGCCGTTAGCAGAATTCTCGTACAACAATAGCTATCATGCCAGTATTGGCATGCCACCCTACGAGATGCTATACGGTAGGAGATGTAGGACGCCCGTATGTTGGGGAGACATTGGGCAGAAAGAGTTAGGAGGTGTTGAGGTGGTCGAAGCTACGACTGAGAAGTTAGAAAAGATCAAAGCCTTCACGAAGGCGGCGAAAGATAGGCAAAAGTCGTATGCTGACAAGAGGCGGAGACCGATAGAGTTCAAGGTTGGTGACCGAGTTATGTTGAAGGTCTCACCTTGGAAAGGAATCATTAGATTCAGGAAAAGAGGTAAGCTAAGCCCGAGGTACATAGGACCTTTCCGAATTATCGCACGAGTAGGAGAGGTGGCCTATCGACTTGAACTGCCGGATGAGTTAAGTGGAATTCATCCCACATTCCATGTATCCCATCTGAGGAAGTGCTTAGCTGATGATGACATGGTTGTACCACTGGAGGATATTGAGGTGGATGAGAGGCTCAACTACGTGGAGCAACCAGTGGCAATCATTGATCGTAAAGAAAAGAGGTTGAGGAATAAAGTGGTTCCTCTTGTGCGTGTACAGTGGAATCACAGGAAGGGATCCGAGTCTACGTGGGAGACTGAAGAAGAGATGAGACAACACTACCCACATCTGTTTGAGGAATGACAGGTTTCGGGGACGAAACCTATATAAGGGGGGTGGACTTGTAATACCCGTATTTTTTTTAGCAAGAAATAAAAGAAAAAGGAAGAAAAGAAAAGAAAATAAAAGAAACTAAAAAGGAGGGACCAAAAGTGCCAAATGGGCAAAGTTATTATTTATTTTGTACAAAAGGAAGGCATGGTCGCCCATTACCTCCTGCACATTTCTTTGCATCGATTTTTAGAGAGAGAAAGCAGCAGGAACAGAAAACCATCGGGATTTTGAAGAAGAACCCGAGGAATTCGAAGTTTTTGGTAAGAAATCTCGAATTTATGATGTTAGGACGATTCTAGAACCATATATGAGCTTATAAATGTGACTAGTGTGTTCGGGTTGCACTGTGTGTGTGTGTTTTAGGTGTATAAACGACTGAGAAGTTCAAGGAAAGGGCATCCAAAACCCGAAGACAAATTAAGGTGAGTTCTAGACCCCTTTTTACTGATTTTTAAACGTTTTGGGGCTGGAAATGCATGTACATATGTTTTTATAAAGTTTGGGTTGATACCCGTATGAAATGAATGTATGTATGTTTATGTTTATGTTAAATTTATGCCTAGAATCATGTGTATATGCTTAGAACTAGGCATTTTGATGTTTGGGACTTAGATACTTGAACAGGTTGCAAATATGTCTGAAATTGGACTTAGAATAAATAATTATAGGTTGATGAGTCCACCAGTGCTCATACGACCAACAGTGTGGTCGTATGACCAGGAGATATATTTTTTCTAAGTGCTAATGAGTCTAACAGGACTCATACGACCAACAGTGTGGTCGTATGACCAAGTTATATTTCTAAGTGTTGAGTCCAATAGGACTCATACGACCAACAGTGTGGTCGTATGACCAAAGTGATTTTTCTAAGTATGATGATGAGACCACTAGTGCTCATACGACCAACAGTGTGGTCGTATGATCAGGACACATTTCTAAGTCTAGGGATGGTACGACCAATAGTGCTCATACGACTAACAGTGTGGTCGCATGACCAGATGATAAATCTAAGTGTAAGATGAAAAGTCCAGCAGTGCTCTTACGCCCAATAGTGCTTATACGGCCAGAGGGCTTATACGCCCAACAGGGCTCAAACGCCTAGGACACTTAGAATTTTTCAGAAATTTCCTGAAATACCGAAGTTCGAGGTTTTGACCAGGGCTGACTAGGGTTAACAAATGATGATGTTTCATGCATGTAATGATGATTATGGTTAACCCTTATTGTTTCTGATGTTATTATCAGTGTATTAGTGTTAACAATATCATTAAAATATTGTTAAATGTGGTATGATGCTACGTATGATGATGAATGTATGATGATGTACGTACGGTGATGAATGTATGATGAGTGTGTATGTTCCTTGTAATTGTGTATGCTTATCTTTCTGAAACTTTACGAATAACGAGAATGAACTAATGAAGTATTATGTATCGTAAAGTGAAAGATAATGAAAGAGGAACATGATGACGAATGCATGTATTAACGAATGAATGAAAAGAAGAATGATGATGAATACATGCATTAATGAATGAACGAATTATGTCTTGCAAGCATTGAATAACGCGATTGGTCCTTCTTTGTGATTGACCATGGTCATGGTACCTCTACCGCTTACCTCTAGTACTGTGGCATACGATTTTCCGTCATATGTTGACTACGGCCCGGTAGCTAATAACGATCGGGGTGTAGCATATGGTATTGGTACAATTCACCTTTCAATGCGTGCAAGTAAGTATGAACGGGATTCTTGTCATTCGACCACAGTAATCATAGCCAAGTGCTATGAAGTGGGTAAAGCCTGGCAGAATCCATACGAGAAGTTAAAGATAACGATGAATAACGAATGATGAAGATAATAACGAATATTATCTCTGTGTACGTATGATGTATGAACGCATGCATGAAAGGATACTTTTAAATAAGTAAAAGTATGTTTTATTACAAAACTAGAACTCACTCAGCAACGCTGACTTTTATGTATTTTCCAGTTGGCAGGTAGTGTTGCTGAGGATGGCACGAAGCGGCTACTCAGCTCTTTCGGGATGGCATTGTTTTGTTAATGTTTTTGTATTGTAATGCAAACAAATGATATTTTGTAACGGGTGTTGTATTACTTTGCAAAAGCAATTATAGTAAATTTAAAGTTTCCGCTGCATGGTTTTTATTAAGTTATTTTAAATGTATGTTTTATGGGTAATGACGACCAACTGTGAGGTGCCCGGGAACGGGGCCTTACAGATTGTCCTTTTTGTAACACATTACGAACCATGTCTCCTTCTGATCGAGCTTTATTCCATAATTGTTTTTGTTCTAAAGAAACTTGATATGCTTCTTTTTCATTGTCTGGAAACATCTTCATAAGTTCTTTTCTCCTTTCATAACCACTGCTTTTCATAGCCATAGATTTGATTTCTTGAGGCTTCAGCATCCTTGTTCTTTTGGTTATCTCTAAGTATTGGGGTTAGCCATATCAAGTACAACCATGTTCGTTGTTTGTCTTTCTGCTTCTTGTAAGCTTCGTACTAGATTTCTTAGAGATTCTGATTGTAATCTGTTTAGGTTCTTTCTTGGATAATTTGTTGATTGGAGCCACATCCTCAAATCAGGGATACTTATATCATCAGGATCAGGATCATTTAGATCAAAAGTAGGAAGCTCCTCAACATTTATACTTTCTTGTAAAGGATTCCATTCTCAATGCTCAACAACTATCTCGTTTAGATCAATAGGTGCAACAGACTCAACAGTTATGCACTTTTCATACTCTTTATTGATTTGCGAAACAGTCAAGCCATCAAGAAACACTCTATTATACTTTATTTTCACCAAATAATTATACCTAGCTTCAAAATCCACAGGTATATCTGCCTAAGTTGTTTCTATTGCAGAGAAAGTTGGTTCGAAGTTTGCCTCAACAATATCTTCATCTTCCAAAACTTCATCATACCAATCATCAGCAAATTCACCTTTTAAATCCTTAAGAGCTTCTATTTTCTCCTGAACATGAGCTTCTTCTTCTTCTTGAGAATCAGGTTCATCCACAGTCTTTTTAATTTTAGATGATCATTCAAGTAAAACTCAAACATCTATATCATCTATCTTTCTTTTGCCTTTATCAACTTTAAAAATCTTTTCAACATCAATCAGATTAACTTCTTCAATGATCATGACTTCAGAAGATAAAGATTTTTCTTAAATGCTCATGACTTCAGAAGATAAGGACTTTTGGCTTTCTTTCATTTTCTCTAATTCACCTTTCAACAGTTCATTTTCTTCTCTTAACTTGATAAACTTTTCTTCCATTAAATAATAATCTCTCATCATCACTTCAAATGTCTTCACATTTTCTTCTTCAGATTTCACAAGATCAGAAATTTCTTCATCTTTCTTAAGTATCACTTCCTTCAATTTATTATTTTCTTCCTATAAATTCTCAATTCCTGTCCTTTGTTAGCTTGTTTCAGAGAATCAATCATATCTACATCTTGAATATCTTCTGTATGTACAGGCACATGTTGTGTTGTTTGAACATGAGATTCTTCAGCTATAAAAACTTCTTGAAATATATGCACTAAAGAAGCATTAATAGGTCTAGAGCTTTGAAAAATTGGATCTGACATCATTGCATCAATGTAGTCAATGCTAAAATCTTGCTGTTGATCAAAATTTTCATTCACATTCACATCGATACTATCATCATCCTGTGTTTCTTCATTAACTGCATTAACATGCTCATCATCTATAGTAGTATCATCATTCATACTCTCAGCTACACCACCATCACCATCATTTCCATCATCATCACTATAAGAGCTTTCAGCATCATCACATTCATCATCATCCTCATTATCATCACCCTTATCTTCATCATCATCAGAAGGCTCTTAAGGAACTTCTTCAATAAGATCATTAGGATCAACTGGTTCATCCTCAATTAAGTGAAAATGATCTGTAGTGATATCTACCTCATCTTGAGCAACATTCCTCATATACTTAAATATAGGGACATTTGAAGCACCTGTAACCATAGCCAATCTCTTGTAAGATATCTCAGTCATGTGCTCAAGGACTAAGACTTCTCCTCCAACCCCATAGACATAGAAATCTGGATGTTCTTCATTAATAATCATTTTTAAAAATCTTGGATACATCAGGTATTTATTCCTGATACCTTTCTCCAAGTTGAATATAAACCCATTTAGAATCCATCTTGCCATGTTAAATCTTATATTAGTTGCAAGAGCTACTATAGGAGATGCAACGTCTACAGGAAAAGAATTCCATCCCGCACTCCTCTTAGACATGCATTGTTGGAATATGTAGCACAATAACTTCCAGTGGTTATAAACTCTAACTTAAAGAATTTTTTCTTGGGAAAGTGATCAGGGTGACCCATAGCCATGAATGTTTCTCTACATTCATTAAATGTCAGTTCTGATAAGTCTTCTGGGTCGTTTTGCCCTAATCTTAGAGCAACTCAGATAGAATTTTCTGACACTTCAATCATCATATCATTAGTAATAAAGCCCCTCAAAACTTTCCTTCCTTCATCATTGATCTCAACAAATGTTGTGTTCCAAAACCACTTGATTAATCTAGCATAGATGACAGGTTGGTAACACATGGCATATACATACTTTGTCCATAGCAAGAATCTAATCATTTCATCATAACTAACAGCATCTTGGACATCTTCATTTAGCAATGCTGCTACATTATGCTTAGGCTCAAATTTTAATTCATCCATCTACACAAATGAGATAAGACTTTAGTTAATTGGATTGTAACACTTCGAAATCAATAAATGTTGATTGAAATTTAAAAATTATTATGTTTTAAAAATTTTTAATCTAACTTGTACTTAGAAATTTTCTAAGTATTTATATATTTTGTTCAAGAACACAATATACCCAAGATAGTATATAAATCATTTAAAACATATTAATTCATTAAACGTTTATCAAAAACATATTAGAAAATGAATTTTTTATGAATTTTTTATTTTTATTAAAAATTCATCAAGTTCGACTGATGTATCATCGAATCAATGTTTGAATCAACAATCCATCATCATTAATTATTGTTCTTAAATCTCACTTAGTTCACAAACTTCAAATTATCAGATTACTAGGGTTCATATGCCCGAACAGCTATGAAACCCCTAATCAAATGTGAATCAGAATCTTGAAATTGTGTAGATTTTGTTCATGAACTTATGTTTAGACACTGGATTAATCACTATTAATCAGAAGTATAACACAAACAATCAGAATATGTGAAATGAGGGTATTCGAGAGTCGAGAGTGATGTTCAGCGGATTTTGAGTGAATGAAATGACTGAAATCACGAAGTGTTATATTTATATTAAGTGTGAATTTTCAGGCGCATGAGCATTGTTTGTGCGCATGAGACTGAAAATAACATCACGAATTTAGGCGCATGAGCACTGTTTGTGTGCATGGGGTTGATTTTTACACAAAGTATTTAGGCGCATTTCACTTGGAACACCCAAATCTTGAAAGTCTTGGTACTGTGCAGTCGCATGAGTATTGATGAAACGCCCAAGACTTAACCAAATTCAGACTTATGACAATTGTTTAGGTGCATGAGGATGCCTGAAATGCTCAAAACTTGTAAATTTTCTGAAAAATCATCATGCTCCTATTTGGACTTTTAAACATTGTTTAGGCGCATGAGATTACTTTCATGAGTCTAACACTTGTAATTTTCAAGTCTTCCACCTGAACACTGTTTAAACACATTAGTACTGTTCACATACCAATGTTTAAACAATTTGTCAAATTTTGACTTTCACCCAAAATTTACATAGTTGACCCTCAATTTGAACTTTTGACATTTCAAACTTTTTATTTTTTAAATTAAATTTTTATTTTTTTATGTTTTGACCTTTAGACTCTAATTTTAACAAATAATCTCAGATTAAATTACTGCAAGAAGCTTTTCCACTTTCAAATGTATCAGATTCATTTGTACATTTTGACAAACACACACATGCTTAAACTTTTAACTTCATCCTATCCATTCAAAACATTTAATTTTGAATTTTCATATCTTGAAATTTGAATTATTTTCTCTTAGACACTTTTACTTTTTTACTCCCCCTAAACTTTTAAGTTTAATAAAACATAGAAGTTTCTTTAATATGCATATGAAGAGCAAACTAACCATTATTAATATGCTTGCACACAAAAAACATGCATAAATCACATTTTAAGCAGAATAAAAATCTAATATTTACAATTTAATTAGTGTGTACAATGAGATAGTCATAGACAATGATGAACTTCTGATCAAGTGTGTTCTAGGTTAGTGATTTCATAGTAAAGGAGACACAAGATCCAAGGATAGACAATGAGTGTTATTGGAAGAAGAATCAGCACACTTACTTTTTCAATTCTTGAATTGATTGTTTAATTAGATATGACAAGATGTGATCCACACATAGACTTAGAGAATTCAACTATCATCAAGATATGCAAGAAAGCACAGTTTCTCCACTTATTACCTGACATATATTTATAACCAGAGTTCATGTATATAATTTAGATGAGAATTATCATGGATAAACCAATTGATAATCTCTAACCATCCATTTTAATGGTTGTGCACATCGGCATCTTCTTGCATCAAAGATGAATATCCAGGTATGTAATCACTTAAACAAAGGATGTCTCATCATTTCAGGTCTATGATCACTCATAATAGAGAAGTGAGTTGATGCTTGTAATAGATCGCATGGTTATTCATATCACCATCAGGTGTGAGTTCTGTAACTTTACAAGAAATCAATCTGATAAGCTAATACTACTCATTAGTACTAAGGTAAACACACATACATGCATAGATGATTTAGTTTAGTTAGAAAATTTACTGTTTTAGTATAATTGCATGAATATGCCTACACATCTTATCTGATCATGTCAGACTTATTGTCGAGTGAAATATTAAACTAATCCAACTAATGTACTATCATTTCTCATGTATTGCAAGGACAGATTCGTTCCTAGAAAATGAATTAACTGTAAGGCCCCAATCCCGGGCACCTCACAGTTGTTCATTTATCGCACATAAAACATTTTAAAACATACGTTTATCTTGCAGTGGAATTTAAAACTTTCATTAATAACTAAAAACATGTCATTACATAACATTACAATATTTGTTTTCATCTTAAACTACATTGACATGTCAAAATATGGATGCCAGCCTCAACGGAACTGAGTAGTCGCCTCGTGCCATCCTCAGCAACATAGCTGCCAACTGGAAACACATCAAAGTCAGCGTTACTGAGCGAGTTCTAGTTTTATATGAAATACATACTTTTCTTTCGTTAAAACCGTTCTTTACTTCTTTCAAAATCATACGATACTTTCGTATATGAACACACATCATACGTACATACACATTGATAATATCATTATCGTCTTCTTTTCTCATTCATTCTTTATCTTTAACTTTCATTCATTCTCTGTCTTTTACTTCTATCTGGGTCCGGTCACACTTTACCCTCTTCATGGCACACAGCCATGATTGCTGAGGTCGAGTGGCAAGGATCCTGTTTCATGCGTTATCACTATGTTCCCTCCGTTCATTATTTTCATTCGTTCGTTCTTTAGCTTTCATTACATTCATTATCTTTCGTTCATTTCATACTTTCTTTCTTTCACAATTATCTCTCTCATTCATCAACTCACGCGATACTCCCGACTCATGTCCGAAGACTGATACTGTGTCGGGGCCTGCTCACAAACCCCCGACTCGTGTCTGAGGACTGACACAGTACCGGAGCACGCGGTCCGTTCCTCATTCGTCTCATCTCACTCTCACGCACTACTCCCGACTCATGTCCGAATACGGATATTGTGCCGGGGCCTGTACATAAACCCCCGACTCATGTTTGAAGACTGACACAGTACCGGAGCATGCGATCCTCTACTCATCCACTTAGATCCTGTCTCATGCAATATCCCTAACTCATGCTCGAAAGCTGATGCTATGCCGAGGCCTGTACACAAACCCCTGACTCATGTCCGAAGACTGACACAGCACCGCGATACATGACAAAGATCCTGTTTGAGTCAATCACCTGGATTGAACTCTATCCGAGTCTGTTGCAACACAAAGTTGCTCACCTCACTATCTCGTCCCATGCAATACCCCCGACTCATGTCCGAAGACTGATACTGTGCCGGGGCCTGCTACACAAACCCCCGACTCATGTTCGAAGACTGACACAGTACCAGGATACGTGACGAGGATCTCGTTCGAGTCTGTTACGACACAGAGTCGCTCACCTCATACATATGCTTGCAAGCCTTACGTTCGTTCATTCGTTCACTAATGCATGCACTCATTCATTAGGTTCCTCTTTCATTATCTTCCACTTTACGTTACATAATAATTTCAATTCATTCATTAACGTTCAACGCAAAGCCCAGGGAAGACAAACATACAATAAATAAAAGGAACAATCACATAATCATAAACATACATCATCACCATACATGCATCACCATACATTCATAACACACATCCGACATACAATGCATCACACGCACCGCCAGGCATACATCACACATAACATCATGCACGTCATCGTCGTCAACTCATCATCATACATCGTCTTGCATCATCCATGCCCAACTCATCATCTACGACCCCGAGGGTCCGAGTCTAAGTCCGCACTTTTCGAAAGTCGGACAATACTACGGACATTCGGGCGTATGGACATCCTTCAGTCGCCTGGCCTCCATGCGACAGGCCCTTCATTCAGGTGACTAGACCTTCATTCTCTCTCCATTCGGGTGATGGCCTTCAGTCTCCCTCTATTCGGGTGACTGGCCTCTAGTCTCCCTTAATTCGGGTGTCTGGCCTCCAGTCTCCCTCCATTCGGGTGACTGGCCTCCAGTCTCCCTCCATTCGGGTGACTGGCCTCCAGTCTCCCTCCATTCGGGTGACTGGCCTCCAGTCTCCCTCCATTCGGGTGACTGGCCTCTTGTCTCCCTCCATTCGGCTGACTGGCCTCCAGTCTCCCTCCATTTGGGTGACTGGCCTCCAGTCTCCCTCCATTCGGGTGACTGGCCTCTAGTCTCCCTCCATTCCGGTGACTGGCCTCCAGTCTCCCTCCATTCGGGTGACTGGCCTCCAGTCTCCCTCCATTCGGTCGAATGGCCTTAGCTGATGCAGAATGCAGTTCATCCCGACTGCAGTCAAGGGTTTACGGCCTCCAAACTCATCTAAACCCATTTTTAGGCCAAATCGACCATCCTAAGCCTCAGGGAAACATACCACGACCTCATTCGAGCATAACCACGCATGAAATCAAGCTTCTAACGCATCATACACATACACAAATGCATAAAAAATGGATTTACACCCAAAAACACAAAAAAGGGTTTTCAGACGTGTTCCAACCCCAAAATTATTCAAAATCATGTAAAAGAGGGGTCCTAAAACTCACCTAGACGATCCCGTCGAGTAGAACTTCAATTTAACTCGCTACACGTCGATTTCGAACTCTCGAACCCGCTTGAACCAAGCTTCCTTCTCCTCTTCTCCCTTTTTCTCAATTCTTTCTCTCTCTATGGCTGATGTTTGTGAGTGTGGGAAGAGGGTAAGGGCTACCCCTGACTCGTGTCCGAAGACTGACACAGTACCGGAGCACGCGGTCCGTTCCTCATTCGTCTCATCTCACTCTCACGCACTACTCCCGACTCATGTCCGAAGACGGATACTGTGCCGGGGCCTGTACATAAACCCCCAACTCATGTCCGAAGACTGACACAATACCGGAGCATGCAATCCTCTACTCATCCACTTAGATCCTGTCTCATGCAATATCCCCGACTCATGTTCGAAAGCTGATGCTGTGCCGGGGCCTGTACACAAACCCCCGACTCATGTCCGAAGACTGACACAACACCGGGATATGTGACAAAGATCCCGTTTGATTCAATTACCTGGATTGAACTCTATCCGAGTCTGTTGCAACAAAAAGTTGCTCACCTCACTATCTCGTCTCATGCAATAACCCCGACTCATGTCCGAAGACTGATACTGTGCCGGGGCCTGTTACACAAACCCCCGACTCATGTCAGAAGATTGACACAGTACCAGGATACGCGACGAGGATCTCGTTCGAGTCTGTTGCGACACAGAGTCGCTCACCTCATACATATGCTTGCAAGCCTTACATTCGTTCATTCGTTCTTTAATGCATGCACTCATTCATTACGTTCCTCTTTCATTATCTTCCACTTTACGTTACATAATAATTTCAATTCATTCATTAACGTTCAACGCAAAGCCCAGGGAAGACAAACATACAATAAATAAAAGGAACAATCACATAATCATAAACATACATCATCACCATACATGCATCACCATACATTCATAACACACATCCGACATACAATGCATCACACGCACCGCTAGGCATACATCACACATAACATCATGCACGTCATCGTCGTCAACTCATTATCATACATCGTCTTGCATCATCCATGCCCAACTCATCATCTACGACCCCGAGGGTCCGAGTCTAAGTCCGCACTTTTCGAAAGTCTGACAATACTACGGACATTCGGGCGTATGGACATCCTTCAGTCGCCTGGCCTCCATGCGATAGGCCCTTCATTCGGGTGACTAGACCTTCATTCTCTCTCCAGTCGGGTGACTGGCCGTCAGTCTCCCTCCATTCGGGTGACTGGCCTCCAGTCTCCCTCCATTCGGGTGTCTGGCCTCCAGTCTCCCTCCATTCGGGTGACTGGCCTCCAGTCTCCCTCTATTCGAGTGACTGGCCTCCAGTCTGCCTCCATTCGGGTGACTGCCATCCAGTCTCCCTCCATTCGGGTGACTGGCCTCCAGTCTCCCTCCATTCGGCTGACTGGCCTCCAGTCTCCCTCCATTCGGTTGACTGGCCTCCAGTCTCCCTCCATTCGGGTGACTGGCCTCCAGTCTCCCTCCATTCGGGTGACTGGCCTCCAGTCTCCCTCCATTCGGGTGACTGGCCTCCAGTCTCCCTCCATTCGGCTGAATGGCCTCAGCTGATGCAGAATGCAGTTCATCCCTACTGCAGCCAAGGGTTTACGGCCTCCAAACTCATCTAAACCCATTTTCAGGCCAAATCGACCATCCTAAGCCTCAGGGAAACATACCACGACCTCATTCGAGCAAAACCACGCATGAAATCAAGCTCCTAACGCATCATACACATACACAAATGCATAAAAAATGGATTTACACCCAAAAACTCAAAAAGGGTTTTCAGACGTGTTCCAGCCCCAAAATTATTCAAAATCATGTAAAAGAGGGGTCCTAGAACTCACCTAAACGATCCCGTCGAGTAGAGCTTCGATTTAACTCGCTACACGTCGATTTCGAACTCTCGAACCCGCTTGAACCAAGCTTCCTTCTCCTCTTCTCCCTTTTTCTCAATTCTTTCTCTCTCTATGGCTGATGTTTGTGAGTGTGGGGAGAGGATAAGGGCTGCCCTCTCCCTTAAATGCCACAGTTCAGTCGCCCGAGCACCAGGCGTATGGGCACTCCAGTCGCCTGAGCTCCATGCGATTGAACACTCCAGTCGTGCGACTCCCATGCGTATGGAGCTCCAGTCGTGCGACTTCCATGCGTATGGGGCTCTAGGCGCATGACTCCCATGCGTATGGATGCCCCAGTAGCATGACACTACAAATGAAATTTTCCGGGTGTTAAAAGTCAACCCCCCTTAAACGGGTTTCGTCCCCGAAACCTATTGTTCCTTAAATCTTTGCGGGCAATACTGTCTCATCTCTTTTCCAGTCTCTCACCTGGAATCGTATCGCTCCACATCATTTATCAACTTACGACTTCTGGTCCATCTTTGACTATCTCCGTCGGTAACCCATGCATACTGATCAATGTCCATTTGACCAGGACCTACGGCCTCAAATATGCCATATAGAGTACGGTCACTATAATTTAAAAAGAAACACCACAAGCCTTGTTTGATGTACTTTACGTATGAATAATGACCCTCTGGCAAACCAAACAACTGACGAGAAAGGCATTCCTTAATCGTGCTATGTGTTGTTCCATATATAACTGCACCAAGATCGGTTTTTCTCAGTTTCCTTGCAGGTACACTGTGATTGAAAGGCAAATCGGCTTCTTTGGTGGCCCAAACCAAATTTATCTTTTTCTTTTGCTTCCGCGCTCCCAGTCTACTTATTTTCTTCAACGTTAAAACTATGCGTACGTTGCCGTTCGATGAACCGATCATAGGCTGAAACTGTTCCTCAGTCAACGGGTGACACAACTTTCTCAATTGCATCACGCAATCCTTTAAGGCATCAGGTAACCTAGTGAATTCATTAATAGCAATGCCTACATCGAAGGGCTTATCGATGTTCCTTCTCCTAACATGCAACTTACAACAGAAAGCAGTAGGAACGAGACTACTACTAGCATCGCATACAAGGCATAAGTGCATAATCTTAAATTACCAGACACGTACCTGACATCAAGCCGAAGTCCGCTCTAGCTTCCTCTTGGTCATGACAAAAGCTTAGCCTTCACCCTCTATTCTCCATCCTCGCGCCAGAGCTTCCCGCCTTTGACTTCTTACAATCCCTATTCAGATGTCCAGTCTCGCTGCAGTTGTAGCACTTAGCCACGCGGCAATCCCTTGCCCTGTGGCCTTCCTTCCCACACTGAAAACAGACGTTCAGTCCCCATTTGCACTCCCTTCGTGACCTCTACCACACTTCTTGCATTCCTCCCCCTTTCTTGTTATCCTCTCTCCATCATCGATCCTCATCACCTTACCTTCGGTCACCATTCCACCATCTCTATCTCGCCTTCCTTTCCCCTTCTTAACATAGGCTCGCTCCTCCACTTTGCCCGTCATCGCCATCGCCTCCCGCTCGTCGTATAACCTTCCCGCTAGATCTACCGCCGACCTGAACGTGCTTGGTCGGGCAGCGATCATGTGCCTACGGATATCCGCCGGCAAGCGCTGAATATACCTCTTGATTTTCCGCGAAAGAGGTGTCACCTGATCCTGCACCAGCCATGCCATCTTGTTGAATTTAGTGGTGTACTGCTGATGGGTCATTGTTCCCGCCTCTAACTGCAAGAACTCTCTTTCAACCTTATCCATCTCACGATGAGGACAGAACTCCTCAATCACCAGCCTTTTCAACTCTGGCCATCTCATCCTTCCGATAGCCCCGTTTCCCTCAACTTGGACTATGTTGTCCCACCAGCACAAAACTGAGTCCAC
Source organism: Flaveria linearis (assembly GCA_024085815.1). Classification (NCBI taxonomy): domain Eukaryota; kingdom Viridiplantae; phylum Streptophyta; class Magnoliopsida; order Asterales; family Asteraceae; genus Flaveria; species Flaveria linearis. The sequence continues at coordinate 57,180,164 of CM044003.1, read as the reverse complement.
GAAAGAGTGGGTAGCAAATTTTACCTTTTGGTCCTCTCGGCACTCACTGATATTTAGAACAGCTTCCATTTCCTTCAGCCATCGGTGAGCAGCAGCAGCAATGCCATTACCATCAAAAGTTAGGGGCTTGCACCGTTGAAACGCCCCGTAATTACAGCCTCGTGCCGCCTCCGACGCAGGCTCTTCCTCCTCTTCTTCCTCTTCGTCATCAAAGAAGACCGTTTTAGTTTCGGCCGTCTCCTTTCGCCCGAAGGTCTACACCTTTCCCGTCTCTCCCCATCTCTAACAGCCTTTATAACTTCGGTCACCACAGACGGTAGGATCGTCTGCATGACCTGATGCACTTCCTCCATGACCGCCTCTCTCATCGAGGCCCTCTGATTAGCATTCTCATCACTGCCCCTCCGGATGAGGGGTCTCAGGCTCCTCATGAAGCACTCTTTCAGCTCTAGACCTTCCTCTTGTGACCCGTGGTTCAGCACCACATCCAGCACCGCCTCCACATCGAGAAGCCTTAGAAGATCTACCACCAGCCATCTTGTAACACAAAGAAAGATTCAAACACCCACATGGTCATTCAAGGGAATAACTCAGTTCCTGTCAAGTATAGTATGTCCCTAATTACAGTGATCAGTTGTGATTAGCCATTTACCTTACTTTTCATACCCCAAGCATTACCTGTCCTAACTATATTAGCATCTAAATCTAACAGTAGCACATAAACACATAAGATGCGCACACAATACCGGTTAACTTTTAGAAAATACTTGATGGCACGCAGCTACTCAGATTGGCATCCCACCCCTTTCTGCCCCATTTTCAGTTTAAGTTAAGGTTTATTTTGAAAATTTACCCATTTCACTTAAACTTTGGCTCTGATACCAACTTGTAAGGCCCCGATCCCGGGCACCTCACAGTTGGTCATTCATCGCACATAAAACATTTTAAAACGTACATTTATCTTGTAGCGGAATTTAAAACTTTAATTAATAACCAAAAAAAATGTCATTTCATAACATTAAAATATTTGTTTTCATCTTAAAATACATTGACAAGTCAAAATATGGATGCCAGCCTCAACGGACTGAGTAGTCGCCTCGTGCCGTCCTCAGCAACATACCTGCCAACTGGAAATACATCAAAGTCAGCGTTGCTGAGTGAGTTCTAGTTTTATATGAAATACATACTTTTCTTTCGTTAAAACCGTTCTTTACTTCTTTCAAAATCATACGATACTTTCGTATAGGAACACACATCATACGTACATACACATAGATAATATCATTATTTTCTTCTTTTCTCATTCATTCTTTATCTTTAACTTTCATTCATTCTCTGTCTTTTACTTCTATCTGGGTCCGATCACACATTACCCTCTTCATGGCACACAGCCATGATTGCTGAGGTCGAGTGGCAAGGATCCCGTTTCATGTGTTATCACTATGTTCCTTCCGTTCATTATTTTCATTCGTTCGTTATTTATCTTTCATTACGTTCATTATCTTTCGTTCATTTCATACTTTCTTTCTTTCACAATTATCTCTCTCATTCATCAACTCACGCGATACTCCCGACTCATGTTCGAAGACTGATTTTGTGCCGGGGCCTGCTCATAAACCCCCGACTCATGTACGAAGACTGACACAGTACCGGAGCACGTGGTCCGTTCCTCATTTGTCTCATCTCACTCTCACGCACTACTCCCGACTCATGTCCGAAGACTAATACTGTGCCGGGGCCTGTACATAAACCCCCGACTCATGTCCGAAGACTGACACAGTACCGGAGCATGCGATCCTCTACTCATCCACTTAGAGCCTATCTCATGCAATATCCTCGACTCATGCTCGAAAGCTGATGCTGTGTCGGGGCCTGTACACAAACCCCCGACTCATGTCTGAAGATTGACACAGCACCGGGATTCGTGACAAAGATCCCGTTTGAGTCAATCACCTGGATTGAACTCTATCCGAGTCTGTTGTAACACAAAGTTGCTCACCTTACTATCTCGTCTCATGCAATACCCCCGACTCATGTCCAAAGACTGATACTGTGCCGGGCCTGTTACACAAACCCCCGACTCATGTCCGAAGACTGACACAGTACCAGGATACGCGACGAGGATCTCGTTTGAGTCTATTACGACATAGAGCCGCTCACCTCATACATATGCTTGCAAGCCTTACGTTCGTTCATTCGTTCGTTAATACATGCACTCATTAGTTACGTTCCACTTTCATTTTCTTCCACTTTACGTTACATAATAATTTCAATTCATTCATTAACGTTCAACGCAAAGCCCAGGGAAGACAAACATACAATAAATAAAAGGAACAACCACATAATCATAAACATACATCATCACCATACAGGTATCATCATACATTCATAACACACATCCGACATACAATGCATCACACGCACCGCCAGGCATACATCACATATAACATCATGCACGTCATCGTCGTCAACTCATCATCATACATCGTCCTGCATCATCCATGCCTAACTCATCATCTACGGCCTCGAGGGTCTGAGTCTATGTCCGTACTTTTCGAAAGTCGGATAATACTATGGACATTCGGGCGTATGGAAATCCTTCAGTCGCCAGGCCTTCGTGCGACAGACCCTTCATTTGGGTGACTAGACCTTCATTCTCCCTCCAGTCGGGTGACTGGCCTCTAGTCTCCCTCCATTCGGGTGACTGGCCTGCAGTCTCCCTCCATTCGGGTGACTGGCCTCCAGTCTCCTTCCATTCGGGTGACTGGCCTCCAGTCTCCCTCCATTCGGGTGACTGGCCTCCTGTCTCCCTCCATTCGGTGACTGGCCTCCAGTCTCCCTCCATTCGGGTGACTGGCCTCCAGTCTCCCTCCATTCGGGTGACTGGCCTCCAGTCTCCCTCCATTCGGGAGACTGGCCTCCAGTGTCCCTCCATTCGGGTGACTGGCCTGCAGTCTCCCTCCATTCAGGTGACTGGCCTCCAGTATCCCTCCATTCGGCCGAATGGCCTTAGCTGATGCAGAATGCAGTTCATCCCGACTGCAGCCGAGGGTTTTCGGCCTCCAAACTCATCTAGACCCATTTTGAGCCCAAATCGACCATCCTAAGCCTTAGGGAAACATACCACGACCTCATTCGAGCATAACCACGCATGAAATCAAGCTCCTAATGCATCATACACATACACAAATGCATAAAAAATGGGTTTACACCCAAAAACTCGAAAAAGGGTTTTCAGACATGTTCCAGCCCCAAAATCATTCAAAATCATGTAAAAGAGGGGTCCTAGAACTCACCTAGACGATCCCGTCGAGTAGAGCTTCGATTTAACTCGCTACACGTCGATTTCGAACACTCGAACCTGATTAAACCAAGCTTCCTTCTCCTCTTCTCCCTTTTTCTCACTTCTTTCTCTCTTTATGGCTGATGTTTGTGAGTGTGGGGAGAGGGTAAGGGTTGCCCTCTCCCTTAAATGCTATAGTTCAGTCACCCGGGCTCCAGGCGTATGGGCACTCTAGTCGCCTGAGCTCCATGCGATTGAACACTCCAGTCGTGCGACACCCATGCGTATGGAGCTCCAGTCATGCGACTTCCATACGTATGGGACTCTAGTCGCATGACTCCCTTGCGTATGGATGCTCCAGTCGCATGACACTCCAAATGAAATTTTCCGGGTGTTACATTAACAATGAAAAGAAAAACTCTATTTTTAAGTTTTTGCTTAATGATTTTATCTTTTAATTTTTCATTTTCTATTTTTGTATTTGGTATTTCTTTTTCAAAGAAACATGCACACATAAAATACAATCAAGAAATTAACTCTGACAAGTTCTCTTGGTATGTCCTATTGATATAAGGGAGGGTTCTGATCATGTTAAGACTTAATTTAACTGAAATGCTCAAGCACCATTTTTACACATGGTTAATAAGACCAATTTACTCTACCAAATACTCAAACTATCCTAGTAAGAAGGCTTTAGTAAATAGATCTGCAAACTGTTTTTTAGTGGCAATTCGAATCAGAATGATTAAACCTTTTTCAGAGTTATCTATGAGAAAATGATATCAAATCTCGATATGTTTTGTTTTTGAATGTTGGACAGGATTAGCTGTAATGAACATAGCAGCAGTGTTATCAATGTTAATTGGAGTTTTAAGAAAATTGAACCGGTAATCCAATAGTTAGTTTTGTAACCAAAGGACTTGAGAACATCCTACTGAAGCAACTATGTACTCAGCTTCTGCTGTTGAAACGGAGAAATTTTTTGTTTCTTACATTTCTATGAGACTAATCTGGGTCTTAAAAACTAACAACCATACGTAGTAGATTTTCTATCTTGACAACATCCTCCAAAATCTCTATCAGTATATCCATGTAACTCGAAGTTTCCTTCGTAAGGATACCACATCCCTAAAGTCGATTTACCTTTGAGATACCTGAATATTCTTTTAACAACAATTAAGTGGGATTCCTTCAGGTCTGTTTGATACCTGGCATAGACACAAACAACATACATTATGTCTGGTCTTGATGTAGTAAGATAAATCAATAAACCAATCATAGATCTGTATAAAGTTTGGTCTAAAGATTTTTCTTTTGGATCAGGCTCAATCTTGGTGTTTATGTCAGCTGGAGTCCTAATGGATTGACAATCATGCAGTTTAAATTTCTTCAAGAGCTTGTCAATGAACTTCTCTAGATTGATGAAAATACCATCTGTAGATTACTTGACTTGAAGTCCAAGAAAGAAATTTATTTCTCCCGTAGAACTCATTTGAAATCGAGACTTCATGATTTCTTCGAATTCATTGCAAAATTTTGGACTAGTAGAACCAAATATGATATCATCGACATACACTTGTACACATATAAGATCATCAGCATCTTTTTTTATGAATAAAGTTGGATCGATTTTCCCTCACGTGTATCCATGTTGGATTAAGTGTTGTGACAATATTTCAAACCATATTCTAGGGGCTTGATGGAGTCCATACAAAGCTTTACAAAGCTTGTACACACGATGTGGAAATTCTGAATCTTCAAAACCCGAAGTTTCCTTTACATACACATCATCGGTGATTGGACCATATAAGAACGCACCCTTTACGTCCATTTGATACACTTTGAATTGCATGAATGGTGCATAAACCAGGAAGACATGAATTGATTCAAGTCTTGCAACTGGAGCAAATACTTCATCATAATCAATACCTTCTTCTTAAGTGTATGCTTATGCAACGACTCTCACTTTATTTCTAATGACTATACCTCGATCATCTGTTTTGTTTCTGAACAACCATTTTGTGCCTATGGCATTTTTCCTTCAGGTAAATCCACAATATTCCACACTCCTTGTTTGCAGAATTGCAATAAATCTTTTTGCATAGCCTCAATCCAACTATTGTTCTTTAACGCTTCGCTAACGTTTTTAGGAACAATTTGAGAAAGAAAACACGTGTATAAGTAAAGATTTGCTTGTTTGATTTGCTCGTACTTGTTCCCTCATTCAAAAGACCAATAATCTGAGATGTTGGATGGTTCTTGTGAATACGAGATGTTGGAATCTCATTTCCATGAACAGGAACATCCAGATTGGTTTGATTCAAGTTGGAAAGCTGATGCAATAGGCTTGAAGAATGTGGATTGAAATTTGGAACTTGAGTCGGTGAGTTAAGAAAGTAATCAAGATTACTAGAATCAACTACATTACCAGAAATGGATTATGGTCTAGACTCAGGTTGTACAACTTCAGTACCATCATTAGGAATTGGTTATGAAACATTTTGATCTCCTAAAACAAAATAATCTTCTTCTTGATGAGAGTGATCACTATTATGAAGCTGCATTATTGAATCTTTGATAAAAGAGAAAAATGGATAATATGGGCTTGAGTCGTCATTATCGTTAGAATCTGAATCATCGCTGAAAGAACCAAGATCTCCATGAATTTTCTTTTCACCTGTAGAATCAAGAAAGTTAGATTGATTAAACAAGTTAGATTGAAAAGAGTTTGACAATGAATCTAAATCAAATAACCATGCTGGACCATTTGAAACTGATGGAAACGAATTTTCCAGGAATTTAACGTTGAAAGTTTTAAGAATAACATTTGCCGTAGAGTTATAAACATGATAGGCTTTTGAAACAGATGAATATCCAACGAAAAATCCGCTATCAGATTTTGCATCAAATTTCCATCAAATTTTCCTAGATGATCACTTGAGTTTAAACTAATAACTGGACAACCAAAAAATTTAAGAAAGTCTACGTTTGGTTTCCTGCAAGCATCAACTCATAAGGAGTTTTCAGTTGTCTTTCATAATTAAAGAATGGTTCTAGATGAAACATGCAGTAGATATGGCTTTATCCCAAAAAGTGATAGGAATTTTCGCATCTGCTAACATGGATCGTGAGGCCTCAATCAAAGTTCTATTCTTCCTTTCAGTAACACCATTTTATTGTGAAGTTCTAGGAGCACTGAACTGATGAGCAATTTCTTTTTCTACACAAAACATGTAAATATTAGCATTTTTGGATTCTGTACCATTATCACTTCTTATTATTTTTACTTTTTGTTCTAATTGATTTTCAACTTTTATGATGAATTATTTTAATAATTCAGCCATTTCAGATTTGGCTTTCAAAAAGAAAACCCATAAAAATCTTATAAAGTCATCAAGGATAACTAAACAGTAAGATTTTCTTCCAATACTCTTCACGTTGATTGGTCCAAAAAGGTCTATATGCAACATCTGAAGTGGTTTGGAATTTGAGTTTATCTACTTGGGCTTATAAGACGCTCTATGTTGCTTCCCCTTTAAACATGCTGAGCAGTGATCAGTAGTGGCAAATTTCTTTGATGGAAGTCCGATAACATGATTTCCTACTACAAGCTTGTTCATATTATTGAAGTTGGAATACCCGAGACGTCGATACCAAAGCTGACTTTCGTCATTTGAAGCTTTAGCAATGAGGCAAGTAGTTTCTGTAGATGGATCAACTTGAGACATATCTAGTTTGTATACATCTTGATCCCTAACAGCTTTAACAATCACCCAATCATTGCTAATCTAAAATATTGGATTAAAAACATAAAAAAAGATTCATGAAACAAAATTTAGGAAACATATAGCAAATTAAAATTCAACTGTGAGCAATAGTTGACTTTATCAAAGCTTATTATCCCATTGGATACTGTTCCCTCTCCTGTGATTTTTCCTCCTACATCACCACCAAAAGCAACATGTGTACCATCTTTTAACTTAATGTCTTGTAGTAAGACATGATTTCCCATCATGTGCCGGATACACCGTCTTTCTACATACCATGTGTTGTTAGCCCTTCTCGGGCATACCTGCACAACTAAGAAATTAAGTTGAGCTATCTACCCAAGCCAAGATGGTCTTGGGGTTTCTAAATTTATCAAGGATGGTAAATTGCTTGAAATGGAGTTTATTCACATCAGGATTTTTTAATGAATTTAGAAATTTGGTTATGCACAAATTATTTATCATTATTGATAAAATTCATGTCATTTGAATGACCAACTTTTGAAAATTATTTATTTCTAACATTTTTATCATACATTCTCACACACCTTGGAATGAAATGATCTTGAAAGTATTGTTTTGGTCTTACAGAATCATTTCTCTTGAAGATCTTAAACCTAAGGAAGGTTGGTTACTTAATCTTATAAAGCCAACAGTTTGATTTTTTCAAAACTAAGGATTAATATAACCTTTACTCAATTATGTATTGGTAAATCCTGTCCTTGGTGAAGTCTTTCTAAAGTAACAATTTTTTGTATTGTGAGTTCTTTCATCATAGAAGGTACAGTACTTATTAAAATAACACAATGCTATTTAATGATTTCTCATGTCACATATGAGACATTATTTGTTAAAAAGCAATCAGCAGTGTTATGATTGTTGGAACACCTCTGAAATATGACCCAATTGAAAACCTATAAATGTTATAAAACACAATAAAAGTCTGAATTGATTTGGGCTTACCAAAAAAACCTTGCAAAACGAAACTAGCTTTTTGGGCCCAATAAGCCCAATAAGGGCCTGAACTTATAAAAAGGCCCATTTAAGGGCCAAATACATGTTTAAGAACTAATTAAGCAAGAAACCATGAAACAATGAATTATTAGGTGATTTGAAATCACTATTGAAAGGTCCAAACTAAAAACAGATTCAGAACCCATGTCGGGTAAAATCCGGCAATTTACCGCGTATTACGTCTGAATTCCACCAGGAATTCTTTATAATGGCTTGTCGTCCAATTTAAATCCTTGTTAATGCTAACAATATCATAAACAATGCTTGTTGAAAGATTTTTCATCAATCAAGCGTAATCAACAGAAATTCGTAAGCGAAACGCGAAAACCGGTTTGCACCGACATTTAACTGACGTCTGTTATGACGATCGAGTCTCGTAACTCCAAAATATTTATCTAATCATTGTTTATAATCATAACATATTGAATTTGATGAATGGTACGTTGTCCGGAATAACTGCGTTCCGAAACGCGACCGTGACGCGAACCGGGTTACGATCAGTAAAACCCGAGAATTCGTCAGATAAGCTTTTAACACGACCAACATGGGAAGTTAACGCTCAAAATATCATTTTAATACTTAATCGTATATATTTAGATAGAAAAATGATAATATTAACGCTCATTCGATAAAAACGCGTGAAACCGTGGAACGCGTTAGATACGCGATAAGTTACAAACTCGTTTGATTATCCGGCATGTTTTAAATACATAATCTCGGGACACTTATAACGTTTTGTATAAATTGAAACTAACGAAAAACAAATTTAAACGCTACGTGAAAACCTTAACCGAACGTGTGCGAATCGAACCCGTTTCGTTAAACCTAGTATATAAACAACATGTTCCTCATTTAGGTTTTTTTTAAAACAAAAATTCAGAGAAGAGAGAAAGAGGCGCGCGACACCCCCTTCTCCCCCCTGTTCTCTTCGAAACCCGGCCGACCACCGGCCTCCGGCCGATTCCGGCAAGGGCCGGCGAGTGAGCGCCAGCCCCGGCTCCCCCTCGACACCCTGAACTCGAAAATGGCCTTGATTTCACCCAAAAACGTGACATAAAGACGCGAATCGAAGGCAAAGTCGGCGGTTGCAGGTCGATTTGGAGGCTGTGGTTGCGCGACGGTGGTGTTGGAGGCTGTGGGTGCGCGATGGTGATGATTTGGAGGCTGTGGTTGCGCGACGGTGGTGTTGGGTGGCAGAGGCAGATAATGGTTGAAGCTGCGGTGGTGAATTTGTGGTATGAGGTCGTGATGGTGGTGGTGTTGTCGTGGTGTTCCTTCACCACCGGGACGACAGCCGAGGTCACGAAGGAAAGGGGGCACCCGAAGGTGTCCCAGACCGCCCCCACTGTCTCTCTTCCCCGGTAAGGCTGACCGAGAACCATACTAGTCGTTTGTCTTTGGATTTCTTGAACTACATACTGAAAATCAGTAGGATCTAGGTTGCATGAATAGATTTGTACCAGATCAAGGCTCGAGACAGTGGTTGTGATGGTGATGATAGTTGCAGCCGGATTAGGGATGGTTGGGATGGCAGTGGCTTCGGTTGTGGTGATGGAAAGTGGTTGCATGTCGTTGGTTCTTGATGATGGTTGCAAAACATCGATGGTAAGGTAAGCTGGGTTTGTAGTTGTGCTATTGTCAGTGATGGTTGTTGTTGTGATTGTGTTTGTGTGTGGCTGCGGTGGATGAAAACAATGTTGTGATGGCTGTTGGTTATGGTTGTTGTTGGGTGTGGTAATGGTGTTGTTGTTGATAGTCAATGGTGGTGTTCGGGTGGCGGCAGGTGACGGCTGCTACAGTGGTGATGATCCGTGATGGTGGTAATGGTGGTAGTGGTTGTCGGGTTATGATGGTGATGAAAGTGGATGCATGCGGTGGATATTGGTGGTAAAAGACATAACTAAGGTGTTTGGTAACGTGTGATGAGGTTATGGTTGCGTTTGGTTATTTGATAACAATATGGTAGTGTTGTATATAATCTAGTTGCGTTTTAACTAGGTTAAACCTTGGTCACAGCCGTTGGTCAAAGCCGGTCAACCATGGTTAATGGGCAGTCAACACGATGCGGGTCGGAACAAGCGGATACTAGGATGGGAAACGGAAACGTTAGGTATAACCATGCGCTAAACATCCTTACACGTTTAAGTATGAAGATTATATATTAACCTATGTGCGTTGAGCCAAATATGTTTAAAATGACAACCAGTTATGAAACATCATGAATCGGTGGGTTAATTGGAAATAACGTGAGCAAATCGCATAATGAAATTGAATTATAATTTGCATAAGTGTGATTGAGCTCGCCTTATATTAGAATCATGTGATTATAAAACTTATCAAAAATGTTGTATAGTAATAATAATAATGATAATGCTAATAAAGATCTAGAATCGAATTAACAACATCAACACACACACACACACATATATATATATACTCTTATATATTATACAAAACGCGAGTTAAACATATAATCACGAGCTAAATGTGACATAATAAGGTTACTAATACAAACAAGTGTCACTATCGTGAACACCAATATTGTTACCTTGTGCTAATATTATTGTTAATACTCATATACGTATTCTATCAAATGTTTTATTTGTTATTGATCATCTTATCTAAAATAATGACGAATACGCTTCAATTTGTGAACTAAGACTAATACAATTAAAGAATTTCACTCGCGATTAGTATTACTAGTAATTGAAATAAATAATACTAGTATCATAATAATACTACTACACAATCGTTATCATCATGTGTTACATAAACACTAGCATCACTAACGTTATCTTAGTAATAATATCCTATTCCTAATGAATGGTTAATCAAGCGTTATTACCAACTAGTTCACCATGGATGACATCTATTACTTATAATGTTGATGACAATATTCATAATAGTAGCATTTGTTTATTGACATAATCGTATAAATCTCATTGTTACTACTAACCTTATCAAAAGTGGTACAAATAATAATACATTATCACCATTATAACTTTTAGAGATACTTATTAACACAAATATAGCTATTATATACTAACGACTGTTATTTATTATTTCATTACTACGGTTAAAATTATTAATATTAACGTTAAAGTTAATACTAATATCATCTATAAAGATTTAAATCTCCAAATCAACAAATTATTGTTACAATTATTGTACTAAGAATCATTACTCGGATAAGAATATTGATTAATCTAATATGCCCAAATTAGCACGTGACAACAAATACTTCTACAAAAGCTAGGATACAACCAGGATACTAAACACCAACATGAAGTCAACTAAAGAGCTCAACCGCACGCATGTAATAGCATAGTGCTAATTCTAAATGTGCATCTTATATGTTCTAATTAGGATTGCTCTGTTGGTGATCATCACTTTTCTTAATCATGCTCTGAAATTATATAAGGATACCAGGTGAGTTCTCGTGTTCCCCCTTTTTACTTTTATTTTGGGGATGAAGCATGCTCCTTTTAAACTGAAACTCTTATGTGTGATACTGTTTACTGTTTTGCATGATAATCTGTTTTATGAACTTTGATTGTGCTTACTTGATGCTTGTATGTGGGACTTGATTGGATACCTGCTGATACTTTAGTCATAATCATTAATTCTTTTGTGAACCGCTTGTCCTTACGTGAATAGATCTATTTGGGGAATCCCCCACGCACAGTGGCTCTCGCCACAGGGAGGTACCCCACTGAGATCCTGAGGGGTCGTTTGTGGCATGTAACAGGTTTTGAATAAGATACTATGGTGAACCATCCTAGTAGGAATGGTTCACTGTTCTGAGGCTTGGTTCCTCCCCTACGGGGGATATCCGGTTAAACATAAGTTTAGAAGAGGCCAATCGGGGGCCAAGTGCAGGGTTGATTGTGATACCCCACGATGACTGATACTATGATGATGCTTTTAAAATCAAGTGAGATTTTTATAAACTATCACACTAGACTCTAAAACCTTTACTGTGGACTCTTGTAGTTCCTTTTAAATTGTTTTGAAACTTTAACCACTTGAACTCACCAACTTTATGTTGACACTCTTTTCTTTTTGAGCATGTCTTCAGGTACAGCTAGGGAGAATAGTTGAGCTATAGAAGTTACCAAATCCGAAGCAAGATATGAGGGTAGAGGTTAAAGACACAAGTCGAGCCTAGAAGCCTTAGTTATCGAAGCTCCAAGAAATATTTCCCGAGAGATGGATCACGACACCCATAGATCATAGATTGAACCACCTTGTGAATTGGAAATAAAGCCAATATTTTAATGTAAATATTATGTGACACTGTTTAATAAACCATTTAGTTTCCGCTGCAATTTGGTTGTTGTTTACTAATCGTGACGTCCCGCCTCTCTGGGCCCGAGGTGTGACAGATTGGTATCAGAGCCAAAGGTTGTAGCGAAGTAGGTCTGCTTCGCGAGACCTAAACTACAACCATATGAGCCTCATAGGACCACCTTAGTAAGATGACTCTTCTGAGCTTTGCTAAACCAATGGTGTAGAAATACGGGTTGCTTTGCAATACCTAAGGTGTAACCATAAATAGGACCAGCCTAGTAGGTTGTTTCCATGATACAGTGATCCAAAGTTTGTAGCAAGAATAGGTTTCCCTAAGAACACCCTTCTTTAACCTGGATACCTTAAGGATTTCATATATCCTATTAAGAATTCTCTACCCTATAAGAAACCTTGATACATTAGGGTATTACCTATGATAGGTGCACCCGAGTAAACCATGAAGGTATGGAACCCCTTGGAGTTGACTCTTAGGACTACTAAATGTCAAGTACTAAGAATGTTAGAAACCAACACTGTGCACATATACCAGGACTTAAATCATGGAGAGACACTTATCTGATTGCACAGTTGACTTTTGTCACTATATGAAACAACTGCTGTTAGCTATACACTTGATACGACTTGTGTCGTTACCTGAGACAACTGTTATGCTGATACTTGTTTGAAATGATGATAGTTGTTATTATGCCTCATTTGTAAGATGATACATGTTGGAATTTAGTAATAAGATATTAACCATGATGCCTTTTGTTTGTTCTGCTCCCTAGGATAACATGTACCTGAATGCTCATTTATTGCTTGATTTGCTTAAACTTACTTTGAAACAATTTCTGGGTTAACTTGAATGATTAGCAGAGTTGGAATCTAAGTGTGCTTAATTGCAAATGATGACTAAATGAAAATTTTTAACTCCAGGACCTAAATACACAAAACTTGGAACTTATGATGGGAATGACTAGAATGATAGTGTAAGGTAAATTGACGATTACGGGTGCACACGTAATGGTGAATTTGCAGGTACCCTTGAATTCTGGTGGGCTCCATCATGAAAACTAATATCCAGGTATAACACTTAAAGAACCAATAAATGCAAGAATAAACACAAACATTTGGAATATATTCCTTTCTCTTCTCCTCTTTTCTTTTATTCTACTCTCCTCTTTTCTTTTATTCTACTCTCCAATTGGAATTATGATGATAAGACCATTAGACTCTGAATATCATTAAATGATGTTCTCAAACTTAACTGGTCTCGTGCTGAGTATGGCACTCCACCTCGTTATGCGTGTACTTAGCCATACTACTTTGAGCGATGCCTAAAATTCCTTCCTACCTAACATTGAATTCGTCAAAACTTCTTTAACATAGTGGAAGAATCTCTAACAAGGCTCATGCAACGGAGAACATACCATAGTAATAAATTTTCGAGAAACGCCTCTTGTGGTCAATGACATAGAATACTCATCACTTCTTTCTTTCTTAGTAGTTCACACTACATAGGATCTTCTGGATTCTAGAATTTCTCTGATTATTTTCTCAAATCCTTTGAGGAATATGACTTCTCTCCACCTATTCATTGTAATGGAATCACCTAACTCAAAGGAATATTCTTAATATCAGCTTCGATTGTGATTGATAATCACCTTTCTTAATATTACGCTCATGAAATCTTTCATCATCTTCAACCATTAGTCACCTAATGACAATCTTCACTCGAAACTTAAGTTGAGTTATCTTAACCATGCTTTAACCGACCTTGTTGTTGGTAAATTTCGGAGCACCAGATTTCGCAGGAATGAATCCTCGTTCTGAAATCCAGATTCTTCAGAGATAAAGATTCAAGTGTTAGAGATAATTACCGAGAAAAGCTAACCTTTGAGATTCTAGACAAAAATCTGAACTTACAACTTATTTGGATCCCCGATCTTTCCACTCACCCTCTGTTCTCGATTTATTCTCTTAATGAGTAGTGCTACTCACTTTAAGCCCTCTAGCATAACCCTCATCTTTGGAAACGCGTGATAGCCGATGCGGGAAACTTTAAAACCTTGTAAGTCATCTCTACTCGGAGATCTCTACTACCGGAGTGATAAGTTCGTGATTCGAGCGCGAAGATCTGAAGTAGAATACGATCTTGAACTATACGATAAGTTATTAGAGTGGTAGTTAACCTTCTTGTGCTAGAGAACACCTTGATAAAGTCCTAAACTTGTTCGAATCGATACGGTCGATAATAATGAAGAATTCATGGGGAAGACTCATGGTTGAACTTAAAGGATGGTATTGCTCCAAAAGATGTATAAGAAGCATAGAAGATCAGCTACAAGAAATCTCATGTGTTAAATCACTTGGGATCCAACTACAACGAAGTGATATATGTGCAACAGATTGTAGACAAAGAAAGTCTGCATAATCACCCCCGATCGTAAGCGTTGGTATTATTCCTCTCTAAATTTTCAAACCTCTCCTAAATTGATTCTCTAATACCTTACCCTAGAACGCTCCGTACCATCGGGATTTCGAGCAAAAGTCTTACTCCCATATCTCGTTGGAACAATTGATATGATTATAAAGGATTGGAATCTAAACAGAGCTACTTGCTTCACGAATAGACCCTCTACAGGGCACAGTTAACTTGGAGAATATGGACCGAGGAAGAGGTCATCTAGAAGCTTGACCTTAATTGGGAAGCATTATGAAGAATTAGTAGAAACGTTTGCAGCAACTCTGTAGCTTAAGGCAACAGTTGAGGTTGCTCTTAAGGAAATTGAGTCGGAGAATAGAAGTAAAATATATAGGGAGGTACTGGGCTTGAAGATTATATTAAGGAGCTGGTGGAAGGAAAGCAGATTTGATAACTGTTAGATAAACAGTTCATAAGACCCAGTATGTTGTCTTGAGGAAACTTAATGCTCTTTGCGGAAGGAAAATAGAATGCTCCAGTTATGGATGGACTACTAAGAGTTAAATAAAGTCACCAAGGATAAGTGATATCGTCTTTCTAGAGATGATAACCTACTTAATCAATTTCAAGATGCTACCTACATCTTAACTGTTATCAGTCGTGTTTATAAGGAAAACGACATTTCACAAATAACGGTTGAAACCAGATATGGCAAGTACGAAGATTGTGGTCAAGCCGTGTGGGTGGACCTACATATCACATGTAATCATAAGTGTCATGGATAGGATCGGTAAGACATAATTAGACATGTCTGTCGTTTTGCCACTACTACTAAGCACGAAATTCGAGACAAATCACTATAGTTGAAGCTATAAAATTCCGGGAAGAAGTAAAAAAAAAAAACACATTGAGATGCGTCAATGCATAGGGTTAGGAGAAAGTTGTAAAGGATTGACAGAAACCTGATTCGTGTAGCTATACGACTGGCATTCTTATCCTTGGAGAAAAGCGGAATTCGTTTGGGCGCGTATAAGAAAGTTTCAGATGTGTGTTGATGCAACAGTATAAGACAATTTTCTAGTCGCCCGATTGAAGCCGAGAAAATATATGGAGAGCTACATTAAACAGGAACTGGGAACCCCTGTAAAATAAAAGATGCATCCGAATACACTTTGGGTACAACACTACCAACTACGCATCAGAATACTAGACCAAGCAAAATAGGGTGATCGACAGTCGGTAATGACAACCGCATTGATAAGTGCGGATAAGTAGCTTCCTTCCGCATTGTTCTAAGACATCCATATTTCCAAATGAAAGAGAACG
Source organism: Flaveria linearis (assembly GCA_024085815.1). Taxonomy (NCBI): domain Eukaryota; kingdom Viridiplantae; phylum Streptophyta; class Magnoliopsida; order Asterales; family Asteraceae; genus Flaveria; species Flaveria linearis. The sequence goes on along the minus strand of CM044003.1, from coordinate 57,164,059 downwards.
AGTCCTGACCGCATATGTATCTGCTTACCCTCATCGATGAATGCAGATAGCCTACAGTTAGGCTTTCCTTATATTACCTACACCGTATCATTTCTTGAACTTGTGATTCTACCAGCGTCAGTTCATGTGAATATGTATATATATAGCACATCCCATTTCGGGGAAACTCTTGTCATGCGTCAGCTAAGATGAACGGATATACTCGAAGACTGAGGTTCTGATATACAGAACCGTTCCGGAAAAGGATGCATACTAGAGGAAGCACGTAGTAGAAGAAAGGACTTAACCCTTAAAGATGAAATCATAGAAGGAAGAGATTGAAGAAATTTTCAGAAGGAAGCTGAGAATTAAAAAGTAGGCTTTGAAAGCTGGAGGCCTTTGTGCATGACCTAATCTCTCTATTCTTTGAAATCGTGAAAACTTCTTTGTCTTAGCTTCATAGAAATGATCGCGCGATGCCTAGATGTTCATCTGTACTCGTTTGGGAAAACCCAAATCCTTCTTGATTTGAAACCTTTAATCTATTGTATCACGACTATCCTGCCTAATTAATGGCATTCCTGCTAATATCCTCTTCTTGTCAATCGTTCTTAAGATTCTCAGTGAGGACGGTAACACCGTTGTGATTTTGGGAATCGTCTCCTTGCTAGATATATTTTGTAGGTCGGTGTATTGAGCCACGGTGGAGAGTCTCTTCTTGTTAATTCTGTACGATTGTTAAATGATCTGATTGTAAAACCAAAAACCTGTTCATACTTTGACCCACTGATCCTGTCAAGCATGATTCTAACATTCGGATAGCTACTCCAATTCAAATCAAACCTGATTATTTGACACCTAATCATCAACATTTGTTCTGGGATGCTCAGATAAATAACTTTAAATCTTCAAGACTCATACTATGAGTGTATCACACTTGGAAACAAATATTAACGATACTAAAATTTCGAGGGCGAAATTTCTAAAAGGAGGGGAGAATGTAACACCTCTGAAATAAATTGAAAACCTATAAATGTTATAAAACACAATAAAAGTCTGAATTGATTTGGGCTTACCAAAGAAACCTTGCAAAACGAAACTAGCTTTTTGGGCCCAATAAGCCCAATAAGGGCCTGAACTTATAAAAGGCCCATTTAAGGCCCAAATACATGTTTAAGAACTAATTAAACAAGAAACCATGAAACAATGAATTATTAGGTGATTTGAAATCACTATGGAAAGGTCCAAACTAAAAACAGATTCAGAACCCATGCCGGGTAAAATCCGGCAATTTACCGCGTACTACGTCTGAATTCCACTAGGAATTCCTTATAATGGCTTGTCGTCCAATTTATATCCTTGTTAATGCTAACAATATCATAAACAATGCTTGTTGAAAGATTTTTCATCAATCAAGCGTAATCAACAGAAATTCGTAAGCGAAACGCGAAAACCGGTTTGCACCGGCATTTAACTGACGTCTGTTATGACGATCGAGTCTCGTAACTCCAAAAATATTTATCTAATCATTGTTTATTATCATAACATATTGAATTTGATGAATGGTACGTTGTCCGGAATAACTGCGTTCCGAAACGCGACCGTGACGCGAACCGGGTTACGATCAGTAAAACCCGAGAATTCGTCAGATAAGCTTTTAACGTGACCAACATGGGAAGTTGACGCTCAAAATATCATTTTAATACTTAATCGTATATATTTTGATAGAAAAATGATAATATTAACGCTCATTCGATAAAAACGCGTGAAACCGTGGAACGCGTTAGATACGCGATAAGTTACAAACTCGTTTGATTATCCGGCATGTTTTAAATACATAATCTCGGGACACTTATAACGTTTTGTATAAATTGAAACTAACGAAAAACAAATTTAAACGCTACGTGAAAACCTTAACCGAACGTGTGCGAATCGAACCCGTTTCGTTAAACCTAGTATATAAACAACATGTTCCTCATTTAGGGTTTTTTTAAAACAAACATTCAGAGAAGAGAGAAAGAGGCGTGCGACACCCCCTTCTCCCCCCCTGTTCTCTTCAAAACCCGGCCGACCACCGGCCTCCGGCCGATTCCGGCGAGTGAGCGCCAGCCCCGGCTCCCCCTCGACACCCTGAACTCAAAAACGGCCTTGATTTCACCCAAAAACGCGACATAGAGACGCGAATCGAAGGCAAAGTCGGCGGTTGCAGGTCGATTTGGAGGCTGTGGTTGCGCGACGGTGGTGTTGGAGGCTGTGGGTGCGCGATGGTGATGATTTGGAGGCTGTGGTTGCGCGACGATGGTGTTGGGCGGCGGAGGCAGATAATGGTTGACGCTGCGGTGGTGAATTTGTGGTACGAGGTCGCGATGGTGGTGGTGTTGACGTGGTGTTCCTTCACCACCGGGACGACAGCTGAGGTCACGAAGGAAAGGGGGCACCCGAAGGTGTCCCAGACCGCCCCCACTGTCTCTCTTCCCCGGTAAGGCTGACCGAGAACCATACTAGTCGTTTGTCTTTTGATTTCTTGAACTACATACTGAAAATCAGTAGGATCTAGGTTGCATGTATAGATTTGTACCAGATCAAGGCTCGAGGCAGTGGTTGTGATGGTGATGATAGTTGCAGCCGGATTGGGGGTGGTTGGGACGGCAGTGGCTTCGGTTGTGGTGATGGAAAGTGGCTGCATGTGGTTGGTTCTTGATGATGGTTACAAAACATCAATGGTAAGGTAAGCTGGGTTTGTAGTTATGCTATTGTCAGTGATGGTTGTTGTTGTGATTGTGTTTGTGTGTGGCGGCGGTGGATGAAAATAATGTTGTGATGGCTGTTGGTTATGGTTGTTGTTAGGTGTGGTAATGGTGTTGTTGTTGATAGTCAATGGTGGTGTTCGGGTGGCGGCAAGTGACGGCTGCTACAGTGGTGATGATCCGTGATGGTGGTAATGGTGGTAGTGGTTGTCGGGTTATGATGGTGATGAAAGTGGCCGCATGTGGTGGATATTGGTGGTAAAAGACATAACTAAGGTGTTTGGTAACGTGTGATGAGGTTATGGTTGCGTTTGGTTATTTGATAACAATATGGTAGTGTTGTATATAATCTAGTTGCGTTTTAACTAGGTCAAACCTTGGTCACAGCTGTTGGTCAAAGCCGGTCAACCATGGTTAATGGGCAGTCAACACGATGCGGGTCGGAACAAGCGGATACTAGGATGGGAAACGGAAACGTTCGGTATAACCGTGCGCTAAACATCCTTACACGTTTAAGTATGAAGATCCTTTGTGTGTTGAGCCAAATATGTTTAAAATGACAACCAGTTATGAAACATCATGAATCGGTGGGTTAATTGGAAATAACGTGAGCAAATCGCATAATGAAATTGAATTATAATTTGCATAAGTGTGATTGAGCTCGCCTTAAATTAGAATCATGTGATTATAAAACTTATCAAAAATGTTGTATAGTAATAATAATAATGATAATGCTAATAAAGATCTAGAATCGAATTAACAACATCAACACACACACACATATATATATATATATATATATACTCTTATATATTATACAAAACGCTAGTTAAACATATAATCACGAGCTAAATGTGACATAATAAGGTTACTAATACAAACAAGTGTCACTATCGGGAACACCAATATTGTTACCTTGTGCTAATATTATTGTTAATACTCATATACGTATTCCATCGAATGTTTTATTTGTTATTGATCATATTATCTAATATAATGACGAATACGCTTCAATTTGTGAACTAAGACTAATACAATTAAAGAATTTCACTCGCGATTAGTATTACTAGTAATTGAAATAAATAATACTAGTATCATAATAATACTACTACACAATCGTTATCATCATGTGTTACATAAACACTAGCATCACTAACGTTATCTTAGTAATAATATCCTATTCCTAATGAATGGTTAATCAAGCGTTATTACCAACTAGTTCACCATGGATGACATCTATTACTTATAATGTTGATGACAATATTCATAATAGTAGCGTTTGTTTATTGATATAATCGTATAAATCTCATTGTTACTACTAACCTTATCAAAAGTGGTACAAATAATAATACATTGTCACCATTATAACTTTTAGAGATACTTATTAACACAAATATAGCTATTATATACTAACGACTGTTATTTATTATTTCATTACTACGGTTAAAATTATTAATATTAACGTTAAAGTTAATACTAATATCATCTATAAAGATTTAAATCTCCAAATCAACAAATTATTGTTACAATTATTGTACTAAGAATCATTACTCGGATAAGAATATTGATTAATCTAATATGCCCAAATTAGCACATGACAACAAATACTTGTACAAAAGCTAGGATACAACTAGGATACTAAACACCAACATGAAGTCAACTAAAGAGCTCAACCGCACGCATGTAATAGCATAGTGCTAATTCTAAACGTGCATCTTATATGTTCTAATTAGGATTGCTCTGTTGGTGATCATCACTTTTCTTAATCAAGCTCTGAAATTATATAAGGATACGAGGTGAGTTCTCGTGTTCCCCCTTTTTACTTTTATTTTGGGGATGAAGCATGCTCCTTTGAAACTGAAACTCTTATGTGTGATACTGTTTACTGTTTTGCATGATCTTCTGTTTTATGAACTTTGATTGTGCTTACTTGATGCTTGTATGTGGGACTTGATTGGATACCTGCTGATACTTTAGTCATAATCATTAATTCTTTTGTGAACCGCTTGTCCTTACGTGAATAGATCTATTTGGGGAATCCCCCACGCACAGTGGCTCCCGCCACAGGGAGGTACCCCACTGAGATCCTGAGGGGTCGTTTGTGGCATGTAACAGGTTTTGAATAAGATACTATGGTGAACCATCCTAGCAGGAATGGTTCACTGTTCAGAGGCTTGGTTCCTCCCCTACGGGGGATATCCGGTTAAACACAAGTTTAGAAGAGGCCAACCGGGGACCAAGTGCAGGGTTGATTGTGATACCCCACGATGACTGATACTATGATGATGCTTTTAAAATCGAGTGAGATTTTTATAAACTATCACACTAGACTCTAAAACCTTTACTGTGGACTCTTGTAGTTCCTTTTAAATTGTTTTGAAACTTTAACCACTTGAACTCACCAACTTTATGTTGACACTCTTTTCTTTTTGAGCATGTCTTCAGGTACAGCTAGTGAGAATAGTTGAGCTATAGAAGTTACCAAATCCGAAGCAAGATATGAGGGTAGAGGTTAAAGACACAAGTCGAGCCTAGAAGCCTTAGTTATCGAAGCTCCAAGAAATGTTTCCCGAGAGATGGATCACGACACCCATAGATCATAGATTGAAGCACCTTGTGAATTGGAAATAAAGCCAATATTTTAATGTAAATATTATGTGACACTGTTTAATAAACCATTTAGTTTCCGCTGCAATTTGGTTGTTGTTTACTAATCGTGACGTCCCGCCTCTCTGGGCCCGGGGTGTGACAATTGTACATGTCATAGATTTCACAGTCCTCTGTAGTCTTTTAAACAACTGTTTATTAACTTTCGATGTTGACGCAATGTATGATCCTTGTTAGATTGAGGTGTCAACAGGTTAACTTGTTTTTGGTTTGACAAATTTTGTTTTTGATTTGACAATTTGTTCTTTGTCATATTAATTTTATACTAATTTTGTTTTTGATTTGACAATTTGTTCTTTGTCATATTAATATTTGACTTTTGTACTTGAACTTCATTCTTGGATTCCATAGACATAAATCTTTTAATGACAGCGGAAGACTTTGAATCTGAACCTGTTTTCAAATCAGAGTTTGATTTGTTCTTAGGAGTTGTTTCACTTCTTGAATTGAGTTCATGTTTAGCATACCAGCAGACACAAATTTCAATTGGTTTAAATGTTGTTGCTTGATTTGTCTGAATTTCTTGACTTTTAAATTGATCAGTTTTAGCTTTAGTCAATTTTCTTCTTCTTCTTGGGTTCCTTGATTTTGAAGAACTTGATTTTATTTGGGATTGAACATCTTCAGGTGAAGATTTCTTTTCATTTTCTTTCTGTTTTAAATCATAAGAGTTTGAATCCTTTGATGTTCCTTCTTCTTGTTTTGCTTTATCTTTGTTTTTGATCATCACCTCTTCAATCACGGATCCTTTTGAACAAAATTTTTCTTACTTTTCTATTTTGGTTCATATGATTTAACTTTTATTAGATGACCATTATTAATCTTTGAAGAAAAAGATTAATCTTTTCAGTATCTTTTTCTTCAAAGATTTCTACATTAGTTTTCTCATCTTCACTATCAGAAATCTTGTTTTTGTTTTGGAACGCTTTAAGTTTAGCCTTGTTTTCAGGAAAATTATCATGCGTGTTGAAATGTTCTGGTAAAGTTTTAGTTTGAAAGGATCTCAGCATCTAGTTTGATCAATTAGATTGGATTTGCAGCAGAATTAGTACACGAATTAGAACAAACTATAGCAAGAACACAATAGATATATCAATGAAACAGTACGGTTATAGAGAGAAAGAGAATTTCTGTAAAAGGATGTATTTCATTCAACACATGCTTCGGCAATGTTACAATTAGGTCACCTTTCCTTTTATAGGGAAAGATGACGTCAGCTGATGTCACTTGACAGTGACATCTAACCGTTATTACAACAAACTACTGAAATAAACACAACTACTGAAAATGTCAAACAACTGACATCTTCTTACAAAAGACAAGTGTTAACTACACTACAACTACTGAAAAGAAACTACTGAACTACAACGTCTGAAGAACATTGTAAGGCCCCGTTCCCGGGCACCTCACAGTTGGTCATTCATTGCACTTCGAACATATTGTTTACATATACTAAGTAGAATAATGCAGCGGAATTGATAAAAGTACATTCTCATTTCATCATAAAAGCTTTTACAAAGCATTACATCGTTGATTCGAATACAAAATATATATTTTCTTTTCATTACATAACATTACAATGATTGTTGCGGAAGCATATGAAACCGAGGATTTCTTAAGTAATCCCGTTTATCTGAATCCTCAACAAATCAAAAAGGTCATAAACAGTGACCTCTAGTACAAAAACATTAAAACTACATCTAAAGAAGATTCCTTAAGGAACACTTGCATGCATCATAAAATGTTGCAGCATTATCAAAAGGAGAATGCCATCCCAAAAGAGCTGAGTAGCCGCCTCGTGCCATCCTCAGCAACACTACCTGTCAACTGGAAACACATAAAAAGTCAGCGTTGCTGAGTGAGTTCTAGCTTTATAAATAACATACTTCTCCTTTGTTTAACCGTTCTTTACTTACATGCGGTCACACAACATACGGACACATAGATAATATTATTATTATCTTCATCATTCCTTTGTTAGCTTTTCATTGCGTACCGTTCATCATTATCATTCACATTCTTTCGTTCGTACGTATCTTATTTTTATTCATTCATTCATTCATTACTTGCGTTCGTACATTCATGTCATTCATACATTCATTACTTACGCACAATCATTTCTTTCATTCATACGTTAATTACATTCATTCGTACGTTCATTACTTCCGGTGACACGTACAATACCCTGAACATCATGCATTACTGCTGGTGCTGGACCTATGATGATTAATCACAAACGTTGTGCACACATGCCGATCCAGTCACCTAGGGTAGGTACATGCACCACTTATCTTTCCTCTTTCATTCTGGATCAATGCCATATGCTATACCCCGAACATTATGCACGAAGCTGGTGCTGGACCTGTGATGATCAATCACGAACGTTGTGCACTCATGCCGATCCAGTCACCTAGGGTAAGCGGCAAGGATCCCATACATATGGTCAATCACAAAGACTGACCCTAATGTGCATCCTTCGGGTAGCTAACCCACACACCGTTGAGCTAACACCTGCTAGGGGTGTGCACCTCCATACATTTGCTTGCAAGCCTTTCTTACATTCATTCGTTCTTCATTAATGCGTGCATTCATTCATCATGTTCCCCTTTCATTATCTTTCACTTTACGTTCTTATTACTTTCATTTCATTCATTAACATAGCACGTAAAGTCAAGAAAAGATAAACATACATCGACATAAGGAACATCGATACTTACAAATCATGAGTCATTACCATCATATAAGGCTACATCATACTTATCATACATACATCATACCTATACATGCAATACCATCTCTCTCCTCATACGCAACAGCCCTATTTGAGCGATTGGACATACTTCAGTCGCATGGCCTCCATGCGACTGGATCGTGCGATTGGGCAACCGGCGAATAGGCATACAATCGTGTGAATGAACACTAGGCGATAGAGCATCGTGCGACTAGGACTGATGCGAATAAGCCCCTATGCGACTGGACTCTCAGTCGTACGATTGGGCACTAGGAGAATGAGCATTTATGCGACTGGGCGTCCAGTCGTGCGATTGAACCTCAGTCGTACGACTGAATATCAGTCGTTCCTCAATCGTGCGACTGGCTCTCCAGTCGTCTAGCCCTAACTGGGCAGCGAATGGAGTTCATCACGAACTGCAGCCACGACCTACAGCCTTCAAACCCTTCAAAACTCATCTTAAGCCTAAATTAGCCCTCCCAAACCTCAGGGATTCATACTAGAACATCATACAAGCATATACAAGTCCTAAATCATATCTTAAACACATTACACAAGTTTTCACCCAAATGGGTCAAACATACACTTTTTCAAAAATGGGTTTATATGTGTTCCAGCCCCAAATCATTGAAAACAAGTAAATGTGGGGTCTTAGAACTCACATAATCAAGGAGAAGATGAAGAGCTTCGTTTGGAGTAGCCACTCGACAAATTTAGAGCCCGAATCACCACTTTCTCTCTTTCTTTCTCTTCTTTCTCTTCTTTCTATGTTCTCTCTCTCTGCTCTTTCTCCCGACTAAAATGTGCAAGTATGGGGAGGGGAGATGGCTGCCCCTCCTTTATAGCTACAGCTCAATCGCCCCAAACTCCAGCCGACTGGGCCTCCAGTCGCCTGAACACCATGCGACTGGACCTCCAGTCGCATGAGTTCCATGCGCTTGAACCTTTAAGCATCCGAGCTCCATGCGATTGGTCCCCCCAGTCGCATGAGTTCCATACGACTGAGACTCAGTCGCATGACACTCCAAAAAGTCAAACTTCCGGGTGTTACAAGTCCACCCCCTTATTTAGGTTTCGTCCCTGAACCCTGTTATTCCTCGAACAATCGTGGGTAATGCTGTCTCATTTCATCTTCCGTCTCCCACGTTGACTCGGATCCCTTCCTATGCCTCCACTGTACACGCACAAGAGGAACCACTTTATTTCTCAGCCGCTTCTCTTTTCTATCGATAATTGCCACTGGTTGCTACACATAGTTGAGCCGTTCATCAACTTTGATATCCTCCAGTGGAACAATCATATCTTTATCGGCTTAACACTTTCTCAGATGAGATACGTGGAAGGTTGGGTGAATTCCACTTAACTCATCTGACAATTCCAACCTATAGGCCACCTCTCCTACACGGGCAATAATTCGGAAAGGGCCTATATACCGCGGGCTCAGTTTGCCCTGCTTTCGGAACCGAATAATTCCTTTCCAAGGTGAGACCTTCAACATAACCCGGTCACCCACCTGGAACTCAATCGATCTGCGTCGTTTATCGGCATACGACTTCTGTCAGTCTTTGGCTGCCTTCATGTAGGCCTTGATCCTTTCAAGCTTTTCAGTCGTAGCCTCGATCACCTCGACTCTCCCTAATTCCTTCTGACCAATATCACCCCAACATACGGGTGTCCTGCATCTCCTACCGTATAGCATTTCATAAGGTGGCATGCCAATACTGGCATGATAGCTATTGTTGTACGAGAATTCAGCTAATGGTAGGTGGTCATCCCAGCTTCCCCCAAAATCAATCACACATGCCCGGAGCATGTCCTCTAATGTCTGAATGGTCCTTTCTGACTGACCATTAGTTTGGGGATGATAAGCCGTACTAATATGTAATCTTGTCCCCATGGCAGCGTGGAATTTCTTCCAGAATTCGGATGTAAACCGGGTGTCGCGATCAGACACAATTGACACCGGTACACCATGACGAGTCACAATCTCTTTGATGAAAAGATTGGCCAACCTCTCGGATGAGTATGTCTCACGTATCGGTAGGAAGTGAGCACTCTTCGTCAAGCGGTCCACTATGACCCATATGGCATCATACCCTTCCGGGGTACGCGGCAACTTCGTAATGAAAACCATGGTGATGTGCTCCCACTTCCATTCCGGTATATCCAAAGGTTGAATCTTTCCATACGGCTTTTGGTGCTCTGCCTTTACTTGGAAACAAGTGAGGCATTTACTCACATACTCCACCACATCACGCTTCATTCCCGGCCACCAATAATCTTTCTTCATGTCTTGGTACATCTTGGTAGCACCGGGATGAATGGAGTATCGAGTCTTGTGGGCTTCGTCCATAATCTTCCCTCGTAGATCCCCAAGACGAGGAATCCACATCCGCCCAAAACGGGTTCTAACACCAAACGTGTTTTCACCCAACTCCGTGACCAGACCTCTCATTCTTTCTGAGTTAAGATGATCTTCCTTCAGTGCCCTATCTTGAAATTCTTTGACTTGTTTCATCACATCCGAGGTCATAATCAGTTGGTAGGCCTTTACCCGTATCGGCTCGGGCCTCTCCTTTCGGCTAAGGGCATCCGGGACCACATTGGCTTTGCCCGGATGGTAATGGATCTCACAATCATAATCTTTTATCAGCTCCAACCATCGCCTCTGCCTCATGTTTAAATCCTTCTGTTCGAAGAAGTACTTCAAGCTCTTGTGGTCGGTAAAGATTGTGCACTTCGTTCTGTAGAGATAGTGCCTCCAAATTTTTAATGCAAAGACCACAGCTGCTAGCTCCAAGTCATGAGTAGGATAATTAACCTCATGAACTTTCAGCTGTCGGGATGCATAGGCTATAACCTTTCCTCTTTGCATTAACACGCACCCCAACCCCGAGTAGGAAGCATCAGAATAAACCACCAAGTCTTCACTTCCATCGGGTAATGCCAATACAGGAGCTTGGGTCAACCTCGCCTTTAATTCTTCAAACGCTTTCTCATGAGCTTGACCCCACATAAACTTTTAATCTTTCCGGGTCAACTTGGTCAGTGGAGAAGCAATCTTGGAGAAGTCTTGAATAAATCTTCTGTAATAGCCCGCCAAACCCAAGAAACTGCGGATCTCGGATGGCGTCTTTGGAGACTTCCATTGCATCACTGCTTCCACTTTTGCCGGATCGACCATAATCCCCTCCGGGTTAACCACGTGACCCAAGAATTGGACTTCACGCAACCACAATGCACACTTGGAGAACTTGGCATACAATTTCTCCCTTCTCAACGTTTCCAACACCTCTCGAATGTGACCGGCATTCTCTATTTCGCTCCTTGAATAAATCAGGATATCATCAATAAACACAATCACTGATTTATCCAACATCGGCCGACACACTCGGTTAATCAGGTCCATAAAAGCAGCCGGCGCATTGGTCAACCCAAAAGACATGACAAGAAACTCGTAGTGATCGTAGTGCGTACGAAAAGCTGTTTTAGGGATATCCTGTTCCTTCACTTTTAGCTGATGGTAGCCCGATCGAAGATCTATTCGTGAAAACCAACTGGCGCCTTGAAGCTGATCAAACAAATCATCGATTCTCGACAAGGGATATCTGTTATTCACCGTCAACTTATTCAGCTCGCGGTAGTCGATGCACATCCTCATACTACCATCTTTCTTCTTTACGAACAGGACCGGAGCACCCCAAGGTGAGATACTCGGTCTTATGAACCCCTTATCTAGCAGTTCTTGCAACTGCTCCATCAACTCTTTTATTTCTGTCGAGCCAATCGATACGGTGCCTTGGTGACAGGTTGAGCACCCGATATCAGGTCAATCTGGAACTCGATCTCTCGGTCAGGTGGCAATCCCGATAAGTCTTCCGGGAACATGTCTGGAAAAGCACACACAACCGGAACATCAGATAGTTGTGGTGTTGGCGTTTACACATCATTCACATAACATAAGTAGGTGCTACATCCACGTCTCATACACTTTCCTGCCACAGCCATTGAGATCACCTTCGGAATTGTAGTAACCCGATCAACATAAACTGTCAGTGAACTACCGTCGGGCACTGTCAAGTGAATCATCTTCTTGCGACACACAATGTTCGCCTCAAAGTACGCCAACCAATCCATCCGAAGCACCAAATCGAAACCACCTAAAGTCATCGCAAAGGGTCTAATCAGAAATTTGTGGCCCTTTAATTCCACATCACAACCCTCTATCACCTCGGAAATCCTGGTAGACTTTCCTATCGCGGTTTCTACATCAAACGGTACGTCGACATGTCTACTTCTAACAGGCAGTTTGGCACAGAAAACAGCAGAAATAAAACTCCTACTGGCACTTGAATCAAATAATACAGAGGCTAAAGTTTGGTTCACCAAGAACGTACCGAACACAACATCAGGGTCCGTTCTAGCCTCCTCTTTCTTCATCGTGAATGCCCTAGCGCTTGCCCTCGGCCCTTCACTTCCCGTCTTCTTCGCCCCTAAACCCTCAGCCCTCGGCTTCTTACAGTCCTTACTTATATGTCCACTTTCTCCACTGTTGAAGCACCTCGCGCCCTTACAATCTCTAGACATATGACCAGGCTTCCCACACCTAAAACTAACATTGAACCCCCATCTGCACTCACCACCGTGCTCCTTCCCACATTTCCAAAACTTTCTCGACCCTGTACCTGACATGACCACACGGCGATAATCCACCCGTGCCTTCTTGTTACTCGTCGAAGTATCACCTTGACTAAACCTCTTCCCCTGCCAATTTCTCTCACCACCTCCCTTCTTACTACCCTCAGCCTTCACCACCACAGCCCGTTCATCATATAATCTCCCTTCCAAATCCACTACCGACCTGAAGGTGCTTGGTCAGCAGAAATTAGGTGCCAATGGATTTCAGCTGGCAGCCCCTGAATATATCGATTAATCTTTCGAGACACCGGCGTCACCTGATCCGGCACCATTCTCGCCATCTCATTAAACTTCGTGGTGTACTGTTGGTGGGTCATCATCCCCGCCTCCAACTGCATGAACTCTCTCTCAACTTTATCCATCTCTTGACGAGGACTGAACTCCTCGATCACCATCCTTTTCAGCTCGGACCGCTTTATTCTTCCAATGGACCTGCTACCCTCGGCTTGGACTATGTTGTCCCACCAGCATAAAGCCGAACCTGTGAAAGAGTGGGTAGCAAACTTCACATTTTTGTCCTCTTGGCACCCACTAATATCAAGGATAGCCTCCATTTCTCTCACCCATTGGTGAGCACCAGCAGCGGTGCCATTACCGTCAAAAGTAGGGGGCTTGCACCTCATAAACACCCCGTAGTTACAACCCCATGTTGTCTCCCATACAGGCTCCTCCCTGAGGACCGGTTCCTCACTCGTTTTTCATCTTCGCATACAGCCTTTATCACTTCGGTCACTACAGATGGTAAAATCATCTGCATGACCTGTTGTACTTCTTTGACCACTGCCTCTTTTACCGAGGCCCTTAGATCAGCGCTTTCGTCTACCCCCTCCTGATAAGTGGTTTCAGGTTCTTCAGGAACCTCCTTCTCCACTCTCGGTCTTCCACTTGTGGCCCGCGGTTCAGCACCACGTCCACCACCACCTCCACCACGTGAAACTTTAGATGATCTACCACCGACCATCTTCTATCACACTGAAAGATTTAAACACCAACACGGTCATTCAAGGAAATAGCTCAGTTTAAGTCAAGTATGGTAAGTCCCTAATATAGTGGCCAGTTGTGATTAGCCACTTACTTTACTCTTCGTACCCAGAGCATACCTGTCCTGACTACATTAGTATCTAAATCTAACAGTAACATGTAAACACATAACATGCGCACATAATACCGGTTAACTTTAAGAAAATACGTGATGGCACGCAGCTACTCAGATGGCATTCTTCCCCTTTCTGTCCCATTTTTAGTTTAAGTTTAGGTTTATTTTGAAAATTTACACATTTCACTTAAACTTTGACTCTGATACCAACTTGTAAGGCCCCGTTCCCAGTCACCTCACAGTTGGTCATTCATTGCACTTCGAACATATTGTTTACATGTACTAAGTAGAATAATGCAGCGGAATTGATAAAAGTACATTATCATTTCATCATAAAAGCTTTTACAAAGCATTACATCGTTGATTCGAATACAAAATATATATTTTCTTTTCATTACATAACTTTACAATGATTGTTGCGGAAGCATATGAAACCGAGGATTTCTTAAGTAATCCAGCTTCTCTGAATCCTCAACAAATCAAAAAAGTCATAAACAGTGACCTCTAGTAAAAAAACATTAAAACTACATCTAAAGAAGATTCCTTAAGTAATCCCGTTTATCAGGATCCTCAAGGAACACCTGCATGCAACATAAAATTTGGCAGAATTATCAAAAGGAGAATGTCATCCCAAAAGAGCTGAGTAGCCGCCTCGTGCCATCCTCAGCAACACTACCTGTCAACTGGAAACACATAAAAAGTCAGCGTTGCTGAGTGAGTTCTAGCTTTATAAATAACATACTTCTCCTTTTTTTAACCGTTCTTTACTTACATGCGGCCACACAACATACGGACACATAGATAATATTATTATTATCTTCATCATTCATTCGTTAGCTCTTCATTACGTACCATTCATCATTATCATTCACATTCTTTCGTTCGTACATATCTTATTTTCATTCATTCATTCATTCATTCATTACTTGCGTTTGTACATTCATGTCATTCATACATTCGTTACTTACGTATGATCATTTCTTTCATTCATACGTTCATTACATTCATTCGTATGTTCATTACTTCCGGTGACATGTACAATACCCTGAACATCATGCATTACTGCTGGTGCTGGACCTGTGATGATTAATCACGAACGTTGTGCACACATGCTGATCCAGTCACCTAGGGTAGGTACATGCACCACTTATCTTTCCTCTTTCATTCTGGATCAATGCCATATGCTATACCCCGAACATTGTGCACGAAGCTGGTGCTGGACCTTTGATGATTAATCACGAACGTTGTGCACTCATGCTGATCCAGTCACCTAGGGTAAGCGGCAAGGATCCTATACATATGGTCAACCACAAAGACTGACCCCAATGTGCATCCTTCGGGGTAGCTAACCCGCACACCGTTGAGCTAACACCTGCCAGGGGTGTGCACCTCCATATATTTGCTTGTAATCCTTTGTTACATTCATTCGTTCTTTCATTAATGCATGCATTCATTCATCATGTTCCTCTTTCGTTATCTTTCACTTTACGTTCTTATTACTTTCGTTTCATTCATTAACATAGCATGTAAAGTCAAGAAAAGATAAACGTACATCGACATAAGGAACATCGATACTTACAAATTATGAGTCATTACCAACATATAAGGCTACATCATACTTATCATACATATATCATGCCTGTACATGCAATACCATCTCTCTCCTCATACGCAACAGCCTTATTTGAGCGATTGGACATACTTCAGTCGCATGGCCTCCATGCGACTGGATCGTGCGATTGGGTAACCGGCGAATAGGCATACAATCGTGCGAATGAACACTAGGCAATTGAGCACCGTGCGACTACGACTAATGCGAATGAGTCCCTATGCGACTAGACTCTCAGTCGTACGATTGGGCACTAGGAAAATGTGCTTTTATGCGACTGGGCCTCCAGTCGTGCGATTGAACCTTAGTCGTACGACTGAATATCAGTCATTCCTCAATCGTGTGACTGGCTCTCCAGTCGTCTAGCCCTAACTGGGCAGCGACTGGAGTTCATCACGAACTGCAGCCGCGACCTACGGCCTTCAAACCCTTCCAAACTCATCTTAAGCCTAAATTAGCCCTCCCAAACCTCAGGGATTCATACTAGAACATCATACAAGCATATACAAGTCCTAAATCATACCTTAAACACATTACACAAGATTTCACCCAAATGGGTCAAACATACACTTTTTCAAAAAATTTTTTATATGTGTTCCAGCACTAAAATCATTGAAAACAAGTAAATGAGGAGTCCTAGAACTCACATAATCAAGGAGAAGATGAAGAGCTTTGTTTGGACTAGCCACTCTACAAATTTTAAGCTCGAATCACCACTTTCTCTCTTTCTTTCTCTTCTTTCTCTGTTCTCTCTCTCTGCTCTCTCTCCCGACTGAAATGTGCAAGTGTGGGGAGGGGAGATGGCTGCCAGCTACAGCCTCGCCCCAACTCCAGCCATGTCGACACCATGGACCCTCCAGTCGCATGAGTTCCATGCGGTTGAACCTTCAATCATCCGAGCTCCATGCGATTGGCCCCCAAGTCGTATGAGTTCCATCGACTGAGACTCAGTCGGATGACACTCCAAAAAGTCAAACTTCCGGGTGTTACAAACATGCGCTTCAGACGTTTACAAACTACTGAAATAGAAAAGAAACTACTGAAAAGAAAAGGCTGAAAGGAAACAATCACAACAACTGAAGAATACTTCTTCAGCTGTTGTGACAAACTCTGAAGGCTTCAGTACTTGACTTCAGACTTGAACTTCAGTTGTTGTCATCAGTTGATGTCTTCAGTTGTTGTCATCAGCTGATGTCTTCTGTCTTTGTCTTCAGTCTTTGTACATCAACTGATGGTCTTTAGTAGATTAGTCTTTAGCTGATGAAGTCTTCAGTACTTTAGTCTTCAGCTGATGGTCTTCAGTACTTTAGTCTTCAGCTGATGATCTTTAGCACTTTAGTCTTCAGCTGATGAAGTCTTCAGTCTTTGTCAAACAGCTGATGAGGCCTTCAGCAGTTGTTGTGATGTCTTGTGGGACTTAAAGGTTTTTCTGATCTGGCTCATTGGTTCTTTTGGTCCAACAAACTCCCCCTGAACCAATGTAGCCAAAACCTTTAAGCTTATTGAATGTCCCACTTATTGAGGCAGAAAGATTTGGTCTTTCTCTTCTGGATCAGCTCAGAAATGACTCATATCAGCACAAGCCTGGGAAGAAGACTCCGATCTGATTAGCAAAGGATGGATAGGAACTCAGTCTTGGGGAACTAGACACAGAGCTGTTACCCCATCCATGAGACCTACTTCCCAACTATAAGCCTATATGATTCTCTTGTGTAGGCTTCTAAAAATACTATATGTTCCTCCATGGTGAGCTCTTCTGCCCCTCCCTCAAAGAATCCTTCAGGCCCATAAAACTCAGAAAGGTATTTGACCTGTTTTCCATTTTTGAACTCCACTGTTGTGATCTCTCTGTATGCAAATTCATCAGGGTGATTACCCTCTAGTAGTAAATTGAGCTCATCCTTCCTGATTTCCTCAAGCCTCTTATACACCAACCCTTTCTTCACCATTCTATTTTGCTGCATCTTTGTGGGGGCATATTAAATGTATAGGCCTTCTTGAAATCTTCAAGGATCTCCCAGGGTGATACTACAATAGCAAGTGTGATAACTGCATCTACAATCTTTTTCACTTGCCCATTGTATCTCTAAGGTATGTTATTATTTTGGATCCTATGAGACACCCTAGGACCGGGCCAAATCCTCACTCTCTCCTTTTGTTATTGAAATGTATGCTTGAGAGTGTATAGTCTCTGAGCTTGTTTCCTCATGTTTATGATTGATGAGGTGGCTGCATATGCTTTGTCAACCCTCTTCAACAATTCCTCATCATGGTGTTTGTGAAGCTCTTCTTCTTCAATCTTCACTTTCACAGTCTGCCTTTGGAGCTCAAGAGTAATTGTTGAAGGGAGACTTTTGGCCTTTGGCATAGGAATAACAGCAGAGATAGGCAGCCTATCTTCTTCCTCATCATCTTCTTCTTCTTCATCTTCAAGCCTCAACACCCTTCTCTTCCTCTTCAAGGGTGCATCATCGGCTATTAGTTTTGTGGGAAAGGGAGTTGGTTTTGATGGTTGTGGTGTGGTTTGTTTTTGTGTGGGAAATTGGGCAGGCTGTTCTAGCAGTTTGGATATGAGTGAGTCTTTAGTTTGCTTAGCTAGAGCAGTCCTGTTCCTAGCACCGGCTTCACTTAGGGCTTCTATGATCAGCCCATTGGTAAATACCTCAGACGAACAGATCTTGGTGGTTATTGCCAATATGCTGTCCCTGGACCATGACTTGATCTCCAGGACTGATCTCCCCAGATACTTACAAATGAATCTTGCCATAGCCTCAAGTCTCTCCTTCTCTTCTTGGCTATAGCAAGACATCGGTATTCAATTTCCTTAACTTCCAACCTCCTTATCTATGTATCTAGCTCCGCAGTGTCAAAGCCTTGCCTAAACAGCTGATCAATGATGTTATCCATTGACCTGCTATGTTTAGCATCAGCCTCCTTGACAAGGACTGCTAGCTCCTTCTCATTCTCCTTTTCTCCACCCTTTGCCTTTTTATATGTGTCATTAAAGTCTTTTTCACTTTCAGTCACTTTCTCCATTTATGTTCCCTTCTTACTCTCCTTCTCCTTCTCAGTCTCCACTACTATCTCCCTCTCATATTCCACCTCTTTCTCTTGATGTCTTTCACTGACTGAGTCTCCCCTTTTTGGTTGCATTGGTTACAAGGGTTTAACTTCAGAAAGCTTCTTGGTCATAGCATTATCCACCATGGTTTGTATGTTTGAGGCAAGCCTCTCATGAAGGGTTTTATTCACTATATCAGTGATAATGGGTGTGATGAGAGGCAGGAAATTTTGAAAGATAGCAACCATTTGCTCAGAGAGGTTCTGTCCCTGAGCAATGGTGCCCGAAGTAGAGGCTGGTGGTCAAGATTTTAGGAGTGGCTCTGTGTGTAGGAGGAGACCTTCAAATGAAGGTGCCATCTGTGGGTTTATGGTGGCAGATGGACTTGATTCTTTAGAGAATTTGGTAAGTAGCTCTTTTAATCTACTTACCTCTTCCTCAAGAATAGTGTTCTGGGCTAGAACATCATAAAAGAAGCCCAGGTCATCATCAGTGTTAGCTGAATCACCTGACCTCCTGATTAGATCAAGATGTACATGTGTTGAGTGTGGCCAGCTTCATCCTGTTCATGTGCTGAAGCAGGGGAAGTGGCAGCCTCACCAGATGTTCTCATCTCCTCTTCCACACTGGGAGATGGAACATTGTATTCCCTGTGCTGTGGGATCTCATCAACACTTGGATCCTCCCTCTCAATGGTTGGGGTTTTCCCAGTTGTTATAGGTGTCTGGGGAGAGGGTGGAGTGTTAAGATGAGTCAGCACTTCTGCGATGATGAATGTTGTGCTTTGAGGGGCGGTTCCAGTGGGAGATGGGGTTGAAGCAGTTTGCACCTGGGGAGATTGGTGCTTTTCAATGGCAACCTCCTCAAGTGAGAAAGGTTCCAGATGTGTGGCTGCCCGAAAATGGTTGCATCAGGATCCTGTTGAGAGGATGCCTGAGCGGTTGTGGTTGGTGGAGTCGTGGTAACTGCTGGGAGAATACTGCCAGCAGTTACTGCCTGCCTTAGTTGAAACTGCTGAGACCATGGTTTTGTCCTTCAGATGTTGCAAACGACTGAAGACTTGTTATTAATCATCAGTAGTTAATAACTACTGAAGATATGGTTTTCATCTTTAGACGTTGTAAACAACTGAAGACTTGGTGTTGGTCATCAGTAGTTGTAAACTACTGAAGACATGGTTTGGCTTCAGTTGTTGTAAACAACTGAGGACTTGGTGTTAGTCATCAGTATTGTAAACTACTGAAGACATGGCTTGGCTTCAGTTGTTATAAACAACTGAGGACTTGGTGTTAGTATCAGTAGTTGTAAACTACTAAAGACATGGTTTTGTCCTTCAGTTGTTTTGAAATGAAACAACAGATGTTGGAATCAGCAGAAGAGTACATTTACTCACCAGCTATTGTCGTCAATTCAGTTGTTTCATTCTGACCTCAACACTTACTCATCAGACTTTGTCTGATTTTCAGATGTTTCATTGGCCTTCAGCTCTTGTGAATATTTATTCTTCAGCTCTTGTGAACAGATGTTCATAAGATCTGATGAAATAAATTATTCTTCAGAGCTTATGAACAAATATTGTCTTCAGTACTTATGTGTAAGATTACTTATGAGTACTTGTGGACAAAATTTGTTTTTCAGTACTTATTTGTGAAAACTAGGCATCAGTAGTTATCACTACATCAGTAGTTGTAACTACATCAGTTGTTTTCAACAAATAATACACTTTAGTACTTTGAAGTATTTAGTAGTTCAGTAGTTATGAAAAATGTTGAAGACTAAATAACTCATCAGTACTTATTTTTGACTTTTGTATACCAATGCTCATCAGTACTTGTCTGATCAGCACTAGTATTAGTCAGTTTATTCCAGCTGCAGCATACCAAGCCTTAGCACCAGATTTTGAAAAGTGGCACTATCTAAAGGCTTAGTAAATATATCTGCAAGCTCATCAGCACTAGGCACAAACTTGGATCAATCAGACCTTTTTCATAGCAATCCCTAATAAAGTGATGTCTGATCTCAATATGTTGGTCCTAGAATGCTGGACTGGATTCTTAACAATACAAAGAGCTGAAGCACTATCCATTAGTAATGGAGTCATAGTCTCTGTAATGCCATAATCCAGTAATTGATTCTAAAGCCAGATTACCTAGGATGTAGAACTTGCAGCAGCAATGTACTCTGCTTTAGGAGTTGATGTAGCAATATATGTTGTTTCTTACTCTGCCAAGAAACTAAACAATTGCCTAGGAATTGGCATCCTCCAGAATTTGATTTTCTGGTCACTTTGCACCCTGCATAGTCACTATCAGAGAAAGCAACTATTTGTAAGAATGCCCAGTGGAATACCAAAGACCTAGAGATTGAGTACCTTGCAAATATCTAAAGATCTATTTGACTGCAATCAAATGGGATTCTTTAGGTGCCGCCTGGAATCTAGCACAGACACAAGTTGCAAATATAATTTCTGGTCTAGAAGCTGTAAAGTGCATCAATGACCCAATCATACATCTGTAAAGGGTTTCATCAACCGCTTTACCTTTCTGATCAACATCCAGTTGTGTGGTGCTGCTCATAGGAGTAGAACAAGGCTTACAGTTTTATAAATCAAACTTATTCAAAAGATCCTTTGTGTATTTGGACTGATGAATGAAAGTTCCATCAGCCCTTTGTTTGATTTGCAAAACTAGAAAGAACTGTAATTCTCCCATGGCACTCATTTCAAACTTTTGCTGCATCAGCTTTGTGAATTCATCACACAACTGTGGATCAGAGGATGTAAAAATAATATCATTAACATAAATTTGATCAAGTAGCTTATGCTGTCCCACTTTCTTTATGAATAAACTTTTATCAATGGAGCCTCTAGTGAAATTATTTTGTAGAAGAAAATTTGATAATGTTTCATACCAGGCTCTAGGAGCTTGTTTCAACCCATATAGAGCCTTATCAAGCTTATACACCCAATTAGGATGTTTATTGTCCTCAAAACCTGGTGGTTGACACACATAAACTTCCTCTTTTATTTTACCATATAAAAAGGCACTTTTGACATCCATTTGAAAAACTTTAAGATTATGAAAGGCAACATAAGCTAAGAACAATCTAATTGCCTCCAGTCTGGCTACAGGGGCAAAGGTTTCATCATAATCGATACCTTCTTCTTGTGCAAATCCCTGTACAACCACCCTGGCCTTGTTCTTAACAATTTGGCCTTTCATCTGTTTTATTCCTAAACACCCATTTAGTGCCTATTGCACACTTACCTTGGGGTAAAGGAACAAGCTCCCACACTTGCTGCTTTTTGAACTGAGGAAGCTCAAGCTGCGTGGCTTCAACCCAACCATTGTCTCTTAATGCAACATGGTAGTTCTTTGGCTCTTGCTGACTGATGAAGAGGGCATAGAAGCAAAAATTGGACAATTGATTTTTGGTTGAAACTCCAGCATTGATATCACCAATGATTGAGACATTGGGTGATTCTTCAGCTCTTGATAAACAATGAGATCTGTGCAAGTGTTTGTAGGACCTTCAATAGCAACAGATGATGACGCAGATTCTTGACACCATGTAGGAGAAGGCAACTCAAATGAAGTAGATGATTCAGAAATCTCATCAGCATTGTTGTGGATGGAACTGCTGAAGCTACAGGAGCATCAGGTTTAGATCACTCAGGCAGTTGGTCACTAAACCAGAAAAGGTGAGTACTGTCTACCTCATCATCAGTACCACCAGGTGGAGAACTGTTGACAGGACCAACAGCTGGAGCCTAATAAGGAACATGTTGCAGTATGTCCAAATCAAATAACTCTACAGGGTTTTGTGGAATCTTATCCTTTGGAGATTAATTAAACTTCACATGCAAAGTCTCTTCAACTATCTTTGTTCTACAGTTGAAAACTCTGTATGCCTTGCAAGTAGATGAATAACCAACAAAATACCCTGCATCCACCTTTGATTCAAACTTCTGGAGTGGATTGCTTGTGTTGAGAATGTAACAGGGACACCCAAATGCTCTAAAGAATGAAATCAAAGGGGCAAAATGATGTAGCAATTCATAAGGAGTCTTCATCAACCTCTGATTCACTAATACCCAATTTTGCACATAGCAAGCTGTATTGACAACTTCAGCCCAAAAAGTCAATGGCGAACCTGAGTCAGCCAACATTGACCTTGCAGCTTCAATAAGGGTCATGTTCTTTCTCTCCACCACTCTATTTTGTTCAGGAGTTCTTGGGATGCTGAACTGCCTCTTGATTCCCTTTGACATGTAGAAGTCATTAAGTGTGTGATTTCTAAATTCTGTGCCATTATCACTCCTCACACACTTGACTGGGAGGGAATACTGCTTCTCCACATATAACACAAAGTTCATCATAGCTTTTGCAGCTTCATCTTTGGAATGCAAGAAGAAAGTCCATACAAATCTGGAGTAATCATCCACAATTACCAGACAGTTCTTCTTTGCCATGCTCATCACTCTGACAGGACCAAAAAGATCCATATGCAATAATTGCAAGTAGGCAGTGGACTTTGGCTCTTCTATTGGAGGGAATGAGACTTTGTGTTGCTTCCCCTTTAAACAAGCAGTGCAGTTGTCTTCACATTTGAACTCCTTCATAGGCAACCCTCTTACTAAACCATGGTGTATCAGCTGGTTCATGTTTTGAGATTCACATGACCCAGCCTTCTATACTATAAAGTAGATTCTTGAGGAGTAGCCTTTGAGAATAGGCATGGATGGCCTTTTAGATCTATTTTCTTGGAAAGATCTAAGTCATATACTCTTCCTGTCCTGTTGGCCTTCAGGAGAGTATGATCATCCAACACCTTGTCAATCAAACTCATCACTTTGGATGATAGAATCCTGCAGTTCTGACTGGTGAAAAGAGCAACATGGCCTTTATCACACATTTGACTGACACTCAAGAGGTTGTACTTGAGATTCTCCACATGGTTAACATCATCAAACCTTATTTCCCCATTGGAAACAAAGCCTTTGCCAATGATGTAACCTTTAGCATCATTGCCAAAAGAAACAAACCCCTTCTTTCCTTGAGAGTAGTCATTAAGAAGAGAGCTGCTCCCTGTCATATGCATGGATCCTCCACTGTTTACATACCAGATGCTTCTTTGGCATGCTGAAGAACCCTGTATTCATCACAACAAATTAGTTAGGTTTTGAGACCTAAACCTTTTTGGTTTTGGGTCTGTTCTCATCAACAGATGGTATACTAACTGGTTTGTTATGAATAACAGCCTGAGGTGATGGAGATGGTGTAGAAGAGGATTCCTTTGGCTTGGATTTCCTTTTCTGTGGTTTCAGCACAGGAGCATCTAATGGGGTGACTCTCCCAATAGATGTTGAACCATCATAACAAGTTGTGTCTGATTGTTTGATAGAGTCTTCAGCTCATCAGACACATTAGTACTTGATTTTGATGGTTTCCTGTGTTGCACCATCTTCCTTTGAGCAACCTCAGCTGTTTCCTGACTAACCCCTTCCTTTTTGGATTTCTTTTTGGACTTTGGGGTTACAGGTTTTGATGTTGCTGGTACAAACTTGGTCTCAAACTCAGTTTTCATTTTGTTCATTTTCTTTTAAATGTTCTCATTTTGGTTGAGTTTGGAGCCCTTTTATACCAGCAATCATCAGTAAGATGATTGAATAAGCCACATATTTCATATGGCTTTTTCTTCATCTTTAGTTGATCATTAGCTGAAGAAGATGAAACTACTGAAGACTTGTTCTTTAGTAGTTTTCTATCAGTACTTGCAGTTTTCTTCCTTGTAGTACTTGCTTTCCTGATATCTTCTTTAGTAGTTTTCAAACCCTTTCTACTTGCAGTTTTCTTCCCTTCAGTACTTGCAGTAGTTTGGGTTTGTTCTTTAGGTGTTATAACTTGCTCTTCAGTACTTGCAGTACTTTGTGAGATAACACCTGAAGTGATCAACTTTTTGATCATGTGAGTGTCAGCAATTGGGCCATCAGCTGTTTCAGCATCAGTTGATTGGTTTTTGTGAGGAATTAATGCTGACTTGAACCTCTGATGGTGCTCTATCAGAGAGTAAATCACATGATGAGAAGGATTGGTTATTGCTTTCTCCTTTAGAATCTACTTCTGCTCTGGAACTAAAATCTGTTGGAGGAGCAGTGTGATTATAACCAATGCCAAACTTCACATTGGAAGCTGCTTGCTTACTGAGAAGCATTTCAAAACCCTTGCAGGATTGCACCCAGCGATCACACTCTACCTGGGTAGCTGCAAGTGTTTCTTTGAGGTCTCTTACTTCTCTAGAAGTACCTCTTCCCTAGCCTTATCATCAGTGATTTGGCATTTAAGTTTGTAAATCTCATCATTCTTATCATTAAGCACAGACTCAAATTCAGCTTTTCGTTTTGAAATTATTTGCTCTAGCTCAAGGTTTTGATAATTAAAGCAACATTTGTTTCTCTAATAGATGCAAATGTGGATATGAATGATTCAGAACATAACTTGGCTTTAGCCTCTGAAGATACCTGTGATACCTGTGATGTGGAGGCATTAGAGGATGAACCATTAGCAGACTCCAGGGCCATGAGAGCAAGGTTTCTAAAAGGATTGTCACCACCATGTTGACCAGCACCAGGAAACAGTTGTTCATGACGAGACATATCATCTGGTAAACTGCTCCATTAACAAACTCCTGGGGTGAAAAAGCTATGTCGTTGAGGTTGAGATTATTGATGAGATTGGGATGGTTAAGGCTCAGGAAGAGCATGTGGTTTTTGAGCAATGGGTGCTTGAACTTGGCTGGTCTGTGGCATGTAGAAACAGGGGTAAGGATATGGCATATGACCTTGAGGGACAAAATATACAGGTGATGACTGAGCTTGTGATGGATGACCAGAACTTGTGGAATGTTGCCCTTTTTTTGTGAGCTATTGCTTGGGAAGGTCACAAAGAGTGTAGATGAGTTAGATCCAGATGATCTACACTCTCTAGCAAAGTGTTCAAGCCTATGGCATTTGTGACACCTCAACTTGCTCTTGTCAAAACCAACTTTGGTTTTGCCATAGAGACCAGAAATTTCCTACCAATTCTTTTGTAGAACTTTTGAGATCTTATATTAATCATTGCTATTTGGCTCAAAATATCCATCTCTTCCAGATCATCATCTGGAATGCCCTTCAGATCCTCCATCAAAAAGCACAAGTTATCACTGCTACCACCTGAACTACCATCCACACCAACAAAAGCATGTTTAGTATTAGTAGAGAAATCAATATGCTCATCATAGGCACTCTCTGATGCAGCATATTCTTACTCTTGACCTATCAGTGGAGTATTTCCTGATACAAAATCATCAGTGAGCTTACGAGATGATGACAACTTCCTTTTCTGTTCTATCTCTCACTGCTACCACCTGAACTACCATCCACACCAACAAAAGCATGTTGTATTAGTAGAGAAATCAATATGCTCATCATAGGCACTCTCTGATGCAGCATATTCTTACTCTTGACCTATCAGTGGAGTATTTCCTGATGCAAAATCATCAGTGAGCTTACCAGATGATGACAACTTCCTTTTCTATTCTATCTCTCTTTCAAATGTAAGCAGTTTCCCATGAAGTTGGGTGAGAGATAGAGTATCCAGATTTGCACTGGAGCGTAGGACAATGGTGTAAGTGTCCCATCTCTCAGGCAGGGATCTGAGGAATCGGTTGTTCATCTGGCTATTTGAATACTCTTGTTTAACCATTTTCAGCTCAGAAATCAAACATGAGAATCGATCAAACTGTTAAGTCAGAGTCTCACCCTTCCTATGAGAGTATGTCTCATATTGTTGGGCGAGGATTTCCCTAGTGTTTGCTAAGACCTCATCAGTTCCTCCGAATTATTCCTTTAGAGCAACCTAGAGATCATGAGCAGTTTCATGATGCGTAAGCCCTGAATAGATTTCATTAGCCAGTGCCATGGCCAGAATTCCATGGGCTTTAGCATCAATTTCAAACAGCTTCAGATCTTCGTCCGAATATTGATCAGGTTTCTTCAGAACCCTCTCATTTGATTCAGGAACGCTCACCATAGGCTTGTATGCTCCATGCACCACTTATTTCCAACAACCAGCGCTGTTGATAAACAGATGATGGAGCATACGTCATTGCCATTTGTTATACTCACTCCTAACAAGCATCGGAGGCTTCGTTGAGGAGCCAGTATTATGAGGGTCATTTGTTGGTGTCACCATTGAACAAATTCAAGCTAATTCAAGGTAATTTCAGAAAATCTAGCTCAAAACCACGTAAACCTCAAATTGAGTGACTAGAAGCAACAGAAACTCAATCTCTATAACCGATTCATGCAAATTTGCTAATTCGATCAAACGTAGATGTCAAAAGAGCAGTTTCAATGATCAATTGTTAAATCGATTAATGATTAACCAGCTTTGATACCATTTGAAAGGATATCAGCATCTAGTTTGATCAATTAGATTGGATTTGCAGCGGAATTAGTACACGAATTAGAACAAACTATAGCAAGAACACAATAGATATATCAATTAAACAATATAGTTATAGAAAGAAAGAGAATTTATGTAAACAGATCTATTTTATTCAACACATGCTTCGGCAATGTTACAATTAGGTCATCTTTCCTTTTATAGGGAAAGATAGAAAGATGACGTCAGCTGATGTCACTTGACAGTGACATCTAACCGTTATTACAACAAACTACTGAAATAAACTCAACTACTGAAGATGTCAAACAACTAACATCTTCTTACAAAAGACAAGTGTTAACTACACTACAACTACTGAAAAGAAACTACTGAAACTACAACGTCTGAAGAACATGCTCTTCAGACGTTTACAAAGTACTGAAATAGAAAAGAAACTACTGAAAAGAAAAGACTGAAAGGAAACAATCACAACAACTGAAGAATACTTCTTCAGCTGTTGTGACAAACTCTGAAGGCTTCAGTACTTGATTTCAGACTTGAACTTCAGTTGTTGTCATCAGCTAATGTCTTTAGTTGTTGTCATCAGCTGATGTCTTCAGTCTTTGTACTTCAGTTGATGGTCTTCAGTACTTTAGTCTTCAGCTGATGAAGTCTTTAGTACTTTAGTCTTCAGCTGATGGTCTTCGGTACTTTAGTCTTTAGCCGATGATCTTCAGTACTTTAGTCTTCAGCTGATGAAGTCTTTAGTATTTGTCAAACAGCTGATGAGGCCTTCAGCAGTTGTTGTGATGTCTTGTGGGACTTAAAGGTTTTTCTTATCTGGCTCATTGGTTCTTTTAGTCCAACATAGTTATAGATTGAGGCATTGGTTCATGTACTAACCTACTTTTTGTTTATCCTTCCTTTCACTTACCATCTGTTCCACACTTGTTTTGGAACATTTACTTTAGCAAGATCAACTGGTGTGGCAGCATGTGCTATTTTCTCCTGTTTCAAATTCTTGGTCATTTCTTCAAGTTGTTTGGAAACGACATCTAATTCTTTTAAAGTTTTGTTCCATGAAGTTTGTGTTGGGTTTCTTGGACCATAAACATAGTTGTTTAACCATTTAAACAAGAAAAACGCAGTGGAATAAGACCTTAATATCATGTTTTATAATTTGAAAATTAAGGTACATAACTTAGTTTCAACAAACCCAAGAACATAGGATCGTATATATGTGTATGAACTAGCTATCAAGAAGAATAAAACAACCATAATATGCAAAAGATACAACCTTTGTAGAGCTATGAAAATCATGAGATTTGATGAAGATGAAGCTGTTGAATGACCAAAACACCAGGGATAGGTGTCCTCAAGCTTCCATACCCTCAAGAATTAAGCAAACACCCTTTTGCTAGGAATTTGGACACCAAAAAAACCGACCAAGATGGCTGCAAATCCGAATTTCAGCTTGTGTTTCTTCAAGAAAGTAGAAAGAAAAACCTTGTTCTTGGTGGTCCTTTGCATGTATGAGAGAGAGGATGGAGTGTGTGTGTGTATTCAAAGATGACTAGTTTCAAGACTAAAATGAATTTCCCCTTTTCAAAAGGGGGCGGCCGAAAAAAAGAATCCAAGGGGTCCCCCCCCAAATTTTAGCCTATTATTTATTTAACTAGTCATTTTGTTAAGTTATAAAATTAACCTTTTAATTTTATAACTCATACATACTTTGTGATGTTAGTTAACTAATTTAAATAACATTACAAATAATACTCTTGAACAAAATATCCCTATAAGTTGTTCTATCTCATATGTAACTTATTTAGAAAACCCATTTTCTAAATTGGTGTTATTATTCAATTGCATGATCATATCATCAATTAAATATTTATTGGTGTTTGCTAAACTTGTTATTTGGTAGGACCCGACTTGGATCATGACGTACTAACCACATCAATGTTCTATGTGTCTTGGGCATAAAGAATCCAATATTCTCCCACTTGCACAAGATTCATAGAAGATTGATACAAGCAGTAAATACCGCCTAACAATGGTCTACTACCCTTAATACGCATGACTTAAAAGCCATTCAATAACATCATCCCCTTCAAGTATCCAACTTGAAATGGTTTAGGTGAATTAATCACTTATCCTTTTGTTACAGATGTCATGTTAAATCCAAGGACACAAAATGGTCATTCCTTGCTGATTCAACTTAATCAGGCCTTAGACATCTTGCTCTCGACAAATAAGAGGAACAAATTCCATCTTGACTACATACGTTTCTCATAATCACCTGGTGTCACACCTGAACATAGCCTTATGTACTGCCCATTATTTCAGAGTAGTGAAGAACTAGCTCAAGGTATAACACTTTGGTGAATATCAAAACCCAATATGTATCTCAGGTTGGAGGATACCAAATGATATTCTCCTTTACTCAAATTTACTTATGATCAACCAAGAAGATTCCATGTAGTAAAATTTGAGACGCGGGTCAGTCCAATATTCGTATCCCACGAATATCTATGAACATTGGCAGCAACCAATTGCTCTATATTTATGCCGTATGAATATCCACAATCCACGTTCATAATAGTCTTACGTTCATATTTGCTCCCACAAACATGATCGACCACGGACATTTAGAATAATAAACATATTCATGGATGTATACATGCTAAAATGGACATAACTCAAAATATCACAAATATATATAAAAGAGTTAAATATTACATTGTTCCAAGCTTTTAAATACTAAATAGGTCAATTCCAATCACTAGAATATCGAAGTCCTAAGGCATAAGTATGACCTTCATGCTTTGCCCTTTCAAGGAGCTTCGTGAGTGGATCCGCAATCTTTTCATCGGTGTGAACTTTACGAATACAAATCTTTCCCTTTTCAACTTCATCCTTATGTGGTTGAATCTCCGCTCAATGTGTCTAGTCTTTTGATGTGCACGGGGTTCCTTGATTTGCGCAATCGTACCCTCATTATCACAAAATATTTCTAGGGGGTCTTGAATGGTAGAGACCACCCTAGATCGGTGATAAATTTCTTTATCCATGCAGCTTCCTGAGCTACTAATGAGGCGGCTATGTATTCGTATTCTGTAGTGGACAATGCTACCACATCTTGTTTTGAACTGTTTCAGGACACTGCACCTCCATTCATAATGAAGACATACCCCGACTGTGATCGAGAATCATCTTGATCAGTTTGGAAACTCGCATCCGTGTAACCCTTTACAATGAGCTCCTCTTCATCAGATCCGTATATTAGAAACATATCCATAGTCCTCCTAAGGGATTTCAATATACTTTTAACAGTCATCCAATGGTTATTACCTGGATTCTACTTATATCTGCTTGTCATGCTTAACGCGCATGACACGTTCGGTCTAGTGCATATCATTGTGTACATGATGGATCCTATAGCAGACGCATATGGGATGTCCTTCATTCGATCTTGCTCATCCTTTGAGCTTCGATATTGAGATGTACTCAATATTGTCCTTCTTTGAATAGGTACCATACCTTTCTTAGAGTTATCCATCTTGAACCTTTTCAAGATTTTATCGATGTATGCACTCTGGTTTAAACCTATCAACCGCCTCGATCTATCCCTATAGATCTTTATTCCTAAAATATAGGCGGCCTCACCAAGATCTTTTATGAAAAAACAACTTCCAAGCCAGGTTTTAACACCTTCCATGGTTGGAATATCATTTCCAAATAGTAGTTTGTCATCAACATACAATACTAAGAATGTAATTATGCTCCCACTAGCCTTTTTATACACACAAGCCTCGTCGGCGTTCTTGATGAAACCAAATTTCTTGATCTCTTCATCAAAACGTTGATTCCAACTTCTCGATGCTTGTTTAAATCCGTAGATTGATCTCTTAAGCTTGCATACTTTATTAGGATGTTGTGGATCGATAAAACCTTCAGGCTGAACCATATTGACAGTCTCTTCGAGATGTCCATTAAGAAAAGCGGTTTTGACATCCATTTGCCGAATCTCATTGTGACAACCGGTCCCAAGGTCACTATTCTAAACTCTAATTTAATTGCATCATTTCCCATCTTATGAGTACTAATAATAGAAACAATTTAATTATATCAATAATATGAGAATCACCATTTGTTATTTGATCCATTTTTATGATTCTATGTGATTTTTTGTGAATTTTAGTTATTTCGAGTCTTAACTTTTAGAAACGTAGTGCCTGGGAATATTAATTAGTCACCCTAAGTAGGATTTACAATATTAATTGAAACAATTGAAAGTGTGTGTGCATACACACTTCAAATTTTCGGCCTAATGCATGCATGTCCATGCATAACACTTAATGAACTAACTAAAACTTATCACCTAAAATACTATATTATACTACACACTACACTACATAATAATATTTGCAATTAAAATTTAAAAAGAAAACCCTCACTAGTTGCCAAATTCGGCCGTCCCCTTGACCCCCAATGAATGCATTGGCTTGCCACTACACACAACCCACTCCATCCACCATACATTTCTCATGCATTCTCCCTTTTTGCAAGACATCCACTCCCATTTCACTCCTCTCCTCTCTCTCTCTTGAATCCTCAGCTGAAAACACACACAAACTCTCTCATTTCCCTCTCTATTTTCAGCTCCAAATCGTGACCAACGAGCTTTCATCCATCGGCCAAGCTCCAACCGCAAGAAGGGTATCTCTTTTGTGAAGTTTTGGTGCTTGAATCTCGCAAAACCGTGGGTTCCAGCCTTTGTTCGAGATTCTACAGCCAAGTCCAAGGATATTCTATCCATCCACGACCATCAACACCTTCCAAACCGTGAGTTACATCAAGTGTAAGCTCCATGTTGTCGGTTTTGGACATTTCTCATGTTTTCTTCATTTTTCACCTAAAAACCTTACCTTTCCTTGTTGTAGCAAAAACTTCTAGCCACATCTTGTTCTTGAGGATATATTAACTTCACTAAAGGTATCTTACATGTTAGATTGGTCATTCTTAAGATGGATCTTGATTTCCACCTTGAAAACCCTATTTTTGGGTGTTTTTGCACCATCTAACTTGTGTATCTTGTAACCCTTAAAAATAAAACGTGTAACCTGCATATTAATGGGTTTTAAGACTACTAATACCCTGTTTTTAAAGTCTCAAAGAGTATACACCACCTACATGTGGTTACAACATGCATTACACCTAAGAAAACCCTCCATTTTACATGTAACAACACACTTTAAACACTTGCTTAAAAACCCCCTCTCAAACAAGGCTTATAACCTGCTAAAAAATAACTTTTAACCACCCCAAAAATCTTATTTCTAAGTTAGATGAAGTTTTGGTAATGGTTAAACTCAAGTTACAATGATTTACACATGTGTAATGGTCGATTATAACACTTTCTATATATTTGAAGTCTATGGATGTGTAGAACAACTAGGGCACGATTTGGGACTGAAATTCAGAAGGTTTTGATGAATATTAAGAGTGTTAATAATTTTAATCTCTGGAATTAAGGACATGTTGTGATTGGACCCATTTTAGTCATTTTCGGGACCCGAAAACATGGTAAAACTACTTAAAAACAAGAAAACTTGGGCTATAAACTTTTTAAAGGGAATTCCAGGTTCATTAAGGATTAATAAAGTGTTCTTGAGTCAACGGGAAATTTTAGTGGTCAAAAGGTAATTTAAATGGATTTTTAAGTGAAAACGGGTACAAACCGAGAGACGTTTTTGGGAAAATCTAAGAAAAATGAGTATCAAGTTAGAAATTATAAAACCCATGTTATTTCAGTATTTTAAATGATAAAATAACTTATAAAGTAGAAAGGTTGGTCAAACAAGCTTTTAAAATGGTCAAACTCGGTTAAAAACGTGTTTTAACGGTTTAAATGTAAAAACGAGTCTTTCCACTATGAGAGGAAAATTTTGGTGATTTAAAAGGTTGGAAACTTATAAAAATGACTTTAAAAAGTTAGATACTATTCTAAGTCTCAAAAACATGAAAACTCATAGGTAACCATTTAAAACCGTTCGGTTTTACCGTAACCGGGAACGTTAAACGCGTAATAAATAAACCGAACCCATAATCCAAAAATTGGGTATATTTTCTTAAAAATAATTTAGTTTAAGGTCATGAACCTTATTTTTGGTTATAAATGTCATCTAATACAAGAAACCAAACTTAAGGGTAGAAACTGTCAATTTTGAAACTTCAGGGGCTAAACTATAAAATTTAGCCAAACTTCATAACCGACTCAAATGACCCCTTTAGTCACTTGAATAGAATATTTACCATATATTCTTGACTTAATAATGTAAAAACCCTTAATTGTATGAGAAACCTTGACTTTCCATAAAAGGAAACTTCTTATGCAAACCCTAATCGAATCAAAGCCAAATCCGACAAACTAAGACTTATACACTCTTGAGATATTACCGGCACATGAAGAGTTTCTTTTGCTTAATATCTAAGGTGAGTTCTAGTGATCCCCTTTTTACTTACTGTTTTTGGGATGAAACATGCTCTGTTGTTTTATGAACTATGATTATGCTTTACTTGATGCTTGTATGTGGGACTTATGGATACCTCCTGATACTTATATCATGATCATTAATTATTTTTTGAACCGCTTGTTTTATGTTGATAGATCTATTTGGGAATCCTCCACATACAGTGGCTCCCGCTACAGGGAGGTACCACACTGAGATCCTAAGGTATCGTATGTGGCATGTGACAGGTTTTGAGTAAGAAACCATGGTGAACCATCCTAGCTATTATGGCGAACCGCTTGTTTTACACTTGATGCTAAACATTTAAATGTGGACTTCAAGAGTCCCTTTTGTTGTTTTTAAATTTTAAGCACTTAAATTCACCAACTTTTTAGTTGACACTATTTTCTTTTGAGCATGTTTCAGGTAACCCGTGAAGACTCCTAGCTATTATAGAAGACTTAGACTCAACCCCCGAGACCATGGCATTTGCTTGTGTGACCAAAATTTGATTTGAACAATTTGAACAATGATGGAAAATGTTGACACAATGACTATTTGATTTATGTTGAATTATGTAAACATTTAGGGCTAGATCTGTTTCCAGCCCGGTGTCTTTTAAAACTTTAAATGCCATGTGACGTTCTCTCCCTTTGAGCTCCTATATTGGTTTGTTTCCGCTGCCATGTATATTGTTGCTAGTCTGTGACGTCCCACCCTACCTGGGCCCGGGGTGTGACAAATTGGTATCAGAGCCAAAGGTTGTAGAGAAGTCGGGAATACGATAGTAGACCCTAGTCTACAACCCTGATACCCTAGGATTGTCCTCGTGGGAAAGTGTTGGGATGATTGGGTTAGGTAAATTGATGATTACACTTGATCAACGTAATCATGAATTTACCGGACGCGTAATTTCCTGTAGGATTCTGTATGCCCAAGGCACTTAAAATATTGATGTGGTTAGTACGTCATGAGCCAAGTCGGGTTATACCCAATAACAAGCTTAGTAAACACCAATAAATATTTAGTTGATGATATGATCATGCAATTAAATATATACACCAAATTTAGAAAATGGGTTTTCTAAATAAGTTGCATTAGAGATGGAACAAATTAATTAATACATTTTGTTCATTAATATTATTTGTAATGAAATGTGTTGAATAACATAACAAATTAATTATGGTGTGTGTGGGTGATACAATTAAAAGGTTAATTGTTAATCTAGGTACAAGACTAGTTAACATGTATTGTGTGATAAATTAAAGAGGGAAAAGCTTTTTTGAATGTCAAATTGGCTGCCCCCCCCATTAATGTGATTGGCTATCTAGCCTTCTTGAAAACACACAAGTTAATTAGTCTTGCACTCCACCTTTTCACATTACACAACACATGCAACAAAGAACAAAAACTCTCTCTTTTCTCTCCCCTTGTTCACGGCAATAAGCAGCAGAAAAGTGGGTTTTTGGAGCTTAATCTTGGTGTATCTTTACCTAGCAAGAGTGGTGCTTGTACAAGGCTTTGGGTATAAACACTTGAGGAGTCCTCTTCTTGGAGTCTTGGTCGTGTTTGGACATCATCTCCACTTCATTTGGGTCGATTTTTGCTGCTGAGAAGGAGCAAGAAGAACAAGGATATTTCAGCATTCAAGAAAGGTTATTGGCTGAAATAGTTCATCAAAAGTGACCTCCACAAGTTGGTGTTTGTACAAGGTTGAAGTTTCAGCCACAAAACATCATTCTCACCTCACCAAGTTCGGTTTTGAAAAGGCTACAAAGGTTGTACACTTCAACTATCTAGTGTTTTCTTTTATTGTATGCATTGTGTATAAAGATCCATGGCTTGGGGTTTTTATCAAATGGGTTTGATAATCAGATTTTAACATGTTTTAAATCATATATTCCGCTGCGTTTTTCATATATACAAGTAAATATGAACTTTGGTAAACATGTTAAACCCCAACAATGGCATCAAGAGCCACTTATACATATGCATACATGTATTATGTTTGGTATTTCATTTTGACAGCACCAAAACCGTGGGTTTAGGGGCTGTTTTGGTACCCCCTTTTGATGTTTTAAAGATGCTACATTATGCATATTAGGATCTTTAAAACTCTAGTTTATAAGATAATTGTTTGCATGGACTAAACCCATTAGTTCTTGGTTTATGTTGGCCAAAAACATGGGTGATAAGGGGCTGCCAAAATCGATTCACTAGTGTATATTTGGATATATTGTTGTTTATTATGCATAACAAAGCCTAGACCATTTGGATTGAATGAATGATTGTCATGTTGTATTCATTTGGGCATGTAATAATTTATCTTTGGTTTCAAGTTTTGTTTTGTAATCTATTCATTCATATGGTTTGTAATAAATAGATTAGGAGTTTTTCTTTACTAGAAAAAATGTATTAGGATACATATTTTGTAAAGGATGCTCAAGATCAAGACTTGAAGAAAAGATAAGACAAAGAGGATGCTTGAAGATGTGGTTTCAAGTGGGAGTCCCTTTGGTCAACCATGTGTCATGATTCATAACCCTTAGGACATGACCATTTGACACACTTGTTTTGGCTAAACAAGTGTGATCAACTTAGTATGCTTTGTTATGCATATATGAATGTTTTGTTTATGTTTGGTTGAATGCATATGATGATGTTTGTTTTGAATATTTGGATATGATTAACAAACCGTCAACTAAAACAAACAACAAACAAGTAATTGGTTCTTAAATCATTAAGCACAAAATAGAATGGTTCTATAAAAGGAGTTAATGGTTTGCAAAATAAAATGGGTTTTATTCAAAAGAACCAATAGGGTAGCATATGGTTGAACGCATACAATCATATGATACATAGACTTTTCTAAAAAAGGAATTGTGAAATCATAAATCCCTTTTGAAAAACAAGTTAAACACCATCCTTTTACACAACACTTAGGTTACTTGCAAACTCCTAGTGGGATAAAGGTCACCTAACCACTTTGAAGGAACTTGTAACTTGAGGAGAGAGTACCATACTTGTGGGATAAAGGTCACCTAACCACTTATATAGTAAACTCACACGTATGTGTAAGTAGGACGACTTGATTTGTAAAATATATTGAATGGATCACCTAAAATATGTTTTATAAAAGGTGTTGATGGGATAAACATGCCGTGATAAACATATGATGTTTAAACGATCCCATACCTCTAGAAGTTGCAAATGGTTGCAATCGTCAAACGTTGACCACCTTATTAATTTAAATAGTGGGATAAAGGTCACCTAACCACAATTTAAATGTAATGTTGGGTTCTAGATTTTAATATAAAATTGACCTTAAAAGGCATTAAATATTAAAATTAGCAATATCAAAAATACTAAAATTGATCTTTGTTAAATTTTGTAGATGGCCACCAATAATGAAAATCACGATAACTCGTCCGCGTCAAACCAATCACTACGAGCGATCCTCCAAAAGGAACGTCTAAATCATAACAACTTTATTGATTGGTATCGAAACTTGAGGATTGTTCTCAAGCAAGAGAAAAGATCATATGTTTTAGACGACCCTATCCTCGATCAACCTAGCGAGGATGATGAGGAGGCCTTTAACGATTGGCTGAAATACACTGAGGACTCCGTCCAAGTGTCTTGTCTCATGCTAGCGAGCATGACTCCGGATCTCCAAAAGGAGTATGAACATCACGGAGCTTACGACATGATAACCCAGCTGAAGGAAACGTTCCAACAGCAAGCAAGGGTTGAGCGGTTCGAAACGGTTCGAGCGCTCCATGCATGTCGTATGGACGACAACCAATCTGTTTCTTCTTATGTACTTAAGATGAAAAGTCATATTGACCGCTTGGAGAGGCTAAATTGTCCCGTCTCGAAGGAGTTGGCCACGGATTTGATCCTAAATGGCCTAACAAAGAAGTTCGAGACATTCGTGTTGAACTACAACATGAATGCATGGGACAAAAGCATTGGTGAGCTTCACTCAATGCTCAAAACGGCCTAGGCGGCCATGGGTAAAAGGGCTTTACCTGTTCTCACCATCAATGAAGGTGGGAGCAACAAAAGGCCTCATCCCGCACCCAAGGCAAAGGTTGCCAAGGGTAAGGGACCTGTTTGGGGAAAGGGAAAAGGGGTGGTAAGGGTACCACCCAAACTACAAGAGAAGAAGCAAAAGGTTGCTACTAATGACCCATGCTTCAAGTGTGGGGAGATAGGACATTGGGCAAGGAATTGTCCTGTCCATCTCCAAGAGTTGAAAGCCAAGAGGGATGCCGGGCAGACCTCAGGTACAATATACATGATTCATATTGATCTTAATGTTACATCTTCAAACACATGGGTATTGGATACCGGATGTGGAACTC
Source organism: Flaveria linearis (assembly GCA_024085815.1). Classification (NCBI taxonomy): domain Eukaryota; kingdom Viridiplantae; phylum Streptophyta; class Magnoliopsida; order Asterales; family Asteraceae; genus Flaveria; species Flaveria linearis. The sequence goes on along the minus strand of CM044003.1, from coordinate 57,126,166 downwards.
ATATTTGCAATTTGTTGTAGGGGTTCACAAGAAGTAGGGACTTCAAGAAAGGGGATGTTAGCCTCTTCATGGGCAATGGAACTAAAGTCTTAGTTGAAGCTCGTGGGGACTACATCCTAAGACTTCCAAGTGGTTTGGAAGTTATTTTGAAGAATGTTTTGTATGCTCCTAGTTTGACTAGGAACATTATTTCTGTATCTCAACTAAGACATTATGATTATGTATTATCTTTTATTGAAAATGATATTCATGTTTCTTTAAATGGTATGTTCTATTTTAAAGCTATTCCAATTAATGGTATTTATGAAGTAGTTCATGAAAATACTTTAAATAGTTCATTGTACCAAACTAACACCAAGAAACTCAAGTTGGACTTGAGTGATACCTATCTTTGGCATTGTCGTCTTGGTCATATAAACAAGAAACGTTTACAAACACTTCAAAAGAATGGTCTTTTAAAAACAAATGAATGTGATTCATTTGATGTTTATGAATCTTGTTTACAAGGCAAGATGACTAAGGCGCCCTATAGTAGAACTACCGAAAGGGCAAAAGATTTATTAGGAATCATACATTCGGATGTATGTGGTCCTTTTAAGCCAATGACTAGGAATGGTGAAAGATACTTCATTACCTTTACCGACGACTATAGTCACTATGGGTATGTGTACTTATTAAGGCACAAAGATGAAGCTTTTGAAATGTTCAAAATCTTCAAGAATGAAGTAGAAAATCAACTCAATAAGTCAATTAAAATTCTCCGTACCGATAGAGGAGGTGAATACCTAAGTGATGTTTTTCAAGATCATCTTAGGAGTTGTGGGATTGTCTCACAACTCACTCCACCTGGAACACCACAACATAATGGTGTGTCTGAGAGGAGGAATCGAACCTTATTGGATATGGTCCGATCTATGATGGCTAGAAGCACATTACCTCTATCATTTTGGGGTCTCGCTTTGCTCTCCGCGGCCCGTATTCTAAATATGGCCCCAACCAAAAGGGTGGAAAGGACACCTTTTGAGATATGGCATGGAAGAGTTCCATCCCTATCATACTTAAGGGTTTGGGGATGTGAGGCTTATGTTAAGACTCCCACCCCAAACAAATTGGAAGTCCGATCCACCAAGTGTATCTTTGTTGGATATCCTAGAGATTCTATGGGATATTATTTCTATGATCCACTGGAACAAAAGGTGTTTGTTGCCAGAAAGGGTGAGTTCTTAGAAGCAAAGTTCCTTATGGAAGGAGCTGGCAGTAGAACAGTGGATCTTGAAGAGGATCAAGAACCACAACCCGATGCACGTTTGGTTGAGACTAGCACTCAACATGAGGATGTTGAGAATGATCAAGGGGTTGATCAATACACACAAGACGTTAGCAGAAGTGGTAGAACTAGTAATCCACCTGAAAGATATGGATTTTTCATGGATGGATGCTATGTGGTAGATTCTGATGAACCAACTACATACCATAATGCAATGTCCAATTCGGATTGTGACAAATGGCTAGAAGCCATGAACGTTGAGATACAATCCATGTATGACAACCAAGTTTGGGAACTTGTTGTACCACCTCTTAATTCCAAGGTAGTTGGAAGTAAGTGGGTTTTCAAGAAGAAAACCGACATGCATGGAAACTTGGATACTTATAAAACTAGACTTGTAGCAAAGGGTTTCACTCAAACTCAAGGGGTTGATTATGATGAAACCTTCTCACCTGTTGCGATGCTAAAGTCTATAAGGATATTGTTTGCCATAGCTGCTCATTATGATTATGAGATTTGGCAAATGGATGTCAAAACCGCTTTCCTAAATGGATATCTTGAGGAAGATGTCTATATGGTTCAGCCTGAAGGTTTTGTTGATCCAAAACATTCTAATAAAGTATGCAAGTTAAAGAAATCAATCTATGGATTGAAACAAGCATCGAGAAGCTGGAATCATCGTTTTGATGAGGAGGTCAAGAAATTTGGCTTCATCAAAAACGCTGATGAGGCTTGCGTGTATAAAAAGGCTAGTGGGAGCATAATAACTTTCCTAGTATTGTATGTTGATGACATACTACTATTTGGAAATGACATTCCAACCTTGGAAGGTGTAAAAACCTGGCTTGGAAGTTGTTTTTCCATTAAGGATCTTGGTGAAGCCGCCTATATTCTGGGAATAAAGATCTGTAGGGATAGATCAAGGCGGTTGATTGGTTTGAATCAAAGTGCATACATTGATAAGATCTTAAAAAAGTTCAAGATGGAAAACTCTAAGAAAGGTACCGTACCTATTCAAAGAGGAACGATGTTGAGTACGACTCAATGTCCAAGCTCAAAGGATGAGCAAGATAGCATGAAGGCAATCCCATATGCATCTGCTATAGGATCCATCATGTATGCAATGATATGCACTCGACCGGACGTGTCATGCGCCTTAAGCATGACAAGCCGTTACCAGCAGAATCCTGTAAACAGTCATTGGATGGCTGTTAAGAACATACTTAAGTACCTAAGGAGGACAAGAGATATGTTCCTAATCTATGGATCTGGTGACGAGGAACTCATTGTAAAAGGTTACACGGATGCGAGTTTCCAAACCGATCGTGATGATTCTCGGTCACAATCGGGATACATTTTCATTCTGAATGGAGGAGCGGTTTCCTGGAAGAGCTCCAAGCAGGATGTGGTGGCTCTATCGACTACAGAATCAGAGTACGTCGCCGCCTCATTGGCAGCTCAAGAAGCTGCACGGTTGAAGAAATTCATTGCCGATCTAGGGGTTGTCCCTTCCATTCAGGACCCCCTAGAGATCTTTTGTGATAACGAGGGTGCGATTGCACAAATCAAGGAACCCCGTGCTCATCAAAAGACTAGGCACATTGAGCGGAGATTCAACTACATACGAGATGAAGTTGAAAAGGGAAAGATATGTATTCGCAAAGTTCACACGGATCAAAACATTGCGGATCCTCTCACGAAGCTCCTTGAAAAGGCAAAGCATGAAGGTCATACTTGTGCCATGGGACTTCGATATTCTAGTGATTGGATTTGATCTGTAAATTTTGTATTTGGATATGTGGAATTTTCTATTATTTGAATAAAATTATTTGGTTATAATGTTTCAAATAATATTCCAATTTAGCATGTTTAATCCATGAGTAAAATGTTTACTCTAAATGTCCGTAGTCGTTCACACTTGTGGGAACAAGTTTGAAGGTAAGACTATTATGAACTTGGATTGGTTGATATTCATAAGGATGAATATAGAGCAATGGGTTGCTACCAAGGTTCATAGATATTTGTGGGATACAAATATTGGACTAACCCGCATCTCAAATTTTACTACATGGAATCTTATTGATTGATCATAAGTAAATTTGAGTAAAGGCGAATATCATTTGGTATCCTCCGACCTGAGATACATATTGGGTTTTGATATTCACCAAGTATTATACCTTGAGCCTATTCTTCACTGTCCTGAAATAGTGGACAGTACATAAGGATATGTTCAGGTATAACACGAGGTGTTTGTGAGAAACGTATGTAGTCAAGATGGAATTTGTTCCTCTTATTCGTTGAGAGTTAGATGTCTAAGGCCTGACTAAGTTAAATCAACAAGGAATGATCATTCAGTGTCCTTGGATTTAACATGACATCTGTAACAACAGGATAGATGATTAATTCATCTAAATCATTTCAAGTAGGGTACTTGAAAGGGATGATGTTATTGAATGGCTATAAGTCATGCGTATTAAGGGTAGTAAACCGTTGTTAGGCGGTATTTACTGCTTGCATCAATCTTCTATGAATCTTGGGCAAGTGGGAGATTGTAGGATTCTGTATGCCCAAGACACTTAGAATATTAATGTGGTTAGTACGTCATGATCCAAGTCGGGTTATACCCAATAACAAGCTTAGCAAACACCAATAACTATTTAGTTGATGATATGATCATGCAATTAAATATATACACCAAATTTAGAAAATGGGTTTTCTAAATAAGTTGCATTAGAGATGGAACAAATTAATTAATACATTTTGTTCATTAATATTATTTGTAATGTTATTTAAATATGTTGAATAACATAACAAATTAATTATGGTGTGTGTGGGTGATACAATTAAAAGGTTAATTGTTAATCTAGGTACAAGACTAGTTAACATGTATTGTGTGATAAATTAAAGAGGGAAAAGCTTTTTTGAATGTCAAATTGGCCGCCCCCTCCCCATTAATGTGATTGGCTATCTAGCCTTCTTGAAAACACACAAGTTAATTAGTCTTGCACTCCACCTTTTCACATTACACAACACATGCAACAAAGAACAAAAACTCTCTCTTTTCTCTCCCCTTGTTCACGGCAATAAGCAGCAGAAAAGTGGGTTTTTGGAGCTTAATCTTGGTGTATCTTTACCTAGCAAGAGTGGTGCTTGTACAAGGCTTTGGGTATAAACACTTGAGGAGTCCTCTTCTTGGAGTCTTGGTCGTGTTTGGACATCATCTCCACTTCATTTGGGTCGATTTTTGCTGCTGAAAAGGAGCAAGAAGAACAAGGATATTTCAGCATTCAAGAAAGGTTCTTGGCTGAAATAGTTCATCAAAAGTGACCTCCACAAGTTGGTGTTTGTACAAGGTTGAAGTTTCAGCCACAAAACATCATTCTCACCTCACCAAGTTCGGTTTTGAAAAGGCTACAAAGGTTGTACACTTCAACTATCTAGTGTTTTCTTTTATTGTCTGCATTGTGTATAAAGATCCATGGCTTGGGGTTTTTATCAAATGGGTTTGATAATCAGATTTTAACATGTTTTAAATCATATATTCCGCTGCGTTTTTCATATATACAAGTAAATATGAACTTTGGTAAACATGTTAAACCCCAACATTTCCATCATGAACCTTTAAGTTATGTTTGGGCTTTTATGTTTGATGTTGATGAACGTTGACACTTATTTTGACTAGGGAATTTAAAATGGATTTTAAAGATGAACTGTTTTACTTGACATTATTTTGAGAAACAATTGATTCTAATAGCATTGATGAGGGATACACAGAGATTCCTGATACTAATGCCATCACTAGTACTATGAGTATATTATTATTTGTAAGATTAACATGAGCTATGAGAAACCAAATTACTCATGATGTCTTTTTATAGGAAACAAACTATGGCAGACAAAGGTAAGGCGTCCGCACACCCAGACAATGAGACTACCCCTACTAGAACCCTTAGAAGAGCGAAACCTCAGACTGAGTACGAGGCATACCTTCGGAGATGCGGACAGCCAGGATGGATATCCGTCACATCAGACGACACCGAAGCTTTCGAGGACTCTTCCTCAACGACACCTTCCAGGAGCTGGACAGGCTCCCACTCGCCGCATGTTGCCGCTCCATCCCACTCACCTATCCTACCTATTGGGAATAGGGGAGCACGCGTCATCTCCCGTCCACGCAAGAGTGCTAGGTCTGGACCTTTCAGTTTCATTTAGGATACCACCTCCTCCTCCACCACCTGTTAGGACCCCTATGCCCGCACCACCGCCGTTCGAGCCACTCCGATGCCACCCACAGGAGGAGCCTTGGATGCCTCTGAGGCACAGCATGTACGACGGCCCTAGCGTACTGGAAGGGGATAGGTACTTCCAATCCAGCCACCAGGGAAGTGACGTAGGACCCACTGATGCAGCACTGGAGGAGCTCTTGAAGACCGTCCGTCGCCACGAGCTGACTCTTCAGCACGCTACCCGGACCACCCAGTCTGCTCAATTCCAGGCTATGATGGTTTCACATGGGGTGCAGAGGTTGGAGCAGGAACAGAAGAAGAAGAGCTCTGGATGGATGGGATGGCTGAAGAAGAAGTGGATATGAAGGTGACATGTGGAAGGAGGAAGAATATCTATCTTGAACAGTTGAAGGAAACAATCTTATCATTATCTGACACTATTATTACTATTATTATTCATAGGGGTGATGGCACCTTCCAAATTGTAAGAGCTAGACTCTGATACTATTGACTTTGTCCTATTTTGAACTGATTTCGATGATACAATGCTGTTGAAACATTTATGATTATCTGCCATGTGTTGTGTATTTCATGATATTGGGCCATGCCATTCTTGATGACTGTTTAAACTGTTTAAATTAGTAATCTGTGGAAAATTGGAAGGTTGTGTATAATTATACACCGTATTCTCTCCTCATATAGAGGGAGCCTTGTAGGGAATTGATGCATAGATTGTTTGAAACAAATTATGAGACGCTAAAACGACTTTATCTGTGATACTATCAGAATGCCTACCAGAAGAGGAACACGTATCGGGAGACAAGGAGCCTACCAAGGTCGTCATGAAGGAGCAAGGCGAACCAAAAATCAATCTCCTACTCCTCCAGAGACTCCCATCGGGGAGAATGCTAACCCAGGGAATGACGAGAGGATAGCAAATCTCGTAGCACAGCAAATTGCTCACGCAATACCAACAATCATCTCCCAGATCAATGCTGACCGGAATGTTGGCGGAGGTAGTAATGGAACTGAAAACAACAAGGACCACAATGAGGAATCTGAGGCGTTAAGGAATGGATGCTCATGAGAGCTTTATTGCATGCAAACCTAAGGACTGTAGGGGTTTTAACATGTTTTTCAAAGTTCATATAACTTAGTTTATATGAAAACGCAGCGGATTTTTATTTTTTAAAACATGTTCATAAGATTGTTGTTAAAGCCATTTAACAAAAACCCCAAGCCATGGATCTTTATACACAATGCATACAATAAAAGAAAACACTAGATAGTTGAAGTGTACAACCTTTGTAGCCTTTTCAAAACCGAACTTGGTGAGGTGAGAATGATGTTTTGTGGCTGAAACTTCAACCTTGTACAAACACCAACTTGTGGAGCTCACTTTTGATGAACCTTTTCAGCCAAGAACCCTTCTTGTATGCTGAAATGTTCTTGTTCTTCTTGCTCCTTTTCAGAAGCAAAAACAACCAAATGAAGTGGAGATGAATGTCCAAAACTCGGCCAAGACTCCAAGGGAGAAGTCCTCAAACGTCCATACCCATAAGCCTTCAAGCAAACACCTTAGTTGCTAAGATTTTGGTCACCAAAATTTCAAGAACAAGCTGCCAGAAACCTTTTCAAAACCGTGAGAAATGAAGAGAGAATGAGGGAGAGTTTTTCTTGGAGTAAAGTTGCATGTGTGTGAAATGATGGCTGGTCCAAGAGAGAGTTAAAGACCCCTTAATTGTGTGTGATCTAATCAAGGGGTGTGGTCCAATGGAAGCAAAGGGGGGGGGGGCGAATTCTTCTTTCAAATGGGTTTCCACCCTTTTTTTAATTAGACACATTACAATGTTGCATGGTCTTATAAATTGGTCTCTCTTGGAAAATGTATACAACTAACCAATTAATTGTATAACATATATAGCCATTATTAATTTGTAATGTCATCTAACTAATATAAATAACATTACAAATAATATCATTGAACAATATATTCTAATAAATTGTTCCATGTCATATGCAACTTGTTTAGAAAACCCATTTTCTAAATTGGTGTTAATATTTTATTGCATGATCATATCATCAATTTAAATATTATTTTGGTGTTTGCTAGGCTTGTTATTGGGTATAACCCGACTTGGATCATAACGTACTAACCACATCAATATTCTACGTGTCATGGGCACATAGAATCCTACAATCTCCCACTTGCCCAAGATTCATAGAAGATTGATGCAAGCAGTAAATACCGCCTAACAACGGTTTACTACCCTTAATACGCATGACTTATAGCCATTCAATAACATCATCCTTTTCAAGTACCCTACTTGAAATGATTTAGGTGAATTAATCATCTATCCTTTTGTTACAGATGTCATGTTAAATCCAAGGACACAGAATGATCATTCCTTGTTGATTTAACTTAATCAGGCCTTAGACATCTAACTCTCAACGAATAAGAGGAACAAATTTCATCTTGACTACATACGTTTCTCACAAACACCTCGTGTCATACCTGAACATATCCTTATGTACTGTCCACTATTTCAGGACAGTGAAGAATAGGCTCAAGGTATAATACTTGGTGAATATCAAAACCCAATATGTATCTCAGGTCGGAGGATACCAAATGATATTCGCCTTTACTCAAAATTTACTTATGATCAATCAATAAGATTCCATGTAGTAAAATTTGAGATGCGGGTTAGTCCAACATTTGTATCCCACAAATGTCTACGAACCTTGGTAGCAACCTATTGCTCTATATTCATCCTTATGAATATCAACCAATCCAAGTTCATAATAGTCTTACTTTCAAACTTGTTCCCACAAGTCTGAATGACTACGGACATTTAGAGTAAACATTTTACTCATGGATTAAACATGCTAAATTGGAATATTATTTGAAACATTATAACCAAATAATTTTATTCAAATAACAGAAAGTTCCACATATCCAAATACAAAATTTACAGATCAAATCCAATCACTAAAATATCGAAGTCCCATGGCACAAGTATGACCTTCATGCTTTGCCTTTTCAAGGAGCTTCGTGAGAGGATCCGCAATGTTTTGATCCGTGTGAACTTTGCAAATACATATCTTTCCCTTTTCAACTTCATCTCGTATGTAGTTGAATCTCCGCTCAATGTGCCTAGTCTTTTGATGAGCACGGGGTTCCTTGATTTGTGCAATCGCACCCTCGTTATCACAAAAGATCTCTAGGGGGTCCTGAATGGAAGGGACAACCCCTAGATCAGCAATGAATTTCTTCTACCATGCAGCTTCTTGAGCTGCCAATGAGGCGGCGACGTACTCTGATTCTGTAGTCAATAGAGCCACCACATCCTGCTTGGAGCTCTTCCAAGAAACCGCTCCTCCATTCAGAATGAAAATGTATCCCGATTGTGACCGAGAATCATCACAATCGGTTTGGAAACTCGCATCCGTCTAACCTTTTACAACGAGTTCCTCGTCACCAGATCCATAGATTAGGAACATATCTCTTATCCTCCTTAGGTACTTATGTATGTTCTTAACAGCCATCCAATAACTGTTTCCAGGATTCTACTGGTAACGGCTTGTCATGCTTAAGGCGCATGACACGTCCGGTCAAGTGCGTATCATTGCATACATGATGGATCCTTTAGCAGATGCATATGGGATTGCCTTCATGCTATCTTGCTCATCCTTTGAGCTTGGACATTGAGTCGTACTCAACATCGTTCCTCTTTGAATAGGTACGGTACCTTTCTTAGAGTTTTCCATCTTGAACCTTTTCAAGATCTTATCAATGTATGCACTTTGATTCAAACCAATCAACCGCCTTGATCTATCCCTATAGATCTTTATTCCCAGAATATAGGCGGCTTCACCAAGATCCTTGATGGAAAAACAGCTTCCAAGGCAGGTTTTTACACCTTCCAAGGTTGGAATGTCATTTCCAAATAGTAGTATGTCATCAACATACAATACTAGGAAAGTTATTATGCTCCCACTAGCCTTTTTATACACGCAAGCCTCATCAGCGTTTTTGATGAAGCCAAATTTCTTGACCTCTTCATCAAAACGATGATTCCAGCTTCTCGATGCTTGTTTCAATCCATAGATTGATTTCTTTAACTTGCATACTTTATTAGGATGTTTTGGATCAACAAAACCTTCAGGCTGAACCATATAGACATCTTCCTCAAGATATCCATTTCGGAAAGCGGTTTTGACATCCATTTGACAAATCTCATAATCATAATGAGCAGCTATGGCAAACAATATCCTTATAGACTTTAGCATCGCAACAGGTGAGAAGGTTTCATCATAATCAACCCCTTGAGTTTGAGTGAAACCCTTTACTACAAATCTAGCTTTATAAGTATCCAAGTTTCCATCCATTTCAGTTTTCTTCTTGAAATCCCACTTACTTCCAACTACCTTGGAATTAAGAGGTGGTACAACAAGTTCCCAAACTTGGTTGTCATACATGGATTGCATCTAAACGTTCATGGCTTCTAGCCATTTGTCACAATCCGAATTGGACATTGCATTATGGTATGTGGTTGGCTCATCAGAATCTACCACATAGCATCCATCCATGAAAAATCCATATCTTTCAGGTGGATTACTAGTTCTACCACTTCTGCGAACGTCTTGTGTGTATTGATCAACCCCTTGATCTTCCTCAACATCCTCATGTTGAGTGCTAGTTTCAACCAAACGTGTATTGGGTTGTGGTTCTTGATCCTCTTCAAGATCAACTGTTCTATTGCTAGCTCCTTCCATAAGGAACTTAGCTTCTAAGAACTCACCCTTTCTGGCAACAAACACCTTTTGTTCCAGTGGATCGTAGAAATAATATCCCATAGAATCTCTAGGATATCCAACAAAGATACATTTGGTGGATCGGACTTCCAATTTGTTTGGGGTGGGAGTCTTAACATAAGCCTCACATCCCCAAACCCTTAAGTATGATAGGGATGGAACTCTTCCATGCCATATCTCAAAAGGTGTCCTTTCCACCCTTTTGGTTGGGGCCATATTTAGAATACGGGCCGCAGAGAGCAAAGCGAAACCCCAAAATGATAGAGGCAATGTGCTTCTAGCCATCATAGATCGGACCATATCCAATAAGGTTCGATTCCTCCTTTCAGACACACCATTCTGTTGTGGTGTTCCAGGTGGAGTGAGTTGTGAGACAATCCCACAACTCCTAAGATGATCTTGAAAAGCATCACTTAGGTATTCACCTCCTCTATCGGTACGGAGAATTTTAATTGACTTATTGAGTTGATTTTCTACTTCATTCATGAAGATTTTGAACATTTCAAAAGCTTCATCTTTGTGCCTTAATAAGTACACATACCTATAGCGACTATAGTCGTCGGTAAAGGTAATGAAGTATCTTTCACCATTCCTAGTCATTGGCTTCAAAGGACCACATACATCCGAATGTATGATTCCTAATAAATCTTTTGCCCTTTCGGTAGTTCCACTAAAGGGTGCCTTAGTCATCTTACCTTGTAAACAAGATTCACAAACATCAAATGAATCACATTCATTTGTTTTTAAAAGACCATTCTTTTGAAGTGTTTGTAAACGTTTCTTGTTTATATGACCAAGACGACAATGCCAAAGATAGGTATCACTCAAGTCCAACTTGAGTTTCTTGGTGTTAGTTTGGTACAATGAACTATTTAAAGTATTTTCATGAACCAATTCATAAATACCATTAATTGGAACAGCTTTAAAATAGAACATACCATTTAAAGAAACATGAATATCATTTTCAATAAAAGATAATACATAATCATAATGTCTTAGTTGAGATACAGAAATAATGTTCCTAGTCAAACTAGGAGCATACAAAACATTCTTCAAAATAACTTCCAAACCACTTGGAAGTCTTAGGATGTAGTCCCCACGAGCTTCAACTAAGACTTTAGTTCCATTGCCCATGAAGAGGCTAACATCCCCTTTCTTGAAGTCCCTACTTCTTGTGAACCCCTACAACAAATTGCAAATATGAGTTCCACATCCGGTATCCAATACCCATGTGTTTGAAGATGTAACATTAAGATCAATATGAATCATGTATATTGTACCTGAGTTCTGCCCGGCATCCCTCTTGGCTTTCAACTCTTGGAGATGGACAGGACAATTCCTTGCCCAATGTCCTATCTCCCCACACTTGAAGCATGGGTCATTAGTAGCAACCTTTTGCTTCTTCTCTTGTGGTTTGTGTGGTACCCTTACCACCCCTTTCCCCTTTCCCCGAATGGGTCCCTTACCCTTGGTAACCTTTGCCTTGGGTGCGGGATGAGGCCTCTTGTTGTTCCCACCTTCATTGATGGTGAGAACGGGTAAAACCCTTTTACCCATGGCCGCCTCGGCCGTTTTGAGCATTGAGTGAAGCTCACCAATGCTTTTGTCCCATGCATTCATGTTGTAGTTCAACACGAATGTCTCGAACTTCTTGGTTAGGCCATTTAGGATCAAATCCGTGGCCAACTCCTTCGAGACGGGACAATTTAGCCTCTCGAGGTGGTCAATATGACTTTTCATCTTAAGTACATAAGATGAAACAGATTGGTTGTCGTCCATACGACATGCATGGAGCGCTCGAACCGTTTCGAACCCCTCAACCCTTGCTTGCTGTTGGAACGTTTCCTTCAGCTGGGTTATCATGTCGTAAGCTCCGTGATGTTCATACTCCTTTTGGAGATCCGGAGTCATGCTCGCTAGCATGAGACAAGACACTTGGACGGAGTCCTCAGTGTATTTCAGCCAATCGTTAAAGGCCTCCTCATCATCCTCGCTAGGTTGATCGGGGATAGGGTCGTCTAAAACATAAGATCTTCTCTCTTGCTTGAGAACAATTCTCAAGTTTCGATACCAATCAATAAAGTTAATATGATTTAGACGTTCCTTTTGGAGGATCGCTCGTAGTGATTGGTTTGACGCGGATGAGTTATCGTGATTTTCATTATTGGTGGCCATCTACAAAATTTAACAAAGATCAATTTTAGTATTTTCGATATTGCTAATTTTAATATTTAATGCCTTTTAAGGTCAATTTTATATTAAAATCTAGAACCCAACATTACATTTAAATTGTGGTTAGGTGACCTTTATCCCACTATTTAAATTAATAAGGTGGTCAACGTTTGACGATTGCAACCATTTGCAACTTCTAGAGGTACGGGATCGTTTAAACATCATATGTTTATCATGGCATGTTTATCCCATCAACACCTTTTATAAAACATATTTTAGGTGATCCATTCAATATATTTTACAAATCAAGTCGTCCTACTTACACACACGTGTGAGTTTACTATATAAGTGGTTAGGTGACCTTTATCCCATAAGTATGGTATTCTCACCTCAAGTTACAATTTCCCTCAAAGTGGTTAGGTGACCTTTATCCCACTAGGAGTTTGCAAGTAACCTAAGTGTTGTGTAAAAGGATGGTGTTTAACTTGTTTTAGAAAAGTCTATGTATCATATGATTGTATGCATTCAACCATATGCTACCCTATTGGTTCTTTTAAATAAAACCCATTTTATTTTGCAAACCATTAACTCCTTTTATAGAACCATTCTATTTATGCTTAATGATTTGAGAACCAATTACTTGTTTATTGTTTGTTTTAGTTGACGGTTTGTTAATCATATCCAAATATTCAAAACAAACATCATCATATGCATTCAACCAAACACAAACAAAACATTCATATATGCATAACAAAGCATACTGTTTAGCCTAAACAAGTGTGTCAAATGGTCATGTCCTAAGGGTTAAGAATCATGACACATGGTTGACCAAAGAGACTCCCACTTGAAACCACATCTTCAAGCATCCTCTTTGTCTTATCTTTTCTTCAAGTCTTGATCTTGAGCATCCTTTACAAAATATGTATCCTAATACTTTTTTTTCTAGTAAAGAAAAACTCCTAATCTATTTATTACAAACCATATGAATGAATAGATTACAAAACAAAACTTGAAACCAAAGATAAATTATTACATGCCCAAATGAATATAACATGACAATCAATCATTCAATCCAAATGGTCTAGGCTTTGTTATGCATAATAAACAACAATATATCCAAATATACACTAATGAACCGATTTTGGCAGCCCCTTTTCACCCATGTTCTTGGCCAACATAAACCAAGAACAAAAGGGTTTAGTCCATGCAAACAATTATCTTATAAACTAGAGTTTTAAAGATCCTAATATGCATAATGTAGCATCTTTAAAACATCAAAAGGGGGTACCAAAACAGCCCCTTATCCCACGGTTTTGTGGTGTCATCATGAACTACCAAGTATAATACATGTATGCATATGTATAAGTGGCTCTTGATGCCATTGTAGGGGTTTTAACATGTTTATCAAAGTTCATATAACTTAGTTTATATGAAAACGCAGCGGATTTTTATGTTTTAAAACATGTTCATAAGATTGTTGTTAAAGCCATTTAACAAAAACCCCAAGCCATGGATCTTTATACACAATGCATACAATAAAAGAAAACACTAGATAGTTGAAGTGTACAACCTTTGTAGCCTTTTCAAAACCGAACTTGGTGAGGTGAGAATGATGTTTTGTGGCTGAAACTTCAACCTTGTACAAACACCAACTTGTGGAGCTCACTTTTGATGAACCTTTTCAGCCAAGAACCCTTCTTGTATGCTGAAATGTTCTTGTTCTTCTTGCTCCTTTTCAGCAGCAAAAACAACCAAATGAAGTGGAGATGAATGTCCAAAACTCGGCCAAGACTCCAAGGGAGAAGTCCTCAAACGTCCATACCCATAAGCCTTCAAGCAAACACCTTTGTTGCTAGGATTTTGGTCACCAAAACTTCAAGAACAAGCTGCCAGAAACCTCTTCAAAACCGTGAGAAATGAAGGGAGAATGAGGGAGAGTTTTTCTTGGAGTAAAGTTGCATGTGTGTGAAATGATGGCTGGTCCAAGAGAGAGTTAAAGACCCCTTAATTGTGTGTGATCTAATCAAGGGGTGTGGTCCAATGGAAGCAAAGGGGGGGGGGGGGGCGGCCGAATTCTTCTTTCAAATGGGTTTCCCCCCTTTTTTTTATTAGACACATTACAATGTTGCATGGTCTTATAAATTGGTCTCTCTTAGAAACTGTATACAACTAACCAATTAATTGTATAACATATATAGCCATTATTAATTTGTAATGTCATCTAACTAATATAAATAACATTACAAATAATATCATTGAACAATATATCCTAATAAATTGTTCCATGTCATATGCAACTTGTTTAGAAAACCCATTTTCTAAATTGGTGTTAATATTTTATTGCATGATCATATCATCAATTTAAATATTATTTTGGTGTTTGCTAGGATTGTTATTGGGTATAACCCGACTTGGATCATAACGTACTAACCACATCAATATTCTAAGTGTCTTGGGCACATAGAATCCTACAAGGACTTCTATGGCACTGAGGGTGCTATAGAGACTTACAGATGGATTGACGAGATGGAGGCTGTACTGGACATCAGCGAGTGCAAAATGGACCATATGATGAGATTCGCTTCCCAATCACTGAAAGGATCGGCATTGGAATGGTGCAAGTCGATCACACAAGCTCGGGGAAGGAACGCTGCAAATCGAATGAGCTGGACTGAATTCAGAGAGCTGATAACCAACAAGTATTGCCCCATGAATCTACTTGAGAAGCTAGAATCAGATTTCCTGAGCGTAGCGATGAAAGGTCCCAATTACACGGAGTACATCAATCGTTTTTTAGCCCTATCCGAGCTGGTGCCACATCTGGTGATGCCTGAACCTAAAGGCGTAGCACAATTCATCTGGGGGCTACATCCCAGATTTAGGGGAATTGTCCAATCCTCTAAGCCCTTGACTCTACAATCCGCAGTTGACCTCACCAGCAGTTTGACCGATGACCTAGTTAGGGCTGGATGGACTGAGCAAGCTAGGATTGATGAGAAGAAGAAGTTTGTTAGAGAGAAAAGAAGGTGGTTTGAAGCAAAGAAAGCAGTTGGAAGTAGTAGCGGGTCAGGAAGAAAGAGTTTTGAAGGTGTGAGACGTGATGATCAGGGAAGCAAGACCCGGAGACTGTACTCGGGGACAAGCCCATTTTGCAACAAGTGCAAGCTACACCATCAAGGGGAATGCAACCCAATGCCCTGCTTTAGGTGCAAAAGGACTGGGCACCTGATCAAGGATTATACTTACACACCAGGGAAGCAATGCTATGAATGTGGGAATCCAGGACACATGAGGAGCAAGTGTCCTAAGCTGGGTAGAGATAAGGATACCAAGCCCAACAAGCCTAAGGGGAGAGCTTTTTTGATGGACCCAGCAAGAGCCCGGAAGGAACCTGACGCGGTTAACGGTACGTTCCTTGTAAACAATCATCCTGCTACCGTTTTTTTGATACTGGAGCGACTACAAGTTTTATCTCTAGTACTTTTAGATCCTTGATTGACCTAGCTACGTGTACCTTAGCCGATACGTTTACCATTGAATTAGTTGATGGCAACATTTTAGAAACTAATGAAATCATCAAGGATTGTTCAATGAATTTAAATGGAAATACATTTAAAATAGGTCTGATGCCCATTAAGTTAGGAGGATTCGATGTGGTTGTTGGCATGGACTGGCTAGCTAAGAATAGAGTCGAAATTGTATGTGAAGAACGCCTACTCAAAATACCGTTGAACGACAAGGAAGTGTTAGTGGTGCAAGGAGAAAGGAGTAACACTTTATGCCCCATGATATCCCATTTAAAAGCTACCAAGAGCTTAAAGAAGGGATGCTCAGCTTTCATAGTCTACGTAATGAAGAGCAAAGAGGAGAAGAAGATTGCAGATATTCTAGTGGTTTCTGAATACCCTGAAGTGTTTCCGGAAGACCTACCGGGACTTCCCCCGAACCGACAAGTTGAGTTCCAAATAGATTTGCTGCCTGGCGTTACACCGGTAGCCAAAGCGCCGTATCGACTTGCCCCTCCTGAAATGAGGGAACTGATGATGCAAATTCAAGAACTATTGGACAAAGGATTCATACGTCCGAGTGTCTCTCCATGGGGTGCCCCGGTGCTATTTGTGAAAAAGAAGGATGGAACCCTACGCTGTGCATTGACTACCGAGAGTTAAATAAGTTCACCATAAAGAACCGTTACCCTCTTCCAAGGATAAACGACCTATTCGATCAACTTCAAGGAGCAAGCTACTTCTACAAGATAGATTTGAGGTCCGGTTACTACCAACTGAAGATAAGAGAAGAAGGCATACCCAAGACGGCTTTCCGAACTAGGTATGGACACTATGAGTACTTAGTCATGGCCTTTGGGCTGACTAATGCACCAGCAGCATTCATGGATCTCATGAACCGTCTATGCCGCCCATGTCTCGACAAGTTTGTGATCGTGTTCATCGACGACATTCTGATCTACTCCAGTAATAAGGAAGAGCACGAGAAGCATCTCAGACTAATTCTTGAGTTACTCAAGAATAAGCAACTATATGCCAAATTTTCAAAATGTGAATTTTGGATGCGAGAGATCCAATTTCTGGGGCATGTAGTGAATAAGTATGGGATTCGAGTTGACCCTTCCAAGATTGAGGCTATAAAGAATTGGAAGATTCCTGAAACTCCCACTGAGATTAGGCAATTCCTAGGATTGGTCGGATACTACTGACGATTCATAAAGGACTTCTCACGCATTGTGCAACCCTTGACCGCACTGACTAAGAAGAACAAAACCTTTGTGTGGGAACAAGATCAAGATGAAGCATTTGAGAAGTTTAAGGAAAAGTTATGCAGTGCACCTGTTCTGGCCCTCCCAGAAGAAGTCGATGACTTCGTAGTCTATTGTGATGCCTCGAGTCAAGGGTTAGGATGCGTGCTAATGCAACGCAACAAGGTCATTGCCTATGCATCTAGACTGCTAAATGATCACGAGAAGAACTTTACTACGCACGATCTGGAATTAGGTGCCGTGGTGTTTGCTCTCAAAATATGGAGGCACTACCTATATGGCACGAAGTGCGTCATTTACACTGACCATCAAAGTTTGCAACATGTTCTTGACCAGAAGATGCTAAACATGCGTCAGAGAAGATGGGTTGAGTTATTAAACGACTACGAGTGTGAAATCCATTATCATCCCGGTAAGGCCAATGTGGTGGAAGATGCTTTGAGCAGAAAGGAAAGAGAAAAAACTCTTTGTGTACGAGCCATAAGGATAAGTTTGTACACCGACCTAATTGCAAGGCTAAAGAAGCTCAAAGCAAAGCGTTAAAGGAGGAAAATTTAGCAGTAGAAGGATTAACTGGAATGGAAAAGCGATTTGAAACAGGAAACGATGGTACATACAAGTGCGAAAGGAGAACATGGGTGCCAAAGCATGGGGGATTCGAGAGGTAATTCTCGATGAAGCTCACAAATCTAGGTATTTGGTTCACCCTGGAAGTGATAAAATGTACCAGGATTTAAAGGCACTTTTCTGGAGGCCTGGAATCAAGAAATCAATCGCTGTTTTTGTCGAAAAATGTCTAACTTGCGCCATGGTAAAAGCTGAAAACCAAAAACCATCAGGGACGTTACAGCAGCCAAAAATCCCAGAATGGAAATGGGATAACGTCATGATGGATTTTGTTACTAAGTTACCCAGGACATCTAGAGGTCATGATGCTATTTGGGTAATAGTGGAAACACTAACTAGATCAGCTCACTTCTTACCAATTGTATATCAATGAAATAGTTTCTAGGCATGGTGTGCCACTATCAATAATCTCCGACCGTGATAGCCGTTTCACTTCGTGTTTCTGGAAATCACTCCAACAAGCCTTAGGAACCCGTCTGGACTTAAGCACTGCTTACCACCCGCAAACTGACGGTCAAAGAGAAAGGACTATTCAAACTTTAGAAGATATACTAAGAGCTTGCGTGATTGATTTTGGTTGGAACTGTCATAACCATCTCCCATTGGTGGAGTTCTCCTATAATAACAGTTACCATGCAAGTATCAATGCAGCTCCGTATGAGGCTCTCTATGGTAGGAAATGTCGGTCACCATTGAGTTGGAATGAAATTGGTGATAGCCAAGTGTTGGGACCCGACATCGTATTGGAGGCCACCGATAAGATTTTCAAAATCAAGGAGCGTTTACGGGTAGCAAGGGACCGTCAGAAGAAATACGGTGATAGGAGACGCAAACCATTAGAGTTTCAGATAGGTGATAGAGTAATGCTGAAGGTAGTACCATGGATGGGAACCGTGAGTTTTGGAAAAAGTGGAAAGTTAAGCCCGAGGTACATTGGACCATTTGAAATACTTGCAAGAATTGGTCCTATGGTTTACAAATTGAAACTACCTCAGAAGTTGAGTTATATGCACGACACCTTCCATGTGTCAAAATTGAAAAAGTGCCTCGTAGACAAAACCTTGGAGCTACCATTAAAGGAGACAAGAATCAATGATAAGCTGAACTTCGTGGAAGAACCCATAGAGATCACGGACCGCTTGGTTAAGCAACTCAAGCGAAGCCGCATACCCAAGGTCAAGGTTAGATGGAACTCTAGACGAGGGCCGGAATTCACTTGGGAACGTGAAGACGAGATGAGGAAGAGTTACCCGCATCTCTTCAAACCCACCCGTTCAGATTCTAACCGAAGCTAAAATTTCGGGACGAAATTTCCTAAACGGTGGGAGAATGTGACAACCGGTCCCAAGGTCACTATTCTAAACCCTAATTTAATTGCATCATTTCCCATCTTATGAGTACTAATAATAGAAACAATTTAATTATATCAATAATATGAGAATCACCATTTGTTATTTGATCCATTTTTATGATTCTGTGTGATTTTTTGTGAATTTTAGTTATTTCGAGTCTTAACTTTTAGAAACCTAGTGCCCGGGAATATTAATTAATCACCCTAAGTATGATTTACAATATTAATTGAAACAATTAAAAGTGTGTGTGCATACACACTTGAAATTTTCGGCCTAATGCATGCATGTCCATGCATAACACTTAATCAACTAACTAAAACTTATCACCTAAAATACTACATTATACTACACACTACACTACATAATAATATTTACAATTAAAATTTAAAAAGAAAACCCTCACTAGTTGCCAAATTTGGCCGCCCCCTTGACCCCCATTGAATGCATTGGCTTGCCACTACACACAACCCACTCTATCCACCATACATTTCTCATGCATTCTCCCTTTTTGCTAGACATCCACTCCCATTTCACTCCTCTCCTCTCTCTCTCGAATACTCAGCTGAAAACACACACAAACTCTCTCATTTCCCTCTCCATTTTGAGCTCCAAATCATGACCAACAAGCTTTCATCCATCGGCCAAGCTCCAACCGCAAGAAGGGTGTCTCTTTTGTGAAGTTTTGGTGCTTGAATCTTGCAAAACCATGGGTTCCATGTTTTGTTCAAGATTCTACAGCCAAGTCCAAGGAGATTCTAGCCATCCACGACCATCAACACCTTCCAAACTGTGAGTTACATCAAGTGTAAGCTCCATGTCATCGCTTTTGGTCATTTCTCATGTTTTCTTCATTTTTCACCTAAAAACCTTACCTTTCCTTGTTGTAGCAGAAACTTCTTGCCATCATCTTGTTCTTGAGGAGATATTATCTTCACTAAAGGTATCTTTCATGTTAGATTGGTCATTCTTAAGATGGAACTTGATTTCCACCTTGAAAACCCTATTTTTGGGTGTTTTTGCACCATCTAACTTGTGTATCTTGTAACCCTTAAGAAAAACGTGTAACCTGCATATTAATGGGTTTTAAGACTACTAATAACCTGTTTTTAAAGTCACAAAGAGTATACACCACCTACATGTGGTTAAAACATGCATCACACCTAAGAAAACCCTCCATTTTACATGTAACAACACACTTTAAACACTTGCTTAAAAACCCCCTCTCAAACAAGGGTTATAACCTGCTCAAAAATAACTTTTAACCACCCCAAAAATCTGATTTCAAAGTTAGATGAAGTTTTGGTAATGGTTAAACTCAAGTTACAATGATTTACACATGTGTAATGGTCGATTATGACACTTTCTATATATTTAAAGTCTATGGATGTGTAGAACAACTAGGACACGATTTGGAACTGAAATTTCAGAAGGTTTTGATGAATATTAAGATTTTTAATAATGTTAATCTCTGGAATTAAGGACATGTTGTGATTGGACCCATTTTAGTCATTTTCGGCACCCGAAAACATGGTAAAACTACTTAAAAACAAGAAAGCTTGGGCTATAAACTTTTTAAAGAGAATTACAGGTTCATTAAGGATTAATAAATTTTTCTGGAGTCAATGGGAAATTTTAGTGGTCCAAAGGTAATTTAAATGGATTTTTAAGTGAAAACGGGTACAAATCGAGAGACGTTTTTGGGAAAATCTAATAAAAATGAGTATCAAGTTAGAAATTATAAAACCCATGTTATTTCAGTATGTTAAATGATAAAATAACTTATAAAGTAGAAAGGTTGGTCAAACAAGCTTTTAAAATGGTCAAACTCGGTTAAAAACGCGTTTTAACGGTTTAAATGTAAAAACGAGTCTTTCCACTACTAGAGGAAAATTTTGGTGATTTAAAAGGTTGAAAACTTATAAAAATGACTTTAAAAAGCTAGATACTGTTCTAAGTCTCAAAAACATGAAAACTCATAGGTAACCATTTAAAACCGTTCGGTTTTA
The DNA here is from genome assembly GCA_024085815.1 of Flaveria linearis. Lineage (NCBI taxonomy): Eukaryota > Viridiplantae > Streptophyta > Magnoliopsida > Asterales > Asteraceae > Flaveria > Flaveria linearis. The sequence continues at coordinate 57,104,927 of CM044003.1, read as the reverse complement.
CCGTAACCGGGAACGTTAAACGCGTAATAAATAAACCGAACCCATAATCCAAAAACTTGGGTATATTTTCTTAAAATAATTTAGTTTAAGGTCATGAACCTTATTTTTGGTTATAAATGTCATCTAATACAAGAAACCAAACTTAAGGGTAGAAATTTAGCCAAACTTAAGGAATATCTCAAGTCTAACACCCTAACATGAATATTTTGAAACTTCAGGGGCTAAACTGTAAAATTTAGCCAAACTTCATAACCGACTCAAATGACCCCTTTAGTCACTTAATAGCATATTTACCATATATTCTTGACTTAATAATGTAAAAACCCTTAATTGTATGACAAACCTTGACTTTCCATAAAAGGAAACTTCTTATGCAAACCCTAATCGAATCAAAGCCAAATCCGACAAACTAAGACTTAGACACTCTTGTTGCACCTTAAATAGGTTTAGAGCAGTATCTAATCAGTTAATATATTCATGTTAGGGTGTTAGACTTGAGATATTCCCTGCACACGAAGAGTTTTTTGCTTAATATCTAAGGTGAGTTCTAGTGATCCCCTTTTTACTTACTGTTTTTAGGATGAAACATGCTCTGTTGTTTTATGAACTATGATTGTGCTTTACTTGATGCTTGTATGTGGGACTTATGGATACCTGCTGATACTTATATCATGATCATTAATTCTTTTGTGAACCGCTTGTTTTATATGAATAGATCTATTTGGGGAATCCCCCACACACAGTGGCTCCCGCTACAGGGAGGTACCCCACTGAGACCCTGAGGGATCGTATGTGGAATGTGACAGGTTTTGAGTAAGAAACCATGGTGAACCATCCTTGCAGGAATGGTTCACTGTTTTGAGGCTTGGTTCCTTCCTTCTGGAATATCCGGTTAAACACAAGTCAAGAAGAGGCCAACCGGGGACCGAGTGCAGGGTTGATTGTGATACCCCACAAAGATTGATACTAAAAATGATGCTTTTAAAATTAAATGAGATTTTTCATAAGCTTTTACACTTGATGCTAAACTTTTAAATATGGACTTCAAGAGTCCCTTTTGTTGTTTTTAAATTTTAAGCACTTGAATTCTCCAACTTTTTAGTTGACACGATTTTCTTTTAAGCATGTTTCAGGTAACCCGTGAAGACTCCTAGCTATTATGGAAGACTTAGACTCAACCCCCGAGACCATGGCATTTGCTTGTGTGACCAAAATTTGATTTGAACAATTTGAACAATGATGGAAAATGTTGACACAATAACTATTTGATTTATGTTGAATTATATAAACATTTGGGGCTAGATCTATTTCCAGCCCGGTGTCTTTTAAAACTTTAAATGCCATGTGACGTTCTCTCCCTTTGAGCTCCTATATTGGTTTGTTTCCGCTGCCATGTACATGGTTACTAGTCTGTGACGTCCTACCCTACCTAGGCCCGGGGTGTGACACTCATAGTCATAATGAGAAGCTATGGCAAACAATATCCTAATTGACTTTAGCATTTCCACAGGCGAGAAGGTTTCATCAAAATCAACCCCTTGAGTTTGAGTGAAATATTTTGCTACAAGTGTTGCCTTGTAAGTATCCAAGTTTCCATGCATGTCCGTTTTCTTCTTGAAAACCCACTTGCATCCAAACGGTTTGGAGTTAAGTGGAGGCTCAACCAATTCCAAAACTTGGTTGTCATACATGGATTGCATCTCTACGTTCATGGCTTCCAGCCATTTGTCACAATCCAAATTGGACATTGCATCATGGTACGTTGTTGGCTCATCGGAGTCAACCACATAGCATCCATTCATGAAAAATCCATATCGTTCAGGTGGAATGCTAACTCTACCAGATCTGCAAAATTTTTGTGTGTATCGATCAACCTCTTGATCATCATCAACAACCTCCTGTTGATTACTAGTGTTAACCAAACGCGTATCGGCTTGTGGATCTTGATCCTCATCAAATTCCACTGTTCTATACGTCATTCCATCCATAAGGAACTTAGCTTCCAAGAACTCTGCCTTTCTAGCAATAAATACTTTTTGCTCTGTTGGATCAAAGAAGTGTATCCCATACAAACTTTGGGGTATCCAACAAATATACACTTAGTAGATTGACTTTCCAACTTGTTTTGGGTGTTTTGCTTGACATAAGCTTCACATCCCCATACTTTTAAATATGATAGCGATAGAACTCTTCCATGCCATATTTCAAAAGGTGTCGAATCCACTTTCTTGGTCGTGGCCATATTCAAAATATTAGCCGCAGAGAGTAATGCGAAACCCCAAAGTGATAGAGGTAGTGAGTTTACAGCCATCATATATCAAACCATATCTAATAAGGTTCGGTTTCTCCTTTCAAACACACCATTATGTTGTGGTGTTCTGGGTGGAGTAAGCTGTGAGACGATCCACAACTTCTCAGATGATCCTGAAAAGCGTCACTGAGGTATTCACCTCCTCTATCTGAATGAAGAACTGTGATAGATTTGTTGAGTTGATTTTCTACTTCATTCTTGAAGATTTTGGACATTTCAAAAGCTTCATATTTATGTGTCGTCAAGTACACATACCCATAGCGACTGTAATCGTCGGTAAAGGTAATGAAGAATCTTTCACCATTTCATGTCATTGTATTAAAGGGACCACATACATCTGAATGTATGATTCCCAATAAGTCTTTTGCCCTCTCGTTAGTACCACTAAAGGGTGACTTGGTCATCTTACCTTGTAAACAAGATTCACACTTATCAAATAAACCATTCTCATTTGTTTGAAAAGACCATTCTTTTGAAGTGTTTGAATCCGATTCTTGTTTATATGACCAAGACGACAATGCCAAAGATATGAATCACTTAAACCCATTTTAAGTTTCTTGGTGTTTGCTTGGTTTAATGATTTATTAAAGGATGAATTATCATGAACCAATTCATAGATACCATTAAAAGGCATAGCCTTAAAATAAAATACATCATCCATAGAAACATAAATACCATTTTTTACAAACATTAAATCATAACCATATTGTTTTAAAAGGGAAACAGAAATTATGTTCCTAGTCAAACGAGGAGCATACAAAATATTTTTAATAACAACTTCCAAACCATTTGAAAGTTTCAAAATATAGTCTCCTTAGGCTTCGACATCAACTTTTGCTCCGTTGCCCATGTAGAGACTAGTGTCTCCCTTCCTGAAGTGCTTATTTCTTTTGAACCCCTGCAACAAATTGCAAATGTGAGTTCCACATCTGGTATCCAATACCCATGTGTTTGAAGAAATAACATTTAAACCAATATGAATCATGAAAGTTGTACCTGAGGTTCGCCCAGCATCCCTCTTGTTCCTCAACTGTTTGAGATAGGTCGGACAATTTCTTTTTCAATGTCCTATCTCACCACACTCAAAGCATGGATCATTCTCCATTACCTTAGGCTTCTTAAGCTTAGGATTTGGAGGTTCCGCTTTAGCCTTCCCTTTCCCCTTCCCTTTGACGTACCCCTTTCCTTTGGCAACATTTGCCTTGGGATCGGGGAATGGCCTTTTCTTATAGCCTCCCTCATTGATCGAGAGAACAGGTAGAACCTTTCAACCCATCCCTACCCCAGCTGTTTTGAGCATTACGTGAAGCTCACCAATGCTCTTGTCCCATCCGTTCATATTGTAATTCATTATGAACGTCTCAAACTTTTTAGTTAGCACATTAAGGATCAAATCCGTGGCCAACTCCTTAGAGACGGGACAGTTAAGCCTCTCGAGGAGATCAATGTGGCTTTTCATCTTGAGTACATAAGATGATACCGGTTGGGTTTCTTCCATATGACACGCGTGAAGCGCTCAAACCGTTTCAAAGCGCTCTACCCTAGCTTGTTGAAGGAACTTATCCTTCAACTGGGTAATCATGTCATATGCCCCATGATGCTCCAAATCCTTTTGGAGTTCGGGAATCATAGTTCCTAACATGAGGCAAGAAACCTGCATGGAATCCTCAGTGCACTGAAGCCAATCGTTATTGGCCTCAACATCCTCGGGGTCGGGTTGGTCAGGAATGGGATCGTCTAGGACATAGGCCTTTTTCTCTTGCTTGAGAATGATTCTCAAGTTTCGAAAACAGTCCATAAAACTATTGTGGTTAAGACCATCCCACTCTAAGATAGTTCTCAGCGATAGGGTATGGACGGTTGGGGTGGTATCGTTATTGTTTGCGGCCATTTCTACAAAATTTACAAAGTTCATATTAGTATTTCTGAAAAATTACGTTTTAATCATTAATACCCTTTAATGTCTTATAGACAATTAATAATTAAAACCTAGAATCCAAAGTTACATTTAAATGATGGTTAGGTGACCTTTATCCTATTATTTAAATTAACAAGGTAGTCAACACTTGACTATTTGCAACCTTTTGCAATTTCTAGCCTTGTGGGATCGGTTAAACATCTTACGTTTAGTTGGCATGTATAATCCCATCAACACCACTGTACGCCATGCTTCGGTGACCCTATGCACATGGTTTCCAATTTAAGTCGTCCTACTTACACGTACATGTGAGTTTATACATACAAGTGGTTACATGACCTTTATCCCACAAATACGTTAAGCCCACCTCAAACATACGAGTTCACTAAAAGTGGTTAGGTGAGCTTTATCCCACAAATAGTTCTCAAGTGATTTGAGTGTCATGTAAAAGGATGGTGTTAAACTTGTTTCCAAAGGGATTTAAGTTAGGTGACCTTTATCCCATTATTTACATTAACAAGGTAGTCAACACTTGACTATTTGCAACCTTTTGCAATTTCTAGCCTTATGGGATCGGTTAAACATCTTATGTTTAGTTGGCATGTATAATCCCATCAACACCATTATACGCCATGCTTCGGTGACCCTATGCACATGGTTTTCAATTTAAGTCATCCTACTTACATGTACGTGTGAGTTTATACATACAAGTGGTTACGTGACCTTTATTCCACAAATACGTTAAGCCCACCTCAAACACACGAGTTCACTAAAAGTGGTTAGGTGACCTTTATCCCACAAATAGTTCTCAAGTGATTTGAGTGTCATGTAAAAGGATGGTGTTAAACTTGTTTCCAAAGGGATTTAAGTTTTCATTAATTCTAGTTTTGAAAACTCTATGTACCTTGTATTTGCATGCTTACAAAAACATGGTACCCTATGGTTCTAATTTTTGGTAAAACCCTTTTTATTAAAATCATTAATCCTTTTAACAACCTCTTGTTAATCACTTAATGATTAGGAACCATAAATTTTCAGCTTGTTTTGTTTGTTAATTAGTTTGTTATAAATATCCAAATATCAAACAATCAACCAAAATTAAACAAATCAAACAAGCACAACCCAAAAATCACAAGTGCATAACCATAGCCACTAAGTTGACCACACTTGTTTGCCATCACAAATGTTGTCATAAGGTCATTCCTAAGTGTATAAAATTGACACTTCAAAGTGTCCATGAACTCCCACTGAACCCGCATCTGAATACTTCAAGTGTCCATGTCTTTTGTGTCCTTGCTTTGCACTTTCCTTTGGTTCATCATCTTGTGTATCTTCTTTTACAAAATATATCCTAACACATTTTTTCTAGTAAAAGAAATACATCTAACCTTTTTATTACACAACCAATGAATAAATAAATTACAAACCAAAAAGGATACAAACACAGAAGATATTATTACAACCCTTTGAATGAATAAAACCAAAACAAATCATTCATCCAAAACCAAATCAACACAATGTCAAGGCTAGGTTATGTGTCACACCCCCGCTGAGAGCGGAAACACGGGGATGCGAGCGAGATGGGATCGTCATAACACATGGATAACAATAGAGATGCAATATATATATATATATATATATATATATATATATATATATGTAATTGATGACATAGCGTGTCATGACGACGCCCGACACAAATGGAGACTTGTGTCGTGTTTAGTCAATATCCATGACAGCATAGCCATAAGCATAAACAGAAACTTGTAATTGATTCACATAAACGATTCACATAATCACAATAATTGTATTCTTGTATGGAATTCCCACAACCCGGGAACAAGTATCCAAAAGAATGTTAATCGTTTAATGGACTTCAACAATGTACAAAATAATTGTTCATTATGTATGTTCAGTCTCAAAAATGCATCCTAGGGTCTCCACTAAGGCAGCACCCCTAGATCTTCAGTTCTCATTGTTACCGGAAAAGATATGCTCAAAACGGTCAACTATATTGTTGGTGAGTTTCGCAGGTTTTAAGTGGTAAATAAATTAAATGATCAACATGTAAGTTTATATGAGTGACCACAATTACAATTATATGTAAGCGGTTTTGCCTGTTATTGATAGTTACAGCCAAACCTGGTCGTCGGTTACATGCGGGAATTAATGGCCGTAAGGAAAGTACCACACAGCGAAATAAGATCCACACAGCGTATAAAGATCCACACAGCATTTAATGATCCACACAGCGTATACGGTGTATGTTACAACCAAACCAATCCTTAGGTCCCATTTCTGAAATTAATGGTTTTATTGAAAGATCCACATAGAAGATCCACACAGAAGAACCACACAGCCAAATAGTATCACCCAACAAGTAGTATCACATAGTATTGTAGCGTCACCAAGTAACATGGAAGGTGGTAACGTAGTATAGAGTCATGAATCATGATATCATCATTCAGCAGATAAGTCGTTCATAATAGTAGTATTAAGCCTCCACTAGGGAAGACGTATAGATACAAGATAAATGTATGAGCATTCTTTTCCCCCATGTTTATAAATGTTTAAAAAGGTTGCATAAGTGTAAAAAGGGGCCACGAAACTCACTTGTTAAGTGGTAAGTATGTATGTTGAAACTTCCCAAACTTTTATGTATGTATGAACGGTCAGTCACCTATTGACAGTTATGTTAAGCATTAATAATGTGTCTGATGTTAACAATATTGTTTAGTTGGGTCGGGTCGTATCGGTTCGGTCGTGGGTAACACTTGCACATAAGCACGCACAATGGATCTTATGTGGATCCAAGTACTAGGAACGTTGCCATTGTCGATGATATTTGTGTAAAAGTGATATTGTTGTCAAAGAAATACTTGGCAAGCACTTTTGTTATGAATCGTTTATTGCTAATTGTAAAATGTTAAGTTGATTGGATTTGATATAACATTGATAAGTTCGATAGTGTTAATCTTAAAGATCATCTTTAGCAATGGCAACCATGTCGATGTCACCTTAACATCACACGTCAACACACACCACACATGGGAAGAATTCACACACAATGACTCCAATTGCATGACAGGACTAGACGCAAGACTGGACACTCCATTCGCACGAATCAACTCTCAGTCGTGCGACTCAGCTTCATTCGCACGATTGAACCCCCATTCGTGCGACTAAGTCAGTCGTACCACACCGCACCCAATCACACGACTCAACTTCCATTCGCACGATTCAGCCTTCATTTGTATGAATTAGCTTCATTCGTACGACTGAACTTTCATTCGTGCGACTGGACCTTCAGTCGTGCGATATACACAGTCGCACACATTCATCCGTATTGACTCAATTGCATGGCACACACAGACGCATGGGCTCAGTCGCACGACTCACTCAATATCATGGACTCAGTCGCATGGCACACACACACGCATGGGCTCAGTCGCACGACTCACTCAATCGAATGGCTCAGTCGCATGGCTCACCCAATCGTACGGCTCAGTCGCATGACAGACCCAGTCGCCCAGTGCTGCAGATCGCGACTGCTAAAGTGCCGAGCAGCCTTCAGCTGCTCCGTGCATGGGTTTCACACATCAAGAACCTCCAGAAACACTCATCTAACATATCTAAGTAAAATGCACACTCAGAATGGCAACACACACCCCCCCACGACCTCTTGTGCCTGGGTTGAACCCAAGCACCCGAAACCCTAGAAATCGCTGAAGTAAAACGAGCAAAAATGGACAACCAAGGTCATCTACCTACTTGAAACGTGTTGTCTAGGCTGTAGTAGTGGTCTACACGGTGAAATCACGAAGAAAACGGGGCGGGTCTAGGTGCAAGGAGGTGGAGAAAGTGGAAGAAGAAGATGAAAAGGAGAAGGAGAAATGGAGAAGGCTAGGGCTAGAATCAAGGGTATTTATACCCAGTCCATAGTTTGGTAATTGTCACTTTTAGTCCCTGCACTTAGCCCCCGAGTTCCCAAATTTGATTCGGTTGAAAATGATGTAAATACGCGCGTTATATTAATTACAGGGAAGTATTTAATGTTGTTTGTATGTTGAATATGTTATTTTTAATGATGTTTATATGATATAACATAATATAATTAACGATGTCGGTGGTGATATTCGTAAGCGTTTTAAGTGCTAATGTTGTAAACAATGACATCACAATGTAAAAGAAAATCAAGCAAGTATGATGTCCTCACGAATAGTCTATGAAGATGTGAAATGAACGTTCTAAGGATAGTTAACGAAATCCACATTAAATGACAGACCTTGTGGTGACGTATGTCACAGTATCCCCTAGTTGAGAGAATTTCGTCCCGAAATTCAACTGGTGTTAGGTCCAAGAGTGTCATCCTCGAATAGATGTGGATATTTTAGTTTCATCCAATCTTCCCATTCCCATGTGAATTCGGGTCCTCGTTTGGAGTTGCATCTAACGTGAACGATCGGTATCTTGCTGCGCCTTAAGCGTTTGACCTTTCGGTCCATGATCTCGATAGGTTCTTCGATAAAATGAAGCTTTTCGTCAATCTTGATTTCCTCAATTGTCACCTAGAGAGTTTCATCTACCAGGCACGTTTTGAGGTTTGATACGTGAAATGTGTCGTGTACACCGCTGAGTTCTTGTGGCAACCTTAATCGGTAAGGCACCGGACCGATTCTTTCTGTAATCTCGAATGGTCCTACGTATCTTGGGGCTAACTTCCCTTTCTTTCCAAATCGTACGATCCCTTTCCAGGCAGGGACTTTGAGTAGAATGTGATCTCTAACATTGAATTCTAGAGGCTTCCGACGGTTGTCGGCATAGCTCTTTTGGCGATCTCTTGCAGCTTTTAATCTGTCTTTGATTTGGAAAATCTTGTCAGTTGTTTCTTGATGATCTCTGAGCCTGTTAGCTGTCTTTCACCAATCTCAGCCCAACAAACTGGGGATCTACATTTCCTCCCGTACAATGCTTCAAATGGAGCGCATCCAATGCTTGTATGGTAGCTGTTGTTGTAAGAGAACTTAATCAATAGTAGATGAGTGTCCCAGCTACCACCAAAATTGATTACACAAGCTCTGAGCATGTCTTCCAACATTTGTATTGTTCGTTCACTTTGGCCATCTGTTTGTGGGTGATAGGCGGTACTCATGTCTAATCGAGTGCCCTTCGCTTTCTGTAGTGTTTGCCAAAATCGTGAAGTAAATTGGATGTCACGGTCGGATATGATTCACACCAGCACTCCGTGCTGTGTCACGACCTTCTTTATGTACAATCTTGCCAACTTTTCCTTCTTGTAATCCTCTCGGATCGGTAAGAAATGAGCGGACTTTGTCATCCGATCCACTACGACCCATATCGAGTCGTTCCCGCTACGTGTTCTATGGAGTTTGGTAATGAAATCCATGGCTATGTTCTCCCATTTCCACTCGGGAATTTCAGGTTTCTGTAATAATCCTGATGGTTTTGGATGTTCAGCCTTAACTTTCGAGCATGTCAAGCATCGGCTTACATACATAGCAATGTCTTTCTACATGCCTGGCCACCAGTATAGATCCTTAAGATCGTGATACATCTTGTCTGCACAGGATGAACAGAATATCGTGTCTTGTGCGCTTCCTCCATGATTAGGGTACGAACGTCTCCCCCATTTGGGTACCCATATACGATCCATGAAATACTATATACCATCATCCTTGAAAATCATCTGCTTGTCCAACCCTCGGAATTCTTCTCCCGCAAGGTTTTCTTCTTTCAATGCCTCACTTTCTGCAAGTTGGATCTGAGCCTTCAAGTTCATTTGAATAGTCAATCCCAAAGCTCGAGCACGTAGTGGTTTCACACGTTCTTTAAGACTTAGGGCGTCAGCCATAACATTTGCTTTCCCTGGATGATACCGGATTTCACAATCGTAGTCACTAAGTAACTCCACCCAACGTCGCTGACGCATATTGAGTTCTTTCTGATTCAGGATGTGTTGAAGGCTCTTATGATCTGTGTAGATGATGTATTTGTTTCCATACAGATAGTGCCTCTATATCTTAAGTGCAAATACTACAGCGCCCTACACCAAATCATGAGTTGTGTAGTTCTTTTTGTGCACCTTGAGTTGTCGTGAGGCTTAGGCAATCACCTTATCTTTCTGCATTAGCACACAACCCAATCCTTGATGTGAAGCATCGCAGTACACCACAAAATCATCAGTCCCGTCTGGGAGGGACAATATCAGTCGTTGCACCACTTCTCCTTCAACATTTGGAATGCTTGTTCTTGTGCATGTCCCCAATCAAACTTCTTGTCTTTTTGAGTCAACAAAGTTAACGGTTGAGCAATCTTTGAAAAATTCGCAATGAAGAGACGATAATATCCGGCCAATCCTAAGAATTTCCGTATCTCTGAAGGTGTCTGGGGTGCATCCTATTTCCTTACCGCTTCAATCTTGCCGGGATCTACATGAATCCCATTTTCGTTAAACACATGCCCCAAAAATTTCACTTCTCGAAGCCAAAACTCGCAATTCGAGAATTTAGCGAGAAGTTTCTCTTCTTGTAATAGACACAATATCGCCCGAAGGTGTTCCTCGTGGTCCTCTTTCATTCGGGAGTAGATAAGTATATCGTCTATGAACACAATCACGAACTTATCCAAGTAGGGTTTGCACACTCGATTTATCAGATCCATGAACATAGCTGGTGCATTAGTCAGTCCGAACGGCATGACTAAGAACTCATACTGCCCATAACAAGTCCTGAAAGCTGTTTTCGGTTTGTCATCCTCAAAAACCCTTAGTTGATGATATCCAGAACGAAGATCAATCTTGGAGACATATGAAGCCCCTTGCAACTGATCAAATAAATCATCAATTCTGGGAAGAGGATATCGATTCTTCACAGTCAAGTTGTTCAACTCGCAATAATCGATAAACATGCGGAACGACCTGTCTTTCTTTTTGACAAATAAGACTGATGACTCGGCCGAATAAAACCCTTCTCCAGTAGTTCTTGTAATTGGCTAGATAACTCTTGCATTTCGGATGGTGCTAACCGATACGGTGCTTTTACTACTGGCGTAGCTCCAGGAACCAACTCTATACAAAATTCCACCTGTCGTGGAGAAGGCAAACCCGACAAGTCATCAGGGAATACATCCGGATAATCTCGTACTACCGGAATATCTACCAAATTCTTGTTCTCTTCCTTCTTTTCCACCACATGGGCCAGACACGCATAACATTGCTTTCGTAAACATCAGCATGTCTTCATGCAAGAAATAAGCTTTAGGGTTCTCCCCAGTCGTTCTCCTTGAATCCTGAGTATTTCCCCGTCTGGCATGGGAATTCGTACTACTTTCTCCCGACAAACAATCTCGGCTCCGTGTTTCGACAACCAATCCATTCCCACAATCATATCAAAACTTCCCAGCTCAAAAGGTGTTAAGTCTATATCGAAGGCATAGTTTTCCAATATCATCGAGCACTTTCTAATAATCTCATCGGTCGGTACAACTCTACCGTTGGCCATTTCTATGGAGTAGCTAGTTTCTAGCCTACTGGGGTTCAAGGCAAGCATGCAAGCAAATTCGGAAGATATAAAACTATTGTCTGCTCCAGTATCAAACAGTATAGATGCGAAGTGGTGATTGAGCATGTACGTACCTGTAACGACATTCGGGTCTTGACGGGCGTCAGTTGTTCCGATAACGAACGCACGTCCTGTGGCAGCATTTCCTTGATTCCCTTGTCCTGGATTTCCAGCTATGGCGATCACTTGTGGTTGATCGTTTGCTTGCTGACCCTGCGCCCGATTCAGTCTTGGGCACATGTTTCGGTAGTGACCCGGTTCCCACACTCATAACAGACCCTTGCATTCCCGGTGGGGTTAACAGCGTTGACGGGTGCCACCAGGTTCGGCACCACTCTGCAGTCTCTCGCTTGATGCGCTGGGCGTCTATAGTTCAGACACACCCGACACAGCATTGCAGGGGGATGATAAAGCTTGCACCTGTCACATTTCGGGTGCGGCCCTGCATATTCTTTCTTTCCATGAGTCACAGCCACAAAATTTCGGGTCCTTTTGGCCTTCTTATCAAACCTTCCGGTGTTAGACCGGCTCGTTTCCCCAGCCTCCCTTCTCTTCTCTGCTCCCTTACCTAACATCCTTGTTCTCACCATCTCGTCAGTTAGAGCGCCGACTTTCAGAATTGCGCTCTGAATCGTAGGAGGAGCAGCTGCTATTACCAATGCTCGGATTTGAGGCGTGAGTCCTCAAATATACCTTTCAATTCTCTTTGCTTCCAGAGTTACCAGATGTGGAACCAGTCTTGCCAACTCATGAAAACGATCAGTGTAAGCTGCATGCCCAGCTCCTACCATAGCATGGTTCAAGAATTCCTGCTCCAACTTCTGCATCTCATTGAGAGGACAATATTCCTCGGTGAGTAGAGCTTTAAACTCATCCCACGTCATCTGCATTGCGGACTCTCTTCCTCTAGCTTCAACCTAGGTGTTCCACCAGGTTAGTGCCTGATGTCAATCACTGCCTCCATCTTTTCAAGCCACCTAGTTAGGGATATCGCCCTACCTTTCCGATCAAATTCTCGGGATTTGCAGGCCACGAATTCCTTGTAAGAACATCCCCGTCTTGTATTAACAACCCTAGTTTCATTACCAGTTGTTCCGCCAATCCCAGTATCCTCCCCTGTTCCTTGGTTATGCTGATCATTAGTATCATGATCCCCGTGGAGATTATGATTCAGAAGAGCGTCGCTCACTTGAGTCACTATAGTTGGAATCAGTGCGGCTAGCTGCTGAGCAATCATAGCAGCTATCTCAGGGTTTTCAGTCCCCTGATTGTTTCCAGCAGGAGCACCACGTGTTCTTGGTGGTCTACCCCTACCTCTGCCTTGTGGGGTCTCACCTTCATGATTTGTACTATGGGTGACTCTTCGAGGTGGCATCTTCTAATCATAAAAAGGAGTAAACATGCAAACTTTAGTAAACAAGTAAACCTTAGTCACTTGAAGACACATGTATGATTCCACTCATCAAGTTCCAACAATCCATGCCTCAGTCAATCAGGATCATCACATAACCCGATTTAAGCACATTCTTAGTATACCAGTGATGCTTATATATAGGATTCCCCGTAGCGTTCCCACCACATCCACGATATACCTAGAATGATGTCTAAACCGGTTACATGACATCCAATTTTCCTTAGCAACATCCCAATGAATAACATAATGTATGTGTAGTGAGTATCATCACTCCTCTACATTTCTTGAAGTCCACTTTCATTCTAAGCATTCAATCAGTTCCTTAGCTACTGAAATGCTAAGCGAAGGAATGTTTCGTGGAGAATAAAATAAATGTCATGATTGGAAATACCATGAAGGCTCTAAGTAGGACAGGACTTAAGTAATAGTAGGTGTTGGTAATGTTCTGTTACCCTTAACAAGGTCTTACTAGAATTATGATCCTAGCACCCTAGGGTATAGAATAGAAAACTTGTGATACTCATGATCGTTACCTCATGGTAAGATTAGCCAGACATCTCATGCACTGCAAATTGCAATTACGTGTGCACCCGTAATTGTAATTTGCCTTGCATGGTCACCCTTAGCTTCACCTACCCCAAGTTAACATCATAGTATTGTCAACATTCATTAAGCACAAATCATGTAATGTCCTCATGTCCATGAGCCATTAGTATTCCAATAGTAGTATGTGATAGCAAATAAACTCCAAGCATGTAAGCACAATTTGTCTAACGATAGTTGCCTATCCTTCATACTTTCAGGATCTCAGACATCGGTATTCTGTGAAGAAAGACTAAGAGTAATAGTGTCTTCCTCAGGATGATCAGATACCAAGCATATATGCATAGAATCATTTATAGAGACAAGAAAACAAGTATAGAGGAACATACATGTAATATCAAATGCAAGCCAGTCCTAGCATGCATTCTACATGAAGGTTCCTAGGTTATAGTCTAGGTCAAGTGAATTGCCTAATTCTCTATAACCAATGGCTCTGATACCAGTCTATCACACCCCCGCTGAGAGCGGAAACACGGGGATGCGATATATATATGTAATTGATGACATAGCGTGTCATGATGACACCTGGCACAAATGGAGACTTGTGTCGTGTTTAGTCAATATCCACGACAGCATAGCCATAAGCATAAATAGAAACTTGTAATTGATTCATATAGACGATTCACATAATCACAATAATTGTATTCTTGTATGGAATTCCGACAACCCGTGAACAAGTATCCAAAAGAATGTTAATCGCTTAATGGACTGCAACAATGTACAAAATAATTGTTCATCATGTATGTTCAGTCTCAAAAATGCATCCTAGGGTCTCCACTAAGGCAGCACTCCTAGATCTTCAGTTCTCATTGTTACCTATAAAGATATGCTCAAAATGGTCAACAATATTGTTGGTGAGCTTCGCAGGTTTTAAGTGGTAAATAAATTAAATGATCAACATGTAAGTTTATATGAGTGACTGCAATTACAATTATATGTAAGCGGTTTCGCCTGTTACTGATAGTTACAGCCAAACCTGGTCGTCGGTTCCACGCGGGAATTAATGGTCGTAAGGAAAGTACCATACAACGAAATAAGATCCACACAGCGTATAAAGATCCACACAGCATTTAATGATCCACACAGCGTATAAAGATCCACACAGCGTATACGGTGTATGTTACAACCAAACCAATCCTTAGGTCCCATTTCTGAAAGTAATGGTTGTATTGAAAGATCCACACAGAATATCCACACAGAAGATCCACACAGAAGAATCACACAGCCAAATAGTATCACCCAACAAGTAGTATAACATAGTATTGTAGCGTCACCAAGTAACATACAAGGTGGTAACGTAGTATAGAGTCATGAATCATGATATCATCATTCAGCAGATAAGTCGTTCGTAATAGTAGTATTAAGACTCCACTAGGGAAGACGTATAGATACAAGATAAATGTATGAGCATTCTTTTCCCCCATGTTTATAGATGTTTAAAAAGGTTGCATAAGTGTAAAAAGGGGCCACGAAACTCACTTGTTAAGTGGTAGTATGTATGATGAAACTTCCTAAACTTGTATGTACGTATGAACGGTCAGTCACCTATTGACAGTTATGTTAAGCATTGATAATGCGTCTGATGTTAACAATATTGTTTAGTTGGGTCGGGTCGTATCAGTTCGGTCGTGGGTAACACTTGCACACAAGCACGCACAATGGATCTTATATGGATCCAAGTACTAGGAACGTTGCCATTGTCGATGATATTTGTGTAAAAGTGTTATTGTTGTCAGAGAAATACTTGGCAAGCACTTGTGTTATGAATCGCTTGTTGCTAATTGTAAAATGTGAAGTTGATTGGATTTGATATAACATTGATAAGTTCGATAGTGTTAATCTTAAAGATCGTCTTTAGCAATGGCAACCGTGTCGATGTCGCCTTGACATAACACGTCAACACACACCACACACAGCAAGAATTCACACACAATGACTCCAATTGCATGACAGGACTAGACGCATGACTGGACACTCCATTCGCACGACTCAACTCTCAGTCGTGCGAATCAGCTTCATTTGCACGATTTAACCCCCATTCGTGTGACTAAGCATTCAGTCGTACCACACAACACCCAATCGCACGACTCAACTTCCATTCGCATGATTCAGCCTTCATTCGTACGAATTAGCTTTATTCGTACAATTGAACTTTCATTTGTGCGACTGGACCTTCAGTCGTGCGATACACACAGTCGCACACATTCATACGCATTGACTCAATCGCATGGCACACACAGACGCATGGACTCAGTCGCACGACTCACTCAATCGCATGGACTCAGTCGCCTGGCACACACAGACGCATGGGCTCAGTTGCATGACTCACTCAAACGCATGGACTCAGTCGCATGGCTCACCCAGTCGTACGGCTCAGTCACATGACAAACTCAGTCGCCCAGTGCTGCAGATCGTGACTACTGAAGCGCCGAGCAGCCTTTGGCTGCTCTGTGCACGGGTTTCACACATCAAGAACCTCCAGAAACACTCATCTAACATATATAAGTAAAATGCAAACTCAGAAAGGCAACACATACACCCCTCACGACCTCTTGTGCTTGGGTTGAACCCGAGCACCCGAAACCCTAGAAATCGCAGAAGTAAAACGAGCAAAAACGGACGACCAAGGTCGTCTACCTGCTTGAAACGTGTTGTCTAGGCTGTAGTAGTGATCTACACGGTGAAGTCACAAAGAAAACGGGGCGGGTCTAGGTGCAAGGAGGTGGAGAAAGTGGAGGAAGAAGATGAAAAGGAGAAGAAGAAATGGTGAAGGCTAGTACTGGAATCAAGGGTATTTATACCTAGCCCTAGTTTGGCAATTGTCACATTTAGTCCTTGCACTTAGCCCCCGAGTTCCCAAATTTGTTTCGGTTGAAAACGACATAAATACGCGCGTTATATTAATTATAGGGAAGTATTCAATGTTGTTTGTATCTTGAATGTGTTATTATTAATGATGTTTATATGATATAACATAATATAATTAACATATTCATAAGTGTTTTAAGTGCTAATGTTGTAAACAATGATATCACAATGTAAAAGAAATCAAGCAAGTATGATGTCCTCACGAATAGTCTATGAAGATGTGAAATGAATGTTTTAAGGATAGTTAACGAAATCCACGTTAAATGAGGGACCTTGTGGTGACGGATGTCACATTATGCACCAATATGAAACATCATATACAACATACAAGAACCAAAATAAATCCCCAATTGACCCTAAATTTGCAGCCAATATAAACTAAGAATATAGGATGTTATTGTCCAAACAAAACACAATCAACCATTTTGATATCTTTTCTTTCAAGATTTAATCATAAGCATGTAAGATATAACCTTAAAAGGTTGGGGATTTATAATATCACCACAAAACATCCCTAATTAGGTTGTTAAAACCCCATAAAACCAATTTTACAAGGATAATTGAAGGTAGTCATCCACATAACCGGCTCTAGATGCCAATGTTGGGTTTGTTGGACCATAAACATAGTTGTTTAACCATTTAAACAAGAAAAATGCAGCGGAATAAGACCTTAACATCATGTTTTATAATCTGAAAATTAAGGTACATAACTTAGTTTCAACAAACCCAAGAACATAGGATCGTACATATATGTATGAACTAGCTATCAAGAAGAATAAAACAACCATAATATGCAAAAGATACAACCTTTGTAGAGCTGTGAAGATCGTGAGATTTTATGAAGATGAAGCTGTTCTTGAATGACCAAAACACCAAGGATAGGTGTCCTCAAGCTTCCATACCCTCAAGAATTACACAAACACCCTTTTGCTAGGAATTTGGACACCAAAAAACCGACCAAGATGGCTGCAAATCCGAATTTCAGCTTGTGTTTCTTCAAGAAGTAGATAGAAAAACCTTGTTCTTGGTGGTCCTTTGCATGTATGAGAGAGAGGAAGGAGTGTGTGTGTGTATTCAAAGATTACTAGTTTCAAGACTAAAATGAATTTCCCCTTTTCAAAAGGGGGCGACCGAAAAAAGTAATCTAAGGGGTTTTCCCCCCCAAAATTTTTGTCTATTATTTATTTAACTAGTCATTTTGTTAAGTTACGAAATTAACCATTTAATTTTATAACTCATACACACTTTGTGATGTTACTTAACTAATTTAAATAACATTACAAATAATACTCTTGAACAAAATATCCCTATAAGTTGTTCTATCTCATATGCAACTTATTTAGAAAACCCATTTTCTAAATTGGTGTTATTATTCAATTGCATGATCATATCATCAATTAAATATTTATTGGTGTTTGCTAAACTTGTTATTGGGTATGACCTGACTTGGATCATGATGTACTAACCACATCAATGTTCTATGTGTCTTGGGCATAAAGAATCTAACAGTTTGTAGAGAAACTATCTTTTCATCTGATATTTTGTGATCAGTTTTAAGTTTGTTATGCATTAATTCCTCTTGCTTGAGATTCTCACATATTTTGTATGAGTAATTTCTATAATATTCTACATGTTCAAAGCAAGATTTAGTGCATAGTTTCTCTCTGACATCAGCTACTATTTCAGGATATTTAGGTGAAGAAGTCTCAGATTTGGAAGATGAAGTTTTAACCTTTGGTTTTTCTGACTGTGCCATTAAAGAAACTTCTTTTGAATCCTCTTTAGGATCAGATTTATCACTCCAGTCATATTCTTCCTCTTCATCCTCAAAATTACCTTCAGCTTTTGGATCATAATCCCTGACCAATCTTCTCCTTGAACTTTTGCAATAAGAGATAAACTAGAGGTTAGATCAGTAGTAATTGATGTACATAACCACACCAATCATATCCATCCTTAATGCTAATAACAAGAGCTTTCTTTGGCTCTTCAGATGACTTAGATTCATCTTTAAGTTCAGGCTTTGGTAGACTTTGATATGGCTTTTGAAATGTTTTATGAGATGCTTGTTGAAACTTTTGATTGCTTGAACTAGCTTGGCCATTTCCTCCTTTGTTTCTGGGAGCTTTGCATTCCCGTGAGAAGTGTCCATAGCTATTACCATTGAAACATCTTGATTTTGACTTGTCAAATCCAACAGACTTGTTAGCACTTGGCTTGTAGTTTCTATTGACATAAGAGTGTTTCTATGTTCTGTATGCAATCATCACCATCTGCCAGTTTAGATCCATTTCTACCATATCATCTGGATCCATCTTGAATAAGTCCTGCACAACAACATCCAATTGAGTCAAATGACTACCCTGATAAGCTTGAAATATAGCCATAAAAGCAGTAAAAGCAGTTTGGACTCTTCATCCTGCATAGGATGTTCATAACATCTTTAACTTTGCTAGTGTTAGCAGAGTTAACAGATGGAGTCTCATTTTGAGGTTTAGAGCTTTGAGGTTTAGGAGGAGACTGAGGTTGAGATGCATAAGTAGGAGCACTTTTATATGAAGAATGTGTAAAGAACCCTGCTCCAACAAACAAGTCACCCTCTTCTTCTTGTGAATTTTCATCCTTTACAACAAAAGCATTCTCCACTCTATTAGCAAGAGATGCAACATATTAATACTGAGACATTGATGCTGCTCTATCATTGTTTCTTAAGCTTTCATCAATCTCAACTGACTCAATCTTAGCAACCAAAAGATCAAGATCCATAGGAATTTCTCAGTATGCTTCAATAAAGTTATTGTTTGCTTCCATGAAGATGGAAGAGCACTAAGAAGCCTCAGATTTAGATTTTTAAGATCATTTGTAATGGCAGCCGTTGGCATCTCAGTTGTAAGTTGCATGAATCTGTTCATCATCTGGTTTATTGTTTCACTAGATAAGTGCTGAAACAGCTCTAACTGCCTCTTCAGTTTCTGCTTCTTGAGATCTTGGATCTCCTTACTACCTTCACATATTATCTTCAAAGCTTTATACATGGTATATCCAGTTTGATATCCATCAAGTCTAGTCAAGTCTTTAAGTGGTAATCCTTTACACATCAAGGAATAAACTTTAATGTCATTTTCACCTTCTTAAGATCATCACCTTGCAATCCATCTACAGGATATGGTTCTGTAGAATCTTTTATGTAAACAAACCATCTATCAAGCTATCTGAAGTAATAGGAATGTGAGGTCCTTTGTCTATTGACTTCCATAAGTTAGTGTCAATAGAATTAAGATGATGCTTCAATCTAAAGACCATTTCTTAAAATCAGATCTGCTCTTCAGCTTAGGAACCCTTTTCTCTGAGGGAATGAATTGCTGAAGTAGTTGTTGGTGTGACAGGGCTCTCAGGCTCTATCATTAGGCCTTCAGACTAGATTTTCTCTGTGAAGATAATCTTAGGGTGTACCTCAACATCCAGTTGACCAATGATATTACCTAGTTGCCTTTGTCTCCTTCTTAGACTGAACACATCAGTAACTCTATCTTGAATCCTTTGTGCTAGCCTATCATCTTGTCTAGATTGACTTGGGTTGACAAGTGGCATGTTGATAAGGTCAAGACCTTCGTAGTAGTTCAAAATTTGAAAGTTGAATACCTCTTGCTGCCCTTGATGTAACATCTGGTTTCTAAATCCGGACTTGTAATTATACTATAGTTATGACAAATCAACTAAGTTGAGTTTGTTTGATTGTTTAAATGATCAGACGCATGACTTATATGCGACTGAACTTCAGTCGCACCCCTTACGTGCGATTGAGACTCAGTCGTACGAATAATAGGCGTATGAGCTTCAGTCGCACGATTCAGTCATGCGAATGGTTCAGTCGTACGACTGGGTGTAGGGCGGTTTCTATCTGCATCTACTTCATTCCCCTGTTCTCTTTACACCCAAACACCCCTGTTCTTGCCAATCGACTAGGCTAAACTCCGTTTTGGTAAGTTTTGAATATTACGGATCAATCTAGGGATGTTATAAGCTGTGTAAATGGTTGAATTTGATCCAACAATATGTTTTAAATCGTTAAATTGGTCTGGTTCATTTCTAAATTAAAATCAGGGAATTCGGATCCAAGTTTTGTGTAGTTTTGATGAAATAATGGTCCGAAACCATTGTAAACGATGTGTATATGATTTGTTTTGAATAGAACATAATTTGGATGGTTAAAACTCAAATTTTGAGTGAGTTTGGATCAAAAAAGGTCAAGAACACAGCTGCTAATCCGTTTCAGACGAATGGGCTCAATTGTATGCCTCAGTCGTACGAATGAGAGTCTAATCGTGCGACTGAGTGCGAATGGAGGTTCAGTCGTACGACTGGGAACCCAGTCGCCTGGTTATAAGGCCGAATGAAGAAGAGCGAACACTGGGTACGAATGAGAGCACAATCGTGCGAATGAGTGGCTAGTTGTACGGCTAAAGGTTCATTCGCATGGTTCATCCGCATAGGTTCAGTCGCATGGGTGCTCATTCGCACAAGTGTTCAATCGCATGGGGGTCCTGTTTAAGAATAAGTTTACTGAATCAAGGTTTATTGCTTTAGATATACCTTGATTAGAGGAAGGACTAGTTACCTTGTGTACGTGGATTGTGTAGACTGTGGTGAGGAAGTTGATAGGGTGAGTTCTAAGCCCTTTTCAAATGTTTGGTTTTTAACATTCGGGCTGGCACACATATAATGATAAATGAATTGAATGTTTTAGTACCAGAAATGTGATAGCGATGTTGATATGTTTCTAACAGTCTATAAAGCTGTTAGGGGGAAAAGTGGGGGGTAATGAATGATTACCTGAACATTGTTAATCATTACGTGATGATAATGATTTCAGTGGGTCAGGTAGAGTGTAAAAGATGGTCATCTGAACATTGTTAATCATTACATGATGGTAATGATTCCAATGGGTCAGATGGGTGTAATGATTAATTAAAATATGTTAAAACTGGTGCTAAAAGAAAGAACGTGTGGGGTGTAAATGAATGTGATAATATCGGCAATAAGTAAAAGAAATGTTATTAATATGGTAATATGATGTTAATCTCAACAGGCCAGTTAGGGTAAGATGCCTAGGGTATAAACTGTACAGTTTGATAGGAGTGATGACGATCACTCAGCTTTGTGAACATCTTGTGGTGACGACCCTAGATGATTAATTGGCATCCTACTAGATGAGAGATAGTAACTTCAGTTTCTGGATGTGGGAAACTGATAGTTTCTGGGTATGGGAACCTGGTAGTTGCTGGATGTGGGCAACCGACGTTTCTGGGTATGGGAAACTGGTAGTTGCTGGGTGTGGGCAACTGACGTTTCTGGGTATGGGAAACTGGTAGTTGCTGGATGTGGGCAACTGACATTTCTGGATGTGGGGAACTGATAGTTGCTAGATGTGGGCAACCGACGTTCGGTGGGACCGGTCCGATGGGACAAAGTATTGATAAAAGTTGAATTTATAATATTGCCAATATAAATATAACTCTTGTGTGTGTAAAGATGCTGTTAATGTTTTAATAAAAATTTAGAACTCACCAGTTTATCTGATGTTTTGAGTATGTTGTGTGTGTTAGGTAAGGAAGGGTCCTCTGATAATAGAGGAATGCAAGTATGAGCTAAACGAGGATGCTATCACAGAGTAGTTGCTGGCATAGGATATAGGACCTGTTAATACTGTAAATAGGGCAATGTATAATTAAATACAATAATATGTAAAATGTTTTAAAAAGTTGGGTTAATATATAATGTTGTATAAGTCTTCCGCTGTAAGTAGAAAGCTCTTATTTATGTTTAAAATATTAATCCAACTGCGTGACATGCCTCCGGTGCCCTGCCGGGTTTAAGGCATCACAGGTTGGTATCAAAGCAGTAGTTAAAGGGATCTAGTGTCATAATAACTAGACTTTAACTAGAAAATAGATATGCCAGCAGGGATAGCTAGATAGAATAGTTTATCTAAACAAGAGAAGGTGATGGGACTATCATGAGAAGGAATAACGAGAATAGTAAAAGTAAAGTAAACAATTAATAGTACTTGGCCAATATTATTAATAATTTACTTTACTTATAGTATTCTGGTTATATACTTACATGTGAGTACCAAATAATCCTGATCTCGTTTTAATAGGTTATGGCTGAGAGGGAAAGTGAAATAATGTAAGGTGGAACCTCGGAAGGAATTGTTGATGAGAGCACAGAGGTGCTCAGTATGACGAGACAGCAATTCCGTGATGCAATTGCTGAGGAGGTTCGTAAAGCCTTGAATGTAGCCAGACCTGATGAAAGCAGGATTGTTGATAAAGCTGAGGGGTCTAGCAAGAAGAAGGGAGTTACGTATAGTCAGTTCAAAGAGTGTAATCCTCCACGATTTTCTGGGGCTATGGATGTGGTAGCCACTTATAAATGGCTTCGTGAAATGGAAGCCATGATCAAGTTGAGTGAGTGTAGGGAGGATCAGAAAGTAAAGTTTGCAGCCCACTCATTTGTAGGTGAAGCTTTGTATTGGTGGGATACGATTATCCAGACGTTAGGTGAGGAGGCTACTGACAAAATGTTATGGCCTGAATTTAAAAAGTTAGTATCGGATAAGTTTTGTCCGAAGGGTCAGATGGATCGAATAGAGATGAGTTTCCTGCAGTTTCAGGCAGGTAATATGTCCCATAGGGAATACACGTCTAAGTTTGAAGAGATGGCGCGGTTGGTGCCTCATTTGGTGGTTCCTGAAGAAAAGAAAATCTTGAGGTACACTCAGGGATTGCCTCAGGAGGTAAGAAAGTTGGTTAGATCATCTGTTCCGAGTAGTTATCCGTTAACGGTATACTTAGCAGCAGATATGTATCAAGAAGTTTATGGTAGTAATGTTGCTCCTGATGGGAGTAAAAGGAGGCGTGAAGAACCTGTAGTACCAAGAAGATTTGAAAATCCAAGTATTCAGAAGAAGGGTAAGTTTGGAAGGGGCCAGTTCCAGAGGAATGTCAGAAATGAGCTACCATGTTGCGGGAAATGTGGCAAGCTACACCAGGGTGAATGTATGATTGGTAGTAGGGCTTGCATTAGATGTGGGAAGTTGGGGCATTATGCCAATGAATGTAGTGAAAGTCCTCGTAGATGTTATGAGTGTGGAGAAACAGGGAATATTCGTAGTGAAAGTCCAAGGTTAACCGTTAGAAAGCCTGAACCGGTTAGATCGATAAAAGGGTTAGGAGAAGGGTAGAGTGTGGCGAAAGGGTGAGCTTATTCTATGTTAGCTAGTGAGGCTAAAGCGTTGCCAGATGTAGTCTCAGGTACGTTTCTAGTTAATGGAATTCCAGCTAACGTGTTATTTGATTCTGGTGCAAGTGGAAGTTTCGTATCTGTTGATTTTTTTCCTATGCTTGCGTGTGAAATTCGACCATTAGAGGTAGCCTTTATAGTTGAATCTGCTAATGATAGATCTGTGATGATTAGTAGTATGATTGATGGTTGTTATATTGAATTAGAAGGATATAGGTTGCCTGTTAAACTATATCCAATGGTGTTAGGAGGGTTTGATATAGTTTTGGGTATGGATTGGTTGGCAAACCATGAAGCCCATATTGTATGTAATAAGAAGATAATTCAGTTAAGAGCACCGGATAGGAAAACGATTAATGTATATGGTGATAGAAAGGAGTCAACTGTGAAAATAATATCTATGATGAAAGCTGATAAGTTAATGAGCCGCGGGTGTGCATCTTATTTAATATATGTAATTGATTCTCAAAAGCCTGTAAGAAAGATAGAGGATATCCCTGTGGTTAGAAATTTTGTAGATGTGTTCCCAGAAGAATTACCGGGTATTCCTCCAGATCGTGAAGTTGAGTTTAGAATTGATTTGATTCCTGGTGCTAAGCCAGTTGCCAAGTCACCTTATAGACTAGCTCCATCAGAATTGAAGGAATTAATGAAGCAGACTGAAGATTTGCTAGAAAGAGGCTTCATTAGACCCAGCTCTTCCCCGTGGGGTGCTCCAGTATTGTTTGTGAAGAAGAAAGATGGGAGTATGCGTATGTGTATTAATTACCGAGAGTTAAACAAGTTGACAATAAAGAATAAGTATCCACTCCCACGAATAGATGATTTGTTTGATCAGTTACAGGGTGCCAGTTTGTTTTCTAAGATAGATCTCCGATCTGGTTACCATCAGTTGAAAGTCAAGCAAGAAGATATACCTAAGACAGCGTTTCATACACGTTATGGTCATTATGAATTTTTGGTTATGTCTTTTGGGTTGACGAATGTACCTGCTGCTTTTATGGATTTGATGAATAGGGTGTGCAAGCCAATGTTAGATCGATCAGTAATTGTTTTTATTGATGATATACTGATTTATTCGAAGAATGAGGGGGATCATGCCTGCCATCTTTGTGAAGTGTTGGAAAGGTTGAGAAAAGAAAGGCTTTATGCAAAGTTTTCTAAGTGTGAGTTTTGGTTGCGGGAAGTACAGTTTTTGGGACATGTGATCAATGCAGAAGGCATTTTAGTAGTCCCTACCAAGATTGAAACAATAGTGAAGTGGAGCCCTCCGAAGACGCCATCTGAAATTCGTAGTTTCTTGGGTCTGGATGGTTATGATAGAAGATTTATTAAGGATTTTGCCAAAATTGCATCCCCGTTAACGAAGTTGACAAGAAAGAATGAAGAATACGTTTGGTGACCAGAACAAGAAAATGCATTTCAAGAAATGAAGCAGAAATTAACCCAGTCACCAGTATTGTCATTGCCAGATGGAAATGAAGATTTGATGATTAATTCAGATGCTTCGTATCAAGGTTTAGGTTGTGTATTGATGCAGAGGGGACGAGTGATAGCTTATGCTTCCAGACAATTGAAAGAACATGAAAAAAATTATCCGACGTATGAACTAGAACTGGCAACAGTGGTGTTTGCCTTAAAAATATGGAGGCATTACTTGTATGGGGTGAAATGTACGATTTACACGGATCATAAGAGTTTGAAGTATTTCTTTGATGAGAAAGAATTAAACATGTGACAGCGGGGATGGTTAGAACTGGTGAAAGATTATGATTGTGAAATACTTTACCATCCTGGTAAAGCAAATGTGGTTGCTGACGCGTTAAGTAGAAAGAATGAACACCCTCCGATTCGAGTTAACTCATATAAGCTAGTAATAACCCCAGATTTTATGCATCAGTTATGAGAAGCCCAATTAGAAGCATTAAAGGAAGAGAATGTAAAGCGGAAACGGATGAAGGGTCAAATAAAGGATCTGGAAGAAAATAATTTTGGGGTTAAGACAAAATGTGGCCGTATATGGGTTCCGATTAAGATAAGAGAGTTGGTACTAGATGAAGCTCATAAATCTAGATATTCTATACATCCGGGTGCTACTAAGATGTATAAAGACTTAAAACAAGAATATTGGTGGCCAGGTATGAAGTTTAATGTGATGCAGTATGTGAATAAGTGTTTGACATGTCTTCAGGTCAAAGCTGAGCATCAAAAGCCATATGGTAAGCTACAACCCTTAGAGATTCCAAAATGGAAGTGGGAGGAGTTGACAATGGATTTCATAACTAAGCTTCCGCGCACAGCTAAAGGTTATGATACCAGTTGGGTGATAGTGGATAGATTGACACGTAGCGGGCATTTCTTACCAATCAAAGAGACGTATAACTCTGAGAAGTTAGCAAAACTGTTTATTCGAGAGATTATTGCTCGTCATGGAGTCCCATTATCTATTGTGTTGGATAGAGATACATGTTTTACTTTTAGATTTTGGAGAAAGTTTCATGAAGATATGGGTACTCGTTTATTGCATAGCACATCTTTTCACCCAGAAACTGATGGGTTGACTGAAAGGACTATCCAAACAGTTGAAGATATGTTACAAGCTTGTGTTATAGATTTTGGTGGTAGCTGGGATAGTCATCTGCCATTAGTTGAATTATCCTACAATAATAGTTATCATTCAACGATTAGGAGAGCCCCTTATGAGATGTTATATGGCAGAAAGTGCAGGAGACCTATATGTTGGGGAGAAATTGGACAAAAAGAATTGGGCAGTTTGGAAATTGTACAGGCTACAAATGAGAAGTTGGATCAAATCAAAGCTCGGTTCAAAGCGGCTCAGGATCGACAAAAGTCTTATGAAGATAAAAGGCGAAGGCATATAGAGTTTGAAGTAGGAGATAGAGTCATGTTAAAAGTATCTCCTTGGAAGGGAATTATCAGATTCAGAAAGAGTGGGAAGTTAAGTTCTCGTTTGATAGGACCGTTTAGGATTATAGCACGAGTTGGAGAAGTGGTTTATAAATTAGAATTACCTGATCAGTTGCAAGGAATTGACCCAACCTTTCATATATCACAGTTGCGCAAGTGTCTGGCTGATGAGAATGCTTATATACCTTTAGATGATATAGAGGTAGATGATAAGTTGAATTATGTTGAGAAACCTACTGCTATAGTAGACAGAAAGATGAAGAGATTGAGGAATAAAACCATTGAGTTAGTTAAAATACAATGGTCAAATAGAAAAGGGTCTGATTTCACTTAGGAATCAGAAGATGAGATGAAAAGAGATTATCCTCAATTGTTTGAATAGTAGGTTTCGAGGACGAAACCTATTTAAGGGGATGGGGAGAGTTGTAACATCCGGTTTCTAAACCGGACTTGTAATTATATTATAGTTATGATTAATCAACTAAGTTGAGTTTGTTTGATTATTTAAATGATCAATCGCATGACTTATATGCGACTGAACTTCAGTCGCGCCCCTTACGTGCGATTGAGACTCAGTCGTACGAATAATAGGCGTATGAGCTTCAGTCGCACGATTCAGTCATGCGAATGGTTCAGTCGTACGACTGGGTGTAGGGCGGTTATGTTGCACATGTGAACAAGTAAGGCGGTGAAAGGAGATGAAAAGCAGATTTCTATCTGCATCTACTTCATTTCCCTGTTCTCTTTACACCCAAACACCCCTGTTCTTGCCAATCGACTAGGCTAAACTCCGTTTTGGTAAGTTTTGAATATTACGGATCAATCTAGGGATGTTATAAGCTGTGTAAATGGTTGAATTTGATCCAACAACATATTTTAATCATTGAATTGGTCTGGTTCATTTCTAAATTAAAATTCGGGAATTCGGATCCAAGTTTTGGTAGTTTTGATGAAATAATGGTCCGAAACCATTGTAAACGATGTGTATATGATTTGTTTTGAATATAACATAATTTGGATGGTTAAAACTCAAATTTTGAGTGAGTTTGGATCAAAAAACATCAAGAACACAGCTGCTGATCCGTTTCAGACGAATGGGCTCAATCGTATGCCTCAGTTGTACGAATGAGAGTCTAATCGTGCGACTGAGTGCGAATGGAGGTTCAGTCGTTCGACTGGGAACCCAGTCGCCTGGTTAGAAGGCCGAATGAAGACGAGTGAACACTAGGTACGAATGAGCATCGTGCGAATGAGTGGCTAGTCGTATGGCTAAAGGTTCATTCGCATGGTTCATCCGCATAGGTTCAGTCGCATGGGTGCTCATTCGCACAAGTGTTCAATCGCATGGGGGTCCTGTTTAAAATAGGTTTACTGAATCAAGGTTTATTGCTTTAGATATACCTTGATTAGAGGAAGGACTAGTTACCTTATGTATGTGGATTGTGTAGACTGTGGTGAGGAAGTTGATAAGGTGAGTTCTAAGCCCTTTTCAAATGTTTGGTTTTTAACATTCGGGCTGCCACACATATAATGATAAATGAATTGAATGTTATATTACCAGAAATGTGATAGCGATGTTGATATGTTTCTAACAGTTTGTGAAGTTGTTAGGGGGAAAAGTGGGGGTAATGAATGATTACCTGAACATTGTTAATCATTACGTGATGGTAATTATTTCAGTGGGTCAGGTAGAGTGTAAAAGATGGTCATCTGAACATTGTTAATCATTACATGATGGTAATGATTCAAATGGGTCAGATGGGGGTAATGATTAATGAAAATATGTTAAAAGTGGTGCTAAAAGAAAGAATGTGTGGGGTGTAAATGAATGTGATAATATCGGCAATAAGTAAAAGAAATGTTTTTGAAATGGTAATGTGATGTAAATCTCAACAGGCCAGTTAGGGTAAGATGCCTGGGGGTATAAACTGTACAGTTTGATAGGAGTGATGACGATCACTCAGCTTTGTGAACATCTTGTGGTGACGACCCTAGATGATTAATTGGCATCGTACTGGATGAGAGATAGTAACCTTAGTTTCTGGATGTGGGAAACTGATAGTTTCTGGGTATGGGAAACTGGTAGTTGCTGGATGTGGGTAACCGACTTTTCTAGGTATGGGAAACTGGTAGTTGCTGGATGTGGGCAACCGATGTTTCTGGATGTGGGGAACTGATAGTTGCTAGATGTGGGCAACCGACGTTCGGTGGGACCGGTCCGATAGGACAAAGTAATGATAAAAGTTGAATTTATAATATTGCCAATATAAATATAACTCTTGTGTGTGTAAAGATGCTGTTAATGTTTTAATAAAAATTTAGAACTCACCAGTTTATCTGATGTTTTGAGTATGTTGTGTGTGTTAGGTAAGGAAGGGTCCTCTGATAATAGAGGAAAGCAAGTATGAGCTGAACGAGGATGCTATCCCAGAGTAGTTGCTGGCATAGGATATAGTACCTGTTAATACTGTAAATAGGGCAATGTATAATTAAATACAATCATATGTAAAATGTTTTAAAAAGTTGGGTTAATATATAATGTTGTATAAGTCTTCCGCTTTAAGTAGAAAGCTCTTATTTATGTTTAAAATATTAATCCAACTACGTGACGTGCCTCCAGTGTCCTGCCGGGTTTAAGGCGTCACACTTGAACTCTTTAAAGAATGAGGGTTCTTCTATCAGCATCATATCTCCACTTAGTGGTGTAGTTTGAAATTCCTTAGGGTGGAGATGGCTTAGCCCTTGGAATACCTTCCTCAAAAAGACTCTGAATTAAGGAGTCTATAGAGTCCACATCAATGTGAACTTAAGGAAGTTGCTGAGTATGCACAATTGCAAGTGAGGATGGTGAGTCCTCAATGTCCATACTCCCTGAAGAACTCCCAGGTTCTTTGACTATAATGACTTTCTCCCCCTTTTTGGTGGCATCACCCTCTTGCATAGGTAAACTAGGAGTTAGGTCAATCACATTCACAGGTTCTTGTGTTCCTGGTTGAGCTCTTCTTAAAGGTCTCTCAGCTAGTTGTTCCTTGAGATTGGATATCTTAAGTTGCTGGTCATTGACCCTGTTTTGCAGGGTAGTCACCTGAGATTCAAGGTGACTAACCTTAGAGACTAAATAGGTGCATGTTTTTGACAATTGTTGCACTTTCAGCCTCAGATTCCCCTTATCTTTATCAGAAAGATCAGGGGGAGATGAGGGAATCGGACCAAAGTCTTCTCTCTCACCACCAGCATGGAGTTCTTGGCTGTTGGATTTCCCTTGCTCATTGACAGCATCAGTTGAAGTGTCAATGGGCTGAGTTGCCATGGTTAAGGTCTTAATGATGTAGTCACTTGCAGAAGTGAGAGCCTCTTCAATATGGATCTCCTGAATAGGTTCAGAGAAATCCACCTCAGTAATGGGTGACTGATGTGGGCTAGACATAGGAGACTCAGGAGCACTTATCTCTCTTTTAGTAGGGGAAGAGTAGAGACACTCATGATACTCACTGAAACCTAAGTCTTCATCAGTATAGAATTCAAGGTTAGGAATGGGGTGGTTTAAGTCTAAAGGCTGGGGATGGTAACTGTCCCCTGAAGGTTGTTCACTTGAGTGTTAAGACTCAGAGTAAAGGCTTAAGGCATTTTGGCTTGTGAACTCATCAGGCTGAGCATGAGGAATCTCAGCACTGATTCTTGAAGAGAAGGGAGTGGTTTGCTCCTCAGGGGAAGTGGGAGCTCTAGTATCCACTTCCATCTATATGGGTGAGTGTGTGGGGGCCTGCACAAACTCAGTAGCTTGATCAGGGGTTCGTTTGGATTTTCTTTGGTAGGTGAGGGTGATTTGTGGGTTGTTTTTAGTGGTTGGGAGGTAGAAGTTGTGGGTTCAACGCTAGCTTGTCTTGCTGGTTGTCACCTTGAGCAATGAGCTCTAACATTTTGGGGACAATGGCTATTTCTACCCCTGAGAGGCCTACAATTGGCTTCTTCATGATTTTAAAGATGATAGGCTTCATCTTTCCAAATTTAATAACATTACCTGTTTCCCTCAACTGTGAGCCCAGTTCACAATTGAGAATGTATTAAACATACCTAGGAAATATGTAATGCTCTAAGGAGCCCAAGTTAGCAAGCAAATTTGTGTAAGTAAACTGAGAGTAACTGCACTTGACCCTTTGAACCATTCCATGCACTATAAAGGAGAGATCCTCAGGAATCTGGTCTCACCCTCCATGCTTGTTTGACAAGCTGTGGATAACCACATAGAGCAAGTTTTTCCATTAGGTTGAAACCTTCCCTTTCCTAAAGGTCTTTAAAGAGAAATCTCCCTCATAGCACATCTGCTCAAAGGAATGACTAACAACTTCCTTTGAGAAAGACAACTCACCTCCTTCATCATCCAGCAGAAGATGAGTGTTGATGATGGCCGGAGTGATGAAGATTGTCCTTCCTAGCACTATGGCAGATAGTGCCTTCTCCCCATCCATGATGACCTCTTAGCAGGTCTTCCAAAATTCAAGCAAATGTTCCTCATAGAGAGTACGATCAATGGTTAGGGAGGTGAAGTAGTTTGATAAAGCTAGAAAACGGCAAACCTCTGAGAAACTATCGTCTTTCTTAGAGTTCAATAGAGCAACCTGGTTGTGTTACCTGTGAAGTTGCATGGAGAAATCAGGGTTGTTTCTGCTGTTTAGATCGGCCATTGTGGGAAGCTTAAGGGTGAAGGAAGGTGAAGAACAAAGATGGTTTGGGAGAATTTAGGTTTAAGGAATTGTACAATTGAAGAAGATAGTGAAAGAGGGGGGAGCCGTTGGGTAAGTTAATGAAAGATGATAAACTTTGTAATCCAGAAGTCGGTCCCACCTCTGAAAAAGGTTTCCTTTTGCCCAAAACGTAGTTTTCTTGGAAGTCGCGAAATCTTCCGAAGGTTATTTTACTTCGGAAGTTCTGAAGAAAAGCTTCCAAGGGCAAATTGTCTTCGGAAGATATTCAATGATTTTTTAGAGAATTTTGCTTAGGAAGAAATTTAAAACTCAGAGTTTTTTATTCTAAGATGAATGAAAACTTCGGAAGGTAAATTACTTTCGGAAGAAAATTCTTCTTTTAAAACATAAATGTACTTAAGTTGATTTTAAGCTTTGGAAGATATTTTAGAAATTTTCTTCGAAGGTAAACTACTAAAGCAGATATTTGTTTGCTAAGACATAAGTTTCTTCTGAAGGTAATTTTAAATCTTACGAAGGGTAAAGATATCAAAATTTTCCAAAAATCTAAAGAATGTCTTTCAAAAAAAGTTCTTCCAAAGAGAACATGCGCTTATGAAGGTGAACAAATAGATAACTTAGGACACACAGGTTTTAGAAATAATATGATTAAGTTTTAATAAAAGCTATTCAAAGTTAATCATCCCAATAGCTGATACAAGATATTTAAATCTCTGTTCATCAAAACCTTTGGTGAACAGATCAGCATATTGTTCATTTACGTTAACTTTGACTAGTTTGATTAATCCTTTTCAAAGTTATCTCTAATCAAGTGATACCAGATATTGGTATGCTTTGTCCTTAAGTGCTGCATAGGATTTTCTGTGATTGAGATAGCACTGTTGTTGTCTATGTGGATGGGAGTCTCCTTGAAGTTGAATCTATAGTCCAGCATCTGATTTTGAATCCAAAGCACTTAAGCACAGCAGCATGCAGCAGCAATGTATTCAACCTCAATAGTTGATGCAGACACATAGGATTGTTTTTTACATTGCCAAGAGACTATCCTTCCACCAAGAAATTGACATCCCCCTGATGTAGACTTTGAAGTCATGTTGCAGCCACCATAATCACTATCTGTATAATCATATAGATTGAAGTCGGAATTCTTTGGATACCAAAGGCCAAGTGATGGAGCACCTTTGAGATATCTTAAAATTCTTTTGACAGTGATTAGGTGTGACATCTTGGTGTTGGCTTGATATCTTGCACAAACGCATGTAGCAAACTTGATATCAGGTCTACTAGCTGTGAGGTTCATAAGAGACCCAATCATTGCCCTGTAGAAATGCTCATATACACATTCCCCCTCAAGATCAGGTCCAAGGGAGTGGTTTATGGCTATGGGTGTCTTAGCAACCTTACAATCAGTCATGTTGAATCTTTTAAGTATGTCTTGTTGGGTTTTGTCACATGTAAAACAAGTAAGTTTAACCATTTAAACTTAGAAAATGCAGCGGATATATAGTTTTAACATGTGGTTTATAATCTGGAAATTTTCACCATTTAAAGCATAAACAAAACCCAAGAATAAGGATCAATTATATATGTGAAATAGCATGCTATCAAAACGAAAATACAACCATAGGGTGTTCTATAAATCAACCTTTTTTTGACAAGTTGTGGTAGATGTTTAAGATGAAGAAGATGATGTTTTGAGTGGCTAGTCTTCAAAGGAGAAGACCTCAAAACCGTGATACCCACAAGCTCTTCAAACACCTTGCTTGTTAGGATGCAACACCAAAGAAACCTCTTCTACTTGCTGCTCCAAAACCAAAAATTTCAGCCCACTTTTGGCTTCTAAAAGTCGAATTTTCAGCCAAGGTTAAGAGGGGTTTTGCTTGTGTGTGTGAGAGAGAGTGTGAGAGGAAATGATGGAAGAGTGTTGAATGATTATGTCTTGCAAGAAACAAGACAAGGATGGGTTCTCCAAGGCCTTTGGGCAGCCGAAAATTGCCCATTCAAAATGGGTTTCCCACCTATTTTGATATTTTAAAAAATTGCACTCTTTCCTTCATTTTAATTATAGTATTAAAACCTAGTTTAAATTTATAACATAACACACTTTTATTTGTCATTCTTTAACTAACTTAAATAATGAAACAAATAAATATCTCATGAACAAATTATCCATATAATGTTGTTCTATCACAAAAGCAATATTTAGAAAACCAATTTTCTAAATAGGTGTCAATATTTATTGTATGATCTTATCAACAAAAAAATGTTTGTTGGTGTTTGTATAGCTTGTTATTGGGTATGACCTGACTTGGATCATAATGTACTAACCACATTAATCTTGTATGTGTCTTGGGCATATAAGATCCAACAATCTCCCACTTGCACAAGATTCATAGAAGATTGATGCAAGCAGTAAATACCGCCTAACAACGGTTTACTACCCTTATTACGTGTGACTAAGTGCCATTCAATAACATCATCATCTTCAAGTACCATACTTGACATGTTTTCGGTGAATCAATCATCTATCATTTTATCACAGATGTCATGTTAAATCCCAGAGACACAGAGTGATCATTCTCCATTGATTTAACTTTATCAAGCCTTAGACATCTTACTCTCAACGAATAAGAGGGACAAATCCCATCTTGACTACGTACGTCTCTCACAATTACCTTATATCATACCTGAACTCAGACTTATGTACTGCCATATTTCAGAACAGCGAAGAACTGAGCCAAAGTATGAAATTTGGTAAATATCAAGACCCAATATGTATCTCAGGTCAGAGGATACCAAATGATGTTCGCCTTTACTCAAAATTACTTATGATCAATTAGGAAGATTCCATGTAGTAATATTTGAGATGCAGGTCAGTCCAATATTTGCATCCCATAAATATCTATGAACCTTGGCAGCAACCTTTTGCTCTATATTCATCCATATGAATATCTACCAATCTAAGTTGATAATAGTTTTACCCTCATACTTGTTCCCACAAGTATGAACAACTACGGACATTCTGAATAAATAATTTACTCATGGATTTAAACGTGAAAAAAGGAATATTAGTTGAATCATTATTATCAAATAATTCATTCAAGTAAGAAAGAGTTACAATATCTCAACACAAAATTAAAGATCAAATCCAGTCACTAGAATAATGCAGTCCCATGGCACAAGCATGACTTTCATGCTTTGCCCTTTCAAGAAGCTTCGTGAGAGGATCCGCAATGTTTTGATCCGTGTGAACTTTGTGAATACATATTTTTCCCTTTTCAACTTCATCCCTTATGTAGTTGAATCTTCGTTCAATGTGCCTAGTCTTTTGTTGTGCATGGGGTTCCTTGATTTGAGCAATCGCACCCTCGTTATCATAAAAGATTTCTAGGGGTTCCTGAATGGAAGGGACTACCCCTAGATCGGCAATGAACTTCTTTAACCATGCAGCTTCCTAAGCTGCTAACGAAACGGCAATGTATTCTGACTCTGTAGTTGATAATGCCACCACATCTTGCTTAGAGCTCTTCCAAGAGATTGCTCCTACATTCAAGATGAAAATGTACCCCGATTGTGATCGCGATTCATCCCGATCAGTTTGGAAACTCGCATCCATGTAACCCTTTACTACGAGTTCCTCCTCACCAGATCCATAGATTAGGAACATATCTTCAGTCCTCCTCAAGTACTTAAGTATGTTCTTAACAGCCATCCAATGACTTCTTCCAGGATTTTGTTGGTATCGGCTTGTGATGCTCAAAGAACATGACACGTCCGGTCTAGTGCATATCATCGCATACATGATGGATCCTATAGAAGACGCATATGAGATTCCCTTCATTTTGTCTTGCTGATCCTTTGAGCTTGGCCATTGAGTTTTACTCAATATCTTTCCTCTTTGAATAGGTACGGTACCTTTCTTAGAGTTTTCCATCTTGAACCTTTTTAAGATCTTGTCAATGTATGCTCTTTAATTTAAACCTATTAACCGCCTTGATCTATCCCTATAGATCTTTATTCCTAAAATATAGGCGGCTTCACCAAGATCCTTAATGGAGAAATAGTTTCCAAGCCAGGCTTTTATACCTCCATGGTTGGAATGTCATTTCCAAATAGTAAAATGTTATCGACATATAATACTAGGAAAGTGATGATGCTCCCACTAGCTTTCTTATATACACATGCTTCATTAGCGTTTTTAATGAACCCAAATTTGACAATTTCTTCATCAAAATGGTGATTACAACTTCTTGATGCTTGCTTCAATCCATAGATTGATTTCTTTAAGTTTCATACTTTGTTAGGATGTTTTTGATTGACAAAACCTTCAGGCTGAACCATATAGACATCTTCCTCAAGATATCCATTTAGAAAAGTGGTCTTGACATCCATTTGCCAAATCTCATAATCATAATGAGCAGCTGTAGCAAATAATATCCTAATAGACTTTAGCATTGCTACTGGTGAGAAGGTCTCATCATAATCAACCCCTTGAGTTTGAGTGAAACTTTTTGCTACAATTCTAGCTTTATAAGTATCTAAGTTCCCATGCATATCGGTTTTCTTCTTGAAAACCCACTTACTTCTAACTATCTTGTAGTTAAGAGGTGGTTCAACCAAGTCCCGTACTTGGTTGTCATACATGGATTGCATCTCAACGTTCATGGCTTCAAGCCATTTGTCACAATCCATATTGGACATTGCATCACGATAGGTGGTTGGTTCATCGGAATCTACCACATAGCATCCATCTATGAAAAATCCATATCTCTCAGGTGGATTACTAATTCTACCAGCTCTGTGAACGTTTTATGTATATTGATCAACAATTTGATCATTCTCAACATCCTCATGTTGAGTGCTAGTGTCAACCAAACGTGTATCGGTTTGCGGTTCTTGATCCTCCTCAAGATCCATAGTTCAACTGCTATTTCCTTCCGTAAGGAACTTAGCTTCTAAGAACTCAGCTTTCTTGGCAACAAACTCCTTTTGTTCCAATGGATCATAGAAATAATATCCCATAGAATCTCTTGGATATCCAATGAAGATAAACTTAGTGGAACGACTTTCTAGCTTGTTTGAGGTGGGAGTCTTAACATAAGCCTCACAACCCCATACATTTAAATATGAAAGCGATGGAACCCTTCCATGCCATATTTCAAAAGGTGCCGTTTCTACTTTCTTGGTTGGGGCCATATTCAAAATACGGGCTGCTGAGAGCAAAGCGAAACCCCGAAATGATAGAGGCAGTGAGCTTCTAGCCACCATAGATCGAACCATATCCAATAGAGTTCGATTTTTCCGCTCGGACACACCATTATGTTGTTGTGTTCCAGGTGGAGATAGTTTTGAGACAATACCACAACTTCTAAGATGATCTCTAAGAGCATCACTCAGGTATTCACCTCCTCTATCGGTGCGGATAATTTTTATTTTCTTGTTGAGTTGATTTTCTACCTCATTTTGGAAGATTTTGAACATTTCAAAAGCTTCATCTTTGTGTCTTAGTAAGTACTGTTAGGTTTATTAGAACATAAAATCACAGTTTAACCATTTAAACTTTCTGAAAACGCAGCGGAAGTATAGCATTATAACCGTGTTTATAAGCTGAAAAATATGTTCATTAGATGACCATATTGATGTATAAAACAAACCCAAAGAACAAAGGATCATTTATGTGAATATGCAAGCTATGAACATATGTAAATGCACATAAAATCACAGCTTCATTGAGCTATGATATACCTTACTGCAGCAGCTAAAATCGACCACAAGAAGGTTGAATGATGTCCAAAATTCAGCCAAGACTTCAAGGATAGAAGTCCTCAAGCTAGTATACCCCAAGCTCCTTGCAAACACACCTTCTTGTTAGGTTGAAAACACCAAAACAACTTCAAAACTGCACTTCAATTTTCTGCAGAAAACCCTCTTGTTGGACCAAAAGAACCAATGAGCCAAGATCAGGAAAACCTCTAAGTCCCACATGACATCACAATAACTACTGAAGACTCCCATCAGCTGTTCTGACAAAGTCTGAAGAATCAACAGCTGAAGTTCAAAGAACTGAAGTACAACAGCTGAAGATCCCAAAGTACTGAAGATAAGTACTGAAGTCTAAAGTACTGATAAACACAAGTACTGAAGACTTCAAGTACTGAAGACAAGTGCTGAAGATCAAAAGTCTGAAGAACTGAAGAACTGATGAACAACTGCTGATGCACAAAGTCTGAAGACAACGACTGAAGACATCAGCTGATGACAACTACTGAAGTCATCAGCTGATGAAT
Source organism: Flaveria linearis (assembly GCA_024085815.1). Classification (NCBI taxonomy): domain Eukaryota; kingdom Viridiplantae; phylum Streptophyta; class Magnoliopsida; order Asterales; family Asteraceae; genus Flaveria; species Flaveria linearis. Next base: position 57,067,007 of record CM044003.1, on the reverse strand, counting down.
CATCTGAAGACCAAAGTCTGAAGACCAAAGTGCTAAAGGTTCAGAGTTTGTCACAACAGCTGAAGAAGTCTTCTTCAGTTGTTGTGATGGTTTATTTTCCTTTCAGTAGTTTTATGTTTTTCATTTCAGTAGTTTGTACAACAGCTGAAGAGTTTGTTCTTCAGTTGTTATAGTTCAGTAGTTGTAAACGACTGAAGAGTTTGTTCTTCAGTCGTTGTAGCTTTTCAGTAGTTTCCTTTTCAGTAATTGTAATAGGTAGAACACTTAGGAAATTTTGTAAGAAGATGTCAGCTGTTGTGACATCTTCAGTAGTTGTGTTCTATCAGTAGTTAGTTAAATAATTGTTTAATGTCAGTGGAATCTGACAACAGTATGGGTCAATTGCCTATAAAAGGGCAGTGACCTGCATGTATTCCGTGCCGAAACATGTGAAATAAACGAATATTATTCCTTTTAAGGCAGAATTATTCTCTCTCTCTACTTTTGGTTTGCTTGCAATATTCTTTATGTTCTTGCTTTAATTGCTAATATTCATGCTAAATCCGCTGCGAATATAATCTAATTGATCAAACTAGAGGCTGAGATCTTAACAAATGGTATCAAAGCAGGTTAATCATTGATTGATTTCACAATTGATCATTTGGAACTGCTCTTTTGACCTCTAAGTTTGATCGAATTAGCAATTTGCAAGAATTAGCAGTAGAGAGAGAGATTCTGCTGTTTCTGGCCGAAAACTTGAGGTTCTCTGGTGGTTTTGAGCTATATTTGTTTTGTTTAAACTTGAGTTTGACTAAAAAACTGAGATGACTACACCAACAAGCGATCCTCACAATACTGGTTCCTCAACCAAGCCACCGATGCTTGTGAGAAATGAGTATAACATATGGCAAAGACGTATGCTTCACTACTTGTCTGTCAACAGTGCTGGTTGTTGGAAGTCAGTGGTGCATGGACCATACAAGCCTATGGTGAGCGTCCCTGAATCTAATGAACGGGTTCCAAAGAAACCTGAACAATATTCGGACGAAGATCTAAAGCTGTTCGAGATTGATGCTAGAGCCCATGGAATTTTAGCCATGGCTATTCCAAATGAGATTTACTCAGGGCTCTTGCATCATGAAACTGCTCATGACCTATGGGTTGCTCTAAAGGAACAATTTGGAGGAACTGATTCGGTCTTAGCAAACAATAGGGAAATCCTCGCCCAACAATATGAGACATTCTCATATAGAAAGGGTGAGACTCTGACCCAGCAGTTTGAGCGGTTCTCTTGTTTGATTTCTGAGCTAAAGATGGTCAAACAAGAGTACTCCAACAGCCAGATGAACAACAGGTTCCTCAGATCACTGCCTGAGAGATGGGACACTTATACCATTGTCCTACGCTCCAGTACAAATCTGGAAACTCTATCTCTCACCCAACCTCATGGGAAACTGCTCACTTTTGAGAGAGAGATAAAGCAGAAGAGAAAGTTGTCCAGCTCTGGCAAGCTCGCTGATGACTTTGTTCAAGGAAATGCTGCCTTGATAAGTCAGGAGTCAGAATATGCTCCATCAGAAAGTTCTTATGATGAGCATATTGATTTCTCTACCAACTCAGAACAACCTTTTGTTGGTGTTAGTAGTGGTTCAGGAGGCAGCGGTGATAACTGGTGCTTTTTGATGGATGATTTGAAGGGCATTCAAGATGATGATCTGGAGGAGATGGATATTTAGAGCCAAATGGCAATGATCAATATCAGATCTCAAAAATTCTACAAAAGAACTGGTAGGAAATTCCCTGGTCTCTCTGGCAAAACCAAAGTTGGTTTTGACAAGAGCAAGTTGAGGTGTCACAAGTGCCAAAGGCATGGACACTTTGCTAGAGAGTGTAGATCATCTGGATCTAACTCCTCTGCACCCTTTGTGACTTTTCCGAGCAATAGCTCACAGCACAGAGGGCAACCTTCCTCCAGTTCTGGTCATCCATCATAAGCACAGGCATCACCTGCTTATTTTGTGCCTCAGGGGTATATGCCATACTCATACCCCTGCTACTATGTGCCTCAACCCAGTCAAACTCAAGCACCTTCGGCTCAACCACCACAGGCTCTTCCTGAGCCTCAATCTTCCCCATCTCATCATCAAACACAACCTCAACAACACAGCTTCTTCACCCCAGGAGTTGTTGACTGGAGTAGTCTACCAGATGATCTATCTGGACAGGAACAACTACTCCAAAGTGCTGATCAACATGGTGGTGATAGTCCTTTTAGAAATCTTGCTCTGATGGCCCTTGAGTCTGCTGAGGGGTCATCATCCAATGCCTCATCACAGGTATCATCTGAGGCCAAAGCCAAGCTTTGTTCTGAATCATGCATAGTAGCATTTGTTTCTATTAGAGAAGCAAATGTAGCTTTAATAGATAAAAATCTTGAGCTAGAGCACACTATTTCCAAAAGAAAAGCTGATTTTGAGGTTGTACTAAAAGATAAAAATGATGAGATTTACAAGCTTAAATGCCAAATCAGAGATGGTAAAGCTAGGGATGATGTACTTCTAGAGAAGTACAGAGACCTCAAGGAAACTCTTGCAAACACCCAAGTAGAGTGTGATCGATGGGTGCAATCATGCAAGGGTTTTGAAATGCTTCTTAAGAAGCAATCAGCTTCCAATGTGAAGTTTGGGATTGGTTATAATCACACTGCTCCTCCTACAGATTTCATTTTAAGAGCAGAAGTTGAATCTGATAGAGAGAGCAATAACCAATCCTTCTCATCATGTGACCTATTATCTTCTGATTCAGCATCATCAGAGATAGAAGTCAGCAACCAATCAGCAGATGCTACAAGAGCTGATGGATCAAATGCTGACTGTCACATGATCAAAAGGTTGATCCACTCAGGTGTTGTCTCTAGAAGTACCGAAAGTACTAGAGAGCAAGTGATAACACTTGAAGTTCAAACCTCAACTACTGCCAGCATTGAAGAGAAGAAAACTGACAGTAGAAAAGGTTTGAAGACAACTAAAGAAGAGGTCAGGAAAGCAGGTACTAAAGGGAAGAAAACTGCTAGTACTGGTAACAAACAGCTTAAGAACAAGTCTTCAGTAGTTTCATCTTCTTTGGTTGATGATCAACACAAGATGAAGAAGAAGCCATGTGAGATATGTGGCTTGTTCAATCATCTTACTGGTGATTGCTAGTACAAAAGGGGTTCCAAACTCAAACAACAGGAGGAAATTAAAGAGCAAATAAAGAAAATGAAAAATGAGTTTGAAACCAAGTTTGTACTAGCAACATCAAAGCCTGAAATCCCTAAGCCCAAAGCTAAATCTAAAAAGAAAGTAGGGAATACTCAGGCAACAGCTGAGGTTGCTCAGAAAAAGATGGTACTACATAGGAATCCATCATCAGCAAACTCCAGTGTGTCTGAAGAGCTGAAAGCTTTATCACAAAGTCAGACACAACTGGTGATGATGGTTCAGCATCTAATGGGAAGAGTCAACCATTTAGATGCTCCTGTGTTGAAACCACAGAAAAGGAAGTCCAAGCCAAAGGGTTCCTCTTCTACACCATCTTCTTCACCTCAGGCTGTTACACATAACACACCTGTTAGTGTTGCACCTATAGTTGAGAACAGACCCAAAACCAAACAGGTTTGGGTCTCTAAAACTAACTAACATGTGGTTATGATTGCAGGGTTCTTCAACATGCCAAAAGAGCATCTGGTATGTAGACAGTGGAGGATCTATGCACATGACAGGAAGCAGCTCCCTTCTTAATGACTACTCTCAAGGAAAGAAGGGATTTGTCTCCTTTGGCAATGATGCAAAGGGTTACATCATCAGAAAAGGCTTTGTTTCCAATGGGGAAATAAGGTTTGATGATGTTAACCATGTGGAGAATCTCAAGTACAACCTCTTGAGTGTCAGTCAAATGTGTGATAAAGGCCATGTTGCCCTTTTTACAAGCCAGAACTGTCGGATTCTGTCATCCAAAGTTCTAAATTTGATTGACAAGGTGTTGGATGAATACACTCTCCTGAAGGCCAACAGGACAGGAAGAGTGTATGCCTTAGATCTTTCCAAAAAGATAGATCTAAAAGGCCATCCTTGCCTATTCTCCAAGGCATCTTCTCAAGAATCTACTCTATGGCATAGAAGGCTGGGGCATGTTAATTTCAAGAACATGAATCAGTTGATAAGCCATGGTTTAGTAAGAGGATTGCCCTTGAAGGAGTTCAAGTGTGAAGACAACTGCACTGCTTGCTTAAAAGGAAAGCAACACAAAGTTTCATTCCCTTCAACAGAAGAACCAAAGTCCACTGCCTGCTTGCAGCTCCTGCACATGGATCTCTTTGGTCCTGTCAGAGTGATGAGCATGGCAAAGAAGAAATACTGCCTGGTAATTATGGATGATTATTCCAGGTATGTATGGACTTTCTTCTTACACTCTAAGGATGAAGCAGCCAAGACTATCATGAACTTTGTGTTATTTGTAGAAAAGCAGTATTCCCTACAGGTCAAGTGTGTGAGGAGTGACAATGGAACAGAATTTAGAAACCACACACTTGATGACTTCTACCTGTCCAAGGGAATTAAGAGGCAGTTTAGTATTCCTAGAACTCCTGAGCAGAATGGAGTGGTGGAGAGAAAGAACAGGACTCTCATTGAAGCAGCAAGGTCAATGTTGGCTGACTCAGGTTTGCCACTGACCTTTTGGGCTGAAGCTGTCAATACAGCTTGCTATGTACAAAATAGAACTTTAGTGAATAAGAGGTTGATGAAGACTCCTTATGAAATTCTTCATCATTTGGCTCCTCTAATTTCATTCTTTAGAGCCTTTGGGTGTCCATGTTTTATTCTCAACACTAGCAACCCACTCCAGAAATTTGCTACTAAGGTGGATGCAGGGTATTTTGTTGGTTATTCATCAACTTGCAAGGCATACAGAGTCTTCAACTGTAGGACAAAAGTGGTTGAAGAAACTCTGCATGTTAAGTTCAATGAATCTCCAAAGGACAAGATTCCACAAAACGCTGTGGAGTTGTTTGATCTGGACATACTGCAATATGTTCCTTATCAGCCTCCAGCTGTTGAGCCTGTCAATAGTTCTCCACCTGGTGGTACTGATGATGATGTAGTCAGTACTCACCTCTTCAGGTTTAGTGACAACCTGCCTGAGTTCACTAAACCTGATGCTCCTGTAGCTTCGGCAGCCCCATCCACAACAAATGCTGATGAGATTTCTGCAAGCTCAACTTCATTTGAGCGGCCATCTCCTACATGGTTTCAAGAATCTCCATCACCATTTGTTGCTGCTGAAAGTCCTACAAACACTTGCACTGACATTATAGTCTATCAAGAGCTGAGGAATCACCCCATATCTCAAATCATTGGTGATATCAATGCTGGAGTTTCAACCAGGAGTCAATTGTCCAATTTCTGCTTCTATGCTCTCTTCATCAGTCAGCAAAAGCAAAGAACTATCATGTTGCTTTAAGAGACAATGGATGGGTCGAAGCAATGCAGCTTGAGCTTCTTCAGTTCAAGAAACAGCAAGTGTGGGAGCTTGTTCCTTTACCCCAAGGGAAGTGTGCAATAGGCACCAAATGGGTATTCAGGAACAAAACAGATGATAAGGGCCAAATTGTCAAGAACAAGGCCAGGCTGGTTGTCCAAGGATTTGCACCAGAGGAAGGCATCGATTATGATGAGACCTTTGCTCCTGTGGCAAGACTGGAAGCAATCAGACTGTTCTTAGCTTATGCTGCCTTTCACAGTCTTAAGGTTTATCAAATGGATGTCAAAAGTGCCTTCTTATATGGAAAAATAAAAGAAGAAGTTTATGTGTGTCAACCACCAGGCTTTGAGGACAACAAACATCCAGATTGGGTGTACAAGCTTGATAAGGCTCTTCATGGGCTGAAGCAAGCTCCTAGAGCTTGGTATGAGACACTCTCAACTTTTCTTTTAGAGAATAAGTTCACTAGAGGCACCATTGATAAAACCTTATTCATCAAGACTGTGGGACAACATCAGCTCCTTGTTCAAATTTATGTAGATGACATCATCTTTGCATCCTCTGATCTAAAGTTGTGTGATGAATTTGCAATGCTCATGAAGCAAAAGTTTGAAATGAGTGCTATGGGGGAATTACAGTTCTTTCTAGGTTTGCAAATCAAACAAAGGGATGATGGAATTTTCATCCATCAGTCCAAATACACCAAAGAGTTATTGAATAAGTTTGATTTACAAACCTGTAAGCCCTGTTCTACTCCCATGAGCAGCATCACACAACTAGATGTAGATCAGAAAGGTAAAGCGGATGATGAAACCCTTTACAGATGTATGATTGGGTCCTTGATGTACCTTACAGCTTCTAGACCAGACATCATGTTTGCAACATGTGTTTGTGCTAGATTTCAGGATGCACCTAAAGAATCCCATTTGATTGCAGTCAAAAGGATCTTTAGATATCTGCAAGGCACCCAATCACTAGGTCTTTGGTATTCAACTGGGCATTCTTGCAAATTAGTTGCTTTCTCTGATAGTGACTATGCAGGATGCAAAGTCACCAGAAAATCCACTTCTGGTGGTTGCCAATTCCTCGGCAATTGTTTAGTTTCTTGGCAGAGTAAGAAACAAACATCAATTGCTACATCCACTGCTGAAGCTGAGTACATTGCAGCTGCAAGTTGGACATCTCAGATACTCTGGCTTCAGAACCAACTCTTGGATTATGGCATTACAGAGACTAAGACTCCATTATTAATGGATAGTGCTTCAGCTCTTTGCATTGTCAAAAATCCAGTCCAACACTCTAGGACCAAACATATAGAGATCAGACATCATTTTATTAGAGATTGCAATGAAAAAGGTCTGATTGATCCAAAGTTTGTGCCTAGTACTGATGAGCTTGCAGATATATTTACTAAGCCTTTAGATAGTGCCCATTTCAAAACTTGGTACTAAGGCTTGGTATGCTGTAGCTCGAGTAATTTGACCAATACTGATGTTCTCAGTTCACAAGTACTGATGAGCACTACTATGCAAAGGTCAAATATAAGTACTGATGAGTAATTTAGTCTTCAGCATTTTCACAACTACTGAAGACTAAAAGGCTTCAAAGTACTGATGAACATTATTTGTTGAAAACAACTGATGTAGTGAGGTGGATTACAACTACTGATGTATCATTTTCAAACAAATAAGTACTGAAGGACAAATTTTGTTCACAAGTACTGATGTGTAATTTACACAAGTACTGAAGACAAAATTTGTTCACCAGCTCTGAGTATTTCATCAGCACTTGTGAACATCTGATCACAAGAGCTGAAGGCATAAATACTCACAAGAGCTGAAGGGTGAAACATTGAAAGTCAGCCAAAGAGCTGATGAGTAAATGTGGAGGTCAGCATGAAACAACTGATTTGACGGAAACAGCTGATGAGTACCTTTACTCTTCAGCTGATACCAACAGCTGCTGTTTCATACCCAAACAACTGAAGGACAAAACCATGTATTCAGTAGTTTCACAACTACTAACACCACGTCCTCAGTTGTTTACAACAACTGAAGCAATACCATGTCTTCAGTAGTTCACAACTACTGATATTAGTAGTTCACAACTACTGAAGGCTAACACCAAGTCTTCAGTTGTTACAACGTCTGAAGATGAACACTAGGTCTTCAGTAGTTTATAACTACTGAAGACTGATAATAAGTCTTCAGCCGTTTACAACATCTGAAGGACAAAACCAAGGCTTCAGTAGTTTCAACTACTGAAGACTAACACCAAGTCCTCAGATGTTACAACCACTGAAGGTTAAAACCACGTCATCAGTAGTTTCAACAATTGATAACCAACACCAAACCTTCAGTAGTTTTCTTTCAGCCTTTGCCATACCCTATAAATACCCAACCTTCAGAGCTTTTTATTCTCACTTGACCTAACTTTTCAAAAACCTCTGAAATTCCCATACACCATTAATGGCGGCCATGCAACTCAAACCTCGACACAACTGTGTCGCTCATCTCACCAAACCGCCATTCTGGGCCAAGTTTCACAATGTCGTCGATCTGATGACCAACTCACAATACCAGACGGCATTCCTCCTCAACCCCACCATATACACCGACTCCCTATCGGAGTTCTGGACGAACATCATCGTCCAAACCGGAGAGAATGATGGCGAGGTCTCTCTCCGGTCCTCCGTAAACAACCACCAAGTGGTTATCACTCCAGCTACTCTTCGAGAAACCCTAAAGCTGGAGGATGCTACCTACCCAACCTCTTACCCCAAAAGCGCCCTCGATCTATGCTTCACTGCCAACGACTATCAGGGCGACCTCTCTGCCACCACCTTGTTGAAGAAACACTTCCCAGATCCCCAACGACTGATCTTCCACATGGTGAATGTGTGTCTGGCTCCCAAAACTTCTTCATGGGACCAGATGTCAACAAGGTGGCAACAGGTATTGTACTCTATCCTTGAGAAACAACCCCTAAACTTTACTGATATTATATTTTGGGAACTCAGGGATATGGCCACAAAACCCATTTCTAACCGTTGGATCTTGTATCCTCGGTTTATAATGGCCATCATCCAAAGCCAGCTTCAAGCTGAGGGACTTGTTGGCACTGGAGTCCCTGCCATGGCTGTTCTAGCTGAGGTATACTCCAGGCACAACACCGACCACACACTCAAACAGGCTGGCCGGCTGCGAAAACCCACGCAGCAGGAACCCACAGCCTCCACCTCCAAATCCAAAGTCCCCACCAAGCCAAAAGCCAAGAAGCCCAAAAAGGCTACTCAGGGAAATGAATCCCCTGAGGATGCCCCTGCAACACAAAGGCAGGATGTGGCTGCTGGTTCGATTCTCCCAGCAGCTACCATGACTCCACCCACCACAACCGCACAGGTTTCCTCTCAACAGGAGCCTGATGCAACCACAACTGGGGCACCTACACATCTGGGGTCTTTCTCACTTGAGGAGACTGCCATTGAAATGCACACTCCTCCCATGTGCACTCTGCTTCTAGCCCATCTCCCACAGAAGCCGCCCCACAAAGTCCAACCCTAATGATTGCCAAAGTGTTGACCCACCTGAGCACTCCACCCTCTCCCCAGAAACCTATTACAACTGGGGAGACTCCAACCGAAGAGAGGGTGGATACAAGTGCTGGTGGGAGCCCCCAACACAGAGAATCACATGTCCAATCTCCCAGTGTGGCTAGGGAGATAGGACAATCTGGTGAGGCTGTCACTTCCCCTGCATTAGCACATGAGCAGGGTGAAGCTGGTACAAGCAATAAGACCTCACCAGAGGCAACTGCCAAAGATGGATCCAATCCGGAGGCTGGAAGTCCCCAGTACCAATACAAAGGGGCACATGCTACTACTGAGCCACACTCAGAGCATGTATATCCTGACACAGTCAGGAGGTCAGGTGATTCAGCTCACACTGATGATGACCTGAGCTTCTTCTATGACGTAGTTGCTCAAAACACTATCTTAGAGGATGAGATAAGCAGACTCAAAGAGCTGCTTGCTCAAATGACTCAAGATAGAAGTCCATCTGCCACCACCAACCCACAGATGGAACCTTCACCCGAAGGTCTCATATACACTGAGCCACTCCCACAAACTCAGCCACCAGCCCCTGCTTCTGGCACTAGCTCTCAGGGCCAGAACCCCCCTGAGCAGCTAGATGCTATGCTCCAGAAATCCCTGCCTCTCGTCACACCCATAATCACAGAAATTGTGATGAAAACCATGGATGAGAGGCTTCCCACTCATATCCAACCTCTGGTGGAGGTTGCTGTAGCCAAAGCACTTGCTAAGAGTCAAACCCCAACCAATGCACCCAAAAAGGGGGAGACCTCAGTGCAAGTTAAGAGGAAGAGGGGAGAGGAGGAGTTAGAAGTAGGTAGAAAGGAGGTGGTTGAGAGGGAGAAGGTTCAGGAGACTAAGGGGAAGGGGAGGGAGAAGGAGGAGAGAGCTGAAAAAGAAGTGACTGGAATCCAAACGGATTTCAGTGTCACTTATCAAAAGAAAGGAGAGAAGAGAGGAGAGGTGAGGGAGAGTGTTGATCCTGATCTAGCAGCCCTTGTCAAGGAGGCTGATGCTGAGCATAGCCGTTCAATGGACTCTGTCATTGAACAGCTGTTCAGGAAAGGCTTTGACAAGGACACTGCCCTGCTAGATCAAGAGATCAGGAATATGGAGAGAAGAGAGATTGAGTACCGATGGACTACTTATAGCCAAGAGGAAAGAAAGAAACTTAAGGCTATGAGTAGGTTCACTTCGAAGTACCTGGGCAGGCCAATCCTTGATGTCAAGGCATGGACCAGGGATAGACTCTTAGCAATAACCACCAAGATCTGTTCGGCTGGTGATTTCACTAAGGGACTGGTCGCTGAGGCCCTCTCTGAAGTTGGTGCTGGGAACAGGACACTGCTAGTAAAACAGACCAAAGCAGCCCTTATCTCTAGGTTACTAGCAGTGCTGCCAACATTCCCACACCAACAACCCAACCACAACCCACTAAACCAACCCCTTCACCATCAAAACCCGCAGCCAATGATCCACCCTTGAAGAAGAAGAGAAGGGTGTTGAGGCTGCAAGAAGAAGAAGAAGAGGAGGATGAGGAGGATAGACTGCCTCTTTCAGCAGTCATCCCTCTACCAAAAGCCAAATCCCAAACCATCACTCCCACCTCACAGATGGACACTGTGAGGGTAAAGATAGAGGAAGAGGCATAGCAGCAGCTTTATGATGCTGAAATGCTTAAGGCAATTGACCAAGCATATGCTGCCTCTACCTCTATCATGAATATGAAGAAAGAAGCTCTGAGACTCTTCACTCTCAAACAAACCTTCCAATATAACAAAGAGAGAGTGAGGACTTGGCCTGATCCTAGAGTGGCTCACAGGATCACAAAGAAAGATATTCCTATGAGGTACAAGAGCCAGATGAAGAGGATTGTAGATGAAGTAATCACAGTGGCTCTTGTAGTAACACCCTGGGAAATTGTGGATGAGTTCGAGAAAGCTTATAAATCTAAGCAACCTCCTGAAATGATGTTGGAGAACAGGATGGTGAGGAAAGGCTTAGTTTATATGAAGCTTGAGAACTTCCGCAAAGATGAGCTCAACTTTTTGCTAGAGGGCAGACATCCAGATGAATTTGCATATAAGCAAATCACAACAGTTGAGCTCAAGAATAGCAAACAGGTCAAGTTTGTCTCAGAGATGTACGGCCGTGAAGGATTGTTCGATGGTGGGGCTGAAGGCATGACCAAAGAAGAACAAATGATCTTTGTCCGAGCCTACACCAGAGAATCCTACAGGCTAGTACATGGGAGGTAGGTTTCATGGATGGGATAACAGCTCTGTGTCCAATTCCCCAAAATAGAGCTCCCATCCATACTTGGCTAAACAAATACCAGAAACCTTCTCCCAGGCCAGAGCTTATCAGGGTCAACTTCTGATCTGATCCAGAAGGAAATAGACCAATCTTTATGCCAACAATAAGTGGGACAACAAATAATTAGAGGTTTTGGCTGCATTGGTTCAGGGGGAGTTTGTTGGACCAAAAGAACCAATGAGCCAAGATCAGGAAAACCTCTAAGTCCCACATGACATCACAACAACTGCTGAAGACTCCCATCAGCTGTTCTGACAAAGTCTGAAGAATCAACAACTGAAGTTCAAAGAACTGAAGTACAACAGCTGAAGATCCCAAAGTACTAAAGATAAGTACTGAAGTCTAAAGTACTGATAAACACAAGTACTGAAGACTTCAAGTACTGAAGACAAGTGCTGAAGATCAAAAGTCTGAAGAACTGAAGAACTGAAGAACTGATGAACAACTGCTGATGCACAAAGTCTGAAGACAACGACTGAAGACATCAGCTGATGACAACTACTGAAGTCATCAGCTGATGAATCATCTGAAGACCAAAGTCTGAAGACCAAAGTGCTGAAGGTTCAGAGTTTGTCACAACAGCTGAAGAAGTCTTCTTCAGTTGTTGTGATGGTTTATTTTCCTTTCAGTAGTTTTATGTTTTTCATTTCAGTAGTTTGTACAACAGCTGAAGAGTTTATTCTTCAACTGTTATAGTTCAGTAGTTGTAAACGACTGAAGAGTTTGTTCTTCAGTCGTTGTAGCTTTTCAGTAGTTTCCTTTTCAGTACTTGTAATAGGTAGAACACTTAGGAAATTTTGTAAAAAGATGTCAGCTGTTGTGACATCTTCAGTAATTGTGTTCTATCAGTAGTTAGTTAAATAATTGTTTAATGTCAGTGGAATCTGACAACAGTATGGGTCAATTGCCTATAAAAGGGCAGTGACCTGAATGTATTCCGTGCCTAAACATGTGAAATAAACGAATATTATTCCTTTTATGGCAGAATTATTCTCTCTCTCTACTTTTAGTTTGCATGCAATATTCTTTATGTTCTTGCTTTAATTGCTAATATTCATGCTAAATCCGCTGCGAATATAATCTAATTGATCAAACTAGAGGCTGAGATCCTAACACCTCTTTTCTGCTGAAAGAAAACCGTAGCCCCTTGGAGAGAATTAGAGAGTTCTTTGTGTTGTGTTGCATGCAAATGAGAATCATCATCATTGAGTGCAAGAACCTCTCTTGTTTCTTGCTGAAAAACCCTTTTTCAGCTTCTCAAAACCGTAGGCTAGAGAGAGAGATGAGAGTGTTTCTTTCTTGTTTGCATGTGTGTTCAAGTTATGAGCATAGTGGAGAATATATGAGAACCCAAGACAAGTCAATGTATGTAGCCTTCAAGGCATGTTGGTCCAATGAATGGTGATGTGTGGGACGGCCAAGGAGAACCCAAGAACATACATACACAATTTAATTGAAACTTGTCTTGTTAACTAGATATATATATAATTAACCACTTAATTATTTGTATAATTCATATAAGTTGTACAACTATGTAATTAACTTATAAGTTATAAGTTCTCATTATTATTTGGTGTTATCAAACTTATTTAAATAACACTTCAAATAATATTATTGAACAAAATATTTTAATAAGTTGTTCTTTCTCATATGCAACTTTTTTAGAAAACCCATTTTCTAAATTGGTGTAAATATTTAATTGCATGATCATATCATCAATTAAATATTAATTGGTGTTTGCTAAGCTTGTTATTGGGTATAACCTGACTTGGATCATAACGTACTAACCACATCAATATTCTAAGTGTCTTGGGCACATAGAATCCTACAATCTCCCACTTGCCCAAGATTCATAGAAGATTGATGCAAGCAGTAAATAACGCCTAACAACGGTTTACTACCCTTAATATGCATGACTTATGGCCATTCAATAACATCATCCCATTAAAGTACCTTACTTAAAATGATTTAGGTGAATCAATCATTTATCCTTTGTTACAGATGTCATGTTAAATCCAAGGACATAGAATGATCATTCCTTGTTGATTTAACTTAATCAGGCCTTAGACATCTAACTCTCAACGAATAAGAGGAACAAATTCCATCTTGACTACATACGTTTCTCACAAACACCTCGTATTATACCTGAACATACCTTATGTACTGTCCACTATTTCAGGACAGTGAAGAATTAGCTCAAGGTATAATACTTGGTGAATATCACAAAAGATTTGAGCAATCACACCCTCGTTATCATAAAAGATTTCTAAGGGGTCTTGAATGGTAGAGACCACCCTTAGATCGGCGATAAAACTTTTATTCATGCAGCTTCCAAAGCTGCTAATGAGGCGGCTATGTATTCGTATTTTGTAGTGGACAATGTTACCCTATTCATAATGGAGACATACCCCGATTGTGATCGAGGATCATCTCGATCAGTTTGGAAAATCGCATCCGTGTAACCCTTTACAACGAGTTCTTCTTTCTCAGATCCGTATATTAGAAACATATCCTTAGTCCTCCTAAGGTATTTAAATATACTTTTAACAGCCATCCAATGGCTATTACCTGGATTCTACTGATATCTTCTTGTCATGCTTAACGCGCATGACACGTTCGGTCTTAGTGCATATCATCGCATATATGATGGATCCTATAGCAGACGCATATGGGATGTCCTTTATACAATCTTGCTCATCCTTTGAGCTTGGACATTGAGATGCACTCAATATTATCCCTCTTTGAATAGGTACCATACCTTTCTAAGAGTTTTCCATCTTTAACCTTTTCAAGATTTTATCAATATATGCACTTTGGTTTAGACCTATCAACCGCCTCGATCTATCCCCATAGATCTTTATTCCCAAAATATAGGCGGCTTCATCGAGATCTTTTAAGGAAAAACAATTTCCAAGCCAGGTTTTAACACCTTCCATGGTTGGAATGTCTTTTCCATATAGTATTATGTCATCAACATACAACACTAAGAATGTGATTACACTCCCACTAGCCTTTTTATACATACAAGCCTTGTCAGCGTTCTTAATGAAACCCAATTTCTTGATCTCTTCATCAAAACATTGATTCCAACTTCTCGATGCTTGTTTCAATCCATAGATTGATTTCTTTAACTTGCACACTTTATTAGGATGTTTTGGATTGGCAAAACCTTCAGGCTGAACCATATAGACATCTTCCTCAAGATATCCATTTAGGAAAGCGGTTTTGACATCCATTTGCCAAATCTCATAATCATAATGAGCAACTATGGCAAACAATATCCTTATTGACTTTAGCATCGCAACAGGTGAGAAGGTTTGATCATAATCAACCCCTTGAGTTTGAGTGAAACCTTTTGCTACAAGTCTTGCCTTGTAAGTATCCAAGTTTCCATGCGTATTTGTTTTCTTCTCGAAAACCCACTTGCATCCAACCGGTTTGGAGTTAAGTGGAGGGTCAACCAATTCCTAAACTTGGTTGTCATACATGGAATGCATCTCTACATTCATGGCTTCCAGCCATTTGCCACAATCCGAATTGGACATAGCATCATGGTATGTAGTTGGCTCATCGGAGGCAACCTCATAGCATCCATCCATGAAAAATCCATATATTTCAGGTGGAATGCTAACTCTACCAGATCTGTGAACGTTTTGTGTGTATTGATCAACCTCTTGATCATCATCAACAACCTCTTGTTGACAGCTAGTGTCAACCAAACGTGTATCGGCTTGTGGATCTTGATCTTCATCAAATTCCATTGTTCTATGCGTCACTCCTTCCATAAGGAACTTGGCTCAAGAACTCTGCCCTTCGAGCAATAAATTCCTTTTGCTCTGTTGGATCAAAGAAGTAGTATCCTATACAGTCTTTGGGATATCCAATAAAAATACACTTAGTGGATCGACTTTCAAATTTGTTTTGGGTGTTAAGCTTAACGTAAGCTTCACTACCCCATACCTTTTAAATATGATAGTGATGGAACTCTTTCCATGCCATATTTCAAAAGGTGTCGAACCCACTTTCTTGGTTTGGGCCATATTCAAAATACGAGCCGTGGAGATTAGTGCGAAAACCCAAGATGATAAAGGTCGTAAGCTCATAGCCTTAATGAATTGAGCCATATCCAAATAGGGTTTAGTTTCTCCTTTATCAGAATGAAGAGCTTAGATAGTTATGTAGAGTTGATTTTCTACTTCATTATTGATGATTTTGAACATTTCAAAAGCTTCATTCTTATGTGTCATCAAGTGCACACAATAATAGTGACTGTAATCGTCGGTAACAGTAATGAAGTATCTTTTCACCAATCTTTGTAATTGTCTTAAAAGGACCACATACATCAAAATGTATCATTCCTAATAAGTCTTTTGGTTCACACTTATCCAATGAAACATTTTCATTTGTTTCCAAAGGACCATTCTTTTGAAGTGTTTGAATCCAATTCTTGTTTATGTGACCAAGATGTCAATGTCAAAGATAATAATAATTTAAACCGATTTTAAGTTTCTTGGTGCTTAATGTGTATAATGAGTTATTATAAGACGAATTATCATGAACTAGTTCATGAATATCATTAAAAGGCATATCCTTAAAATGAAATACATCATCCATAAAACTTAACACCATTATATACAAACTTTAAATCATGACCATATTGTTTTAAGAGGAAACTTTAATTATGTTCCTAGTCAAACTAGGTGCATACAAAAGGTTTTGAGAACAACTTCCAAACCATTTGTAAGTCTCAAAATAGAGTTTCCCTCTTTGAAGCGCACATTTCTTTTGAACCCCTTTGCAACAATTGCAAGTATGAGTCTCACATCCGGTATCCAATACACATGTGTTTGAAGAAATGACATTTAATACAATGTGAATCATGAAAATTGTATTCGAGGTTTGCCTAGCATCCCTCTTATTTTTTAACTCCTTGAGACAGGAGGAACAATTCTCTTTTATTGTCCTATCTCTCCATACTCAAAGCATGGATCGTTCTCCTTTACATTAGGCTTCATAAGCTTAGGTTGTTGAGGTTTCGCTTTAACCTTTGCTTTGATGTATTCCTTTCTTTTGGCAATAATTACCTTAGGATCGAGATTGGCCATTTCTTATAGTCTCCCTCATTGATCGAGAGAATAGGTAGAACCTCTCTACCCATCCCTGCCTCGGTTGCTTTTGAGCATTGCGTGAATTTCACCGACACTCTTGTCCCACCCGTTCATATTACAGTTTATTATGAATGTCTCAAACCTTTAGTTGGGCAATCAAGGATCAAATCCTTGGCCAACTACTTTGAGATAGGACAGTCAAGCATCTTGAGGCTATCAATGTGGCTTTTCATCTTAAGAATATATAAGATGATATCGATTGGGTTTCTTCCATGTGACATGCATAAGTGCTTGAACCGTTTCGAAGCAATCTTACTAAAGTTTGTTGAAGGAACATTTCCTTCAACTAGATTATCATGTCATATGCCCTATGATGTTCCAAACCCTTTTGGAGTTCGAGAATCATATTCCCAACATGAGGTAGGAAACTTGCACAGAATCCTTAATATGCTTAAGCCAATCGTCAAAAGGCATTAACATCAACAGCGTTGGTTGTTGAGACATGGGATCGTCAAGGACATAGGCCTTTACTCATTTTGAGAACGATTCTCAAGTTTCGAAATTGAGTCCATAAGGTTGTTGTCATTCTGACGATCCCTTTCTAAAATTGTTCTCAGTGATAGGGTATGGACGGTCGGGGTGGTAGCATTATTGTTTGTGGCCATTCTACAAAATTTACAAAGTTCTTATTAGTATTTCTGAGAAATTTCATTTTAATTATTAATACCCTTTTATGTCTCATAGACAATTAATAATTAAAATCTAGAATCCAACGTTATATTCAAATAATGGTTAGGTGACCTTTATTCCATTATTTAAATTAACAAGGTAGTCAACATTTGACAATTGCAACCTTTTACAACTTCTAGCCTTTATGGGATCGGTTAAACATCTTATGTTTGGTTGGCATGTTTAATCCCATCAATACCATTGTACGCAATGCTTCGGTGACTCTATGCACATGGTTTTCAATTCAAGTCGTCCTACTTACACACACGTGTGAGTTTACTCATACAAGTGGTTAGGTGACCTTTATCCCACAAATATGTTAAGCCCACCTCAAAACACAAGTTCCCTAAAAGTGGTTAGGTGGCCTTTATCCCACAAATAGTTCTCAAGTGATTCGAGTGTCGTGTAAAAGGATGGTGTTAAACTTGTTTCAAAAGGGATTTTTGGTTTTCATTAATTCTAGTTTTGAAAACTCTATGTACCTTGTATTTGCATGCTTTCAAATGCAAGGTATCCTATGGTTTATTTTTAATAAAACCTCTTTTATTAAATCATTAATCCTTTTAATAACCTTTTATTAACCACTTAATGATTAGAAACCATAAATTTTCAGCTTGTTAAGTTTGCTAATGAGTTTGTTATGCATATCCAAATATCAAACAACAATCATACAACAAACAACCAAACAAGCATAATATTAACAACCACAATGTGCATAACCATAGCTACTATTGTGACCACACTTGTTTGCCATCACAAGTGTGGTCATTTGTTCTTTCCTAAGGGTTGAATACAACACAAAATTGAGTTCTTCATAGACTCCCACTTGAAGTTGCATCCATATGCTTCAAGTCCTTTTTTGTGTCTTTGATGTCCATCTTTGGGTCTTCATCTTGTGCATCTTCCTTTTACAAAAATTATATCCTAATACATTTTTCTAATAAAAGAAATGCACCTAATCTATTTATTACATAACCAAATGAATAAATAATTACAACCCAAATAATAAACACAAATATTACAACCCAATTGAATGAATTAAAACAACCATTCCAATCATCCAAATGACATAAGGTCTAAGCTAGGTTATGCTATTATATGACCAATCATAAACATCATTCAACAAACTAAATAAACCCCATCAAAACCCAAATTTTCAGCCAACATAAACTGAAAAATAGGGTTTGTTTATTCAAACAAACAACATCCAAATATATCAACCAATTGACATTCCTATCTTCCAAAGTTTAATCATAAGCATGAAGATATAACTATGAAAGACATGGGGTTTATTGAATCAACCAAAATCATATTATGATTTTATAATCATCCTCTAAAACTAATTTTTAAAGGACAAGAACAAGCAAACTATCCACATAACCGGCTCTTGTTGCCATTGTTGGGTTTGTTAGAACATAAAATCACAGTTTAACCATTTAAACTTTCTGAAAACATAGCGGAAGTATAGCATTATAACCATGTTTATAAGCTGAAAAATATGTTCATTAGATGACCATATTGATGTATAAAACGAACCCAAAGAACAAAGGATCATTTATATGAGTATGCAAGCTATGAACATATGTAAATACACATAAAATCACAGCTTCATTGAGCTGTGATATACCTTACTGCAGCAGCTAAAATCGACCAAAAGAAGGTTGAATGATGTCCAAAATTCAGCCAAGACTTCAAGGATAGAAGTCCTCAAGCTAGTATACCCCAAGCTCCTTCCAAACACACCTTCTTGTTAGGTAGAAAACACCAAAACAACTTCAAAACTGCACTTCAATTTTCTGCAGAAAACCCTCTTTTCTACCGAAAGAAAACCGTAGCCCCTTGGAGAGAATTAGAGAGTTCTTTGTGTTGTGTTGCATGCAAATGAGAATCATCATCATTGAGTGCAAGAACCTCTCTTGTTTCTTGCTGAAAAACCCTTTTTCAGCTTCTCAAAACTGTAGGCTAGAGAGAGAGATGAGAGTGTTTCTTTCTTGTTTGCATGTGTGTTCAAGTTATGAGCATAGTGGAGAATATATGAGAACCCAAGACAAGTCAATGTATGTAGTGTTCAAGGCATGTTGGTCCAATGAATGGTGATGTGTGGGACGGCCAAGGAGAACCTAAGAACAAGAGATTCTCCACTTTTAAACATACATAAACAATTTAATTGAAACTTGTCTTGTTAACTAGATATATATATATAATTAACCACTTAATTATATGTATAATTCATATAAGTTGTACAACTAACTAATTAACTTATAAGTTATAAGTTCTCATTATTATTTGGTGTTATCAAATTTATTTAAATAACACTTCAAATAATATTATTAAACCAAATATCTTAATAAGTTGTTCTTTCTCATATGCAACTTGTTTAGAAAACCCATTTTCTAAATTGGTGTAAATACATAATTGTATGATCATATCATCAATTAAATATTAATTGGTGTTTGCTAAGCTTGTTATTGGGTATAACCCGACTTGGATCATAACGTACTAACCACATCAATATTCTAAGTGTCTTGGGCACATAGAATCCTACAAGTACACATAGCCATATCAACTATAGTCGTCAGTAAAGGTAATGAAGTATCTTTCATGGTACCTAGTCATTGGCTTAAAACGACCACATACATCCGAATGTATGATGCCTAATAAATCTTTTGCCCTTTCAGATTTTCCTTTAAAAGATTCATATTCATTTGAGTTTTAAAAGACCATTCTTTTGAAGTGTTTGTATGCGTTTCTTGTTTATATGACCAAGACGACAATGTCAAAGATAGGTATCACTCAAATCCAATTTGAGTTTCTTAGTGGTGGTTTGGTACAATGAGCAATCATATAATACATTTTCATGAACCAATTCATAAATACCATTAACATGAAAAGCCTTAAAATAAAATGTGCCATTTAAAGAAACATGAATTTCATTTTCAATAAATGTCAAAACATAACCATATTGTCTTAATTGGGCAACAGAAATAATGTTCCTAGTCAAACTAGGAACATACAAAACATTGTTCAAAATTGCTTCCAAACCATTTGGAAGCTTCAAGATGTAGTCCACCCGGCCTTTAACTTGAACTTTTGCCCCATTCCCCATGTAGAGGCTTACATCCCCTTTCTTGAAGTCCTTAGTTCTTTTGAACCCCTGCAATAAGTTGCAAATGTGAGTTCCACATCCGGTATCCAATACCCATGTGTTAGAGGATATTAAATTTAGATCAATATGAATCATGTAAATTGTACCTGAGGTTTGCTCAGCATCCCTCTTAGCTTGCAACTCTTTAAAATGGACTGGACAATTCCTTGCCCAATGTCCAATCTCCGCACACTTAAAGCATGGGTCATTCGAAGCAACCTTTTGCTTCTTCTCCATTGGTTTTGATGGTAGCGCTCTTACCACTCCCTCCCCCTTTCCCCTAACGTACCCTTTCACCTTGGCAACATTTGCCTTGGCTGTAGGGTGAGGCCTCTTCTTGTTCCCACCTTCATTGATGGTGAGAACGAGTAAAACCTTTTTACCCATGGCCGCCTCGGTAGTTTTGAGCATAGAGTGAAGCTCACATATGTTCTTGTCCCATCCATTCATGTTATAATTCATGACAAAATTTTCAAACCTTTTTGACAAAGAGTTGAGGATCAAATCTATAGCCAACTCTTTCAAGACAGGACAATTCAGCTTTTCGAGGCGGTCGATGTGGCTTTTCATCTTAAGTACATAAGATGAAACATATTGGGTGTCATCCATACGACATGCATGGAGTGCTCGAACCGTTTCGAAGCGCTCTACCCTTGCTTGTTGTTGGAACGTTTCCTTCAACTGGGTAATCATGTCATACGCTCCATGATGTTCATACTCCATTTGGAGATCAGGAGTCATACTTGCCAACATGAGGCAAGACACTTGGACCGAGTCCTCGATGTATTTTACCCAATTCATAAAGGCCTCCTCATCCTCTTCATTAGGTTGATCGGGAATCGGATCGTCTAAAACATATGATCGTTTCTCATGCTTGAGACCGATTCTCAAGTTTCGAAACCAATCAATAAAGTTATTATGGTTTAGACGCTCCTTTTGGAGAATGGTCCTTGGTGATAGTGAGTGAGCGGACGGGATTTCATTTTCATTATTGTTTGTGGCCATCTACAAAATTTTAACGATGTTCAATTTTAGTATTTACGATATTGTCCATATTTTAATAATTAAAGCCCTTTTATGTGTCTTACACAATTTTAAAATTCTAGATTCCAACGTTACATTTAAATAGTGGTTAGGTGACCTTTATCCCATTATTTAAATTAACAAGGTAGTCAACATTTTGACAATTGCAACCCTTTGCAACTTCTAGGGTATAGGATCGACTTACACATCATATGTGTGGTCGGCACGTTTATCCCATCAAAAGCTTTGTAAAACATATTGTAGGTGATCCATTTAACATGGTTTGAAAATCAAGTTACCCTACTTGCACACACATGTGAGTTTTCCAACATAAGTGGTTAGGTGATCTTTATCCCACAAATATGATATCCCCACCTTCAGTCACAAGTTCCCTCAAAATGGTTAGGTGACCTTTATCCCATTAAGAGTTTCCAAATGACTCAAGTGTTGTGCAAAAGGACGGTGTTAGACTTGTTATCAAACAAATTTAAGGTTTTCATAATCTTAGTTTAGAAAACTCTATGTATCTTATATTTGCATGCTTTTAAATACAAGGTACCATATGGTTCACTTTTTAATAAAACCTCTTTTATTAAAAACATTAATCCTTTTAATAACCTTTTATTAATCACTTAATGCTAAAGAACCATCAAATTTTCAGCTTGTTAAGTTGTTAATGAGTTTGAAATGCATATCCAAATATCAACCAAACAATCAAACAAAAGTCATCCAAACAAGCATAAACATACAAACATGAGTGCATAACCATAGACACTAAATTGACCACACTTGTTTGCCATCACAAGTGTTGTCATAAGGTATTTCCTAAGGGTTAATAATGACACATCATATGTGTCCATGAACTCCCACTTGAATCCGCATCCAAATGCTTCAAGGTCCATGTCTTTTGTGTCCTTCTTCAGGTCTTCATCTTGTGCATGACCAAAGAACTTGAGTGACCGATCCGGCCTTACAAAATCATATCCTAACATAATTTTTCTAATAAAAGAAATGCACCTAATCTATTTATTACATAACCAAATGAATAAACAAATTACAACCTAAAATACAAAACACAAAATTATAGCCCTTTTATGAATCAAAACCAAAATGACAAATCACTATCAACAATAACAAACACACAAGGCCAAGACTATGTTATGCACCAATATATGAAATATATTCAACTTCCAAAATCAACAATGAATCCCTTATTTCAGCCCCAAAATTTCAGCCAACATGAACTCAAATTTTTAAGGCTTGTCCAAACAACACAATCAACCATTTGATGTAAATCTTTCAAGGTTTACACTAGAGCATGTAAGAATAAACATTGAAACATAAGGGATTCATATATCCACAACAAAACAACCCCTAATGGGTTGAAAAGGTCCATGAAAACTAACTTTTCAAGGCCTTTTGAAGCACATATTCCACATAACCGGCTCTAGATGCCATTGTTGGGTTTTGTCACATGTAAAACAAGTAAGTTTAACCATTTAAACATAGAAATCGCAGCGGATATATAGTTTTAACATGTGGTTTATAATCTGGAAATTTTCACCATTTAAAGCATAAACAAAACCCAAGAATAAGGATCAATTATATATGTGAAATGGCATGCTATCAAAACGAAAATACAACCATAGGGTGTTCTTGAAATCAACCTTTCTTTGACAAGTTGTGGTAGATGTTTAAGATAAAGAAGATGTTGTTTTGAGTGGCACTTAGTCATATGTATTAAGGGTAGTAAACCGTTGTTAGGCGGTATTTACTGCTTGCATCAATATTCTATGAATCGTGTGCAAGTGGGAGATTGTTGGATCTTATATGCCCAAGACACATACAAGATTAATGTGGTTAGTACGTTATGATCCAAGTCAGGTCATACCCAATAACAAGCTATACAAACATGTCTTGTACATACTTTGACTGACTTATGAAGATGCCATCGTCAACTTGCTTCACTTGAATTCCTAGAAAGAAATTAAGGTCCCCCATGGCACTCATTTCATACTTGTGCTTCATCACTTTCTCAAAGTCTTTACAGAGCTTTGGATTAGTTGACCCAAAGATAATGTTATATACATATACTTCTACTAACATTATGTCATCTCCTGTTCCTTTGATGAAGAGAGTTCCATCAATAGTACCCATTTTATAGCCATGCTGACAGAGATACTTAGATAGAGTCTCATACCACTTCCTTGGTGCTTGGTGCAGCCCACAAAGAGCCTTGTCAAGCCTGCAGACATAGTCAGGATGATCAGGATCTGCAAACCCAGGTGGTTTTCTGACATACACCTCTTCATCAATCACCAGATAGAGAATAGCACACTTGACATCAAGCTGGTAAACCTTGAAGTTCTTGGATGCAGCAAAAGCTAGGAATATCCTGACAGCTTCAAGTCTTGCTACAGTTAGCAAAAACATATGTGTAGTCAATTACTTCTTCTGGAGTGTACCCTTAAACAACTAGTCTTACCTTGTTCTCGATGACAAGTCCTCTATCATCCTTCTTATTCTAAACACCCATTTGGTTCCTGTGGTAGTCTTCCCTTGAGGAAGAGGACATAGGTTCCAAACCTTTTGCCTTTTGAATTAAAGCAGCTCCTCTTGCATAGCTTCAACCCAACTTCTATACTTTAGAGCCTCATCAATCTTCTTTGGCTCTATTTAGGACAAGAAACAAGAGTGAAGACAAACATTTGCATCATGGGTTTGTCCTCTTGTTCTTACCCCTGAATCAACATTTCCAATGATGTTTGTGGAGGGGTGAGACTTGTGGATCCTTAGCTGAGGGATCATAGCAAGTTGCTTAGACAGATCTAAATTAAAGAAATTCTGATCTGGCAATAAGGATTCACCCTCCACATCAGCACACTTATCAAGATTGACTTGATCCAATGAGTGTGTGACATCATTAAGATTTTCTTCAATGGAGTGGTTATCAACATCAAGAAATTCCTGATCACTTTCACCACCACCTCTCTCCGACATTTGAAACTCCTTCATCTGATTTTTGTGCCTTTAAGTTGGAATTTAAAGGCAACCCAGATGTATCAGCATGTCATTGATGTGCTGATAGAAACTTCATTTACAAGATTAGTTACCATTGGAGTTGAAGATGTGTAGCTTGAAAGTCTTCTTAAATCAAATCTTGGATCAGGATCACCTGGAGGTAATATATCTATGGACCCTGAAGCATGCTCACAAGATTTGTTAAAATAGTTGGTAACTAAATCAAGATCAAATAGCCATTCTGTACCAGGACCTTTCACACTGGGAGTATGCTCATTGAAAGTCACAATTGGCTGACTCCTCAACTACATTAGTTCTGAGATTGTATACTCTATAAGCTTTAGCTTGAGAAGAGTATCCAATGAAGTGTCCATCATCTGATTTCTCAACAAACTTGGCAATTTGATCTTTGGTATTCAAGATGGTGCAAGGACATCCAAAGGATCTGAGAAAGCTAATGAAAGGTTTCCTCTTGTGCCAAAGTTCATAAGGACTCTTACTATGTGTTTTAATTACTAAAACTCTATTTTGCATATAGCAAGCAGTGTTCACTGCCTCTGCCCAGAAGGCGATGGGCAGTTTAGAGTCAGACAACATAGCTCTTGCAGCTTCAATTAGTGTCCTATTTCTCCTCTCAGCAACACCATTTTGCTGAGGTGTCCTGGGAGCACTATATTGTCTTGTAAAACCTTTTTCATCATAAAATGTATCAAGCATTTGGTTCTTGAATTCAGCTCCTTGATCATATCTTATGGTTTTGACCTTGTGATCACATTGATTCTCAATTCTTAAGATGAGACTCTTCAGAATCTCAGGGGTCTCATCCTTAGTTCTAAGAAAGAAGACCCAAGTGAATCTTGTAAAGTCATCTATGATCACCAAACAATTAGAGGTCCTTCCTAGACATTACACTGGTGGGGCCAAAAAGATCCATATGTAATAAGTGTAGGGGATTAGTGATGGAATTTCTCTCTTTTGGCTTGTGAGATACCTTTTGTTGCTGTTGGTACACATGTCCCTAGTTCTAGTTCTAGTGAGCTCAAATGTAATTGACTTTCATTTTGTAACACTTATGTGATGTTTGATATATGAAATGAAAAACTCTTCTTTGAATGTTTATTGGTTGTTGAATGTTATATCTTTTAATATGATTTATTGTTACACGCTTATATGAACATGTTATATAGGTTTACAGTTGTTAGACATAGTTCTGTATGGTTAAAGGTTAAAGAATATGTTTAACTAAGTTTTATGATTCAGTCGCATGACTGGACCATGCGAATGGGCCAATCGCACGACTGAACCAGGTGATTGAGTCAATCGCACAACTGAGTCATAAGAGACTCGGTCGTATGGATGAATCAATCGTACGACTCAGCCGCACGACTGAGCCATACGCATGGCTCAGTCGTACGAATGAGAGCTGTAACCTGTAAATACCACTTAATTCGTGAAAAAAAACACTTCGAGAATTCATAACCCTAGCCGTTCCTGTTCATCCAGAGAGTCCCTTCCAACTTCATAGAACATTTCTGATTGATTGAAATCAATTCTTAACATATTCTAATTGTTAGTTTTGATCGAATTAATGTTCTCCCTGATTGGATCACCAATCAAATAGGATTCCGCACTATTTGATCTGGTTTCACATTGAATCAGTTAGTACTCCATCCATACACGGTCCTAACAAGTGGTATCAGAGCATTGGCTCTTGATTCTTCGTGGATTCAATCGTGTTTTTGCAAAAGTCAACGTTTTTAATCAAAAGATTTGTTCTTTCTGCATAAAAAACCAATTTTTATGAGTGCATGTGTTCAAAAGTTAGTCTTTTTCGAGTTTCAGCCTACTAGGGTTTTCAAAATTGTGTTTGTAGGTGGAATTGCGTGAAAAGTTTGAAAAATTTCGAAGTTAGCAGTCTCAGTCGCACGATTAACTCAATCGCATGACTGAACTCCATTCGCTCAACTCAATCGCAGGATTGGCCCAGTCACTTGTTCAATCTCACGATTGGCCCAGTCGGTTTGCTTAGTCGTCTGCTTAGTCGCACGACTAAGCTCAATCGCCCGGTTGAGTCTCAGTCGCACCCTAGTCGCATCCCTCGTCGTATACACAGTTGGTTTTCATGTTTTAAGACTAATTCAATATTGACACATAGAACTTTGCACTCTCAGCAGGGAAGGACTCCAGGATCCAGAATCTATTGCTTTTGGAGAATGAAAACGGGAATCACAACAAACCACCAAAGCTTCTGTCTCTTGAAGAATATCCTCAATGGAAACAACGGTTTGAGATTCATTTGAATGGAGTGGACATAAACTTATTGAACACTATTGAGACTAGCTACACTATGCCAGTTGGAGCTAATGGTGTTCCACTGACTCTAAGTGGTTTGACTGATGCACAAAGACTTGCCTACAATGCTGAGAAGAAAGCCTATGCTTTGTTGACATAGTCCATTCCAAAAGACATCTTCCATCAGTTCTCAGAACACAAGCAGTGCAAAAAGTTATAGAAGGCTCTTGAGAAACGCTATGAAGGAAATGCTACGCTTAAGTCTCTAAAGGCTAAAGCTTTGAAGAAGGAATTCGATAACTTCTCATCTTTTGGAAATGAAAGTTTGGATGATGTGATCAACCGCTTCTATCATTTCATGAGTGAACTGCACACTTATTGGGTTAAAACGTCCATGGAAGAGAATGTGGCGAGTTTGGCTGATGGGTTACCTGATAAGTGGGATTCATTTGTTTCCATTTTGAGACATAATGATGTGCTGGAGTCAATGGACATAAATGAATTTATTCTAAAACTGAGGGAGGAAGAGGTTCGACATAAGTACAAGTCTAAAAAAGGTAACTACACTCAGAATCCTTCTCTCTACAATGTGACTCCTACTATAGCATCTTGTTCTACACTTTTACAGACTGCTTTCATGTCTAACACATCTGCAAGCATTCCAAGTACTTACTCAAGTTGTGAATTAGGTGGATCGTCATGTGTCCAATTCAATGCTCCAGAAATTCAATCGATGAAGTTAATTACAGAGAATTTGGGCAACGTAACTGTTGAAGTCGCTAAGGAGCATATGGATCTACTTGTTGTTGTGGTACATTCTTGTGATGGGTTAGTTGCAGGAAAGATTGGAAATTGCCATTTAGCATATGAAGATTATGAGCAGGTTGATGAAACAAAGCTTGAACGGATGGATATAATGTGGGCACTCGCTAGTGCTGTACGTAGAGCAAAGAAGTTTGTTAAGAAGACAGGACAGAATCTGGTGGCTGCAAAGGATACAACGTTTGGATTTGAGAAGTCAAAAGTCACCAGTTTCAACTGCGGTGAAAAAGGCCATTTCAAGAGAGAATGTGTCAAACCCAAGAAGCCAGGAAATGGCAACCCGTTTTCATCATTTAACAGGCAGGATAAGGACAAGACTCCAAAGGTAACATCAACCAGTCATGACTCAAAAGAAATGGTAGCACAGGGTGATGAAGGACAAGACTGGTCCTTCCATTTCTTATCTGATGATAAAGCTAATATTGCATCGGTTGATGATCTGAACGAAGACTCTGGGAGTGAGGGGGAGAACTCAGTTGAGCTTGATACTGCTGATGTGGATGAGACTATGGCTGCTATGGATCAACTAGTGAAGGATGTACTAAATGCAGAATCTTCAGCACACCAGGAACCCCAGGCTACTTTCATGGCTGGTACCTCTACATCTGCACAGGTAGAATCGAAAGATTATCTCTTTGATAAACATGCTTGTGTTGAATGTGATAAGTTTAGGGAAAGCGTTGATCTGAAATTTGCAAGGTTATTAGAACATAATGATAACTTAGTAAATGACTTAAAACTTTGCACAGAGGCGAATAGAGTATTAAAGCAAATTGAAAGCAGTTTTAAAGGAGTAAATTGACTTGCTCAGAAAACAATTAAAAGGGATTGAAGTTGTTGCTTTCAACCAAGAAAATGACATAAAGTTTTACTTAAAAACAATTGAGGAAACTAAAAAGGACAGAGCTGTTTTACAAGTTGAAAATGAATCCTTAAACCAAAAACTACATAGTTTAGCTAGTTCCTCTCACATCTTGAAAAACATGGTTAAAGAAAGAAACAACGGGGAAGGGCTGGGTTTGTAAAGTTGTGCCTCCACCACATGAGATCCTCATTAACACCAAATATAGACTTATTAATAATAATCCCATCAAGGACCATATGGTGACTACTCCTCTAGTTAGTGATCCGGACATTGCAGTTAAACCTGCTCCTCCGGTTGAGAACAGGGTGGAAGAGGATGTTCAAGCATCTCTTGGGCTGGGTTCAAAATCTACTGTCACACAACCCAATATTTCAAAAACCACTCAGTCTAAACCGGTTAAGCAAGATAACAATCATCTAAAAATACAAAGTAATCATAATGTTAAACAAGTAAAATTTGTCAAAGAAGGTGAAAATCAAAAGGTTGAGACCAAAAAGCCTATACCTGAAGTTTGCTCCCCACCCTATAAGAGATCTCCAAGTCCTGTTGAGAGGAGATCATGCTATACTTGTGGACAAAGAGGTCACATCTCTTCACACTATCTTCACTATCAGACGCCTAGGCTTAAAGTTGAACTAGATCAAGAAGTTAAACAGTTTTCTTCAAAACAGAGATCTAAAACTCCTATTAGGTCTAAAGCACCTGATAGGTCTTTTACCTATCCCCAACACCACAGATAACACAGACAAGTCACTGGCAAGTATGTGATTCCTGAGGTGAAACCTGTTTTTGAAAATAAACCTAAAGTTCAAATAGTAAATCAGTCATCAGTTTACCACAAACAATCCTTACATAAGGATGGTCTGTGGAAAGCTAAAACATCTGTTGTGTCTGATAGTGTTGATAAGCTGAAGGATGAGGTCTCTCCAACTGCTAAAGCTCAGTGAGTTGAGTTTGTGATGTGTGATGCCTCTAGGGAAACCCAAGCCAATCAAGGTTTGGGTCCCCCTCCTTAACTAATTATTTTCTATTATATGCAGGTTGTCCTATATAGTGCCTCTACCAAGACATGGGTAATAGATAGCAGGCATCCAGGCACATGACGGGAAATCAGTCTCTCCTTTTCAACATCAAACAAATTAAAGGGGGACACGTTTCTTTTGCTGGAAACAAAGGAGGATACATTACCGCATAAGGAGAAGTAGGTAATGGACAGGTAAAGTTTGATAAAGTAAATTTTGTTCAACAGTTGGAAAACAATTTGTTTTCAGTTTCTCAGATATGTGACAAGGGCTTCAAAGTGATGTTTGACAATCGGAAGTGTTACCTTCTGAAGGAGGAGATGGAGATTCCTGAGGAGCAGGTCTTAATGTCAGCATCAAGGTACAACAATTTGTACATCTTGGATATGTCAAATGCTTCTACTACTGAGTCTACGGTTCAGTGCTTTTTATCAAAAGCAACAGAGAAGGAGTCCATCTCATGGTATAGGAGAATGGGACACATAAATCATAGGAAGATGAATCATCTGATTCATAACAACTTAGTTGACGGAGTTACTGTAACGGACTTCAAACTTCCTGATTTTTGTGTCTCGTGCAAGAAGGGAAAGCAGACCAGGAAGTCTCACAAGACCAAGCACGTTAACTCTATCGAGATGCCCCTGGAGCTACTACATATGGATATATTCAGTGTTGTCAGCACGAAGAGTATCGCAGGAGACTGGTACTGCTTTGTCATCATGGATGACTACTTATGTTTGTCCTGGGTGATGTTTCTGAAAGCTAAGTCAGAAACCTTTGAGTCGTTCAAGGTGCTCGTCACAACACTGGAGTCCCTCTACAATCCGAAGGTGAGGAATGTACGTTTAGACAATGGAACTGAGTTCAAGAATCAGTGGATGGATGCTTTCTGCAAGGAAAAGGGAATTTTTCATCAGTTCACTTCTGCATACACACCACAGATGAATGGAGTTGCTGAACGCAAGAGTAGAAGCTTGATGCAGACTTAAAACTGCCAGTACAGTTCTAGAATGAAGCTGTTGCCAATGCATGCTACACGCTTAATCGTGTGTTAGTAGTTAAGCGGCATGGGAAGACTTGCTATGAGTTGCTTCAGAAACGCAAACCTAACCTGGAGTATCTGGAACCATTTGGAGCTCCATGCACGTTACTGAAGAAAACTCCGGAGGGCAAGTTCAGCGAGAAAGAAGATCAGGGGATCTTCTTGGATACAGCATACCAGACAAACAAGTTTATAACAACTCAACAGGTCAGGTAAAAGTATGGTGCAATATCGATGTGCAACAATTCACCATCCCCTCTGCTGGAAAAGGTCTGTCGTTATTCTTCGACTACGATGGCCTTTTCAAATCATTCAGTCTTCCTCAGATAGATTCAGATGAAGATATTGCAGCTCAGAAGATGTACGATGTCCTAAATACACCAAATCTGGATACCAGCAATATGACACCTGCTAGTAGTGCTTCGGGATCTTCAGCAAATGCTCAGGACAAGAGTGATGATTCATCAGATGATGAAGAAGCAGTTGAGACCAGCAATGAGCATAACATTAATCAAGATCGAAGCTTAACAGATGCTGAACATGCATCAGGGAATCCGGATACTGAACCTACCGTCATAAATCTGGATACTGAAGTTGTCGTTCCTACGACACCTGTGACTAGGATCAGTGTGAATCAACCCCCGAGACTATCATTGGGGATCTTCACTCCGGTGCGCAGACGATAAATCAGCTATACTCTACTGATTATGCTGCAATTACGGAAAAGGGCTACGTGAATGACGGGGCTTATAAATGTTTTGTTCCTCAAGTCGAGCCCACGTAAGCGATGCCTTGAAAGATGAGGCCTGGGTCAACGCTATGCAGGAGGAGCTGCTACAGTTGAAGAAGCATGGAGTGTGGACACTTGTTGACAGGCCCAAAGGAGTGAAAGTGATTGGCACCAAATGGGTGCTAGGCTGCAAGAAGGATGACCAAGGTGTCGTAATCAGAAACAAGGCACGTTTGGTTATTCAAGGCTTCAGACAAGTCGAGGGAGTCGACTATAATGAAGAGTTTGCACCCGTGGCTAGAATGGAAGCAATCCGTATCTTCCTAGCCTATGCATCGTATATGAAGATCAAGGTTTATCAGCTGGATGTGAAGAGTGCATTCCTTCATGGGGAAATCCGTGAAGAAGTCTACGTCAGTCAACCCGAGGGATTCAAAGATCCTTATCATCGAGATAGAGTCTACAAGTTGGACAAGGCACTGTACGGGCTACATCAGGCTCCTCGAGCTTGGTATGAGAAGCTCTCCACCCACCTACTGCAACACGGGTTTCGCAAGGGTATGATTGATTGCATGTTGTTTATCAAAGAGAGAGATGGCGATTTACTGATGGTGCAAATTTATGTGGATGACATTATCTTCGGTTCACGAAACGAAGATCTATGTAAAGAATTCGAATCTGTGATCAAGGTAGAATTTGAAATGAGTGCCATGGGAGAAATAAAGTTCTTCCTCGGATTACAGGTGGATCAAACACCTACCAGTATTTTTCTGCATCAGACTAAGTATGTTGGAGACATTCTGAGTCGATTTGATATGGAAAACGTCACTGTTGCCGGTACCCCACTTGCCACAAATCATGATATGGCACCTGATGAGAATGGGGATTTGGTGGATGCTGCTATGTATCGTGGGATGATCAGACTTTTCACCCCGATCAGGTGATTTACTTTCGGTTTGGCTTGATACCTGGAGCATAAACATGTGGCAGACATGATACCTGGACGCGAGGCAGTGAGATACATAAGGGTACTCTAACACTGGGGTTGTGGTATCCTCATAATGTGACTTTAAGCTAACTGCGTATAGTGATTCGGACTACGGCGGCTACAAGATGAACTTCAAGTCAACATCAGCAGGGTGTCAGTTCTTTGGAAGGCGTTTAGTCACCTGGAAATGCAAGAAGCAGACCTCGGTTGCCTTATCAACCTGTGAAGCTGAATACGTTGCTGCTGCAAGTTGCTGCTCTCAGATCATCTGGATCTAACAGCAAATACGGGACTACGGTTTGCAATTTTCTAACACCCCTATATTTGTTGATAATTCTACTGCCATAGCTGTAACTAAAAATCTTGTTCAACACCCTAAAACAAAACACATCGGCATAAAGTATCATTTCATACGCGATAGCTATGAAAAACAATTAATTGATGTGATTAAGATAAACACGGATTTTCAGCGCACCGACCTCTACACCAAACCTTTTGATAAACCCAGATTTTTATATCTGTTAGAGGTCAATGGCGTGAAAAAGAAAAGTGACATCATTTCAGAAGACACAGATGCTTAGTCTGACACTTGTTTAGCTTTTAATTTTTATTTTATTTCTATTTGTTTTTAATTTTCTTGTCTTATAAAATCCAAAAACACAAAAAGATTTTTTGTTTTAGAATTTTAGGGGGAGATTAGTTTCACATTCAGTATTTATTTACTTAAAAAAAGGAAAAAAGGTGAGAGCGCAGATAAGCTAAAAAGGCAAAAACAAAATATTTAAGAATGTGATTCAATGCTATGGAAAGTAATAGTACACAGGCGTCGAGTTACTTGGAACACCAAAAAGATTTTCAATTTATGCAAATTTAGTTTAATTAAATCACAAAAAATTGTTAGTCAGAGAATTCTAAGTCTAACAAGTTGGGAAAATGATAGTACGCTTGTGTGTTACTGTAATTACATGGAGAGAGTCGATCTAGGGTGGTGTTAGTTCATTATACGATGTGTTGGTAGATTCAACACGATAGACTAGTAGACATCATTAGTGAACTCAACTTAAACTAATCTGTTCAACTGATTGTGGGTTCCCATCTTATCACTGGTTATCACAATCAGTTATTTCCAATAAGGGGTGACGACCAAATAAACGCCACTAAGAATGTGCGGATGACCACAAAAAAGCAAAGCATGAAAAATGAAATTAAATGCACTCAGGCTGAAAACCTATGTTGTTGGTGCGTTATGTGCAAAAGAAAAAATTAAAGGTGCTCTAACAAGAAGATAGGTTATGTGCCTCTCTGCTGTGCGATGGCACTGACCTGAGGATAAGCATAACCTAGATATTCTAGAATTCATTGTTGTTTGCCGCCTCTCTGCTGTGCGTTGGCATTGACCTAAGGCTTGGCTTCTCTTTGAAAACTCTATGAATAGTCTCTTCTTGTCAAAATACCCGTAGACCGCTCAAAAGTCTCCTCAGGAATGTTGATTACCATATAAGCTTGGGACCCACAAATGTTGGTTGAAATAAAATAACCTAATACATCACCAATATATGTTAAAAATCTATGTATGGATTTAAGTGGACAAGTATACTGACAATCGTTGTGGCTGCACTGCCTGATGTTCAAAATCAATGTGTGTTATATATCAGATCAAGCATGATTTTCAGTTAGAGCTTAGAAGTCTCAGATGAATGAGAAACTATGATATGTAAATATATTACTTTCCATTGAAATATATATATATATATATATATATATATATATATATATATATATATATATATATATATATATATATATAAGTTTCAAGTAATTGACTTTATGCCTGTCTGATTCCATATGAATCTGCCTTAGAAACAATGTTAATGCTAATAGGCTACTCTACCCTACCCTAACAAAATCACAAAAACATGTTTATTTTGTTACTTAGTTTAGTCTTTCAAGTTATTTGTAAAGTGTGTCAGTGTCGGGCTTCGCTATGTTATTCATCTCTATGAATGTCACAAAATGAACTTAACGATAATCTTAAATCAATTATTTCTGAAAAGGTAAAAGGATCATGTCTGAGATGATCAGGTGGATAAATGGATCACCTCTGAGATGATCAGGTGGATAAATGGATCATGTCTGAGATGATCAAGTGGATAAATGGATCACGTCTGAGGTGATCAGGTGGATAAATGGATCACGTCTGAGGTGATCAAAAGGCTTTTAAATCTTAAATTGGTCATGTCTGAGATGATCAACTGATCAAAATGTTTTATCTATTGTTATAAGGGCCTAAGTGTCTAAGGGTCAAAAAGGCAAAATTTCACAAGTATAACCCATTCGCACGACTGGACCATGAATACGGACCAGTCGCACGATTGGACCATACGAATGAACCCATTCGCACGACTGGACCATGATATGGACCAGTCGTACGAATGGACCATACGAATGAGCCCAATCGCAGACCGACTGTGAAAGTGGAACGAATGAACCTCAATCGTACGATTGGAGATGACCGAATGGGCGAGTCGTACGACTGAAATCCAGTCGTACGAATCGATCATGCGACTAGGTTCAGTCGCACAACTGAAGGTTGTCCTAGTATAAAGAGAGGGGGAGTCAGTCTCAGTTGCTTCATTCTCCCAAATCGCCTCTCAGACGCACGATACACACCCATACTGCCAAAATTTGATTTGATCTTTATAGACCGGTTTTTGACATACTCTGATGTTTGCTTCCATTCTATAGGTACTGCGCGACAACATTTGAACGAATAATCGGTTACTACAACGTCAAACAGAGCAAAACAATGACCTAATGTAAACCGAACCAAATATGACAAATAAACCACTAAAACTAAGCTTTTTGAACAAATTAAAGTTATTAGGGTTTTAGTCCGTCATATGCGAACCAAACGAGTCAACCCACAAGGTTTAACATCGAGTATTGCTCAAAAATTGAATTTGAATGAACAAACTGTTGGACATGCGATTGGACACACTGATGAACTTTAATCGCATGACTGAGCGAGGCGAATGATTCAATCGCACGACTGAGATGGACGAATGGTTAAATCGCACGACTGAACCATGCATCTGAGCTTAATTGCACGACTGAGGTAAACACATGTGAGAACATATGACTAAGTCCAGTCGCATGACTCAGTCGTACGTATGAGCTCAATCGCACGACTAGATCTCAGTCACTCAGCTCAGTCGCATAACTAGATCTCAGTCGCTCAGCTCTGTCGCACGACTGAACATATTTTTCAAGTTCATGAAACAAGTCTGGTATTCTTTGACACGTATTAATGTTTATTTATTTTATGTCACAGATGGCAAGTCGGTGGACGATGAGCACTAAGCACAACATATGTGCTCATCTCGATCTCTCTTCCTGCAACGCTTCGGATTTTGCTGGCATTATCACCTTTCTGCTTCGTTTGAGGATTTTCTGAGCGATCTCTACGCCATGCACACCTTACAGATCTGTATAGCAGGCGTTTTGGGAAGGCGCTACTGTTTATAGGTCCACTGAGCCTCATACTATTCGGAGTTCTACTTTTGGGCAGACATCGAGATCACTGAGGAGGATATCAGGACTATATTAGAGTTCGGGGATGATTCTGACTGCCCCACCTGATTACATCCCCTCATTGTACGAGGTTGCTTTATGAGGGCTAAGTACTCTGGGGACATTAACGCAAGTATGCTCAACAAGAGCAACTTGTGCCCCCAGTTCAAATACTTAGCCCATGTACCACTGAGATGCATTACATCCAGGAAGGGTGGATTCGATGAGCTCTCCAACCAGATGCAGAACACCTATGCGGCGTTGGTGCTGAATCATCCATTCATCTTTTCTAGGATGATCTTCACCTATCTAGTGGAGAACATCAAGGCGAAGGGGAAGGAAAGCTTCTGTATGTATCCACGGTTTATACAGATGATCATAGACCAGAAGCTCCCCTCGCTGCCAAAGGAGAAGGAGGAAGCTCTTGTCCTCGAGGTGATGGATGACACCACCCTCGGGAGTATGAGGGTGTACCAGGGGAAGCAGGTGAAGCACCCGGTGTGGATATTATTTGGGCATCTGGCCCGTGAAGACTATGTGGCGCCAACAAAGAGGAAGTGGCGCCACGACGATAGTGAATCAGATACAGAGTCGATAGTTGTTCGTGATGATGATTCTGACGATGATGATAGTGGTGATGGTTGAGATACAGGTCCTTCTCACACTCAGACCACTACTACTGATGTTACATCTCCACCATCTCCACATGGTGATTTAGAGAGAGCTGGGTTCCATCAGGACTTCCAGCCTAATGAGGAGGTGGAGTCTGATGAGGAGCCACCAACTCAGACGGTAGGCAGCCGGGTGGTTGCCACTGAGAGAGGGATTAGGAAGGTTGGCGGATGTCCGGGCGGGTCTGGGGAGACTACTTCAGATCCATCATACACCCTAGACCAGCCCAACACGCAAGGGGAAGCCTCCGGGTCCAGGGGGACTCGGAGGAAGAGGATGGCTCAACCACATGGGCTGAAGCCAAAGAGACGGAGGATCATGTTGATTACTACCACCACCACCTCTACCACTACAGCCACAACTTACACCACTACACCACCTACCACCACTACACCACCTACCACCACTACACCACCTATCACCACTACACCACCTACCACCACTACACCACCTACCACAGCCACCACTCATACCACTCTACCCATTCATACTCCACCTCCCATATTCACCTCAGCCACTGCTACCACTACCAGCCACCAAGCTGGCAAGTTCACATTCCCCACTGGATCATCCCTCCCTCCTATTAGAGTAGAGGAATAGCTGGCAGCACTAAACAGGATGGTGCTGAAGCTGTTAGCAGCGGATGGGGAGAAGTCTGCTAAGTTACGTCAGATAGAGGAGCTCAATGCTTCTCAAGCTCAGCTGATTTCTTAGCAGGCTGAGCATATCGCCCAAATCCAGTAGCATAAAGAGGAATCGGTTAAAAGATTGGAGGAGTTGGAAGCTGCTAGCAAGAAGATCATGCTCAAGCTTAATGGATCACTAGATGGCCTCTGAAGATCGGGGAAGGAGATGATGATGGTGATGATAATGAGGATGATTGTGAAGAGGATGATAGTGATGATGATGTGGAGGGTGACGGTGAAGCAAGAGGTAGGTAGGATGACGTTGATGACGATGAAGGAGATGCAGCTGCATCTGCCTCTACACTTGGTCAAAACCAAAAGACAAAGAAGAAACAAGACCAAGGAGCATCATCGTCTGCCCCGCCTACCTCACCATCAGCTGAAGACACAAAGAGGATTCAAGACAAAAGTAAAGTTTAGATGTTATATTTTGTTCACCTTTTATACTTGAAATCATCAATTGATGTTATGAAATTAATGTATATATTTATTATTCAGTATTTGATTGTCTTGATTACATACTAACTATTACTATGTTACATGTTTAAATCATGCAGATCCAGCATTTCAGCAAGATGAGTACGATGTTGCTCCCTTACAGCAGATCAAGTCTCAACTGACTATGATACTTGATCTGCAAGGGATCGTTAGGAGGTCTGTGAGTTATACTCCTAAAGAAGGAGAAATAATTCACGACCTCACTGATGACCAACTTGCTGAAATGTTCCAGCTGAATGTAGATGAGATAGTGAAGGGTGCTCCTACCTTTGATGTGGATAGTGACGAGGAGCTGAACAATATAGACGAGATAGGGATAGAGGACGTCACTGCTCAGCATTATCCAGAGTATACTGACTGAGAGGAAAATGTTTTTCCTCGTCTGGGTAGTACTTTCAGTAGCAATACTTTGGAGAAGCAGAGTCAGAAGGAAAAGGAAGCAGAAGCATCTACAAGCCAAGAAATAAATGGGCGGCTTGTTTCTCAGAGATCCGAGCCCAGCGCACTGCAGCTAAGCAAAGTACCTACACCAAGATCTACAAAGTGAAGAAGCATCTAAAGGTGTCAGGGAATGTTGGACCAAAAGAACCAATGAGCTAGATCAGAAAAACCTTTAAGTCCCATAGACATCATAACAACTGAAGAAGACTACATCAGCTGAGGACAAAGTCTGAAGACAAAGTCTGAAGACAAAAACTGAAGACAAAGTCTGAAGACAGAGTTTGAAGATAAAGTCTGAGACCAAGTATTCAGAGATTGTCACAACAGCTGAAGAAGTACTCTTCAGTAGTTGTGATGGTTTACTTTCAGTAGTTGTTTTTATATTTTTAGTAGATTGTAATTAGTATTTTAGTAAATGTAAAACGTCTAAAGAGCTTACACTTCAGATGTTGTAGTTTCAGTAGTTATAGAATTAGCTGGTACTTAAGCTTTTATTGTAAGAAGATGTCCTCAGCTGTTGTGGACATCTTCAGTAGTTTCAGTTATTTTCAGTTGTTTGTGTAATCGGTTAGATGTCACTATCAGGTGACATCTGCTGATGTCACCTTTCCTCTATAAAAGGAAAGTTGACCTAATTGTAATCACCAAAGCTTATGAATGAATGAGAACATTCTCTTTTGCAGAATACTTTCTCTCTCTATAACCGTTACTGTTTGATTGAATATTCATCTTGTTCTTACTTAAATTTCATCTAATTCTAGTACTATTCCCCTGTAAATCATAACCTAATTGATCGAACTCGATCTTAGATCCTTTCAAATGGTATCAGAGCTGGTTAATCATTGATCGATTTAACAATTGATCATTGAAACTGCTCTTTTGATATCTAAGTTTGATCGAATTAGCAAATTTGCAAGAATTGGTTATAGAGTTTGATTTTATGTTGCTTCCGGTGAATTAATTTGAGGTTCTACGTGTTTAAAATAGAATTGTTGAGTTTTTGAGCTAGATCTGTTAAAATTACATTGAATTTGTTTGAATCTGTGAAAATGGCTACACCAACTAATGATCCTCACAATACTAGCTCCTCAACAAAGCCTCCGATGCTTGTTAGGAGTGAGTATAACATATGGCAACGACGTATGCTCCATCACCTGTCTATCAATAGTTCAGGATGTTGAAAATATGTGGTGCATGGACCATACAAGCCTATGGTGAGTCTTTCAGAAACAAATGAGAGAGTTCCAAAGAAACCAGAGTAGTATTTGGATGAGGATCTAAAACTAATTGAAATTGATGCTAAAGCCCATGGAATTCTGGCCATGGCACCGCCTAATGAAATCTATTCAGGGCTTATGCATGATGAAACTGCACGTGACCTATGGGTTGCTCTGAAGGAACAATCTGGAGGAACTGATGAGGTTTTGGCAAACACTAGAGAGATCCTTGCCCAGTAATATAAGACATTCTCTCATAGAAAGGGTAAGTTTTTGACCCAGCAGTTTGAGCTTTTTTCCTGTTTGATATCTGAGTTGAAAATGGTTAAACAGAAATATTCAAAAAGCCAGGTGAACAACAGATTCCTTAGATCCCTGCCTGAGAGATGGGACACATATACTATTGTCCTACGCTCCAGTGCAAATCTGGACACTCTATCTCTCACCCAACTTCATGGGAAACTGTTGACATTTGAACGAGAGATAGAACAGAAAAGGAAACTGTCTTCATCTGGGAAGCTCACTCATGACTTTGTACCACGAAACACTGCACTGGTCGGTCAGGAGTCAGAATATGCTGCATCAGACGGTTCCTATGATGAGCATATAGATTTCTCTTCAAACAGTGGAGAACATGCTTTTGTTGGTGTTGATAGTAATTCAGGTGGTAGCAATGATAATTTATGCTTTTTGATGGATGATTTGGAAGGAATTCTAGATGATGATCTGGAAGAGATGGATATTTTGAGCCAAATGGCAATGATCAATATCAGATCTCAAAAGTTTTACAAAAGAACTGGTCGGAAATTCCCAGGTCTCTCTGGCAAAACCAAGGTTGGTTTTGACAAGAGTAAGTTGAGGTGTCACAAGTGCCATAGACTTGGATACTTTGCAAGATAGTGTAGATCATCTGGATCTAACTCATCTGCACCCTTTGTGACCTTCCCAAGCAATAGCTCACAAAACAAAGGGCAACATTCCACCAGTTCTGGTCATCCTTAACAAGCTCAATCATCTCTTGCATATTTTCTCCCTCAAGGTCCTATGCCATATCCTTACCCCCATTTTTACATGCCTCAGTCTAGTCAGGTTCAAGTACCCACAGCTCAACAACCACCTACCCTACCTGAGCCTCAACCATCTCTATCAAATCAACAATCTCAATCTTAACCACAACAAAGCTTTTTCACCCCTAGAGTTGTTGACTGGAGCAGCTTACTAGATGATCTTTCTGGTTATCATGAACAACTGTTTCCTAGTACTGGTCAACATGGTGGTGAACACCCTTTTGGAAATCTTGCTCTTATGGCCCTGGAGTCTACTGATGGTTCATGCTCAAATGCTTCAACATCACAGGTACCACAGGTATCTTCAGAGGCTAAGGCCAAGCGGTGTTCTGAGTCATGCATAGCTACTTTTGCCTCAATTAGAGAAGCAAATATAGCTTTAATCAATAAAAATCTTGAGCTAGAGAAGGTGATTTCCAAAAGAAAAGCTGAGTTTGAGTCGGTTATAAATGAAAAAGATGATGAGATTTATAAATTAAAATGCCAAATTACTGATAAAAAGGCAAAGGTAGAGGTCATCTTAGAGAAATATAAGGATCTCATAGAAATACTTGCAGCTACCCAGGTAGAGTGTGAACACTGGGTAACATCATGCAAGGGGTTTGAAATGCTTCTCAACAAACAAACATCTTCAAATGTGAAGTTTGGGGTTGGTTATAATCACACTGCTCCTCCTACAGATTTTACTCCCAAATTAGAAGTAGAATCTAAAGGAGAAAGCAATTACCAATCCACATCATCATATGTGTCACCCTCTGGTAATGAACCAAAATCAGAGAATGAAGTCAGTATTAACACCTCAGCAAATCAATCAGCTGATGGTCCCAATGCTGACAAACACATGATCAGGAGAAAGCTAATCACTTTAGGTATTGTCTCATAAAGTACTCAAAGTACTGTAAGGCAAGTCACAACACCTAAAGAACGAACCAAACCCACTGAAAACAAAAATGGTTTGACAACTGCTGAAGAGTCTATCAGGAAGTCCAAAAGTACTGATAGAAAACTTCTGAAGAACAAATCTTCAGTAGTTAAGAATCCGTCAGCACATAACATAAGTACTGAGAGGAAGAAAGCTGAAGAACAAATGTTCAGTAGTTTCATCTTCTTCAGTATTTGATCAACTGAAGATGAAGAAAAAGCCATGTGAAATATGTGGCTTATTCAATCATCTCACTGATGAATGCTGTTACAGAAAGGGTTCCAAATTCAACAAAGATAAGAACATCAAAAAGAAAATTAATAAAATGAAAGATGAATTTGAAACCAAGTTTGTACCAGAGACATCTCAACCTGAAAACCCAAAATCCTTACAAAAATTCAAAAAGAAGGAAGGGGTTTATCATGAAACAGCTGAAGGTGTTCAATGGATTCCTCATGGAATACCAAAACACCAAACCAAGTCTGTGTCTTTCAAAAGTGAGGAAATGGTGAAACACAGGAACCAATCAAAAACAAGAACTGATGTGTCTGATGAAAAGAAGGCTTTAGCAAACAATCAGACATAACTTGTTATGATGGTTCAACATCTGTTGGAGAGAGTCAACCAAATAGATGTACCTGTTATTAAACCACAGAAAAGGAAAACCAAGCCAAAATCAAAGGAATCCTTTTCTACACCATCTCCACCTCCATAGGCTGCTAATCATGACAAACCAGTTAGTGTAAAATCTGTTGATGAGAACAGACCCAAAACCAAAATGGTTTGGGTCTCAAAAACTAACTACTTTCTTTTAACAAATGCAGGGTTCTTCAGCTTGCCAAAGAAGCATTGGTATGTGGACAGTGGAGGAACCATGCATATGATAGGGAGCAGCTATCTTCTTAATGACTACTCTCAAGGAAAGAAGGGATTTGTTTCATTTAGTAATGATGCTAAAGGTTACATCATCGGAAAAGGCTTTGTTTCCAATGGTGAAATAAGGTTTGATGATGTCAACCATGTGGAGAATATCAAGTACAACCTCTTGAGTGTCAGCCAGATGTGTGATAAAGGTCACGTTGCCTTTTTCACTAGCCAGAACTGCAGGATTCTGTCTTCTAAAGCTATGAGTTTGATTGACAAGGTACTGGATGAACATACTCTCCTGAAGGCCAACAGGACAGGAAGAGTATATGCCTTAGACTTATCAAAGAAAATTGATCTAAAAGGCCATCCTTGCCTATTCTCCAAGGCCTCTCCTAAACTATGGCACAGAAGGCTTGGTCATGTGAATCTTAAAAACATGAACCAGCTGATCCTTCATGGTTTAGTGAGAGGTTTACCAGTGAAGGACCTTAAATGTGATGACAACTGCTCTACTTGTTTAAAAGCTAAGCAACACAAAGTATCATTTCCTCTAATAGAAGAGCCAAAGTCTACTGCCTGCTTGCAATTACTGCATATGGATCTTTTTGGTCCAGTAAGAGTGATAAGCATGGCAAAGAAGAAATACTATTCGATAATTATGAATGATTACTCCAGATTTGTATGGACTTTCTTCTTGCATTCAAAAGATAAAGCTGCAAAAACCATAATATACTTTGTGTTGTATGTGGAAAAACAGTACTCCCTTCCAGTCAAGTGTCTGAGGAGTGATAATGGCACAGAATTTAGAAACCACACACTTGATGAATTCTACTTGTCTAAGGGAATCAAGAGGCAGTATAGCATTCCAAGAACTCCTGAACAAAATAGAGTGGTGGAAAGAAAGAACATGACACTTATTGAACCCGCCAGGTCAATGTTAGCTGATTCTGGTTTGCCACTGACCTTTTGGGCAGAAGCTGTCAACACAGCTTACTATGTGTAGAATAGAGTTTTAGTAAATCAGCGGTTGATAAAGACTCCTTATGAAGTGTTACATCATTTGGCCCCTCTGATTTCATGCTTTAGAGCATTTGGGTGTCCCTGTTAGATTCTCAACACAAAGAATCCATTTCAGAAGTTTGAATCAAAGGTGAATGCAGGGTACTTTGTTGGGTATTCATCCACTTGCAAGGCATACAGAGTTTTTAACTGCAGAACAAAGATAATTGAAGAGAGCTTGCATGTGAAGTTTAATGAATCTCCAAAGGACAAAATCTTATAAAACCTTGTGGAGCTATTTGATTTGGACATACTGCAATATGATCCTTATCAGTCTCCAGCTGTTACAGTTCCTGAAAATCCATCACCTCCTGCAAACAGTTCTTCATCTGGTGGTACTGATGATGATGATGATGCTAGTACTCACCTTTTCAAGTTTAGTGCTCAACTGCCTGAGTCATCTAAACCTAATGTTCCTGTAGCTTCAGCAGCTCCATCCATAACAAATGCTGATGAGATCTTTGAATCATCTACTTCGTTTGAATTGCCATCTCCTTTATGGTTTCATGAGTCTGAATCAACATCTGTTGCTGTTGAATCTCTTGCAAACACTTGCACAGATCTTATTGTCTATCAAGAGCTGTAGAATCACCCAATGTCTCAAATCATTGGTGATATCAATGCTGGAGTTTCAACCAGAAGTCAATTGTCCAATTTCTGCTTCTATGCTCTTTTCCTCAGTCAATAAGAGCCAAAGAACTATCATGTTGCATTAAGAGACAATGGATGGGTTGAAGCCATGCAACTTGAACTTCTTCAGTATAAAAAGCAGCAAGTGTGGGAGCTGGTTCCTCTACCCCAAGGTAAGTGTGCAATAGGCACTAAATGGGTGTTTAGGAATAAAACTGATGAAAAAGGTCAAATTGTCAAGAACAAGGCCAGACTGGTTGTACAGGGGTTTTCATAAGAAGAAGGTATTGATTATGATGAAACCTTTGCCCCTGTAGCCAGACTGGAGGCAATCAGATTGTTCTTAGCTTATGCTGCTTTCCATAATCTTAAAGTTTTTCAAATGGATGTCAAAAGTGCATTCTCATATGGTAAAATAAAAGAAGAGGTTTATGTGTGTCAACCACCAGGTTTTGAGGATAATAAACATCCAGATTGGGTGTATAAGCTTGATAAGGCTATGTATGGGTTAAAACAAGCTCCTAGAGCCTGGTATGAAACACTGTCTAATTTTCTTCTTTAAAACAATTTCGCTAGGGGCTCCATAGATAAAACTTTGTTCATAAAGATAGTAGGACAGCATAAGCTACTTGTTTAAATTTATGTAGATGATATTATTTTTGCATCCTCTGATCCAAAGTTGTGTGATGCATTAACAAAATTGATGTAACAAAAGTTTGAAATGAGTGCCACGGGAGAATTACAGTTCTTTTTGGGTTTGCAAATCAAACAAAGAGCTGATGGAACTTTCATTCATCAGTCAAAATATACAAAGGATCTTCTGAAAAAGTTTGATTTACAAAACTTTAAGCCCTGTTCTACTCCTATGAGCAGCACCACACAACTGGATGATAATCCGAAAGGTTAAGCAGTTGATGAAACCCTTTACAGATGTATCATTGGTTCCTTGACGTACCTTACAACTTCTAGACCAGACATTATGTTTGCAACTCGTGTCTATGCTGGATTTCAGGCTGCACCTAAAGAATCCCAATTGATTGCAGTCAAAGGATCTTTAGATAC
Source organism: Flaveria linearis (assembly GCA_024085815.1). NCBI lineage: Eukaryota > Viridiplantae > Streptophyta > Magnoliopsida > Asterales > Asteraceae > Flaveria > Flaveria linearis. The sequence goes on along the minus strand of CM044003.1, from coordinate 57,022,119 downwards.
TTGCAAGGAACTCAATCTCTAGGACTTTGGTATTCCACTGGGCACTCTTGCAACTTGGTTGCTTTCTCTGATAGTGACTATGCAGGGAGTAAAGTAACCAAAAAGTCAATGTCTGGGGGATGCCAATTTCTAGGAAATTGTTTGGTTTCTTGGCAGAGTAAGAAACAAACTTCTGTTGCTACATCCACTTCTGAAGCAGAGTACATTGCTGCTGCAAGTTGTACATCTCAGGTACTCAGGCTTCAGAATTGTCAGGATCTAAGCCTCTAGTTTGATCAATTAGGTTGTATTCGCAGCGGATTTAGTATAAGAATTAGAACAAACAAGCAAGAACACTAAAGATTTAGCAATAAAACATTAAGTTATAGAGAAAGATAGAAGTTCTGCAAAAGAGAATATTTCATTCAATGCATGCTTCGACTGCGGCTGTAATTAGCAGTGGCTACAATTAGGTCATCTTCCTTATATAGGCAAGAATGACCTCAGCTGATGTCACTTGACAGTGACATCAACCGTTATATACAAGCTACTGATAACAAACTAAACTACTGAAGATGTCACAAAAGCTGACATCCTCTTATAAAATGCTAAGTGTCAAACTATTACAAGAACTGAAAAGAAATTACTGATAACTATAACGACTGAATAACAAACTCTTCAGTCGTTTACAAACTACTGAAATATAAAAAGAAACTACTGAAAAAAGGAAACCATTACAACAACTGAAGAATACTTCTTTAGCTGTTGTGAAAAACTCTGAAGCTTCAGCACTTGGTCTTCAGACTTTAACTTCAGATGATTCATCAGCTGATGACATCAGTAGTTGTCATCAGCTGATGTCTTCAGTCTTTGTCTTCAGCCCTTGTGAATCAGTTGTTGATCTTTAATACTTTAGTTCTTCAGCTACTGATCTTCAGTACTTGTCTTCAGTACTTGAGATTTCAGTACTTGTGTCTTCAGTACTTTAAGTCTTCAGTACTTGTGTCTTCAGTACTTGAGATCTTCAACTGTTGTTCATCAGTTCTTTGATCTTCAGCTGTTGAAGTCTTCAGTCTTTGTCAAACTGCTGATGAAGCTTTTAGCAGTTGTTGTGATGTCTTGTGGGACTTAGAGGTTTTTCTGATCTTGGCTCATTGGTTCCTTTGGTCCAACAAACTCCCCATGAACCAATGCAGCCAAAACCTCTAAGCTATTTATTGGTCCCACTTATTGATGGCAGAATGATTGGTCTTTTTCTTTCTTGATCAGCTTAAAAGATGACCCAATTAAGCACTGGCCTGGGAAGAGGTCTCTGAGATTTAGTTGGCATAGTATGGATGGGAACCTGTCTTGGGGAACTGGACACAGGGTTGTTGTCCCATCCATGAGATCTACTTCCCTGCTATGAGCCTGTAGGATTCTCTGGTGTAGGCTTCTAAAAACATCACTTGTTCCTCCATGGTAAGTACTTCTGCCTCACCTTTAAAGAATCCTTCAGGTCCATAGAGCTCTGAGATGTATTTGGCCTGTTTGCCACTTTTGAACTCCACAGTTGTTATAGCCCTATAGGCGAATTCATCTGGGTGATTACCCACTAAGAACAACTGGAGCTCATTTCTCCTAAGATTCTCAAACCTCTTGTAGACTAACCCATTTTTAACCACCCTATTTTCCAACATCTTTTGTGGTGGGAGGTTAGCCTGATAGGTTTTCTTGAAATCTTCTAAGATCTCCCAGGGTGATACTACAATGGCCAAAGAGATCACTTCATCTATAATCTTTTTGATTTGGCCATTATATCTCAGTGGAATGTCTTTCTTAATAATCCTGTGAGACAACCTAGGATCAGGCCAAATTTTCACTTTGTCCTTTTCAAATTGAAATGTATGCCTTAAAGTGAATAATCTCAGAACCTGTTTCCTCATATTCATGATTGATGAGGAAGCAGCATAGGCTTTATCTACTCTTTTCAACAGCTCATCATCATGTAGCCTATGCTGCTGTTCTTCTTCAAGTTTAACCATCACAGCTTCCATCCGTGAGGCAGGAGTGATGGGAGTGATGGATATAGGTTTGGGTTTAGGCAAAGATAAAACTGCAGAGAGAGGCAACCTATCTTCTTCCTCATCTTCTTCTTCTTCTTCTTCTTGTAGCCTCAACACCCTTCTCTTCTTCTTTAAGGGTGCACCATCGGCTGTGGGTTTTGATGGTGAGGGAGTTGGTTTTGTGGGTTGTGTTTGGGTTTGTGTTGGTGTGGGAGATTGGGTAGGCTGTGCTAGCAGTTTGGATATGAGTGAAGGTTTGGTTTGTTTTGCTAGCACAGTCCTGTTCCCAGCACCGGCTTCAGAAAGGGCTTCTATGACCAGTCCCTTAGTGAATTCCCCAGCCGAACAGATCTTGGTGGCTATAGCCAAGACGCTGTCCCTGGTCCATGACTTAACATCCAGGACTGTTCTCCCTAGGTACTTCGAAATAAACCTTGTCATAGCCTCAAGTCTCTCTCTTTCCTCTTGGCTATAACAGGTCCATCGGTATTCAATCTCTTTCATCTCCAATTTTCTTATCTCCTGATCTAGCATAGAAGTGTCAGTGTCAAAGCCTTGCCTGAACAGCTGATCAATGATTTTGTCCATTGATCGACTATGTTCAGCATCAGCCTACTTGACAAGGACAGCTAGATCAGTCTCCCTCTCCTTCTCTCCCTTCTTCTTCTTGTAAGTGACATGAAAGTCTTTTTGACTTTCAGCCACTTTAATCAATGCATCTCCCTCCTTCTCCTTCCCCTTCACCCTCTCAGTCTCCTCAACTAACTCCCTCTCCTTTTCCACCTCTACCTCTACTTCTTTCTCCTTCACTTCATCCTCCACTCTCTTCCTTTTAGCTTTCACTGATGTCTCCCCCTTTTTGGTTGCATTGGTTGTAAGGGGTTGACTATCAGAAAGATTCTTCAGCACTACAGCTTCCACCAAAGGCTGTATTATAGAGGGAAGCCACTCATCCAGGGTTTTTATCATAATGTCTGTGATTATGGGTGTGATGAGAGGTAAGGATTGTTGAAAGATAGCAGCTAATTGCTCAGGGGGGTTTTGTCCCTGAGAACTAGTGCCAGAAGCAGGGGCAGGTGGCTAAGTTTATGGGAGTGGCTGAGTGTATGTGAGACCTTTAGGTGAAGGTCCCATCTGTGGGTTAATGGTGGCTGATGGACTTGATTCTTGGGAGAATTTGGCAAGTAGCTCTTTGAGTCTACTCACCTCCTCCTCAAGAATGGTGTTTTGAGAAACTACATCGTAGAAGAAGCTCAGGTCATCATCAGTGGTAACTGAATCACCTAACCTCCTGACTAAGTCAGGATGTACATGCGGTGAGTGTGGCTTAGTGTTTGCATGTGCCCCTTGTTCTTGGTTCTGGGGACTTCCAGCCTCCGGATTGGATCCATCATCGGTAGTTGCCTCTGGTGAGGTCTTATAGATGGTACCAGCTTCTTCCTGCTCATGTGCTGATGCAGGGGAAGTGGCAGCCTCACCAGATTGCCCTATCTCTATGGCCACACTTGGAGATATGACATGAGATTCTCTGTGTTGTGGGCTCCCATCAACACTTGTATCCACCCTCTCTATGGTTGGAGTTTTCCCAGTTGTGATCGGTTCCTGGGTAGAGGGTGGAGTGTTAAGATGGGTCAACACTTATGCAATAATTAGTGTAGGGCTTTTAGGGGCGGTTGTAGTGGGAGATAGGGTAGAAGCAGTATGCACATGGGGAGAGCTGTGCTTTTCAATGGCAACCTCCTCAATTGAGAAAGGTTCCAGATGTGTGGCAGCCCCAGAAGTGGTTGCATCGGGCTCCTGTAAAGAGGATGCCCGTGCGGTTATGGTAGGTGGAGTCGTGGTGATTGTTAGGGAGAATCTTTCCAGCAATCACTTCCTGCATTTTGTGCAGGGGCATCCTCAGGGGACTCATCTCCCTGAGTAACCTTTTTGGTTTTCATGGGTTTGGGCTTGGTGGGGACTTTGGACTTTGAGGTGGAGGCTATGCGTTCCATCCGCGTGGGTTTTCGCAGCTTGGCAGACTTTTTCAATGTTTGGTCTGTGTTGTGCCTGGAGTATACCTCAGGTAATACAGCCATGGCAGGGACACCAGTGCCAACTAGTCCCTCAGCTTGTAGCTGGCTCTCTATCATGGCCATTATAAACCGTGGATATAAAATCCAACGGTTTGCAAAAGGTTTTGTGGCCATGTCCTTGAGTTCCAAGAAAATTATTTTAGAAAAGTTTAGTGGTTGTTTCTCAAGGATAGAGTATAATACCTGCTGCCACCTTGTGAACATTTGATCCCATGATGATGTCTTCGGGGCTAAGCAAACATTTACCATATGAAAAATGAGACGTTCAGCGTCATGGAAACGTTTCTTCAGCAGGGTTGAGGCAGATAGGTCACCCTCATAATCATGATGTGCAAAAGAAAGATCAGTGGTGCCTTTGGCGTATTCGGTGGGGAAGGTGGCATCATCCAATTTAGGGTTTGTCGGATGATTGCGGGATTGATGACCACCTGCGTGTTGTTGACGAACGACTAGAGAGAGACCCCGGCGTCGTTCTCTCCAGTTTGCACGGTGACGTTCGTCCAGAACTGGGTAAGCGAATCGCCATAGGTGGTCGAATTTATGAGAAATGCCGTTTGGAAAGGAGAATAGATCTTAAGATCGATGGCGTGATGGAACTTTGTCCAGAATGGTGACTTTGTGAGGTATGCGACACAGTTGTGTTGAGGCTTTAGTTGCATGGTCACCATTAATGGTGTATGGGAGGTTTCAGAGTTTTTGAAATTTTAGGTCAAGTGAGAATGAAAAGCTCTAAAGGTTAGGTTGGTTATTTATAGGGTATGGAAACGGCTGAAAGAAAACGACTAAAGGTTGTGGTGTTAGTCATCAGTTGTTGAAACTACTGATCACGTGGTTTTAACCTTCAGAGGTTGTAACATCTGAGGACTTGGTGTTAGTCATCAGTAGTTGAAACTACTGAGACCGTGGTTTTGTCCTTCAGATGTTGTAAACGGCTGAAGACTTGTTGTTAGTCATCAGTAGTTATAAACTACTGAAGACATGGTTTTCATCTTCAGACGTTGTAAACAACTGAAGACTTGGTGTTAGTCTTCAGTTTTTGTAAACTACTGATATTTAGTAGTTGTAAACTACTGAAGACATGGTCTTGGCTTCAGTTGTTGTAAACAACTGAGGACTTGATGTTAGTCATCAGTAGTTGTAAAACTACTGAAGACATGGTTTTGTCCTTCATGTTGTCATCAGTAGTTGTAAAACTACTGAAGACAGCAGATGTTGGTATGAAACAGCAGATGTTGGTATCAGCTGAAGAGTAAAGTTACTCATCAGCTATTTCTGTCAATTCAGTTGTTTCAATCTGACCTTAACATTTTACTCATCAGCCCTTTGGCTGACTTTTAACTGTTTCATTGGCCTTCAGCTCTTGTGAATATTTATTCCTCAGCTCTTGTGATTAGATGTTCATAAGTGCTGATGAAATAAATTACTCTTCAGAGCTTGTGAACAGATTTTGCCTTCAGTACTTATGTGTAATACTGCACATCAGTACTTGTGAAAAAAATTTGTTCTTCAGTACTTATTTGTTTGAAAATTAGACATCAGTAGTTATAACCACATCAGTAGTTGTAACTACATCAGTTGTTTTCAACAAACAATGTACTTCAGTACTTTAAAGCATTTTAGTCTTCAGTAGTTATGAAAATGCTGAAGACTAAATTACTCATCAGTACTTAGTTTTGACCTTTGCATACTAATGCTCATCAGTACTTGTGAGCTGAGAGCATCAGTATTAGTCAAATTATTCTAGCTGCAGCATACCAAGCCTTAGTACCAAATTTTGGAATGTGGCACTGTCTAAAAGCTTAGTAAATATGTCTGCAAGCTCATTAGCACTAGGCACAAACTTTGGATCAATCAGACCTTTTTCATAGCAATCTCTAATAAAATGATGTCTGATCTCAATATGTTTGGTCCTAGAGTGCTGGACTAAATTTTAATAATACAAAGAGCTGAAGCACTATCCATTAGTAATGGAGTCTTAGTCTCTGTAATGCCATAATCCAAAAGTTGGTTCTGAAGCCAGAGTACCTGAGATGTACAGCTTGCAGCAGCAATGTACTCAGCTTCAGTAGTGCATGTAGCAATGGAAGTTTGTGTCCTACTCTGCCAAGAAACTAAACAATTGCCTAGGAATTGGCAACCACCAGAAGTGGATTTTCTGGTGACTTTGCATCCTGCATAATCACTATCAGAGAAAGCAACTAATTTGCAAGAATGCCCAATAGAATACCAAAGACCTAATGATTGGGTACCTTGCAAATATCTAAAGATCCCTTTGACTGCAATCAAATGGGATTCTTTAGGTGCAGCCTGAAATCTAGCACAGGCACATGTTGCAAACATAATGTCTGGTCTAGAAGCGGTAAGGTACATCAAGGACACAATCATACACCTGTAAAGGGTTTCATCAACCGCTTTACCTTTCCGATCAACATCCAGTTGTGTAGTGCTGCTCATGTGAGTAGAACAGGGCTTACATTTTTGTAAATCAAACTTATTCAACAGATCTTTTGTATATTTCGACTGATGAATAAAGATACCATCAGCCCTTTGTTTGATTTGCAAACCTAGAATGAACTATAATTCTCCCAAAGCACTCATTTCAGTCTGTTGCTTCATTAGCTTGGTGAATTCATCACACAACTGTGGACAGAGGATGCAAAAATTATATCATCAACATAAATTTGAACAAGTAGCTTATGCTGTCCCACATTCTTTATGAATAAAGTTTTATCAATGGTGCCTCTAGTGAATTTATTTTGTAGAAGAAAAGTGGATAATGTTTCATACCAGGCTCTAGGAGCTTGTTTCAGCCCATAAAGAGCCTTAAGAAGCTTATACACCCAATCAGGATGTTTATTTTCCTCAAAACCTGGTGGTTGACACACATAAACTTCCTCTTTTATTTTACCATATAAAAATACACTTTTGACATCCATTTGATAAACTTTAAGACTGTGAAAGGCAGCATAAGCTAAAAACAATCTAATTGCCTCCAGTCTGGCTACAGGGGAAAAGGTTTCATCATAATCGATGCGTTCCTCTTGTGCAAACCCCTGAACAACCAGCCTGGCCTTGTTCTTGACAATTTGGCCCTTTTCATCAGTTTTGTTCCTAAACACCCATTTAGTTCCTATTGCACACTTACTTGGTGTAAAGGAACAAGCTCCCACACTTGTTGTTTGCTGAACTGAAGAAGCTCAAGCTGCATTGCTTCAACCCATCCATTGTCTCTTAAGGCAACATGATAAGTCTTTGGCTCTTGCTGACTTATGAAGAGAGCATAGAAGCAGAAATTGGACAATTGACTTCTAGTTGAAACTCCAGCATTGATATCACCAATGATTTGAGATGTTGGGTGATTCTTCAACTCTTGGTAGACTATAAGATCAGTGCAAGTGTTTGTAGGACCTTCAGCAGCAACAGATGGTGATGAAGATTCTTGAAACCATGTAGGAGATGGCAGCTCAAATGAAGTAGAGCATGCAGAAATCTCATCAGCATTTGTTGTGGATGGAGCTGCTGAAGCTACAGGAGCATCAGGTTTAGTTGACTCAGGCAGGTGATCACTAAACCTGAAATGGTGAGTACTGGCTACATCATCATCAGTACCACCAGGTGGAGAACTGTTGACAGGAACAACAGCTAGAGGTTGATACGGAACATATTGTAGTATGTCCAAATCAAACAACTCCACAAGGTTTTGTGGAATCTTGTCCTTTGGAGATTCATTGAACTTCACATGCAAAGTCTCTTCAACCATCTTTGTCCTATAGTTCAAAACTCTGTATGCCTTGCAAGTTGATGAATAACCAACAAAATACCCTTCATCCACCTTTGAAGCTAACTTCTGGCATGGATTGCTTGTGTTGAGAATGAAACAAGGACACCCAAAGGCTCTAAAGAAGGAAATCAAAGGAGCCAAATGATGGAAACTTTATAAGGAGTCTTCATCAACCTCTGGTTCACTAAAGCTCTATTCTGCACATAGCAAGCTGTGTTGACAGCTTCAGCCCAAAAGGTCAGTGGCAATCCTGAGTCAGCCAACATTGACCTTTTAATCCCCTTTGATAGGTAGAAGTCATCAAGTGTGTGATTTCTAAACTTTGTTCCATTGTCACTCCTCACACACTTGACCTGAAGGGAATACTGCTTCTCCCCAAATAACACAAAGTTCATTATAGCCTTGGCAGCTTCATCTTTGGAGTGCAAGAAGAAAGTCCATACAAATCTAGAGTAATCATCCACAATTACCAGACAGTATTTCTTCTTTGCCATACTCATTACTCTGACAGGACCAAAGAGATCCATGTGCAGGAGTTGTAAGCAGGCAGTGGACTTTGGTTCTTCTATTGGAGGGAATGAGACTTTGTGTTGTTTTCCCTTTAAACAATCAGTGCAGTTTTTTTCACACTTGAACTCCTTCAAAAGCAATCCTTTTACTAAACCATGGCTTATCAGCTGATTCATGTTCTTGAGATTAACATGACCCAGCCTTCTATGCCATAGAGTAGATTCTTGAGGAGAAGCCTTACAGAATAGGCAAGGATGGCCTTTTAGATATATTTTCTTAGAAAGATCTAAGGCATATACTCTCCCTGTCCTGTTCGCCTTCAGGAGAGTATATTCATCCAACACCTTGTCAATCAAACTCAGAACTTTGGATGACAGAATCCAATAGTTCTGGCTTGTGAAAAGGGCAACATGGCCTTTATCACACATTTGACTGACACTCAAGAGATTGTACTTGAGATTCTCCACATGGTTGACATCATCAAACCTTATTTCCCCATTAGACACAAATCCTTTTCCGATGAGGTAACCTTTTGCATCATTGCCAAAGGAAACAAATCCCTTCTTTCCTTGAGAGTAGTTATTAAGAAGTGAGCTGCTTCCTGTCTTGTGCATGGATCCTCCACTATCTACATACCAGATGCTTCTTTGGCATGTTGAAGAACCCTGCAATCAACACAACAAGTTAGTTAGTTTTAGAGACCCAAACCTTTTTGGTTTTGGGTCTGTTCTCATCAATAGAAGCAACACTAACTGGTTGGTGATGTGTGACAGCCTGAGGTGAAGGAGATGGTGTAGAAGAGGAATCCTTTGGCTTGGATTTCCTTTTCTGTGGTTTCAACACAGGAGCATCTAATTGGTTTACTCTTCCCATTAGATGTTGAACCATCATAACAAGTTGTGTCTAAGTTTGTGATAAAGCTTTTAGCTCTCCAGACATATTAGTGCTTACTGGAGATGGATTCCTGTGTTGCACCATCTTTTTTTGAGCAACCTCAGCTGTTGCCTGATTAACCTCTACCTTATTTTTGGATTTCCTTTTAGGCTTAGGGGTTTCTGGTTTGGATGTTGCTGATACAAACTTGGACTCAAACTCAGTTTTCATTTCATTCATTTTCTCTTTTGTTTGAGTTTGGATCCCCTTTTATACCAGCAATCATCTGTAAGATGATTGAACAAGCCACATATTTCACATGGCTTCTTCTTCATCTTATGTTGATCATCTACTGAAGAAGATGAAACTGCTGAAGACTTGTTCTTCAGCTGTTTGCTGTCTGTACTTGTAAGACTTGCTTTCCTAACATCCTCTTCAGTAGTCTTCAAACCCTTTCTACTGGCAGTTTTCTTCTCTTCAGTACTTGTAGTAGTTGGGGTTTGAACTTCAGGTCTTGTCACTTGCTTTCCAGTACTTTCAGTACTTCTAGAGACAACACCTGAGTTGATCAACTCTTTGATCATGTGACAGTCAGCATTTGAACCATCAACTGTTTTAGCATCAGCTGATTGGTTTTGTGAGGAATGAATGCTGACTTCTACTTTTGATGATGTTGTATCAGATAGTAGGTCACATGATGAGAAGGATTGGTTATTGCTCTCTATATCAGATTCAACTTCTGCTCTTGAAGTAAAGTTTGTAGGAGGAGCAGTGTGATTATAACCAATGCCAAACTTCACATTGGAAGCAGACTACTTACTAAGAAGCATTTCAAAACCCTTGCAGGATTGTACCCATCGATCACACTCTACCTGGGTAGCTGCAAGTGTTTCCTTAAGGTTTTCGTACTTCTCTATAAGTACCTCTTCCCTAGCCTTATCATCTTTGATTTGGCATTTAAGCTTATAAATCTCATCATTTTTATCATTAATCACTGCCTCAAATTCAGCTTTTCTTTTGGAAATGGTTTGCTCTTGCTCAAGGTTTTTATCAATTAAAGCTATATTTGCCTCTCTAATAGAAGCAAATGCTGCTATGCATGAATCAGAACAAAGCTTGGCTTTAGCCTCAGAAGATACCTGTGATGAAGCATTAGAGGATGGACCATCAGCAGACTCCAGGGCCATGAGAGCAAGATTCCCAAAAGGATGATCACCACCATGTTGACCAGCACCTGGGAATAGTTGTTCTTGACCAGATAATTCATCTGGTAAACTACTCCAGTCAACTACTCCTGGGGTGAAGAAGCTGTGTTGTTGAGGTTGGGGTTGATGATGAGATTGGGAAGGTTGAGGCTCAGGGAGAGCATGTGGTTGCTAAGCAGGAGGTGCTTGAACTTGACTTGGCTGAGACATTTAGTAGCAGGGGTATGGGTATGGAATATGACCCTGAGACACAAAGTATGTAGGTGATGCCTGTGCTGGTGATGGATGACTGGAACTGGTGGAGTGTTGCCCTTTGTGCTGTGAGTTATTGCTTGGAAAAGTCACAAAGGGTGCAGAGGTGTTAGATCCAGATGATCTACACTCTCTAGCAAAGTGTCCAAGTCTCTGGCACTTGTGACACCTCAACTTGCTCTTGTCAAAACCAACTTTGGTTTTGCCAGAGAGACCAGGAAATTTCCTCCCAGTTCTCTTGTAGAACTTTTGAGATCTGATATTTATCATAGCCATTTGACTCAAAATATCCATCTCTTCCAGATCATCATCTGGAATGTTCTTTAAGTCCTCCATCAGAAAGCACTAGTTATCACTGCTACCTCCTGAACTACTATCAACACCAACAAAAGAATGTTCAGAGTTGCTAGAGAAATCAATATGCTCATCATAGGCACTCTCAGATACAGCATATTCTGACTCTTGACCTATCAAGACAGCATTGCCTGAGACAAAGTCATCAGTGAGCTTGCCAGATGATGACAACTTCCTTTTCTGTTCTATCTCTCTCTCAAATGTAAGCAGTTTCCCATGAAGTTGGGTGACAGATAGAGTGCTCAGATTGCACTAGAGCATAGGACAATGGTATAAGTGTCCCATCTCTCAGGCGGTGATCTGAGGAATCGGTTGTTCATCTGACTATTGGAATACTCTTGTTTGACTCAGAGATCAAACATGAGAATCGCTACCATCTTCAACTCAGAGATCAGACATGAGAATCGCTCAAACTGTTGAGTTAGAGTCTCACCCTTCCTATGAGAGAACGTCTCATATTGTTGGGCGAGGATTTCCCTTGTGTTTGCTAAGACCTCATCGGTTCCTCCAAATTGTTCCTTCAGAGCAACCCAGAGATCATAAGCAGTCTCATGATGCATCAGCCCAGAATAGATTTCATTAGGCAGTGCCATGGCCAGAATTCCATGGGCTTTTGCATCAATCTCGAACAGCTTAAGATCTTCGTCCAAAAATTGATCAGGTTTCTTCGGAACCATCTCATTTGATTCAGGAGCGCTCACCATAGGCTTGTATGGTCCATGCACCACTGACTTCCAACAACCAGTACTGTTGATAGACAAGTGGTGGAGCATACGACGTTGCCATATGTTATACTCACTCCTCACAAGCATCGGAGGCTTGGATGAGGAGCCAGTATTGTGAGGATTGTTTGTTTGTGTAGCCATTTCAGATTTCAGTCAAATTCATGGTAAACAAAATAGATCTAGCTCAAAAACCACGAGAACCTCAAGTTTAACGGTCAGAACTAGTAGAAACACAATCTCTATAACTAATTCTTGCAAATTGCTAATTCGATCAAACGTAGGTATCAAAAGAGCAGTTTCAATGATCAATCGTTAAGTCGATCAATGATTAACCAGCTCTGATACCATTTTTCAGGATCTAAGCCTCTACTTTGATCAATTAGGTTGTATTCGCAACGGATTTAGTACAAGAATTAGAACAAACAAGCAAGAACACTAACGATTTAGCAATAAAACATTAAGTTATAGAGAAAGATAGAAGTTCTGCAAAAGAGAATATTTCATTCAATGCATGCTTCGACTGCGGTTGTAATTAGCAGCGGCTACAATTAGGTCATCTTCCTTATATAGGCAAGAATGACCTCAGCTGATGTCACTTGACAGTAACATCAACCGTTATTAACAAACTACTGATAACAAACTAAACTACTGAAGATGTCACAACAGCTGACATCCCCTTACAAAATGCTAAGTGTCAAACTATTACAAGAACTGAAAAGAATCTACTGATAACTACAACGACTGAAGAACAAACTCTTCAGTCGTTTACAAACTACTGAAATATAAAAAGAAACTACTAAAAAAGGAAACCACTACAACAACTGAAGAATACTTCTTCAGCTGTTGTGACAAACTCTGAAGCTTCAGCACTTGGTCTTCAGACTGTAACTTCAGATGATTCATTAGCAGATGACTTCAGTAGTTGTCATCAGCTGATGTCTTCAGTCTTTGTCTTCTTCCCTTGTGAATCAGTTGTTGATCTTCAGTACTTCTGTTCTTCAGCTGTTGATCTTCAGTACTTGTCTTCAGTACTTAAGACTTCAGTACTTGTGTCTTCAGTACTTCAAGTCTTCAGTACTTGTGTCTTTAGTACTTGAGATCTTTAGTTGTTGTTCTTCAGTTCTTTGATCTTCAGCTGTTGAAGTCTTCAGTCTTTGTCAAACTGCTGATGAAGCTTTTAGCAGTTGGTGTGATGTCTTGTTTGACTTAGAGGTTTTTCTGATCTTGGCTCATTGGTTCTTTTGGTCCAACAAGAATCAATTACTAAATTATGGCATTATAGAGACTACGACTCCATTACTGATGGACAGTGCTTCAGCTCTTTGTATTGTTAAGAATCCAGTCCAGCATTCTAAGACCAAACACATTGAGATCAGACATTATTTCATCAGGGATTGTCATGAAAAGGGTCTGATTGATCCAAAGTTTGTTCCTAGTGCTGATGAGCTTGCAGATATATTTACTAAGCCTTTGGACAGTGCAACTTTTTAAAATCTGGTGCTAAGACTTGGTATGCTGTAGCTGGAATGAATTGACTACTACTAATACTCTCAGATCACAAGTACTGATGAGCATTAGTATACAAAAGTCAAAAATAAGTACTGATAAGTTATCTTGTCTTCAACACCTTTCAACACTACTGAAGTGTTATAAAGACTGAAGACTAAAATAAAAGTACTGAAGTACATTATTTGTTGAAAAGAACTGATGTAGTTACAACTACTGATGTGGTTGTAATTACTGATGTCTATTTCCAACAGATAAGTATTGAAGAACAATTTTTTTCAAAAGTACTGATGTGTAATCTTGAGCATAAGTACTGAAGGCAACATTTGTTCACAAGTTTTGAAGAATATTTATTTTAAAAGATCTACTGCACAAATGTTCAGAAGAGGTGATGAATAAATATTCAAAAGAACTGATGACCAATGAAACGTCTGAAAATCAGACAAAGTCTGATGAGTAAATGTTGAGGTCAGAATGAAACAACTGAAACCTGTGAATTGACGACAACAACTGATGAGTAACTTTACTCTTCAGCTGTTTCAAACAACTGTTATTTCATTTCAAAACAACTGAAGCCAAAACCAAGTCTTCAGTAGTTTCCAACTACTGATAACTAACACCAAGTCTTCAGTCGTTTACAACATCTGAAGTTTAAAACGATGTCCTCAGTCATTTCAAACAACTGATGACTAACACCAAAACCTTCAGTTGTTTTCCATCAGTCGTTTCATAGCCTATAAATACCAAACCCTAACTTCAGAACTTTTCATTCTCAGAACGTTATTATTCAAATTCTCAGAACATCCTTCCTGCATTAATGGCGACCATGCAAGTCAAACCCCGCCATAACTGTGTCGCTTATCTCACCAAATCGGCCTTCTGGAACAAGTTTGATGATGCCATTGATCTGATGGTTGAATCTCAATACCAAACAACCTTTCTTCTGAACCCAACCATATACTTAGAAACCCTACAATAATTTTGGACAAACGTCACACTCACAACTGGTAAGAACGATGGCAAGATCGCTCTCCAGTCGTTTGTCAATTAGAAGAAGGTGGTTGTCACTTCTGATATCATTCGGAAAACCCTAAATTTGAATGATGCTGACTTCGTCACCGAATACCCTAAGGGTACCACTGATTTATCCTTCATCAACAATGGGTACGAAGGCGACCTAAGTGCTACCACAATTTTAAAGAAGCACTTCCATGACCCTGAACGCCTAATCTTCCACATGGTCAATGTCTGCCTTGCCCCCAAGACCTCCTTATGGGATCAAATGTCTTCTAGGTGGCAACAGGTATTGTATTCAATCCTTGAATGCCAAAGCTTAAATTTTTCTCACATTATATTTTTAGAATTATAAGATCTGGCATTGAAACCTATGGCTAACAGATGGATATTATATCCAAGGTTTCTTATGGCCATTATTGAAAATCAATTAAAATCTAACGGCCTTGTTGGCCTTGGAGTCCCTGCTGTGGCAGTTTTGCCTGAAGTATACTCCAGGCACAACTCGAACACACAACTCAAAGAGGCTACCAAGCTGCTAAAACCCAAGCAGCGGGAACCCACAGCCTAATCCTCCAGATCCAAAGTCCCCTCCAAGCCAAAATCCAAAAAACCTAAAAAGGCTACTCAGGGAGTTGAGTCCCCTGAGGGTGCCCCTGCAGCACCAAGGTAGGAAGAAACTACTGGTAGTAATCCACCAGTAGTTACACAGACTCTATCAGCCATAACCACTCAGGTATCCTCTTAATACGATCTTGAAGCAACCACTTCAGGGGATGCCACATTACTGGAACCTCTCTCACTTGAGAAGGTTACTAATGAAGAGCACCATTCACCCCAGGTGCAATCTGCTTCACACCTATCTCCTATTACAACCACCCCACAAAGCCCAACTTTTATAATTGCAGAAGTGCTGACTCAGCAAAACACTCCACCCCCTCCCCAGACACCTATTACAACTGGGAAAACCTCAACAGTTGAGGGGGAGGAATATAGTGTTGCTGATAACCCACAGCACAAGGATTACACAGTTCAATCTCCCCGTGTGGAGGAGGAGATTAGAACTTCTAGTGAGGCTGCCACTTCCCCAGTTTCAGCACATGAACAGACTGAGGTTGGTAACATTTCTAAGACCTCACCAGAGGCAACTGCCGATGAAGGACATAATCCTGAGGCAGGAAGTACCAAGAAAAAGGGGCATAAGTGAACCCTGATCTACACTCAGCACTTGTTCATCTTGATGTATTTAGGAGGTCAGATAATTCAGCAACCACTGATAATGACCTGGCCTTTTTCTATGATGTTCTAGCCCACTACACCATTCTTGAGGCTGAGGTATGCAGACTACAAGAACTTCTTGCCAAAATGTCTCAGGAATCAAGTCCATCTGCCCAAACTCACCTACAGATGGCACCTTCCTCTGAAGGTTTCCCACACACTGAGCCACTCACAATAACTGAGCCACCAGCCGCTGTTTCAGGCACTATTTCTCAGGGACAGAACCCCTCTGAGCAAATGGTTGCTCCCTTTACATCCTCCCTGACTGTCATCACTCCCATCATCACTAATATTCTACATCAAGCTCTTGATGAGAGGCTTTCCTCTAATATTCAAACCCTAGTTGATGATGCAGTCACTAAAAGATTTTCTACCATTCACACTCCTGAACCCAATGCAACCAAAAAGGGGGAGTCTAAGGTAGTGAAAACAAACAAGAGGAAGAGAGTTGAAGAGGAAAAGAAGAATGAGAAAGAAAAGGAGAAAGAGAAAGAAAAGGAAAAGGAGATTGAGAAAGAGAAGGACAAGGACTTCCATATTACTTATAAGAAAAAGAAGGGTGGTGAAAAGAATCCTGATGAGAAGAAGTTAGAGGAACTGATTAAAGAAGCTGATGAGCAACATAGCAGATCAATGGATAAAATCATTGATTAGCTCTTTAGACAAGGATTCGACACTGCCAAACTTGACTCTGAGATCAGAAGGCTGGAGATACAAGAGATTGAGCATCGATGGGCTAGCTATATTGAGAAAGAACAGGAAAGGCTGGAAGCTATGGTCAGGTTCATATCAAAGTATTTGGGGAGATCAATTCTTGAAGTGAAATCATGGGCCAGGGACAGTATTTTGGAGATAACCAACAAAATCTGTTCATCTGAAGTATTTAGCAAAGGATAACAAAATCTGTTCGTCTGAAGTATTTAGCAAAGGATTGCTCATAGAAGCCCTTGATGAAGATGGTGCTGGGAAAAGGAATGATATGGCAAAGTACTCCAAAGCCTCACTTACAACTAAGATGCTAGAGCAGCCTATATAATCTCCCACACCAGAACAACCAACATCACAACCCACAAAACCAACTCCTTTACCCAAGAAACCAACACAAACAACTGCTGATGATGCACCCAAGAGGAAGAGAAGGGTGTTGAGGCTTCAAGAAAAAGAAGAAGAAGATGATGAGGAAGATAGGCTGCCTATTTTAGCTGTTATTAAAACAAAGATGCCTGAGGCCAGGAGTCAACCAACACCAATCACACCTGCCATCCAGACGCAAATGGTAAAAGTAAAGCTTGAAGAAGAAGAACAGCACAAACAACATGATGAGCAGTTGTCGAGTCTGGTTGATAAAGAGTGTCCTCAATCTACATCGATACAAACTATGAGGAAACATGCTCAGAGGTTTATGCTCTCAGATTTACATTTCAGTATCAGAAAGAAAGAGTCAGAATTTGGCCTGATCCCAGGATGAGTGAGAGAATCCACAAGAAGAGCATCCCAAGAAAATACAATGGTCAAGTAAAGAAGGTTGTAGATGCAGTGATAATGCTGGCCATTCTAGTGTCACCCTAGGAAATCTTAGAAGACTTCAAAAGAGCCTATAAGTCTAATCCGACCCACAAACTTTACTGGAAAACAAAATGGTGAAGAAGGGGTTGATCTACAAGAGGCTTGAAAAAGTCAGAAGCAATGAGCTCCAGTTGTTACTTGAAGGTAATCATCATGATGAGTTTGCATACAGAGATATAACAACTGTGGAGGTAAAGAATGGGAAACATGTTAAGTACTTATCTGAGTACTATGGGCCAGAGTTTTTCTTTGAAGGAGAAGCTGAAGAACTCACCCTGGAAGAACAGATTGTCTTCCTTGAGGCATATGTTCGAGAGTCTTACAGACTCATTATAGGGAAGTAGGTTTCATGGATGGGGCAACAACTCTGTGTCAAATTCCCCGAGACAGAGTTCCCATCCATCCCTTGCCAATCAAATCTTCTGAAACCTCTTCCCAGGCCTGTGCTTATATTGGTCACTTCTGAGCTGATCCAGAAGAAAAACACAATATTTTTTGCCTAATAAGTGGGACTCCAATAAACTTAAAGGTTTTGGCTACATTGGTTCAGGGGGAGTTTGTTGGACCAAAAGAACCAATGAGCCGGATCAGAAAAACTTTAAGTCCCTCAGACATCATAACAATTAAAGAAGACTACATCAGCTGAAGACAAAGTCTGAAGACAAAGTCTGAAGACAAAGTCTGAAGACAAAAGCTGAAGACATAGTCTGAAGACAGAGTTTGAAGATAAAGTCTGAAGACCAAGTATTCAGAGATTGTCACAACAGTTGAAGAAGTACTCTTCAGTAGTTGTGATGGTTTACTTTCAGTAGTTGTCTTTATATTTTCAGTAGATTGTAATCAGTAGTTTAGTAAATCTAAAACGTTTGAAGAGCTTACACTTCAAATGTTATAGTTTCAGTAGTTGTAGAATTAGTTGGTACTTAAGCTTTTATTGTAAGAAGATGTCCTCAGCTGTTGTGGACATCTTCAGTAGTTTAAGTTATTTTCAGTTGTTTGTGTAATTGGTTAGTTGTCACTATCAGGTGACATCTGCTGACGTCCCCTTTCCTCTATAAAAGGAAAGTTGACCTAATTTGTAATCATCGAAGCTTATGAATGAATGAGAACATTCCTTTTGCAGAAAACTTTCTCTCTCTATAAACGTTACTGTTTGATTGAATATTCATTTTGTTCTTGCTTAAATTTCGTCTAATTCTAGTACTATTCTGCTGCAAATCATAACCTAATTGATCAAACTAGATCTAAGATCCTTTCAGGGAAGATTATATCACAGGCTTATTTTGAGGATCTTAACGTTTATGCAGAAAAGAGGGAGAGGGGAATCGAGTACTTTAGATTCCCACATGATCTAAAGACTCTCCTTGGTTTTGAGCTCAACCAGCTGGCATGACTAAAGCTGCTGTATGCTGACACGAACAAAATGTTAGGCTGGTTTGAGGCTACGTTGAAACGAGAGTATCTTACAAGATGGGTGAACTTCAAACCTCAACTGGCTACGAGGTACATCAGAAGATCTGAGGTAAACCCTATTAATGGAAGACCAAAGATTGTCTTGAAATGGCACCCTCCGCGTATAATGTCACGTATTCCATTGAGGGAAATGCCACAAGATTTTGCACCCCATTTCAAATGGTGGTATCATGACTAGCGCACTGGAGAGGCCGTCATAGTTTTGGATATGGAGGGGACAGTAGAGACAATAAGGATATTTGATCCTATGTGGATAACAAACTTGTCCGCTTCTGATGTCTACATATTGTACAAGTGGCCATTAGTTTTTGATACGCAGGATATAGTGCAAGCACTTCAGTTCCAACATGTCATACGCTTATGCTTTGCACTTAATATCCATGCTGGGGTATCTATAGAAGAACGAGCTAAGAGGTTTGAAGAGTTCAATAGGGAAGTCAAAGATTAGATAGAACTAGGTCCAAGGGGGTGTTTGTTGGTACATATGTCCCTAGTTCTAGTTCTGGTGAGCAATGTAATTAACTTTCATTTTGTAACACTTATGTAATGTTTGATATATGAAATGAAAAACTCTTCTTTGAATGTTTTTTGGTTGTTGAATGTTATATCTATTAATATGATTTATTGTTACACGCTTATATGAACATGTTATATAGGTTTATAGTTGTTAGACATAGTTCTGTATCGTTAAAGGTTAAGGAATATGTCTAACTAAGTCTTATGATTCAGTGGCACGACTGGACCATGCGAGTGGGCCAATCGCATGACTGAACCAGGTGATTTAGTCAATCGCACGATTGAGTCATAAGACTGACTCAGTCGTATGGATGAATCAATCGTACGACTCAGTCACACGACTGAGCCATACGCATGGCTCAGTCATACGAATGAGAGCTGTAACCTATAAATACTACTTAATTCGTGAAAAAAAAACACATCAAGAATTCTTAACCCTAGCCTTTCCTATTCATCCAGAGAGTCCCTTCCAACTTCATAAAATGTTTCTGATCGATTCTAATCAATTTTTAACATATTCTAATCGTTAGTTTTGATCGGATTAATGTTCTCCCTGATTGGATCGCCAATCAAATAGGATTCCGCACTATTTGATCTGGTTTCACGTTGAATTAGTTAGTACTCCGTCCGTACACGGTCCTAATAGTTGCTTCCCTTTAGGCATCCAACACAGTGGTCATTACTTGTAAACTCTTTCTTTGGTATTCCAGTTAGCAAATTATTCTTAATTAATTTATTCATGTTTTTAAAGTTTACATGGCACATTCTTTTATGCAAGAGGAGAGATTCATCACTATTTGCTTTAGATAGAAAGCATGAAACTTCTCCTGAGGGAGATGTTTCTTGCAAATCCATCTTGTACATGTTCCTTTTCCTGGGGGCTCTGAGCAGGATTTGCTCATGAGGAATCACCACCCCGGCCCTGAGAACAATGCACTCATGCTCGGTAAAAAGCATGGTATGATTCTGATCATAAAATTAGGATACACTTAGAAGATTGTACCCAAGCTCCTTGACAAAGTTTACCTTTTCAATGCTGAGCTAACCATTTGTAACCATGCCCCTTCCGGTAATGTAACCCCCTGCATCTCCTCCAAAAGTAACTGGTCCTCCATCAATTCTTTCAAACTTTTGGAGTAGTGACCTATTGCCTGTCATGTGCCTGGAACAACCACTGTTAATGATCCATACATTTCTGTTTGTTTTGAGTTGTTCCTGCACAAAGAGATAGCTAGTTATATTTGGAAACCCAAGCTTCATTGGTCTTAGGCTCATCAAAAGAAGTTGAAAACAATGCAACAGTAATTGATCCTATAGTCATGCTAGCGAGATCATTTGCTGAATTTGATAAAGAACTCTCAGCCACTTGGTCTTTCTTTGTCTTCCATACTACCTTTGGAAGTTTAGACATGACCTTTAATACTTAGGAAGCTTTGTTGACTTTGGAAGTTTTAATGACTAGACCTTCGGAAGATCTTGCTTTCATGCAGCAAGCTTCAGTTCTTCGGTAGTATTACTTTCTTCCGAGACCAAGTTTTCTTCTGAAGGCAAGTTTCCACTTGTCTTCTTCTTCATTTTGGAGATTCCAAAGGAAAAAGATTTTCCTTCCGAAGCTTGCTTTTTCTTCTCCAAACTCTTAGAAGTTTCTTTCTTGGTAATATGGAGAGTACTCTTTGGATTGTAAGAACAATCCTTAGCAAGATGAGAGGTACTCCCACACATAACACATTCCATTTTCTTTCTTCTAGGAGTCTTCTTTTGTGAACAAGGCTAAACTTGATCATATTTCTTCTCTATTTTCATCTTTTCAGATGTTGTGGCAATTCTTGTGGGGATAGAACTACCTTTGGAGCTTGATAGTTCACGTTGTATAGCAGTGGTGAACAACTGATCAACCTTCTTCTTGATGATGGGATGATTTGGACATGAACTAGAACTCATGTTGTTGGAGTTCAGGTTTGTGTCTTCAGCCTTAACCACTTCAAATCCAGCAGAAATAAAGACTTGTTTCTATGCAGAGTTGAAGGTGGCCTTGATCTCTTGAGCCTTTTTGGATTTTCTTTTGGCCTTCATGATCAAGTTCTTTCTTTTGGACTTGGTCATCCTAACAACTTTACTCTCCTCAGAGGGATGATGACCCTTCTTAGAATGCTCTTCTTCACTCTTCTCAGAGCCATTCTTCACCATTTCCTCTTCATCCTCTTCAGTCAAGGGGTCTATGAGGGGAAGCTCATCTTCACAAGTTCCACACCTAGGAGATGTTAAAGACAAGATTGTGTGTGGAGGAGCTATCTCACTAGATACCAGTCCCTGCTTATTTTGATAACAAACTTTTGCATGCAAGGATATTATGTTCTTGAAGGTCTCTTCTTCAAGAACACATTTCTCTGCCTTGGCTTTGCTGATCACAAGCTCAACATGGCATTCAGTTAACTTAGTTATGAGGTCTTTGATCTGAGTTCTGTAGTTTGTGTGCTCATGTTTAAGAGCGGAAATGGTTTTCTCTAAGTTCTTTATCTTAAGCTTATAATCATTTTCAGCTCTTTTAAAATTAGCTTGTAAGATATTTAAGGACTCAAGATCAGATCTCATTTCTAATTTATAGGACCTGTATCTATTAACTTTAGCAATACATTCAGGAGTACAAAGATGCTCCAATACCTTGGCTTCATCATGATCGGCCATGAGTGCTTGGTTTGGAGATGCATCCTCTACCTGAAAGCTCCAATCAAAGCCTCCTTCTTCAACAGCAGTTGCAGCTTGCTGCTTTGGCTTCTCATTCTGGGGAGCTCTCTCAGTGTAACTTGGTCTGGCTTGTGTTTGGCCAACATTTTTCCTTGTTGCCTTACACTCTCTTGCAAATTGTCCCATCTGGTTACAGTTGTAACACTTTACTTTGCTCTTATCCAGCCCAAACTTTTCACTGGCTGCATTGCTTGGAAACTTCCTCCCTATCCTCTTGTAGAACTTCTTGGCTCTGTGAGTGAGAAAAGCCATCTGCTGAACTATCTCCATGTACTCCAGACCATCTAGACGGATACAGTCCAAGTCTTCAAGGGTGAAGAGAAAGTTGCCTGTGATTTCATCAGCAGAGACAAAAGCATGAGAAGAGCTTGTCTCTTGGAAAGGACTTCCTTAGCTTTCTCTTGTAGTCTCTGTGAAGGTGATGAAAGGACCCTTTTGTGAGTTGTCAGGGTAGCATATGAGATGATGTTATGGTTCGGTGCCTTCCCTTTGAACCACATGAAGAGCTGAACTCAGTTGATTGCTGGAGTTACCGGATGACTTTTGCATATTCATCTCCATCTGGTATCCACTAAGAATTCCATACAACTCTGCAAGAGTAAGAGTCTTAAGGTTCTCAGTCCTCTTGATAACAACACAATAATGTGTCCATTGTCTTGGAAGAGAGGACATAAACTTCCTTACAATGTCCCTTTTCTCAAGAGTTACTCCAACATCCATTAGAGTATCCACAATCTTAACATACCTGAAGTATCGTTGAGTCATGATTTCACCTACTTTGAAGATGAAGTTTTCAAACTGCTGCTTCAGGAGATCCTTCTTATTCTCCTTTGCTTCTTTGGACCCCTCATGCATAAGCTTCAGTGCTTCCCATAGTTCCTTGGCAGTTTTGTACTTCTTGAAGCCTCTATAGATGGTGTTTGGGAGAGCAGTTTAAAGGGTTGTCATGGCTTTTTAATCAATATCTATTCTTTTTCTTTCTTCTTTAGAATAATCAGCCACATCCTTTGAAATCATACCACCACCAGTAGCATAAGTGGTGCTTGGTATGTAAGGTCCTTGAACGACAGAGTCCCACATCCTGGAGTCATAAGACTTGATGAAACCTTCCATTCTTTGACACCAAGTATCAAAGTATTCAGGAGTGATCATTGGAGACTTTGTCATAGTTCCAATTTCCATATCAGCTTTAGTAATAGCTGCCATTTGAGTTATTCTTATGTGTGTGATGGATCTTAAGATCGTGAAATCTTATATCAAGAGCCTGGAATGCTCTGATACCAAATGCAGGACCGTAGAAGGGTATGCACTTACAACACAACAACACAATGAGGAGATTTCTTTAGAACACTTAACAGATCAAATAGGGAACTCGTAACTTATGTGAAGAATGCTAAGAACACAAGTAAAAGTGAGACAGAAGAAGATAGCTAACAACATAAGTATATGGTTTTCAAAAATGTTGTATAATGCTTCTCATGTTCTATTAAAAAGTGTTACAAAGCATCAATACTATACAAAGTTACAAGTACTTGAGATACTTTATACTACATCCTACAGCCGACCATACTTTGAAGGCCAGCTGGATACATAAGACTAGACAATAACAAAATCTAATGTAGAGTCAAAAGGCAGATTGCCTTTTGACTAGTGACTATGACACGCCATAGCTCACATCCTAATATATTACAAAAAGGATAAAAGTACATAAAGTAGAAAGCTCAGACCCAAGACCCCAATGTACACTTACCAAAAGCATGGACCTTTTCACCAACTCATATAAGTTGGTGACCAAATAGAATTGTGCAGCGGAAAGGTGGTCTAGCTTTATGGTAAGGTACATCAGATAAAAGCATGTTCATAAAAGTCTTCAGAAGAAATCTGTCTTCACTCTTTGGCTTCGGAAGACTTTGTCTTTGAAGGTTCGGAAGACTTCATTTTTTTGCTTAGGAAGACGTTGGTCTTGGCTTCGGATGACTTTACACTTAGAATGTTTTTCTAGTGCAAGGTGTAAAACTTCTGAAGCATTTCTACTTCAGTTCTTTAGAGCATGCATGCAGAGAGACTTTGGATGTTTTAGCTGTATCAGATTTATGGGATTCCTTACAAACTCCCCCTAGGTTGATGCTACCAAAACATTTGAAGATCCTCAGTTATTGACAGTCCTCATTATGATGATGACCAGGCCCTTCTTCATTAGATGGTCAGGATCACTCAGACTCTCATAGTATCTTCTTATCTCAAAGAGATCATACAGAGCTAGGTTGAATAGGTCTTGCCATGTGTAGACATCATCACCACCTTTATCTCTGATCATATGCCATCTTTCTGGATTAGTTGTGAAAATCCAGGATAAGATGGGTCTCTCAGATGCAAGAGGAGCCACTTGGATTGGAGTTGATTAGGCTGCCTCTTCATGCTCTTCCTTAGGTTGATCTGATTCATCCTGAGGTATAGAGGTGGATGATTTAAACTTCTTCTTCTCCTTTGACTGTGGTTTAGAAGCCATCCTCTTCTTCCTCTTTAATGACTTTAACTGAGAAGATTGGTCTGTAGCACCTTGTTGATCAGTCTTGTCTTGCTCAGTTGGGTGTTCCTCCCTCACAGGTTCAGAAGGAGAGGGAGTTTGACCCTGCTGTGGATCAGAAGATAAAGCTTGCTGAGACTCAGCAGGAGGTCCAGGTTGTGTTGTCTCAGGTTGTTCAACCATAACCTCCACTTCATAAGGAGCTTGACTTAGAGGGGAGTGTAAGTCAATTAGCTCTCCACTTTTGATCTTCTGCTTGATTACCCTGATGTGCTCATCCACTATGGATAGACACATAGGGCCAAGTCTCCTTCCGGAGAATCCATACATCTTCAAGAAACTTATCATCTTTTGTCTGTCAGCAGACTTCTTCATACTCTTTTTGATGGGAGCTATTGACTTTACAGCCTCTTCCCTCATCTTTTTCCTTGTTGCCTTTTGTTCTTTCAGTACTTGAAGTTCAAGGTGTTTGAGATATTCAAACTCAATGTACTTAAAGGACAAGGAAATAAGTGCAGATGCCTGGTAGAAACCTGTGGCACGTAGATACTTGATCATATTTTGCCTATCTGTTTCTTTGTCTATCTGAGGTTTTTGTGTAGATACCACAGTCTCATGCACAGGGCTTTCTTGAACTAGGGAGAGTATGGGAACATGATTGTATAATCTTTTCTGTCTTTTTTCCTCTTTGATTTGGAGAAGTATCCTTGCATACTCAGCTTCCTTCCTCCCTTTTGACATTTCCATGTCAGCCAGTTCATTAACTTCCTCTAAAGGGAGAGATATGATCTCATCAATGTCATAGTTCCTGGTCTACATGTAAGTATTCCTGACTATCCTCAACTCATCACTTAAGTGTTTGGACTGGGGGTAGCCCTGATTGCAGCTTGCGTGAATCCTAAAGACCCAGAGGAACCTTCCTCCTTTAGCTTACTCTTCTTCTCTCTGTCCTCCTCCTCCTCAATCTCTTCAGGAGTTAGAATCCTTTTCCCTTTGTCACCCACAGACATTTATGACATAGGGTGAAGAGAGCTTTGGCCTTCATTTCTTGGTGTAGCATCCAAGATCTAGCCAGAGAGAGGTTGTGATACACCTTCACCAGCAGGTGTTTCAATAAGGGAATGAATTGCTGAAGTAGTTATTGGTGTGACAGGACTCTCAGGCTCTATCACTGGGCCTTCAATCAAGGTTTCCCTTTAAAGCTAATCTTAGGGTCTGCCTCAACGTCTAGTTGACCAATGATATTACCTAGTTGTCTTTGTCTCCTTCTTAGACTGAACACTTCAGTAATTCTATCTTGAATCCTTTATGACAGCCCGTCAGCTTGTCTAGATTGACTTGGGTTGACAATTGGCATGTTGATCAGGTCAAGACCTTCATAGTAGTTCAAGTTTTGAAAGTTGAATACCTCTTGCTACCCTTGAACTGTTTGAAGAATGAGGGCTCTTCTATCAGCATCATATCTCCACCTAGTGATGTAGTTTGAAGTTCCTTGGGGTGGAGATGGCATAGCCCTTGGAATGCCTTCCTCAAAAAGACTCTGAATTAAGGAGTCTATAGAGTCCACATCAATGTGAACTTGAGGAAGTTGCTGAGTATGCACAATTGCAAGTGAGGATGGTGAGTCCTTAATGTCCATACTCCCTAAAGAACTCCCAGGTTTTATGACTGTAATGACTTTCTCCCCCTTTTTGGTAGCATCACCCTCTTGCATAGGTGAGTTAGGAGTTAGGTCAATCACATTCACAGGTTCTTGTGTTCCTGGTTGAGCTCTTTTTAAAGGTCTCTCAGCTAGTTGTTCCTTGAGATAGGATATCTCAAGTTGCTGGTTATTGACCCTGTTTTGTAGGGTAGTCACCTGAGATTAAAGGTGACTAACCTTAGAGACTAAATAGGTGCATGTTTTTTAAAATTGGTGCACCATCAGCGTCAGATTCCCCTCATCTTCATCAGAAGAATCATAGGGAGATGAGAGAATTAGACCAAAGTCTTCTCTCTCACCACTAGCATGGACTTCTTGGTTGTTGGATTTCCCCTGCTCATTGACAGCTTCAGTTGAAGTGTCAATGGGCTGAGTTGCTATGGTTATGGTCTTAATGATGTAGTCACTTGAAGAAGTGAGAGCCTCTTCCATATGGATCTCCTGAACAGGTTTAGAGAAATACAACTCAGTAATAGGTGACTGATGTGGGCTAGACATAGGAGACTCAGGAGCACTTATGTCTCTTTAAGTAGGGGAAGAGTAGAGAGACTCATGATACTCACTGAAACCTAAGTCTTCAACAGTATAGAACTCAAGGTTAGGAATAGGGTTGTTTAAGTCTAAAGGTTGGGGATGGTAACTGTCCCCTGAAGGTTGTTCACTTGAGTGTTGAGACTCAGAGTGAAGGCTTAAGGCAGTTTGGCTTGTGAGCTCATCAGGCTGAGCATGAGGAATCTCAGCACTTATTCTTGAAGATAAGGGAGTGGTTTGCTTCTTAGGAGAAGTAGGAGCTCAAGTATCCACTTCCTCCTGTATGGGTGAGTGTATGGGGGTCTGCACAAACTCACTAACTTGAGCAGGGGTTCGTTTGGATTTTCTTTGGTAGGTGAGGGTGATTTGTGGGGTTGTTTTTGGTGGTTGGGAGGTAGAAGGTGTGGGTTCAACACTAGCTTGTTTGCTAGGTTGTCACCTTGAGCAATGAGCTCTAACATTTTGGGGACAAGGGTTGTTTCTACCCCTGAGAAGACTACAGTTGGCTTCTTCATGATTTTTAAAGATGTTGGGCTTCATCTTTCCCAATTTAAGAATATTACCTTTTTCCCTCAACTGTGAGCCCAGTTCACAGTTGAGAATGTATTGAACGTATCTAGGAAACATGTAATACTCTAAGGAGTTCAAGTTAGCATGAAAATTTGTGTAAACAAACTGAGAGTACCTGAACTTGACCCCTTGAACCATTTCATGCACTATAAAGGAGAGATCCTCAGGAATCTGGTCCCACCCTCCATGCTTGTTTGACAAGCTGTGGATAACCACATGGAGCAGGGATTTCCATTGTGATGCGACCTTCCCTTTCCTTAAGGTCTTTACAGAGAAATCTACCTCATAGCTCATCTACTCAAAGGAATGATTAACAGCTTCCTTTGAGAAAGACAACTCACCTCTTCGTCATCCAGCTGAAGATGAGTGTTGATGATGGCTGGAGTGATGAAGATTGTCCTTCCTTGCACTATGGCAGACAGTGCCTTCTCCCCATCCATGATGACCTCTTGGCGGGTCTTCCAAAATTCAAGCAAATGATTCTCATAGAGAGTAGGATCAATGGTTAGGGAGGTGATGTAGTTGGATAAAGCTAGAAAACGGCAAACCTCTGAGAAACTATCGTCTTTCTTAGAGTTCAACAGAGCAACCTGGTTGTGTTGCCTATGAAGTTGCATGGAGAAATCAGGGTTGTTTCTGCGGTTTAGATTGGCCATTGAGGGAAGCTTAAGGGTGAAGGAAGGTGAAGAACAAAGACGGTTTGGGAAAATTTGGGTTTAAGGAATTGTGCAATTGAAGAAGATAGTGAAAGAGGGGGAAACCGTTGGGTAAGTTAATGAAAGAGGATAAACTTTGAAATCCGAAAGTCAGTCCCACCTTTGAAAAAGGTTTCCTTTTGCCCAAAAAGTAGTTTTCTTGGAAGTCGAGAAATCTTCGAATGTTATTTTGCTTCGGAAGTTCTAAAGAAAAGCTTCCGATGGCAAATTGTCTTCAGAAGATATACTTCAATGATTTTTTAGAGAATTTTGCTTCGGAAGATATTTAAAACACAGAGTTTTTATTCTAAGATGAATGAAAACTTCCGAAGTTAAATAACTTTCAGAAGAAAATTCTTCTTTTAAAACATAAAAGTACTTAAGTTGATTTTAAGCTTCGGAAGATATTTTAGAAATTTTTTTCTGAAGATAAAACTACTAAAGTAGATATTTGTTTGCTAAGACATAAGTTTCTTCTGAAGATAATTTTAAATCTTTTGAAGGGTAAAGAGATCAAAATTTTCCAAAAATCTAAAGAATGTCTTTCAAAAAAATTCTTCCAAAGAGAACAAGGGCTTATGAAGGTGATAAAATAGACAATATAGGACACACAGGTTTTAGAAATAATATGATTAAGTTTTAATAAAAGCTATTCAAAGTTAATCATCTTAATAGCTGATACAAGATATTTACATCTCTATTCATCAAAAGCTTCGGTGAACAGATCAGCATATTGTTCATTTGCGTTAACTTTGACTAGTTTGATTAATTCTTTTTCAAGGTTATCTCTAATCAAATTATACCAGATATTGATATGCTTTGTCCTTGAGTGCTGCACAGAATTTTCTGTGATTGAGATAGCACTATTGTTGTCTATGTGGATGGGAGTCTCCTTGAAGTTGAATCCATAGTCCAGCATCTGATTTCGAATCCAAGCACTTAAGCACAGCAGCTTGCATCAGCAATGTATTCAACCTCAGCAATTGATGCAAACACACAGGATTGTTTTTTACATTGCCAAGAGACTATCCTTCCACCAAGAAATTGACATCCCCCCGATGTAGACTTTGCAGTCATGTTGCAGCCACCCTAATCAAAGGCCAAGTGATGGAGCACCTTTGAGATATCTTAAAATTCTTTTGACATTGATTAGGTTTGACATCTTGGGGTTGGCTTGATATCTTGCACAAACGCATGTAGCAAACATGATATCAGTCCTGCTAGCTATGAGGTACATAAGAGACCTGATCATTGCCCTATAGAGATTCTCATCAACACACTCCCCCTCAAGATCAGGTCTAAGGGAGTGGTTTCTGACTATGGGTGTCTTAGCAACCTTACAATCAGTCATGTTGAATCTTTTAAGTATGTCTTGTACATACTTTGACTTACTTATGTCTTAACCATTGTCAACTTGCTTCACTTCAATTCATAGAAAGAAATTGAGTTCCCCCATGGCACTTATTTCAAACTTGTGCTTCATCAGTTTCTCAAAGTCTTTGTAGAGCTTTGGATTAGTTGACCCAAAGATAATTTCATCTACATATACTTCTACTAACATTATGTCATCTCCTGTTCCTTTGATGAAGAAAGTTCCATAAATAGTACCACTTTTGTAGCCATGTTGACAGAGATACTTAGATACAGTCTCATACCACTTCCTTGGTGCTTGGTGCAGCCCATAAAGAGCCTTATCAAGCCTGTAGACATAGTCAAGATGATCAGGATCTGCAAACCCATATAGTTGTCTAACGTACACCTCTTCATCAATCACCCCATAGAGAAAAGCACACTTAACATCAAGCTGGTAAACCTTGAAGTTCTTGGATGCAGCAAAAACTAGGAATATCCTGACAGCTTCAAGACTTTAGAACAAGATACTTACAACACAAGTATATGGTTTTCAAGAATGATGTATATTGCTTCTCAAGTTCTATTACAAAGTGTTACAAAGCATCACTGCTATACAAAGTTACAAGTACTTGAGATACTTTATACTATATCCTATAGTCGGCCATACTTTGAAGGCCAGCTGGATACATAAGACTAGACAACAACAAAATCTAATGTAGAGTCAAATGGCAGATTGCCTTTTGACCAGTGACTATGACACGCCATAGCTCACATCCTAATATATTACAAAAAGGATAAAAGTACATAAAGTAGAAAGCTCAGACCCAAGACATCAATGTATAGTTACCAAAAGCATGTAACTTTTCACCAACTCATTTAAGTTGGTGACCAAACAGAACTATGACACGGAAAGGTGGTCCAGCTTTATGGTAAAGTACATCAGATAGAAGCGTGTTCATAAAAGTCTTCGGAAGAAATCTGTCTTCACTCTTTGGCTTCGGAAGACTTTGTCTTTGAAGCTTCGGAAGACTTTATTTTTTGGCTTCGGAATATTTTGGTCTTGGCTTCGGAAGATTTTACACTTAGAATGCTTTTCTAGTGCAAAGTGTAAAATTTCCAAAGCATTTCTACTTCAGTTCTTTAGAGCATGCATGCAGAGAGAGTTTGGAGGTTTTGGCTGCATCAGACTTTTAGGAATCCTTATAGATTTGATTAGAAATGTATTGCAAAAAAGACAATCAATTTTTGAACTACTTAATGCTATGATTGTTCCTGATACAACCAAAGATGTTAAGATAGTGGCATGGAAGTATGATCAAGTTTTTGATGATTTCTTGATTAAAAGAGTTAATGCAATTTGTGATGTTTATCACTTTTACTCTAGGATCATAAAGCTGCCAGTGCAAGATTTTAAGGAGATGAATAAATTGCCTCTAATCAACCTGATAAGAGCTAGTCGAGCTAAAAATTTTGTACAACTACTAAACAGATGCATCACAAGAATGAGTTCATATTTGCAAACTAGATGCGATCAGGAAAGAATATTTTAACTCTTTGAAGAAGAAAAGAAAATATAGTGGAAAGCAAGCAGAGGAAGAACAATTTTTTATTGCATTCAGTATTCAATACATTGATAAGGTTACTACTCCTGGATTAAAGGTGATTGAAGGAACTCAAAAATCCAAACCAATTTTGAGATGGTTCTACAATGCAGATACGTTTAAGTTAAAATTGGTTCGAGATCTAGATGATTGGAATCGTGACTTGATTTCATTATTTGGAGTGTTCGAATTAAAGCTCTTACATCCTAGTTACATCTTATTTTTGTCAATCCAGAAGTTAGAAAAAGTAGTATCGGAAGTGGCAGAGAATGATAAAAAATACTTCTTGTCTATTATCAAAGTGATGAATGTATCAATGAAAAGAATATCATTGAGGAAAGCCTTGGCTTATGCCAATATTGTGAAGAAGAATATTAACAGAATAGAATTCATAAGAATATCAAGTAAAGGGGTACTGGAAGTGCATTCAAAAGAGCATCCAAAACCACTTGAATTATATGCTA
Organism: Flaveria linearis; assembly: GCA_024085815.1. NCBI lineage: Eukaryota > Viridiplantae > Streptophyta > Magnoliopsida > Asterales > Asteraceae > Flaveria > Flaveria linearis. The sequence continues at coordinate 56,990,779 of CM044003.1, read as the reverse complement.
ACATTGACATTGCAGGTTTACCTAAAGAAACATTAGAGGTGATGAATAAGATGGAGATCAAACCGAATGAATCTAAACCAGAACAAGGTATTCTAGCAAGCAAGTTCAAGTCTGCTATTGCTAAAGCCTTGAGGGAGCAATAAATGTATAAAGAGAAACCAATGTTCACAATCAAAGAAGAACAAGAAGAGTTTTGAAGACAAAGGAGAAAAGACAAAAGATTGAAGATTTTTTAAGACAAAGCATGGAAGATTGAAGGTTTTGAAGACTGAAGACAAGGTCAATGTTAAGGGGAGTATTGTAGAAGCCTCTTGAAGATTAACATTTAGTCTTTATTAGTCTTTTGTATAGTTTTGTCATAGTTTAGGGACTACTTGTGTAAGTAGATGTCCTTATATTTTCTTGATAGTATAAATAGCATAGATATGTATTGTGTAGGTAGGCTAGTGACAAGAGTCAGTTGGGCAAACTTGTAACTGTTTCTATACTTGTATTGTCTTTGCTTACTATCAATGAAAAACTATGAATTTTTCTGATTTGTTTGCATTGATTTGATTACTTGTGTATGGTTTGATTGAATTGCATTACAATATCATCATAGATTGATCCATTTTGATCCTACCAATATTAATGGAAATCAATATACACATCCCATCACTGAATGGGGATATGTTGAAAGAACAATAGTGCTAGTACTTCAAAGAAATGATCCAAGTAAGAAATCTCAGAGCTTAAGGTTATTTGACCCAATGAGGATTAGACTGCTTCATCCAAGTTATATTCCTATCTCCATGACAAATACTTTCCAAGGTTCAATGATCAACTTGCCCAAAGTGACATATGTTTATATGTCCACATAATTCAAGGCCAACAAACGGAGAAAAGTTGAGGCTGGTCAGCTACTGGGATATGATATCCCATCTATTACTGAACTGAGAATAACAGAGCAAGATGAGCAAGAAATTATTAACGACAACATTGTGATGGCCACACTCACAACTAAAGAAGATGTACTTGGGCTCTCTTTTTACGCTTTGAAGAAAATCAGCAAAATGGAGATCAAGTATATATATGATGATCAAAAGGAAGTTGTTTCATACTTTAATAAGAAGATTGTATCAAGACTAAAGGAGCTATCAAGACTGAAAGATTGATGACAAGTTGATATGCCTAAGGGGGAGTATTATTAGATCTAGAGTCAATAGGTCTAGATTCAATGTATAGGCTTAAAACTTTGACCATCTTTTTGTAATAAACTCTTGTACATATTTATCTTTTTATATGCAATATATGTATAGGGTTAACCCATTATATGTGTTTATTTATATGTGTAATTGCAGGAATAACATCATACTTAGTCAATTTGTAAAATTGACCACAAGTGTAAGAACTATCTACACATGAATAGAATGTTCTTTTGTAGATATTCTGATAAAACAACCAGGAATTATGCTTCCAAAGATCTTCTACGAGAACAAATTGTTGCAGATGAAGTCAAGTGACTTAACTCGTTCGGAAGACCAATTTCCTAAGGAAGATAAACTCCTACGGAAGATCAAGGTCCTATGAAAGACACAAGTCCTGCGGATAGCACAAGTCCTACGAAAGATCAAGGTCCTGCGAAAAACACAAGTCCTATGGATAGCACAAGTCCTATGGAAGAACAAAGTGCTACAGAAGACTTAATTCCTATGGAAGACCAAAACACTTGATTGTACACCAAGTACATCAAGTTAACAAGTCAAACACTAAAGTAATGTCGTAAAGTCAACTTCGACGGACGAGTTCACTTTAGTCAGAGAACGTCACATCAAGACATTATCTAAGTAGCTTTCTTACCATGATAAGAAAGTTAATGTTACCATAACAGTAAAATCCTGAGCCTATAATTACGAGGCATAGGGGCACACTTTTATACACCGGTTGCTATGGATTGATACCAATCATAACCTAACAACAAACCCAAGCAACCCTAACAGCGACCACAACAATATGCTCTAAAACATCATCATTAGAACCCTAGCAATCAACTACAGTAATCATTCAATCATTATTTGTTCAATTATAATCGTTAATCAGCATTAATGGAAAACTTTTGAATCAAACGTGTTTGTATAATTATATGTTCATCTATTTTACATTTATCTGAATTGTTCTTCATTGATTCATATTACGATTGTTATTTGATCATCAATCGATTAAACAATTTCACAATATGGAAATGTTTGGATTATGGATAGTGGATGCTCCAGGCACATGACAGGGAATAGATCTCTCCTTCAACAATTTCAATATTTTGATAGAGGCCCTATTTAATTTGGAGCTGAAGCCGGAGGATAAGGTAGAGGTAGTGTATCCAATGGTAAGTTAAAAGTGAACAAAGTACACTTTGTCAAGCGGCTTGAACACAATCTCCTAAGTGTTTCTCAGTTCTTTGACCAAAAGCACCAAATGCTTTTTACAGAGCACTAGTGCATTATCCTAAAACCCGGGATGAGAATTCCTCAGGAATTAGTACTTCTTACGTCTCCCAAGAGAGGGGATATGTACAAGCTGGGTATGAACAATGCTTCCCCACTGGGTGAAGTCTCATGCTTTCTTTCTAAAGCAAATGGTAATGAATCAACTCTTTGGCATAAAAGAATGTGTCATGTTAATTTTAAAACCATGAAAAGCTGATTATAAATAACTTGGTACATGGAGTGCCTAAAAGGGAGTTTTTCTGTAAAGACAACTATGTTGCTTATCATAAAGGGAAGCAACATAAGGCATCCCACAAATCCAAAGAAGTTAATTCCATCACCACTCAATTACACTTATTGCACATAGATCTATTTGATCCCACAAGTATATGAGCATTGGAAGGAAATCATATTGCCTTGTGATAGTTGATGATTTTACAAGATTCACATGGGTATTCTTTTTAAGAACTAAGGATGAAACTGCTAAATCATTAAAATCTTTTATTCTTAAAATACAAACAAATTGATCATAAGGTAAAAACAATTAGAAGTGATCAAGGGACTGAGTTTACGAATCAAGTTCTTGACTCATTTTGTAATTCAAAAGTGATTACCAGACAATATAGTGCTCCTAGAATGCCTCAACAGAATAGTGTTGCTGAGAAAAGAAATAGGACACTTATTGAGGGTGTAAGAACCATGTTAGCTGATTCAAAGCTATCTCTACCTTTCTGGGCAGAGGTAGTCAGCACTGCATCCTATGTGTAGAACAAGGTTCTCATTGTAAAGCCCCATGGAAACCCCCTTATTAGTTATGGAACAAGAGGCCACCGTCCATTTGGCTTTCCAAGGTCCTTTGGTAACAGGCGTACCATACTTAACACAAAAGACAATTTTGCAAAATTTGCTAAAAAGTCAGATGATGTTATCTTGGTTGGGTATTCCGCAAGCTCTATAGCCTATAGACTATATGTAAGGCCCCGTTCCCGGAGACCTCACAGTTGATCATTCACAACAGTAATTACATAAAACATTATAGGTTTACAAATTTAAGCAGCGGAATTAATTTAACGAAAGCCATTCCTTTCATTATAAACAAATTTGTTAAGCAATACACCTTGGTTTAATCAGATTACAAAAGAGATTACAAAAGAATGGTTTAACTGCATTACAAAATAACAGTGATATCTATTGAGAATGGATGTTAGTCTTGCCCCGCCAAGTAGCCATCCCCGCGTGCCATCCCCAGCAACAAATTACCTGCCAACTGGAAATGCATAAAAGTCAGCGTTACTGAGTGAGTTCTAGTTTTAAAAGCATTAAAGTACCTCGAGTAATTTATATATGAAAAACTCTTTTCATTAAAACCTTTCCCTTATACTTCATTACATGACATACATCATACATATAACAAGGTATAACTCTATTTATTCTTTCATTCATTTCGCACTTTTATCATTATCTTTCCGAGTCTTTTGCGACAACAGGGTCGCTCACCTCATTGGCAATCTCAAGGATTGCATGCTAACCGAGTCTTTTGCAACAACAAGATTGCTCACCTCATTTGTCAACAAAAACGATTGACCCTGTGTGCATCCTTTGGGGTAACTAACCCGCATCAAAGTTGAGCTAACGACAACAAGGCCGTGCACCTCCATACATTTGCTTGCAAGACTTTCATTATTTATTTGCGTTCCACTTTTCTTCATCATTAATCTTTCACTTATTAATGATAATACTTTACATTACGGTCATAAACACACCATGCAAAGTCACATAATATAAGGTAATAATAATAATAATAATAATAATAACCACAACAACAACAATAATAATAATAATAATAATAATAATAATAATAATAATAAGGGTCATAATAACAATCATGCATAATCATGCAAATGAGTATTTATTAAACCCTAGTCAATAATAGTCAAAACCCTAACTGCACAGACTCCCACGAAAATTCTGCAATAAATTCTAAGTGTTGGGCGCACCAACACTATTTGGGCGCACGAGCCCTGTTCGGGCGCATTTCCACTATGCAGGCGCCTCATCAAAACACAGCGGTCTAACACCTAGGCGCATGAGCTTTTCAGGCGCATGAGGTCACTTAGGTGCATGGGGTACTGTTTAGGCGCATGAAGTCTTAGGCGCGTGCGAACACTTGGTCAATTTATCCTGTTAGGGGCATGGGCCAATTTCAGGCGCAAGAGCAGACTTGTCATACTAACAACATTCATAATCAGTTCCAAATCATAATGTGACATGTTATAAACTTAGTTCTAATATTCTAAGCACCATAAAACATACACATAACATAACCATATCATCAAATGCACTCAAAATCACACTCACCCACATATTCATTCAAATATACATACGAGTGTAAAAACCCAACTTTATAAAAACATACATGCATACATTTCCAGCCCCAAAATCAGTTAAACATGTAACATAGGGGGATCTAGAACTCACCTTAGCAGTCTCTTGGGTATGACTTCCTTCAAAACCCGTTTGCTACAAGTTCAACACCTAAAACCCACCAAAAACACACACAACTGAGCATACAACACACATAAGCATATAACCGAGACAAGAACTCAACATGAACTCATAAACCCTTAAATTCTTACCTTGAAATCTGGCTTTTTCTTGTTCTTCTTCAAAAACCTGAATGTTCTCCTCTTTCTCTCTCTAAAAACCGTATGAAAAGGTTGTGAAGGGAGGGTGGGCGGCCATGCCCACTTTTTACACCAACTTTTTCTACATTTTGTCCTTTTAACACTTTTAACCCCTCAACTTGGGTTAAATTTGCATTTCCTACTTTTATTATTCATTTATTATCTTTTTAAATATCCGGGTGTTACAAGTCCACCCCCTTATATAGGTTTTGTCCCCGAAACCTATTATTCCTCAAACCGATGAGGGTAACGCTACCTCATCTCTTCTTCAGTCTCCCACGTAGACTCGGATCCCTTCCTGTACTTTCACTGTACATGCACAAGAGGAACCACTTTATTCCTTAACCTCTTCTCCTTACGATCAATGATCGCCACTGGTTGTTCCACATAATTGAGTCGCTCATCTACCTTGATGTCTTCCAGTGGTACAACCATATCCTCGTCTTTCAAACACTTCCTCAAATGAGATACATGGAATGTCGGGTGAATTCCACTCAACTCATCGGGTAGTTCTAACCGATAGGCCACCTCTCCTACTCGAGCAATGATTTGGAAAGGCCCTATCTACCTCGGGCTTAACTTGCCCTGCTTTCTGAAGTGTATGATTCCTTTCCAAAGCGAAACCTTTAACATTACTCTATCACCCATGTTGAATTCAATTGGTCTTCGCCTTTTGTCGGCATATGACTTTTGTCTGTCCTTTGCCGCCTTCATGAAGGCTTTGATTCTTTCTAGCTTCTCAGTCGTAGCCTCGATGACCTCAACACCTCCTAACTCCTTCTGCCCAATGTCTCCCTAACATATAGGCGTCCTACATCTCCGACCATATAGCATCTCATACGGAGGCATGCCAATACTTGCATGGTAGCTATTGTTGTATGAAAATTCTGCTAATGGTAAGTGATCATCCCAACTTCCTCCGAAATCGATCACGCATGCTCGAAGCATATCCTCGAGCATCTATATCGTCCTCTCAGACTGACCTTTCGTCTGTGGATGATATGCGGTACTAACGTGTAGCCTCGTCCCTATTGCATCTTGGAATCTCCTCCAAAACTTCGATGTAAACCGGATGTCACGATCCGACACGATAGACACAGGCACGCCATGACGAGCTACAATTTCCTTGATGAACAGATCTACCAATCTTTAGGATGAATACGTCTCTCGGATTGGTAGGAAGTGGGCACTCTTTGTTAGTTGGTCGACGATCACCCAAATAGTATCGCATCCCCTCGACGTGCGAGGTAGCTTAGTAATGAAGTCCATGGTGATATGCTCCCACTTCCATTCGGGTATATCCAATGGTTGGATCATCCCGTATGGTTTCTGGTGTTCCGCCTTCACTTGTAAACAAGTAAGGCACTTACTCACGTACTCCACCACATCGAGTTTCATGCCCGGCCACCAATAGTCCTTCTTCAAGTCTTGATACATTTTAGTAGCACCGGGATGAATGGAGTATCGGGTTTTGTGAGCTTCATCCAGAATCTTTTCCCGCAATCCTCCGTAATGAGGAATCCATATCCGCCCATATTGGGTCCTAACACCGAGAGTGTGTTCACCCAATTCGGTGACTAATCCTCTCATCCTTTCAGAGTTAAGATGATCGTCTTTCAATTCCTCATCTTGAAACTCCTTGACTTGCACCATCACATTGGAGATCATGATCAATTGGTACGCCTTCACCCGGATCGGCTCGGGTCTCACCTTTCGGCTAAGAGCATCTGCCACTACGTTGGCCTTGCCCGGATGATAATGGATCTCGCAATCATAATCCTTGATGAGCTCCAACCATCGCCTCTGCCTCATGTTCAGGTCCTTTTGCTCGAAGAAGTACTTCAAGCTTTTGTGGTTTGTGAAGATGGTGCACTTCGTCCCGTAATGTGACAACCGATCCCAAGGTCACTATTCTAAACCCTAATTTAATTGCATCATTTCCCATCTTATGAGTACTAATAATGGAAACAATTTAACTATATCAATAATATTAGAATCACCATTTGTTATTTGATCCATTTTTATGATTCTATGTGAATTTTGTGAATTTTAGTTATTTCAAGTCTTATCTTTTAGAAACTTAGTGCCCGGGAATGTTGATTAGTCACCCTAACTAGAATTCAAAGTCCTAATTGAAACAATTAACATGTGTGCTCATACACACATTAATTTTCGGCTTAGGCATGCATAATCATGCAAGACACATCAACTAATTAAAAACTTTTACCATCTAAATTACTACACTACACAACAAATTAACACTACCTATTATTTATCTACATTAAAATTTAAACTAAAACCCCTACTATTTGACAAAACTCGGCCGCCCCCTTGCCCCTGATGAAATCTCTTGCTTGCAAATACACACCACCATCTCTATCACCCATTCCCTTATCATGCATTCTCCATTTGCAAGACCAACTCCACTCACACTTTCTCCACTCTCTCTCTCGGTTCTCTCCTGAAAACCCACACACAACCATCACAAACTCTCTCATTTCAACTCCAAAATTGCGAACAACAACAACACTAGCATCGGCCAAGCTTCAAACCGCAAGACGGTGACCATTGTATGAGCTTTTGGTGCTTGGAACTTGCAAACCCATGCTTTCCAGCCTTGATCCGAGATTCTACAGCCAATTCCAAGGAGTTTCTGGCCATCCACGACCATCAACACCCTCCAAACCGTGACTTACATCAAGTGTAAGCTCCATGTTGTCGGTTTTGGTCATTCCTCATGTTTTCTTCATTTTTCACCTAAAAACCTTAAATTTCCTTGTTGTAGCACAAACATCTCACCATCAGTTTGTTCTTGAGGAGTTTCCAATGTTCTTGAAGGTATAGCACATGATATGATAGTTATTCTAACGGGTAGAACCCGATTTACCTATTGAAAACCCTATTATTGGTGTTTTTGCACCATCTAACTTGTGTACCTTGTAACCTTTGGAAACAAAACTTGTAACCTGCTATTTAATAGTTCATAAGACTTATAATAACCTGTTTTGAATGTTACAAATGGGTGTACACCATGAACGTGAGGTTATAACATATGTATATCTTGAAAATCCTTCTTTCTACATGTAACAACCTCTTTTAGACACTTGTTTGGAAACCCTCTCAAAAAAGGGTTATAACCTGCTCAAAAATTACTTTTAAACACCCCAACAATCTGATTTTTAAGTTAAATGAAGTTTTGGTAATGTTTAAACTCAAGTTACAATGATTTACACATGTGTAATGGTCGGTTATGACATTTTCGATATATTTGAAGTCTATGGATGTGTAGAACAACTAGGCCATGATTTGGGACTGTTATTTCAGAAAGTTTTGATGAATATTAATCTCTGGAATAAAGGACATGTTGTGATTAGACCCATTTTAGTCACTTTCATGACCCGAAAACATGGCAAAATTACATAAAAACAAGAAAACTTAGACTTTAAACTTTTTCAAAAGAATTCCAGGTTTAATAAGGTTTAATAAAGTGTTCTGGATTTTATGGGTAAGTTATATGGTAAAAAGGTAATTTAAATCGATTTTTAAGTAAAAACGGGTACTAACCGGGTGACGTTTTTGAGGAAAATCTAAGAAATATAAGTATAAAGTTAAAAATTATAAAAACCATTTTATTTCAGAAGGTTAAGTGAGAAAATAACTTATAAAGCAGAAAAGTTGGTCAAACGAGCTTTTAAATGGTCAAATTCGGTTAAAAACGCGTTTTAACTGGTTAAACGTAAAAACGAGTCTTTCAACTATTAGAGGCAAATTTTGTGATTTAAAGGGTTGGAAACTTATAAAAATGTATTTAAAAAGTTAGCTACTGGTCCAATCCTCAAAAACATGAAAACTCATGGGTAACCATTTAAAACCCTTCGGTTTTACCGTAACCGGGAACGTTAAACGCGTAATTAATAAACCGAACCGACAATCTGAAAATTTGTGTATATTTTCTTAAAAATAAGTTAGTTTAAGTTCATGAACCTGATTTTTGTTATAATTTGTGTATATTTTCTTAAAAATAAGTTAGTTTAAGGTCATGAACCTGATTTTTTGTTATAAAAGCCATCTGATGCAAGAAACCAAACTTGAGGGTAGAAACTGATAATTTTGAAACTTCAGGGGCTAAATTGTAAAATTTTTCCTAACTTCATAACCCACTTAAATGAGCCCTTTAGTCACTTGAATAGCATATTTACCATATATTCTTGACTTAATAATGTAAAAGTTCTTGATTGTATGAGAAACCTTGACTTTCCATAAAAGGAAACTTCTTATGCAAACCCTAATCGAATCAAAGCCGAATCCGACAAACTAAGACTTAGACACTCTTATTGCACCTTAAACAGGTTTAGAGCAGTAGCTAATCACTTAATATATTCATGTTAGGGTGCTATACTTGAGATATTCCCAGCACACAAAGAGTTTCTTTTGCTTAACACCTAAGCTGAGTTCTAGTGATCCCCTTTTACTTGCTGTTTTAGGATGAAACATGCTCTGTTGTTTTATGAGCTATGATTATGCTTTACTTGATGCTTCTATGTGGGACTTATGGATACCTACTGATACTTATACCATGATCATTAATTCTTTCTTGAACGCTTGTTTTATGTGGATAGATCTATTTGGGGAATCCTCCACACACAGTGGCTCCCACTACAAGGAGGTACCCCAATGAGATCCTGAGGGGTCGTTTATGGCATGTGACAGGTTTTCTTAAGAAACTATGGTGAACCATCTGGGCAGGTAATCCATGAAAAGATCTTAGCTATTGTTGAAGACCTAGACCTATCCCCGAGACCATGGCATTGGCTTAATTTCGCTTATTGAACGATTTGAATGATTGAAAACTTCTGTTAAACAATACAATCTGTTTTTATGTTGACTGTATAACTAATTTGGGGGCTAGATCTGTTTCTTACCCCTGTACCTTTTGAAACTTTAAATGTCATTTGATATTCTCTCCTTTGAGCTCTTGTATTGGTTTGTTTCCGCTGCCATATATTGTTGCTAGTCTATGACATCCCACCCTACCTAGGCCTGGGGTGTGACAGATTGGTATCAGAGCCAAAGGTTGTAGAGAAATCGGGAATACCAAAGTGGACCTTAGGCTACAACCTTGATACCCTAGGACTGTCCTTGTGGGGAGTGTTAGAATGATCAGGTCGGGTAAATTGGTGATTACACTTGATCAACGTAATCATGAATTTACCGGACGTGTAATTTCCATCACGAACCTTTAGGTAATGTTTGGACTTTTCTGATTCACGTTGATGATTTTGAAACTTATTTTAAAAAGGGGATTTAAATGACTTCTATGATGAACTATGCTATCATATACTATTTAGAAAGACTATTAACTCAATGCCATTAACAAATGATGTATTGGGATATCTGACACTATTTGATGAGACTATTGATTTTGATATCACTAACAAATGATATGTTGGAATATCTGATGCTACTGCCATTACTACTATTACTAGTACTATCGTTATAATCATGAGCTATGAGAAACCAAATTACTCATAACGTTTCTATACAGGGCACAAGGACTATGGCAGACAAAGGTAAGGCGCCCGCACACCCAGACAATGAGACTACCCCTACTGGAATGTGACGCCCTAAACCTGGCAGGGCATCGGAGGCACGTCACGCAGTTGGATTAATATTTTAAACACAAATCAGGGCTTTCTACTTACAGCGGAAGACTTAAACAACATTATATATTAACCCAACTTTTTAAAACATTTTACATATAATTGTATTTAATTATACATTGCCCTATTTACAATATTAACAGGTCCTATATCCTATGCCAGCAACTACTCCGGGATAGCATCCTCATTCAGCTCATACTTGCTTTCCTCTATTATCAGAGGATCCCTCCTTACCTAGCACACACAACATACTCAAAACATCAGATAAACTGGTGAGTTCTACATTTTCATTAAAACATTAACAGCACCTTTACACACACAAGAGTTATATTTATATTGGCAATATTATAATTTCAACTTTTATCATTACTTTGTCCCACCGGACCTCTCCCCCCGAACGTCGGTTGCCCATATCCAGCAACTACCAGTTCCCCACATCCAGAAACGTCGGTTGCCAACATCCAGCAACTACCAGTTTCCCACATCCAGAAACGTCGGTTGCCCACATCCAGCAACTACCAGTTTCCCACATCCAGAAACTATCAGTTTCCCACATCCAGAAACTGAAGTTTCCCATACCCAGCAACTACTAGTTTCCAACATCTAGAAACTGAAGTTACTATCTCTCATCCGGTAGGATGCCAATTAATCATCTAGGGTCGTCACCACAAGATGTTCACAAAGCTGAGTGATCGTCATCACTCCTATCAAACTGTACAGTTTATACCCCCAGGCATCTTACCCTAACTGGCCTGTTGAGATTTACATCACTTTACCATTTCAAAAACATTTCTTTTACTTATTGCCAATATTATCACATTCATTCACACCCCAAACATTTTTTCTTTTAGTACCAGTTTTATCATATTTTCATTAATCATTACCCCCATCTGACCCATTGGAATCATTACCATCATGTAATGATTAACAATGTTCAGATGACCATCTTTTACACTCTACCTGACCCACTGAAATCATTACCATCACATAATGATTAACAATGTTCATGTAATCATTCATTACCCCCACTTTTCCCCCTAACAGCTTTACAAACTGTTAGAAACATATCAACATCACTATCACATTTCTGGTACTAAAACATTCAATTCATTTATCATTGTATGTGTGCCAGCCCAAACGTTAAAAACCAAACATTTGAAAAGGGCTTAGAACTCACCTTATCAACTTCCTCACCACAGTCTACACAATTCACGTACATAAGGTAACTAGTCCTTCCTCTAATCAAGGTATATCTAAAGCAATAAACCTTGATTCAGTAAACTTATTCTTAAACAGGGCCCTCATGCGATTGAACACTTATGCGAATGAGCACCCACACGATTGGACCTATGCGGATGAACCATGCGACTGAACCTTCAGCCGTACAACTAGCCACTCATTCGCACGACTGAGTTCTCATTCGTACCCAGTGTTCACTCGTCTTCATTCGGCCTTCTAACCAGGAGACTGGGTTCCCAGTCGTACGACTGAACCTCCATTCGCACTCAGTCGCACGATTAGACTCTCATTCGTACGACTGAGGCATACGATTGAGCCCATTCGTCTGAAACGGATCAGCTGCTGTGTTCTTGACGTTTACAATGGTTTGATCCAAACTCACACAAAATTTGAGTTTTAACCATCCAAATTATGTTATATTCAAAACAAATCATATACACATCGTTTACAATGGTTTCGGACCATTATTTCATCAAAACTACACAAAACTTGGATCCGAATTCCCGGATTTTAATTTAGAAATGAACCAGACCAATTCAATGATTTAAAACACGTTATTGGATCAAATTCAACCATTTACATAGCTTATAACATCCCTAGATTGATCCGTAATATTCAAAACTTACCAAAATGGAGTTTAGCCTAGTCGATTGGCAAGAACAGGGGAATGAAGTAGATGCAGATAGAAATCTGCTTTTCATCTCCTTTCACCGCCTTACTTATTCACATGTGCAACATAACCGCCCTACACCCAGTCGCACGACTGAACCATTCGCATGACTGAATCAAGCGACTGAAGCTTATACGCCTATTATTCGTACGACCGAGTCCCAATCGCACGTAAGGGGTGCGACGGAAGTTCAGTCGCATATAAGTCATGCGACTGATCATTTAAACAATCAAACAAACTCAACTTAGTTGATTAATCATAACTGTAATATAATTACAAGTCCGGATTTAGAAACCGGATGTTACAACTCTCCCCCCCTTAAATAGGTTTCGTCCTCGAAACCTACTATTCAAACAACTGAGGATAATCTCTTTTCATCTCATCTTCTGATTCCCAAGTGAAATCAGACCCTTTTCAATTTGACCATTGTACTTTAACTAACTCAATGGTTTTATTCCTCAATCTCTTCATCTTTCTGTCTACTATAGCAGTAGGTTTCTCAATATAATTCAACTTATCATCCACCTTTATATCATCTAAAGGTATATAAGCATTCTCATCGGCCAAACACTTGCGCAAGTGTGATACATGAAAGGTTGGGTGGATTCCTTGCAACTGATCGGGTAATTCTAGTTTATAGGCCACTTCCCTAATTCGTTCTAATATTGTAAATGGTCCTATAAAACGAGGACTTAACTTTCCTCTCTTTCTGAATCTGATAATTCCCTTCCAAGGAGATACTTTTAACATGACTCTATCTCCTACTTCAAACTCTATATGCCTTCACCTTTTATCTTCATAAGACTTTTGTCGATCCTGAGCCGCTTTAAACCGAGCTTTGACCTAATCCAACTTCTCATTTGTAGCCTGTACAATTTCCAAACTACCCAATTCTTTTTGCCCAATTTCTCCCCAACATATGGGACTCCTGCACTTTCTGCCATATAACATCTTATAAGGGGCTCTCCCAATCGTAGAATGATAACTGTTATTGTAGGAGAATTCAACTAATGGCAGATGACTATCCCAGCTACCACCAAAATCTATAACACAAGCTCGTAACATATCTTCAACTATTTGGATACTCCTTTCAGTCAACCCATCAGTTTCTGGGTGAAAAGATGTGCTATGTAATAAACGAGTACCCATATCTTCATGAAACTTTTTCCAAAACCTCAAAGTAAAACGCGTATCTCTATCCGACACAATAGACAACGGTACCCCATGTCGAGCAATAATCTCTCGAATAAACAGTTCTGCTAACTTCTCAGAGTTATACGTCTCTTTGATTGGTAACAAATGTCCGCTACGTGTCAATCTATCCACTATGACCCAAATGGTATCATAACCTTTAGCTGTACGCGGAAGTTTAGTTATAAAATCCATTGTCAACTCCTCCCTCTTCCATTTCGGGATCTCTAAGGGTTGAAGCTTACCATATGGCTTTTGATGCTCAGCTTTGACCTGAAGACATGTCAAACACTTATTCACATACTGCATTACATTAAACTTCATACCTGGCCACCAATATTCTTGTTTTAAGTCTTTATACATCTTAGTAGCACCAAGATATACAGAATATCTGGATTTATGAGCTTCATCTAGCACCAACTCTCTCATATTAATAGGAACCCACATACGACCACATTTTGTCTTAACCCCAAAATTATTTTCTTCCAGATCCTTTATTTGACCCTTCATCCATTCCCGCTTCACATTCTCTTCCTTTAATGCTTCTAATTGGGCTTCTCGTAACTGATGCATAAATCTGGGGTTATTACTAGCTTATATGACTTAACTCGGATCGAAGGGTGTTCATTCTTTCTTGTCAACTTCGTTAACAGGGATGCAATTTTGGCAAAATCCTAAATAAATCTTCTATAATAACCAGCCAGACCCAAGAAACTACGGATCTCAGATGGCGTTTTCGGAGGGCTCCACTTCATTACTTTTTCAATCTTGGCAGGATCACTAAAATACCTTCTGCATTAATCACATGTCCTAAGAACTAAACTTACTGCATCCAAAATTCACATTTAGTAAATTTTGCATAAAGCTTTTCTCTTCTCAACCTTTCCAATACTTCACGAAGATGGCAGGCGTGATCTCCCTCATTCTTTGAATAGATCAGTATATCATCAATAAACACAATTACTGATCGATCTAACATTGGTTTGCACACTCTATTCATCAAATCCATAAAAGCAGCAGGTGCATTTGTCAACCCAAAAGACATAACTAAAAATTCATAATGACCATAACGTGTACGAAACGCTGTCTTAGGTATATCTTCTTCTTTAACTTTCAGCTGATGATACGCATACTCCCATCTTTCTTCTTCACAAACAATACTGGAGCACCCCACGGGGAAGAGCTGGGTCTAATGAAACCTCTTTCTAGAAAATCTTCAGTCTGCTTCATTAATTCCTTCAATTCTGATGGAGCTAGTCTATAAGGTGACTTGGCAACTGGCTTAGCACCCGGAACCAAATCAATTCTAAACTCAACTTCACGATCTGGAGGAATACCCGGTAATTCCTCTGGAAACACATCTACAAAATCTCTAACCACAGGAATGTCCTCTATCTTTCTTACAGGCTTTTGAGAATCAATTACATATATTAAATAAGATGCACACCCGCGGCTCATTAACTTATTAGCTTTCATCATAGATATTATTTTCACCGTTGACTCCTCTCTATCACCAATACATTAATAGTTTTCCTACCCGGTGCTCTTAACTGAATTAACTTCTTATTACATAGAATATGGGCTTCATGGTTTACCAACCAATCCATACCCAAAACTACATCAAACCCTCCTAACACCATAGGATATAGTTTAACAGGCAACCTATATCCTTCTAACTCAATATAACAACCATCAATCATACTACTAATCATCACAGATCTACCATTAGCAGTTTCAACTATAAAGGCTACCTCTAATGGTTGAATTTCACACGCAAGCATAGGATAAAAATCAACAGATACGAAACTTCCACTTGCACCAGAATCAAATAACATGTTAGCTGGAATTCCATTAACTAGAAATGTACCTGAGACTACATCTGGCAACGCTTTAGCCTCATTAGCTGACATAGAATAAGCTCGCCCTTTCGCCACACTCGACCCTTCTCCTAACCCTTTTATCGATCTAACCGGTTCAGGCTTTCCAACGGTTAATCTTGGACATTCACTACGAATATACCCCATTTCTCCACACTCATAACATCTACGAGGACTTTCACTACAATCATTGGCATAATGCCCCAACATCCCACATCTAAAGCAAGCCCTACCACCAATCATACATTCACCCTGGTGTAGCTTGCCACATTTCCCGCAACGTGGTAGCTCATTTCTGACATTCCTCTGGAACTGGCCCCTTCCAAACTTACCCTTCTTCCGAATACTTGGATTTTCAAATCTTCTTTGTATTACAGGTTCTTCATGCCTCTTTTTACTTCCATCAGGAGCAACATTACTACCATAAACTTCTTGATACATATCAGCTGCTAAGTTTACCGTCAACTGATCACTACTCGGAGCAGATGATCTAACCAACTTTCTAACCTCCTGAGGCAACCCCTGAGTGTACCTCAAGATTTTCTTTTCTTCAGGAACCACCAAGTGAGGCACCAACCGCGCCATCTCTTCAAACTTAGACGTGTATTCCCTATGGGACATATTAATCTCTATTCGATCCATCTCACCCTTCGGACAAAACTTATCCGATACTAACTTTCTAAATTCAGGCCATAACATTTTGTCAGTAGCCCCTCACCTAACGTCTGGATAATCGTATCCCACCAATACAAAGCCTCACCTACAAATGAGTGGGCTGCAAACTTTACTTTCTGATCCTCCCTACACTCACTCAACTTGATCACGGCTTCCATTTCACAAAGCCATTTATAAGTGGCTACCACATCCATAGCCCCAGAAAATCGTGGAGGATTACACTCTTTGAACTAACTATACGTAACTCCCTTCTTCTCGCTAGACCCCTCAGCTTTATCAACAATCCTACTTTCATCAGGTCTGGCTACATTCAAGGCTTTACGAACCTCCTCAGCAAATGCATCACGGAATTGCGGTCTCGTCATACTGAGCACCTATGTGCTCTATCAACATTTCCTTCCGAGGTTCCACCTTGCATTCTTTCACTTTCCCTCTCAACCATAACCTATTAAAACGAGATCAGGATTATTTGGTACTCGCATGTAAGTATATAACCAAAATACTATAAGTAAAGTAAATTATTAATAATGTTGGCCAAGTACTATTAATTGTTTACTTTACTTTTACTATTCCCATTATTCCTTCTCATGATAATCCCATCACCTTCTCTTGTTTAAATAAACTATTCCGTCTAGCTTTTCCTGCTGGCATATCTATTTTCTAGTTAAAGTCTAGTTATTATGACACTGGATCCCTTTAACTACTGCTCTGATACCTACCTGTGACGCCCTAAACCTGACAGGGCATCGGAGGCACGTCACGCAGTTGGATTAATATTTTAAACACAAATCAGGGCTTTCTACTTACAGCGGAAGACTTAAACAACATTATATATTAACCCAACTTTTAAAACATTTTACATATAATTGTATTTAATTATACATTGCCCTATTTACAGTATTAACAGGTCCTATATCCTATGCCAGCAGCTACTCCGGGATAGCATCCTCGTTCAGCTCATACTTGCTTTCCTCTATTATCAGAGGATCCCTCCTTACCTAGCACACACAACATACTCAAAACATCAGATAAACTGGTGAGTTTTACATTTTCATTAAAACATTAACAGCACCTTTACACACACAAGAGTTATATTTATATTGGCAATATTATAATTTCAACTTTTATCATTACTTTGTCCCACCGGACCTCTCCCCCCGAACGTCGGTTGCCCATATCCAGCAACTACCAGTTCCCCACATCCAGAAACATCGGTTGCCAACATCCAGCAACTACCAGTTTCCCACATCTAGAAACATCGGTTGCCCACATCCAGCAACTACCAGTTTCCCACATCTAGAAATTGTCAGTTTCACACATCCAGAAACTGAAGTTTCCCATACCCAGCAACTACTAGTTTCCCACATCCAGAAACTGAAGTTACTATCTCTCATCCAGTAGGATGCCAATTAATCATCTAGGGTCGTCACCATAAGATGTTCACAAAGCTGAGTGATCGTCATCACTCCTATCAAACTGTACAGTTTATACCCCCAGGCATCTTACCCTAACTGGCCTGTTGAGATTTACATCACTTTACCATTTCAAAAACATTTATTTTACTTATTGCCAATATTATCACATTCATTCACACCCCACACATTTTTTCTTTTAGTACCAGTTTTATCATATTTTCATTAATCATTACCCCCATCTAACCCATTGGAATCATTACCATCATGTAATGATTAACAATGTTCAGATGACCATCTTTTACACTCAACCTGACCCACTGAAATCATTACCATCACGTAATGATTAACAATGTTCAGGTAATCATTCGTTACCCCTACTTTTCCCCCTAACAGCTGAACTGTTACAAACATATCAACATCGCTATAACATTTCTGGTACTAAAACATTCAATTCATTTATCATTGTATGTGTGACAGCCTGAATGTTAAAAACCAAACATTTAAAAAGGGTTTAGAACTCACCTTATCAACTTCCTCACCACAGTCTACACAATTCACGTACACAAGGTAACTAGTCCTTCCTCTAATCAAGGTATATCTAAAGCAATAAACCTTGATTCAGTAAACTTATTCTTAAACAGGGCCCTCATGCGATTGAACACTTATGCGAATGAGCACCCACACGATTGGACCTATGCGGATGAACCATGTGACTGAACCTTCAGCCGTACAACTAGCCACTTATTCGCACGACTGAGTTCTGATTCGTACCCAGTGTTTACTCGTCTTCATTCGGCCTTCTAACCAGGCGACTGGGTTCCCAGTCGTACGACTGAACCTCCATTCGCACTCAGTCGCATGATTAGACTCTCATTTGTACGACTGAGGCATACGATTGAGCCCATTCGTCTGAAACGGATCAGCAACTGCGTTCTTGACGTTTTTGATCCAAACTCACTCAAAATTTGAGTTTTAACCATCCAAATTATGTTATATTCAAAACAAATCATATACACATCGTTTACAATGGTTGCGGACCATTATTTCATCAAAACTATACAAAACTTGGATCTGAATTCCCGGATTTTAATTTAGAAATGAACCAGACCAATTCAGTGATTTAAAACACGTTGTTGGATCAAATTCAACCATTTACACAGCTTATAACATCCCTAGATTGATAAGTAATATTCAAAACTTACCAAAACAGAGTTTAGCCTAGTCGATTGGCAAGAATAGGGGTGTTTGGGTGTAAAGAGAACAGGGGAATGAAGTAGATGTAGATAGAAATCTGCTTTTCATCTCCTTTCACCGCCTTACTTATTCACATGTGCAACATAACCGCCCTACACCCAGTCGCACGACTGAACCATTCGCATGACTTAATCGTGCGACTAAAGCTCATACGCCTATTATTCGTACGACTGAGTCTCAATCGCACGTAAGGGGTGCGACTGAAGTTCAGTCGCATATAAGTCATGCGATTGATCATTTAAACAATCAAACAAACTCAACTTAGTTGATTAATCATAACTATAATATAATTACAAGTCCGGATTTAGAAACCGGATGTTACATGGAACCCTTAGAACAGCGAAGCCTCAGACTGAGTACGAGGCATACCTCCGGAGATGCGGACACCCAGGATGGATATCCGTCACATCAAACGACACCAACGCTTCTGAGGACTCTTCCTCAACGACACCTTCCGGGAGCCGGACACGCTCCCAATCTCCACACGTTGCTGCTTCTTCTCACTCGCCTATCCCACCTATCGGGAATAGGGGAGCATGTGTTGTCACTCGTCCACGCAAGAGTGCTAGGCCTGGACCTTCAGTCTTATTTTGGATGCCACCTCCTCCTCCACCACCTGTTAGGACTCCTATATTTCCACCTCCGCCGTTTGAACCACTCCTACGCCACCCACATGATGAGCCCTGGATGCCACCGAGGCACAGTATGTATGACGGACCTACCGTACTGGCTGTTGATAGGTACTCCCAGTCTAGCCGCCGGGCAAGTGACATAGGACCCTCTGATGCAGCACTGGATGAGATCTTGAAGACCGTCCGTTGCCACGAGCTGACTCTTCAGCACGCTACCCGGACCTCCCAGTTTGCTCAATTCTAGGCTATGATGGCTTCATATGGGGTGCAGAGGTTGGAACAGGAATAGAAGAAGAAGAACTCTGGATGGCTGGGTTAGTTGAAGAAAAGGTGGATGTGAGAGTAGGGATGAGAAATAGGACTATCTGTCTTTAGACAGTTGAAGGAAACAATCTTGATAATGTTTGATACTATTATTATTACTGTTATGGGGGTAATGGCACCTTCCAAATTGTAAGAGCATGGCTCTGATTCAACTTGCTTGTTGATACTACTATCTCTATTTAACTATGAAACTACTTGTTTGGAATTAGGTTATTGGACTATTTATATTAACTTGCATTGTGTTAAGTTATGCTTTGAAATTTGTCTGTGCCCATTCTGATTGATTGTCTAAACCGATATGATATGCTTTGAATTGAACCTTGTAAGAATCACTTAGTTGGTTGTATATAAATATATATCGATATAAACCATGATTTCTCCCCCTGAGGCGAGGTATAATAGGGTAATGATGCATGAGCTATTCGAAACAAACTTTGAGATGCTAAACGAATCTATCTGTAAAACTATCAGAATGCCAACTAGGATGGTAACACAATTCGGGAGGCAAGGAGCTACAAGAGGCCGCCATGAGGAGGCCAGGCAAACGGGAAACCAACCTACCCCACCGGGAACTCCCGCAGAGAAAATGCTAACCAAGAGAATGACGAGAGGATGGCTAACGTGGTAGCACAACAAATTGCTAACGCCATCCCGACCATTATCGCTCAAATCAATGCTGATCAGAGTAATACAAATGGAAATGATGGAAGCAGAAGAGATTGGAAACAAAAAGGACCATAACGAAACCCAAGGACTTCTATGGCTGCGATAGAGACTTACAGGCGAGATGGAAGCTGTTTTTGATATGCGAATGCAAATGGACGAGATAAGCTGGATCGAATCGATGGACAAGCGCGTGGAGAATGCTGCAAATCGAATAAGCATCAAGTTCAAGAGCTTGCCCCATCAATCAACTTGAGAAGCTAGAGTCAGAATTCCTGGGTCTAGAAATGAAAGGTCCCAATTACACCGAGTACATCAATCGATTCTTAGCCCTATCTCGACTGGTTCCTCATCTGGTGACACCTGAATCTAAAGGCATGGCACGATTCATATGGGGGCTACATCCTAGAGTTAGGGGAATGGTCCGCTCCTCCAAATCCTTGACTTTACAATCTGCAGTTGACCTTACTAGCAGTTTGTCTGACGACCTAGTTAGGGCTGGATGGACTGAGCAAACTAGGGCTGATGAGAAGAGGAATTCTATTGGTGAGAAAAGAAAGTGGTTTGAAGTAAAGATAGCGGTTGGAAGTAGTAGCGGGTCAGGTAGAAAGAGTTTCAAAGGTGCGAGACGTGAAGATCAGGGAAGCAAGACCCGGAGACTGTACTCGAGGACAAGCCCGTTTTATAACAAGTGCAAACTACACCATCAAGGGGAATGTAACCCGATGCCGGTTTTAGATGCAAGAGGACAGGTCATTTAATCAAGGATTGTACTTACGCACCAGGAAAACAATGCTATGAATGTGGTGATCCAGGACACATGAGGAATAAGTGTCCTAAGCTGGGTAGAGACAAGGATGCCAAGCCCAACAAGCCTAAGGGAAGAGCATTCGTGATGGATCTGGCAGGAGCTCGAAAGGAACCCGATGTGGTTAACGGTACGTTCCTTGTAAACAACCATCCTGCTACTATTTTATTTGATACTGGAGCGACTGCTAGTTTTATCTCTAGTACTTTTAGACCCTTGATTGACCTAGATGCGTGTATCTTAGCCGATACGTTTACCGTTGAATTAGCTGATGGAAACATTTTAAAAACTAATGAAATCATCAAGGATTGCTCATTGAATCTAAATGGAAATACATTTAAAATAGATCTTATGCCCATTAAGTTAGGATGATTCGATGTGGTTGTTGGTATGGACTGGCTAGCTAAGAATAGGGTCGAAATTGTATGCGATGAACGCCTACTCAATATACCGTTGATCGACAAGGAAGTGTTAGTGGTGCAAGGAGAAAGGAGTAACACTTTATGCCCCATGATATCCCATTTAAAAGCTACCAAGAGCTTAAAGAAGGGACACTCAGCTTTCATAGTCTATGCGATGAAGACCAAAGAGGAGAAGAGGATTTCAGATATCACAATGGTTTCTGAATACCATGAAGTGTTTCCAAAAGACCTACCGGGACTTCCCCGAATCGACAAGTTGAGTTCCAAATAGATTTGCTGCCTGGCGCTGCACCGGTAGCCAAAGCGCCGTATCGACTCGGCCCTCCTGAAATGAAGGAACTGATGATGCAAATTCAAGAACTATTGGACAAAGGATTCATACGTCCGAGTGTCTCTCCATGGGGTGCCCCAGTGCTATTTGTGAAAAATAAGGATGGAACCTTGCATATGTGCATTGACTACCGGGAATTAAATAAGCTGACCATAAAGAACTGTTACCCTCTTCCGAGGATAGACGACCTATTTGATCAACTACAAGGAGCAAGCTATTTCTCCAAGATAGATTTCAGATCTGGCTACCACCAACTGAAGATAAGAGAAGAAGACATACCCAACGCGGCCTTCCGAACTAGGTATGGACACTATGAGCACTTAGTCATGCCCTTTGGACTGACTAATGCACCAGCAGCGTTCATGGACCTCATGAACCGTGTATGCCACCCTTATCTTGACAAGTTTGTGATCGTGTTCATACACGACATCCTAATCTACTCCGGTAGTAAGGAAGAGCACGAGAAGCATCTCAGACTAATTCTTGAGTTACTCAAGAATGAGCAACTATATGCCAAATTTTCTAAATGTGAATTTTGGATGCGAGAGATCCAATTTCTAGGGCATGTAGTAAATGAGAATGGGATTCAAGTTGACCCTTCCAAGATTGAAGCCATGAAGAATCGGAAGATTCCCGACACTCCCACTGAGATTAGGCATTCTAGGATTGGCCGGATACTACCGACGATTCATAAAGGACTTCTCACGGATTGTAAAACCCTTGACCGCGCTAACTATGAAGAACCAAGCCTTTGTGGGAACAAGAGCAAGATGAAGCATTTGATACGCTTAAGGAAAAGTTATGCAGTGCACCTATTCTGGCCCTTCCAGAAGGAGTCGAAGACTTCGTAGTCTATTGTGACGCTCACGTCAAGGGCTAGGATGCGTGCTAATGCAACGCAACAAGGTCATTGCCTATGCATCTAGACTGCTAAACGATCACGAGAGGAACTATACTACGCACGATCAGGAATTAGGTGTCATGGTGTTTGCTCTCAAAATGTGGAGGCACTACCTCTATGACATGAAGTGCGTCATTTACACTGACCATCGAAGTTTGCAACACATTCTTGACCAGAAGATGCTAAACATGTGTCAAAGAAGATGGGTTGAGCTGCTAAACGACTACGAGTGTGATATTCGTTACCATCCCGGTAAAGCCAATGTGGTGGCAGATGCCTTGAGCAGAAAGAAGAGAGAAAAACCTCTTCGTGTACGAGCCTTAAGGATAAGTATGTACACTGACCTAATTGCAAGGCTGAAAGAAGCACAAAGTGAAGCATTAAAGGAGGAAAATTTAGCAGGAGAAGGGTTAACTGGAATGGAAAAGCGATTTGAAACAGGAAAAGATGGTACATACAAGTGCGAAAGGAGAACGTGGGTGCCAAAGCATGGGGGAATTCGAGAGGTTATTCTCGACGAAGCTCACAAATCTAGGTACTCGGTTCACCCTGGAAGTGATAAAATGTACCAGGATTTAAAGGCATTTTCTGGTGGCCTGGAATCAAAAATCAATCGCTGTTTATGTCGGCAAATGTCTAAATTGTGCCATGGTAAAAGCTGAAAACCAAAAACAGTCAGGGACGTTACAGTAGCCCGAAATCCCAGAATGGAAATGGGATAACGTCAGGATGGATTTTGTTACTATGTTACCCTGAACGTCTAGAGGTCATGATGCTATTTGGGTAATAGTGATAGCCTAACTAAATCAGCTCACTTCTTGCCAATTCGGGAAGATTATGACATGTCAAGACTGGATCAACTATATATCAATGAAATAGTGGCTAGGCATGGTGTGCCACTATCAATAATCTCCGACCGTGATAGCCGTTTCACTTCGTGTTTCTGCAAATCACTCCAACAAGCCTTAGGAACCATTCTGGACTTAAGCACTACTTACCACCCGCAAACTGACGGTCAAAGCGAAAGGACTATTCAAACTTTTGAAGATATGCTGAGAGCTTGCGTGATTGACTTTGGTGGGAACTGGGATAACCATCTCCCGTTGGTGGAGTTCTCCCATAATAAATGTTACCATGCATGTAAGGCCCCCCGTTCCCGGGCACCTCACAGTTGGTCGTCATCACCCATAAAACATCCATTTAATATAACTTAATAAAAATCTTGCAGCGGAAACTTTGAATTTACTATAAATGCTTTTGCAAAGTAATACAACACCCATTACAAAATATCGTTTGTTTGCATTACAATACAAAAACATTAACAAAAGAATGCCATCCCAAAAGAGCTGAGTAGCCGCCTCGTGCCATCCTCAGCAACACTACCTGCCAACTGGAAAACACATAAAAGTCAGCGTTGCTGAGTGAGTTCTAGTTTTATAATAAAACATACTTTTACTTATTTAAAAGTATCCTTTCGTGCATGCGTTCATACATCATACGTACACAGAGATAATATTCATTATTATCTTCATCATTAGTTATACATCGTTATCTTTAACTTCTCGTATGGATTCTGTCAGGCTTTACCCACTTCATAGCACTTGGCTATGATTACTGTGGTCGAATGACAAGAATCCCGTTCATACTTACTTGCACATTGAAAGGTGAATTGTACCAATACCATATGCTACACCCCGATCGTTATTAGCTACCGGGCCGAAGTCAACATATGATCAACAAAACGTATGCCATGGTACTAGAGGTAAGCGGTAGAGGTACCATGACCATGGTCAATCACAAAGAAGGACCAATCGCGTTATTCAATGCTTGCAAGACATAATTCGTTCGTTCATTAATGCATGTATTCATCATCATTCTTCTTTTCGTTCATTCGTTAATACATGCATTCATCATCATGTTCCTCTTTCATTATCTTTCACTTTACGTTACATAATACTTCATTAGTTCATTCTCGTTATTCGTAAAGTTTCGGAAAGATAAGCATACACAATTACAAGGAACATACACACTCATCATACATTCATCATCATACATTCATCATCATACATAGCATCGTACCATACTTAACAATATTTTATTAATAATTTGTCAACAATAATAATACACTGATAATAATATCAGTAATAATAAGGGTTAATCATAATCATCATTACATGCATGAAACATCATCATTTATTAACCGTAGTCAACCCTGGTCAAAACCTCGAACTTCGGATTTGCAGGAAATTTCTGTAAAATTCTAAGTGTTCTGGACGTTTGAGCCCTGTTGGGCGTATAAGCCCTCTGGGCGTATGAGCCTGTTAGGCGTAAGAGCACTGCTGGTCGTATGAGCCCTATTGGACTTTTCATCTTATACTTAGAAATATCATCTGGTCATACGACCACACTGTTGGTCGTATGAGCACTATTGGTCGTACCATCCCATACTTAGAAAAATATATCACCTGGTCATACGACCACACTGTTGGTCGTATGAGCAACCTGGACATGTATCTAATTCATACTCCAAATCCCAAACATCATAATGCCTAGTTCTAAACATGCTCACATGATTCTAGGCAAAGCTTAACATAAACACATACATTCATACATTCAATCATACGGGTATAAAATCCAAGTTTTATACAAACATACTTACATGCATTTTCCAGCCCCAAAGCGTTTAAAAAACAGGTAAAAAGGGGGTCTAGAACTCACCTTAGTTGTTTTCTTCGAATTTACACCCTTCACCCGAGCTGTTCAAAAGGTTCTAACACCTAGGAATCCTTTAAACACGCATTCAAACACATATACACACACATAAGCACATAACCGAGGCTAATTTAGCCAAGAACAACTAACAAAAACATTAAACCTTACCTAAAAATCGAACTCTTCTTCTTGTTCTTCAAAATCCGAAAGTTTTCTCTGCTTTTGTGCTTTCTCTCTCTAAAAATATCAAATGATAGGAAATGCAGGCAACATGGGCGGCCATGCCTCCCTTTTTGTACAAAATAAATAACAACTTTGCCCATTTGGCACTTTTGGTCCCTACTTTTTAGTTGCTTTTTATTTTCTTTTCTTTTCTTCCTTTTTCTTTTATTTCTTGCTAAAAAAATACGGGTGTTACAAGTCCACCCCCTTATATAGGTTTCGTCCCCGAAACCTGTTATTCATCAAACAGATGTGGGTAGTGCTGTCTCATTTCTTCTTCAGTCTCCCACGTAGACTCGGATCCCTTCCTGTGCTACCACTGTACACGCACAAGAGGAACCACTTTATTTCTCAACCTCCTCCTTACGATCAATGATTGCCACTGGTTGCTCAACGTAATTGAGCCGCTCATCCACCTCGATATCCTCCAGCGGTACAACCATGTCTTCATTAGCTAAGCACTTTCTCAGATGAGATACATGGAATGTGGGATGAATTCCACTTAACTCATCTGGCAATTCAAGTCGATAGGCCACCTCACCTACCCGTGCGACAATACGGAAAGGTCCTATGTATCTCGGGCTTAGCTTACCTCGTTTCCTGAATCTAATGATTCCTTTCCAAGGTGAGACCTTCAACATAACTCGGTCACCAACCTTGAACTCTATCGGTCTTCGCCTCTTGTCAGCATACGACTTTTGCCTATCTTTCGCCGCCTTCATAAAGGCTTTGATCTTTTCCAATTTCTCAGTCGTTGCTTCAACCACCTCAACACCTCCCAACTCTTTCTGCCCAATGTCACCCCAACATACGGGCGTCCTACACCTCCTCCCGTATAGCATCTCGTAAGGTGGCATGCCAATGCTGGCGTGATAACTGTTGTTGTACGAGAATTCTGCTAACGGCAGGTGGTTGTCCCAACTTCCTCCAAAGTCGATCACGCACGCCCGAAGCATGTCTTCGAGGGTTTGGATCGTCCTCTCAGACTGACCGTCTGTCTGAGGGTGATATGCTGTACTAATGTGTAGTCTCGTCCCCATTGCATCGTGAAATCTCTTCCAAAACTTAGAGGTAAACCGGGTGTCGCGATCAGACACAATAGACACCGGTACACCATGACGAGCTACAATTTCTTTGATGAACAGATCCGCCAATCTTTCAGATGAGTACGTTTCGCGGATCGGTAGGAAGTGGGCACTCTTTGTCAAGCGGTCAACTATCACCCATATGGCATCATACCCTTTGGGGTACGTGGTAACTTCGTGATGAAATCCATGGTGATATGTTCCCACTTCCACTCGGGTATATCCAATGGTTGGATCTTCCCGTAGGGCTTCTGGTGTACCGCCTTCACTTGTAAGCAAGTCAAGCACTTACTTACGTACTCCACTACGTCGCGTTTCATACCCGGCCACCAATAGTCTTTCTTCATATCGTGGTACATTTGGGTAGCACCGGGGTGAATAGAGTATCGGGTCTTATGGGCCTCGTCCATAATTCTTCCACGTAGATCCCCGTATCGAGGAATCCACATTCGCCCAAATCGGGTCCTAATACCAAGAGTGTTCTCACCCAATTCCGTAACTAGACCTCTCATCCTTTCGGAGTTAAGACGATCTTCTTTCAAAGCCTCGTCTTGGAACTCCTTAACTTGTGTCATCACATCAGGGGTCATGATCAGCTGATAAGCCTTCACCCGAATCGGCTCAGGCCGTTCCCTTCGGCTAAGGGCATCGGCCACCACGTTGGCCTTGCCCGGATGGTAATGGATTTCGCAATCATAATCCTTTATTAGTTCCAACCATCGCCTCTGCCTCATGTTAAGATCTTTCTGCTCGAAGAAGTACTTCAAGCTTTTGTGGTCGGTGAAGATTGTGCACTTCGTCCCGTATAGATAGTGCCGCCAAATCTTCAACGCGAAAACCACCGCAGCTAATTCTAGATCATGTGTGGGATAGTTGACTTCGTGGATCTTCAGTTGTCGAGATGCATAGGCTATGACCTTTCCGCGTTGCATCAATACGCAACCTAGCCCAGAATAGGATGCATCCGAATAGACCACTAAGTCTTCATTCCCCTCGGGCAAAGTCAAAACAGAAGCTTGTGTTAGTCTTGTCTTCAACTCCTCGAAAGCCGTCTCCTGCTCTCGACCCCACACGAATTTCACGTCCTTACGAGTCAATTTTGTCAAAGGTGAGGCTATCTTTGAAAAGTCTTGAATAAATCTCCTATAATAGCCCGCCAATCCCAAGAAGCTACGAATCTTGGATGGCGTCTTTGGTGATTTCCATTGCATCACAGCCTCAACCTTTGCTGGGTCCACCATGATTCCCTCCGCATTTACCACGTGACCCAGAAATTGCGCCTCGCGTAGCCAGAAAGCACATTTGGAGAACTTAGCATACAGTTTCTCCCTTCTCAAAGTCTCCAATACTTCCCGAATGTGACCGGCATGCTCTTCTTCGCTCCTTGAATAAATCAGGATATCATCGATGAACACAATCACTGATTTATCTAACATTGGCCGACACACTCGGTTCATCAAGTCCATAAAAGCAGCTGGGGCGTTAGTTAGACCAAATGACATAACGAGAAACTCATAGTGTCCATAACGCGTACGGAAAGCTGTTTTAGGAATGTCCTGCTCCTTTACCTTCAATTGATGGTAGCCAGATCGAAGATCTATCCTTGAGAACCAGCTGGCACCCTGGAGCTGGTCGAACAAGTCATCGATCCTCGGTAACGGATACCGATTCTTTATGGTCAACTTGTTCAATTCACGGTAGTCGATACACATTCTCATGCTACCGTCCTTCTTTTTCACAAATAAGACCGGGGCACCCCAAGGAGAGATACTCGGTCTAATGAAGCCCTTGTCAAGCAACTCCTGCAGTTGCTCCATCAACTCCTTCATCTCCGTAGGAGCTAATCGATACGGTGCCTTGGCGATAGGTTGGGCACCGGGTATTAAGTCAATTTGAAATTTGATTTCACGGTCAGGTGGCAATCCCGATAAGTCTTCCGGGAACACTTCTGGAAACTCACACACAACCGGAACGTCAGATAGTTGTGGTGTTGGTGTTTCCACATCCTTCACATAACATAGGTAGGCATTGCACCCACGCCTCATACACTTCCCCGCCACCGCCATCGAAATCACATTCGGAATCACCGTTACCCGATCACCGTATATTGTCACCAGACTTCCGTCAGATGCCGTCAATCTAATCATCTTCATTCGACAAACGATATTCGCTTCATAGGTTGCCAACCAATCCATCCCTAGTACTACATCAAATCCACCTAGCGGCATCATATGTAATCTAGCAGCAAACCTATGACCCTCTAATTCTATGGTACAGTCCTCTATCACATCAGTAACTCTAGTGGACTTAC
The DNA here is from genome assembly GCA_024085815.1 of Flaveria linearis. Taxonomy (NCBI): domain Eukaryota; kingdom Viridiplantae; phylum Streptophyta; class Magnoliopsida; order Asterales; family Asteraceae; genus Flaveria; species Flaveria linearis. Next base: position 56,961,241 of record CM044003.1, on the reverse strand, counting down.
CAATAGCAGTTTCTACATAAAAAGGCTCACTAATGCATTTACTACTAACAGGCAATTTAGCACAAAAAGTAGCAGAAATGAAACTTCTACTAGCACCAGAATCAAATAACACAGAAGCAAGGGTTTGATTTACTAGAAACGTACCTGACACAACGTCGGGGTCGTCCTAGCCTCTTCCTGCGTCATAGTGAAAGCCCTGGCGCTTGCTCTCGGACCTTCACTTCCCGTCTTCTTTACCCCTGAAGCCTCAGCCCTCGGCTTCTTACAGTCCCTGCTCATATGGCCACTTTCTCCACAGTTAAAGCACTTGCCCATCCGGCAATCTTTTGATATGTGCCCTGTCTTCCCGCACTTAAAGCAGAGGTTGGATCCCCATTTGCACTCCCCTGAGTGCTCCTTTCCACACTTACCACACTTCCTCACCCCAGCTCCCGTCACGACCACATGGTGATCATCCGCCCTCGCCTTCTTGTTACTCGTTGAAGTATCACCCCGACCAAATCTTTTCCCCTGCCAGTTCCTCTCTCCACTTCCTTTCTTGCTACCCTCAGCCTTTACCAACGCAGCCTGTTCATCGAATAACCTTCCCGCCAAATCCACTGCTGACCTGAAAGTGCTTGGTCGGGCAGAAATCAAGTGCCAACGAATTTCAGCTGGCAACCCCTGGATATACCGGTTGATCTTTCGAGACACCGGCGTCACCTGCTCTGGCACCAACAGCGCCAACTCGTTAAACTTGGTGGTGTATTGTTGGTGGGTCATCGTCCCCGCCTCCAACTGCAGGAACTCTCTCTCAATTCTATCCATTTCCAGACGAGGACTGAATTCCTCGATCACCAGCCTTTTTAACTCAGCCCACTTCATCTTCCCTATAGCCCTGCTACCCTCGGCTTGGACTATATTTTTCCACCAGCATAAAGCCGACCCTGTGAAAGAGTGGGTAGCAAACTTCACTTTCTTGTCCTCCTGGCAATCACTAATATCGAGGATAGCTTCCATTTCCATCACCCACTGGTGAGCATCAGTAGCAGTACCAGAACCATCAAAAGTTGGGGGCTTGCACCTCATGAATGCCCCATAGTTACAACCCCGGGCTGTCTCCCGTAACTGTTCTTCTTCCTCTTCCTCTTCATCACCGGATAATACTGTTTCTGCTTCTGTCTGTTGCTGTCTACCCGAGGACCGATTCCTTCCTCGTCTCTCATCATTACGTACTGCCTTTATCACCTCGGTCACTACAGACGGTAAGATCGTCTGCATGACCTGATGTACTTCCTCAACTACTGCCTCTTTTACCGAGGCTCTCAAATTCGCGCTTTCGTCTGCCTCCTCCTGATGAGGAGTCTCGTTTTCCTCACGAACTACTTTCTCTGTCCTAGGTCTTCCTCGCGTGTTACGCGGTTCATCACCACGTCCACCGCCACGGGAAGCTTTAGATGATCTACCACCGACCATCTTCTATCACACTGGAAGATTTAAACACCAACACGGTCATTCAAGGAAATAGCTCAGTTTATGTCAAGTATAGTAAGTCCCTAATTACAGTGGCCAGTTGTGATTAGCCACTTACTCTACTCTTCACACCCTGAGCATTACCTGTCCTGACTACATTAGTATCTAAGTCTAACAGTACACATAAACACATAACATGCGCACGTAACACTGGTTAACTTTCAAGAAAATACTTGATGGCACGCAACTACTCAGATGGCATTCTCTTCCTTTTTGTCCCATTTTCAGTTTAAGTTTAGGTTTATTTTAAAAAAATTTACCCATTTCACTTAAACTTTGGCTCTGATACCAACTTGTAAGGCCCCCCGTTCCCGGCACCTCACAGTTGGTCTTCATCACCCATAAAACATCCATTTAATATAACTTAATAAAAATCTTGCAGCGGAAACTTTGAATTTACTATAAATGCTTTTGTAAAGTAATACAACACCCATTACAAAATATCGTTTGTTTGCATTACAATACAAAAACATTAACAAAAGAATGTCATCCCAAAAGAGCTGAGTAGCCGCCTCGTGCCATCCTCAGCAACACTACCTGCCAACCGGAAAACACATAAAAGTCAGCGTTGCTGAGTGAGTTCTAGTTTTATAATAAAACATACTTTTACTTATTTAAAAGTATCCTTTCGTGCATGCGTTCATACATCATACGTACACAGAGATAATATTCGTTATTATCTTCATCATTAGTTATACATCGTTATCTTTAACTTCTCGTATGGATTCTGTCAGGCTTTACCCACTTCATAGCACTTGGCTATGATTACTATGGTCGAATGACAAGAATCCCGTTCATACTTACTTGCACATTGAAAGGTGAATTATACCAATACCATATGCTACACCCCGATCGTTATTAGCTACCGGGCCGAAGTCAACATATGAACAACAAAACGTAAGCCATGGTACTAGAGGTAAGCGGTAGAGGTACCATGACCATGGTCAATCACAAAGAAGGACCAATCGCGTTATTCAATGCTTGCAAGACATAATTCGTTCGTTCATTAATGCATGTATTCATCATCATTCTTCTTTTCGTTCATTCGTTAATACATGCATTCATCATCATGTTCCTCTTTCATTATCTTTCACTTTACGTTACATAATACTTCATTAGTTCATTCTCGTTATTCGTAAAGTTTCGGAAAGATAAGCATACACAATTACAAGGAACATACACACTCATCATACATTCATCATCATACATTCATCATCATACATTCATCATCATACATAGCATCATACCATACTTAACAATATTTTATTAATAATATTGTCAACAATAATAATACACTGATAATAATATCAGTAATAATAAGGGTTAATCATAATCATCATTACATGCATGAAACATCATCATTTATTAACCGTAGTCAACCCTGGTCAAAACCTCGAACTTCGGATTTGCAGGAAATTTCTGTAAAATTCTAAGTGTTCTGGACATTTGAGCCCTGTTGGGCGTATAAGCCCTCTGGGCGTATGAGCCCTGTTAGGCGTAAGAGCACTGCTGGTCGTATGAGCCCTATTGGACTTTTCATCTTATACTTAGAAATATCATCTGGTCATACGACCACACTGTTGGTCGTATGAGCACTATTGGTCGTACCATCCCATACTTAGAAAAATATATCACCTGGTCATACGACCACACTGTTGGTCGTATGAGCAACCTGGACATGTATCTAATTCATACTCCAAATCCCAAACATCATAATGCCTAGTTCTAAACATGCTCACATGATTCTAGGCAAAGCTTAACATAAACACATACATTCATACATTCAATCATACGGGTATAAAATCCAAGTTTTATACAAACATACTTACATGCATTTTCCAGCCCCAAAGCGTTTAAAAACAGGTAAAAAGGGGGTCTAGAACTCACCTTAGTTGTTTTCTTCGAATTTACACCCTTCACCCGAGCTGTTCAAAAGGTTCTAACACCTAGGAATCCTTTAAACACGCATTCAAACACATATACACACACATAAGCACATAACCGAGGCTAATTTAGCCAAGAACAACTAACAAAAACATTAAACCTTACCTAAAAATCGAACTCTTCTTCTTGTTCTTCAAAATCCGAAAGTTTTCTCTGCTTTTGTGCTTTCTCTCTCTAAAAATATCAAATGATAGGAAATGCAGGCAACATGGGCGGCCATGCCTCCCTTTTTGTACAAAATAAATAACAACTTTGCCCATTTGGCACTTTTGGTCCCTCCTTTTTAGTTGCTTTTTATTTTCTTTTCTTTTCTTCCTTTTTCTTTTATTTCTTGCTAAAAAATATACGGGTGTTACAATGCAAGTATCAATGCAGCTCCGTATGATGTCGGTCACCCTTGAGTTGGAAAGAAATTGGAGATAGCCAAGTATTGGGACCCGATATTGTATTGGAGACCACCGATAAGATTTTCAAAATCAAGGAGCGTCTACGGGCAGCAAGGGACCTTCAGAAGAAATACGCTGACAGGAGACGAAAACCATTAGAGTTTCAGGTAGGTGATAGAGTAATGCTGAAGGTAGCACCATGGAAGGGAACCGTGAGGTTTGGAAAAAGAGGAAAGTTAAGCCCGAGATACATGGGACCATTCGAAATACTTGCAAGAATTGGTCCTGTGGCTTACAAATTGAAACTGCCTCAGAAGATAAGTTATATACACGACACCTTCCATGTGTCAAACTTGAAGACGTGCCTGGTAGACAAAACCTTGGAGCTACCGTTGAAGGAGACAAGAATCAATGATAAACTGAACTTCGTGGAAGAACCCATAGAGATCAGGGACCGCTAGGTTAAGCAACTCAGGCGAAGCCGCATACCAAAGGTCAAGGTTAGATGGAACTCGAGACGAGGACCGGAATTCACTTAGGAACATGAAGATGAGATGAGAAAGAATTACCCGCATCTCTTCAAACCCGTTCAGATTCTAATCGAAGCTAAAATTTCGGGACGAAATTTCCTAAACGGTGGGAGAATGTGACAACCGGTCCCAAGGTCACTATTCTAAAGCCTAATTTAATTGCATCATTTCCAATCTTATGAGTACTAATAATAGAAACAATTTAACTATATCAATAATATTAGAATCACCATTTGTTATTTGATCCATTTTTATGATTCTATGTGATTTTTATAAATTTTAGTTATTTCAAGTCTTATTTTTTAGAAACTTAGTTCCCGGGAATGTTGATTAGTCACCCTAACTAGAATTCAAAGTCCTAATTGAAACAATTAACATGTGTGCACATACACACATTAATTTTCGGCTTAGGCATGCATAATCATGCAAGACACATCAACTAATTAAAAACTTTTACCATCTAAAATACTACACTACATAACAAATTAACACTACCTATTATTTATCTACATTAAAATTTAATCTAAAACCCCCACTAATTGACAAAACTTTGCCGCCCCCTTGCCCTCAATGAAATCTCTTGCTTGCCACTACACACCACCATCTCTATCACCCATTCCCTTCTCATGCATTCTCCATTTGCAAGACCAACTCCACTCTCACTTTCTCCACTCTCTCTCTCGGTTCTCTCCTAAAAACCCACACACAACCATCACAAACTCTCTCATTTCAGCTCCAAAATTGCGAACAACAACAACACTAGCATCGGCCAAGCTTCAAACCGCAAGAAGGTGACCATTGTGTGAGCTTTTGGTGCTTGGAACTTGCAAACCCATGCTTTCCAGCCTTCATCCGAGATTCTACAGCCAATTCCAAGGAGTTTCTGTCCATCCACGACCATCAACACCCTCCAAACCGTGAGTTACATCATGTGTAAGCTCCATGTTGTCGGTTTTGGTCATTCCTCATGTTTTCTTCATTTTTCACCTAAAAACCTTACCTTTCCTTGTTGTAGCAGAAACTTCTCACCATTAGTTTGTTCTTGAGGAGTTCCCAATGTTCTTGAAGGCATAGCACATGATATGATAGTTATTCTAATGGGTAGAACCCGATTTACCTATTGAAAACCCTATTTTTGTGTTTTTGCACCATCTAACATGTGTACCTTGTAACCTTTGGAAACAAAACTTGTAACCTGCTTTTTAATAGTTCATAAGACTTCTAATAACCTGTTTATGGGTAAGTTATGTGGTCAAAAGGTAATTAAATGGATTTTTAAGTAAAAACGGGTACTAACCGGGTGATGTTTTTTAGGAAAATCTAAGAAATATGAGTATAAAGTTAAAAATTATAAAAACCATTTTATTTCAGAAGGTTAAGTGAGAAAATAACTTATGAAGTAGAAAAGTTGGTCAAACGAGCTTTTAAATGGTCAAATTCGGTTTTTAACTGGTTAAACGTAAAAACGAGTCTTTCAACCATTAGAGGCAAATTTTATTATTTAAAGGGTCAGAAATTATAAAAATGTATTTAAAAAGTTAGCTACTGGTCCAAGACTCAAAAACATGAAAACTCATGGGTAACCATTTAAAACCCTTTGGTTTTACCGTAACCGGGAACGTTAAACGCGTAATTAATAAACCGAACCCGTAATGTGAAAATTTGTGTATATTTTCTTAAAAATAAGTTAGTTTAAGGTTATGAACCTGATTTTTTGTTATAAAATCCATCTGATGCAAGAAACCAAACTTGAGGGTAGAAACTGTCAATTTTGAAACTTTAGGGGCTAAACTGTAAAATTTTGCCAAACTTCATAACCCACTCAAATGAGCCCTTTAGTCACTTGAATAGCATATTTACCATATATTCTTGACTTAATAATGTAAAAGTTCTTGATTGTATGAGAAACCTTGACTTTCCATAAAAAGAAACTTCTTATGCAAACCCTAATCGAATCAAAGCCGAATCCGACAAACTAAGACTTAGACACTCTTGTTGCACCTTAAATAGGTTTAGAGTAGTAGCTAATCACTTAATATATTCATGTTAGGGTGATAGACTTGAGATATTCCCAGCACACGAAGAGTTTCTTTTGCTTAACACCTAAGGTGAGTTCTAGTGATCCCCTTTTACTTGTTGTTTTTGGGATGAAACATGCTCTGTTGTTTTATGAACTATGATTGTGCTTTACTTGATGCTTGTATGTGGGACTTATGGATACCTGCTGATACTTATACCATGATCATTAATTCTTTCGTGAACCGCTTGTTTTATGTGGATAGATCTATTTGGGGAATCCCCCACACACAGTGGCTCCCGCTACAAGGAGGTGCCCCACTGAGATCCTGAGGGGTCGTTTCTGGCATGTGACAGGTTTTCTTAAGGAACTATGGTGAATCATCTGGGCATGTACGGTTCACTGGTTTGGGGCTCAATTCTCCCCTCTGGGGTTAACCGGTAAAACGTAACTTTAGAAGAGGCTAACGGGGACTGAGTGCAGGGTTGATTATGATACTCCCATGATATTGAAACTATGATTCTTTCCTTTTTATCAAATGACGATTTTGTTAAACACATTTGTTTTTAGACTTTAAGCACTTAAATTCACCAACTTTTTAGTTGACACAATTTCTTTTTGAGCATGTTTAAGGTAATCCATGAAGAGATCTTAGCTATTGTTGAAGACCTAGACCTATCCCCAAGACCATGACATTGGCTTAATTTTGCTTATTGAACGATTTGAATGATTGAAAACTTCTGTTAAACAATACAATCTGTTTTTATGTCGACTGTATAACTAATTTGGGGGCTAGATCTGTTTCTTGCCCCGGTACCTTTTGAAACTTTAAATGTCATGTGATATTCTCTCCTTTGAGCTCTTGTATAGGTTTGTTTCCGCTGCCATATATTGTTGCTAGTCTGTGACATCCCACCCTACCTGGGCCTGGGGTGTGACAGATTGGTATCAGAGTCAAAGATTGTAGAGAAATCGGGAATACCATAGTGGACCTTAGGCTACAACCCTGATACCCTGGGACTGTCATTGTAGGGAGTGTTAGAATGATCAGGTCGGGTAAATTATTGATTACACTTGATCAACGTAATCATGAATTTACCGGACGTGTAATTTCCATCACGAACCTTTAGTTAATGTTTGGACTTTTCTGATTCACGTTGATGATTTTGAAACTTATTTTAAAAAAGGGATTTAAATGACTTCTATGATGAACTATGCTATCATACACTATTTAGAAAGACTATTAACTCAATGCCATTAACAAATGATGTATTGGGATATCTGATACTATTTGATGAGACTATTGATTTTGATATCACTAACAAATGATATGTTGGAATATCTGATGCTACTGCCATTACTACTATTACTAGTACTATCGTTACAATCATGAGCTATGAGAAACCAAATTACTCATGATGTTTCTATACAGGGCACAAGGACTATGGCAGACAAAGGTAAGGCGCCCGCACACCCAGACAATGAGACTACCCCTACTGGAACCCTTAGAAGAGTGAAGCCTCAGACTGAGTACGAGGAATACCTCCAGAGATGCGGACACCCAGGATGGATATCCGTCACATCTGAGGACTCTTCCTCAACGACACCTTCTAGGAGCCGGACACACTCCCAATCTCCACACGTTACTGCTTATGCTCACTCACCTATCTCACCTATCAGGAATAGGGGAGCACGTGTTGTCACTCGTCCACCAAGAGTGCTAGGCCTGGACCTTCAATCTCATTTTGGATGCCACCTCCTCCTCCACCACCTGTTAGGACTCCTATACCTCCACCTCCACCGTTTGACCCACTCCTACGCCATCCACATGATGAGCCCTGGATGCCACCGAGGCACGGTATGTATGACGGACCTAGCGTACTGGCTGTTGATAGGTACTCCCAGTCTAGCCGTCGGGCAAGTGATGTAGGACCCTCTGATGTAGCACTGGATGAGATCTTGAAGACCATCCATTGCCACGAGCTGACTCTTCAGCACGCTACCTGGACCTCCCAGTCTACTCAATTCAAGGCTATGATGGCTTCATATGGGGTGCAGCGGTTGGAACAGGAACAAAAGAAGAAGAACTTTGGATGGCTGGGATGGTTTAAGAAAAGGTGGATGTGAGAGTAGGGATGAGAAATGGGACTATCTGTCTTTAGACAGTTGAAGGAAACAATCTTGATAAATGTTTGATACTATTATTATTACTGTTATGGGGGTAATGGCACCTTCCAAATTGTAAGAGCATGGCTCTGATTCAACTTGCTTGCTGATACTACTATCTCTATTTAACTATGAAACTACTTGTTTGGAATTAGGTTATTGGACTATTTATATTAACTTGCATTGTGTTAAGTTATGCTTTGAAATTTGTCTGTGCCCATTCTGATTGATTGTCTAAACCGATATGATATGCTTTGAATTGAACCTTGTAAGACTCACTTAGTTGGTTGTATATAAATATATATGTATATACACCATGATTTCTCCCCCTAAGGTGAGGTATAATAGGGTAATGATGCATGAGCTATTCGAAACAAACTTTGAAAATCCTTCTTTCTACATGTAAAAACCTCTTTTAGACACTTTTTTGGAAACCCTCTCAAACAAGGGTCATAACCTGCTCAAAAATAACTTTTAAACACCCCAACAATCTGATTTTTCAGTTAAATGAAGTTTTGATAATGTTTAAACTCAAGTTACAATGATTTACACATGTGTAATGGTTGGTTATGACATTTTTTATATATTTGAAGTCTATGGATGTGTAGAACAACTAGGCCATGATTTGGGACTGTTATTTCAGAAAGTTTTGATGAATATTAATCTATGAAATAAAGGACATGTTGTGATTAGATCCATTTTAGTCACTTTCGGGACCCGAAAACATGGTAAAATTACATAAAAACAAGAAAACTTAGACTTTAAACTTTTTGAAAAGAATTCCAGGCTTAATAAGGTTTAATAAAGTTTTCTGGAGTTTATGGGTAAGTTATGTGGTCAAAAGGTAATTTAAATGGATTTTTAAGTAAAAACGGGTACTAACCGGGTGACGTTTTTGAGGAAAATCTAAGAAATATGAGTATAAAGTTAAAAATTATAAAAACCATTTTATTTCATAAGGTTAAGTGAGAAAATAACTTATAAAGTAGAAAAGTTGGTCAAACGAGCTTTTAAATGGTCAAATTCGGTTAAAAAGGCGTTTTAACTGGTTAAACGTAAAAACAAGTCTTTCAACTATTAGAGGCAAATTTTGTGATTTAAAGGGTTGGAAACTTATAAAATGTCTTTAAAAAGTTAGCTACTGGTCCAAGACTCAAAAACATGAAAACTCATGGGTAACCATTTAAAACCCTTCGGTTTTACCGTAACCGGGAACGTTAAACGCGTAATTAATAAACCGAACCCATAATATGAAAATTTGTGTATATTTTCTTAAAAATAAGTTATTTTAAGGTCATGAACCTGATTTTTCATTATAAAAGCCATCTGATGCAAGAAACCAATCTTGAGTGTAGAAAGTGTCAATTTTGAAACTTCAGGGGCTAAACTGTAAAATTTTGCCAAACTTCATAACCGAGTCAAATGAGCCCTTTAGTCACTTGAATAGCATATTTACCATATATTCTTGACTTAATAATGTAAAAATCCTTGATTGTATGAAAAACCTTGACTTTCCATAAAAGGAAACTTCTTATGCAAACCCTAATCGAATCAAAGCCAAATCCGACAAACTAAGACTTAGACACTCTTGTTGCACCTTAAATAGGTTTAGAGCAGTAGCTAATAACTTAATATATTCATGTTATGGTGCTAGACTTGAGATATTCCCGGTACATGATGAGTTTCTTTTGCTTAACACCTAAGGTGAGTTCTAGTGATCCCCTTTTACTTACTGTTTTTGGGATGAAACATGCTCTATTGTTTTATTGACAATGATTGTACTTTACTTGATGCTTGTATGTGGGACTTATGGATACCTGTTCATACTTATATCATGATCATTAATTCTTTCGTGAACCGCTTGTTTTATGTGGATAGATCTATTTGGGGAATCCCCCACACATAGTGGCTCCCACTACAGGGAGGTACCGCACTGAGATCCTAAGGGGTCGTTTGTGGCATGTGACAGGTTTTGTTAAGAAACTATGGTGAACCATCCGGGCAGGTACGGTTCACTGGTTTGGGGTTCAGTTTTCCCCTTTGGGGTTAACCGATAAACACAACTTTAGAAAAGGCTAATCGGGACTGAGTGCAGGGTTGATTATGATACTCCCACGATATTGAAACTATGATTCTTTCCTTTTTATCAAATGATGATTTTGTTAAGCACATTTGTTTTTAGACTTTAAGCACTTGAATTCACCAACTTTTTAGTTGACATAATTTCTTTTTGAGCATGTTTCAGGTAATCCATGAAGAGATCTTACCTATTGTTGAAGACCTAGACCTATCCCCGAGACCATGGCATTGGCTTAATTTCGCTTATTGAACGATTTGAATGATTGAAAACTTTTGTTAAACAATACAATCTGTTTTTATGATGACTGTATAACTAATTTGGGGGCTAGATCTGTTTTTGCCCCGGTACCTTTTGAAACTTTAAATGCCATGTGATATTCTCTCCTTTGAGCTCTTGTATTGGTTTGTTTCCGCTGCCATATATTGTTGCTAGTCTGTGACGTCCCACCCTACCTGGGCCCGGGGTATGACATCGGATCCCTTTCTGTGCTTCCGCTATACGCGCACAAGTGGAACCACTTTATTCCTCAACCTCTTCTCTTTGCGGTCAATGATTGCCACTGGTTTCTCCATATAATTGAGTCATTCATCTACCTCAATGTCTTCCAGCTGTACAACCACGTCCTCGTCTGTCAAACATTTCCTCAGATGAGATACGTGGAATGTCGGATGAGTTCCACTCAACTCTTCTGGTAACTCCAGTCTATATGCCATCTCTCATACTTGAGCAATGATTCGGAAAGGCCCTATGTATCATGGGCTCAACTTGCCCAGCTTTCTGAACCAAATGATACCCTTCCAAGGCGAGACTTTCAACATAACTTTATCACCCACCTCGAACTCAATCGGTCTACGTCATTTATCAGCATACGACTTCTGTCTGTCTTTGGCTGCCTTCATGAAGGCTTTAATCCTTTCCAACATCTCAGTTGTAGCTTCTACCACTTTGACGTTCCCTAACTTTTTATAGCCAATATCACCCTAACAAACAAGTGTTCTATATCTCCTACCGTATAGTATCTCATAAGGTGGCATACCAATACTGGCATGATAACTGTTGTTGTATAAGAACTCAGCTAACGGTAAGTGGTCATCCCACCTTCCTCCAAAGTCAATGACGCATTCCCGAAGCATATCTTCCAGCATCTGAATCATCCTTTCTGACTGACCATCCATCTGAGGATGATAAGCCGTGCTGATATGTAACCTCATCCCCATTGCGTCGTGGAATTTCTTCCAAAATTTAGATGTAAACTGGGTATCACGATCAGACACAATAGACACCGGCACACCATGACGAGTCACGATCTCTTTAATGAATAGATCCGCCAACCTTTCAGATGAATATGTCTCGCGAATCGGTAGGAAGTGAGCACTCTTCGTCAAACGATCAACAATCTCCCATATAGCATCATACCCTTTCATGGTACGCGGTAGCTTCATAATAAAATCCATGGTGATGCGCTCCCACTTCCACTCCAGTATATCCAACGGTTGAATCTTCCCATATGGCTTTTGGTATTCGGCCTTCACTTGTAAACATGTAAGGCATTTAGGTGATGTTTGTTTTTTCTGCAGGAAAACGTCTGCGGTCTGCGGACCACATCTGCAGACATCTGCAGCAGAAGAGGTGGACCAAATGTCTGCAGTCTGCAAGAAAAAGACTGTTTGTTTTTTAACAGTATGCAAAACCATCGTTTTCCACCATTATTCCTCTTCCATTATCTTCTGCAAAACCATTGTTTTTCCACCATCGTTTTTTAACATTATCTTCTTTAATTCAATTTCTCCCCAAATGCACAAATCATTCACTAAACCCACAAGATTATTATATACATCCAACATGCACCCTCAAGTCTTCCCTATATCTATCTCCAACCCCTTCGTTTCAGATCCCACACCATCATCTTCAATCATGCCCATTTCAGCAGCTTCAAAGGCTGAATCAGTGTTCTTGAAGGATTAAGATGGTGACGATTTGGTTCATTCAGTGGGGAGGTGGCGGTGGAACACGAAGGGGTGGGGGGCGAAGGGGGTGGGGGCGAAGGGGGTGGGGGCCGAAGGGGGTGGGGGGCCGAAGGGGGTGGGGAACCGAAGGGGGTGGGGGACCGAAAGGGGTGGGGAACCGAAGGGGGTGGGGGACGAAGGCGCTGCAAGGGTGGTGTAGAGTGGGGAGGTAGCGGTGGAACACGACGGTGGCAGCGGTTGAAAGAGCTGCGGCGGTCTTTGGAGCTGCTGACGGGTGGTTGTGGAGTGGGGACGGTGGGTAGAATGGGGAGGTGGTGTTAGGGTTCAAATGAAATAAGAAAAGGGTTAGAAGAGGTTGTGAAGAGTTCAGAAGACCTTGTTCCACATCTTCTCCGTGCAGACGTCAGGAAGACGTTTTTTAATAAAACGTCTTCCAGAAAACAAACACTCTGCGAAGTAAAAACCTCTTCCCACGTCAGCGTGCGCGCAGATGAAGAGGTGGGGAAGAGGTTTGTTCAAAAAACAAACACCCCCTTACTCACATACTCCACCACATCACTCTTCATACCCAACCACTAATAGTCTTTCTTCATGTCTTGATATATCTTTGTAGCGCCGGGATGAATAGAGTATCGAGTCTTATGAGCTTCATCCATAATTTTCACGTGTAGATCCCTAAAACGAGGAATCCACATCCGCCCGAATCGGGTTTTAACACCGAGTGTGTTTTCACCCAATTCCGCAACCAGACCTCTCATCCTTTCGGTGTTAAGATGATCCTCTTTCAATGCCTCATCTTGAAACTCATTGACTTGCTTCATCATATCAGAGGTCATAATCACCTGGTACGCCCTCAACCGAATCGGCTCGGGTCTTTCGTTTCGGCTAAGGGCATCAGCCACCATGTTGGCTTTGCCCGGATGATAGTGGATTTCACTGTAGGATTCTATATGCCCAAGACACGTAGAATGTTGATGCGGTTAGTACATTATGATCCAAGTCGGGTTATACCCAATAACAAGCTTAGCAAACACCAATTAATATTTAATTGATGATATGATCATGCAATTAAATATTTACACCAATTTAGAAAATAGGTTTTCTAAATAAGTTGCATATGAGAAGGAACAACTTATTATAATATTTTGTTCAATAATATTATTTGAAGTGTTATTTAAATAAGTGAGATAACACCAAATAATAATGAGAGTATATAACTTATACAATTAAATGGTTAATTGTATAACTAGTTACAAGACTAGTTTAATATGTGTGTGTGTTGATTAAAAGAGGGAAACCCCTTTTGAAATCCATTTTCGGCCGCCCCTCCCCCCTTGTTTTTCCATTGGTTCTTTTGCCTTGTAAACTACACACATCATAACTAGTCTTGGAGACTTTATTTCTCATCCATCTTAATACATGCAAACTTGCAAAAAACTCTCTCCTCTCTCTCTAAAAGTTCACGGCAGCAGCATCATTTAGAGGAGGGTTTTGAGTGATTTTGGTGTTACTTCTTTCTAACAAGAGTTGTTTGCCATCAAGCTTGGGGTATACTAACATGAGAGGACCTCCCTTGGTGCCTTTGGTCGTTTTTCTTGGTCAAGAACATCCTCCAATTCGAACTTCTTGCTGCTGAAAGGTAGATTATGGCAGCTTCTTTATAGCTGTCCATAATGTGTTGTTTGCATTTTCATAGCTAGCATCATTCACATATAAAAGATCCTCTTGTTCTTGGGTTTGTTTACGACTTACAACATCAAATAGAACTAGATTTTCAGCTTATAAACAAGGTTATAAAGCTATTATTCCGCTGCGTTTTTACCAAGTTTAAATGGTTAAACTATGTTTTTGATGTTCTATCAAACCCAACAATGGCATCTAGAGCCGGTTATATGGATAGCTAGCTTGTATTGTCCTTTAAAAATTCGTTTTATGGACTTTAAAACCCCTTTAGGGGCTGCTATGTTCTTGTATGTTGAATCCCCAAACTTTCAAGGTTACATCACACATGCTTGTGATTAAACCTTGAAAGATATGTATGATGATATGTATATTGTTTGGACAATATTTAAAACTCGAAATTTCAGTTTATGTTGGCTGAAAATCATGGGTTTTAGTGGGGATTCTTTGTTATATTTGGATGATATGATGGAATTTTAGTTGGTGCATAACCTAGCTTTTGGCCTTGTGTTGTTTGGATGTATGCAATGGTTGTTTTTGTTTATTAAATGGGGTTGTATATTAATTTATTTGTGCTTTGTTTAAAAATGTAATTTATTTATTATTGGGTTGTAATAAATAGATTAGGTGTATTTTTCATTTTACTAGATATCTTGTATTAGGACTTTATATCTTGTAATATGAAGACATACGCGTTGGAAGCACAAAGGAAAGACATAAGAGAAACATGGAACATTTTGGATGCGGTTTCAAGTGGGAGGCTTTTGGAAGCTTTCTATATGTTTTGTTATGACCTTAGGAATGCCCTATGGACCACACTTGTGATGGCAAACAAGTGTGGACCACTTTAGATGCTATGGTTATGCACTCATGTTTATATGTTTATGCTTGTTTGAGTGTTTGTTGTTTGATTGTTTGGTTGATACTTGGGTATGCATTACAAACTAATAAACGACTTAACAAGCTGAAAATTTCATGGTTCTTTATCATTAAGTGTTTAATAAAAAGTTATTAAAAGGATTAATGGTTTTAATAAAAGAGGTTTTATTAAAAGTGAACCATAGGGTACCTTGTATTTGAAAGCATGCAAATATAAGGTACATAGAGTTTTCTAAACTAAGATTATGAAAACTATAAATTTCTTTGATAACAAGTCTAACACCGTCCTTTTGCACAACACTTTAGTCACTTGGAAACTCTTAATGGGATAAAGGTCACCTAACCATTTTGAGGGAACTTGTGATTTGAGGTGGGGATACCATATTTGTGGGATAAAGATCACCTAACCACTTATGTTGGAAAACTCACATGTGTGTGCAAGTAGGGTAACTTGATTTCCAAACCATGTTAAAAGGATCACCTACAATATGGTTTCTAAATGGTGTTGATTGGATTAACATGCCGACTTTACATATGATGTTTCAAGTCAATCCCATAACTCTAGAAGTTGCAAATGGTTGCAACCGTCAATCGTTGACCACCTTATTAATTTAAATCGTAGGATAAAGGTCACCTAACCACAATTTAAATGTAATGTTGGGTTCTAGGTTTTAATATGAAAATGACCTTAAAAGGTATTAACTATTAAAATAACAATATCAAAAATACTAAAATAGATCTTTGTTAAAATTTTGTAGATGCCACCAACAATGATAATCATGATAACTCATCCACATCCACCCAATCTTTATGAGCGATTCTCCAAAAGGAACGTATGATCATAACAATTTCATTGATTGGTATCGAAACTTGAGAATCGTTCTCAAGCAAGAGAGACGATCATACGTTTTAGATGACCCTATCCCCGATCAACCTACTGAGGATGATGAGGAGGGGTATAACGATTGGCTGAAATACACTGAGGAGTCTATCCAAGTGTCTTGGCTCATGCTGGCAAGCATGACTCTGGATTTCCAAAAGGAGTATGAACATCACGGAGCTTATGACATGATAACCCAGCTGAAGGAAACGTTCCAACAGCAAGCAAGGGTTGAGCGCTTCGAAACGGTTCGAGCACTCCATGCATGTCGTATGGACGACAACCAATCGGTTTCATCTTATGTACTTAAGATGAAAAGCCACATTGACCGCCTCGAAAGGCATAATTGTCCTGTCATGAAGGAATTGGCCACGGATTTGATCCTCAATGCCCTTACCAAGAAGTTCGACATGTTCATGTTGAACTACAATATAAATGCTTGGAACAAAAGCATTGGTGAACTTCACTCAATGCTCAAAACGACTGAGGCGGCCATAGGTAAAAGGGTTTTACCCGTTCTCACCATTATGAAGGTGGGAACAAGAAAAGGCCTTATCCCGCACTCAAGGCAAAGGTTGCCAAGGGTAAGGGACCCGTATGGGGAAAAGGGAAAGGGGTGGCAAGTGTGCCACCCAAACCACAAGAGAAGAAGCAAAAGGTTGCTACTAATGACCCATGCTTCAAGTGTGGGGAGATTGGACATTGGGCAAGGAATTGTTCTATCCATCTCCAAGAGTTCAAAGCAAAGAGGGATGTCGGGCAGACCTCAAGTACAATACACATGATTCATATTGATCTTAATGTTACATCTTCTAACACATGGGTATTGGATACCGGATGTGGAACTCATATTTGAAGCTCGTAGGGACTACATCCTAAATGTTACATCTTCTAACACATGATTCATATTGTTGCAGGGGTTCAAAAGAAGTAGGGACTTCAATCAAGGGGATGTTAGCCTCTTCAGGGGCAATGGAACTAAAGTCATAGTTGAAGCTCGTAGGGACTACATCCTAAAACTTCCAAGTGGCTTGGATGTAATTTTGAAGAATGTTTTGTATGCTCCTAGTTTGACAAGAAACATTATTTCTGTATCCAAATTAAGACATTATGGTTATGTATTATCTTTTGTTGAAAATGATATTCATGTTTCTTTAAATGATATGTTCTATTTTAAAGCTATTCCCATTAATGGAATTTATGAATTGGTTCATAAAAATACTTTAAATAGTTCATTGTACCAAACTAACACCAACAAACTCAAGTTGGATTTGAGTGATACCTATCTTTGGCATTGTCGTCTTGGTCATATAAACAAGAAACGTATACAAACACTTCAAAAGAATGGTCTTTTAAAAACAAATGAATGTGATTCATTTGATATATGTGAATCTTGTTTACAAAGAAAAATGACTAAGGCACCCTTTAGTGGAACTAACGAAAGGGCAAAAGATTTATTAGGAATCATACATTCAGATGTATGTGGTCCTTTTAAGCCAATGACTAGGAATGGTGAAAGATACTTCATTACCTTTACCGAC
The DNA here is from genome assembly GCA_024085815.1 of Flaveria linearis. Taxonomy (NCBI): domain Eukaryota; kingdom Viridiplantae; phylum Streptophyta; class Magnoliopsida; order Asterales; family Asteraceae; genus Flaveria; species Flaveria linearis. The sequence goes on along the minus strand of CM044003.1, from coordinate 56,943,659 downwards.
AATTATAGTCGCTATGGGTATGTGTACTTATTAAGGCACAAAGATGAAGCTTTTGAAACGTTCATAATCTTCAAGAATGAAGAAGAAAATCAACTCAACAAGTCGATTAAAGTTCTCCACACCGATAGAGGAGGTGAATACCTAAGTGATGCTTTTCAAGATCATGGAGTTTGGGATTGTTTCACAACACACTCCACCTGGAACACCACAACATAATGGTGTGTCTGAGAGGAGGAATCGAACCTTATTGGATATGGTCCAATCTATGATGGCTAGAAGCACATTGCCTCTATCATTTTGGGGTTTCGCTTTACTCTCAGCGACCCGTATTCTAAATATGGCGCCAACCAAAAAGGTGGAAAGGACATCCTTTGAGATATGGCATGGAAGAGTTCTATCCCTATCATACTTAAGGGTATGGGGTTGTGAGGCTTATGTTAAGACTCCCACCCCAAACAAATTGGAAGTCCGATCCACTAAGTGTATCTTTGTTGGATATCCTAGAGATTCTATGGGATATTATTTTTATGATCCACTGGAACAAAAGGTGTTTGTTGCTAGAAAGGGTGAGTTCTTAGAAGCAAAGTTCCTTATGGAAGAAACTAGCAGTAGAATAGTGGATCTTGAGGGGGATCAAGAACCACAACCCGATGCACGTTTGGTTGAAACTAGCACTCAACATGAGGATGTTGAGGATGATCAAGCGGTTGATCAATACACATAAAACGTTCGCAGAAGTGGTAGAACTAGTAATCCACCTGAAAGATACGGATTTTTCATTGATTGATGCTATGTGGTAGATTCAGATGAACCAACCACATACCATCATGCAGTGTCCAATACAGATTCTGACCAATGGCTTGAAGCCATAAACGGTGAGATGCAATCCATGTATGACAATCAAGTTTGGGAACTTGTTGTACCACCTCTTAATTCCAAGTTAGTGGGAAGTAAGTGGGTTTTCAAGAAGAAAACCGATATGCATGGAAACTTGGATACTTATAAGTCTAGACTTGTAGCAAAGGGTTTCACTCAAACTCAAGGGGTTGATTATGATGAAACCTTCTCACCTATTGCGATACTAAAGTCTATAAGGATATTGTTTGCCATAGCTTCTCATTATGATTATGAGATTTGGCAAATGGATGTCAAAACCACTTTCCTAAATGGATATCTTGAGGAAGATGTCTATATGGTTCAACCTGAAGGTTTTGTCGATCCAAAACATTCTAATAAAGTATGCAAGTTAAAGAAGTCAATCTATGGATTAAAACAAGCATCAAGAAGTTAGAATCACCGTTTTTATGAAGAAGTAATTAAATTCGGATTCATCAAGAACGCTGATGAAGCTTATGTTTATAAGAAAGCTAGTGGGAGCATCATCATTTTCCTAGTATTGTATGTTGATGACATACTACTATTTGGAAATGACATTCCAACCTTGGAAGGTGTAAAAACCTGGCTTGGAAGTTGTTTTTCCATCAAGGATCTTGGTGAAGCCGCCTATATTCTGGGAATAAAGATCTATAGGGATAGATCAAGGCGGTTGATTGGTTTAAATCAAAGTGCATACATTGATAAAATCCTGAAAATGTTCAAGATGGAGAACTCTAAGAAAGGTACGGTACCTATTCAAAGAGGAACGATATTGAGTACAACTCAATGTCCTAGCTCAAAGGATGAGCAAGATAAAATGAAGGCAATCCCATACGCATCTACTATTGGATCCATCATGTATGCAATGATATGCACTTGGCTGGACGTGTCATGCGCCTTAAGCATGACAAGCCGATACCAGTAAAATCCTGGAAACAGTCATTGGATGGCTGTTAAGAACATACTTAAGTACCTAAGGAGGATAAAAGATATGTTCCTAATCTATGGATCTGGTGATGAGGAACTCGTTGTAAAAGGTTACACGGATGCGAGTTTCCAAACCGATCGTGATGATTCACGGTCACAATCGGGATATATTTTCATTCCGAATGGAGGAGCAGTCTCTTGGAAGAGCTCCAAACAGGATATGGTGGCTCTATCAACTACAGAATCAGAATACGTCGTCGCCTCATTGGCAGCTCAAGAAGCTGCATGGTTGAAGAAATTCATTGCCGATCTAGGGGTTGTCCTTTCCATTCAGGACCCCCTAGAGATCTTTTGTGATAACGAGGGTGCTATTGCTCAAATCAAGGAACCTCGTGCTCATCAAAAGACTAGGCACATTGAGCGGAGATTTAACTACATACGAGATGAAGTTGAAAAGGGAAAGATATGTATTCGCAAAATTCACACGGATCAAAACATTACGGATCCTCTCACGAAGCTCCTTGAGAAGGCAAAGCATGAAGGTCATACTTGTGCCATGGGACTTCGATATTCTAGTGATTGGATTTGATCTGTAAATTTTGTATTTGGATAGTGGAACTCTTTATTATTTGAATAAAGTTATTTGGGTATAATGTTTCAATTAATGTTCCAATTTAGCATATTTAATCCATGTGTAAATTGTTTACTCTAAATGTCCGTAGTCGTTCAGACTTGTGGGAACAAGTGTGAGGGTAAGATTGGTTGATATTCATAAGGATGAATATAGAGCAATGGGTTGCTACCAAGGTCCATAGATATTTATGGGATACAAATATTGGACTAACCCGCATCTCAAATTTTTCCTACATGGAATCTTCAAGATTGATCATAAGTAAATTTGAGTAAAAGGCAAATATCATTTGGTATCCTCAGACCTGAGATACATATTGGGTTTTGATATTCACCAGGTGTTATGCCTTGAGCTAGTTCTTCACTGTCCTGAAATATTGGACAGTATTAACGCTATGTTTAGGTGTGACACGAGGTGTTTGGGAGAAACGTATGTAGTCAAGATGGGATTTGTTCCTCTTATTCATTGAGAGCAAGATGTCTAAGGCCTGATTAAGTTAAATCAACAAGGAATGATCATTCTGTGTCCTTGGATTTAACATGACATCTGTAACAAAAGGATAAATGATTGATTCACCTAAATCATTTCAAGTAGGATACTTAAATGGGATGATGTTATTGAATGGCTATAAGTCAAGCGTATTAAGGGTAGTAAACCGTTGTTAGGCGGTATTTACCGCTTGCATCAATCTTCTAAGAATCTTGTGCAAGTAGGAGATTGTAGGATTCTATATGCCCAAGACATGTAGAATATTGATGCGGTTAGTATGTTATGATCCAAGTCGGGTTATACCCAATAACAAGCTTAGCAAACACCAATTAATATTTAATTGATGATATGATCATGCAATTAAATATTTACACCAATTTAGAAAATGGGTTTTCTAAATAAGTTGCATATGAGAAGGAACAACTTATTAGAATATTTTGTTCAATAATATTATTTGAAGTGTTATTTAAATAAGTTAGATAACATCAAATAATAATGAGATTATATAACTTATACAATTAAATGGTTAATTGTATAACTAGTTACAAGACTAGTTTAATATGTGTGTCTGTTTGATTAAAAGAGGGAAACCCCTTTTGAAATCCATTTTCGCCCCCCCCCTTGTTTTTCCATTGGTTTTTTTGCCTTGTAAACTACACACATCATAACTAGTCTTGGAGACTTTATTTCTCATCCATCTCAATACATGCAAACTTGCAAAAAACTCTCTCCTCTCTCTCTCTAAAAGTTCACGGCAGTAGCATCATCTAGAGGAGGGTTTTGAGTGATTTTTGGTGTTACTTCTTCCTAATAAGAGTTGTTTGCCATCAAGCTTGGGGTATACTAACATGAGAGGACCTCCCTTGGTGCCTTTGGTCGTTTTTCTTGGTCAAGAACATCCTCCAATTCGAACTTCTTGCTGCTGAAAGGTAGATTATGGCAGCTTCTTTATAGCTGTCCATAATGTGTTGTTTGCATTTTCATAGCTAGCATCATTCACATATAAAAGATCCTCTTGTTCTAGGGTTTCATTACAACTTACAACAACAAATAGAACTAGATTTTCAGCTTATAAAAAAGGTTATAAAGCTATTATTCCGCTGCGTTTTTACCAAGTTTAAATCGTTAAACTATGTTTTGATGTTCTATCAAACCAACACTCACAATCATAATCTTTTATTAGCTCCAGCAATCTTCTTTGCCTCATATTCAAATCTTTTTGCTCGAACAAGTACTTCAAGCTCTTGTGGTCAGTGAATATGGTGCACTTCGTCCCATACAGGTAGTGCCTCCAAATCTTCAACGTAAAGACCACTGTTGCTAGCTCCAAATCATGAGTGGGATAGTTAACCTCATGAACCTTCAACTATCAAGATACGTAAGCTATAACCTTTCCTCTCTACATTAACACATACCCCAACCCCGAGTAGGAAGTATCAGAATAAACCACCAGATTTTCACTTCCATCGGGTAATGACAATACCGGAGCTTGAGTCAACCTCGCCTTTAATTCCACAAATGCCTTCTCCTGAACTTGAACCCACACAAACTTTACTTCCTTCCGGGTCAACTTGGTTAGTGGAGAAACGATCTTAGAGAAGTCTTGAATAAACCTTCGGTAGTAGCCCGCCAAACCTAAGAAACTACGGATCTCGCATGGCGTCTTTGGAGACTTCCATTACATCATCGCTTCCACCTTTGCCGGATCCACCATAATCCCCTCCGGATTCACCACGTGACCCAAGAATTAAACTTCGCGCAACCAGAACGCGCATTTAGAGAACTTGGCATACAACTTCTCCCTTCTCAACGCCTCCAACACCTCTCGAATGTGACCAGCATGCTCTATCTCACTCTTCGAATAAATCAAGATATCATCAATAAACACAATCACTGATTTATCCAGCATCGGCCGACACACTCGGTTCATAAAATCCATAAAAGCATCCGGCGTGTTGGTCAAACCAAAAGAGATAACGAGGAACTCATAATGACCATAACGCGTGCGTAAAGCTGTTTTAGGAATATCCTTCTCTTTCACCTTTAGCTGATGGTAGCCAGATCGAAGATCTATCCTTGAAAACTAACTGGCACCTTGAAGCTGATCAAACAAATCATCAATCCTGGGTAATGGGTACCGATTCTTCACCGTCAACTTGTTCAGCTCATGGTAGTCTATACACATCCTCATGCTACCGTCTTCCTTCTTTACGAATAAGACCGGGGCACCCCACGGAGAGATACTCGGTCTAATAAACCCCTTATCATGCAGCTCTTGCAATTGCTCCATCAACTCTTTCATCTCAGTTGGAGCCAACCAATATGGTGCCTTGGTAACGGGTTGGACACCTGGTGTCAAATCAATCTGAAACTCGATCTCTCGGTCAGGTGGCACTCCTGCAAGTCTTCGGGAAACACATCTGGAAAGTCACCCACCACCGGTACATCAGACAGTCATGGTGTTGGGGTATCCACATCCTTTACATAGGCCAAGTAGGCACTACATCCATGCCTCATGCACTTTCCGGCCACCGCCCTCGAAATCAGCTTCGGAATAGTCGTAACCCGATCACCGTAAACCGTCACCAAATTCCCGTCAGGCGCTGTTAGTCTAATCATCTTCTTGCGACACACAATGTTCGCCTCGTAGTCCACCAACCAATCCATTCTAAGGACTACAACGAAACCGCCTAAGGTCATCATGAATGGCTAACCGGAAACTTATGACCTTCTAATTCAATATCACAGCCTTCAATCACCTCAGAAATCCTGGTAGACTTACCTATTGCAGTTTCTACATCGAAGGGCTCATCAATACTTCTACTTCTAATGGGCAGCTTAGCACAAAAGGCAGCGGAAGTGAAACCCCTACTAGCTCCGGAATCAAATAATACAGATGTAAGAGTTTGGTTTACTAGAAACATACCTAACACCACATCGGGGTCTGTTCTAGCCTCCTCCTGAGTCATCATGAAAGCTCGGGCGCTCGCCTTCTACCCTTCCGTTCCGGTGTTCTTCATATCGAACCTTCAGCCCTTGGGTTCTTGCAGTCTCTGCTCATGTGGCCCTCCCCACCACAGTTAAAACATATCCCCGCTTTGCACTCTTGTGCCATATGACCTGGTTTCCCACATTTGAAGCACACATTCAATCCCCACCTACACTCGCCGATATGCTCCTTCCCACACTTTTCACACCTCTTCACCCCCGCACCAGATGTGACTACACGGCGGTCATCCACCCGTGCACTGTTGTTACTCGTCGAGGCACCACCCCGACCAAACCTTTTCCCATTCCAGTTCCGGTCACCTCCACCTTTCTTACTAGCTTCAGACACCACCACCGTTCGTTCATCATACAACCTTCCCGCCAAATCAATCGCTGACCTAAACGTGCTTGGTCGGGCAACAATCATATGCCTACGGACATCCACCAGCAAGCCCTGAATATACCTCTTGATCTTTCGTGACAGAGGCGCCACTTGATCCGGCACCAGCCATCCCATCTCATTGAATTTGGTGGTGTATTGTTGGTGTGTCATTGTTCCTACCTCCAGCTGCAGGAATTCCCTTTCTACCTTATCCATTTCCCTATGAGGACAGGACTCCTTAATTACCAACCTTTTCAGCTCTGCCCGCTTCATCCTTCCAATTGCCCGACTACCCTCGGCTTGGACAATATTGTCCTACTAACATAGAGCTGAGTCCACAAACGAGTGGGCAGCAAACTTCACCTTCTGGTCTTCTCGGCACTCGCTGATATTTAGAACAACTTCCATTTCCCTCACCCATCGGTGAGCAGTAGCAGTAGTGCCATTACCATCAAAGGTAGGGGGCTTACACCTTCGAAATGCCCTGTAGTTACAGCCTCGTGTCGCCTCCGGCGCAGGCTCTTCTTCTTCCTCCTCTTCATCATCGGAGAGAACTGTTTCCGGCTCCAGTTGCTCCCATCCTCCCGAGGACCTATTCCTCTCTTTCCTTTCTTCTTCCCTTACAGCCTTAATTACTTCAGTCACCACAGATGGTAAGATCAATTGCATGACCTGATGAACTTCTTCCACAACAGCCTCCTTTACTGAGGCTCTCAAATTGGCGCTCTCATCTACACCCTCTGGATAAGGGGTCTTGGGTTCTTCATGAACCACCTTTTCAACTCTAGGCCTTCCTCTTTTGGCCCGTGGTTCAGCACCACATCCTCCACGTACTACGTCTCGCGAAGCTTTAGATGATCTACCACCAGCCATCCTCTAACACACACTGAAAGATTCAAACACCAACATGGTCATTCAAGGGAACAACTTAGTTTATGTCAAGTATAGTAAGTCCCTAGTTACAGTGGCCAGCTGTGATTAGCCATTTACTTTACTCTTCATACCCCGAGCATTACCTGTCCTGACTACATCAGTATTTAAACCTACAAACAACACATAACCCGCATAACATGCACACGTAATACTGGATAACATTTAGAAAATACCTCATGGCACGCAGCTACTCGGACTGGCATCCCTTCCCTTTCCGTCCCATTTTCAGTTTAAGGTTTATTTTGAAACTTTACCCGTTTCACTTAAACTTTAGCTCTAATACCAACTTGTAAGGCCCCGTTTCCGGGCACCTCACAGTTGGTCAAATCATTGCACATAAAACATATACTTATACATTAACATTTATAAAACGTTGCAGCAGAATAACTTTTCATTCAACTTAAATGCTTTTGCAAGTTAATACAACATTCGTTACAAAACATCATTTGTTCGTATTACAATGCAAAAACAATATACAAAAGAATGCCATCAAAAAAGAGCCGAGTAGCCACCCCGTGCCATCCTCAGCAACATTACCTGCCAACTGGAAGCACATAAAAAGTTAGTGTTACTGAGTGAGTTCTAGTCTTAAAGTAAAAAATACTTTACTTTCGATTAAAAACCGTATTTTACATTCTTACGAGATCAAACATCATACGTACACATAGATAGTATCATTATTATCTTCGTCATTCATTCGTTAACTTTCGTTCATTCAACGTATATCGTTACCATTCACATTCGTTACTTTCATTCACATTCATTCATAAATTCTTACTTTTATTCGTACTTTCATTACTTTCGATGACATGTACAACACCCTGAACATTATGCACGAAGCTGGTTACTGGGCCTGAGGTCTTTCATAGACCTTGAACATTATGCACGAAGCTGACTCAGTACCTAGGGCAAGTACATTCACCACTTATCTCTTCTCTTTCATTAGGATCAATGCCATGTGCTATACCCCGAACATTGTGCACGAAGCTGGTTACTGGGCCTGAGGTCTTTCATAGACCTTGAACATTATGCACGAAGCTGACTCCAGTACCTAGGGCAAGCGGCAAGGATCCCATACATATGGTAAATCACAAGGGTTGGACCCCAGTGTGCATCCTTCTGGAGTAGCTCTCCCGCACACAGTTGAGCTAACACCCTTCATTGGGTGTGAACCTCCATACATTTGCTTGCATGCCTTTCTTACTTTCATTCATTCATTTGTTAATGCATGCATTCTTTCATTACGTTCCTCTTTTCATTATCTTCCACTTTACGTTACATAATACTTTTCATTCATTCGTAAACATTCAACATAAGGCCACAGGAAAATAATCAAACATAAACAGGAACATTAACGTGAACATACAAACATCACCATCCCAGGCACCAGCATACATACATAACATACATAAGTATCAATCCTACATGCCCATCACATCATCTATGACTTCAGGAAGTCAACCTACCAAATCCCCGGGAACATCCCAGGTCAAAACCTACATCATACTTTTCCCCCGAAAAGCAAAAAATAAACTAAGTCCTTAGGCGTATGAACACTATTGGGGCCTATGGGCACTATAAAGTCGCATGGCCTTCCAGACGCATGAGAACACTTAGGCAAATGGAGATCAAGCGAATGGACCCTATGTGGATGGATCTATGCGGATGAATGCTATAGGCGAATGAACACTATACGAATGAGCACTCAGGCGTATGGACCTCAGTCGTATGACTCCTATACGAATGAACTTCAGTCGCACGACTCACATGCGAATGACCCTCAGTCGCACGAGTCATATGCGAATGACCCTCAGTCACACGACACATATGCGAATGACTCCCAGTCACGTTACTTTCGGTCGCATGACCTCCAGTTGCATGCCATTCGGTCGCTTAGCCCTAACTGATGCAGAATGCAGTTCTTCCCCGAACCCAATCTACCATTTTCGGTCTCCAAGCCCTTCCAAACCTGTTCAAAGCTCAAATCAACCATCCTAAACCTTAGAAACACATACCACCACACCATACAAGCACACGCAAGCTCAAAATCAAAACCCAGTCATGTCACACACATCACATACACGCGGGTGAACACACACACTTAAAAAACGGGTTTCACTATATGTTCCAGCCCGAAATCAGTTGAAAACAAGTAAAAGTGGGGTCCTAGAACTCACACAAACAACACCGTCGAGTAGAGCTTCAGTCTAACCCACTTGACTTCGACTCTTGCACCTTGATTCGCAAGAAAACTGGGAGTTTTGGCTATTTTCTCCCTCTTCTCTCTTTGGCTGATTTTCACAAGTGTGGGGGAGGGTGTGGGCTGACCTCCCCTCTTAATCCCCCACTCTTCCAAACTTCCTCCTGTTTTGACAAGTTTGGTCCCTCGACTTAGGGCTTTATTTCTTTTCTTTCTTCTTTTTCTTTCTTTGGCTTTAAAAGAAAACAACCGGATGTTACACTAACTTTCCCCCTCATCTTTTGTTAAACAAATATTAATAAAAAATAATGGCATTAAGATTGGTTGTCGATTGGTGTTCATAATCTACTTTAATTTTGTATATTAATATTCAATTCATATATCTCATGAGTCATGATAATATAATTTAATCTAGTACATAAAAAAACAAATCATAGAGGTTAATAACAAAAACTATTTCAATGGTCATCAATTTTTTCTAGAAGCATAACGATTTCTAAGAGAATATAAACACCTTGATTTTAATAACAATGATGAGAAGATAACTAAACAACAACAATGAGAAGAGGGTGAACAATAATCATTTTTTGAAGAAAACAATCACCGTCGTTTGCTATTCCACCCCACAACTCACATACTTATATATTTAGTATTTAGGGTTGTTCTTATATATAACTAATTTGTCTTTTCAGGTAATATGGCTTTAATTGGGCCTGACCGGACCAAGGATGAAATAGCTTAAAACTCAAGACCAAGGATTCGACCATATGTATGTATAATGGTTGGGTCGATTCAGTCTTTTGCTTTTTGGTCCAGTTTTTCGGGTTGGCTCATATTAACACAAAAAAAAAATCTTTTAAAGTATTCACTTGATTATAATTCATTGCTTACAAAAACAATAGAAGAATAAAAGTAGCAAAAATAGTTAACCTCATAAATATACAAGAGTGTGGGTATTTATATTATGATAACTAAGCACTAGAACAAATCTTGACCATCCATTCTAGGTTTAGGGTCAATGGTATGTTACAGTCATTGATCTACACACTATGGCATGCCACGGATGTGTAATAACATTGGCTACAATACAATATACAATATAGACAAGAATTATTTCCGCAGAAGATCGGTAGTTTCAGTGTAATGGTATTACCACTACTCTTTAGCACTAGCATCTTTATCAACATAAAAACAATGAATTGACACAAAATAATAGCACTTTCTAAACTTTCATTTTCAAAAATTTGTTTTTTTTTCAAACATTTTGTAAAAAGTGTCACGTCTAACAAACATCTAGACTAATATCCCGTGTATTTACACAAGCTAAATAAAAAATACTAAATAATTAGTAATAAAAAATTAAAAATTATAAAGTTGTATTTTGAGATAAAATATCAAGTTACATATACACACATACTTTAAGTAATAAAACAATAATACTATATTTTAAACTATCATTTTAAAAAGTTTGTTCTCTTAAATCTTTCATATAAAGAAACTAAATTTTTAAAAAAATTAGCTTTTTAGAAAAGTATAGGCTAATACTCTTTGTATTATACGAGTTAAATAAATAAATATTAATAGTTTATAATGAGTATTTATGATGTTAAAAACTATACTTGTCATTTTTGTTTTAATGTAGTTCATTGTTTATTTTTGTTAGTTATTGTGTTTTCTTGAATACTATTATGTTTTTCTAAAATAATGAATTTAAGAAAAATATAATGGTGAAATAACATTATTATGTATCTTTGATATGTATATACACAATAATAAACTAACAGCTAATTAATCTAATATATTAAAAATAATAACAAAATAACACAATGTCTTATTGTGTATTTTGATAGTCATTGTGTTATCTTAAATACTATGAGTTTTAAAAAATACATCGGTGAAATAACATCATTATGTACTTCTAATTGTAAAACACAATGATAGACAATATTAAGTTTATATGATATAAAAACAATAAAAAATAACATATTATGTTATCTTCAACACTATGAGTTTTGAATAATAAATCGATGAAAGTATATTATCGTGTATTTTTAATTGTAAAACACAATGATAGATAAGAAGTTTATATAATCTACAGAATCAATTACAAAAAGAACACAACTTGATCTAAAATGTAAAACACAATGATTAATATATATAACAAATGATATAAAGTATATGACACAATGAACATATAAGACATAATGAGCTGACGTATTTGATACAATGATGAAAATACCCTTATTTTTAAAACAACAGAATAACATGTATCAAACCACAATTTTTCTTAAACTTTTTAGATTAAATCCCCCTTTTTGTGTAATTCTAAAAATAAGAGTGATGAGAATATAAAAGAATGACACGTGTCATACAAACATATTCATTTATTATAAAGTATTGATAAGAGAGAAACATTTAATAAGCGATACAAATGAGAAAATTAGTATGAGAATGCTCTAAAAATATGACATGTGCCCAACTTTATTTTTATTTAAGTATAATTAAAATGAGGATAATGTATTAATAAGAATGTTAGAACATAAAGAAGCTATCATATTTTATTTAAGTTGAACCAGAATCATTAAGTAAATTTCCATACATTAGATTTTAAGCATCAATGTATCAAAGAAAGTTAAAAAATAAATTATAAAAGTAAAAAATTTAGCCTTCTACTAGGATTAAATTTTTACAACCAAACCATAATATAACTAGCTAATGAAATATTTAAATTCATTGTCATACTTTTACAATTCAACCAAAGTTGTGTTTTTACTCGTCACATGTTAAAGTGGTATCATATGCGACGTGATAAATAATAGACTACAATCGCCCCAACTCTTTTCGAACTATATTTATATCGAAATGTAAGTAATTCGAATTTATGTCGTCAAATAAAAATGTAATATATTTTACACGATTCCAAACAAAATTTATGTTGAAATATAAATCAACTTAAAACGGATATAAAAATAAGCACATGAGGCGACACCGTATGTAGCGTGATAAAGTATAGACCACAATTGTCCCAACTAATTTCAAACTAAATTTAAACGTAGAGAACTCGAATTTATATTTTCGAATGAAAACATATTATATTTGACCCGACATGTTTCTAAAATAAATTTACGGTAAAACTTAGAACAACTCAAAATGTATTTTTGACCAGGCTCATTTTCAAATAAAATTTATGTCAAAATATCGATGGAGTAAAATTTATATTGACAGGTATACAAAAATAAGAATGTAAAGATTTATGTTTATAAGTAAATATGCACAGGGGGTAGACTCAATAGTTTTGAAATTTGTGATGGTCAAAGGGATATTTTATAAACATTTTAGAAATTAAAGGAGTCAAAATAAATATTTCAAAAGTTGAGTGGTGAGAATTGATCGGTGGCAAAAACCACCGACCTTTCTTTTTAAGATAATATAATTATATAAATATGTTAGTACATAAGTTTTTTTATAAATCCTTTTGTTTTTAGTTTCTAGAAAAAATATATATGAAAAAAATTTCACCAATCACAGCATATATACGTATGTATATATATATATATATATATATATATATATATGTGTGTGTGTGTGTATATATACATACATACATATATATATATATATATATATATATATATTTCGGAAGCGGTCTCTCTATCTTTCTAGATAGAGGAAAGACTTGCCACCATATACCCCTCCCAGACCCTGCTCTTCAGCGGGAGACACTGGGTATGTTTGTTTGTTTGTTATATATATATATATATATATATATATATATATATATATATATATATATATATATATATATATATATATATATATATATATATATATATATATGGAATGAGTTCTAGTGAACACCGTAAGTAATTATGAGAACCCTTTAACCCAACCACAACCATTGATTTAATATTAAAAAATCTAGATTCCCATTGAATGGTTAGGAAGACATCAAGGGTATTTGTGTAATTTTGTACCCTGACTTTTCTTTCTTGGAAATCAAATACCACCCTACACAACTGGAAATTTCAAAACACACCAGCCACCACCCAACCCGACCGACTCATACCAACAACCCACACCACCATCACCCCACTGTCAGCCAACCCCTCGACATCACAACTATAGCCGCAGTCCACCGCCTCCCTCTGACATCCTCTTCTTCCACCACCGTCACACTCAACCACCTTTGCCCGTCACCATTTGTAGGACACCCACCAGTGATTAGAAGCAAAGTGATGATCACCGTATCGACACTTTGAGCAAACCACCATCACAACTAATAACACCTCTCTTTCAACACTTTTCATCATCGTGTTCACACTATAGACTAGATCTGGGTTTATCAACCAGACGTGGGTTCAGCCTATGGTCCAGATCTAGGTTTATCAACCAGAAGTGCGTTTTTCCTTAAAAGAAAAGAGGGTTTTTGTTAAAAATGAAGGAAAAAGAAAACCTAGAAGTGGGTTTCCAATCAAAAGTAAGTCTCTTTCTCAAAACGTAAACCCAAATGTGTTTTCAATCTTTCCTTGTAGGATCGGTGTTTGTCTCTTAACATAATATTTTCCTAACAATCTCACTAAGTCTTACTCGTTTGATGATGTAGAATCTCTAACTAAGTTGATGATAATATCCTATGTTAATGAACATAAGAAATAGTTTTTCAAGATACGTGTATATATTACTTCTCAACTCAGTATTACAAGACTCATTCAAAAGCATAGCTAAATGAGTTACATTAACAAACTATATATACTACTATCTATAGCCGGTTATACTTAAAAAACCAGCTAGAACTTACATCTAAACAAAGAATATATTGCTAGAAGTAAGGTATCTAAGATAAAATACTATCCTAGATTAGGTAGTCATGACATGTCCGTGACTTACCTTTTGTCACCAACTAAAGTCGGTAACTATACTAACTGATAAAAGATGAACAATGAAATAAAGTATGGTCAACTACGTGTGCGTGTAAAAATACCATGCAGTATATCAGAGTTGACAGCATGTGTCAGTCAGACCATACTTATGTCCACTGGTCCATAGTTAGTTCTTCCGAAGGTTAAATGGCTTCGGAAGAATAAGTTCTTCCGAAACCATTTATACTTCGGAAGAGATAACTTCTTCTGAGACTTCTACGAGTCTTCATGAGTTTGTCCTTCAGAAGACTTTGTCTTGAATCTTCCAAGTGTTTTACTGAAGGAGAACTACTTAGTCTCAGAAGACTGAGTTCTTCCTTCAGAAGTTCTTCATCCTTTAAGCTTCGAAAAATCTTCAATATAGCTTTAGAAGTGCATCTTTGTCTTCAGAGGTCTTATTTAGTTGCACTTAAAATCTTCTAAGTGTAGTTTTGGTTGCACCAGCTTCATCTGATCCAACAAACTCCCCCTAGGTTGATGCTACCGAAACTTCACTCCCTTCTTCTTCTTAAAACTTTCAACACTAAGGAAAGGAGGTATCTGTCAGTTTCCTTGTTCTTTCCTGAAGTGGTGTTAAGAAGTTTGTAGAAGTCATTGGTAGAGAGGAGATCCAATCTATTGCTATGGATGACATGTACCTTTTGTTGTGGCCCTCTGAAGAGAGTTAGTTGATAGGAGTTATAGTCATATTCCCATCTAACTATAGAATTTGAAGTAGGGCCTTGAACCATTTAAAGGAATGAACTTCGTTAGTAGTGACACCTTCTTCTTCTTCCTTTCTCAGCTTCAATTCCTCATCAGTTCTTGCTATCTTGGTTAGCTCGGTAAGATGAAGGCTACATAGGTGATTTCTGATGTAAGCAACTACTTAGGAGTTTGAGCGCTTGGAGAATGGCTTCTCTGCTAACTCAGCAATGCCGAATTTGCATGAGTGTAGAAAAGATGGTGTGTCAAGTCTGTTGACTTCACCATTCTCTCTTTCCATAACAAAGTTGTGAGAAGGTTCATCAAACATCCACTACAAAATTTTGTTCCTAGGAGTGAGGGGCATGTTCGGCAGTTTGTCCCCTTTTCTAGTGTCCAGTAAAGTCACTAATCTTCTTCTCAGCTTCTTCTCTTCTTTCCTGAGGGAGTCCGAGTTTGTATCCAAGAGTTGAAGAGCTTGGCCCAGTGTTCCCTGGGCAGATCCACGAATGTATCTCTTGTGAGGGAACAGGAAGAGCCATCAATGTATATTAGTCTTATGGACTCTTCCTGTAACACCCGGAAATTTTATCAAAAGAAAATAAAACATAAATTATATAGAAGGAAAAGAAAAGGGAATAAAGTGGAAGGGGGTAAAGTGTAAATAGTACAAAAAGTCAAATATTATAATATTTATAGGGAATGGCTGCCCATAATCACCTTTTCCTATTTGCTTTTGTCGAACCAAAAAGAAGAAGAAAGAAAACAGGGTTTTCTCTCGGTTTCAAGAAGAAGAAGAAGAAGTTTATGAGTTTAGGTAAGTAATTCATGCATAATTGGCTCGGTATTGTTGTGTTTCTTACTAAGAAACCGAAAATACATGTTCTTATGTGTGTATATGTTCTCGGGTATGTGTTTTTGACATGTATATGTGTTAGAAACTTTTGGAGAGTTCAAGTTCAAAGAAGTTGAGCTTAGAAGCAGAAAAGGTGAGTTTATAGACCCCGGTTTTATATGTTTTTAAAAGTTTTAGGGCTGAAAATGCATGTAAACCATTTTACAAGTGATATGCATGTAATCATATGTATATGTGCATGTGTTTGATGATTTTTGGTTGTAAATGCTTTGATTTTATGCTTAGAATGGTTGTATAAGTTTAGAACATGTTAAACTAATGTTTGGGACTGAAAAATATATTAGACACATGTAAGTAGATGGTCATGCGCCTGGAAAATAGACTTAGAAAGTCTAAGTAAGGTTGATGCGCCCAAACAGTGCCCTTATACGCCCAAACAGTAGTCCATGCACCTAGAAAATGCCTTAGAAATACTAAGTGCATGTCCATGTGTCTGAACAGTGGTTCATGCGCCTAAATTTTTTTCCAGATGCCTAAGTATAGCAGCGATGCGCCCCAATAATGTTCATGCACCCAAGATTTTACTCAGGCTCCTAAGTGTAGGCTCATGCGCCTGAATAGTTCATGCACCCAAAGCTAGAAACAGCTAAGTGTAGGGCTATGCGCTCAAATAGTGTTGAGACACCTAAACAGGCCTCATGCGCCTGCATAGTGTTAAAGCACCCAACACTTAGAAAATTTTTCTAAATTCTTGGGAAATCAGATTTTTAAGGTTTATATATCCCTATTTTATGCATGGTTATGCTTTGTTCTTATGTTCCTTATGTATATTGACGAATGACTTTACATGGTGTGTTTTTATTATAAACATAAAGTATTATCATTAAAGAAAGATAAGATTATAGATAATGACAGTGGAACATAAAGAACGAATGAAAGAGAGGCTTGCAAGCAGAACGAAAGGAGGATCACAACTCATTGAGAGTTGTTAGATCAGCAGTGTGTATTATAGCATGCGATTTTGGCTAACCCTTGAGGGTTCACACACAGGGGGATCAGTCTTGGTGACTGATCCATAGTACGAAACGAGATCCTTGTCATTTGACCCCGGATACTATGTGGCTTTGTGCAAAGATATGATACGGCTTTATGCCAGATAGTAATAAGGCTTTGTGCCCGTAATGGTGGTTTTGGGCCACGATGGGGAAAAGCTTGACAGGATCTAGAAACAGTGAAAGATAATGATAAAGTACGAAACAAACGATTATGAGAGATAATGATAAAGTTCGAAACGAACGATTATGAAAGATAATGATAAAGTATGAAACGAATGATTATGAATGATAATGATAAAGTTCGAAACGAACGATTACGAAAGATAATGATAAAATACGAAACAAATAAATATGTGAGATAATGAACGAAGAATAAAGTTATACCTGGTTGTATGTGCGATGAATGATAAAGTATGGAAGGAAAGAAAGTATTTTGATACGAAAGAGTATTATCGTATATAAACTTTAAAAAGTATTTTCAATACTCTAAAACTAGAACTCACTCAATAATGCTGACTTTTATGCATTTTCAGTTGGTGTAACACCCGGAAATTTGATCAAAAGAAAAGAAAACAGAAAGTATATAGAAGGAAAAGAAAAGGGAATAAAGTAGAAGGGGGTAAAGTGTAAATAGTACAAAAGTCAAATATTATAATATTTTATGGGGAATGGCCATGCATAATCACCTTTTCCCATTTGTTTTTGTTGAACCAAAAATGAGAAGAAAGAAAACAGGGGTTCTCTCGGTTTCAAGAAGAAGAAGAAGAAGTTTTCGAGTTTAGGTAAGTAATTCATGCTTAATTAACTCGGTTTTAGTAGTGTTTTCGACCAAGAAACTGAAAATACATGTTCTTCTGTGTGTATATGTGCTCTGGCATGTGCTTTTGACATGTATAGGTGTTAGGAACTTTTGAAGAGTTCAAGTTCAAAGAAGTTAAGCTTGGAATCAGAAAAGGTGAGTTTCTAGACCCTAATTTTTATATGTTTTAAAAGTTGTTGGGGCTGAAAATGTATGTAAAAGATTTTTAAAATTGTTGCATGTATAACCATATGTATTTATGCTTGTATATTAGTGTTTTATGGTTGTACATGCTATGTTGAGGCTTAGAATGGTAGTAAGAAGCTTAGAACAAGTTGAATTGGTATTTGGGACTGAAAAATATCTTAGAAACATGTAAAAAGGTGGTCATGCGCCCAAACAGGGCCCATGCGCCTAATATTTTACCTTAGAAAATTTTAAGTGAGGTCATGCGCCCAAACAGTAGCCCATGCGCCTAGAAAATGCCTTAGAAATATAAGTACATGCTCATGCGCCTGAACTGTAGTTCATATGCCTAAGTTTTTGCCAAAATGCCTAACTATAGGGGTGATGCACCCAAATAGTGTCCATGCGCCCAAAGAGGCTCATGCACCGAAGTGTTAAAACGCTTAAGTGAGGCTCATGCGCCTGCATAATGGAAAAACGCCCAAGCAGTCCTCATGCGCCCGAATAGTTTCCATGCGCCCAAACACTTAGAAAATTTTCTGAATTTTTAGAAAATCAGAATTTTAGGGTTTGACCCTAGTTTGACTTATGGACTTTATTGGCATATCTTAAACATGAATATGTGATGGTCTATGGTTAGACTACGTATGATGCTATGATGAATGTATGATATGCATATGTGCATGACGTGTTATCTTTTAATGGTTTTTGAAATGTATATATTATATTATAATATACGCTAAGTACTATGTTATGGCTTTACATATGATGCTATGATGAATGTATGATATGCATATGTGCATGACGTGTTATCTTTTAATGGTTTTCGAAATGTATATATTATATTATAATATACGCTAAGTACTATGTTATGGATTTACGTAGTATGATGAATGTATAATAAACGTAAAGTATAACGTAACAAAGTGAAAGATAACAAGGTTAAAAAGTGGAATTTAATGAAAGAAAGAATGCCTTGCAAGCAAATAGAAAGGAGGTGCATGACCATGTTGTCGTTAGGTCAACTGTGTGCGGTTTAAATAACCCGAAGGATGCGTACAGGGTCAATCATTGAGATTGACGGGACCCTTATGGCATGCCCTAGGTGACTAGGTCAGCTTCGTGCATAATGTTTGGGGGTCTAGTTGTAGACCTCAGGCCCAGCATCAGCTTCGTGCACAATGTTCCGGGTATTGCACACTGGTCCGAATTAAAGGGAGAGATGACTTGCCCTAGGTGACTGGGTCAGCTTCATGCATAATGTTCGAGGTCTATTTGTAGACCTCAGGCCTAGCATCAGCTTCATGCACAATGTTCGGGGTATTGTACATCGATCCGTATGAAAGTAAAGATTATGTAAAGTACGAAAAGAAAGAATGAAAGTAAAGATGATAAAAGTGCGAAAAGTACGAAAGAGAAAGAAAGTAAAAGATAGTAAAAAGTACGAAACGGAAGTGTGAATATGAAAATGAATGTGAATGAAAAGAATGAAATGATGAAAGTACGAAAGAAAGAAAAGAACGATGAATATAGTATGAATGTACGTATGGTGTGTGCTCGCTTACGAAAGTAATGTATAGTATTTTGAGAAGCCTATTATTGTATATAAAACAAACAGGGTATTTTAATAATTATAAAACTAGAATCCACCCAGCATCGCTGACTTTTTGCATTTTCAGTTGGCAGGTAATATTGCTAAGGACGGCACAAGCGGAGGCTACTCGGCAGGGCAAAACTGCCATCCATTCACGCATGTTATTATTGTTGTTTTGTAATGCAGTTAACGGATGTTTCTTTTGTAACAATACAATGTTGTATTGCATAACAATAGTAATTATAAATAAAATGAATGGTTTTTGTTAACTTACTTCCGCTGCTTAATTATGAATTATGTATTATTTTATGCGCGATGATTGTCCAACTGTAAGCGTCCCGGTAACGAGGCCTTACAAGTTGGTATCAGAGCTAAAGTTTAAGTGAATTTGGTAAAATTTTCAAAACCTAATCTTAAACTGAGAATAGGACTAAAGGAAAGGGATGCCAGCCCGAGTAGCAACGTGCCATCAGGAATTTCTTTTTCCAATGTTAATTGAAGTTATGTGTGTGTGCTATTTTATTATGTGCTCACAGTAGATTTAGATACTGATGTAGTCAGGATATGAAATGCTTGGGGTGTGAAGACTAAAGTAAGTGGTTAATCATAACTAGCCACTATAATTAGGGACTTACTATACTCAACATTAACTGAGCTATTACCTTGAATGACCATGTTAGTGTTTGATCTTATAGTGTTTAAAGATTGTTGGAGGTAGGTCTTATAAGGCTTCTAGAGGTGGAGTACGTGGTGGACGTGGTACTGAGCTGTGTGTCACAAGGAACAAGGCTAGAGATGCTGAGACGACCCCTGTAGATCCTGACGTTCATCAGCATGAGGGCATTGATGAGAGCGCCAACCTGAGGGCCTTGTTGAAAGAGGCGGTATTAGAGGAAGTTGACTAAGTCATGCAGACGATTCTGCCGTCTATGGTGACTAAAGTAATTAAGGCAGTAAGGGAGGATGAAAGGAGGGAAAAAAAGAGGAATGCTAGGAGAGAAGGAGGAGAACAAGCAGAGACTAAGACGGTTATCTCAAGTGAGGAGGAGGAGGAAGAAGTGGTGCAGGAAACTGCACGAGGCTGTAACTATGGGGCATTTCAAATATGCAAGCCCCTAACTTTTGATGGCAATGGCAATGCTGCTGCTGCTCATCGCAGGGTAAGGGTGATGGAGGTAGTGTTGGAGACTGGTGAGTGCATGGAGGATCAGAAGGTGAAGTTTGCCACTCACTCTTTTGTTGACTCAGCTTTGTGTTGGTGGGACAATATTGGCCAAGCCAAGGGTAGCAGGGCCATCATCAAGATAAGATGAGGAGAGTTGAATAAGCTGGTAATTGAGGAGTTCTGTCCTCACCAGGAACTCAATAAGATAGAGATGGAGGTCCTACAGCTTGAGGCGGGAACCATGACCCACCAGCAATGCACCACCAAGTTCAACAAAATAGCGATGCTGGTGTCGCATCAGGTGACACCGATGTCAAGGCTGATCAAGATGTACATCCAAGGATTGCCAGCTGATATCCACAGGCATCCGATTACTGCCCGACCGGGTACTTTTCGATCGGTAGTATACCTGGCGGGTAGGCTGTATGATGAAAGAGAGGAGTCAATGGTGGCTGAGGTGAAGAAGATAGGTGGTGGTGATAAAAGCTGGGGAAGGAAGCGGTTTGGGCGTGGTGGTTTCACCCCAAACAGCAGGGAAGTACATGAGACTTGGATGTAGTGCCTACCTGGCCTATGTGAAAGATGAGGATGCGTCAGTACCCCAACTGTCTGATGTTGCGGTTGTGTGTGACTTTTCGGACGAGTTCCCAGAAGACTTGCCAGGTGTGCCACTGGATCGTGAGATCGAATTTCAGATTGATCTGATACCCGGTGCTCAACCCGTTGCCAAAGCACCGTATCGATTAGCTCCTACCGAGATGAATGAACTAATGGCTAAACTGCAGGAGTTAATGGATAAAGGATTCATTCGACCAAGTATCTCTCCATTGGGTGCTCCGGTCTTTTTAATGGAGAAGAAAGACGGTAGTATGCGGAAGTGCATCGACTATCAAGAGCTGAATAAGTTGACGGTGAAGAATCGGTGTCCGTTACCAAGGATTGATGACTTGTTTGATCAGCTCCAAGGTGCTAGTTGGTTCTCGAGGATAGATCTTTGATCTGGTTACCATCAGTTGAAGGTGAAGGAGCAGGATATTCCTAAGACAGCTTTTCGCACGCGTTATGTACACTACGAGTTTCTCATCATGTCTTTTGGTCTAACTAACGCGCCAGCGGCCTTTATGGATTTGATGAACTGAGTGTGTCGGCCAATGTTAGATAAATTAGTGATTGTGTTTATTGATGATATCGTGATTTATTCAAGAAGTGAGGAAGAACATGCCGGTCACATATGCAAGGCGTTGAAGACACTTAGAAAAGAGAAGTTGTACGCTAAATTTTCTAAGTGTGCTTTTTGGTTACGTGAGGTTCAATTTTTGGGTCATGTTGTTAATGCTGAAGGAATCATGGTGGACTCGGCAAAGGTTGAGGCAGTGATGCAATGGAAGTCTCCAAAGATGTCATCCGAGATCTGTAGTTTCTTAGGCTTGGCGGGTTATTACAGGAGATTCATCCAAGACTTTTCCAAGATAGCCTCGCCTTTGACCAAATTGGCCCATAAAGATGTGAAGTTTTAGTGGGGTCAAAAATAGGAGGATGCTTTTTAAGAGTTAAAGACAAGATTAACACAAGCTCCTGTCTTGACATTACCCGAAGGGAGTGAAGACTTAGTGGTATATTTAGATGCTTCCTATTCGCGATTGGGTTGCGTGTTGATGTAACGAGGAAGGTTATAGCCTATGCATCTCGATAGCTGAAAACCCATGAAGTCAACTGCCCTACCCATGACTCGGGGCTAGTGTTCATGGTCCTCGCGTTGATGTTTTGGAGGCACTACTTATACGGGACTAAGTGCACCATTTTCACTTACCACAAGAGCTTGAAGTATTTCTTTGAGCAAAAGGACATCAACATGAGGCAGAGGAGATGGTTAGAACTCATCAAAGATTATGACTGTGAGATCCATTATCATCCGGGTAAGGCCAATGTTGTGGCCGATTCCCTAAGCCAAAAGAAGAGACCCAAGCCGAATCGGGTGAAGGCTTATCATTTGGTTATGACCGCTGACGTGATGATCCAGGTGAAAGAATTCCAAGATGAGGCGTTGAAAGAAGATCGCCTTAACTCCAAAAGAATGAAAGGTCTAGTCATGGAATTGGGAGAAAATACCCACGGAGTCAGAACCCGAAATGGACGAATGTTGATCCCTCGTTACGGAGGCCTACGAGGGAGAATCATGGATGAAGCCAAAAGACTTGATACTTGATTCATCCCGGTGCCACAAAGATGTATCAGGATATGAATAAAGATTATTAGTGGCTGGGAATGAAGCGCGATGTAGTAGAGTACGTGAGCAAGTGCCTTACTTGTTTGCAAGTGAAAGCAGAACACCAAAAGCCGTACGAGAAGATCAAACCGTTGGATGTACCCGAGTGGAAGTGGAAGCATATCACAATGGTCTTCATTACAAAGTTACCCCACACGGAGAGGGGTACGATACAATTTGGGTGATAGTTGATCGTCTAACAAAGAATGCTCACTTCTTACCGATTGTAAGGCCCCGTTCCCGGGACGCTTACAGTTGTATCCTCATCGCTCTTTGAACATATAATTTCGTTTATCTTTTGTAAACATTTCAGTGGAAGCATTTAAAAGAGAAATCTCATTTCATCATAAAAGCTTTTGCAAAGCAATACATCGTTAATCAATTACAAAATAGTCATAAACAGTGAATTTAATAGTAAGAGGATTCCTTAGGTAATCCCGTTTATCCGAATCCTCTACAAACACCATTATGTTTTATAATTACATGCAACATAATACATTGCAAAAATATTAACAAAGGAATACCATCCCAAAAGAGCAGCCGCCTCGTGCCATCCTCAGCAACACTACCTGCCAACTGGAAACACATAAAAAGTCAGCGTTACTGAGTGAGTTCTAGTTTTACAATAAAACATACTTTTCTTCCGTTAAAACCGTTCTTACATACATGTGATCACACAACATACATACACATAGATAATATTATTATTATCTTCTTTATTCGTTCATTAGCTTTCGTTCGTGTACCGTCCATCATTAACATTCGCATTCTTTCTTTTGTTCGTACGTCTCTTACATACATTCAAACATTCATTACATTCATCCGTACGTTCGTTACATTCATTCATTCGTTCATTACATTCATTCATACATATATTACGTTCGTTCGTACGTTCATTCATTTGGTGACATGTACAATACCCCGAACATTGTGCACTACTGCTGGTGCTGGACCTGTGATGATTAATCACGTACGTTGTGCACTAATGCTGATCCAGTCACCTAGGGTAGGTACATACACTACTTATCTTCCCTCATTCATTCTGGATCAATGCCATGCGCTATACCCCTAACATTGTGCACTACTGCTGGTGCTGGACCTGTGATGATTAATCACGAACGTTGTGCACTACTGCTGATCCAGTCACCTAGGGTAAGCAGCAAGGATCCCATACATATGGTCAATCACAAAGACTGACCCCAATGTGCATCCTTCGGGGTAGCTAACCCGCACACCGTTGAGCTAACACCTTCATTGGGTGTGCACCTCCATCCATTTGCTTACAAGTCGTTTCTTACTTTCATTCATTCATTCGTTAATGCATGCATTCATTCATCATATTCCTCTTTCATTATCTTTCACTTTACGTTTCATAATACTTTCGTTTCATTTGTTAAGCCTCACACGTAAAGTCATGGAAGGATAAACATGTATCGAAACAAGGAACATCAACATTTACAATTCATCAGTCATTACCATCATATAGGGCTATATCGTACTTATCATACATACATCATACATATACATGCAATACTATAACCATCGTGCCCAACGTAACTTCTATGCCTCAGGAGCTATCACATCACTACTTACCCTTGGCCCTTTTCCCGAAGGTCAGTAATTGAACTATATATCTCCTCGTACATAGCAGCCCTACTTGGGCGATTGGGCACCCTTCAGTCGTATGGCCTTCATGCGACTGAACACTATGCGATTGGACCAATGCGGATGAACTCCCAATCGTGTGAATGGACTTTCTGTCATGCGAATGAGCACTATGCGAATGAGCTTCTATGCGACTGAACCTTCAGTCATGCGACTGAACAACTATACGAATGGACCTATGCGACTGAACTCTCGGTCGTATGACCTGTCGTGCGACTGAATCCCCAGTCATACGATTGAGCCTCTATCATGCGATTGAAACTCAGTCATGCCTCAGTCGTCCGATTGGCCTTCCAGTCACCTAGCCCTAGCTGGGCAGCGACTGTAGTTCATCCTGAACTGCAGCCGCGACATACGGCCTTCAAACCCTTCTAAACTCATTCCAAGCCCAAATTAACCCTCCTAAACCTTAGAGAAACATACTATGACAACATTCAAGCACATACAAGTCCAAAATCACACTCTAACACACTACACACAATTACACCCAAATGGGTCAAACACACACATTACAAAAACGGTTTTATATGTGTTCCAGCCCCAAAATCATTTGAAAACAGGTAACTGAGGGGTCCTAGAACTCACACTGACAAGAAGAAGATAAGGAGCTTTGTTTGGACTAGTTACTCGACGAGTTTCGAGCCCGAATCACCACCTTTCTCTCTTTTTCTCTTCTTTCTCTCTTCTCTTCTTTTTGACTGAGTTTTGCAAGTGTGGGGAGGGGGAGATGGCTGCCCCTCCCTTAAAGCTAGCTACAGTTCAGTCACCCAAACCCAGACGTATGGGCACTCCAGTCTCCCGAACACCATGCGACTGGACCTTCAGTCGCCTGAGCTCCATGCGATTGGGCCTCTAGTCGCATGACACTCAAAAAATCAAATTTCCGGGCGTTACAAGTCCACCCCCCTTATTTAGGTTTTGTCCCCAAAACCTGTTATTCCTCGAACAAGCGTGGGTAATGCTGTCTCATTTCTTCTTCGATTTCCCATGTTGACTCGGATCCCTTCCTGTGCTGCCACTGTACACGCACAAGAGGAACCACTTTATTTCTCAGCCTCTTCTCCTTTCGATCGATGATCACCACTGGTTGCTCCACATAATTGAGCTGTTCATTTATCTCGATATCCTCCAGTGGGACAATCATATCCTCATCTGCCAAACACTTCCTTAGATGAGACGCGTGGAATGTCGGGTGAATTCCACTCAACTCATCTGGTAACTCCAATTTATAGGCCACCTCTCCTACTCGCGCAATGATTCGGAAATGGCCTATATATCTCGGGCTCAACTTGCCCCGCTTTTTGAACCGAATGATACCCTTCCATGGTGAGACTTTCAACATAACTCTATCACCCACCTGGAACTCAATCGGTCTACGTCGCTTATCAGCATACGACTTCTGTCTGTCTTTAGCTGCCTTCATGTAGGCCTTGATCTTTTCAAGCTTTTCAGTCGTAGTCTCGATCACTTCGACGCTCCATAATTCCTTCTGACCAATATCACCCTAACAAGCGGGTGTCCTGCACCTCCTACCGTATAGCATCTCGTAGGGTGGCATGCTAATGCTGGCATGATAGCTGTTGTTGTATGAGAATTTAGCTAATGGTAAGTGGTCATCCCAACTTCCCCCAAAGTCAATCACACATGCCCGAATCATGTCTTCAAGTGTCTGAATGGTCCTTTCCGACTGACCATCAGTTTGGGGATGGTAAGCCGTACTAATATATAGCCTCGTCCCCATGGCATCATGGAATTTCTTCCAAAATTTGGATGTAAACCGGGTGTCGCAATCAGACAAAATTGCACCAGTACACCATGGCGAGTCACAATCTCCGTGATGAAAAGATCGGCTAACCTCTCGGATGAATACGTCTCGCGCATCGGTAGGAAATGAACACTCTTCGTAAAGCGGTCAACAATCACCCATATAGCATCATACCCTTTCGGAGTACGTGGTAGCTTCGTAATGAAATCCATGGTGATGTGCTCCCACTTCCATTCTAGTATATCCAAAGGTTCAATCTTCCCATGCGGCTTTTGGTGCTCGGCCTTCACTTGTAAACAAGTAAGGCACTTACTCACATACCCTACCACATCACGCTTCATACCCGGCCACCAATAGTCTCTCTTCATGTCTTGATACATCTTTGTAGTACCAGGATGAATAGAGTGTCGAGTCTTATGAGCTTCATCCATAATCTTCACTCGTAGACCCCCAAGATGAGGAATCTACATACGTCCAAACCGGGCTCTACCACCAAATGTGTTTTCACCCAACTCCACGACCAGACCTCTCATTCTTTTAGAGTTAAGATGATCTTCTTTCAGTGCCTCATCTTGAAACTCTTTGACTTGCTTCATCACATCTGAGGTCATAATCAGCTGCTACGCCTTCACCCGAATTGGCTCGGGCCTCTCCTTTCATCTAAAGGCATCCGGGACCACATTGGCTTTGCCCGGATGGTAATAGATCTCACAATCATAATCCTTTATAAGCTCCGACCATCGCCTCTGCCTCATGTTCAAATATTTTTGCTTGAAGAAGTACTTCAAGCTCTTGTCGTCGGTGAAGATGGTGCACTTCGTCCCGTAAAGATAGTGCCTCCAAATCTTTAATACAAAGACCACAGCTGCTAGCTCCAAGTCATGAGTAGGATAGTTAACCTTATGGACTTTCAACTATCGGGATGCGTAGGCTATCACCTTTCCTCTCTGCATTAACACGCACCCTAATCCCGAATAGGAAGAATCAGAATAAACCACCAGATCTTCACTTCCATCGGGTAATGACAATACAGAAGCTCGGGTCAACCTCGCCTTCAATTCTTCGAACGCCTTCTCTTGAGCTTGACCCCATACAAGCTTTACATCTTTCCTGGTCAACTTGGTTAGTGGAGAAGCGATTTTGGAGAAGTCTTGAATGAATCTCCTGTAATAGCCCGCCAAACCTAAGAAACTATGGATCTCGGATGGCGTCTTTGGAGACTTCCATTGCATCACCGCTTCCACCTTTGCCGGATCAACCATGATTCCCTCCGGATTCAACACGTGACCAAGAACTGAACTTCGCACAACCAGAATGCGCACTTGGAGAACTTAGCATATAGTTTCTCCCTTCTCAACATCTCTAACACTTCTCGAATGTGATCGGCATGCTCTATCTCGCTCCTCGAATAAATAAGGATATCATCGATAAGCACAATCACTGATTTATCCAGTATCGGCCAACACACTCGGTTCATCAGATCCATAAAAGCAGCTGGCGCATTGGTCAAACCAAAAGACATGACAAGAAACTCGTAGTGACCGTAGCGCGTGCGAAAAGTTGTCTTAGGGATATCCTGCTCTTTCACCTTTAGTTGATGGTA
This sequence comes from Flaveria linearis, assembly GCA_024085815.1. NCBI lineage: Eukaryota > Viridiplantae > Streptophyta > Magnoliopsida > Asterales > Asteraceae > Flaveria > Flaveria linearis. Next base: position 56,915,676 of record CM044003.1, on the reverse strand, counting down.
GCCTGATCGAAGATCTATTCTTGAAAACCAACTGGCACCCTGAAGTTGATCAAACAGATCGTCGATTCTTGGCAAGGGGTATCGATTCTTCACCGTCAACTTATTCAGCTCACGGTAGTCGATACACATCCTCATACTACCGTCTTTCTTCTTTACAAATAGGACCGGAGCACCCTAAGGTGAGATACTCGGTCTAATGAAACCCTTATCCAGCAGTTCTTGAAACTGCTCCATCAACTCTTTCATCTCTATCGGAGCCAATTGATACGGTGCTTTGGCGACAGGTTGGGCACCTGGTATCAGATCAATCTGAAACTCAATCTCTCGGTCAGGTGGCACTCCCGACAAGTCTTTGGGAAACACGTCTGGAAAGTCACACACAATCAACACATTGGATAGTTGTGGTGTTGGCGTTTCCACATCCTTTACATAACATAAGTAGGCGCTACATCCGCGCCTCATACATTTTCCCACCACCGCCATTGAGATCACCTTCAGAATCGTTGTGACCCGATCTCCATAAACAGTTACCGAACTCCCGTCAGGCACTATCAAGCGAATCATCTTCTTTCGACACACTATATTCGCCTCGAAGTCCGCCAACCAATCCATCGCAAGCACCAAGTCAAAACCACCTAAGGTCATCGCAAGTGGTCTAACCGAAAATTTGTGGCCCTCTAATTCCACATCACAACCCTCTATCACCTCGGAAATCCTGGCAGACTTACCTATCACAGTTTCTACATCAAACGATACGTCAACACGTCTACTACTAACAGGCAGTTTAGCACAGAAAGCAGCAGACATAAAAATTCTACTGCCACCCGAATCAAATAATACAGACGCTAAAGTTTGGTTCACCAGGAACGTACCGGACACAACATCAAGGTCCATCCTAGCCTCCTCCTGCGTCATCGTGAATGCCCTAGCCCTTGCCCTCGGTCCTTCATTCCCTGTCTTATTCACGCCGGAACCCTCAGCCCTCGGCTTCTTGCAGTCTTTATTCATATGACCACTTTCCCCATAGTTGAAGCACCTCATGCCCCTACACTCTCTAGCCATATGACCAAGCTTTCCACAATTGAAACAGACATTCAACCCCAGTCTACACTCCCCGCTATGCTCCGTCCCACATTTACCACACCTTTTCAGTCCCGTACCCGGTGTGGCTACACGACGGTCATCCACCCGTGCCTTCTTGTTGCTCATTGAAGCATTACCCCGACCAAACCTCTTCCCATTCCAATTCCTTTCACCACCACCCTTCCTACTACCTTTAGCCACCACCACCACTGCGCTTTCATCATACAGTCTCCCCGCCAAGTCCACCGCCGACCTAAAGGTGCTCGGTCGGGCGACGATCATATGCCTGCGAATATCCACCGGCAAACCCTAAATATACCTCTTGATCTTTTGCGACAGAGGTGTCACCTGGTCCGGCACCAGACGTGCCATTTCGTGGAACTTCGTGGTGTAATGTTGGTGGGTCATCGTCCCCGCCTCTAGCTGCAGGAACTCTCTCTCAACTTTATCCATCTCTCGATGAGGGCAGAACTCCTCGTTCACCAACCTTTTTAGCTCGGACCACTTCATTCTTCCAATGGCCCTGCTACCCTCGGCTTGGACTATGTTGTCCCACCAGCATAGAGCCGAATCCGTGAAAGAGTGAGTAGCGAACTTCACCTTTTGGTCCTCCCGGCACTCGCTGATATCGAGAACAGCCTCCATTTCCCTCACCCATCGGTGAGCAGCGGCAGCCGTGCCATTACCGTCAAAGGTAGGGGGCTTGCACCTCATAAACGCCCCATAATTACAGCCTTGTGCCGACCCCTGCACAGGCTCCTCCTCCTCTTCCTCTTCGTCGTCAGAAAGAACCGTTTCCTGCTCTGATTGCTCCTGTCTTCCTGAGGACCTATTCCTCTCTTTTCTTTCTCCTTCCCAGACAGCCTTTATCACCTCGGTCACCACAGACGGTAAGATCATCTGCATGACCTGATGTACCTCTTCAACCACTGCCTCTTTTACCAAGGCTCTCAGATTGGCACACTCGTCTACACCCTCCTGGTGAGGGGTCTCGGGTTATTCATGAACCACTTTCTCCACCCTAGGTCTTTCTCTTGTGGCCTGTGGTTCAGCACCACGTCCGCCACCGCCTCCACCACGTGAAGCTTTGGATGATCTACCACCAGCCATCCTCTATCTCACACTAAAAGATTCAAACACCAACACGGTCATTCAAGGGAATAGCTCAGTTTATGTCAAGTATAGTAAGTCCCTAATTACAGTGGCCAGTTGTGATTAGCCACTTACTTTACTCTTCGTACCCCGAGCATTACCTGTCCTGACTACATTAGTATCTAAATCTAACAGTAACACATAAGCCACATAACATGCGCACATAATTCAGGTTAGCATTAAGAAAATACCTGATGGCACGCAGCTACTCAGACTGGCATTCCCTCCATTTCTGTCCAATTCTCAGTTTAAGTTAAGGTTTAATTTGAAAATTTACCCGTTTCGCTTAAACTTTGGCTCTGATACCAACTTGTAAGGCCCCGTTCCTGAGATGCTTATAGTTGGATCCTCATCGCTCTTTGAATATATAATTTCATTTATCTTTTGTAAACATTTCAGCGGAGCATTCAAAAGAGACATCTCATTTCATCATAAAAGCTTTTGCAAAGCAATACATCGTTAATCAATTACAAAATAGTCATAAACAGTGACTTTTAATAGTAACAGGATTCCTTAGGTAATCTCGTTTATCCGAATCCTCTACAAACACCATTATGTTTTATAATGACATGCAACATAATACATTGCAAAAATATTAACAAAGGAATGCCATCCCAAAAGAGCTGAGTAGCCGCCTCGTGCCATCCTCAGCAATATTACCTGCCAACTGGAAACATATAAAAAGTCAGCGTTGCTGAGTGAGTTCTAGTTTTATAATAAACATACTTTTCTTCCATTAAAACCGTTCTTACATACATGTGATCACACAACATACGTACACATAGATAATATTATTATTATCTTCACTATTCTAGATAATATTATTATTATCTTCATTATTCGTTCATTAGCTTTCGTTCGTGTACCGTCCATTATTAACATTCGCATTCTTTCTTTTCTTCCTACGTCTCTTACATACATTCATACATTCATTACATTCATCCGTACATTCGTTACGTTCATTCATTCGTTCATTACATTCATTCATATGTATATTACGTTCGTTCGTACGTTCATTCATTGGGTGACATGTACAATACCCCAAACATTGTGCACTACTGCTGGTGCTGGACCTGTGATGATTAATCACGTACGTTGTGCACTAATGCTGATCCAGTCACCTAGGGTAGGTACATACACCACTTATCTTACCTCATTCATTCTCGATCAATGCCATGCGCTATACCCCGAACATTGTGCACTACTGCTGGTGCTGGACCTGTGATGATTAATCACGAACATTGTGCACTAATGTTGATCCAGTCACCTAGGGTAAGCAGCAAGGATCCCATACATATGGTCAATCATATAGACCGATCAAGTTCAACGTAGGTGATAGAGTCGTGTTGAAGGTCACACCTTGGAAGGGAATTATTCGGTTCAGAAAGCAAGGTAAACTGAGCCTGAGGTACATAGGACCTTTTCGTATCATTACACGAGTAGGAGAGGTGCCCTATCGATTAGAGCTACCTGATGAGTTAAGTGGAATTCATTCGACATTCCATGGATCTCATTCAAGGAAGTGCTTAGCTGATGAAGATATGATTGTACCACTTTAGGATATTGAGGTGGATGAACACCTCAATTACATAGAGCAACCCGTGGCGATCATCGATCGAAGAGAGAAGAGTCTGCGGAATAAAGTGGTCCCACTGGTGCGTGTGCAGTGGAAACACCGAAAGGGTTCTGTGTCTACGTGGGAGACTAAAGAAGAGAAAAGACAGCATTACCCACGGTTGTTCGAAGAGTGACAGGTTTCAAGGACGAAACCCCTTTAAGGGGGGTGGACTTGTAACACCCGGAAATTTGATCAAAAGAAAAGAAAACAGAAAGTATATAAAAGGAAAAGAAAAGGGAATAAAGTGGAAGGGGGTAAAGTGTAAATAGTACACAAAGTCAAATATTATAATATTTATGGGGAATGGCCCCCCATAACCACCTTTTCCCATCTACTTTTATCGAACCAAAAAGGAGAAGAAAGAACAGGGTTTTCTTTTAGTTTCAAGAAGAAGAAGAAGAAGTTTTCAAGTTTAGGTAAGTAATTCATGCTTTATTGACTCGCTTTTAGTGGTGTTTTCGACTAAGAAACCGAAAATACATGTTCTTATGTGTGTATATGTGCTCGGGTATGTGTTTTTGACATGTATAGGTGTTAGTAACTTTTGGAGTGTTCAAGTTCAAAGAAGTTGAGCTTGGAAGTAGAAAAGTTGAGTTTCTAGACCCTGGTTTTTATAAGTTTTAAAAGTTGTTGGGGCTGAAAATGTACGTAAAAGATTTTAAATCTGTTGCATATATAAGCATATGTATTTATGCTTGTATGTTGGCGTTTTATGGTTGTACATGTTATGTTGAGGCTTAGAATGGTAGTAAGAAGCTTAGAACACGTTGAATTGGTATTTGGGACTAAAAAAAATGTTAGAAACATGTAAGAAGGTGGTCATGCGTCCAAACAGGGCGCATGCGCCTAATATTTTGCCTTAGAAAATTTTAAGTGAGATCATGCACCCAAACAGTAGCCCATGCGCCTAGAAAATGCCTTAGAAATACTAAGTACATGCTCATGCACCTGAACAGTAGTTCATGCGCCTATGTTTTTGCCAAAACGCTTAAGTATAGGGGTGATGCACCCAAATAGTGTCCATGCGCCCAAATAGTGTCCATGCGCCCAAAGAGGCTCATGCACCTAAGTGTTAAAACGCCTAAGTGAGGCTCATGCGCCTACATAGTGGAAAAACGCCCAAGCATTCCTCATGCGCCCGAATAGTGTCCATGCGCACAAACAGTTAGAAAAGTTTCTGAAATTTTGGAAAATCGGAATTTTAGGGTTTGACCGTAGTTTGACTTATGGACTGTATTGGCCTATCTTAAGCATGAATATGTGATGGACTATGGTTAGAGTATGATGATGCTAGGATGAATGTATGATGCATATGTGCATGATGTGTTATCTTTTTATGGTTTTCGAAACGTATATATTATATTATAATATACGTTAAGTATTATGTTATGACTTTACATAGTATGATGAATGTATGAATGAACGTGAAGTATAACGTAACAAAATGAGAGATAACAAAGATAAACAGTGGAATGTAATGAAAGAAAGAATGGCTTGCAAGCAAACAGAAAGGAGTTGCATGACCATGTTGTCATTAGCTCAACTGTGTGCGGTTTAAATAACCTGAAGGATGCATACAGGGTCAATCATTGAGATTGACGGGACCCTTGTGGCATGCCCTAGGTGACTGGGTCAGCCTCATGCATAATGTTCAGGGTCTATTTGTAGACCTCAGGCCCAACATCAGTTTCATTCATAATGTTCGGTGTATTGCATATTGGTCCAAATTAAAGGGAGAGATGACTTGCCCTAGGTGACTGGTCAGCTTCGTGCACAATGGTCGGGGTCTATTTGTTGACCTCAGGCCCAACATCAACTTCTTGCACAATGTTTGGGGTATTATACATCGATCCGTATGAAAGTAAAGATGATGTAAAGTACGAAAAGAAAGGATGAAAGTAAAGATGATGAAAGTACGAAAAAACGAAAGAAAAAGAAAGTAAAAGATAGTAAAAAGTACGAAACGAAGGTGTGAATATGAAAATGATTGTGAATAAAAAGAATGAAATGATGAAAGTACGAAAGAACGAAGTGAACGATGAATACAATATGAATGTACGTATGATGTGTGCTCGCTTACGAAAGTAATGTATAGTATTTGAGAAGCCTATTTTTGTATATAAAACGCACAGGGTATTTTAATACTTACAAAACTAGAACTCACTCAGCAACACTGACTTTTATGCATTTTCAGTTGGCAGGTAATGTTGCTGAGGATGGCACAAGGGAAGGCTACTTGACAGGGCAACATTGGCATCCATTCACGCATGTTATTATAGTTGTTTTGTAATGCAGTTAACAGATGTTTCTTTTGTAACTAAACAATGTTGTATTGCATAACAACAGTAATTATCAATGAAATGAATGGTTTTTGTTAACTTACTTCCGCTACGTAATTTATGAATTATGTATTGTTTTATGTAATACTGCGATGATTGTCCAACTGTCAGCATCCTGGTAATGGGGCCTTACAGTTGGCAGGTAATGTTGTTGAGGATGGCACACGGGGGCGCTACTCGGCAGGGCAACACTGACATCCATTTACGCATAAGAATATTGTTGTTTTATAATGCAATTGAATGAGGCTTTTGTAATTTACCAATGTTGTATTGCTTAACAACAATAGTTATTAATAATAATGGATGGCTTTTGTTAACGAAATTCCACTGCAATGTTTTATGAAATGTGTAATGTTTTAAATATTATGTGCGATTAAGGTCCAACTGTAAGCGTCCCGGGAACGGGGCCTTACAAGTTGGTATCAAAGCCGAAGTTTAAGCGAATGGGGTAAATATTTTCAAAACCTTATTTTAAACTGAGAATGGGACTAAAGGTAGGGATGCCAGCCCGAGTAGCTACGTGCCATCTGGTATTTCTTTTCTTAAGGATAACTGGTATTATGTGCGTGTGCTATTTGAATTATGTACTCTTAGTAGATTTAGATACTGATGTAGTCAAGACAGGAAATGCTTAGGGTGTGAAGAGTAAAGTAAGTGGCTAATCACAACTGGCCACTATAATTAGGGACTTACTATACTTACCATAAACTAAGCTATTACCTCCGTGTTAGTGTTTGAATCTTATAGTGATTAGAGAATGGCTAGAGGTAGATCATCTAAGGCCTCAAGTGGTGGAGTGCATAGTGGACGTGGTGCTGAACCGTGTGATACCAGGAATAAGGCCAAGACTACTGAGAGGGCCCGTGAAGAGCCCGAGGTGCCTCACCAGGAAGGTGGTGATGAGAGTACGAACTTAGGCCTTGGTGAAAAAGGCAATGGTAGAGGAAGTGCACCAAGTCATGCAGACAATTTTGCCATCTGTTGTGACTGAAGTGATTAAGGCAGTGAGAGAGGATGAAAGGAAGGAAAAGAGGAAGACCGTTGAGAGAGGAGAAAGGGAACAACCAAAGATTGAGACGGTTATATCTAGTATGGATGAGGAGGAAGAAGCGGTGTATGAAAGTGCATGGGTAAACTGAGCGCAAGATACATAGGACGTTTCCAAATCATTGCTCGAGTAGGAGAGGTGGCCTATAAATTAGAGCTACCTGATGAGTTAAGTGGAATTATCCGACATTCCATGTATCTCATCTGAGAAAGTGTTTAGCCGATGAAGATATGATTATACCACTGGAGGATATCGAGATGGATGAACGACTCAATTATATGGAGCAACCGGTGGCCATCATTGATCGAAAAGAGAAGAGACTGAGGAATAAAGTGGCTCCACTTGTGTGTGTGCAGTGGAAACACCAAAAGGGTTCTGAGTCTATGTGGGAGACTGAAGAAGAGATGAGACAACATTACCCACAGCTATTCGAAGATTGACGGGTTTCGAGGACAAAACCCCTTTAAAGGGGGTGGAGTTGTAACATCCGGAAATTTGATCAAAAGAAAAGAATATATAGAAGGAAAAGAAAAGAGAATAAAGTAGAAGGGGGTAAAGTGTAAATAGTACAAAAAGTCAAATATTACAATATTTATGGGGAATGGCCGCCCATAATCACCTTTTCCCATATGCTTTTGTCGAACCAAAAAGAAGAAGAAAGAAAACAGGGTTTTCTCACAGTTTCAAGAAGAAGAAGAAGAAGTTTTCGAGTTTAGGTAAGTAATTCATGCTTAATTGGCTCGGTTTTGTTGTGTTTTTGACTAAGAAACTGAAAACAATGTTCTTATATGTGTATATGTGCTCGGGTATGTGTTTTTGACATGTATAGGTATTAGAAACTTTTGGAGAGTTCAAGTTCAAAGAAGTTGAGCTTGGAAGCCGAAAAAGTGAGTTTCTAGACCCCCGGTTTTTATATGTTTTTAAAAGTTTTTGGACCGAAAATGCATGTAAACCATTTTACAAGGGATATATAAGTAACCGTATGTATATGTGCATGTGTTTGATGATTTATGGTTGTAAAGGCTTTGATTTGGTGTTTAGAATGGTTGTATAAGCTTAGAATAGGTTAAACTAATGTTTAGGACTGAAAAATATATTAGAAACATGTAAGTAGATGGTCATGCACCTGGAATATAGACTTAGAAAGTCTAAATAAGGTTGATGCACCCAAACAGTGCCCTTATACGCCCAAACAGTAGTCCGTGCGCCTAGAAAATGCCTTAGAAATACTAAGTACATGTCCATGCACTTGAATAGTGGTTAATGTGCCTAAGTTTTTGTCCAGACGCCTAAGTATAGGGGCGATGCAGCTTAATAGTGTTCATGCGCCCAAGATTTTACTTAGGCACCTAAGTGTAGGCTCATGTGCCTGAATAGTTCATGCGCCCAAAGCACGAAACAGTTAAGTGTAAGGCCATGCGCCCAAATAGTGTTGAAACGCCTAAACAGGCCTCATGTGCCTGCATAGTGTTAAAGCGCCCAACACTTAGAAAATTTTTCTAAATTCTTGGGAAATCAGATTTTTAAGGTTTTGACCCTAGTTTGACCTAAGGTTTATATATGCCTATTTTATGCATGGTTATGCTTTGTTCTTATGTTCCTTATGTATATTGACGAATGACTTTACGTGGTGTGTTTTTTATTATAATTGTAAAGTATTATCATTAAAGAAAGAGAAGATTAATGATAATGACAGTGGAACATAAAGAACGAATGAAAGAGAGGCTTGCAAGTAGAACGAAAGGAGGATCAAACCTCATTGAGAGTTGTTAGCTCAACTGTGTGTATTATAGCGTGCGATTTTGGCTAATCCATGAGAGTTCACACATAGGGGGATCAGTCTTGATGACTGATCCATAGTACGAAACGGGATCCTTGTCATTTGATCCCGGATACGATGTGGCTTTATGCCAAGATATGATACGGCTTTATGCAAGATAGTAATGAGGCTTTATGCCCAGAATGGTGGTTTCGGGCCATGATAGGGAAAAGCTTGACAGGATCTAGAAACAGTGAAAGATAATAATAAAGTACAAAAGGAACGATTATGAGAGATAATGATAAAGTACGAAAAGAACGATTATGAAAAATAATGATAAAGTACGAAACGAACGATTATGAAAGATAATGATAAAGTACGAAACGATCGATTGCGAAAGATAATGATAAAGTACGAAATGAACAAATATGTGAGATAATGAATGAAGAATAAGGTTATACCTGGTTGTGTGTGCGATGAATGATCATGTATGAAAGAAAAGAAAGTATTTTGATAAGAAAGAGTATTATCGTATATAAACTTTAAAAAGTATTTTTAATACTCTAAAACTAGAACTAACTCAGCAATGCTGACTTTTATGCATTTTCAGTTGGCAGGTAATGTTGCTGAGGATGGCACACGGGGAGTCTACTCGGCAGGGCAAGACTGGCATCCATGCACGCATAATAATATTGTTGCTTTGTATTGCAATTGAATAAGGCTTTTGTAAATTAACAATGTTGTATTGCTTAACAACAATAGTTATTAATAATAATGGATCACTTTTGTTAATGAAGTTCCACTGCAATGTTTTATGAGATGCGTAATGTTTTAAATATTATGTGCAATGAAGGTCCAACTGTAAGCGTCCTGGGAATGGGGCCTTACACTTCCTCACAGGAGATGTCGCTCAGGGTTGTGCAATTATTGAGCTTCCCTTTGATCTCCTTGAACTCCTCTATGGTCAAAGGCTTCGATGGTTCAAAGGATGGCTTGGGTAATGGTTGGGTTTTTGGTTGTGTTTTGGGTTTTAGGTTGAGTAATAGTGGTGGTTGTTGAGAGGAAATGGATAAGGGTGGTATTAAGGCTGATAGTGTAAGTTCCAAAGTGTATGGTTCGGTAGTGGGTTCAGTTTTGATAGGGAAGGGAAGAGGTGTAGGCTCAGATTTTACTGGTTGTAGTTTGGGTGTTGGTTTGGGTACCATCCTCTATATACCATGAGTTTGATATACCTCCTTCCTTCTTCCTAAGGGAATGTCAACTTTAATATCACTAACATGTCGCTATAGGGTCTTCTTAGACACGGGACCTACTTGCCTGCCTATGAAGTCGTGGACCCTGAGATAAGCCTTCATCCAGGCTTTGTCTCCCACCTTTTTGGCAGCCGCAAGTTGGGCCTCCTCCTCCCTCTTCTTCTTCTTTTTCAACTTCTCTCTGGCAGCTTTCTTCCTCTCCTTATTGATCTGATCTTCTTCTTTGTTAAAAAGGAACAAGATTGTCTCATTTTCATGAGGAGTGAGCTCCTTCTGAGAATAGCCCCTTCAGCATAGGAAGGCTATCCTCAACGACCTCTACCTTTGCCTAGCTTCTTCTTTCTTTCTCCTCTTCTCTTCCTCTTCGGCCAACCTTATTGCTTCCTCCTTCTCCTGTTGCAGCAGGGTTGCCTTCTCCAGTTTCATAAGCTCATCAAGTAGGAGTAGGAGCATTTCTTTATTATCCACTTCCAGATTGATGAACCTGTCTATCACATCCACTCTTCTTCTATTCTTCATAGACTCTTGAACTGCTACTGCTGCTTGCAGCAATCATTTTCCCAGTGTTGAGTCTACCTTTCCTTTTTAGCTTTTCCAACCTTTCATCTTCAAGAATATCTTCAGCAGTCATCTTTCTTTTTCCTTTGGGATCTGAGGAACATTTACCCTTTGGAGATTCTTCCTTAGATGATTTAGGTTAGGGAGAGTAGGGTTGAAGTTGTGGTGTTGAAGAGAGTGAGATTTTAAGGAAGTCCGCACTGTTTACCCTAGAGGCTAGATCAAGGATAGCCTCTGTGATAAGTAGATCATTAGACAAAGATGACAATTCAATAATCCCTTCCAGCAGCTTGAACTTTTTATTCGGAAGAGATTAGAATATCACTACCTGTCCCAACTGATTTAGTTGTTGGGCCATGAGTCCTTATTTTTCTTTCAAAGTCAATCTCAAGTTCTATAAGAACCTTAGGTTGACCAACTTCTTTCTCAGTGGTAGGTGGTGTACTCAACCTTTAAAGCTCTTCAGCTCCAAAGGCTACTGCAATATCGGGTGAGGGTTGTTCAAGTGAGGAGCTTATTTGGTTAAGAATCTGTGAAGATCAATAAGCATCCTAGGATCCACTTGAATTGATATGGGAGGTGGCTGAGGGAAGATGGTTGTAGAGTATTATGATATAGGATAAGTTGAAGATGGAGTTAAGATGGCCAGGGTAAGTTCCTCATGACTTTGACTCTATACATTCTCCCCCTTTTTGGTAGCATCATCTTGAGAAGTAGATGAGCTAGAGGAAAAACTTAAAGAGACTTGAATAGGTACATGCCTAACATACTTCTCAATCTTTGTGTAAGCTAGTTTGACCACGAGATTTTCAACTCAAGTTGCTGAGTGGCAGACCTATTCTCTAAAGTTCTAACCTTGAATTCAAGGTTTACCTTTGGAAGGAAATTTGATCTATGATCAAATGATCTTCCAGGGCTAAAAATTTTCAAAAGAGAATACTTGTGTAGAGGAATTTGTCTTCAGAAGATGAATACGGATCTATTCCGAAGGTAAATTTCTCTTTGGAAGAATTTATACTTAGAGAAATTTGGTGAAAACCTTTTGTAACAGGGCTTAGATTGTAAATAGACAACTTAGACAAGACATATTTTCAAAAGATTTTCAAAGAAGATTGACTAGTCAATGTTAATCATCCAAATAATCGTAATTAAGTACTTAAATATTTGTTCATCAAATCAGCATATTGTTCATTTGAATAAACTTTGACTAGTTTAATCAAGTTTTTCTCATTTATATCTTGAATAAAATGATACCTCATTTCAGTATGTTTTGTCTTGGAGTGCTTGACTGGATTTTCTGTAATAGAAATAGCACTCTTGTTATCTATGTGGATAGGAGTCTCCATTAAGTTTAAACCATAGTCTAATATCTCATTCTGAATCCATAGCAGTTGAGCACAGCAGCTTGCAGTAGCGATCTACTCAGCTTCAATAGTTGATGTAGAGATACATGATTGCTTCATGCATTGCCAAGAGATGATCTTGCCACTAAGAAATTGACATCCTCCTTATATGGATTTCTTTTTAATGTTGCAGCCACCATAATCACTGTTAGTGTAACCGTAAAGGTTGAAATCCTTATTCTTAGGATACCAAAGGCCTAGTTTAGGAGCTCCTTTAAGATATTTAAGAATTATCTTGATAGTAATTAGGTGAGACACGTTAGGAGCAGCCTGGTATCTTGCTCAGATGCAGGTTGCAAACATGATATCAGTTATACTTATAGTGAGATACATTAGAGATCCAGTAATTGCTGTGTACTGATGCTGATCAGTGTCCTCCCCCTCAGAATCAAGACAAAGATTGTGATTTCTTTGTATATGTGTCTTGGCTGGCTTACAATCTTTCATATTAAATCTTTCTAAGATTTCCTTGACATACTTAGATTGATTGATGAAGAACTCTTCTTCCATCTGTTTCACTTGAATTCCTAGAAAGAAATCCATATTTCCCATGGAACTCATTTGAAATTTCTTCCTCATGATGCTTTCAAAGTCTTTGCAAATTTGGTTATTAGATGAACCAAATATGATGTCATCAACATAGACTTGTACAAGCAACATGTCCTTCCTAAACTTCTTTATTAACAATGTCTTGTCTATGGTGCCTCTGGTGTAGCCATTTTTTAGAAGAAACTGAGACAATGTCTCATAGCATAGCCTAGGTTCTTGGTGTAACCCATAAAGAGCTTTATCTAATTTGTACACATAGTTAGGGTGTTGTGGGTATTCAAATCCAGGTAGCTGGCACACATAGGCTTCTCTATCAATATCTTCATACAGAAATGCACATCTTGACATCAAGTTGATGGACTATGAAGTTCTTGGATGTTATTAAAGCAAGGAAGATTCTCACATCCTCAAGTCTTGTAACAGGTGCAATGACATGAGTTTAATCTATCACTTCCTCTTGTGTGTATCCTTGAACTACTAGTCTAGCCTTGCTCTTGATGATCAAACCTATATCATCTCTTCTATTCCTGAACATCCACTTGGTGCTAATAGGGACTTGACTAGGTGGCAATGGACGTAGGTCCCATACTTTTTGCCTTATGAATTAAAGAAACTCCTCTTGCATTGCTTCAACACAACTATTGTCATTAAGAGCTTCTTCCACCTTCTTGGGTTCCAATTGCAAGAGAAAGCATGAGTACAAGCAGATATTCACATTTTGAGTCGGTCTTCTAGTTCTTACACCTTCTGAGACATCCCTATTGATGTTCTCAACTGGATGAATGTTATGAATCCTGGGTCTTGGAATCACATTTAGTTACATAGATAGATCCAAGTTTGAAGAGTTATGCTTAGGATTGTGAACATTGATTCCAGCCGATGTCTCACACTCATTCAATGAGGACTGATTGACTGAATGATTGGCAATATCACTGGTGCTTTCTTATGAAGCGTTATTAATAGTTTCATGTTCCTCTAGATTACTGTCTTCATCAGCTTGGTGTTAAGAGTTAGAGTTCTCAGCTGATGACTTTTGAGGCTCAACTGATTGATAACTCGTTGAAGGTCTACTATTTCCTCTGATATTCAAACTTTCAGGACTTGCGGTAGTGGGAGCTTGCTCTTCATGTCTTCTTGGAGAAATTAGAATAGGTCTGGGTAACTCAATCAGTTTATTATTAGAGGAGTCATTTTGAGTTCCTATTCTAGCTAAAACATTCTCATAATATGGTTTAGAATAGTTAAGAAACAATTCTAAGTCAAAGATATGGTTAGGGCCATTCCCCTTAACACAAGGAGTGCACTCATTTACAACAGTGTTGGATGATTCCTTAAATTGTTGATTCTTGATATTGTATAGTGTAACACCTGGATATTTAAAAAGATAATAAATGAATAATAAAAGTAGGAAATGCAAATTTAACGCAAGTTGAGGTATTAAAAGTGTCAAAGGACAAAAGGTACAAAAAGTTGGTGTAAAAGGTGGGCATGGCCGCCCACCCTCCCTTCACAACCTTTTCATACAGTTTTTAGAGAGAGAAAGAGGAGAACATTTGGGTTTTTGAAGAAGAACAAGAAAAAGCTGGATTTCAAGGTAAGAATTCGAGGGTTTATGTGTTCATGTTGAGTTCTTGTCTCGGTTATCTGCTTATGTGTGTTGTATGCTTGGTTGTGTGTGTTTTTGGTGGGTTTTAGGTGTTGAACTTGTAGCAAATGGGTTTTGAAGGAAGTCATACCCAAGAGACTACTAAGGTGAGTTCTAGATCCCCCTATGTTACATGTTTAACCAATTTTGGGGCTGGAAACGTATGCATGCATGTTTTTATAAAGTTGGGTTTTTACACCCGTATGTATATTTGAATGTATATGTGGGTGAGTGTGATTTTGAGTGCATTTGATGATATGGTTATGTTATGTGTATGTTTTAGGGTGATTAGAATGTTAGAAATAAGTTTAGAACATGTCACATTAAGATTTGGAACTGATTATGAATGTTGTTAGTATGATAAGTCTGCTCATGCGCCTGAAATTGGCCCATGCGCCCAACAGGATAAATTGACCAAGTGTTCCCATGCGCCTAAGACTTCATGCGCCTAAACAGTACCCCATGCGCCTAAGTGACCTCATGCACCTGAAAAGCTCATGCGCCTAGGTGTTAGACTGCTGTGTTTTGATGAGGCGCGTGCATAGTGGAAATGCGCCCGAACAGGGCTCATGCGCCCAAATAGTGTTGGTGCGCCCAACACTTAGAATTTATTGCAGAATTTTCGTGGGTGTCTGTGCAGTTAGGGTTTTGACTATTATTGACTAGGGTTTAATAAATGCTCATTTGCATGATTATGCATGATTGTTATTATGACGCTTATCATTATTATTATTATCATTATTGTTATTATTATTGTTGCAGTTATTATTATTATTATGTTTATTATTATTATTATTACCTTATATTATGTGACTTTGCGTGGTATGTTTATGATCGTAATGTAAAGTATTATCATTAATAAGTGAAAGATTAATGATGAAGAAAAGTGGAACGCAAATAAATAATGAAAGTCTTGCAAGCAAATGTATGGAGGTGCACGGCCTTGTTGTCGTTAGCTCAACTGTGATGCGGGTTAGCTACCCTAAGGGATGCACACAGGGTCAATCGTTTTGATTGACAAATGAGGTGAGCAACCTTGTTATTGCAAAAGAGTTAGTTAGCATGCAATCCTTGAGATTGCCAATGAGGTGAGCGACCCTGTTGTCACAAAAGACTCGGAAAGATAATGATAAAAGTGCGAAATGAATGAAAGAATAAATAAAGTTATACCTTGTTGTATGTATGATGTATGCTCATGTAATGAAGTATAAGGGAAAGGTTTTAATGAAAAGGGAATTTTCATATATAAATTACTCGAGGTACTTTAATGCTTTTAAAACTAGAACTCACTCAGCAACGCTAACTTTTATGCATTTCCAGTTGGCAGGTAATTCGTTGTTGGGGATGGCACGCGGGGATGGCTACTCGGCAGGGCAAGACTGACATCCATTCTCAATAGATATCACTGTTGTTTTGTAATGCAGTTAAACCATTCTTTTGTAATCTGATTAAACCAAGGTGTATTGCTTAACAACAGTGTTTATAATGAAAGGAATGGCTTTCGTTAAACTAATTCCACTGCATAAATTTGTAAACCTATAATGTTTTATGTAATTACTGCTGTGAATGACCAACTGTGAGATCTCCGGGAACGGTGCCTTACAAGTTGGTATCAGAGGCAAAGTTTAAGTGAAATGGGTAAATATTTTCGAAAGAAACCTAAACTTAAACTGAAAATGGGACAGAAGGAGGGATGTCAGCCCGAGTAGCTACGTGCCATCAGGTATTTCTTTTCTTAAAGTTAACCAGTATTATGTGCACGTGCTATTTGACTTATGTGTTCTTAGTAGATTTAGATACTGATGTAGTCAGGATAGGAAATGCTTGGGGTGTGAAGAGTAAAGTAAGTGGTTAATCACAACTGGCCACTGTCATTAGGGACTTACTATACTTAACATAAACTGAGCCATTACCTTGAATGATTGTGTTAGTGTTTGAATCTTATAGCGCTTAGGAAATGGCTGGGAAGAAATCTTCCAAGGCTTCTAGAGGCAGAGGTTGACTGCGTGTGACAAGGAGCAGTGTTAAGACTCCTGAGACGACTCATGAGGACCCTGAGGTTCATGGTCAGAGTAAGGAGAATGAGAATGCCAGCCTGAACGCCTCAGCTAGGGAGGCGATTGTTGATGAAGTACACCAGATCATGTAGACAGTTTTACCGTCTTTGGTGACTGAAGTCATTAGGGCTGTGAGAAGCGAGGAGAGAAAGGAGAAGGGGAATAGGAAGGGACCAGGGGACAAAGGAAGTAAAGGGGAGGAGGAACGACTAGAGCCTGAGACGGTAGTGTCCGAAGAGGAAGAGGATGATGCAGTAGGGGTGACGACCAACGGATGCAGTTATGGGGCATTCCAGAGGGGCAAGCCCTCGACTTTCGATGGCAGTGGCTCACCTATGGGTAAGGGAGATGGAAGCAGTATTGGAAATCAGCGAGTGTCGCGAAGACCAGAAGGTGAAGTTCGTGACTCACTCCTTTGTTGACTCAGCGTTGTGTTGGTGGGACAACATTACCTAAGCTGAGGGTGCCAGAGCCATCGATGCGATGGAAAGAGCGGAAGCCATTGGTGATTGAGGAATTCTGTCCTCACAAAGAACTCGATAGGATCGAGAGGGAGTTCCTATAACTCGAAGTTGGAAGCATGACCCACCAGCAGTACACCACCAAATTCAATGAGATGGCGAGGCTGGTGCCGGATCAGGTGACGCCGGTGTCCCGAAAGATCAATCGGTACATCTAGGGATTGCCAGCCGACATTCGTAGTCACTTGATTGCTGCTCGACCAAGAACTTTTAGGTCGGCAGTGGATTTGGCCGGGAGGCTCTATGATGAGAGGGAGGTGACGGTTGTGGAGGTGAAGAAGCCTGGTGGTGGCGACCAGAACTGGAACGGAAAACGGTTCGGGTGTGGTGGTTTCTTCCCGAACAACAAGAGGATGAGAATGGATGACCGTAGGGAGGGGTCATCAAGCTCGGGACCCACGAGGTGTGGCAAGTGCAGGAAGGAACATACAGGGGAGTGCAGGCTGGGGCTCAACGTGTGTTTCAAGTGTGGGAAGCCGAGCCATATCTATAGAGACTGTAAGGCGTTGAGGTGTTATACCTGCGGTGAGGAGGGCCATATGAGTAGGGACTGCAGGAGGCCGAAGGCGGAGAGTTCCAGGGCAAAGAAGACGGCCGGAACTGAAGGGCAGAAGGCGAGTACCAGAGCTTTCACCATGACCAGGGAGGAGGCTATGACGGACCCCGATGTTGTGTCAGGTACGTTTCTAGTAGATCAAACTCTTGCTTCTGTGTTATTTGATTCTGGTGCTATTAGGAGTTTTATTTCTGCTACTTTCTGTGCTAAACTGTCTGTTAGTAGTAAATGCATTGTTGAGCCCTTTGACGTAGAAACTGCTATTGGTAAGACCACTACAGTTACTGATGTGATAGAGGACTGTGCCATAGAATTAGAAGGTCATAGGTTTGCCGCTAGGTTACATGTGATGCCCCTAGGTGGATTTGATGTGGTACTAGGGATGGATTGGTTAGCACCCAATAAAGCGAATATCGTGTGTCGTAAGAAGATGATTAGATTGATGACGCCTGATGGAAGTCCGGTGACAATATACGGCGATCGGGTTACGACGATTCCGAAAGTGATTTCTATGGCGGTGGCGGGAAAGTGCATGAGGCGTGGATGTAGTGCTTATTTGGCCTACGTGAAAGATGTGGACCCCCAATTGTCCGATGTACAGGTGGTGTATGACTTTCCCGATATATTTCCAGAGGACCTATTAGGTGTGCCACCGGATCGCGAAATCGAATTTCAAATTGACTTGATACCTGGTGCCCAACCTGTCGCTAAGGCACCGTATCGGTTGGCTCTGACTAAGATGAAGGAGTTAATGGAGCAACTGCAAGAGTTGCTTAACAAGGTTTTTATCAGGCCGAGTATCTCTCCTTGGGGTGCTCCGGTCTTATTCGTGAAGAAGAAGGACGGTAGCATGAGAATGTGTATCGACTACCATGAGTTGAACAAGTTGATGATAAAGAATTGGTATCCGTTACCAAGGATTACCGACTTGTTCGATCAGCTCCAGGGTGCCAGTTGGTTCTCGAGGATGGATCTTCGATCTGGCTACCATCAATTGAAAGTGAAGGAGCAAGATATTCCTAAAACAGCTTTTCGTACATGTTATGGACACTATGAGTTTCTCGTTATGTCCTTTGGTTTAACCAACGATCCAGCTGCTTTTATGGATTTGATGAATCGAGTGTGCCGGCCAATGTTGGATAAATCAGTGATTGTGTTTATCGATGATATCTTGATTTATTCAAGGAGCGAAGAAGAGCATGCCGCTTACATTCAGGAAGTGTTGGAGAGTTTGAGAAAGGAGAAACTGTATGCTAAGTTCTCCAAGTGTGCTTTTTGGCTACGCGAGGTGCAATTTCTGGGTCACGTGGTAAATGCGGAGGGAATCATGGTGGACCCAGCAAAGGTTGAGGCTGTGATGCAATGGAAGTCACCAAAGACGCCATCTGAGATTCGTAGCTTCTTGGGATTGGCGGGCTACTACAGAAGATTTATTCAAGACTTCTCCAAGATAGCCTCACCTTTGACTAAGTTGACTCGCAAGGACGTGAAGTTCGTGTGGGGTCGAGAGCAGGAGGGTGCCTTTGAGGAGTTGAAGACAAGACTAACACAAGCTCCTGTCTTGACATTGCCCGGGGGAAGTGAAGACTTAGTGGTATATTCGGATGCATCCTACTCTGGGCTAGGTTGCGTATTGATGCAACGTGGAAGGGTGATAGCCTACGCATCCCGACAGCTGAAAACCCACGAAGTCAACTATCCCACGCACGATATAGAACTAGCCGCGATGGTTTTCGTGTTGAAGAGTTGGCGGCACTATCTATACGTGTCATACCCCGGGCCCAGGTATGGTGGGACGTCACAGACTAGCAACAATATATGGCAGCGGAAACAAACCAATACAAGAGCTCAAAGGAGAGAATATCACATGGCATTTAAGTTTCAAAAGGTACAGGGGCAAGAAACAGATCTAGCCCCCAAATTAGTTATACAGTCAACATAAAAACAGATTGTATTGTTTAACAGAAGTTTTCAATCATTCAAATTGTTCAATAACCGAAATTAAGCCAATGCCATGGTCTCGGGGATAGGGCTAGGTCTTCAACAATAGCTAAGATCTCTTCATGGATTACCTGAAACATGCTCAAAAAGAAATTGTGTCAACTAAAAAATTGGTGAATTCAAGTACTTAAAGTCTAAAACCAAATGTGGTTAACAAAATCCTCATTTGATAAAAAGGAAATAATCATAGTTTCAATATCGTGGGAGTATCATAATCAACCCTGCACTCAGTCCCGGTTAGCCTCTTCTAAAGTTGTGTTTTACCGGTTAACCCCAAAGGGGAGAACTGAGCCCCAAACCAGTGAACCGTACCTGCCCGGATGGTTCACCATAGTTTCTTAACAAAACCTATCACATGCCACAAACGACCCCTCAGGATCTCAGTGGGGTACCTCCCTGTGGCGGGAGCCACTGTGTGTGGGGGATTCCCCAAATAGATCTATCCATATAAAACAAGCGGTTCACGAAAGAATTAATGATCATGATATAAGTATCAGCAGGTATCCATAAGTCCCACATAAAAGCATCAAGTAATCACAATCATAGTTCATAAAACAATAGAGCATGTTTCATCCCAAAAACAGTAAGTAAAAGGGGATCACTAGAACTCAGCTTAGGTGTTAAGCAAAAGAAACACTTCGTGTGCCAGGAATATCTCGAGTCTAGCACCATAAAATGAATATATTAAGTGATTATCTACTGCTTAAAACCTATTTAAGGTGCAACAAGAGTGTCTAAGTCTTAGTTTGTCGGATTCGGCTTTGATTCGATTAGGGTTTGCATAAGAAGTTTCCTTTTATGGAAAGTCAAGGTTTCTCATACAATTAACGATTTTTACATTATTAAGTCAATAATATATGGTAAATATGCTATTCAAGTGACTAAAGGGCTCATTTGAGTCGGTTATGAAGTTTGGCAAAATTTTACAGTTTAGCCCCTGAAGTTTTAAAATTGACAGTTTCTACCCTCAACTTTGGTTTCTTGCATCAGATGGCTTTTATAACCAAAAATAAGGTTCATGACCTTAAAATAACTTATTTTTAAGAAAATATACACAAATTTTCAGATTATGGGTTCGGTTTATTAATTACGCGTTTAACGTTCCCGGTTACGGTAAAACCGAAGGGTTTTAAATGGTTACCCATGAGTTTTCATTTTTTTGAGTCTTGGACCAGTAGAAAACTTTTTAAAGACATTTTTATAAGTTTCCAATCCTTTAAATCACAAAATTTGCCTCTAATAGTTGAAAGACTCATTTTTACGTTTAACACGTTAAAACACGTTTTTAACCGAATTTGACCATTTAAAAGCTCGTTTGACCAACTTTTCTACTTTATAAGTTATTTTCTCACTTAACCGTCTGAAATAACATGGTTTTTATAATTTTTAAATTTATACTCATATTTCTTAGATTTTCCTCAAAAACGTCACCCGGTTAGTACCCGTTTTTACTTAAAAATCCATTTAAATTACCTTTTGACCATATAACTTACCCATAAACTCCATAAGACTTTATTAAACATTATTAAGCCTGGAATTATGTTCAAAAAGTTTAAAGTCTAAGTTTTCTTGTTTTTAAGTAATTTTACCATGTTTTCGGGCCCCGAAAGTGACTAAAACGGGTCTAATCACAACATGTCCTTTATTCTAGAGATTAATATTCATCAAAAATTTCTGAAATAACAGTCCCAAATTTTGTCCTATTTGTTCTACACATCTATAGACTTCAAATATATCGAAAATATCATAACCGACCATTACACATGTGTAAATTATTGTAACTTGAGTTTAAACATTACCAAAACTTCATTTAACTTAAAAATCAGATTGTTGGGGTGTTTAAAAGTTATTTTTGAGCAGGTTATGACCCTTGTTTGAGAGATAGGATCAATTAGAGCAACCTGTAAAAAATTATATGAACAATTCAAAGAAATACAAACAAATGTAATCAAATCAAGCAATATCAACAAAATTCAGAATTCATTGATAGCAAAGACGATTACAAGAGTTAGAAAGTAGTTCATGCAAAAACTTATCAATCTACTCTAAGTCTATGCTATTTATACTAGAAACTAAGAAACTAAATTTACAAAACTAGTCCCTATACTAGTATAAAATACAAAACTAGACACTAAAGACTAAATGTTAATCTTCTAAGGGACCTAACAATACTCCCCCTAAGATTTACATTGTCTTCTGTCTTCAGTTCAGCTCCATCCTTTCTTTGCTTCTTGATCTTTGTCTTTGTCTTTATCTTTATCTTGCATTCTTCTCTGCATCATTTGACATCTCTTCTTCTATATCTTCTGTCTTCTTTTATCTTCAGTCTTTAAAGAATTCTTCAGGTTCTTCTTTAACTGTGAACATTGGTTTCTCCTTGTAAATCTCTGTTTCTTTCAAAGCATTCTCTATTGATGACTTGAATTTCTTTGCTAGAACAGCTTGCTCTGGCTTTGACTTATTTGTTTTTATCTCTAACTGCTTCATTCTTTCCAAAGTGTTCTTTGACAAACATGCTATGTCAACAATAGCATATAGCTCAATAGGAATTCCGCAGTCTTTTGTATACACTTCAAGCACACCTTTCCTTGATATTCTCATAAATTCAATATCATGAATATCTTTCTTCACTATGTTTGCATAAGCCAGTGCTTTTCTTAATGCAATTCTCTCCATGGCAGCACTCATAACATTGATAATTGACACAAAGTCTTTCTCATCTAGCTCTGCTGTCTCATTCGATAACTTTTCAAACTTTTGTACAGATAAGAATGAAATGTAACTCGGGTGTAACAATCTCAGTTCGAATGCACCAAACAATGTTATCATATCTTCATTCCAATCTTCTAAATTTCTCACAAGCTTAAGTTCAAAAGTCTCTGAATTGTAAAACCATCTATGAATTTGTTTTGTCTTTTGATTCCCGTCAATCATCTTTAAGCCAGGAGTTGTCACTTTTTCCACAAACTTGTTATAGAATTCAATCATAAAGTGATCTTCATCTGATTGATTAACTTTCTTACTTCTCTTCTTCTTCATTGACATGAAGTATTCTTTATCCTCTTGTTCACACCTTGTTCTCAAAAAATTACTTGATCTTTCCAACCCTGTTCTCAACAAATCCACCATCATTTGTCCTCTTTTTGCATTTGAATGATTAATCAACAACAATCTATTCAATTCTTTTAGATCCTGCACTGAAAGTTTTATGATGCCTGCATAAAAGTGATTAACATCACACACAGCATTTACTCTTTTGATCAGAAAAGCATCAAATACTTCATCAGACTTCCATGCAATTATCTTTACTTGATTTGTGAAGTCAGGTGCAATCATTGCATTCAACACTTCAGCAACTGATTGACCTTTTTGTAATACATTCCTCACCAAATCACCTGTGGATCTTGACTTATCAAAAATTTGAATTTGATCCTCAAAAACCTTATAAGCTTGCTTTTCAGATTCTGGAAACATTCTCATTAACTCTTTTCTCTTTTCATGAGCAGTTGACTTCATTGCCATTTGTTTAATCTCCTGTGGCTTCAACACTTTTGTTCTTTTTGTAATTTCCAATTATTACGGATTATCAGTATCCAATATGATCATATTTTTAGTTTGTTTTTCCATCTCTTGGAAACTTTTAACTAGATTCCTCAATGATAGAGATTGGAGTCTTTTCAATTTCCTCCAAGGATAATTTCTGGCTTGCAACCATGATCTTAAAGGAAACACACTCATATCTTCAGGATCTGGATGGTGCAGCTCGGAACATGAAAGTTCATTAACATTAATACTTTCTTTTTCTCTATTCCATTCTCCATGTTCAATCACTATTTCGTTTGGATCAATTGGAGCAACAGATTCTGCAGCTATACATTTCTCATATTCATCGTTTATCTGAGAAACTGTTAGCCCATCTAAAAAGACTCTGTTATATTCCATCTTAACAAGGTAGTTATACCTTTCTTCAAAATCTGTTGGAATTTCATCAACCCTTTGATCATGCTCAAAAGGAGGATTTTCAATTCTTCATTCACATCTTCATCATCAAGTACCTTATTATACCAATCATCATTGAATTCACCAATTTTGTCTTGACTACCTGGTTCTTGGCTATCTTGAATTTCTTCTTCAAATGACTCTTCGGTTCTTTGAGCCTTTGATGATGATTCAGGTACAACTTCTACATCAATTTCATCTATCTTTCTCTTCCCTTTCTCCATTTCAGAAACCTTTTCAACATCTAATGGAATATTTTCTGAAACAATCACAACTTCAGGAGAATTGGGTTTTTCACATTCTTTTAACTTCAAGTTTTCTTTCAAACTTTCATTTTCTTCAGACAATTTCTTGAATTTCTCTTCAAGAAGGTCATAATCTTTTATCATCACCTCAAAATTTTTAATCACATCTTCTTTGTCTTTAGCATAAGACACAATCTTTTCATCTTTACTTAGACTCTCTTCTTTTAATTTCTCATTCTCTTCTTTCAACTTTCAAGCTCATCTTTAAGATCTGCAATCTCTTTCTCTTTTGCAATGTTATCATCCTTTATTCTTTCAATTTCATCTATATCCAAGATTTCATCAGTTTGAACAGACACATTTTGTGTTGTAAAAACTGGCAATTCTTGATCAACATGAAAAGCATCAATAAAGTCAAACTCAAAAGTTTGATTTTGCATATCAACATCTTGTTCATGTTCCACATCCATATGCATTTCAGTATCTTCGTTGTCAACTTCATGACTAGATTGATCATGACTCACATCACCTATATCTTCAAATACTTCATGCACACTATGATCCTGACCTTCACCACCAATTGTTTCTTCATCTTCATTTTGAGCTTCATTTGCATGCTCAGACATTGGTGTATCAATACTCATAGATTGGTGTGTCTCAGCTACATCACCAACATCATCATTATTATCATCATCATCAGAACTTGATGAGCTGTCAACATCATTTTCTTCATCATTCTCATCATTCTCATTTTGATCATCTTCTTCTAGAGGAAATACATCTATCAACTCAGATGGATCAATTGGCTCACCTTCTAACAAATGAAAATGATCCACAGTGATATCTACATCATCATTTGCTACATTCCTCATGTAGTCAAACATAGGTACATTTTGAGCACCTGTTAACATTGTTAATTTCTTGTAAGTAACCTCAGACATGTTTTCCAAGATAAGTCTATCTCCCCCTATTCCATATACATGAATGTCTGGATGTTCTTCATTAATTATCATTTGAAGGAACCTGGGGTACATCAAATATTTATGTCTTGTTCCTTTCTCCAAATTGAAGATGAATCCATTCAAGATCCATTTAGCCATATTAAATCTTCTATTTGTTGCAATGGCCACAATTGGAGATGCTATATCTACTGGGAATGAATTCCACCCAGCACTCCTCTTTGACATACAGTGTTGAAAGATATAACAAAGGAGCTTCCAATGATTATATACTCGTGCTCTGAAGAATTGTTTCTTCGGGAAATGATCAGGGTGACCTATTTCCATGAAGGTCTCTCTGCATTCATTGAATGTTAACTCAGCCAGATCTTCTGGATCATTGTGACCCAGTCTTAATGCAGTTCTAATCGATTCTTCAGACACTTCAACCATTCTATCTCTTGTCACAAATCCTCTGACAACTTTCCTTCCTTCATCATTTACTTCAACACTTGCTGTACTCTAGAATTTTCTGATGAGTTTGTCATAAATCACTGTTTGGTAACACATGGCATACACATATTTTGTTCTTAGAAGAAATCTTATCATCTCTTCATAAGAAAGTGCATCTTGAATTTCTTCATTGAGCAAAGCAACAATGTTGTGCTTTGGCACAAACTTTAGATCTGCCATCTGCAAAATTTTAAAACAATGATATTAGACAATATGTGAATTTCGAAGCAAATGTTTAATGTGAGTTTGAAAATATAACGATTTAAGATATTATAAACTGATGTGTTAAAATGAATTTGAATTTAAAATCAACTTGAAATTTTAGTTTTAAGTGTAAACACTTAAATTTTAATAAAAGATGAATTATCAAGATTGATTTTAATTGAAAATTTAACACTTTAGTTTATTTTATCGTATATCATTTTATTAAACTCTTTTAATTCCTGTAATGATGACCTTTATTAATTGCTATTTATTTCTCATTATTTTTATTTAAAAATTATGAATTTGTTCATCTTCTTCATCGAGTTCATCATCAACAATACTGTTCATCGATGAACCTTGAACAGTGTCTTCAATCAAATGTCAGATTAAACCAAGTTTAACATAACATAATGATCGAAATCACATGACAAACAAGATTCAATCATCAATTTCAGACATTTTTCCGATTTGAATGATCAAATCTGAGTTTTTGACAAGTTTAGGGTTAAACGTCCGTACAGGAGTCGAACGCCTATCAAAAAATTTCAATTTAAATCACAAATCAGATGAATGTGAATCATACACTTACGTTCACAATCATATAAACACTGTCAACACTCTGTGATTTGAGCTCGAAATGATTTTAACCGAAGAAAGAGGGTTTTGTCGAGAGTTCGAATGGTCAGGGAAGGTTTAAGAGGGTTTTCGAAATGGGAATGAATTGAATGTCACAAGTGTGCTTTTTATACTAAGTAAAATTTTTTAGACTTATGAGCATTGTTTAGGCGTTTAAGTACTGTTCAGGCACATTAGGTTCTAAATTTTACTAAGTATTGGACATATGAGCATTGTTCAGTCATATGAGGCCAGCCGTATGAGAACTGTTCAGTCGTATGAGTACTGTTCAGTAGCATGAGCACTGTTCAGTAGTATGAGTCCTGTTCAGTAGCATTTGCACTGTGCAGTAGTAAAATGATGCTAAAATGACCACACAAACTTCTCAGAAACATAACAATTGTTTAGAAATACGACAACTGTTCAGCCACATAACAACTGTTCAGGCACATAATCATTGTTCAGATGTTTTTGCACTTGTGAATTTTCAAATCTTCTCCTGCACACTGTTTAAAAATATTAGTAATATTTCATACTAATATTTAAACAATTTTGCATATTTTTGACTTTTCCCTTAAATTTACACTTTTGACCCTTAAAATTAAATTTTTTACATTTTGACCCTTAAAATTGAACTTTTTACATTTTGACCCTTCATTTTAGATTCAAAATAAACAAATCAAATGTTTCAAATTTGTCTTGTTTTCAACATTTCAAAGAAGCTTTTCCACTTGCTAAAAATTATGAGATCATTTTATCATAGATAAACACACACATACTTTGAAATTAAAGCATCATCCTTTCAATTCAACATGATCATTTTGATTTTCTGAGAATATTCTTACTGGTTTATTACTCCCCCTAAACTTTTAAGTTCTTTTGTAAAACTTAGAAGTTTACTAACAGATCATAAGAATAGCACGCTTAACATTGTTATATTGCCTGCACACAAGAAAACATGCATAAAATCAAAATTAAATCAGAATGAAAATCTAATATTTACAATAGAATCATAGATTGCAGTGAGATCATATTAGTAAAGATCAGAACATTAAAATAAAAAATATCTGAATAATCATAGACAATGATTAAATCCTGATCAAGTGTATTCCAGGTCAGTGACATCACAGCAAAGGAGACACAAGATCTAACGACAGAAAATGAGTGTTTTTGACACAAATTATCAGCTCACTTACTTTTTCGATTCTTGGATTGAGTAGGGTAGAATTATAAATGACAAGATGTGACTCATACCAAGACTTAGAGGATCAACCATCATCAAGACATGCAAGAAAGCACACATTCTCAACTTATTACCTAACAAATATGCATAACCAGAGCTTATGTTACTTAATTGAATACAGAATGATCATGGATAACCATTTGATCAACTCTAACCATCCATTTGAATAGGTTGTGCACATTGGCATCTTTTGCATCAAAGGAGAATATCCAGGTCTATAATGACTTACAACAGAGGATATCTCAGCACTTCAGGTCTATGATGACTCATAACAGAGAAGTGAATGATCCTTGTAACAGATCTCATGATTAGTCACATTATCATCAGGTGTGAGTGGGAGTAGCTTAGCAAGCAGTCAATCTGATAAGCTAATACACTCAAAAGTACTTAGATGAATACACAAACAAGCATAGAGATTTGGTGTAATCTCAAGAATTTACTTGTTCAGTATACTAGCATGATATTGTCTACACATTAGATCCTGATCATGTCAGACTTTATTAGCGAGTGAAGTATGCAACTGATCTTACTAATGTACTGTCATTTCTCACATGAGGCAAACACAGATTCATTCCTAAAAAATGAATTAGAAACAAAAAGAACTCTATTTTTGGAGTTTTGATTTATAATTTTTTTTATTTGATTTCTAATTTTGTATTTTGTTTTTCTATAAAAGAAAGCACACACACACAAACAATCAGGCAAATAACTATGAAAAGTTACCCTTATGAGGACCTTCAGATTTAGGAAAGGATTTGATCATGGAAAGATTCAAATTAGTAACCGGGTTTACAAATGGTTAATAAGGCCAATTGACTCCACTAAATACTCAAACCTTCCTGGAAGAAAAGCTTTAGTAAATAGGTCTGCCAACGGTTTTTCAGTTGCTATTTGAATCAAAATGATTAAACCTTTTTCAGAATTATCTCTTAGAAAATGATATCGAATTTCGATATGTTTTGTTTTTGAATGTTGAACTGGATTAGCTGTAATGAACAT
This sequence comes from Flaveria linearis, assembly GCA_024085815.1. Lineage (NCBI taxonomy): Eukaryota > Viridiplantae > Streptophyta > Magnoliopsida > Asterales > Asteraceae > Flaveria > Flaveria linearis. The sequence goes on along the minus strand of CM044003.1, from coordinate 56,887,378 downwards.
AGCAGCAGTGTTATCAATGTAAATGGGTATTTTAAGAAAATTGAACCCATAATCTAGCAGTTGGTTTTGCAACCAAAGAATTTTAGAACATCCTGCTGATGCAGCTATGTACTCAGCTTCTGCAGTTGAGACAGAAACATTTGTTTGTTTCTTACATTACCATGAAACTAATCTGGGTCCAAGAAACTGACAACCACCCGTAGTAGATTTTCTGTCTTGACAGTATCCACCATAATCACAATCTGTGTATCCATGTAACTCAAAATTACCCTCGTAAGGATACCAAAGCCCTAAAGCTGGTTTACCTTTGAGATACCTGAATATTCTTTTGACAGCAATTAAGTGAGATTCTTTTGGGTCTGATTGATACCTTGCACAAACACAAACAGCATACATGATGTCCGGTCTTGATGCAGTAAGATACATCAAAGAACCAATCATAGATCTGTATAGAGTTTGATCTACTGATTTTCCTTTAGGATCAGGCTCAATCTTAGAGTTTACGTCAGCCGGAGTTCGTATGGACTGACAATCATGCAGTCTTAATTTCTTCAAGAGTTTGTCAACAAATTTCTCTTGATTGATGAAAATACCATCTGCGGATTGTTGAACTTGCAATCCAAGAAAGAAATTGATTTCTCCTGTAGAACTCATTTGGAAACGAGATTTCATGATTTCTTCAAATTCATTGCACAATGTTGGACTGGTAGAACCAAATATGATATCATCTACATACACTTGCATACATAAGAGATCATCATTATCCTTCTTTATGAATAAAGTAGGATCAATTTTCCCCCTTATGTATCCATGTTGGATTAAGTGTTGAGATAATGTTTCATACCAAATTCTAGGAGCTTGATGTAGGCCATACAAAGCTTTGCTAAGCTTATACATACGATGTGGAAATTCTGCATCCTCAAAACCCGGAGGTTGCTTCACATACACATCATCAGTGATTGGACCATACAAGAATGCACCTTTGACGTCCATTTGATACACCTTGAATTTCATGAACGATGCATAAGCTAGGAAAACACAAATGGATTCGAGTCTTGCAACTGGAGCAAATACTTCATCATAGTCAATTCCTTCTTCCTGTGTGTATCCTTGTGCAACAAGTCTAGCTTTATTTCTGATTACGATACCACGATCATCAGTCTTGTTTCTAAACAACCATTTAGTGCATATGGCATTTTCTCCTTCAGATAATTCCACTAACTTCCAGACTTCTTGTTTGCGAAATTGAAGAAGTTCTTCTTGCATTGCTTCAATCCAACCATTGTCCTATAATGCCTCGGTGATGTTTTTAGGAACAATCTGTGAAAGAAAACAAGAGTATAAACAAACATTTTCATGTTCAGATTTACTCCTAGTAGTTCTTTCATGCAGAGGACCAATAATCTGTGATGTTGGATGGTTCCTGTGGATACGAGATGTCGGTATCTCAGTTCCTTGAACATTAACATCCAGATTTGTTTGGTTCAGAATGGAGAGCTGTTACAATAAGGTAGAAGCATGTGGAGTGAAATTTAGAACTTGAGTCGGTGAATTGAGAAAGTAATCAAAGTTACTATGATCAATTGCATCTCCAGAGATAGAAGATGTGCCAGACTCAGGTTGTCCAATTTCTATACCATCATTAGGAATAGGTTGTGATTCTTCTTGATCTGCTAAAACTGAATGATCTGAAGCTGAAGTAGCATGAACATTGTCATTGAATTGGATTGTTGAATCCTTGACAAATGAGAAGAATGGATAATCTGGGCGAGCATCATCTGAATCATCAGAATCTGAATCATCACTGAAAGATCCAAGATCTCCTCTTGAGTTCTTCTTACCTGTAAAATCATCAAATTGATTAAACAAGTTAGGTTGAAATTAGTTTGACAAAGAATCTATATCAAATAACCATGCAGGACCATTTGAAACTGATGGAAAAGAATTTTCCAGAAATTTAACGTTGAACGTTTCATTAATAATGTTTGTCCTAGAGTTATAAACTCGATAGGCTTTGGAAACAGATGAATATCCAACGAAAAATCCATTATCAGCTTTTTCTTCAAATTTTCCTAAATGATCACTTGAGTTAAGAATCATAACTGGACAACCAAATGATTTTAAAAAATTTATGTTTGGTTTTTTGTCAAACATTAACTCATATGGAGTTTTCTTTTTATCTTTCACAAGCAAGATTCTATTCTGAACAAAATATGCTGTGGATATTGCTTCATCCCAGAAAGTGATAGGAATTTTGGCATCAGCTAACATGGACCGGGCAGCTTCAATCAAAGTTCTGTTCTTCCTTTCAGCAACTCCATTTTGTTGTGGAGTTCTGGGAGCACTGAACTAATGAACTATCCCTTTTTCTGCACAAAACAAATCAATGTTAGCATTTTTAAATTCCGTTCCATTATCACTTCTTATTATTTTCACTTTTTGTTCAAGCTGAATTTCAACTTTATTAATAAATTCTTTTAGAAGATCTGCAGTTTTAGATTTAGTTTGAAGAAAGAAAACCCAAAAAATCTTGTATAGCCATCTATGATAACTAAACAGTATGATTTTCGACCAATACTCCTAACATTAGTTGGTCCAAAAAGGTCCATATGTAACATCTGGAGTGGCTTGGTGTTTGAGTTTATCAGCTTGGACTTATAAGACGCTCTATGTTGTTTTCCCATCAGACATGCTGAGCAATGATCAGTTGTTGAAAACTTCTTGGAAGGAAGTCCAATAACATGATTTCCTGCTACAAGCTTGTTCATGTTTTTGAAGTTTGAATGACTGAGTCGTCTATGCCAAAGCTGGCTTTCATCATTTGAAGCTTTAGCAATCAGGCATGTTTTTCTGTTGCAGGATCCACTTGAGACATATCCAGTTTGTATACATCTCTGTCCCGTGCAGCTTTAACTATTACCCAATCATTGCTAATCTAAAATCCTGGTTTCAAGACATAACAGTGAGAATCATCAAAAAGAACAGAATAAGATTTGTCACAAATTTAGGAAACACTTAATAGATTAAAGTTCAACTGTGAACAAAAGTTGACTTTATCAAAACTGATAATCCCATTTGACACTGTTCCCTCTCCTGTTATCTTTCCACCTGCATCACCTCTAAAAGCAACGTGTGTTCCATCTTTTAACTGAAAATCTTGTAACAAGGCTTGATTGCCTGTCATATGCCGGCTACGCCCACTGTCAACATACCATGAGTTTATTGGTCTCCACGGGCGTACCACCATTCAAAAACAGTTTAAGAAGAGTTAGTAACCCAAGCCGAGATGGTCTTGGGCTTGCCAAATTTATCAACAATTGTAAATTGTTTAAAATGAAGTTTGTTGACATCAGGTTTCTTTGAAAATTTTGGATTTTCAAATCCTTGTTTGAAAACATGTTGATTATCTCTTTGTTGTTTTGTTCTCAAAACATTATATCTGTTTTCAAAATCATCATCAAGAAATCTTGAACCATTTGAGAATGTTCCTTTGTTTATTCTCACAGATCGTGGAATAAACTTTTCTTGATTGTATTGCTGTGATTTGACAAAATATTGATTATCATAATCTGAATTATTTCTTTTAAAAGATCTCAAACCCAAGGAAGGTTGTTGTTGTTGTGAATATTTAAACCCAATATTATGATTTCCTTTAAATTGTGGGTTTACAAATCCTTGATTTCCAAAATCCTTCCTTGAAGAGTTCTTTCTAAAGTAGCAATCATTTGTATTATGATTTCTTTCATCACACAAAGCACAGTATTTGTTGAAATAACAATCAGCTGTTATGTGATTTGTCATATCACATATATGGCAATACTTGTTAAAGTAACATTCTAAAATGTCATGATTATACATATCACAGATATCACAATATTTTTCAGAATGTTTAAACAACATTTTGTTAACCCTTGAAGTAGAAGCAACATTTGATTCTTGTTTGAATTTAGGGTTAGGCAGATTATTCTGTTGTTTCTTTGGTGTGAATTTGGTCATTTAATTCTTAGGATTTTTCTTTTGGACTTGACCACAATTCTTTGACTCCTTAGATCCAAATCTTTTATGCACAGTGGAAGTTTTAGGACCTGAACTTGTTTTCAGATCAGAGTTAGATTTGATCTTTGGTTTAGATGTCATTTTTGTGATTGTGTTCATGTCAAAAGTTCCTGCTGACACAAATTTCACAGGTTTAATTTTAGTATTATTTTGTGACTGAATGATTGATTCAGCAGCTTTCTTAGCTTTAGCAACTTGTCTTCTTCTTTGATTTCTTACCCTTGATGATGTTTTCTTGATTTGAGTTTTAATTGAATCTTGAGAAGATTCTTTTTGACACTCGTTATCTTCATTTAGTTCATTTGAACTTGAATCATCAGAAAAAGTATTATCTGTTTTAACCTCTTCACATTTTCCTTTCAGTTTGTTATTGACATTAGTAGATTTTTCACTCTTTTGTTCATTCGGTTCAATAACAGTTTCACTTTTTGGTACAAACAGCTTCTTTTGCATTTGTTGAGGTTCATAAGATTTGACTTTGATTGGATGACCATTTTTATCTTATCTAAGTCAGTTCCTTCATAAACTTCAACATTTTTCTTTTTAAAGTTCTTTTGATCTTGAAATTCTTTATGTTTAGCTTTGTTTTCTGGTGAATGATCATGAGTATTGAAATTCTCTGGTAATGTGTTTGAGATTGATTCAGGCATAGGTTCATGTGTGAATCCTAGTCCTGTTTTATCTTTGTCATTTCTTCCATTCACCAGTTGCTCAACAATTTTCTTTGAGCTTTTAACTTTGGCTAAATCTATTTGAGTTACTGCATATGCCAATTTTTCTTGTTCAAGTGTTTTGTTCATCTCTTCAAGTTGTTTCTTGACAAGTTCAAGTTCTTTAAGAGTTTTGTTCCAAGAATCTTGAAGAGACATGATCTTGTCATCAGTAATTTTATGATCTGATTTTAGCTTGTTGTGCTTTAATTCTTCTTGTTTGAGCTTATCACATATTTTGAATGAGTATGTTCTGTAGTGTTCAACCAGTTTGAAACATGCTTTTGTGCACATTTTCTCTCTTATATCCACTGGTATTTCTGGATAAGAGTTAGAAGATTCAGTATCAGAAGATGAGGTAACAACCTTTGGTTGTTGAGACTGAGCCATAAGAGCAACTTCTTCAGTAGTTTCTTTTGGATCTGATTTGTCGCTCCAGTCATACTCTTTTTCTTGCTCAGAATCATCATTTATCTTAGGATCTTTATCTTCAGACCAGTCTTCATTATCCAGTTCAGCAACTAGAGCTAGATTAGTAGTGAGATCAGCAGTAAACTGTTCTGCATATGCACTCCAGTAATAACCATCTTTGAAGTTTACAACTAGTGCCTTCTTTGGTTCCTCACTATTCTTCTCTTCTTTGAGTTCTGGCATAGGTAGGCTTTGGTATGGCTTTTGAAATGTCTTGTTAGCCTGATGCTGATATTTTTGACTGCTTGAACTACCTTGACTGTTTCCTTCTTGCTTCCTTGGAGTTTTACATTCTCTTGAAAAGTGACCATAGCTATTACAGTTAAAGCATCTTGATTTTGATTTATCAAACCCAACAGTTTTGTTTGCACTGGGTTTATAATTTCTATTAGTGTAAGAATGCTTTTGAGTTCTGTAAGCTATCATGACCATTTGCCAGTTGAGATCCATCTCTTCTACATCATCAGGATCCATCTCAAACAGATCTTGTAGAACTGGCTCCATTTGAGTCAGATGACTGCCTTGATAAGCTTGGAAACTTGCCATGAATACTGTAAAAGCAATTTTTCATTCATCATCCTGTAAAAGAATATTAATTACATCCTTTACTTTGCTGGGATTGGGAGAGTTTGATGATGGCATGTCAGTTTGAGGTTTAGAGATTTGAGCTTTAGAAGAAGACTGTTGTTGTGCTTGAGAAGAGTAAGCAGATGTACTGGTGAAGAATCCTGCTCCCACAAATAGATCACCTTCATCTTTAGGAGTTGATTGGTCTATAGCTAGAAATGCATTCTCTACTATATTTGCTGGAGAAGCAACATACTTATACTGAGATGTTGATCCATGTCTATCATTGTTTCTTGAACTCTCATCAATCTCTACTGATTTAATCTTAGCAATGAGAAGGTCAAGATCCATTAGAAACTTTTCAGTATGTTTCAACAAAGTAACAGTTTGTTTCCAAGATGATGGTAGTGCATTCAGAAGTCTGTTGTTTAGATCCTCAAGATCATTCTTGATTCCCAAGGTGGACATTTCTGTAGTTAATTGCACAAACCTGTTCATCATTTGATTAATAGTTTCTCCTGAGATATGCTCAAATAATTCAAGTTGCCTTTTAAGTTTCTGTTTCTTAAGGTCTTGAATTTCCTTCCCTCCTTCACATATAATCTTCAAGGCTTTATACATTGTGTATCCAGTTTGATAGTTTTCAAGCCTTGAAAGAACTTCCAATGGTAGTCCTTTACACATGAGAGAATAAGCTTCGATGTCATTCTTCACCTTCTTTAGATCCTGACCATGAAGATTATCTTCTGGATAAGACTCTTATGAATCTTTAGAGTATACAAATCCTCTGTCTGGTCCATCAGTGATAATAGGGATATAAGGTCCTTTTTCAATTGATTTCCATAGATCAATGTCAATGGAATTCAAGTGATGTTTCAGCCTAAGAGACCAGTTTTTAAAATCAGCTCTATTTTTAAGTTTTGGAACTCTGTTTTCAGAATCTTCTGATTTCACCATTCTTATATTTTTGTTATTTTTCTAAGCTTTTGAATTAAGAAAAGACTAAAAAAAATATTTTTGGATTTTTGAATTTTTAAAAATTTCTAAGTGTCAATGAAGATGAGTCTGAACAGCGGTGATAAGTCTCAAAAGTAAGAAATGCCCCAACAGTGATGAAACGCCTTAACAGCTGATAAGTCTAAGGGATTGCCTTAGAAAATTTCTAAACCAGTGTTAGAACTACCAAACAGTAGTGAAACGTCTTCACAGTTGAAACTCTCGCACAGTGGTTACACGCCCACACAGTAGTTATACTTCCACACAGTGGTAATACGCCTAGGGGTAAAAAGTCTGAACAGTTGAGAAACGTCTAAACAGTTCTCAAACGCCTAAACACTTAGGCAAATTTCAGTATTTTCCAACCCTAATACGCCACATTCATCATGTTCTTGAGAATGTAACGAACTCTGAAATTTTGAAATCCTTCAATTGTTGATGAATTGAACTAAATCTTTACAATTAGTTCATTTTGATGCCGATAGTCAATCTTCTAACATCAATTGCAGTAATTATCAACAATTTTCACTCAATTTCAGAAATCTCAGTTCGTAAACTCAAGAACAACTTTTTGAACACTTTTTCACTGATTCACTCAATTTTGATGAGATAAACTGCAATTTGTGATTCAAATCATGTTTCTGATGATGAAACACAACTCTGATTCATAATATTTCACTTGAATTGTCAATCTATTAAAGATTTCAGTGGATTTTTGAAGCTTCTTTGTTTGACAAAACTTCAAAAACACTCAACCGAAAGCTCTGATACCAATTGATAGGATCAATTAGAGCAATCTGTAACAAATTATATGAACAATTCAAAGAAATACAAACAAATGTAATCAAATCAAGCAATATCAACAAAATTCAGAATTCATTGATAGCAAAGACGAGTACAAGAGTTTGAAAGCAGTTCATGCAAAAACTTATCAATCTACTCTAAGGGGCAATCTTCTCTAAGTCTATGCTATTTATACTAGAAACTAAGAAACTAAATTTACAAAACTAGTCCCTATACTAGTATAAAATACAAAACTAGACACTAAAGACTAAATGTTAATCTTCTAAGGTTTCCAAACAAGTGTCTAAAAGAGGTTGTTACATGTAGAAAGAAGGATTTTCAAGATGTACATATGTTATAACCTCACGTTCATGGTGTACACCTATTTGTAACATTCAAAACAGGTTATTAGAAGTCTTATGAACTATTAAAAATCAGGTTACAAGTTTTGTTTCCAAAGGTTACAAGGTACACAAGTTAGATGGTGCAAAAACACCAAAAATAGGGTTTTCAAGAGGTAAATCGGGTTCTACCCGTTAGAATAACTATCATATCATGTGATATACCTTCAAGAACATTAGGAACTCCTCATGAACAAAGTGATGATGAGAAGTTTCTGCTACAACAATGAAAGGTAAGGTTTTTTGGTGAAAAATGAAGAAAACATGAGGAATGACCAAAACCGACAACATGGAGCTTATACTTGATGTAACTCACGGTTTGGAGGGTGTTGATGGTCGTAGATGGCCAGAAACTCCTTGGACATGGCTGTAGAATCTCGAACAAAGGCTGGAAAGCACGGTTTTCAAGTTCCAAGCACCAAAAGCTCACACAATGGTCACCTTCTTGCGGTTTGAAGCTTGGCCGATGCTAGTGTTGTTGTTGTTCGCGATTTTGGAGCTGAAATGAGAGAGTTTGTGATGGTTGTGTGTGGATTTTTAGGAGAGAACTGAGAGAGAGTGTGGAGAAAGTGAGAGTGGAGTTGGTCTTGCAAATGGAGAATGCATAAGAAGGGAATGGGTGATAGAGATGGTGGTGTGTAGTGGCAAGCAAGAGATTTCGTCGGGGGCAAGGGGGCGGCCGAGTTTTGTCAATTAGTGGGGGTTTTAGTTTAAATTTTAATGTAGATAAATAATAGGTAGCGTTAATTTGTTGTGTAGTGTAGTATTTTAGATGGTAAAAGTTTTTAATTAGTTGATGTGTCTTGCATGATTATGCATACCTAAGCCGAAAATTAATGTGTGTATGAGCACACATGTTAATTGTTTCAATTAGGACATTGAATTCTAGTTAGGGTGACTAATCAACATTCCTGGGCACTGAGTTTCAAAAATATAAGACTTGAAATAACTAAAATTCACAAAAATGACATAGAATCATAAAAATGGATCAAATAACAAATGGTGATTCTAATATTATTGATATAGTTAAATTGTTTCTATTATTAGTACTCATAAGATGGGAAATGATGCAATTAAATTAGAGTTTAGAATAGTGACCTTGGGATCGGTTGTCACATCCGAGTCCACGTGGGAGACCGAAGAAGAGATGAGACAGCATTACCCATGCTTGTTCAACGAATAACAGGTTTCGGAGACGAGACCTACATAAGAGGGGTGGACTTGTAACACCCGGTTATTTTCTTTTAAAGCAAACGAAAGAAAAAGAAGAAAGAAGAAGAGAGAAAAGAAATAAAGCCCAAAGTTTAGGGACCAAACTTGCCAAAATAGGAGAAAGTTTGGAAGAGTGGGGGATTAAGAGGGGAGGGCAGCCCACACCCTCCCCCACACTTGTGAAAATCAGCCAAAGATAGAAGAGAGGAGAAAATAGCCAAAACTCCAGGTTTTCTTGCGAATCAAGGTGCAAGAGTCAAAGTCAAGTGGGTTAGATTGAAGCTCTACTCGACGGTGTTGTTTGTGTGAGTTCTAGGACCCCTCTTTTACTTGTTTTCAACTGATTTGGGGCTGGAACACATAGTGAAACCCGTTTTTGAAGTGTGTGTGTGTGTTGACCCACGTGTATGTGATGTGTGTGATACGATTGGGTTTTGATTTCGAGCTTGCGTGTGCTTGAATGGTGTGGTGGTATGTGTTTCTAAGGTTTAGGATGGTTGATTTGAGCTTAGAACAGGTTTGGGAGGGCTTGGAGGCCGAAAATGGCAGATTAGGTTCGGGGAAGAACCGCATTCTGCATCAGTTAGGGCTAAGAGACCGAATGGCATGCGACTAGAGGTCATGCAACCGAAAGTAACGCGATTGAGAGTCATTCGCATGTGAGTCATGCGACTGAGGGTCATTCGCATATGAGTCGTGTGACTGAGGGTCATTCGCATGTTAGTCGTGCGACTGAAGTTCATTCGCATGGGAGTCATACGACTAAGGTCCATACGCCTGAGTGCTCATTCGTATAGTGTTCATTCACCCATATCATTCATCTGCATAGGTCCATCCGCATAGGGTCTATTTGCCTGATGTCCATTCGCCTAAGTGTTCTCATGCGTCTAGAAGGCCATGCGACTGTATAGTGCCCATACGCCCCAATAGTGTTCATACACCTAAGGACTTAGTTTATTTTCTACTTTTCAGGGGAAAAGTGTGATGTAGGTTTTGACCTGGGATATTCCCGGGAATTTGGTAGGTTGACTTCCTGAAGTCATAGATGATGTGGTGGGCATGTATGATTGATACTTATGTATGTTATGTATGTGTGCTAGTGCCTGGTATGGTGATGTTTGTATGTTCACGTTAATATTCCTATTTATGTATGATTATTTTCCCGTGGCTTTACGTTGAATGTTTACGAATGAATGAAAAGTATTATGTAACGTAAAGTGGAAGATAATGAAAAGAGGAACGTAATGAAAGAATGCATGCATTAACAAATTAATGAATAAAAGTAAGAAAGGCTTGCAAGCAAATGTATGGAGGTTCACACCAAATAAAGGGTGTTAGCTCAACTGTGTGCGGGTTAGCTACCCCAGAAGGATGCACACTGGAATCCAATCCTTGTGATTGACCATATGTATGGGATCCTTGCCGCTTGCCCTAGGTACTGGAGTCAGCTTTGTGCACAATGTTCGAGGTCTAGAAAGACCTCAGGCCCAGTAACCAGCTTCGTGCACAACATTCGAGGTCTATGAAAGACCTCAGGCCCAGTAACCAGCTTCGTGCACAATGTTCAGGGTATAGCACATGGCATTGATCCGTAATGAAAGAGAAGAGATAAGTGGTGAATGTACTTGCCCTGGGTACTGGATTTAGCTTCGTGCATAATGTTCGAGGTCTACGAAAGACCTCAGGCCCAGTAACCAGCTTCGTGTACAGTGTTTCGGGTGTTGTACATGTCATTGAAAGTAATAAAAGTACGAATGAAAGTAAGAATTGTTAGATTCTTTATGCCCAAGACACATAGAATATTGATGTCGTTAGTACGTCATGATCCAAGTCGGGTCATACCCAATAACAAGTTTAGCAAACACCAATTAATATTTAATTGATGATATGATCATGCAATTAAATATCAACACCAACTTACAAAATGGGTTTTCTAAATAGATTGCATATGAGATAGAACAACTTATAAGGATATTTTGTTCAAGGATATTATTTTTAATGTTATTTAAATTAGTTAAATAACATTAGATAATATAATTGTGTGTGTATGAGTTATAGAATTAAAAGGTTAATTTTATAAACTCAACTAGTAACAAGTTTTAAGGGTTTAAAGTTTTAAAGGGGGGAAACCCCTTTTGAATACCAATTTTGGCCGCCCCCTTGAATGGGGTGTGGGGCCTTTAGTCTTGTAACTAGCAATCTAGAAAATACACACTTCATCTCTTCTCTCTCATACATACAAAAGGCTACCAAGAACATGACTTTTTCTCTCATCTTCAAGAAGAAAACAATGCTGAAAATTGGTTTTCAGCAGCATGTCTCTTGCGAGTTTGGTGTCAAAATCCTAACAAGAAAGGTGTTTGCATCATGCTTGTGGGTATGGAAGCTTGAGGGCATCTACCTTGGTGTCTTGGCCATTCAAGAGCAGCCCCATCCTCATCCAAATCCCGTTTTAAGCAGCCCTTTTGGAAGGTGTTTCATCCTCGTTTTCAGCAGCATACAAAAGGTAGTTTGTATGTCATGTTTGGGTTGTTATTTGTTCATGATAGCTAGTCCACTCACATATATTTGATCCTATGCTTTTGGGTTTGTTGAAACAAAGTTATGAACTTTTATTTTTCAGATTATAACATGATATTAAGCTATTATTCCGCTGTGTTTTCTTGTTTAAATGGTTAAACAACAATATTAAAGATACAACAAACTCAACATTGGCATCTAGAGCCGGTTATGTGGATGACTAGCTTTAATTATCCTTGTAAAATTGGTCTTATAGGGTTTTAACAACCAAATTAGGGCTGTTTTGTGATGATATAAATAATCCCCAATCTTTCAAGGTCATATCTTACATGCTTGTGATTAAACCTTGAAAGAAAGATGTCAAATGGTGGATTATTATGTTTAGACAAAAACCCTAGATTTTGGGTTTGTATTGGCTGAAAATTTAGAGTTAAAAGGGGATTTATTTTGTTCTTGAAATGATGTATATGGATACATATTTTAGTGCATAACATAGCCTTGACCATATGTGTTTTGGATTTGGTTGATTGAGATTTTGTCATGTTGGTTGATTTGATCATAAAGGGTTGTAATATTATTCTTTTGTGTTTTGTATTTGGATGCAATTTATTTATTCATTCAATGGCAATGTAATAGATAGATTAAGTGTGCTTTCTTTTATTAGAAAATTTGTATTAGGATATAAATTTTGTAAAAGAATATGCATAAGATGGAAGCACAAAAGGAAGACACAAGAGAAGGACTTGAAGCATTTGGATGCAAGTTCAAGTGGGGGTCTTAGGAGATCTCATCATTTGTGTTGTGTTCAACCCTTAGGAAAGACCAAATGACAACACTTGTGATGGCAAACAAGTGTTGTCAACATAGTGGCTATGGTTATGCACATGTGGTTGTTTGATATATGCTTGTTTGATTATTCATTTTATGTTGATTGTTTGATATATGGATGTGCTTGATGTGTGCTAGACTACCTAAATAAAACTAACAAAAATTGATTCTAAACTAAACACTGAAAAGCTTTAAATTTATAAAACTAAGACTAAGACTCGATCCTAAGCAACACAACCGGCAGTGTACCGGTCAATTGCAGAATAGCTTTAAAGTCTGAATTATCGAACCCAAAGATTTCTGTATGGAAAACGTAAACTAAACTTACCTAAGACTCGACTAAAAATACTAAGTGAAAGTAAATGGGGGGTTTGTTTTAAATTACTTTAAAAGAACTAAGACTGGACAGAAAACAAGGAATTGACTAGATTTAAATCAGGAGAAGAAAACACTACCTAGGCAAGAATCCTATACATGTTTTGGCTTTTCTTCTAACGGTTTTTGAAATACTTGTGTAACCGGGATCTGAAGATACTAACTTAAAAGGGACCTAGAGAAACCTCGACATTTTCAAGGGAAGCAACTAGATAAACCTAATAAGCAGATAAAACACGGTTAATGGATTCCCTTCACGGGTTCTCCAACTATGCTAACAAGGCACCCGAAAGACACTCTACCTCACGGCGCGAGCGACTCAATACCCTAAGACAGACACTCTACCTCACAGCGCGAGCGGTCCTAAGGCAAGGGGATAGATATCGGTTGACTGATCAGACTCGGTAAACAAGATGTGAAGGGTAAACTAGACAGAACTCCTCACAGAGACTCTAACCTAGCAATCGCACCACACTAGACAAACCGATAACCTATCAACTTCATAGTATTAAGATTAGTTGCATATTTAGTTAGTCAATTTCAAGACAAATCATTCCAATGACTCACTACGTCTAGCAAATCATCCAAAAATCGCAAACATATAGTAAACGACTTAGCATGCACCTATTCTATGACAGACAATCACCAAGGCACACGTGGAATGATAAATCACTACTCAAAACTGATCTAAACACACGTCCACAACTGATCATTCAAACCAATATCTTCTCATTAGCAATTAAACACAATCATTGTTCCAAAAACCGATAAAATTCATAATCAAACATGCATATTCATCAAAACCTAGGTAGCTACAGAAGTTTAGCCAAGAACCATATCAAAACAGTAGCTAAAGTTCATAAACAACTCAGTAAACATGATTCAAAAGCAAGAGTAAACAAGAAGAAGATGAAACCGATGAATAACACCCTTGAATCTTCAATCCTCCTGCTCAATCCTTGCTTCTTGATGCTTCCAATTGCTTGTTCTCTGCTTGGGATCTCCAAAATCGTCTCTTTTTTCGGCTGGAAGTCGGGGCTGGCTTTTAGAATGTGTTATACATTTAATTTAAATGTGGAAATTAGGGTTTGGCCGCGTTCTCTCTCTTCGCGCACCGCGTATAAGATACGTAAGCTGTGCGCGCAGCGCTAAGGGACAAAATAGTCGGGGGCCTTGATCTCTCTCTTCGTGCAGCGCGTACAGAGGGGTTAACTCGTGCGCGCAGCGCGAAGACCCTATTTCTCTGCAATTTTTCTTTATTTTTCAAGTTTAACAACTTGCAACTCCTTCACTTGTCCAATGCCCTCGTTCCGACTCGTTTTCCATTCCTTCCTGCATCCAAACACCTACAAATGACAAATAACGAAAACATTAACTTATTCTAATAAAATTAAAGAAAATAGACGTATAAAGACTCAAAACCCGATTCTAAAAACATATGTGTTTTGCAACACATCAAATATCCCCACACTTAACTCTTTTTCGTCCTGAAAAAGTATTATGCTATGGAATCATAATCAGGTTTAAATCCGGTTCTCAAAAAAATTAAAGTTAACTGCTTATATTAAGATCTAATAACATGTTGACCGCGATCACAGGTATATTTGTCCACTTAAACCCAACCGCCGATCATTCAGGTCCCCAATCGTATTGCAATTAAGTTTAAGTATTTGATTAATTCATTATGGGTCTCACACTTCGGTACCTATTCCCGCTTCAAGCTTTCTAGGCACAGAATAAATCAAATTTCTAAGATTTTTCTACCACCGTAACCCACTACCCAACTGTAATCCCTATATCTCTAGATGGAATTTGTTTGTGCCCTTTTTGGCATCTTTTCTGAGCTTTTCTCAATATATTTTTTTTTCTGAGCATTGCCTTATTATACCTAATTCTCAGAGGTGTTGCAAGCAAGAGTCACCATCCCCCGCAACCAACGCATGAGCCTTAAGCTTATTATACCCAATTCCTAGAGGTGTTGCAAGCAAGAGTCACTATCCCCCGCACCCAACGCATAGGCCTCAGGTTTTTAAAATTTTAAGTTCATTATTCTCTTTTTTTTAGCTCAATATATGGGTGGATTTCCTAAAGGCGCCGCCTGTTAAAGCGTGCCTGCTAGAAAAACTACAGCTGGGTCTTAACCTACAGTGGTACCCTTTATACTGTCTACGGTTTTGGCTTCCAATAGTGAGAACCCACAAAACTTAATTATGTTTAATTAAGTGTATTAGAATACTCCTAGGATAACCTTACAAGATCAGCTGGGCCTACCCGCACATCCCAAATCAGACATGTTTTTAATCAGTTATTCATCTTATATGTGTGCTATTTGAAAAACCGAACACCTGATTTTTTCTATCATTTTCCATTTTTTAATATATGCAAACATCAAAATCAGGGACCTTTTTTCTTAGACTCAAATAAACAGACAAAAATAATAAAACTAACTAAACACACTCAAATATTAAAGACTGACTGACTCAATTAAATTAAACCTAAGACACATGTCTTCCTATCCCCACACTTAAATTTAACATTGTCCTCAATGTGGAAATTAAAAAGAAAGACATAAATAAGAAGAGTTTTGGAAAAGACTTAGCTGGTAATAAGCAGATTCCATCTGTGCACAGTCTGAATCCAAAACCTCTGATCGTATAGCATTTCATTCGCGATCAGGAATCACTGGTTGCCTCCTTAAAAAGTGTTGGATATATTCACCCGAATGGAGATTGAGTACGGGTGAATTATTCCAAACCTGCAAAACAAACACTCTACCAGGCAAACACAGCATCAAACAGACTCAATAAAATAAACAATCTGACTCGACAAACAGGGGAACACAAATAAAACTTACCTGGTAGCATCCTGGTCAGGTGTCAAATTGCAACCGAATAATCGTTTCCCTGCAAACACTTAACAAGACACGAAAAACAAAGCACACGAAACACAAAAACCGACACAAACTACCTAAAACTCAAGCAAACCAACTCTACAAACTCTACAAACGGGTATCTACCCAAATACTATCTTCCAAGATCAACTTACGGGTGATCATGAAGACCTAGCTCACCCCCAATGCTCACTACATCATCACCAGACTCACCACTAAACAAGAAACCACCAAATTCAGAATCAATCAAATCACAACAATCCCCACACTTGGGTTTTGCTAATGGTGACGGTTCTCTATCAAACTCTAACATCCCCACACTTGGGAATTTGCTATCCTCAACCACAAAGTTCTCAAATTCACAATCAACTAACTCATCATCACTTTCACAAACTCGCATAAACTCGTCCACCACTCGATCTAACTCATCCTCCTCCTCAACCGAATACACTCTCTCATTCTCCATCATCCTATCATCCGCCTCACACGAATTGATCAAGGACACCGACTCTTTCGGAATACTAGGACCCCTAATCGATTTGGCAACCTCAAACACTACACTCTCCTCTCCCACGTGAAGTGTGATCTCACCCTTAAACACATTAATGTTTGCTTTAGCAGTACACAAGAAGGGTCTACCTAGAATGATAGGAACTCACTCATCAGCCTCCATGTCTAACACTACAAAGTCCACGGGGAACACAAACTTACCAACCTTAACCAATAAATTCTCTACAATTCCCCGCGGATGCTTAACAGATTTATCAGCAAGGGAAAGTGTCATGCGCCTTGGGCTCAACTCACCTAAACCTAGCTTCTCATACAAGGAATAGGGCATAAGATTGATACTAGCTCCTAAATCCGCCAACACGTGGCATTGAACTTCACTACCAAACAGACACGGGATTGTGAAGACCCCGGGATCTGCCAATTTCTCCGGTAGTTGGTTCATGACCACCGCAGAACACTCACCCGACAAGGAAACACTCGAAATTTCACCTAGTTTGCTTTTATTCTTCAAAAGGTCTTTCAAAAATTTAGCATACCTAGGCATCCACTTAATTACCTCTATGAACGGGAGATTGACCTTCAATTGTTTAAACAAATCCAAAAAGTGCCCGTAATCCCTTTCATACTTTTGATTCTTAAGCCTATCGGGAAACGGGAGACGGGAATGATCAATCACCGGAGAACGCTCAAAGACACTGGGCTTCCTAACAGCACTATCCCCAGAGGGATTCTCTACTACCTTCTCACTCTCATCCTTCTCAAACATGACCTCCTCAACTATAGGGCCTCTCACCTCATCTAACTGCCTACCCGACCTAGTTGTAATGGCCTTAACATGTGCATTTGGGTTCTGTTGAGTATTACCGGGCAACTGACCTTAGGGCCTCTCATCTAACCTTCTAGCTATATCCCCTACAGTCCTCTGAAGATCTAGGAAAGCTGATTGCTGATTTTTCAATAAGATATCATGTTCAGCTAGAATCTGCTGCGTCTTAGTATCCTTAACCACTAACTGAGTCAACAGATTCTCTATCCTACTCAACTCTCCACTATTCTGCCCTGACTGACCACCTGAACCACTACCCTGCCCCTGGTTTTGATTAGAATTCTGTGAGAAACCTGGGGGAGCACCTGAAGAACGCCAGTTGTTTTGATTTCTCCAACCGGAGTTATAAGGATTGTTACCTACATAACTGGCTTGCTCTTGACCTATCAAAGGGCACTCACTAGTGGCATGGTCACCTCTACATAGCTCACACCTATCAACCTTCTTTTTCAGCTCTCTAACCTCACGAACTAGGCTATCAAGAGCAGCAGCCACACTAGTATCCATGGTGACATGGTGAACTCCTCGGGATAAGGTACCAGTGGCAGGACTGGAATTCCTGTTTCCAGACCGCTGCTCATGTTCTGCTTGGGTAAAACTCTCAAACATCTCATTACATTCATTCACATTTTTCTTACCCATGAGATGCCCACCCGTAGACGTGTCAAACCTAGCTCTCGTCTCATAATCCAACCCATTGTAAAACTTTTCTACCAAAGCCCATTCAGATAAACCATGCTGGGAGCAACGACTAAGGAGGTTTTGAAACCTCTCCCAAGCACGATAGTAAGGCTCATCGGGCTCCATCCTAAACGAATGTATCTCATCTCTAAGCCTAGATGCCTTGGCCGGCGGAAAATATTTATGAAGAAAACGCTCACGAAGAGCCGGCCAGGTGGTGAAAGTACCAGCTGCATGATATTCGAGCCAAGTGGCGGCTCGATCAGCAAGTGAAAAGGGAAACAGCTGTAAAAAGATGGCATCATCAGACGCACCCTGCAACTTAAAAGTTCTACCTATTCGCTCTAAGCGACCTATGTGTGCAGGGGCGTCCTCATCCTCTCGTCCGTGGAACTGACAATTATTAGTGATAGCTGTCATGACGTAGGATGGGATCTGCCAGGAGTTATCATTAGCAATGGTAGGAAGTATGATTGGATTGCTAACTCCTGTGAAGCCATTGGTGGCTTGCTGATGAACAGTCTGATTTTCAGCCATATGTGTGTGTGGTGAACTAGGTGGGCTAGAATCTGCAGAAGAAGTAGAAGAAGGTGCTGTAGGAAAAGGTGTAGAATCAAAAACAGAAAGAGAAGAAGTACCACCCTTAAATTTGGGCAACGCAAGCTGCAAATCTTGATCTGGAGGTGGTCCTTGTGATCTCAAGCGGGGCATAAACCTGCAAAACACAAAATTAAAAACTGTAAGACTGACTCAAACAAATAAAATAAAAACAAATAGAATTGAAAACAAACTAATTAAAAAAACACTTAGCACAAATAGCAATTAAATCAAGTAAGTCTAATTAACGCAATCGCCAAGAAATCCCCAGCAACGGCGCCAAAAACTTTGATGTGTGCTAGACTACCTAAATAAAACTAACAAAAATTGATTCTAAACTAAACACTGAAAAGCTTTAAATTTATAAAACTAAGACTAAGACTCGATCCTAAGCAACACAACCGGCAGTGTACCGGTCAATTGCAGAATAGCTTTAAAGTCCGAGTTATCGAACCCAAAGATTTCTGTATGGAAAACGTAAACTAAACTTACCTAAGACTCGACTAAAAATACTAAATGAAAGTAAATGGGGGGTTTGTTTTAAATTACTTTAAAAGAACTAAGACTGGACAGAAAACAAGGAATTGACTAGATTTAAATCAGGAGAAGAAAACACTACCTAGGCAAGAATCCTATACATGTTTTGGCTTTTCTTCTAACGGTTTTTGAAATACTTGTGTAACCAGGATCTGAAGATACTAACTTAAAAGGGACCTAGAGAAACCTCGACACTTTCAAGGGAAGCAACTAGATAAACCTAATAAGCAGATAAAACACGGTTAATGGATTCCCTTCACAGGTTCTCCAGCTATGCTAACAAGGCACCCGAAAGACACTCTACCTCACGGCGTGAGCGATTTAATACCCTAAGACAGACACTCTACCTCACAGCGCGAGCGGTCCTAAGGCAAGGGGATAGATATCGGTTGACTGATCAGACTCGGTAAACAAGATGTGAAGGGTAAACTAGACAGAACTCCTCACAGAGACTCTAACCTAGTAATCGCACCACACTAGACAAACCGATAACCTATCAACTTCACAGTATTAAGATTAGTTGCATATTTAGTTAGTCAATTTCAAGACAAATCATTCCAATGACTCACTACGTCTAGCAAATCATCCAAAAATCGCAAACATATAGTAAACGACCTAGCATGCACCTATTCTATGACAGACAATCACCAAGGCACACGTGGAATGATAAATCACTACTTAAAACTGATCTAAACACACGTCCACAACTGATCATTCAAACCAATATCTTCTCATTTGAAATTAAACACAATCATTGTTCCAAAAACCGATAAAATTCATAATCAAACATGCATATTCATCAAAACCTAGGTAGCTACAGAAGTTTAGCCAAGAACCATATCAAAACAGTAGCTAAAGTTCATAAACAACTCAGTAAACATGATTCAAAAGCAAGAGTAAACAAGAAGAAGATGAAACCGATGAATAACACCCTTGAATCTTCAATCCTCTTGCTCAATCCTTGCTTCTTGATGCTTCCAATTGCTTGTTCTCTGCTTGGGATCTCCAAAATCGTCTCTTTTTTCGTCTGGAAGTCGGGGCTGGCTTTTAGAATGTGTTATACATTTTATTTAAATGTGAAAATTAGGGTTTGGCCGCATTCTCTCTCTTCGCGCACCGCGTACAAGATACGTAAGCTGTGCGCGCAGCGCTAAGGGACAAAATAGTCGGGGGCCTTGATCTCTCTCTTCGCGCAGCGCGTACAGAGGGGTTAACTCGTGCGCGTAGCGCGAAGACCCTATTTCTCTGCAATTTTTCTTTATTTTTCAAGTTTAACAACTTGCAACTCCTTCACTTGTCCAATGCCCTCGTTCCGACTCGTTTTCCATTCCTTCCTGCATCCAAACACCTACAAATGACAAATAACGAAAACATTAACTTATTCTAATAAAATTAAAGACAATAGACGTATAAAGACTCAAAACCCGATTCTAAAAACATATGTGTTTTGCAACACATCAGTGCTTAACAATCTAAATAAATTATCATAACAAGCTGAATTTTTTGGTTCCTAATCATTAAGTAACTAATAAAAGGTTATTAAGAGGATTAATGATTTCAAAATAAAAGAGGTTTTATTAAAAGAGAACCATAGGGTACCATGTATTTGAAAGCATGCAAATACAAGGTATATAGAGTTTTCATAACTAGAATTAATGGAAACTTAAATCCCTTTGGAAACAAGTTTAACACCATCCTTTTACACGACACTCGAATCACTTAAGAACTATTTGTGGGATAAAGGTCACCTAACCACTTTTAGGGAACTTGTGTTTTTGAGGTGGGCTTAACGTATTTGCGGGATAAAGGTCACCAACCACTTGTATGTGTAAACTCACACGTGTGTGTAAGTAGGACGACTTGAATTGGAAACCATGTGAATAGGGTCACCAAAGCATGGCGTACAATGGTGTTGATGGGATTAAACATGCCAACCAAACATAAGATGTTTAACCGATCCTATAATGGCTAGAAGTTGCAAAAGGTTGCAATTGTCAAATGTTGACTATCATGTTGATTTAAATAATGGGATAAAGGTCACCTAACCATTATTTGAATATAACGTTGGATTCTAGATTTTAATTATTAATTGTCTATGAGACATAAAAGGTTATTAATGATTAAAATGAAATTCAGAAATACTAATAAGAACTTTGTAAATCTTGTCGAATGGCCGCAAACAATAATGCTACCACCCCGACAGTCCATACCCTATCACTGAGAACTATTTAAGAAAGGGATCTTCTTAACCATAATAACTTTATGGACTGATTTTGAAGCTTGAGAATTGTTCTCAAGCAAGAGAAAAAAGGCCTATGTCCTTGACGATCCTATTCCTGACCAACCTGACCCCGAGGATGTTGAGGCCTATAACGATTGGCTTCAGTACATTGAGGATTCTATGCAGGAATCCTGTCTCATGTTGGGAACTATGATTCCTAAACTCTAAAAGGACTTGGAGCATCATGGGCCATATGACATGATTACCCAATTGAAGGAAATGTTCCTTCAACAACCTAGGGTAGAGCGCTTTTAAACGGTTCGAGCGCTTCATGCATGTCACATGGAAGAAACCCAATCGGTATCATCTTTTGTACTTAAGATGAAAAGCCACATTGATCGCCTCGAAAGGCTTAACTGTCCTGTCTCAAAGGACTTGGCCACGGATTTGATCCTTAATGGCCTAAATAAAAGTTTGAGACGTTCGTAATGAATTACAATATGAACGGATGGGACAAGAGCATTGGTAAGCTTCACGCAATGCTCAAAACAGCTGAGGCAGGAATAGGTAGAAAGGTTCTACTTTTTCTCTCGATCAATGAGGGAGGCAATAGGAAAAGGCCATTCCCCGATCCCAAGGCAAATGTTGCCAAAGGAAAGGAGCACTCAAAGGCAAAGGGAAAGGGAAGGTTAAAGCGGAACCTGTAAAACCTAAGCTTATGAAGCCTAAGGTAACGGAAAACGATCCATGCTTTAAGTATGGTGAGATAGGACATTTGAAAGGGAATTATCCAACCTATCTCAATGAGTTGAGAAATAAGAGGGATGCTGGGCAAACCTCAAGCATAACTTCATGATCCATATTGACTTAGATGTTATTTCTTCAAACACATGGGTATTGGATACCGGGTGTGGAACTCACAATTTGCAATCTGGTGCAAGGGCTCGAAAGAAATAAACACTTTAAAAAAGGAGACTATGTTTTGAAACTTTCAATTTGTTTGGAAGTTGTTCTTTAAAACATTTTATATGATCCTAGTTTGACCAGGAACATAATTTCAGTTTCCTGTTCAGAACAATATGGTTGTGATTTAAAGTTTGTAAACAATGGTATTTATGTCTATATGGATGATGTATAATATTTCAAGGTTATGCCTTTTAATGGTATTTATGAATTGGTTCATGATGATTCATCCTATAATAACACATTATACCAATCATGCACCAAGAAACTTAAAATGGTTTAAGTGACTCTTATCTTTGGCATTGTCATCTTGGTTACATAAACAAGAATAGGACTTAAACACTTCAAAAGAATGGTCTTTTGAAAACAAATGAATATTGTTCATTTAATAAGTGTGAATCTTGTTTGCAAGGTAAGATGACCAAGTTGCCCTTTAGTGGTACTAACGAGAGGGCAAAAGACTTATTAGGAATCATACATTCAGATATATGTGGTTCCTTTATGACAATGACAAGGAATGGTGAAAGATACTTCATTACCTTTACCGACGATTACAGTCTCTATGGTTATGTGTACTTGATGACACATAAACATGAAGCTTTTGAAATGTTCAAAATCTTCAAGAATAAAGTAGAAAATCAACTCGATAGAACTATCAAAGTTCTTCGTTTAGATAGAGGAGGTGAATACCTAAGTGAGGCTTTTCAGGATCATCTAAGAAGTTGTAACATTGTCTCACAACTTACTCCTCCTGGAACACCACAACATAATGGTGTGTCTGAAAGGAGAAACCGAACCCTATTAGATATGGTTCCATCTATGATGGCTATAAGCTCACTACCTCTATCATTTAGGGGTTTCGCACTACTCTCCATGGCTCGTATTTTAAATATGGCCCAACCAAGAAAATGGATTCGACACCTTTTGAAATGTGGCATGGAAGAGTTTCATCGCTATCATATTTAAAGGCATGGGGTTGTGAAGCTTAACACCCAGAACAAACTGGAAAGTTGATCCACTAAGTGTATACTTGTTGGATATCCAAAAGACTGTATAGGATACTACTTTTTTGATCTAACAGAGCAAAAGGTATTTATTGCTCGAAAGGCAAAGTTCTTGGAAGCCAAGTTCCTTAGGGAAGGAATGACGTATAGAACAGTGGAATTTGATGAGGATCAATATCCACAAGCCGAAACATGTTTGGTTGACACTAGCTATTAACAAGAGGTTGTTGATGATGATCAAAAGGTTGATCAATACACATAAAACGTTCACAGATCTGGTAGAATTAGCACTTCACCTGAAAGATATGGTTTTTTCATGGATGGATGCTATATGGTTGACTCCGATGAGCCAACTGCATACCATGATGCAATGTCCAATTCGGATTGTGACAAATGGCTGGAAGCCATGAACGTAGAGATGCAATCCATATATGACAACCAAGTTTGGGAACTGGTTGACCCTCCACTTAACTCCAAATCGGTTGGATGCAAGTGGGTTTTCAAGAAGAAAACAGATATGCATGGAAACTTGGATACTTACAAGGCAAGACTTGTAGCAAAAGGTTTCACTCAAACTCAAAGGGTTGATTATGATGAAACCTTCTCGCCTGTGGCAATGCTAAAGTCTATTAGGATATTGTTTGCCATTGCTTCTCATTATGATTATGAGATTTGGCAAATGGATGTCAAAACCGCCTTTCTTAATGGACATCTCGAAGAGACTGTCCATATGGTTCAGCCTGAGGGTTTTGTCGATCCAAAGCATCCTAATAAAGTATGCAAGTTAAAGAGATCAATCTATGGATTGAAACAAGCATCGAGAAGTTGGAATCAACGTTTTGATGAAGAGATCAAGAAATTTGGTTTCATCAAGAACGCTGATGAGGCTTGTGTGTATAAAGGGACTAGTGGGAGTGTAATCACATTCTTAGTATTGTATGTTATTGACATACTACTATTTGGAAATGACATTCCAACCATGGTGTAATCACATGCTAGTGGGAGTCAAAGATTCCTAGCAATCAAGGTGTTTGAAGAAGCTTCGGGTATAGCCTCTTGAGAGCTTCTCCTTTGAAGTTTCAGCCACGAACTCATCTTTCACAGCTTATATCTTTGGGTTTTAGGAAGCTACAAAGGTTGTAGATTCTTGACTATCTTATGTTTTTATTATTGTATGCATTGTGTATAAAGATCCATGGCTTGGGGTTGTTTGTTAAAATGGTTTAACAACTAAATTAATAACATGTTTTAAAATATAAATCCGCTGCGTTTTCATATAAACTAAGTTGTATGAAGCTTTGATAAACATGTTAAAACCCCTACAATGGCATCAAGAGCCACTTATACATATGCATACATATATTACACTTACTAGTTCACGTTTTTTTGGTGCTAGACACCACAAATCCGTGAGTTAGTGGGCTGTTTTGGTACCCCTTTTGATTTCTTAAAGATGTTACTTATGCATGTAATGACCTTTGAAAAATCTAGATTATAAGATGTTTGTTTGTTTGGACAAAACGCATATGTTCTTGGTTAATGTTGGCCAAGAAAATGGGTTAGAAGGGGCTGCCAAAAACCGTGACATATGATGTGTTTGAATATGTTGTTGTTGATTATGCATAACAAAGCCTAGACCATTTGGATTGAATGATTGGTTGTCATGTTATATTCATTTGGGCATGTAATAATTTAATTTTTGTTTCAAGTCTAGTCTTGTAATTTATTTATTCATATGATGTACAAATAAATAGATTAGGAGTTTATCTTTACTAGAAAAATGTATTAGGATACATATCTTGTAAGGAAGCTCAAGATCAAGACTTGAAGAAAAGATGGACAAAGAGGATTCTTGAAGATGTGGTTTCAAGTGGGAGTCCCTTTGGTCAACCATGTGTCATGATTCTAAACCCTTAGGACATGACCATTTGACACACTTGTTTTGGCTAAACAAGTGTGATCAACTTAGTATGCTTTGTTATGCATATATGACTTGTTTTGTTTATGTTTGGTTGAATGCATATGATGATGTTTGTTTTGAATATTTGGATGTGATTAACAAACCGTCAACTAAAACAAACAATAAACAAGTAATTGGTTCTCAAATCATTAAGCATAAATAGAATAGTTCTATAAAAGGAGTTAATGGTTTGCAAAATAAAATGGGTTTTATTTAAAAAGAACCAATAGGGTACCATATGGTTGAATGCATACAATCATATGGTACATAGACTTTTCTAAACAAGAATTGTGAAATTATAAATCCCTTTTGAAAACAAGTTAAACACCATCCTTTTACACAACACTTAGGTTACTTGAAAACTCTTAGTGGGATAAAGGTCACCTAACCACTTTGAGGGAACTTGTAACTTGAGGTGATAACACCATGTTTGTGGGATAAAGGTCACCTAACCACTTATGTAGTAAACTCACACGTGAGTGTAAGTAGGACAACTTGATTTGTAAAATATATTGAATGGATCACCTAAAATATGTTTTACAAAAGGTGTTGATGGGATAAACATGCCGTTATAAACATGAGATGTTCAAACGATCCCATACCACTAGAAGTTACAATAGGTTGTAATTGTCATTTATGACTACCTTGTTTATTTAAATAATGGGATAAAGGTCACCTAACCAATATTTAAATATAACGTTGGATTCTAAAATTTTATTTATTAATGATCTATGAGACATAAAGGGTATTGATAAATGAAATATAATTATATCAACGATTACTAATAGAACTTTGTAAAATCTTGTAGATGGCCGACAACAACAACGCTAATAATGATGTACCAAACCAAAACAACCAATCCCTAAGGGCGATCCTTCAAAGGGATCGTCTAACACCTAACAATTTCATGGATTGGTACCGCAACTTGAGAATTGTTCTCAAACAAGAAAAGCGGGCCTACATCCTTGATGACCCCATCCCCGATGAACCTGACGAGGAAGATGTGGAAGCGTATAATGATTGGGTTAGATATGTAGAAGACTCCGTCCAAGTCTCTTGCCTAATGTTAGCAAGTATGACACCCGAACTCCAAAAGGAGTATGAGCTCCATGGAGCTTATGACATGATCACTCAGTTGCGGGAAACGTTCCAGCAACAAGCTAGAGTGGAGCGATATGAAACGGTTCAAGCGCTTAATGCATGTCGGATGGAGGAATCCCAATCAGTTTCATCTTATGTTCTTAAGATGAAAATCCACATCGACCGCCTTCAAAGGCTAAACTGTCCCATCTCAAAAGAGTTGGCCACGGATTTGATCCTTAATGGCCTAACTAAAATGTTTGAGGCATGCGTCATGAACTACAACATGAACGGATGGGACAAGAGCATAAATGAACTTCATTCTATGCTCAAATCAGCTGAGGCAGGAATGGGTAAAAGGGTTTTACCCGTTCTCACCATAAATGAAGGTGGGAGAAAGAGAAGGTCTCTACCCCCTCCTAAGGCAACTGTTGCTAAAGGAAAGGGGCATGTTTGGGGAAAGGGGAAGATGGCTGTTAGGGCGCAACCTCCAAAGCCCAAGGAGAAGAAGCAAAAGGTTGCTGTGAACGACCCATGCTTCAAATGTGGTGAGATAGGGCATTGGATGAGAAATTGTCCAGTCTATCTCAAAGAGTTGAGAGAAAAGAGGGATGCGGGGCAAACCTCAGGTATAATTTACATGATACATGTTGAGCTGAATGTTATTTCTTCTAACACATGGGTATTAGATACTGGATGTGGAACTCACATTTGTAATTTGTTGCAGGGGTTCAGAAGAAATGAGCATTATGCAAAAGGGGAAATAAGTCTCTTCATGGGCAATGGTGCAAAGGTTCAAGTGGAAGCCTAAGGAGACTACATTTTGAAGCTTCCAAGTGGTTTGGAAGTTATTTTATGTAATGTATTATATGCTCCTAGTTTGACTAGGAACATAATTTCTGTTTCCCGTTTAAGACAATATGATTATGATTTCAAGTTTGTTGACAATGATATTCATGTTTCTTTAAATCATGTATTTTATTTTAAGGCTATACCTTGTAATGGCATTTATGAATTAGTTCATGAAAACACAACATATGATAGCTCTATATACCAAGCAACCACCAAAAGACTCAAATTAGATTTGAGTGATACCTACCTTTGGCATTGTCGTCTTGGTCATATAAACAAGAAACGTATACAAACGCTTCAAAAGAATGGTCTTTTAAAAACATATGAATGTGATTCATTTGATGTATGTGAATCTTGTTTACAAGGAAAAATGACTAAGGAACCCTTTAGTGGAACTAACGAAAGGGCGAAAGATTTATTAGGTATCATACATTCGGATGTATGTGGTCCTTTTAAGCCAATGACTAGGAATGGTGAAAGATACTTCATTACCTTTACTGACGATTATAGTCGCTATGGGTATGTGTACTTATTAAGGCACAAGGATGAAGCTTTTGAAATGTTCAAAATCTTCAAGAATGAAGTAGAAAATCAACTCAACAAATCAATTAAAGTTCTCCGTACCGATAGAGGCGGTGAATACCTAAGTGATGTTTTTCAAGATCATCTTAGGAGTTGTGGGATTGTCTCACAACTCACTCCACCTAGAACACCACAGCATAATGGTGTGTCTGAGAGGAGGAATCGAACCCTATTGGATATGGTTCGATCTATGATGGCTAGAAGCACATTGCCTCTATCATTTTAGGGTTTCGCTTTGCTCTCCGCGGCCCGTATTTTGAATATGGCCCCAACCAAAAAGGTGGAAAAGACACCTTTTGAGATATGGCATGGAAGAGTTCCATCCCTATCATACTTAAGGGTCTGGGGTTGTGAGGCTTATGTTAAGACTCCCACCCCAAACAAATTAGATGTCCGATCCACCAAGTGTATCTTTGTTGGATATCCTAGAGATTCTATGGGATATTATTTCTATGACCCACTGGAACAAAAGGTGTTTGTTGCCAGAAAGGGCGAGTTCTTAGAAACAAAGTTCCTTATGGAAGGAACTAGCAGTAGAACAGTGGATCTTGAGGAGGATCAAGATTCACAAACCGATGCACGTTTGGTTGAAACTAGCACTCAACATGAGGATGTTGAGAATGATCAAGCGGTTGATCAATACACACAAAACGTTCGCAGAAGTGGTAGAACTAGTAATCCACCTGAAAGATACGGATTTTTCATGGATGGATGCTACGTGGTAGATTCAGATGAACCAACCACATATCATGATGCAGTGTCCAATTTGGATTGTGACAAATGGCTTGAAGCCATGAACGTTGAGATGCAATCTATGTATGACAATCAAGTTTGGGAACTTGTCATACCACCTCTTAATTCCAAAGTAGTTGGAAGTAAGTGGGTTTTCAAGAAGAAAACCGATATGCATGGAAACTTGGATACTTACAAAGCTAGACTTGTAGCAAAGGGTTTCACTCAAACTCAAGGGGTTGACTATGATGAAACTTTCTCACCTGTTGCAATGCTAAAGTCTATAAGGATATTGTTTGCCATAGCTACTCATTATGACTATGAGATTTGGCAATTGGATGTCAAAACCGCTTTCCTAAATGGATATCTTGAGGAAGATGTCTATATGGTTCAGACTGAAGGTTTTGTCGATCCAAAACATCCTGATAAAGTATGCAAGTTAAAGAAATCAATCTATGGATTGAAACAAGCATCAAGAAGCTGGAATCACCGTTTTGATGAGGAGATAAAGAAGTTTGGCTTCATCAAAAACGCTGATGAGGCTTGTGTGTACAAGAAGGCTAGTGGGAGCATAATAACCTTCCTAGTATTGTATGTTGATGACATACTACTATTTGGAAATGATATCCCAACCTTGGAAGGTGTAAAAACCTGGCTTGGAAGTTGTTTTTCCATCAAGAATCTTGGTGAAGCTGCCTATATTCTGGGAATAAAGATCTATAGGGATAGATCAAGGCGGCTGATTGGTTTGAATCAAAATGCATACATTGACAAAATCTTGATAAGGTTCAAGATGGAAAACTCTAAGAAAGGTACTGTACCTATTCAAAGAGGGACAATATTGAGTACGACTCAATGTCCAAGCTCAAAGGAGGAGCAAAATAGAATGAAGGCAATCCCATATGAATCTGCTATAGGATCCATCATGTATGCAATGATATGCACTAGACCAGACGTGTCATGCGCTTTGAGCATGACAAGTAGATACCAGCAAAATCCTGGTGATAGTCATTGGATGGCTGTCAAGAACATTCTGAAGTACCTGAGGAGGACTAAGGATATGTTCTTGATCTACGGGTCTGGTGAAGAGAATCTCGTTGTAAAAGGTTACACGGACGCGAGTTTCCAAACCGATCGAGATGATTCACGATCTCAATCGGGGTACATCTTTATTCTGAATGGCGAAGCTGTTTCTTGGAAAAGCTCAAAGCAAGAAGTCGTAGCGTTGTCCACTACAGAGTCAGAATACATCGCCGCTTCAATGGCAGCACAAGAAGCTGCATGGCTGAAGAAATTCATAGCCGATCTAGGGGTAGTCCCTTCCATTCAGGATCCCCTAGAGATCTTTTGTGACAATGAGGGTGCGATTGCTCAAATCAAGGAACGTCGTGCTCATCAAAAGACTCGGCACATTGAACGGAGATTCAACTACATAAGGGATGAAGTTGAAAAAGGAAAGATATGTATTCGCAAAGTCCACACTGATAAAAACATTGCGGATCCACTCACAAAGCTCCTTGAAAGGGCAAAGCATGAAGGCCATGTTTGTGCCATGGGACTTAGATATTCAAGTGACTGGGTTTGATGTTGTATTTTGTATTTAAATATTGGAACTTATGTTATTTGACTTAATTATATGGTTATAATTTCATTTGTTCTTCTATTTTAGCATGTTTAAATCTTTGAATAAATAAGTTATTCTAAACGTCCGTAGTCGATCATACTTGTGGGAACAATTATGAATATAACACTATAATGAAATTGGATTGGTTGATATTCATAAAGTATGAATATAGAGCAAGAGGTTGCTACCAAGGTTCATTGATATCTATGGGATATAAATATTGGACTGACCCGCTCTCAATTATTTCTGCATGGAATCTTTGTGATTAGTCATAAGAGATATTGAGTAAAGGCGAATATCATTGTATCCTCAGACCTGAGATACATATTGGGTCTTGATATTCACCAAGTATTGTACTTTGACTTAGTACTTTGCTGTTCTGAAAAATTGGCAGTACATAAGGCTGAGTTCAGGTATGATATGAGGTGATGTAAGAGACGTATGTAGTCAAGATGGAATTTGTTCCTCTTATTCGTTGAGAGTTAGATGTCTAAGGCTGTTAAAGTTAAATCATCAGAGAATGACAATTCTGTGTCTCTTGGATTTAACATGACATCTGAAACAAAAGGATAAATGAATCATTCACCTAAATCATATTCAAGTAAGGTACTTGAAAAGGATGATGTTATTGAATGGCACTTAGTCATATACATTAGGGGTAGCAAACCGTTGCTAGGCGTTATTTGCTGCTTACATCAATCTTCTATGAATCTTGTGCAAGTGGAAGATTGAAGGAATTGATCTGCCCAAGATACATATTAAATTGATGTGGCTAGTGTGATATGATCCAAGTCGGGTCATACCCAATAACAAGCTTGTCAAACACCAATAGATAATTTATTTGTAGATAAGATCATACAAATAAATAAATGACACCAATTTAGAAAATGGATTTTCTAAATTACTGCTTCTGCAAATGAACATTATTATGTGAATAATTGTTCATGAGATATTATTTGTTTTTCATTATTTAGTGTTACTAAATGATAACAAATAAAAGGGTGTTTAATTTATAAAGTTTATAAATTAGTTTTTAAACTTTATAAACTTGATATTAATATGTGTTTAGTTATGTATAAGTTTTAAAAAGGGTGGGACCCTTTGTGATTAAAGAATCGGCCGCCCAAGGTATGGGTTCCATTCTTTATTACCTAGTAAACAAGCATATTCTCTTAAGCATGCTAAACACCACCCAAGACATTCAATATTCCTTTTGAATGAACACAAGCTCTCTCCTCTCATATCCATCTCTCTATCTTACGGGTTCTAAAGGAGGAGAAGTGCAAAATCTTTCAGCATTCAAAAGGAGTTGAAGTGCAGAATTTTTCAGCTTTCAAATGGGTTTTGCTTGCTGAAAATCGGTGTCAAAGATTCCTAGCAATCAAGGTGTTTGAAGAAGCTTCGGGTATAGCCTCTTGAGAGCTTCTCCTTTGAAGTTTCAGCCACGAACTCATCTTTCACAGCTTATATCTTTGGGTTTTAGGAAGCTACAAAGGTTGTAGATTCTTGACTATCTTATGTTCTTATTATTGTATGCATTGTGTATAAAGATCCATGGCTTGGGGTTGTTTGTTAAAATGGTTTAACAACTAAATTAATAACATGATTTAAAATATAAATCCGCTACGTTTTCATATAAACTAAGTTGAATGAAGCTTTGATAAACATGTTAAAACCCCTATAGTTGATAGGTCTAAACCATAGTGCATACATTGATAAAATCTTGAAAAGGTTCAAGATGGAAAACTCTAAGAAAGGTATGGTACCTATTCAAAGAGGGACAGTATTCAGTACATCTTAATGTTCAAGCTCAAAGGATGAGCAAGATCATATGAAGGACATCCCATATGCGTCTGCTATAGGATCCATCATGTATGCGATGATATGTACTAGACCGGACATGTCATGCACGTTAAGCATGACAAGCAGATATCAGCAGAATCCAGGCAATAGCCATTGGATGGTTGTTAAAAATATGTTGAAATACCTTAGGAGGACTAAGGATATGTTTCTAATATACGGATCTAATAAAATGGAACTCGTTGTAAAGGGTTACACGGATGCGAGTTTCCAAACTGATCGAGATGATCTTCGATCACAATCGGGGTATGTCTCCATTATGAATGGGGTAGCATTGTCCACTACAAAATACAAATACATAGCCGCCTCATTAGCAGCTTGGGAAGCTACATGCATAAAAGGTTTATCGCCGATCTAAGTGTGGTCTCTACCATTCAAGACCCCTTAGAAATCTTTTGTGATAATGAGGGTGCGATTGCTCAAATCAAGAAACCCCGTGCACATCAAAAGATTAGGCACAATGAGCGGAGATTCAACTACATAAGGCATGAAGTTGAAAAGGGAAAGATATGTATTCGCAAAGTTCAATTTGATCAAAACATTGCGGATCCACTCACGAAGCTCCTTTAAAAGGCAAAGCATGAAAGTCATACTTGTGCCTTAGGACTTTGATATTCTAGTGATTGGAATTGATCTGTTTAGTATTGTAATATTTAACTCATCTATATATTTACGATATTTTGAGTTATGTTCCTTTTAGCATGTTTACATCCATGAATATGTTTATTATTCTAAATGTCCGTAGTCGGTCATATTTGTGAGAACAAATATGAACGTAAGACTATTATGAACTTGGATTGGTGGATATTTATAAGGCATGAATATAGAGCAATTGGTTGCTGCCAAGGTTCATAGATATTCGTGGGATACGAATATTGGACTGACACGCGTCTCAAATCTTACTACATGGAATCTTATTGATTGATCATAAGTAAATTTGAGTAAAGGCAAATATCATTTGGTATCCTTCGACCTGAGATACATTATTGGGTTTGATATTCACCAAGTGTTATACTTTGAGCTAGTTCTTCGCTACTCTGAAATAATGGTCAGTACATAAGGCTATGTTTAGGTATGACATAAGGTGATTGTGAGAAACGTATGTAGTCAAGATGGAATTTGTTCCGCTTATTCGTTGAGAGTAAAATGTCTAAGGCCTGATTAAGTTAAATCAACAAGGAATGATCATTCTGTGTCCTTGGATTTAACATGACATCTGTAACAAAAGGATAAATGATTGATTCACCTAAATCATTTCAAGTTGGATACTTGAAGGGGATGATGTTATTGAATGGCTTCTAAGTCATGCGTATTAAGGGTAGTAAACCGTTGTTAGGCGGTATTTACTGCTTGCATCAATCTTCTATGAATCTTATGCAAGTGGGATATTGTTGGATTCTTTATGCCCAAGACACATAGAATATTGATGTGGTTAGTACGTCATGATCCAAGTCGGGTCGTACCCTATAACAAGTTTAGCAAACACCAATTAATATTTAATTGATGATATGATCATGCAATTAAATATCAACACCAACTTAGAAAATGGGTTTTCTAAATAGATTGCATATGAGATAGAACAACTTATAAGAATATTTTGTTCAAGGATATTATTTGTAATGTTATTTAAATTAGTTAATTAACATTAGATAATATAATTATGTGTGTATGAGTTATAGAATTAAAAGGTTAATTTTATAAAATCAACTAGTAACAAGTTTTAAGGGTTTAAAGTTTTAAAGGGGGAAAACCCCTTTTGAATACCAATTTCGGCCGCCCCCTTGAATGGGATGTGGGGCCTTTAGTCTTGTAACTAGCAATCTAGAAAATACACACTTCATCTCTTCTCTCTCATACATGAAAAAGGCTACCAAGAACATAACTTTTTCTCTCATCTTCAAGAAGAAAACAATGCTGAAAATCGGTTTTCAGCAGCATGTCTCTTGCGAGTTTGGTGTCAAAATCCTAACAAGAAAGGTGTTTGCATCATGCTTATGGGTATGGAAGCTTGAGGACATCTACCTTGGTGTCTTGGCCATTCAAGAGCAGCCCCATCCTCATCCAAATCCCGTTTTAAGCGGCCCTTTTGGAAGGTGTTTCATCCACATTTCAGCAGCATACAAAAGGTAGTTTGTATGTCATGTTTGGGTTGTTATTTGTTCATGATAGCTAGTCCATTCACATATATTTGATCCTATGCTTTTGGGTTTTGAAACAAAGTTATGAACTTTTATTTTTCAGATTATAACATCATATTAAGCTATTATTCCGCTAAGTTTTCTTGTTTAAATGGTTAAACAACAATATTAAAGATACAACAAACTCAACAAGAATTTATGAATGAATGTGAATGAAAGTAACGAATGTAAATGGTAACGATGTACGTTGAATGAACGAAAGTTAGCGAATGAATGATGAAGATAATAATGATATTATCTATTTGTACATATGATGTTTGATCGTGTAAGAATGTAACATACGATTTTTAATCAAAAGTAAAGTATGTTTTACTTTAAAACTAGAACTCACTCAGCAACGCTGACTTTTTATGTGTTTCCAGTTGACAGGTAATGTTGCTGAGGATGGCACAGGGTGGGTACTCGGCTCTTTTTGGATGACATTTTTTTGTATAATGTTTTTGCATTGTAATGCGAACAAACGATGTTTTGAAACGAATGTTGTATTAACTTGCAAAAGCATTTACGTTGAATGAAAAGTTATTCCGCTGCAACGTTTTATAAATGTTAATGTATAAATATATGTTTTATGTGTGATGATTTGACCAACTGTGAGGTGCCCGGAAACGGGGCCTTACAGTCAGTAAGATGTCAGAGAAGCAAAATATACGAGATCACAAATGTAGATTGCTCGTCGCTACCAATCAAGAGTGGGAACTCATTTCTTCTTAGAAGAGTTTTAGCGCACTGGATCTCAACTCCTCCCCCAGTCTCGCACAAAGACAAAGAAGGAAGATAGTTTTAGCATGAAGCTTGCTTGTCATGAAGGTTGAAATAGGATATTTTAGTACGAAAATAAAGGTAGAAAGCGAACCAAGGAACACAAAACTGCTCTATTTTAGGTCGGCCTAACCCAACTTGTAGAACCAACCTGTTATGATCGAAACTGGACCAGACCAACCCATCTTTGAATGATCCAGTTCTCGGTCCTTAAATTTCATACATTTTGGTCCTCGGTTTGAGCCTTGTCCAAGTTTGGCCTATTGCACATCCCTAAATGAGATGTTGATGGGTCAAAAATGAACAAGAGTTTCTTAATATCAACAATTAGTAGATTCGGAATCTCTAGTAATTGTTTTCTAGCAAACATAAATTAATAGTTGAAAGAAAATATGCTCACCCATAATCTCATTAGTTAAAGGTATTGATCACATTCTTCAAGACACTATCTTAAAATAGTGATCTCCTAAAAGTATACACTATAGCAAGATAGTGTTTATAATCATAACCCAACACTATGTCAAGATAGTATTATCTCTCAATAGTATAAACAACGATCACTAACAAAGATAGAGTATACAAAATACAAGATTAGATGATAATAGAAACTTGTAACACACACTCTTCTTCAATTTCTTACTCTTCTTGATCATGGATATTTGATCCTTTTAGATAATATGAATATGAAAAGGTTGAAAGAAGGATCTATTTAACATGTTTTTGAAAGTGTTTTAAGCACAAAAGGGTGACAACAATGGGTAAGAAAGAGTTCTATTTATTAACACAACAAAATAATCAAAGCCTAACCAACATGATGAAACAAGACCTAACATATATATATATATATATATATATATATATATATATATATATATATATATATATATATATATATATTTGGTCTTTTCAGGGAATATGGCTTTCATTGGGCCCGAACAGATTCCTATGGATCTTCCTAGCATAAGAAACTTGATCATCCGCTATCCACTAACTTTTAGATGTTTTTCAACTACTCGAAGCTTAAAATATTCTTTGGGCACTGTCACACTGTGATAAAGACCTTATAAGGGAAAGTAGAATCTTTTTGTTATTTATATTCCCTTCTTGATCAATTGGTTCGAACCAATTTTGGTACATCATAGATGTTAAATCTTTTACCTCCACATATTTTGCAACAATGAATTAGATGAGTGCTTGCATGAATCTTACATCTTCATTGCTTTCTTGAAATAATTTGATATCCCGCTAAATAAAATTGCAGCTTTTAGAGATGATCATTGAACATGGATGTACTATGTGACCATGAAATCATAATTCACCAGAGTGTTTAATCTTGATGAATCTAAACACTAACTCATGTCACCCTTATAGATGTATCTCTAATTTTGATATCCCACTAAACAAAACTGCGGCTTTTAGAGATGATTATTGAACAGGGATGTACTTGTGACCATGAAATCATAATTCACCAGAGTGTTTAATCTTGATGAATCTAAACACTAACTCATGTCACGCTTATAGATGTATCTCTAATTTTGGATGCATAATGATTTTGTATCTAAAACATAGACTAAAACACAAATCCATCATTCGTTAAAAAGAGAATCAATCACTAGTTGATCCCTGAATATGATATCTTGGAGAAACTCCATAGAGTTGATTTAGGGAAGTTCATTTTAATAATCAGAAGTATGCCCTTTTCAACTATAAACCGCTTGATTTCCTTAATAACAACCAATATTTTCAAACTCACTTGTATATGATTTCAACAATAAAGTCATCCCACCATGAGTAGAGACTGATCACATATTTTTGATTCAATTGTGCATTCATCAAACATCTCATAAGTATACTTTTGCTCTAACTACTTTCGCACTCCATAACTCTAATAATACCAATTCCAACTGAAACTAAAAAACCTTTATATAAATCAAATCCATATATCATTTACAATGATCTCAATGCTCTAATAACCATCACCCCCAACCAATTCCTCGTATAACATGACCACTTACATACCCATATCTAACACCATCTCCTCTGTTGTTATCATCACTATTTCTACTAGTGTAATCATCGTATTCTCTTGTCTTATTGCACCAAAATGCATGTGACTAACAATACATAAGAGCATTCAGAGCATTCACAGTAGGTTTCCTATTTTGATGTACGTGTGTGTCTTATATTATGAGAGATAGTTATGAGTGGTTATGAGTGGTTGTGAGTGAAGAAGAGAGAAAATATAATCGTGATGATATTAAAAAATATTATTTATTTAAAAAAGATAGTAAAAAAGTAGTGTTTTTAGTGTAAATATGGAGATAAGGATGGGAAATCTAGTGTGAAAGCTCTCACTACAGCTTCCCAATCCCCGTCCCCAAAATTAACAAAAAACCATCATCCATTTAAATTTTAGAGTAAATTACATTTTTTATCCTTTAGGTTTTAAATAAATTTCAGGTTTCGTCCATAAACTAAGGAAATTACAGTAAACGTCCTTTATGTTTAAAAAAGTTTGCATGTTTCGTTATTTCTTCTAACAGACATTAAATTTGTCCGTTAAGACAGGTCATGTGCAAGGCACATGAGGGCAATTTGGTAATTTAACCCATATGAATATTAAAACAATAAAAACAAATCTAGACCCACTTAATACATAAAAATTATAATTATATTATAATATCTGCATCATCATCTCTTCACCGTCATCCACCACTACCACCACCATAAACAACACTGCAACTCCTTTATCATCAACCGCCACCACCACCGCCACTCACCATTAAGTATCATTCAAGTAGGAAACGTTAATCTCCATTGAAATTCCGGTGTCGGTAACATTATTAATCGTCGAAATTGTAAATACACCCACCAGATTCCCCAGCTATATCGTCGCTCCGCCGTCCAAGTGCTTACCTGCATTCTTCAATTCCAATTCGCGACTAAACAAGCAAAATCAATTACATATCTAACAACAATCACCATGATACAACTCAAGATCAAAAGGAAAACATCAATGGATTAAACACTAAAATTAGACTGATTTGAGATAGGCAAGTCTCGAATTACAATGATAAATTGATAAACATAAAATTTTAAGATTCTTATGTTTGCAAAGAGGGATTGAAAAGCTCCTATAAAATATCGAACACTGACGTTTGGAATAATGATGGGAAAAAACAAAACGAAAACCGCTGACTCTATTTTAGGTAAACGAAGCAGTAACAGAAACGTAGTAGAAAGGTCGCCTCAATAGGTCAAACCTAAATAACTATACCATTGATCCAGCTGGCACAACCAGGTCAACCCTTTTGTGTCTCCTACGTGAATAAACAAATATCAAGTTCGTATTAGAATCCCTTGACCGACTAAAGAGTTGTTGTGGTGGTTGTCGGGTGCAAGATTTGAAATGACCACGGGTTGATAGATGATGATGATGATGATGGGGTGGTGGTGGTGAGCGGATGATGATGGTGGTGGGGGATGATGTTGATATCATGTGCAGAAACTAGGGTTTATGGTGGGGGGAGAGAAGATGTGTAGTTTATGTTTTATTTTTCAATTTTCTAATTAAATTAAGGTAAAATGACCATATTACCCTCATGTGCAAGTCATGTAACTAGGTTTAACAGACAAATTTAATGTTAGTTAGAGGAAATGATAAAACATGAATGTTTTTTTAAACGTAAAGGACGTTTACTGTAATTTCTTTGGTTTAATGATGAAGCCTAAAATTTACCACAAACCTAAAGGAAGAAAACTATAATTCACTCTAAATTTTATTCATTTTCTAAAAGTCTTCAACATCTACTTCTCTATATCTATCCTTATTTAAATTAAATAATACTTAATTATTATTATTATTTTTATCTCTATTCT
Source organism: Flaveria linearis (assembly GCA_024085815.1). NCBI lineage: Eukaryota > Viridiplantae > Streptophyta > Magnoliopsida > Asterales > Asteraceae > Flaveria > Flaveria linearis. Next base: position 56,848,704 of record CM044003.1, on the reverse strand, counting down.
ACTCACATATAATAATACAAATTATAAATCCAATCTTATAAAGCAGTATAACTATCAACAACATGACTCTTTTCCAACATTTTCACGCCATCTCCACTTAGGCTCCTAAAAATTCATGTGTCACCACCCCCAATAACTTTACTTATTTGGTAATAATCTTGACTTAAAAAAGTTTCCTTAATAACTTTCATTTAATACGATAATAATCAAGATAATTTCTTTGTAGAAATAAATAACATTTTGTTAAAAATACTTTAGTAAGACTAAATTTTGTTAAAATAAAGTTTAACTTGTAGCTATTCATTGTTAAAATTAAAATAAATTAAATATATATATATAATAATTTTATTGGTGTCATCTATAACATATATTAGATTATACATATATATAATCTATTATATAATTTCTTATTTCAGTATGCGTAACGCAATGGTATCTAACTTAGTAATACATGTAAGAAATAGATAGCGACTCCAAAATATAAAGGATCATTATAGTTTTATCTACAAATATATGAATGGAGATGAGGGATACCTGTAAAAGTAAAATTACATATTTTTTCATCTTCTTCTATAATTTAAAAATGTGAGTTGACATGAAAAGGTTGATATGAATGCTCTAAACCTAATTGTAAAAATGTGTATTACGCTAGCCTTTGATGGTTAATTACGATCCTATCTATGATTATAGGGTGTACAAGATTATTTATTCCCATCATAACGCACGTTTTATTTTCATATTGTTTTACATTATTTATTCAACAAAGAATATATCATGCTCTTCGTCAAAATAATTGCCACCATTAATTTCACAACTGTACATTGAATTAACTATTTTTAAGTAGAGTTTTTAAAAAAATAATCCAAGGATCTGACATACGGACGGAAAAAACCATATGAGAGAAAGGTTAACCTTGGTATATGAATAAAAAGCAAATGGCATTTGGTCTAGCAACACCTAAGCGTTTAAAATGACGTTTCTTCGTAAGAGGTCAATAGTTCGAGTGCCATAAACAATGATGTAAAATTAATGAATTAGGAGTATATTAAATTGTTACCGAAAAGTAATTATAAATTAAAAAGTGCAAGAACTCTATGGGTGCGTATCATAGATTCATAATACTTCTTTTAGTTTTTTTTTCCCAAACGTTGGTTTTTAGCCACAAGCGGCAAGCTTCTTTTATTAGTGTTATTATTTATTATCATATTATTATGGGTTGTTTGAAAACTTATAGAAGTTACCTAAGCTGTTAAAATAAATATTCAAATTACAGTGCAAGACAAAATATCTAACCCAAACGTATATTAAGAAGATAGATTTTTCCAGGCAAGGCAAGACAACAATTGTGGCTGGAATATTAATATATTATCATGGTACTTGCATTCTAGCATGATTTGAGTTAGCAAAGAAATTACAAACTATCAAACTTGTACAAATACCAAAAGTAACATGAAATTATAACAATGCAACATCAAGGGACCATATATTTGAAAATTAGAATAGAGAAGCTCAAGTAAACTAGGTTTAAGCCGGTAATTGACAAAATGATGTTTGCAATTTGTAAATGTATATCAAAATATAACAAAATATTGAAACATAGGCAGATCATAAGGGTGAATATGAGAAAAACCGCTTGTTTGATTAAACTCACTGACTAACTCATAATTGGCTGGAGTCCCTACCAAAGATGAATCGCCTCATCCAGTCTGAAACCACCAACGACCTCGTACGCCAACTCACTTGCTTGCTATTAAATTTTAAAAACAAAACAAAACTCTATTTCAATATCATTAATGAAAATTAAACAGAGAAACAATAAACACTAGTACATAGCACTTGTAGGTTGTAGTGAGAGATAGAAGAGAGTTGGTTTTGTAGTTCTCTCTTATATGGTTCTCTACTTCCAGTTTGTTTACTATTAAATAAACTTTATTCTATATTGAGGAGTAGTTTGGTATAAAACCTAAGGTATCGTTTGGTTTGAAGAAATCTTTGAAATTGGATTGGTTGGTGAATACTTGAATTTTCCAGTGGATTTCCACACTCATAGCAAAGTCCAAATCCATCACACTTCAAAACATTCCAATGTACATAACATGACACATAAAATGATTTTCTAACTCTCATGGTTCTCTACTTAAGATTGAGTTTACACTTAACACTGAGAACCAAAAAACACTTGCACGTATTGCTTTGAATATATAGTGTGACAGTGAAAGAGAGATAGTTATACAGTTACATAACCACCTTATGAAACATAGTTAAAATCAAATAATACAAATGTTTATACGGTTCTCAATGTCATATATCCTATTTGTCTTTTTTATTGTTTATTCATTCTAAGGATGACGAGTGTGAATCTACATACCTTGCATAAACTGAATACCATAGCCACTGAGAACCATGACCAATAGAAACCCAATCCCCAGGGAGTTGTGCAGCTGTTTGTTCTCCTCCTAATGGAGCAAATTGGCCCAAATGCTTGTATCTGCGCACAACCAACCAATCTAGTTTTAATATGCTACAATTTTTTTCAAGCTTTTTTGGAAATGTTTTTAGACACCTGAAAGGACGAAAACGATGCCGTCCAGACTCTCGAAAGCGTATAGGACCTTCTGGATGTTTCTCACATTTGTCCATGCGGTTGAAACAATCGGCAAGGTAGGAGCCCTGCTGAGCTGCAACCTGCAGATTACCAAACATTATGCATAAGAAAACTAATTACTTTGGATGAGGTAATGTGCTTCACTAGAATGCTGAATACACACACTTTTTTGTTTTCACATTTAAGCTAATTTATACATACCTGGGCAGTTGCTGGGAGATTCTTGACCTGAGAATCAACTTGAGACAAAGCTGATTTAAATTCATCAATGTTGACTTCTTTTGTAACATCACCCTTCAGTAAATCAGCAATGCTTCTCATATTCTGATTCTTCAAATAGAGTTGCACTTGAGGATACCGATCGCATATGTCATCAACTGCTTCTTGGAACTCTTTAATAGTCAGTGTTCCAGAATGGTCCTTGTCAGCCTTTTCAAATATAGAAGAAATATCCTCCTGCCAATTAATTATTCAAAGTGAACCTCCTTTTCGTAGATATCAAATTAGAGTTGATCCATACGTACATACATATAATGTGCATGTAAAAAATTGAACCTACCATAACTCTGCGCTGGTTTATTGTGGCACAATCTCCTAGTGCATATATGTTGTTGGTCCCTTCAACTCGAAGCCATTCATCAGTAGCTAAGACACGTCGATTTGCCTACAAGCAAAAGGCAGCACATATTATATATGATAAATAATTCCACATGAAAATAATACATAAAGTCATCACTTAAAGAAAAGGAGAGAAAATACCTGTCCGATTTCTTTCATGAAATCAACCACAACAGGACGAGTGGCAATACCCGTTGACCACACTGCCATCCCATAGGGTATAGTTGAGACTTCCCCGGTTTTGATCTCTTTCGTTGAAATTTCTTTATCTGAGACCTTCACCACCATTGATCCTGTTTTCAAATCTATACCATCTCTATGGAACTTTTCTTCAGCGAAAGCGGTGATTCTTTTGTCAAACCTGTATGTCAAAGATCACTTTTAAGCACCACATTTATTGAATAAAATTACAACAAACAATCATGACCCATTCTTCAAGACAATGTGCTAATTTTGAACAATTTTGTGTGTAATATGAGTTTATTTGGCAAACTCAAACTACAAAATAAGTCAAAGGAGTCAATCTTATTAAACTTGCTAACTTGGAACAAGATGCAAATAGGCCATGATCACCATCCACCGCCACAGTCTTAGGCCACCACCTGCTGGTGCTCGCCAACATGACCATAATGACAACCTACCACTGACCGGCACCACCCCCACTGATAGGGCCGCCAACGCCACAACTACCAAATGTTCAACGTCACCACTAGCCGCCCAAAAACAAATACAGCGGATGAAACCCATTTTGGTACTTCTTTTCTAATCGACCCATTTCATTCAGGCTTATAATATATATAAACTGAAAAAGTTAAGGTTTGACGCAACCAGTCCTACCCATCTTGCCAGGCTTATAGAATATATATAAAATGAAAAAGTTAAGGTTTGTGAGCCCATAGATAGGATTTACATGTTCAAAATATGGTTAGTTGCCTCCAGAAGTGATATTTTGACAAAGTCTTTAACGGCTGGATACAATTTGACCAAATCCTCTGATATAAAATCATGAAGCTCAGCTGCAAACTCTACACCAGTTGGACCACCACCCACAACAACAAACTGAAGCAGCCTTTTCCTCTCATCATCACTCATACTAGGTAGGCTCGCCTTCTCAAAGCAATCGATAATTTTCCTGCGAATCTTTTGAGCATCTTCAACTTCCTGAATTGGAATTCCACTGAAATTATTAGGAACATACCTAGACCAATAGAACTGATAGTTTACAGAAATAAAGGTCAAGTCTTGACCAGTGAGTAATTACCTTCAAGTAGAGGCAGTGTTCTTCCACACCAGGAGTGTTAAAAGTATTAACGGTGGCTCCCATGGCAACAACCAGGTAATCGTAGTCAACAGCAAATTCTTCTTTCTCATTTGTTGTTGACCGGCAATACACTTTCTTGTTTTTTGCATCGATCTTATAACATTCAGCTTCACAATAGTCAATGTTAACCTTCTTCTGTTAGAGGTCAATTTAACAGACATTAATCAGTAACCAACAAGCTGCAAATGTTAAGTTGTCTTGCAATGAGTTATGTAAAGTCCTCACATAAAATAGGACATAAGAAAAGTTATACATGAAAGATTGATATTCGAAATGTTCATTTAATTTTCCCTAGACAGAGTAATAGTTACCTTTTTGACGATGTTGCGAATTGGTTCCACAACACTACGGGCTTCAACAGTGCCAACTGTTACACTTGGTAGTAAAGGTGTAAATGCAAAGTAATTCCTTGGTGATATCACCTGGACATCATACGAGGGGTTCTTAAGATTCCTCAAGAAACCTGTGCCAGCCCAACCAGTTCCAAGCACAACAACCTTTTTTTTCTGGTTACCCACATCATCAAAATTTGCACTATTTGCCACTGAATAAGCCACAAGACCTCCACCACTAGAAAGTTACATATGTGAAAACCAGTAAGTTCATGTTTTATACCATGACATAAAATATGTGCAAGTTACCTAGCCAAAGGCATACAAGATAGATAAATAAAGTAGTACTTAAGTAAACCCAAAAAAATTACATTCTACCATAACAATGAATATCCAAGTAATTGGAGAATATAAGGTATGCAGCAAGGCGGAAGGAACAAAAAACAGATAGACAGTAACACGGTTGAAACTTGAAACTTTGCGTGATTTGGATTCAAAAAACATATTGCGTATTATGGTAGAAGCATTTAGGTAATACTTACTGAATCCATCTAATCATTCCTACAAACATGCATTGTTGATTGAGTCTACAGATGGTAGAGCTTCAGAGAAAATAACTAAAATTCTGTGTGTTATCAAATCACATGTAATTGATTCTGATATCAAACAAACCATGCTAGTTCATGAAGGGACGTGTTCACATGTTCCTCTTTTGATTCCTACCAGATAAGTGAGATGAGTAATAACACTTTCATCAAAACAATTTGTTTTGCACGTGTGAGAAAGTGTAAATCAGTATTCTGTAACAAATGTTTTTCCATAAGTTCCAACAAACGCATATCTATCAGACATTAACCTAAAGTAACCACATGCATTAATATCAAATCAAACTCAGCGGTTGAACTGATCATGATAGCTTATAAAAGCCATAAAAAAACAACTAAATGCATCATGATATGAGTCTCATGAAAGTTTAATGCAGTCGTTAACACCCCTCAAGATCACCATTATCAGCATTCAAGTCGCCGAATTGCACCATAGCAAAAATCATGCACACTGCGTTCATATAAAATCTGGATCTAAATATAAAACTTCATACAGAAGCAATTTGTTTATAACACATGCATTGCTGTACCTGACGGCGAAAACCACTAGAAATCTGGAAAGTGACGGATGTTGATGAAACGTCCTAGAAAACCTCTCATACAAATTCAGACTCTTCATATCCGCTATATATCTTTGAAATCAGCAAATTAAACTAGACACAAAAACTATCAGAATTCAGATCTGGACTCCTTGCCTGCAAAAACACAAAAAACAACGTTAATCGAATAAGCGATGATGTTTCAGAATAAATTATTCTTCATGTACTAGGTGATACGAATCAACATGGATATGAGTGAACAGAAGCTGGTGTTACGTTTGAGAGAAAAAAACTCAGATTTCCAATGTGGAAGAAGAACAAAATTAGTCAAACAGTAACGATGACGATGAATTTATGGATTGAACATATGCACATTATATATGAAATTAATAATAATAATAATAATAATAATAATAATAATAATAATAATAATAATAATAATAATAATAATGAATCAATGGATGTGGAGGGATTGGGCGGTTAATTACTCTTTGAGAGAGAGAGAGAGAGAGAGAGAGAGAGAGAGAGAGAGAGAGAGAGAGAGAGCAAAAATGTTGGAGAAAGTAGGCGTGGGGAGAACAAAATGCGAATACCGATGGATGACTTGGGGAAAAAGGTTTCGGTGCGGATGACTTGGAGAAAAAGATTTTGGTTATGCCTCTATGCATATGTAGTAAGTTCACTAAAAATTAATTTAATAAAAAAAAGAAAGAAATATATATACAGTGAGTTAATTATTCAGTCCTCAACCGGACGAAAAGTTAAAGGAAGACGGACAAGAAGAAAACTGGCACTTTTGAGCAATGTTTTCACAACCGGATCGGACGTCGAACCGGACGCCTTACTGGTTTGGTGGTCGGACCGGATGGACCAGATTTAACTATATTTTAATTATATTTATATATGTAATTAAATATAAGTAATTTATATATGATTTATACATATATTTTATAGTTATATATAAAACTTAACTATAAGTAATTTATATATGACCGTTTATGTACTAAGTTTATTATATAAACCAATCAAGTATGTATCTTGTGTTTGATGTATTATCTATTTGAACAAAAATATATTAAATGGTAAAATGGCCAATAATTAAAACCCATTATCCACCCCTCTAATGTACAAAACAACCCATCATCCACACATTAAAACCCGCATCATCTCCCTCATTTCATCTTCTTCACCAAAATCCTAATCCCTCTGCAACAATGCTGCCGAAGTTCGATCCATCACATGTATTCGACGTGTACGTCCGCGTCACCGGCGGAGAGGTCGGCGCCGCGAGTTCACTCGCCCCCAAAATCGGCCCACTCGGCCTCTCACCGAAGAAGATCGGAGAAGACATCGCAAAGGAAACTGCTAAGGACTGGAAAGGCCTCCGAGTCACCGTCAAACTCACCGTCCAGAACCGTCAGGCGAAAGTCTCCGTCGTACCGTCCGCCGCTGCACTCGTGATCAAACGGTCGGAACCGGCCCGGTTCGCCGGTCCAACCGCCGGTTCCGGTACGACCGGCCGGTTCAAAGCAAACAAAACGAGCCATAGTGGATCGGATCGGCCATGGCCCCGAATCGCGGTCCGACCGGTTGGACCGGCCGGTCCGATCCGAGCCTAACAACACTGCTTTTGAGAGCATCCACAGACTCGTATTTTCCGGTAACTTAATAAAGCCCGCCTACACACACTATTTCAATTGCGAAAAAGCACCACAACCTCATATGAGTCACATCACCTCCTTTCTAGGTTTTGAGTGGAGATTGGAAAATGTAAAATGGCATTTTCGTGAATGAAGTTTTATTTAATTTACTATTTTAATCTAAAAAATTTCCTTTCTCAATTTAATCACTATAGTTTATCAACTGTTATCATTTTCATCAATTTCACTAACTCCGTTAAATATGAGGATATTTTAATCTTTTTTAACACACTAATAATCCAATTATAATGAATTAATCAATTAATATTAAATCAAAACTAAAAAACATATGAAACGACTAGTGAGACCAGACACTTCGATTTAAAAGTTTCCATTAACTCTAACTCATGTTGCTCGATTGAGGTATGCTGTGGGATTTTAATTGGTCTTCATGTTTTGTTCGAACGTGCATCGTTGTTTGATTGAGATCTACTGTTCTCATATTTTGTATGATTGAGGTCTGTTATTGTCACGTTTAAAAAGACGTAACAATGCTAAAGTGATAACAACATACCTCAATCAAACAAAGCGTGATAACAGCAAACCTCATTCTTACAGCAGCCCTCAATCAAATCAAGTTACACGTCAGAACAAAATGTGATGACTAATTGAAATCTCAAAGAAGAACTCAATCAAACAACATGAGTTGTAGTTAATCGAACATTTTAAATCGAAGCACCCGGTCTCACTAATCACTTCATGTTTTTTAATTTTAATTGAATACTAATTGATTAATTTGGTTTAATTATATAATTAAGGTGTTGAAAATGACTAAAATACCCTCATATTTAACTAAAATTTTAACGAAGTTAATGGAGTGGATGAAAATAACAACATTTGGTAAATTACAGTGATTGAAATGGCAAAAAAAGTTTTTGAATTGAAATGACAAATTTAATAAAACGTCAGGGACGAAAATGACATTTTACTCATGTTTTAATTAAAATATATTTTTAAATTTTAAATTAACTTTCTAATATTTTATAAGTTGAAATTCTAATTATAAAAGTGTATATTTTAAAATTTTAAGTTTAAAGTTTCATACTACCGTATTTCTTACTATAATGATTGTATTTTCATATAAAAGACAACTATATATTCTCCCTAAAAAGACTTATGTAATATAATTGTGCTCTTTTATTTTTTAACACTTACACCTCATATTTACTTGTAATTTTTTTATATAAATTTTCTTTCATTTTCTTTCATTCTTATAGAAAGCTGTAACACCCGGAAAATTTTCTAAGCGAGTCAAGTAATAATAATGGGCTCAGACGAAAACCATTTAATAATTATAAAATGGTTGTGGGTGTTAGACCGAGTTAACCCTTCGAGTCACGAGTTTAATGAGTTTAAGGTCCCGGGAACGCCAGACATATATATAGATGGATCAGCTGAAAAACTCTCATTTTCACCCAACACCCATTTCTAGAGAGAGAAAGTGTAGAGAGAGAAAGTGTCGGATCGAGCCTCGGTTGGTCAAGGATCGAAGGCTGGTGTTCGTGGGCTCCTAAACAACAAGAATCAAGGTAAGAAACGTAGTATAATTGCTCCATTTGGTGAAAAACCCGGGTTTGGGTTTTTGAGGTTTTAAAAGTGGCAAGAATCGCCCAAAAACGCACGTTTTAGGGTAATAAAACATGTAAGAAGCTTAGATTTAGGTTCCTGGATGATAACCCAAGGTTTGGGTGTAAAAGATCGAAGTTTTGGGTTAAAAATGGGTTGGTTCGTAATTTTCAGCTCGTCCAGCGAACCTATGTATTCGTCCAGCGAATCTAGCAGTGAACCTAGCAGAGAACCTAGCAGAGAATCTATCAGCGAACCTATAGGTTCTCTGGTAGATTCGCTGACATTGTCATCCAACGAAAGTTGGGCGAAACTGGCAGCAAAGATGCCAGAGAATCTAGCAGCGAATCTATCAGCGAACCTATCAGCGAACCTATCAGCGAACCTATCAGCGAATCTAGCAGCGAAATTAGGCAGAAATTAACTCCTTTGAGTGTTAACTTATCTGTAGGTGGTGTAGTGCAACCCTATCTTTTAAAGCTTGATTGAGAAGCTACTCTCAAGTACAGGTGAGTTTCTAGGACCCCTCATTTACTTGTTTTAAACGATTTTGGGGCTGGAACACATATAAACCTGTTTATTGAAATATGTATGTATGGTCCATTTGAGTATAATGTTGTGATGTACGTTTAAGGTATGATTGTGGACTTGGGCGTGTTGTATGAGGTCTAGCATGAGTCCCCAAGGTCTAGGAGGGACAATTAGGGCTGTTGTACCCAAAATGATGCATAGTTAAGTCCCAGCTTTCGGGAAGGATACGGAAGTAAGTGCCCGTAGATGATTGATGATGTAGATTATGTATGTATGATGCTATGTATGATGATGTATGTATGATGTGTGTGTGTTCCTTATGCTGATGTATGTATATCTTTCACGACTCATGTATTATGACAATGAATGAACGAAGTATTTTGTAACGTAAAGTGAAAGATAAAGAAAGAGGAACACGATGATGAATGCATGTATTAATGAATGAACGAATGAGTGAAACGATGACGAATACATGCATTAACGAACGAACGAATTAAGTCTTGCAAACATTGAATAAGTCGATTGGCCCTTCTTTGTGATTGGCCATGGTCATGGTACCTCTACCGCTTACCTACTAGTACTGTGGCATACGCTTAGATTAACGGCCCAGTAGCTAAGGCTACTGTGGCATACGCTCTATTGATTCACGGCCCAGTAGCTAAGACGGATCGGGGTATAGCATATGGTATTGGTACATTAGAATTCAATGTGCAACTAAGAATGAAAAGGGATCCTTGTCATTCGACCACAGCAATCATAGCCGAATGCTATGAAGTGGGTAAGCCTGACAGGATCCATACGAGAAGCTAAAGATGATGATGTATAACGAATGATGAAGATAATAATGAATATTATCTCTGTGTATGTATGATATATGATCATGTGAAAGAATGGTTTCTAAAGGATTTATAATATGTTTATTATAAAACTAGAACTCACTCAGCAACGCTGACTTTTTATGTGTTTCCAGTTGGCAGGTAGTGTTGCTGGGGATGGCACGAGGCGGCTACTCAGCTCTTTTGGGATGGCATTCTCCTTTTGATAATGCTGCAACGTCATGTGTTGTGGGCCCATGATGCACGCAACACATTATGTTGCATGCCGTTAGGAGATTCCTTAGGGTTCCGATGTACGGGACTACTTAAGGAAATCTCCTTTATGATGAAAAATTTTGTATTTTTATACTAGAGGTCACTGTTATGACCCTATGATTGCTGAGGATTCACATAAACGAGATTATCCTCGGTTTCATATGCTTCAGCAGCAATCATAGTAAAGCTAGGCAATGTAAAGAAAGCTTGTATTTTGTAACCAAGTCAACGATGTAATGCATTGTAAAAGCTTTTATGATGTAGTGAGAATGACCCTATTTATAAAGTTCCGCTACGTTATTTTATTATGTTTATATCAAATCTATGTTTTATGTGCGATGACGACCAACCGTAAGGTGCCCGGGAACGGGGCCTTACAAGTTGGTATCAGAGCAAAAGTTTAAGTAAAATGGGTAAATTTTTAAAATAAACCTAAACATAAACTGAGAATGGGACAAAGGAAGAGAATGCCAAATGAGTAGTTGCATGCCATCAGGTATTTTCTTGAAAGTTAACCAGTGTTACGTGCGCATGTTATGTGTTTATGTGTACTGTTAGACTTAGATACTAATGTAGTCAGGACATGTAATGCTCGGGGTGTGAAGAGTAGAGTAAGTGGCTAATCACAACTAGCCACTGTAATTAGGGACTTACTATACTTAACATAAACTGAGCTATTTCCTTGAATGACCGTGTTGGTGTTTAAATTTTTCAGTGTAATAGAAGATGGTCGGTGGTAGATCATCTAAGGCCCCACGTGGTGGAGGCGGTGGCGGAAATGGTGCGGAACCACGAGCCACAAGAGGAAGACCTAGACTAGAGAAGAAGGTTCCTGAAGAACCTGATACTACTCCTCCGAAGGGAGTGGATGAGAGTGTCGATTTGAGGGCCTCGGTAAAAGAGGTAGTGGTCGAGGAGGTGCACCAGGTCATGCAGACGATCTTACCGTCTGTAGTGACCGAGGTGATAAAGGCTGTACGTGAAGAAGAGAGGCGAGGGAGGAATCGGTCCTCAGGAAGACAACAACAACAAGAGCCGGAAACGGTTCTTTCTGATGATGAAGAGGAGGAGGAGGAGGAGGCCGAGCGTGAGACAACACGAGGTTGTAATTACGGGGCGTTTATGAGGTGCAAACCCCCTACTTTTAATGGCTCTGGCACTGCTGCTGATGCTCACCAATGGGTGAGAGAGATGGAGGCAGTCCTCGACATTAGTGATTGCAGGGAGGACAAGAAGGTGAAGTTTGCTACCCACTCTTTTACGGGTTCGGCTCTATGCTGGTGGGACAACATAGTCCAAGCCGAGGGTAGCAGGGCCATCGGGAAGATGAAGTGGTCCGAGCGAAAAAGGATGGTGATCGAGGAGTTCAGTCCTCGTCGGGAAATGGATAAGGTTGAGAGAGAGTTTCTGCAGCTGGAGGCAGGGACCATGACCCACCAACAGTACACCATAAAATTCAATGAGATGGCGAGAATGGTGCCGGACAAGGTGACGCCGGTGTCTCGAAAGATCAACCGGTATATCCAGGGGCTGTCGGCCGACATCCGCACGCACTTGATTACTGCCCGACCAAGTACTTTTAGGTCGGCAATAGATTTGGCTGGGTGGCTATATGATGAAAGGGCTAGGGTGGTGAAGGCTGAGGGTGGTAAGAAGGGAGGTGGCGAGAAAACTTGGCAGGGAAAGAGGTTTGGTTGAGGTGATACCTCGACAAGTAACAAGAAGGCAAGGGTGGATGACCACCGTCTGGTCATGTCAGGAGCAGGGTTGAGGAAGTGTGGCCAATGTGGGAGAGAGCACTCAGGGGAGTGCAAGTGGGGATCCAACATCTGTTTCAGGTGTGGGGAGGCAGGGCATATGTCAAAGGATTGCCGGATGGCAAGTGTTTTAACTGTGGGGAAAGTGGTCATATGAGCAGAGATTGCAAGAAGCCGAGGGCTGAGGGCTCAGGGGAGAAGAAGACGGGAGGAGAAGCACCGAGGGCAAAGGCCAGGGCGTTCACGATGACGCAAGAAGATGCTAGGACGGACCCTGACGTTGTGTCCGGTACGTTCCTGATAAACCAAATTTTAGCCTCTGTATTATTTGATTCGGGTGCCAGTAGGAGTTTTATTTCTACTACCTTCTGTGCTAAACTGCCTGTTAGGATTAAATGCCTTGATGAGTCCTTTGACGTAGAAACTGCTATTGGTAAGTCCACTAGGATTACGGATGTGATAGAGGACTGTGATGTAGAATTAAAAGGCCATAGATTTGCTGCCAAGTTACATGTGATGCCCCTAGGAGGATTTGATGTAGTATTGGGGATGGATTGGATAGCAACCTACGAAGCGAATATCGAGTGCCGAAGGAAAATGATTAGGCTGACGGCGGCTGACAGAAGTCCGGTGACAATATATGGCGATCGAGTTACGACGATTCCGAAGGTGATCTCGATGGCGGTGGCGGGAAAGTGTATGAGGCGTGGATGTAGCGCCTACTTATGTTATGTAAAGAATGTAGAGACGCCAACACCATAACTATCTGATGTACCAGTTGTGCTTGACTTTCCAGACGTGTTTCCCGAAGACTTATCGGGATTGCCACCTGACCGAGAGATCGAATTCCAGATCGACATGATACCGGGTGCCCAACCTGTCGCCAAAGCACCGTATCGCTTGGCTCCGACGGAAATGAAAGAGTTGATGGAGCAACTGCAAGAACTGCTAGGTAAGGGGTTCATCAGACCGAGTATCTCACCTTAGGATGCTCCGATTCTGTTCGTAAAGAAGAAGGATGGTAGTATGAGAATGTGCATTGACAACCGCGAGCTGAATAAGTTGACGGTGAAGAACAGAAACCCCTTGCCGAGAATCGATGACTTGTTTGACCAACTTCAAGGCGCTAGCTGGTTTTCACGAATAGATCTTCGATCGGGCTACCATCAACTGAAGGTGAAGGAGCAGGATATCCCTAAAACAGCCTTTCGAACGCGTTATGGTCACTACGAGTTTCTTGTCATGTCTTTTGGTTTGACCAATGCGCCGGCTGCTTTTATGGATTTGATGAATCGAGTGTGTCGGCCAATGTTGGATAAATCAGTAATTGTGTTTATCGATGATATACTGATTTATTCCAGGAGCGAAGAAGAGCATGCCGGTCACATTCGGGAGGTGTTGGAGACCTTGAGGAAGGAGAAACTGTATGCTAAGTTCTCCAAGTATGCTTTCTGGTTATGCGAGGTGCAATTTCTGGGTCACGTGGTAAATGCTCAGGGAATAATGGTGGACCCAGCAAAGGTGGAGGCCGTGATGCAATGGAAGTCACCAAAGACGCCATCCGAGATTCGGGCTACTATAAAAGATTTATTCAAGACTTTTCAAAGATAGCCTCACCTTTGACAAAATTGACTCGCAAGGACGTAAAGTTCGTGTGGGGTCGAGAACAGGAGAATGCTTTTGAGGAGTTGAAGACGAGACTGACACAAGCTCCTGTCTTGACATTGCCCAAGGGAAATGAGGACTTAGTGGTCTATTCGGATGCCTCCTATTCTGGGCTAGGTTGCGTATTGATGTAACGGGGAAAGGTAATAGCCTATGCATCTTGACAACTGAAGACCCACGAAGTCAACTATCCCACGCACGATCTAGAACTAGCTGCGGTGGTTTTCGTGTTGAAGATTTGGCGGCACTATCTATACGGGACGAAGTGCACCATCTTCACGGACCACAAGAGCTTGAAGTACTTCTTCGAGCAGAAGGATTTAAATATGAGGCAGAGACGGTGGTTGGAACTGATAAAAGATTATGATTGTGAAATCCATTACCACCCGGGCAAGGCCAATGTGGTGGTTGATGCCCTTAGCCGAAAGGAAAGGCCCGAGCCAATTCGGGTGAAGGCTATCAGCTAATTATGACCTCTGATGTGATGACACAGGTTAAGGAGTTCCAAGACAAGGCTTTGAAAGAAGATCATCTTAACTCTGAGAGGATGAGAGGTCTAGTTACAGAACTGGGTGAGAACACTCTTGGTGTTAAGACCCGATCTGGACGAATGTGGATTCCTCGGTACGGGGATCTACGTGGAAAGATCATGGATGAGGCCCATAAGACTCGATATTCCATTCACCTCGGTGCTACCAAGATGTACCAAGACATGAAGAAAGACTATTGGTGGCCGGGCATGAAGCGTGATGTGGTGGAATATGTGAGTAAGTGCCTGACTTGTTTACAAGTAAAGGCAGAGCACCAGAAACTGTACGGCAAGATCCAACCGTTGGATATACCTGAGTGGAAGTGGGAGCACATCACCATGGATTTCATCACGAAACTACCACGTACCCCGAAAGGGTATGATGCTATATGGGTGATAGTTGATCGCTTGACGAAAAGCGCCCACTTCCTACCAATCCGCGAAACGTATTCATCCGAAAGATTGGCGGATTTGTTCATTAAAGAAATTGTAGCTCGTCATGGTGTACTGGTGTCTATTGTGTCTGATCGTGACACCCGGTTTACCTCCAAGTTTTGGAAGAGATTTCATGATGCAATGGGTACGAGGCTACACATTAGTACGACATACCACCCTCAGACGGACGATCAGTCTGAGAGGACGATCCAGACACTCGAAGACATGCTTCGGGCGTGTGTGATCGATTTTGGAGGAAGTTGGAATGACCACTTGCCGTTAGCAGAATTCTCGTACAATAACAGTTATCATGCCAGCATTGGCATGCCACCCTACGAGATGCTGTACGGTAGGAAATGTAGAACGGCCGTATGTTGGGAAGACATTGGGCAGAAGGAACTGGGAGGTGTCGAGGTAGTTGAAGCAACGACTGAGAAGTTAGAGAAGATCAAAGCCTTCATGAAGGCGGCGAAAGATAGGCAAAAGTCGTATGCTGATAAGAGGCGGAGACCGATAGAGTTCAAGGCTGGTGATCGAGTCATGTTGAAGGTCTCGCCCTGGAAAGGCATTATCCGATTCAGGAAACGAGGCAAGCTAAGCCCGAGATATATAGGACCTTTCCGAATCATCGCACGAGTAGGAGAGGTAGTCTATCGACTTGAACTACCAGATGTGTTAAGTGGAATTCATCCCACATTCCATGTATCTCATCTGAGAAAGTGCTTAGCTGATGAAGATATGATTGTTCCATTGGAGGACATCGAAGTAGATGAACGGCTCAATTACAAGGAGCAACCAGTGGCAATCATTGATCGTAAAGAAAAGAGGTTAAGGAATAAAGTGGTTCCTCTTGTGCGTGTACAATGGAAGCACAGGAAAGGATCCGAATCAACATGGGAGACGGAAGAAGAGATGCGACAATATTACCCACGTCTGTTCGATGAATAACAGGTTTCGGGGATGAAACCTAAATAAGAGGGGTGGACTTGTAACACCTGGAAAATTTTCTAAGCGAGTCAAGTAATAATAATGGGCTCAGACGAAAACCATTTAATAAATATAAAATGGTTGTGGGTGTTAGACCGAGTTAACCCTTCGGGTCACGACTTTAATGAGTTTAAGATCCCGGGAACGCCAGACATATATATAGATGGATCAGCTGAAAAACTCTCATTTTCACTCAACACCCATTTCTAGAGAGAGAAAGTGTAGAGAGAGAAAGTGTCGGATCGAGGCTCGGTTGGTCAAGGATCGAAGGCTGGTGTTCGTGGGCTCTTAAACAACAAGAATCAAGGTAAGAAACGTAGTATAATTGCTCCATTTGGTGAAAAACCCGGGTTTGGGTTTTTGGGGTTTTAAAAGTGGCAAGAATCGCCCAAAAACGCACGTTTTAGGGTAATAAAACATGTAAGAAGCTTAGATTTAGGTTCCTGGATGATAACCCAAGGTTTGGGTGTAAAAGATCGAAGTTTTGGGTTAAAAATGGGTTGGTTCGTAATTTTCAGCTCGTCCAGCGAACCTATGTATTCGTCCAGCGAATCTAGCAGTGAACCTAGCAGAGAACCTAGCAGAGAATCTATCAGCGAACCTATAGGTTCTCTGGTAGATTCGCTGACATTGTCATCCAACGAAAGTTGGGCGAAACTGGCAGCAAAGATGCCAGAGAATCTAGCAGCGAATCTATCAGCGAACCTATCAGCGAACCTATCAGCGAACCTATCAGCGAATCTAGCAGCGAAATTAGGCAGAAATTAACTCCTTTGAGTGTTAACTTATCTGCAGGTGGTGTAGTGCAACCCTATCTTTTAAAGCTTGATTGAGAAGCTACTCTCAAGTACAGGTGAGTTTCTAGGACCCCTCATTTACTTGTTTTAAATGATTTTGGGGCTGGAACACATATAAACCTGTTTATTGAAATATGTATGTATGGTCCATTTGAGTATAATGTTGTGATGTACGTTTAAGGTATGATTGTGGACTTGGGCGTGTTGTATGAGGTCCTAGCATGAGTCCCCAAGGTCTAGGAGGGACAATTAGGGCTGTTGTACCCAAAATGATGCATAGTTAAGTCCCGGCTTTCGGGAAGAATACGGAAGTAAGTGCCCGTAGATGATTGATGATGTAGATTATGTATGTATGATGCTATGTATGATGACGTATGTATGATGTGTGTGTGTTCCTTATGCTGATGTATGTATATCTTTCACGACTCATGTATTATGATAATGAATGAACGAAGTATTTTGTAACGTAAAGTGAAAGATAAAGAAAGAGGAACACGATGATGAATGCATGTATTAATGAATGAACGAATGAGTGAAACGATGACGAATACATGCATTAACGAACGAACGAATTAAGTCTTGCAAACATTGAATAAGTCGATTGGCCCTTCTTTGTGATTGGCCATGGTCATGGTACCTCTACCGCTTACCTACTAGTACTGTGGCATACGCTTAGATTAACGGCCCAGTAGCTAAGGCTACTGTGGCATACGCTCTATTGATTCACGGCCCAGTAGCTAAGACGGATCGGGGTATAGCATATGGTATTGGTACATTAGAATTCAATGTGCAACTAAGAATGAAACGGGATCCTTGTCATTCGACCACAGCAATCATAGCCGAATGCTATGAAGTGGGTAAGCCTGACAGGATCCATACGAGAAGCTAAAGATGATGATGTATAACGAATGATGAAGATAATAATGAATATTATCTCTGTGTATGTATGATATATGATCATGTGAAAGAATGGTTTCTAAAGGATTTATAATATGTTTATTATAAAACTAGAACTCACTCAGCAACGCTGACTTTTTATGTGTTTCCAGTTGGCAGGTAGTGTTGCTGGGGATGGCACGAGGCGGCTACTCAGCTCTTTTGGGATGACATTCTCCTTTTGATAATGCTGCAACGTCATGTGTTGTGGGCCCATGATGCACGCAACACATTATGTTGCATGCCGTTAGGAGATTCCTTAGGGTTCCGATGTACGGGACTACTTAAGGAAATCTCCTTTATGATGAAAATTTTTATATTTTTATACTAGAGGTCACTGTTATGACCTTATGATTGCTGAGGATTCACATAAACGAGATTATCCTCGGTTTCATATGCTTCAGCAGCAATCATAGTAAAGCTAGGCAATGCAAAGAAAGCTTGTATTTTGTAACCAAGTCAACGATGTAATGCATTGTAAAAGCTTTTATGATGTAATGAGAATGACTCTCTTTATAAAGTTCCGCTGCGTTATTTTATTATGTTTATATCAAATCTATGTTTTATGTGCGATGACGACCAACCGTTAGGTGCCCGGAAACGGGGCCTTACTCCAGAAACTCCCCATATTCCACCTTTTTATATACTTTAATTAGGTTATTATCGGTGTATATATACAGGAAACAAAAATATGTCGTTAGGAAGTTTACAAAACAATGAAATGAAAAAAGGTATTTACGTAGAACAATCGGGTTTTTTTAAAAGGTAAACATATTTTATTTGGTATTGTATAAATAAGTATTTAAAAAATTACATCTCACGTATAAGATGAATGTAATAATGAACGAAATATATGAGTTATATCAATTGGTTTTTGTCCACATACACTTGATTACACCAGTGGTCGTGTCACTCTCTTCTTTTTTTTCAGACTTTTTCTCCAGTCTTTCTTCCCTAATAGTTTATATTAATTTTCTTTAATTGATTTAATAACTTTATTTCTTGTCTCTCTTTTTTATTAAGTAATAACGATTTGTATAATTCTTTTATAAAATGATTTTTCATTTTAAGAAAATTTAAATTTGCTCGTACGTATAACACTTTTATAAATTGAACATATCGTTCATTCTTTTTAAGAAATAATTATATTGACGTTTCTAATTTGTGGTTAAAAACTATAATGTGTCATAAATATTTAGTATGTAGATTCTTATTAGTAAATGTATTTGACTTTTTGTTTAGAAATTGAATTAAAACCATTTCCATAGATAGTTAAAGTTGATTTTAATTATTTTTTTAGAAAGAGATTATGTAATATTTAAAGATACATAATATGTCATAAATATTTAATATATAAATCATTATTAGGAAATATATTTGAGTTTACTTTTATAAAAACTGAATTAAAACTATTTCCGTAGATAGTTTAAATTAGTTTTAATTATGTTTTTAGGAAAGTTGTGAAATTTGAAGATCCTACGCGCAAAGTGGTTATCGATACAATATTTCGAAGTTGAAAATGAATATATATTTATTTACATATTCAAATAAATTCTAAGATCAACTATGGTATAGCATATCACTTTGAATAATAAATGATAATATAAATTTATTATAAATTATAATTTAACTAGTAAAAAAGAAACAAAAAAGGAAAGAAAATAAATTCATAGTACAAGAAAACCAAAAAAAACATACTATAAAAAGTTACAAACGGAAATAAATAGAAAGAAAGTAATAAAATTATAAGTTTTGTGAAGTGAATTTTCATGAAATGATAATTTTTCAATTAAAAAAAAAGCAATGTTTAATGATTCGGATCGACCGGCCGGTCAATTAAGGATTCGGGATAGGTCACTGGTCCAATCCATCCCAATTCGTTTTGTAGCCCAACAACCAGTCGATTCAGTGGTTGGATCGGGAACCTAAAGCCGGGTCGGATGGGCTTTTTTTTAATTTTCATATACATATTTTTTAATTTTGTTGGATTTAAATGAGTTTAACAGATAGTTCGAACGAGAAATTGGAGGTAGCACATAAGATTATTATTGAATATTATATATAACTATAATATACACATATATAATACTTAAATTGAATTAGACACACACACACACATATATATAGGAAAAGGTTCAAGCGAGAACCCTATTTTATTGCGAGAAATTGCGAAAACCCATCAATATAAATGAGTATCATTATTTTTTTTTTAAATAATGTTATTACATATTTAGAAATTATGATCTTTTATGTATATGTGTAAATTTACAAGTTTAAAAAAGTTTACATTGGTGTAAGTTTTGTAAAAAAACAGATATATTTAAAGTTCTAAGTAAAACTTACACCAATTTAAACTTGTTTACACTTACGAATTCATACATATACATATATATATACATATATATATATATATGTATATGTGTGTGTATATATATATATATACATATATATATAATACTAAAATAGTAACTTGAAGGGACACTTGGTACATTTCTAGGCCTCTTAAGTTTACTTTTCACGCTTCTCTCTACTCTTAAATAATTACTTAAATTAAGAAATATTAAATAATTTTAAATCTTTTTTAGATTAAAAATGAATTTTTAATAAATTAATAAATATATCCATTTATTAATGTTATGTTTAGAAAATAATTTTTTAAAAAATAAGAACTTTTTTTAAAACATCAAACTTTTTTTGAAATATGAATTTTTTTAAATTGGTGTTTTAAAAAGTAATTTTTTATAAACTAAAAATAACTAAAATTAGGTATTATAATAAGAAAAATTTAAAAATGACACTATTTAATACGGTTTGTTTTGAAAAAAAAAAAGTTTAGTTTCTTTAAGAAAAAAAGATTAAAAACAAAAACTTAAAAAACTAATATCATTATTTTATTGCTTATAATTATTACTCATACGTAATTTTTATCATATCTTATTTTAGAATATCATTTTATATATATATATATAATATTTTGATTTTTGAACCCGAGTAATACACGGGTTTACTAAAGTTAGTATTAAAAAATAATACTCAACAACTAATCAGATATATTATGAATATTCATAGCCCGATCCGACCCCATTCAGTACTATATCCTTACATCCAATTACAAGGTCAAAACAATCCAAAATTAATTTTACACCTAACTTTTCGGTGTATATTATTTAAATCTCAGTTTCTTCACACTAATATCCTAACTCCCGCCCAATATCTACCTCATGATTTGACTTGCCAACGACTTGTTCAGTTATTATCTCATACTCGATCATTTTTTTAAAAGTATCGATTTTCAATCTTTTTACAATTTTGTATCACTTTTATGATCTATATATGTTGTGATCTCCCTTCGGCCTTCAACGTATAGGGTCATCATTCCCAATTGCTTTGATTTTGATTAATTTATGTAAATTTTATTGCTTTTAGTTAGTGTTTGTGATTCTTGACAACTAGAAGTAATTTAAGTATTTTCACCAAATACTTATAAATTTTAGATGTGATTCTTTCTCTGACAAGTCTTTTTAGTGATAAAAAGTTAAAAATTAAGTTCATTGATGATTGTGAATGGTAGTAGACAAGATATGTAAACGCTAAGGTTTTTGTATATTTTGAAAAAGTGCAAGGTACATACCCTTATAAAAGCATGAGATAAACTATTGGTGTCGGCCGATGCAATATTGAAGAAATGAACAACTTTGCAAATTGGCTACTAAAATTAGGTGAAGGTGACCTCGGAGGATCGAATGATGAGGAGGATACGATAGATATACCACTTGATCTTCTTATTACTAATTCGGTCGATCCTATCTTGGATTTAATTGAGTTTGTGTACTTGCAGAACCGGTGAAGGGGGGTCAATGCAACAGTTTCACAAGGTTAAGAGAGTTATAACCTTAGTAGATCAAATAGGGAACTGACTTAGATGAAAGAATGAACACAAGTACAAGAACAATAACAAGAACACTCAAATATGGTTTTCAAGAATGATGTATATTGCTCTCAAGTTCGTACAAGTGTTATAAAGCTTACATTAATATACAAGTACTTGGGATATTTTATACTACATTCTACAGCCGGTCATACTTTGCAGGCCAGCTGGAAACATTAATCTAAATAACAAGATCAATGTAGAGTCAAAATACAGATTGTCTTTTAACTAGTGACTATGGCATGCTATAAATCACATCCTTATCTAATACAAAAAGGATAAAAGTACATACTTGGAAAGTTATAGACTCAACATCTTAATATACAGTTGATAAAAGTATGGACTTTTTACCGACTCATGCTAGTTGGTGAGTCTCAAGAGATATCAACAAAAAGGTGTTTTAGCTTTTTTCAAAAGTATGTCAGCGAAGACATGCCTTCTCTGACTTTGGAAAAAACCAGTCTTTGATACAGAAGACTTTGTATTTGATACTTCAGAACACTTCATCATTGGCTTCGAAAGAATTGGTCTTTTGGCTTTTGATATTTTGATACTTAGTATAATTCACTGAGTTATATCAAGTATTATGAAGTACTTTCTTTGTACTTTACATATACATGCTGAGAGCTCTTTAGTTGCTCTTACATCAGCCTCTAAGTGTAATCCCACATTATCCTTCTATTATTAGGAATTCTGAAAACCCAACTTTCTTTCAAGAGAGGGCCATTCTTGCTCCAACCCGAAGTTGTATAAGAAATCAATGATTGTTTACTTTTGTTGTTTCCGGGTGATGAAAAAGAGTAACTTGGTTCTAATTCTATAAGCCAAGAAGAGCATTTTCACTAACATTCGATGAGAATTTATGCTCTCTAGATTTTCTAAATAGAAAAAAGGTTTCCGGATTACAAAATCACTCTTTAGTATTAAAGGTTGGTGTTTCCATCATGCTTCTAAGAAATATTGATAAAAAAGTGGTTTGTGTAATAGATCTAGACATAAGGTTATATCACTCTACTATCATGTTGTAGAAGCTGGATTATATCAGGCAGCGAAGTCGGCACCCATAAATTCATTCCAAGATTGAGTTTAACACCTTCTAACAAAAGGATCCTTTGAAGTATAAAAGAATATGGTTTCCTTTAGTTGTATGTTTCGCTATATGATAATCCTAAGTCAAGGTCCGTTGAATCATGAAGGATGAATCTACCAAAAAATCTAGATTTTAGCATTGGCCTCAACTACCAAATCAGGGCAAAAGCTGAATCAAGTTCCAAATGACATTTGCTGAATGATTGCTGATCAACATATGCCAGGCAACCGCCAAACTACAAGTGTTGAAAGACTCCATATCAGCACATATAGTTCAACTGCCGATTAGCAGATAACTCTATTATCTTTTTTTTGAACGGCCAACGAATAATTTTTAAGCCCGATCACCTGGGTAAAACCATTGGCGAAAGGCCACCCACGCCCGCGAACACAGACAGCACTGGTGACCCGGCTCACCTACCATTCCAAGGGAAACCGACCACCAAAAGGCCCACTATGGTAAAACCCTTGGCCTACTTGGAGCATATTGCACCTAGTGAGACTCCAACCCATGACCTCTATTTTAGAAAGTCATAGGGTGCCTCCTCCTAAACCAATTGATCTAGGAGTCATTGGCAGATTATCTACCGATGGATTGCTACTGAGAATAAGCATGCCTGTACCGACGGCTGCTACTGAGAATAAGCATGCCTGTACCACGGCTACTATGTTTCACCTTTAAGAGACAACATACTAATGAAGCTGCCAATTCCGATACACAAATTACCTATTCAACTGTAGCATCTGAACATAGAATAGTTTATTCTCATTGTTTAGTATAAAATTCCTCACACTTGTATAATTGAGGCAAGCTTTCTAAGCGAATTGATTGTATATGCTGAATTGTAATCTTTGTACAAAGCAGATTGATCAAGTGAATACTTTAAAAGAACTTATTGTGTTTATCTTTACTCAAAGTATTTGTGTTGTGATAGTAAGTACTAACTTAGATTTCTTATTCGTTAGTTATTGATCATTGAAGAAATTCTTGTTTGTCTTAACCGACCCCGATCCAACAAATTGTAAGGCCCGGTTCCCGGGACGCTCACAGTTGGTCATTCACAGCAGTAATTACATAAAACATTACACATTATAAATTTAATGCAGCAGAATAATTTAACAAAAGCCATTCATTTCATTATAAACACTGTTGTTAAGCAATACATTGTAGTTCATGAGTTACAAAAAGATTAGTTGAATGAATTACAAAACAACAGTATCGTCAAAACATGAATGGATGTCAGTCTTGTCCCGCCGAGTAGCCATCTCAGGGTGCCATCCTCAGCATCGTTTATCTGCAAATTGGAAAATACATAAAAGCCAGCGATGCTGAGTGAGTTCTAGTTTTATAATGAAAAATACTTTACTTTTTTTCAGATCATACTATACTTTTGTACATGCCCACACATTATACGTACATGTAGATAATATCTTTATTATCTTTCATTTCATTCGTTAGCTTTCGTTCATTCGTCGTAACTCATTATCATTCATTTATCATCTGGATCCCGTCAGGCTTTAACCTCTTCATGGCACACAACCATGATTACTGAGGTCGAATGACGAGGATCCCATTTTGTACTTTATTATGATATTTCGTTCGTGAGTATACAACTTTCACACATACGGATAATTATTATTATTATTATCTTCATCGTTCATTCAATTCATACTCTTTCCATTACTCTTTCGGTCTTTACATTCGTTCTTACGAGTCTGTTGCAACAAGGCCGCTCACCTCCATATCAATCTCTCACGATCATATGTTAGCCAAGTCTGTTGCAACACATGGTTGCTCACCTCAGTGGCAATCTCACGGATTGCCTGCTAACCGAGTCTGTTGTAACACAAAGTTGCTCACCTCATTATCAATCTCAAGATTGACCCTGTGTGCATCTTTTGGGTAGCTAACCCGCATCACAGTGGAGCTAACACCTGCCAGGGGTGTGCACCTCCATACATTTGCTTGCAAGCCTGTACTTATTCATTTACATTCCATTTTCTTTATCATTAATATTTTACTTATTAATGATTATATACTTCGTTAAATTTTAAACATTCTTCATCATGCCATTTCATACTTAACAATAATAATAATAATATTGTTAATAATGATAAACTACTGATAATAATATCAGTAATAATAACAAGGGTCAATCATTAATCATCATTGCATGCATAAGACATCATCATTAAATAGCCTTTGGTCACCCTCGGTCAAAATCCTAAAACCCAGATTCCTAGAAAAATCCTGTAAAAATTTCTAAGTATAAAAATTATGGGCGTATGAACACTATGCAGGCGCATGAGCCCTGCTTAGGCGCATAAGCACTGTTGGGACATATTACCTTACACTTGGAAAATAATTTCAGGCGTAAGAGCACTATTTAGGCTCATTACCCCACACTTAGTTTTTCTAAGTCAGAATTCAGGCGTATGAGCACTATTCAAGCATATCACCCTATACTTAGTTTCTAAGTCATAATTCCGGGCGTAAGAGCACTATTTAGGCATATTACCTTGCAATTTTTCTAAGGCATAAAATTTAGGCGTATTAGTACTATTCAGACTCATTACCCTGTACTTAGCTTTCTAAGTTCTAAATTTCAGGCACATGAGCACTGTTGGGGAGCATAAGCCCCAACACTTAAGTTTCTATCAAGATCCTGGGAGTATGAGGACTGTTCAGGCTTATGAGCCTTATATAGGCGTATTAGCAACCTGATTATGTTTCTAAGTCGTTTTCCAGTCCCAAACATCATATTACCTAGTTCTAAACATGCACATACTATTCCAGGCATAAACTTAACATAATCATAGGAACTTATTTGCCCAAAACATACCCGACCCACATACACATGCACATGAACATACACGTATAATACCCAAACTCATAAAAACATACATACATGTATTTCCAGCCCCAAAAATTGTATAAAACATGAAAAAAGGGGTTCTAGAAACTCACCTTAGCCGCTTTCAAGCTTTATACTCTAAATCTTGGACTTTTCAAAGAATCGGAACACCTATATGTGTCTAAACACATAATCCGAACGCATATACACATAAGAACACATACGATTCAGCTACTTGGCCAAAAATCTATAAAACCGAACCCAAAAACTCATAAATTGCTTACCAATTTTGATTTCAGTTGTTTTCTCCCTCTAGAATCCGAAATCTCTTCTCTTCTACTCTTCTTTCTTTTTTTTTGTCGAAAAGCAACTGGGATTGGATGTTATGGGCGGCCATACCACCTTTTTGTACAAAATAATTATAAATTTTGCACTTTTAACATAATTGGCCCCTCCACTTCAGTTGACTTTTATTTCATTCCTTTTCCTTTCTCTTTCTCTTTTATTCTTTTGTTTCCTTTTAAAAATACGGGTGTTACACAAATGGTATCAGAGCCATTGGCTCTTGATTTGCTTGAATTCATTTTTCAAAAAAATCACTTGTTTCTTATTTTGATAACTTCAAACACCACCTTTTCCTCATATTTCTGTTGGATTCTTTATGCCCAAGACACATAGAACATTGATGTGGTTAGTACGTCATGATCCAAGTCGGGTCATACCCAATAACAAGCTTAGAAAACACCAATTATTATTTAATTGATGATATGATCATGCAATTAAATAATTACACCAATTTAGAAAATAGGTTTTCTAAATAAGTTGCATATGAGATAGAACAACTTATAGGCATATCTTGTTCAAGTGTATTATTTGAAATGTTATTTAAATTTGTTGAATAACATAAAGTAATAAAGTGTGTAAGAGTTATAAAATTAAAGGGGTTAATTTTATAACTTAACTAGTGGCTTGTTTTAATTGTTGGAAAAATGTTTTTGGGGGGAAACCCCCCTTTAACCCAATTTCGGCCGCCCCTTTTGTCTTGGGGCTGGATCATTTTGTCTTGGTTGAAGACACACACATGAACACACATACTTACTCTCTCTCATACATGCAAAAAATCACCAAGAACATTTTCTCTCTAGCTTCTTGAAGAAAATAGAAGCTGAAAATCGGATTTTCAGCACATCTTGGTTTGATTTTGGTGTACAAATCCTAGCAAGAAGGGTCTTTGCTTGAGGCTTGTGGGTATGGAAGCTTGGGGACACCTACCCTTGGTGTTTTGGCCATTCAAGGACATCTCCATCTTCATCAAAAATCGTTTTCACTACAGCTCTAGAAAGGTTTTATCTTTTGTGTTGTTTTGGTTGTTGTTTCATCTTGATAGCTAGTTCAAACACATATAAACGATCCTATGTTCTTGGGTTTGTTGATGTTAAGTCATTAACCTTAATTTTCATATTATGAATCATAATATTAAGGCTATAATCCGCTGCGTTTTCATGTTTAAATGGTTAAACAACTTTGATAATGGTCCAACAAACCCAACATTGGCATCTAGAGCTGGATATGTGGATGACTAGTTTCAATTATCCTTGTAAAATTGGTTTTATAGGGTTTTGACAACCAAATTAGGGCTGTTTTGTGATGATATGATGAAACCCCAACCTTTCAAGGTTATATCTTGCATGCTTATGATTAAATCTTGAAAGGATGATATCAAAAGGTTGATTATGTTGTTTGAAAATAACCCTAATGTTTTGGTTCATGTTGGCCAAACTTTAAGGTTATAAAAGGAGTTCATTTTGTTCTTGAAATGTTGTATATGGATACATGTTTTGGTGCATAACATAGCCTTGACCATATGTGTTTTGGATTTGGTTGATTATGATTTTGTCATGTTGGTTGTATTCATTCAAATGGTTGTAATAATTTCTTTTGTGTTTGTATTTTGGGTTGTAATTTATTTATTCATTTGGTTCTGTAATAAATAGAATAGGTGCATTTATTTTACTAGAAATTTGTATTAGGATATGATTTTGTAAAGGAAGATGCACAAGATGAAGACCAAAAGGAAGGACACAAAAGACATGGACACTTGAAGCTTTTGGATGTGGATTCAAGTGGGAGTTCAGGGACACATATGATGTGTCATTATTAACCCTTAGGAAATACCTTATGACAACACTTGTGATGGCAAACAAGTGTAGTCAACTTAGTGGCTATGGTTATGCATATATGTTTGTATGATTATGCTTGTTTGGTTGTTTGTTGTATGATTGTTGTTTGATATTCGGATACGCATAACAAACACATTAGCAGACATAAGAAGCTGAAAAGTTATGGTTCCTAATCATTAAGTGGTTAATAAAAGCTTATTAAAAGGATTAATGTAAGGCCCCGCTTCCGGGCACCTCACAGTTGGTCGTTCATCGCACATAAAACATACATTTGATATATATTCATAAACATCTTAAATAACATTGCAGCGGAAACATTCAAATGATACATTTCATTTCATCATAAAAGCTTGTACAGAAGATTACATCGTTACTGATTACAAAATGTTCATATACAGTGACCCTTAGTATAGACACTTTATGATTTTCATCATAAAGAGGGTTCCTTAAGTAATCCCGTTTATCAGGATCCTTAAGGAACGTTCCTTAAATAATCCTGTTTATCGGGATCCTCAAGGAACACTTGACACTTGCATGCAACGTAATGTGTTGCATGCATTATAAGCCCGCATCCTATTGCGTGGCAGCATTATCAAAACGAGAATGCCATCCCCAAAGAGCTGAGTAGTCACCTCGTGCCATCCCCAGCAACACTACCTGTCAACTGGAAACACATAAAAGTCAGCGTTGCTGAGTGAGTTCTAGTTTTATAATAAACATACTTCGTTTTCATTAAAACTATTCTTTCACATGATCATACATCATACATACACAAAGATAATATTTATTATTATCTTCATCATTCGTTATACATCATCATCTTTAAATTCTCATATGGATCCTGTCAGGCTTTACCCACTTCATAACACTAGGCTATGATTACTGTGGTCGAATGACAAGGATCCCGTTTTATCTTCTCTTGCACATTGAAATGTTTTTGTACCAATACCATATGCTATACCCCGATCAGTCTTAGCTACTGGGCCGAAGTCAACAAATGAACAACAAACATATGCCACAGTACTAGTAGGTAAGCGGTAGAGGTACCATGACCATGGTCAAACACAAAGAAAGACCAATCACGTTATTCAATGCTTGCAAGACTTAATTCGTTCATTCATTAATGCATGTATTCATCATCATCTTTCCTTTCATTCATCCATTAATACATGCATTCCTCATCATGTTCCTCTTTCATTATCTTTCACTTTACGTTACATAATACTTCATTCATTCATTTCCATAATTCGTAAAGTTTCGGAAAGATAAACATGCATAATTATCAGGAACATACACATAACATTCATTCATTATCATACAAGGCATCATATATATATGGTATACAGTAGGTATACCCATGCAACATCATCATCATCATCATGCCTATGTTACTCGTTTACCCAAATAAATCAGATCTTACTAAGCTTAATCCACATTCATAATCTGGTTCATCCGCATTTATCTGGTTCATCCGCATTTATTATGTCCCTTTGTCTAATCAAAATTTCGGGTGTTACAAGTCCACCCTCCTTAGAAAGGTTTCGTCCCCGAAACCTGTTACTCCTCGAACAGACGTGGGTAATGTTGCCTCATCTCTTCCTCAGTCTCTCACGTAGACTCAGATCCCTTTCTGTGCTTCCACTGTACACGCACAAGGGGAACCATTTTATTTCTTAACCTCTTCTCCTTGCGATCAATGATCGCCACTGGTTGCTCTACATAGTTGAGCCGTTCGTCTACCTCTATGTCTTCCAGTGGAACGATCATTTCTTCATCGGCCAGACACTTTCTCAGATGAGATACGTGGAAGGTTGGGTGAATTCCACTCAACTCATCTGGCAATTCCAACCTATAGGCCACCTCTCCCACACGGGCAACGATTTGGAAAAGGCCTATATATCGCGGGCTCAGTTTGCCCTGCTTTCGGAACCGAATGATTCCTTTCCAAGGTGAGACCTTCAACATCACCCGGTCACCCACCTGGAACTCAATCGGTCTGCGTCGTTTATCGGCATACGACTTCTGTCTGTCTTTGGCTGCCTTCATATAGGCCTTGATCTTTTCAAGTTTTTCAGTCGTAGCCTCGATCACTTCGACGCTTCCCAATTCCTTCTGACCAATATCACCCCAACAAGCGGGTGTCCTGCATCTCCTACCACATAGCATCTCATAAGGTGGCATGCCAATACTGGCATGATAGCTGTTATTATATGATAATTCAGCTAATGGCAGGTGGTCGTCCCAACTTCCTCCAAAATCGATCACGCACGCCCGAAGCATGTCTTCGAGTGTCTGGATCGTCCTTTCAGACTGACCGTCCTTCTGAGGGTGATAAGCCGTGCTGATATGTAGTCTCGTCCCCATCGCATCATGGAATCTCTTCCAGAATTTCGATGTAAAACGGGTGTCACAATCCGACACGATGGACACCGGCACACCATGACAAGCTACGATTTCTTTGATGAATAGATCCGCCAATCTTTCAGATGAATACGTCTCGCGGATCGGTAGGAAGTGGGCGCTTTTTGTGAAGCTATCAACTATCACCCATATAGCATCATACCCTTTCGGGGTACGTGGTAGTTTCGTGATGAAATCCATGGTGATGTGCTCCCACTTCTACTCGGGTATGTCCAATGGTTGGATCTTCCCGTGGGGTTTCTAGTGCTCTGCCTTTACTTGTAAACAAGTCAGGCACTTACTCACGTACTCCACCACGTCGCGTTTCATGCCCGGCCACCAGAACTCCTTCTTCATATCGTAATACATCTTGGTAGCACCGGGGTGAATGGAGTATCGAGTCTTATGGGCCTCATCCATGATCTTTCCACGTAGATCCCCGTACCGAGGGATCCACATTCGCCCAAATCGGGTCTTAACACCAAGAGTGTTCTCACCCAGTTCTGTAACTAGACCTCTCATCCTTTCAGAGTTAAGACAATCTTCTTTCAAAGCCTCGTCTTGGAACTTCTTAACCTGTGTCATCACATCAGAGGTCATAATTAGTTGGTATGCCTTCACCCGTATCGGCTCGGGCCTCTCCTTTCGGCTAAGGGCATCAGCTACCACGTTGGCTTTGCCCGGATGGTAATGGATCTCACAATCATAATCCTTTATCAGCTCCAACCATCGCCTCTGCCTCATATTTAAATTTTTTGCTCGAAGAAATACTTCAAGCTCTTGTGGTCTGTGAAGATGGTGCACTTCGTTCCATAGAGGTAGTGCCTCCAAATCTTTAACGCAAAGACCACAGCTGCTAGCTTCAAATCATGAGTAGGATAATTAACCTCATGAACCTTCAGCTGTCGGGATGCATAGGCTATCACCTTTCCCCTTTACATTAATACACACACCCAACCCCAAGTTGGAAGCATCAGAATAAACCACCAAGTCTTCGCTTCCATCGGGTAATGCCAACACAGGAGCTTGGGTCAACCTCGTCTTCAATTCTTCAAACGCCTTTTCCTGAGCCTGACCCCGTACAAACTTCACATCCTTCCGGGTTAACTTGGTCAGTGGAGAAGCAATCTTGGAGAAGTCTTGAATGAATCTTCTGTAGTAGCCCGCCAAACCCAAGAAACTACGGATCTCGGATGGCGTCTTTGGAGACTTCCATTGCATTACTGCTTCCACCTTTGCCGGATCGACCATAATCCCCTCCGGATTAACCACGTGACCCAAGAATTGAACTTCACGCAACCAAAAGGCGCACTTGGAGAACTTTTCGTACAATTTCTCCCTTCTCAATGTTTCCAATACTTCTCGAATGTGACCGGCATGCTCCGTTTCGCTTCTTGAATAAATAGGATATCGTCAATAAATACAATCACTGATTTATCCAACATCAGCCAACACACTCGGTTCATCAAATCCATAAAAGCAGCCGGCGCATTGGTCAAACCAAAAGACATGACAAGAAACTCGTAGTGACCATAGCGCGTACGAAAAGCTGTTTTAGGGATGTCTTGTTCCTTCACTTTCAGCTGATGGTAGCCCGATCGAAGATCTATCCTTGAAAACCAACTGGCGCCTTGAAGCTGATCAAATAAATCATCGATTCTTGGCAAGGGGTATCTATTTTTCACCGTTAACTTGTTCAGCTCACGGTAGTCGATGCACATCCTCATACTACCGTCTTTCTTCTTCACAAACAGGACCGGAGCACCCCAAGGTGAGATACTCGGTCTAATAAACCCCTTATCCAACAGCTCTTGCAACTGCTCCATCAACTCTTTCATTTCCGTCGGGGCCAATTGATACAGTGCCTTGGCGACAGGGTGAGCACCCGGTATCAGGTCAATCTGGAACTCGATCTCTCTGTCAGGTGGCAATCCCAATAAGTCTTCCGGGAACACGTCTGGAAAATCACGCACAACCGGAACATCAGATAGTTGTGGTGTTGGCGTTTCCACATCTTTCACATAACATAAGTAGGCGCTGCACCCACACCTCATACATTTTCCCGCCACATCCATTGAGATCACCTTCGGAATCGTAGTAACCCGATCACCATAAACTGTCACTGAACCACTGCCGGGAGCTGTCAATTGAATCATCTTCTTACGACACACAATGTTCGCTTCAAAGTCCACCAACCAATCCATCCCAAGCACCAAATCGAAACCACCCAAAGTCATAGCGAAGGGTCTAACCGGAAATTTGTGGCCCTCCAATTCAACGTCACAACCCTCTATCACCTCAGAGATCCTAGTAGACTTACCTATGGCAGTTTCTATATCAAAGGACACATCAACACGTCTACTACTAACAGGCAGCTTAGTACAGAAGGCAGCCGAAATACAACTCCTACTGGCACCCGAATCAAATAATACAGAGGCTAAAGTTTGGTTCACCAGAAACGTACCTGACACAACATCAGGGTCCGTCCTAGCCTCCTCCTGCGTCATCGTGAATGCCTTGGCCTTTGCTCTCAGTTCTTCTCCTCCCGTCTTCTTCACCCCTAAGCCCTCAGCCCTCGGCTTCTTGCAGTCTCTGCTCATATGACCACTTTCCCCACAGGTAAAACATTTGCCTGTTCGGCAATCCTTGACCATATGCCCTGTCTTTCCACACTTAAAGCAGATATTTGATCCCTACTTGCACTCCCCCGAGTGCTCTCTTCCACATTGGCCACACTTCCTCAACCCAGATCCTGACATGACCACACGGCAGTCATCCATCCTTGCCTTCTTGTTTCCCGTCGAAGTATCACCTCGACCAAACCTCTTCCCCTGCCAGTTCCTCTCACCACCTCCCTTCTTACTAATCTCAGCCTTCACCACCACAGCCCGTTCATCATATAATCTCCCAGCCAAATCCACGGCCGACCTAAAGGTGCTTGGTCGAGCAGCAATCAAATGCCTGCGGATGTTAGCTGGCAGCCCCTGAATATACCGATTGATCTTTCGAGACACCGGCGTCACCTGATCCGACACCATTCTCGCCATCTCATTGAATTTGGTGGTGTATTGTTGGTGGGTCATCGTCCTCGCCTCCAATTGCAGGAACTCTCTCTCAACTTTGTCCATTTCCCGACGAGGACTGAACTCATCGATTACCATCCTTTTCAGCTCGGCCCACTTCATCTTCCCAATGGCCCTGCTACCCTCGGCCTGGACTATATTGTCCCACCAGCATAATGCCGAACCCGTGAACGAGTGGGTAGCAAACTTCACCTTTTTATCCTCCTGACAATCACTAATATCGAGGGCAGCCTCCATTTCTCTCACCCATTGGTGAGCATCAGCCGCAGTGCCAGAACCGTCAAAAGTAGGGGGCTTGCACCTCATAAACGCCCCGTAGTTACAACCCCGTGTTGTCTCCCGTACCGGCTCCTCCTCCTCTTCCTCTTCTTTATCAGATAGAACCGTTTCCGGCTCTTGTCGGTGCGGTTTTCCCGAGGACCGGTTCCTACCTTGCCTTTCCTTTTCGCGTACAGCCTTTATCACTTCGGTCACTACAGATGGTAAAATCATCTGCATGACCTGATGCACCTCTTCAACCACTGCCACTTTTACCGAGGCCCTTAAGTTAGGACTCTCGTCTACTCCCTCTTGATGAGGGGTCTCGTTTTCCTCATGAACCACTTTCTCTACCCTAGGTCTTCCTCTTGTGGCTCGTGGTTCAGCACCACGTCCGCCACCACCTCCACCCCGTGAGGCCTTAGAAGATCTACCACCAGCCATTCTCTTTCACACTGAAAGGTTCAAATACTAACACGGTCATTCAAGGAAATAGCTCAGTTTATGTCAAGTATGGTAAGTACTTAATTACAGTGGCCAGCTGTGATTAGTCACTTACTCTACTCTTCGCACCCCGAGCATCACCCGTCCTGACTACATTAGTGTCTAAATCTAACAGTACACATAAATCACATCACATGTGCACATAATACCAGTTAATCTTTAAGAAAATACCTGATGGCACGCAACTACTCAGATGGCATTCTCTTCCTTTCTGTCCCATTTTCAGTTTACGTTTAGGTTTATTTGGAAAGTTTACCCGTTTCACTTAAACTTTGGCTCTGATACCAACTTGTAAGGCCCCGCTTCCGGGCACCTAACAGTTGGTCGTTCATCGCACATAAAACACACATTTGATATATATTCATAAACATCTTAAATAACATTGCAGCGAAAACATTCAAAAGATACATTTCATTTCATCATAAAAGCTTGTACAGAAGATTACATCGTTACTGATTACAAAATGGTCATATACAGTGACCCTTAGTATAGACACTTTTTGATTTTCATCATAAAGAAGGTTCCTTAAGTAATCCCGTTTATCAGGATCCTTAAGGAAGGTTCCTTAAATAATCTTGTTTATCGGGATCCTCAAGGAACACTTGACACTTGCATGTAACATAATGTGTTGCATGCATTATAAGCCCGCATCCTATTGCGTGGTAGCATTATCAAAAGGAGAATGCCATCCCCGATGAGCTAAGTAGTCGCCTCGTGCCATCCCCAGCAACACTACCTGCCAACCGGAAACACATAAAAGTCAGCGTTGCTGAGTGAGTTCTAGTTTTATAATAAACATACTTCGTTTTCATTAAAACTATTCTTTCATGTGATCATACATCATACATACACAAAGATAATATTTATTATTATCTTCATCATTCATTATACATCATCATCTTTAAATTCTCATATGGATCCTGTCAGGCTTTACCCACTTCATAGCACTCGGCTATGATTACTGTGGTCGAATGACAAGGATCCCGTTTCATCTTCGCTTGCACATTGAAATGTTTTTGTACCAATACCATATGCTATACCCCGATCAGTCTTAGCTACTGGGCCGAAGTCAACAAATGAACAACAAACATATGCCACAGTACTAGTAGGTAAGCGGTAGAGGTACCATGACCATGGTCAATCACAAAGAAAGACCAATCGCGTTATTCAATGCTTGCAAGACTTAATTCGTTCATTCATTAATGCATGTATTCATCATCATCTTTCCTTTCATTCATCCATTAATACAAGCAATCCTCATCATGCTCCTCTTTCATTATCTTTCACTTTACGTTACATAATACTTCATTCATTCATTTCCATAATTCGTAAAGTTTCGGAAAGATAAACATGCATAATTATCAGGAACATACACATAACATTCATTCATTATCATACAAGGCATCATACATATATGGTATACAGTAGGTATACCCATGCAACATCATCATCATCATCATGCCTATGTTACTCGTTTACCCAAATAAATCAGATCTTACTAAGCTTAATCCGCATTCATAATCTGGTTCATCCGTATTTGTCTGGTCATCCGCATTAGTCAATGCGGATGAGGAATGCCTTATCCGCATTTCCTTCTTCAGTTCATCCGCGTTTTTTGCCATCCGCATTAGTCAATGCGGATGAGGAGATGCCTTAACCGTATTTCGTATACTACCCGTATTGGTCAATGCGGTTGAAGAATGCCTTGGCCATTCTTCCTGACTTGTTCGCATTAGATCAATGCGGCTGAGTATTTCCTTAACCGCATTTCCAGACCTATCCGCATTTGTTAATGCGGCTGAGCAAAATGCCTTGACCGCATTTTTCTTAGTCACCCGCATTTGTTAATGCGGATGAAGACTGCCTTAACCACCTTTAGTGGGCTGTCCGCATTAATTTGATGCGTTTGGGTATGGTGACCTGCACTTAACCTGTGCCATTTCTACAACCCACTCATCATCTTAACACACATTAGCACTGATTTATCATATCAGCTACTTAGAACCAACTAAACATCATGCATTTCATAAGAATGACTTCTAAAACATACATCAACAGTACGCATACGATCTACATGCTGAAATTCATCTATCTGTCCTAGACATCTTACATACATTAAGCATAGCATTCCAAGCGGACCATACACACACTCATACTCATGCATACATACACAGATTGAGCGCTCATGGCTCGGAAACAGTTTCACTATGTGTTCCAGCCCCCAAAATCGTTTGAAAATGTGTAAAAGAAGGGGTCTTAGAACTCACCTTGTGTTGCTAGGTATGGCTTCTTTAAAATCCGTAGCCATGAGACCCGGTACCTTGAATCAGTCTTCTTCTTCTTCTTGTTCTTCCTTCAAAACTCGTAGTTTGCTCTTTCTCTCTCTAGAACTTTTGCTGATTTGGGGTTGTGAGAAAAAGTGTGGGCAGCCATCCCTATGTATATTAGATATTGCTTTTCTTTGTACTTTTTACAAAAAACCCCCTCCACCTTTTTCTTTCTTTTCCTTTCCTTCCAGAATTCTTTCTTTTCTTTTCTTCTTATTATGTCCCTTTGTCTAATCAAAATTTCGGGTGTTACAATTAATAATTTTAATAAATAGGTTTTATTAAAAAGGAGAACCATAGAGTACCATGTTTTTGAAAGCATGCAAATACAAGGTACATAGAGTTTTCAAAACTAGAATTAATGAAAACTAAAATCCCTTTGGAAACAAGTTTAACACCATCCTTTTATACGACACTCGAATCACTTGAGAACTATTTGTGGGATAAAGGTCACCTAAGCACTTTTAGGGAACTTGTGTTTTGAGGTGGGCTTAACGTATTTGTGGGATAAAGGTCACCTAACCACTTGAACGTGTAAACTCACACGTGTGTGTAAGTAGGACGACTTGAACTGGAAACCATGTGCATAGGGTCACCGAAGCATGGCGTACAACGGTGTTGATGGGATTAAACATGCCAACCAAACATAAGATGTTTAACCGATCCCATAAAGGCTAGAAGTTGCAAAAGGTTGCAATTGTCGAATGTTGACTACCTTGTTAATTTAAATAATGGGATAAAAGTCACCTAACCATTATTTGAATGTAACGTTGGATTCTAGATTTTAATTATTAATTGTCTATGAGACATAAAAGGGTATTAATGATTAAATTGTAATATTTCAGAAATACTAATAAGAACTTCGTAAATTTTGAAAAAAAGGGCCGCAAACAATAATGCTACCACCCCGACCGTCCATACCCTATCACTGAGAACTATTTTAGATGGGGATCGTCTGAACCATAACAACCTTATGGACTGGTTTCGAAACTTGAGAATTGTTCTCAAGCAAGAGAAAAAATGGCCTATGTCCTTGGTGATCCTATTCCCGACCAACCCGACCCTGAGGATGTTGAGGCCTATAACGATTGGCTTCAGTATACTGAGGATTCCATGTAGGTATCCTGCCTCATGTTGGGAACTATGATTCCAGAACTCCAAAAGGACTTGGAGCATCATGGGGCATATGACATGATTACCCAATTAAAGGAAATGTTCCTTCAACAAGCTAGGGTAGAGCGCTTCGAAACGGTTCGAGCGCTTCATGCGTGTCGCATGGAAGAAACCCAATCGGTATCATCTTATGTACTTAAGATGAAAAGCCACATTGATCGCCTTGAGAGGCTTAATTGTCCTATCTCAAAGGAGTTGGCCACGGATTTGGTCCTTAATGGCCTAACTAAAAGGTTTGAGACGTTCATAATGAATTACAATATGAACGGATGGGACAAGAGCATTGGTGAGCTTCACGCAATGCTCAAAACAGCTGAGGTGGGGATGGGTAGAAAGGTTCTACCAGTTCTCTCGATCAATAAGTGAGGCAATAGGAAAAGGCCATTCCCCGATCCCAAGGCAAATGTTGCCTAAGGAAAGGGGCACATCAAAGGCAAAAGGAAAGGGAAGGTTAAAGCAGAACCTCCAAAACCTAAGCTTATGAAGCCTAAGGTAGCGGAAAACGATCCATGCTTTGAGTGTGGTGAGATAGGACATTGGAAAAGGAATTGTCCAACCTATCTCAAAGAGTTAAGAAACAAGAGGGATGCTGGGCAGACCTCAGGTACAACTTTCATGATCCATATTGACTTAAATGTTATTTCTTCAAACACATGGGTATTGGATACCGGGTGTGGAACTCATATTTGCAATCTGTTGTAGGGGTTCAAAAGAAATAAGAACTTTAAGAAGGGAGACATAAGCCTCTACATGGGCAACGAAGCAAAAGTTGATGTCGAAGCCCAAGGAGACTATGTTTTGAAACTTTCAAATGGTTTGGAAGTTGTTCTTAAAAACATTTTGTATGCTCCTAGTTTGACTAGGAACATAATTTCAGTTTCCCTTTTAAAACAATATGGTTGTGATTTAAAGTTTGTAAACGATGGTATTTATGTTTATATGGATGATGTATTTTATTTCAAGGCTATGCCTTTTAATGGTATTTATAAATTGGTTCATGATGATTCATCAAATAATAACACATATACCAATCAAGCACCAAGAAACTTAAAATGAGTTTAAGTGATTCTTATCTTTGGCATTGTCGTCTTGGTCACATAAACAAGAATCGGATTCAAACACTTCAAAAGAATGGTCTTTTGAAAACAAATGAAAATGGTTCATTTGATAAGTGTGAATCTTGTTTACAAGGTAAGATGACCAAGTCGCCCTTTAGTGGTACTAACGTGAGGACAAAAAACTTATTAGGAATCATACATTCGGATGTATGTGGTCATTTTAAGACAATGACAAGGAATGGTGAAAGATACTTCAATACCTTTACCGACGATTACAGTCGCTATGGTTATGTGTACTTGATGACACAAAAACATGAAGCTTTTGAAATGTTCAAAATCTTCAAGAATGAAGTAGAAAATCAACCCAATAGAACTATCAAAGTTCTCCGCTCAGATAGAGAAGGTGAATACCTCAATGAGGCTTTTCAGGATCATCTAAGAAGTTGTGGGATCGTCTCACAACTTACTCCAACCGGAACACCACAACATAATGGTGTGTCTGAAAGGAGAAACCGAACCTTATTGGATATGGTTCGATCTACGATGGCTGTAAGCTCACTACCTCTATCATTTTGGGGTTTCGCATTACTCTCTGCGGCTCGTATTTTGAATATGGCCCCGACCAAGAAAGTAGATTCAACACCTTTTGAAATATGGCATGGAAGAGTTCCATCGCTATCATATTTAAAAGTATGGGGTTGTGAAGCTTATGTTAAGCAAAACACCCAAAACAAGTTGGAAAGTCGATCTACTAAGTGTATATTTGTTGGATATCCCAAAGACTGTATAGGATACTATTTCTTTGATCCAACAGAGCAAAAGGTATTTATTGCTCGAAAGGCAGAGTTCTTAGAAGCCAAGTTCCTTATGGAAGGAATGACGTATAGAATAGTGGAATTTGATGAGGATCAAGATCCACAAGCCGATACACATTTGGTTGACACTAGCAATCAACAGGAGGTTGTTGATGATGATTAAAAGGTTGATCAATACACATAAAACATTCACAGATCTTGTAGAGTTAGCATTCCACCTGAAAGATATGGATTTTTCATGGATGGATGCTACGTGGTTGACTCCGATGAGCCAACTACATACCATGATGCAATGTCCAATTCGGACTGTGACAAATGGCTGGAAGCCATGAACGTAGAGTTGCAATCCATGTATGACAACCAAGTTTGGGAATTAGTTGACCCTCCGCTTAACTCCAAACCGGTTGGATGCAAGTGGGTTTTTAAGAAGAAAACAGATATGCATGGAAACTTGGATACTTACAAAGCAAGACTTGTAGCAAAAGGTTTCACTCAAACTCAAGGGGTTGATTATAATGAAACCTTCTCGCCTGTGACAATGCTAAAGTCTATTAGGATATTGTTTGCCATTGCTGCTCATTATGACTATGAGATTTGGCAAATGGATGCCAAAATCGCTTTTCTTAATGGACATCTCGATGAGACTGTCCATATGGTTCAGCCTGAAGGTTTTGTCGATCCAAAACATTCTAAAAGGTATGCAAGTTAAAGAGATCAATCTATGGATTGAAACAAGCAATCGAGAAGTTGGAATCAACATTTTGATGAAGAGATCAAGAAATTTGGTTTCATCAAGAACGCTGACGAGGCTTGTGTGTATAAAAAAGGCTAGTGGGAGTGTAATTACATTCCTAGTATTGTATGTTGATGACATACTACTATTTGAAAATGATATTCCAACCATGGAAGGTGTTAAAACCTGGCTTGGGAGCTGTTTTTCCATAAAAGATCTCGGTGACCCCGCCTATATTTTGGGAATTAAGATCTATAGGGATAGATCGAGGTGGTTGATAGGTCTAAGCCAAAGTGCATACATTGATGAAATCTTGAAAAGGTTCAAGATCAAAAACTCTAAGAAAGGTACGGTACCTATTCAAATAGGGACAATATTGAGTGCATCTCAATGTCCAAGCTCAAAGGATGACCAAGATTGTATGAAGGACATCCCATATGCGTCTGCTATAGGATCCATCATGTATGCTATGATATGCACTAGACCGGACGTGTCATGTGCGTTAAGCATGACAAGCAGATATCAGTAGAATCCAGGTAATAGCCATTAGATGGCTGTTAAAAGTATATTGAAATACCTTAGGAGGACTGAGGATATGTTTCTAATATACGGTTCTGATGAAGAGGAACTCGTTGTAAAGGGTTACACGGATGCGAGTTTCCAAACTGATCGAGATGATTATCGATCACAATCGGGGTATGTCTTCATTATCAATGGAGGAGCTGTGTCTTGGAGGAGTTCAAAACAAGACGTGGTAGCATTGTCAACTATAGAATCTGAATACATAGCCGCCTTATTGGTAGCTCAGGAAGCTGCATGGATGAAGAAGTTTATCACCGATCTAGGGGTGCTCTCTACCATTCAAGACCCCCTAGAAATATTTTGTGATAACGAGGGTGCGATTGCTCAAATCAAGGAACCCCATGCACATCAAAAGACTAGGCACATTGAGCGGAGATTCAACTACATAAGGGATGAAGTTGAAAAGGGAAAGATATGTATTCGCAAAGTTCACACTGATCAAAACATTGCGGATCCACTCACGAAGCTCCTTGAAAGGGCAAAGCATGAAAGTCATACTTGTGCCTTAGGACTTCGATATTCTAGTGATTGGAATTGATCTGTTTAGTATTAATATTGAAAATATGGAACAATTGTAATGTTTAACTCATCTATATATTTACAATATTTTGAGTTATGTTCCTTTTAGCATGTTTACATCCATGAATATGTTTATTATTCTAAATGTCCGTAGTCGGTCATATTTGTGGGAACAAATATGAACGTAAGACTATTATGAACTTGGATTGGTGGATATTCATAAGGCATGAATATAGAGCAATTGGTTGCTGCCAAGGTTCATAGATATTCGTGGGATACGAATATTGGATTGATCCGCGTCTTAAATCTTACTACATGGAATCTTATTGATTGATCATAAGTAAATTTAAGTAAAGGCGAATATCATTTGGTATCCTCCGACCTGAGATACATATTGGGTTTTGATATTCACCAAGTGTTATACCTTGAACTAGTTCTTCGCTGCTCTGAAATAATGGTCAGTACATAAGGCTATGTTTAGGTATGACATAAGGTGATTGTGAGAAACGTATGTATTCAAGATGGAATTTGTTCCTCTTATTTGTAGAGAGCAAGATGTCTAAGGCCTGATTAAGTTAAATCAATAAGGAATGATCATTCTATGTCCTTGGATTTAACATGACATCTGTAATAAAAGGATAAATGATTGATTCACCTAAATCATTTCAAGTTGGATACTTGAAGGGGATGATGTTATTGAATGACTTTTAGTCATGCGTATTAAGGGTAGTAAACCGTTGTTAGGCGGTATTTACTACTTGCATCAATCTTCTATGAATCTTGTGTAAGTGGGAGATTGTCAGATTTTTTATGCCCAAGACACATAGAACATTGAAGTGGTTAGTACGTCATGATCCAAGTCGGGTCATACCCAATAACAAGCTTAACAAACACCAATTATTATTTAGTTGATGATATGATCATGTAATTAAATAATTACACCAATTTATAAATTGGGTTTTCTAAATAAGTTGCATATGAGATAGAACAACTTATAGGGATATTTTGTTCAAGTGTATTATTTGAAATGTTATTTAAATTAGTTGAATAACATAAAGTAATAAAGTGTGTAAGAGTTATAAAATTAAATGGTTAATTTTATAACTTAACTAGTGACTTGTTTTAATTGTTGGAAAAATGTTTTTGGGGGAAAACCCCCCTTTAACCCAATTTTGGCCGCCCCTTTTGTTTTGGGGCTTGATCATTTTGTCTTGGTTGAAGACACACACTTGAACACACATACTTACTCTCTCCCATACATGCAAAACATCACCAAGAACATTTTCTCTCTAGCTTCTTGAAGAAAATAGAAGCTGAAAATCGGATTTTCAGCACATCTTGGTTCGATTTTGGTGTACAAATCCTAGCAAGAAGGGTCTTTGCTTGAGGCTTGTGGGTATGGAAGCTTGGGGACACCTACCCTTGGTGTTTTGGCCATTCAAGGACATCTCCATCTTCATCCAAAATCGTTTTCACTGCAGCTCTAGAAAGGTTTTATCTTTTATGTTGTTTTGGTTGTTGTTTCATCTTGATAGCTAGTTCAAACACATATAAACGATCCTATGTTCTTGGGTTTGTTGATGTTAAGTTATTAACCTTAATTTTCAGATTATGAATCATAATATTAAGGCTTTAATCCGCTGCGTTTTCATGTTTAAATGGTTAAACAACTTTGATAATGGTCCAACAAACCTAACAATTTCCTTACTATCTCAAGATGACTGTTGTAGCCATTTCGAGTAAACATGATTTGAAGTAGTGCACTCAGACCAAACCTCCCATGTTTACTCCACATGATAATGATACTCGGAAAATCTAAATAGAAGATTTCATAAGGAACCAAGACCTAAGATTGTGGCTCTCAATTCTGAATGGACCACATGTCCCCATGGTCTAAGCCGCTAGTGAAGATGGAGTAATGATCTCAAAGGATCCTACAAAGTATTTTGATGAAGATCTGAAAAAGATGGACATGGATTCAAAGTCTCCATAGATGATCAGAATGAGCATGCCCAATAGCATCATGCATGGCTTCATGAAATTCACTACTGCTCAAAAGTTATGGGAGGCTTTTAAGGCCAGATTTGAAGATACTGAAGACATTAAGGAAAACAAAATAGATGTGTTGATACAGAAGTTTGAAAATTTTGGTTTCATAAGGGGTGAAACCATGGCTGCTACATATCTTAGAGATGTAGAACTTCTAGACTCTCTTAATAAAGCTGGAGTGAAGATGGAGAATAATGATATTCTTAGAAAATTCTTAAGATTCTTACCAAAGACATGGATAGTTTATAATGTTTTCATAAGAGGAACTGAGAATCTAAGGACAATGACTCTTGAGAAGTTATATGTCTTCCTCGGTGCTTAACAACTGGAGATGGACGTAGATGAAGATTCACTAGGCAAATCTTCAAACCCCTTAAAATTATTAGCTCTCATGGCCCCAATTCATGAACCAACTTTTTATCACTTTCACTCCCAAGTCTATCAAACTCCTATGATGAC
Organism: Flaveria linearis; assembly: GCA_024085815.1. Classification (NCBI taxonomy): domain Eukaryota; kingdom Viridiplantae; phylum Streptophyta; class Magnoliopsida; order Asterales; family Asteraceae; genus Flaveria; species Flaveria linearis. The sequence goes on along the minus strand of CM044003.1, from coordinate 56,804,678 downwards.
TAATCAAGCACCTATGATCACCTACCCTGAATCTCCAACTGTTGAATCTCAATCACCACCATTATTCAGCAGATGAAATTGGCCACCCTCAACATCCTTTTCACAATCATATCCCACAAAGTCTGTCTTTATAAGTGACCAAGCCATATTCTTTCAACTCTCTGAAAAAGCTCTAAAGTGCATTCATCCAGATGACCTTGAAGAAATGGATATCAACTACCAGATAGCCATGATATCCTTCAGGACCAAATAGTTTAAACAGAGGATGGAAGAAAGTTCTTGAAGAATAGAAGATCAGGATTTGGGTTTGACAAAAGTAAGGTAAAGTGTTTCAACTGTAACCAGCTGGGACACTTTGCCAAGGAATGCAAAGCACCAAACTCTAACCCATCTCCTCCAAGCTCATAAAACCATCAATAACACTCAACTCATCAAAGTACTCCCTCATCCTTCAACCAAAGGATTACAACAGCGGTAGCCTTAGGAGAAGAGGTGATTGACCGGAGATTCTAAGTGGAGATGTCACTCCCATTAATAATGCGCTGATGGATGGAAGTTCAAACCTCTCACCTCAGGTAACTTCTGAACCTTGCTATACTCCTGACTGCATAGCTAAGGTTAATTTGTACAGAAGTTATAATTTGGATCTCATGAAAGATGTTAAATAAATCAATCTTCTTAAAATTGATTTTAAGAAAACTGATCAAGCTTAAAAAGATAATGGAGCTGGAAAAGATTTTTATAGTTAAAACATGAACATATCAACTTAGAGACAAATTGATGACAACAGCACAACATATCTAGGTTATAAGTCTGTGGAACTCTAACGATATACACTCCCACATATACCCCTAAATGCAACCTTGAAGTAAAGAAGCAAGTATCTGCGGAACCCATCTATACAAAGCCATTTGCTAAAAGAATTGAGATAACAGAGAAGGAGGAGAAGGATGATTTAGTTGAGGATGTAGATTAAGAGGAGGAGAAGAAAGAAAAAGAAGAAGAGAAGAAAAGGGAGAAGAAGGAAAGGAGGGCAGAAGATCTAAAGGCAAAAACCAAACAGGATGTGATTAAGAAGATCAAGTTTGTAAAGAAATACCATCTCCCGAATCACATCAGCTATCTACCAAATCAGAGTCCTTTCCTAAGACAAAGCTTCAGATAAAGCACAACTATAACAAGAAGAACCATTCCAAAGATTATTGTGCTGCAACCTCAGACTCTTTAGAAATGATACCCCAACCTTATGTTCAAAAAACCATTTCTGAAGCAGTTACCATTCACAAAAAGAGGTTCCAAAAGACGAAAATAGATATGTACACTTATGCTAATTAAAAACTAAACAAGAAGATGAGTGGAATTAAAGGAAATAAGAATAAGAAGATGAAGAAGGAGCTGCAAGAGATAAGGCACATGCTGAAGTCATTAAAGAAGATGGAAATCATATGCCTAATCTGTGGGATAGACAACCATTATACAAAAGACTATGAGTATAATCCCCTAACTCCCTCTTTTAAAAATCCTAACAAGCCCAAAACCTTAGGAAAGTCTGTAGCTAGAAAACAACCATCAAAAGAACATGTTCGGCAACCAAATCTTTTAAATGTTGACATCAAGAAAAACTCGATACCATTGAAAGATTTGCCAAAAGGATCCACAGTTGCAGACCAAAAGAAGAAGAGGAAATTGGAGAAACCATCACCTACTCCAAAAGGTTCAAGGGGTCAAAGCACAAAGAATGGTGTCAAGACAACAGGCAAAACCAAGAGAAAAGCCTGACAACCAAAGACATCTGCTGAATTCTTAGTTGACCCAAAGTCAACTCTAACCTCCTCAGCATTTAACATTGATGTAAATATGCTGAAAATTGGAAGACCCAAGACTAAACAAGCTTAGGTCCCCATTTATCACTAACCAATTTGTTTATGTGCAGGATCATCCACAGTCCAAAACTAACTTGTGGATTGTGGATAGTGAATGCTCTTGGCACATGACAGGTGATAGATCATGCCTGCTGAATCTTGAACCATATGACGGTAGATCTGTTGCCTTTGAAAGTGATACAAAGGTGGATATATTACTCGTAGGGGGACAATCACTAATGGCAAGCTAAGTTTTGATAAGGTGAACTATGTGAAAGAGTTAAACGATAATCTACTGAGTGTGTCTCAGTTGTGTGATGAAAAACATAACACTTTTCTCACAGAGCATGAATGTATTGTCTTATCCCCTGGTTTTGAAATTCCAAATGATAATGTTGGATTCTATATGCCCAAGACACGTAGAATATTGATGCGGTTAGTACGTTATGATCCAAGTCGGGTTATACCCAATAACAAGCTTTGCAAATACAAACAATTATTTAATTGTTGATATGATCATCATGCAATTAAATAATCACACCAAATTTAGAAAATAGGTTTTCTAAATATTGCATTTGTAGTGGAACAAATTATAAGGATATTTTGTTTATGAATTTTATTATTTGTATTGTTATTTAAATAGGTTTAAGTAACATTAAATAATAAAATGAAAGAGTCATTTAAATTAAAAGGGGTTTAATTTAAATAATGTACATGACTTTTTAATGTGTGTTTTTTTAAAAAGTTTGGGTGGGAAAACCCCTTATAGATGGCTGATTTTCGGCCTCCCAATGGTCCAATGGGATCATTTTATTTTGTCTTGAAAACACACATTAGAAAGAGTGTGCAAGAGACTACTCATTATATTCATTTCACACAAAAGGGAACTCCTTCTCTCCTCTCAAAATCTCGGCCAGCAGCATCATTTTAGAGGGTTTTTGGATTGATCTTGGTGTTCTTCTCCCTAGCAAGAAGGTGTTTGCTATAGTGCTTGGGGTATACAAGCTTGAGAGGACCTCCTTTTGGTGCCTTGGTCGTTTTCTTGGTCCATATCATCCTCCATGTCCGTCCTTTTTGCTGCTGGAAGGTAGTATATGGCAGCCTTTTTATGGTTGTCCATATTGTATCTTTATGTGTTTCTATAGCTAGTCTTATTCACATATAAAGGTCCTTTGTTCTTGGGTTTTTTGTAACTTTATAATATCAAAATAAAACTCGATTTTTCAGTTTATAAATTATGTTATAAAGTTTCTTTCCGCTGCGTTTTCACAATGTTTAAATGGTTAAACTATGTTTCATGTTCTAACAAACCCAACATTGGCATCTAGAGCCGGTTATGTGGATAGCTAGCTTGTTTTGTCCTTGAAAAATTCGTTTTATGGGATTTTAGAACCCCCTTTAGGGGCTGCTACGTTCATGTATTATGAATCCCCACACTTTCAAAGTTATATCACACAAGCTTGTGATTAAACTTTGAAAGACATGTATGTTAAATTGTTTGTTTGTTTGGACAAAATAAAACCCGAAATTTCAGTTTGTGTTGGCTGAAATTTTGTGGGTTTTAGTGGGGATTCATTGTTGTTTTGGATGATATGATCATTGTTCATTATGGTGCATAACCTAGCCCTTGACTTTGTGTTATTTGGATGATTGTAATGGTTGTTTTTATTCATTCAATTGGGTTGTATAATCATTTATTTGTGCTTGGTTTAAAGTGTAATTTATTTATTATTAGGATGTAATAAATAGATTAGGTACTTTTCATTTTACCAGAAATCTTGTATTAGGATATAATATCTTGTAATATGAAGATGTACGCGTTAGAAGCACAAAGGAAAGACACAAGAAACATAGAGCATTTGGATGCAGTTTCAAGTGGGAGGTTCATGGAAGCCTTTTTTGTGTTGTGTTTTGTCTCTTAGGAATGTCCTATGGACCACACTTGTGATGGCAAACAAGTGTGGCCACTTTAGATGCTATGGTTATGCACTAATATTTGGTTGATTCATGGTTGTTTGGTTATGGTATTGTGGTTGATTGCTTATATATGATGTTTGCTTAACAATCCTTTCAATGATCATAACAAACTATCTAAATGGTCCTTAATCATTAAAAGGTAATAAAAGGTTATTAATATTGTTTAATGATTTTAAACATTAAAAGGGTTTTAATCAATGTACCATAGGGTATCTTGTATTTGAAAGCATGCAAATATGAATACATAGAGTTTTCTAAACTAGAATTATGAAATCTCTAAGTATTTTAAAATGAGATCAACACCGTCCTTTTACACAACACTTGAGTCACTCGGGAACTATTAGTGGGATAAAGGTCACCTAACCATTTTGAGGGAACTTGTGACTTGAGGTGAGAATGCCATATTCGTGTGATAAAGGTCACCTAACCGCTTATTTTGGCAAACGATGCAGTTTCCTAATGGTGTTGATGGGATTAACATGCCGACTTTACATATGATGTTTAAAGTTGATCCCATACCTCTAGAAGTTGCAAATGGTTGCAACCGTCAATCGTTGACCACCTTATTAATTTAAATCGTGGGATAAAGGTCACTTAACCACTATTTAAATGTAATGTTGGGTTCTAGATTTTAATATAAAAATGACCTTGAAAGGTATTAATTATTAAAATAACAATATCAAAAATACTAAAATTGATCTTTGTTAAATTTTATAGATGGCCACCAATAATAATGATAATCATCATAATTCATCCACGTCCGCCTAATCTTTACGAGTGATTCTCCAAAACGAATGTTTAAATCATAACAATTTTATGGATTGGTATCGAAACTTGAGAATCGTTCTCAAGCAAGAGAAACGATCATATGTTTTAGACGACCCTATCCCCGATCAACCTAGTGAGGATGATGAGGAGGCCTATAATGATTGGATGAAGTACACTGAGGACTCCGTCCAAGTGTCTTGCCTTATGTTGGCAAGCATGACTCCGGATCTCCAGAAGGAGTATGAACATCACGGAGCTTATGACATGATAACCCAATTGAAGGAAACGTTCCAACAGCAAGCGAGGGTTGAGCGCTTTGAAACGGTTCGAGCACTCTATGCATGTCGTATGGACAACAACGATTCGGCTTCATCTTTTGTACTTAAGATGAAAAGTCACATTGACCGCCTCGAAAGGCTAAATTGTCCCGTCTTGAAGGAATTGGCCACGGATTTGATCCTCAATGGCCTTACCAAAAGGTTCGAGACATTCGTGTTGAACTACAACATGAATGCTTGGGACAATAGCATTGGTGGGCTTCACTCTATGCTCAAAACGGCCGAGGCAGCCATTGGTAAACGGGTTTTACCCGTTCTCACCATCAATGAAGGTGGGAACAAGAAAAGGCCTCATCCCGCACCCAAGGCAAGAGTTGCCAAGGGTAAGGGACCCGTATGGGGAAAAGGGTGCCACCCAAAGCACAGGAGAAGAAGCAAAAGGTTGCTTCCAATGACCCATGCTTCAAGTGTGGGGAGATTGGACATTGGGCAAGAAATTGTCCTGTCCATCTCCAAGAGTTGAAAGCAAAGAGGGATGCCAGGCAGACCTCAGGTACCATATACATGATCCATATTGATTTAAACTTAATATCCTCTAACACATGGGTATTAGATACCGGATGTGGAACTCACATTTGCAATTTGTTGCAGGGGTTCAAAAGAAGTAGCAACCTCAACAAAGGGGATGTTAGCCTCTACATGGGCAATGGGGCTAAAGTTCAAGTTGAAGCCCGTGGTGACTACATCTTGAAGCTTCCAAATGGTTTAGAAGTAATTTTGTACAATGTTTTGTATGCTCCTAGTTTGACTAGGAACATTATCTCTGTAGCCCTATTAAAATATTTTGGATATGTATTATCATTTATTGGAAATGAAATCCATGTTACTTTGAATGACATGTTTTATTCATGAAAATACATTGAACGATTGCTTATTATACCAAACTAGTACCAAGAAACTCAAATCGGATTTGAGTGACACTTACCTTTGGCATTGCCGTCTTGGTCATATAAACAAGAAAAGAATACAAACACTACAAAAGAATGGTCTTTTAAAAACAAGTGAATGTGATTCATTTGATGCATGTGAGTCTTGTTTACAAGGTAAAATGACCAAGGCACCTTTTAGTAGCAAAGCCGAAAGGGCAAAGGATTTATTAGGTATCATACATTTGGATGTATGTGGTCCTTTTAAACCTATGACAAGGTACAATGAAAGATACTTCATTACCTTTACTGATGACTATAGTCGATATGGGTAAGTGTACTTGTTAAGACACAAAGATGAAGCTTTTGAAATGTTCAAGATCTTTCAAAATGAAGTACAAAATCAACTCAATAAGTCAATTAAAATTCTCCGCACCGATAGAGGAGGTGAATACCTAAATGATGCTTTTAAGGACCATCTTAGAAGTTGTGGGATTATCTCACAACTATCTCCACCGGGAACACCACAACATAATGGCGTGTTTGAGCGGAGAAATCAAACTCTATTGGATATGGTTCGATCTATGATGGCTAGAAGCTCAATACCTCTGTCATTTTGGGGTTTTGCTCTACTCTCTGCGGCCCGTATTTTGAATATGGCCCCAACCAAGAAAGTGGAAAGGACACCTTATGAAATATGGCATGGAAGGGTCCCACCATTTTCATATTTGAGTGTGTGGGGGTGTGAGGCTTATGTGTAGACTCCCACCTCGAACAAGTTAGAAAGCCGTACTACTAAGTGTATCTTTATTGGATATCCAAGAGATTCTATGGGATATTATTTCTATGATCCAATCTACAAAAGGAGTTTGTTGCCAAAAAGGGTGAGTTCTTGGAAACCAAGTTCCTTATGGAAGGAACTGGTAGTAGAACTGTGGATCTTGAAGAGGATCAAGAACCGCAACCCGATACACGTTTGGTTGATACTAGCACTCAACATGAGGATGTTGAAAATGATCAAATAGTTGATCAATACACAAAAAATGTTCGCAGATCTGGTAGAACTAGTAATCCACCTGAAAGATATGGGTTTTTTCACTGATGGATGCTAGGTGATAGATTCCGATGAACCAATCACATACCATGATGCGTTATCCAATTCGGATTGTGACAAATGGCTTGAGGCCATGAACGTTGAGATGCAATCCATGTATGATAATCAAGTATGGGACTTGGTTGTACCACCTCTTAACTCCAAAGTAGTTGGAAGTAAGTGGGTTTTCAAGAAGAAAACTGATATGCATGAAAACATGGATACTTATAAAGCTAGACTTGTAGCAAAAAAGTTTCACTCAAACTCAAGGGGTTGACTATGATGAAACTTTTTCACCTGTTACGATGCTAAAATCTATTAGGATATTGTTTGCCATAGCTACTCATTATGATTATGAGATTTGGCAAATGGATGAAAAAACTGGCTCCCTAAATGGATATCTTGAGGAAGATGTCTATATGGTTCAGCCTGAAGGTTTTGTCGATCCAAAACATCCTAACAAAGTATGCAAGTTAAAGAAGTCAATCTATGGATTGAAACAAGCATCGAGAAGTTGGAATCACAAGTAATTAAATTTGGATTCATCAAGAACGCTGATGAAGCTTGTGTATATAAGAAAGCTAGTGGGAGCATCATCACTTTCCTAGTATTGTATGTTGATGACATACTACTGTTTGGAAATGACATTCCAACCTTGGAAGGTGTAAAAACCTAGCTTGGAAGTTGTTTTTCCATCAAGGATCTTGGTGAAGCCGCCTATATTCTGGGAATAAAACCTATAGGGATAGGTCAAGGCGGTTGATTGGTTTAAATCAAAGTGCATACATTGATAAGATCTTAAAAAGGTTCAAGATGGAGAACTCTAAGAAAGGTACGGTACCTATTCAAAGAGGAACAATATTGAGTATGTCTCAATGTCCAAGCTCATAGGATGAGCAAGATAAAATGAAGGCAATCCCATACGTATCTGCTATTGGATCCATCATGGATGCAATGATATGCACTCGGCCGGATGTTTCATGCGCCTTAAGCATGACAAGCCGATACCAGCAAAATCCTGGAAACAGTCATTGGATGGTTGTTAAGAACATACTTAAGTATCTAAGGAGGACTAAAGATATGTTCCTAATCTATGGATCTGGTGATGAGGAACTCGTTGTAAAAGGTTACACGGATGCGAGTTTCCAAACCGAATCGGGATACATTTTCATTCTGAATGAAGGAGCGGTCTCTTAGAAGAGCTCTAAACAGGATGTGGTGGCTTTATCAACTACAGAATCTTAATACGTCGCCGCTTCATTGGCAGCTCAAGAAGCTGCATTGTTGAAGAAATTCATTTCCGATCTAGGGGTTGTCCCTTCCATTCAGGACCCCTTAGAGATCTTTTACGATAACGAGGGTGCGATTGCTCAAATCAAGGAACCTCGTGCTCATAAAAAGACTAGGCACATTGAGCGAAGATTCAACTACATACGAGATAAAGTTGAGAAAGGAAAGATATGTATTCGTAAAGTTCACACAGATCAAAATATTACGGATCCTCTTATGAAGCTCCTAGAAAAGGCAAAGCATGAAGGTCATACCTGTGCCATGGGACTTCCATATTCTAGTGATTGGATTTGATCTATAATTTCGTATTTGGATATTTGGAACTCCCTTATTACTTGAATAAAATTATTTGGTTATAATATTTCAACCGCATCTATGCTAAGGTTCATAGATATTTGTGGGGTACAGATATTGGACTAACCCGCATCTCAAATTTTACTACATAGAATCTTATTGATTGATCACAAGTAAATATGAGTAAAGGCAAATATCATTTGGTATCCTCAGACCTGAGATACATATTAGGTTTTGATATTCACCAAATGTTATACCTTGATCTGGTTCTCCGCTGTTCTGAAATAATGGACAGTACATGAGACTATGTTCAGGTGTGACATAAGGTGATTATGAGAAACGTATGTAGTTGAGATGGGATTTGTTCCTTTTATTCGTTTAGAGTTAGACGTCTAAGGCCTCATAAGTTAAATCAATAAGGAATGATCATTCTGTGTCATTGGATTTAACATGACATCTGTAGCAAAAGGATAGATGATTAATTCACCTAAATCATTTCAAGTAGGATACTTGAATGGGATGATGTTATTGATTGGCTATAAGTCATGCGTATTAAGGGTAGTAAACCGTTGTTAGGCTGTATTTACTGCTTGCGTCAATTTTCTATGAATCTTGTGCAAGTGGGAGATTGTTGGATTCTATATGCCCAAGACACCTAGAATATTGATGCGGTTAGTACGTTATGATCCAAGTCGGGATATACCCAATAACAAGCTTTGCAAACACAAACAATTATTTAATTGATGATATGATCATGCAATTAAATAATCACTCCAAATTTAGAAAATAGGTTTTCTAAATATTGCATTTGTAGTGGAACAAATTATAAGGATATTTTGTTGATGAATTTTATTATTTGTATTGTTATTTAAATAGGTTTAAGTAACATTAAATAATAAAATGAAAGAGTCATTTAAATTAAAAGGGGTTTAATTTAAATAATGTACATGACTTTTTAATGTGTGTTTTTTTTAAAAACTTTGGGTGGGAAAACCCCTTCTAGATGACTGATTTTTGGCCTCCCAATGGTCTAATGGGAACATTTTATTTTGTCTTGAAAACACACATTAGAAAGAGTGTCCAAGAGACTACTTATTATATTCATTTCACACAAAAGGGAACTCATTCTCTCCTCTTAAAATCTCAGCCAGCAACATCATTTTAGAGGGTTTCTGGATTGATCTTGGTGTTCTTCTCCCTAGAAAGAAGGTGTTTGCTATAGTGCTTGGTGTATACAAGCTTGAGAGGACCTCCTTTTGGTGCCTTGGTCGTTTTCTTGGTCCATATCATCCTCCATATCCGTCCTTTTTGCTGCTGGAAGGTAGTATATGGTAGCCTCTTTATGGTTGTCCATATTGTATCTTTATGTGTTTCTATAGCTAGTCTTATTCACATATAAAGATCCTTTGTTCTTGGGTTTGTTTGTAACTTTATAATATCAAAATAGAACTCGATTTTTCATTTTATAAATTATGTTATAAAGTTCCTTTCCACTGCATTTTCACAATGTTTAAATGGTTAAACTATGTTCATGTTCTAACAAACCCAACAGCTAAAATACTTTTAAGAGCTCATAGGAAAGACAATATGTACATGCTCAACATGTAGAATATATAAACTTCAGGAAATGTATCTTGTCTCATTTCCAAAGCTTCCTTGAATGAATCCTGTCTGTGGTGGAGAAGACTGGCACATGTTGAATCTTAAAAACATGAACAAACTAGTTAAGAATGTGTTAGTCCCGGACTACCGAATAAGGAATTTGCATGTGCTGACCACTGTGTTGCTTGTATAAAAGTAAAGCAACGCAAATATTCTCATAAGTCTAAAGAAATGAACTCAACCATAACTCCTTTGCACATACTACACATGGATCTTTTTGGACCAACAGGTGTAAAGATTTTGGGTAGAAAATTATATTGCTTGGTAATAATAGATGGTTTTTCAATATTCACCTGGGTTTTTTTAGAAACTAAAGATGAAACTACTGTGATTTTAAAATCTTTTATTATTAAAATTTAAAACCAAATGGATCAAAAGGTTAACATATTTAGATGTGATCAGGGCAATGAATTCAAAAAGCACACCCTTGACTCCTTTTATGAATCCAAAGGTATTGTAAGGCTTTAAGAGATAACAATTGTGTAGAAGCAATAACTCTAAGTAATCCTAAGAATAAAATTCATAAAGAGCATCCGGTTAAGAATGCCATTGGCAATATAGAAGTAGGTGTCAAGACAAGAAGCAAGGTGAATGAAGCAAACATTTGTTTGTTCTCATGCTTCCTCTTTCAACAGGAGCCAAAGAAAGTTAGTGAGGCTTTAAGAGATAACAGTTGGGTTGAAGAAATGAAATAAGAGTTTTCAGAAACAAAAAATATAACATGGGCATTGTTATTAAGAACAAAGCCAGAGTTGTGGTATAAGGGTACATATAAGAAGAAGGGATTTATTACGATTGTCTTTGCTCCTATGGCCAGGCTTGAATCAATCAGGATTTTTCTAGCATTTGCTGCCTCCAAAGACTTTAAGGTGTTTCAGATGGATGTCAAGAGTGCATTTCTCTATGGTAAGATTGATGAAGACGTTTATGTCTACCAACCTCTAGGCTTTAAAGATCCCAAATATCCAGATCATATATGCAAACTTGATAAAGCCCTTTACGGCCTTCATCAAGCACAAAGAAAATGGTATGAGATGCTATCCACCTTTCTCCTAAAAAATGGATACTACAGGGGATCCATATATAAAACTCTCTTCATCAAGAAGGTTGATTTGGATATTATCTTGGTATAAGTGTATGTTGATGATATCATCTTTGATTCTACAAATGAGAGCTTATGCAAAGCTTTTGAAAGTCTCATGAAGTCAAAATTGGAGATGACTTAAATGGGATAACTCATTTTATTTCTAGGGTTATAAGTAAAACAAACCTCTGATGGGATATTCATAAATCAATCTATGTATGTTCAGGACATCTTAGTAAGATTTCAAACTATTGATGCTAAGGCTGCTCAAATTCTAATATCAAATACATGTTCATTATATCTAGATCTTGAGGGGAAGTAGTTGATTAGCAACAGTAGAGAGCCATCATTGGATCTCTCATATATCTCACAACAAGCTGACTAGATATCATGTTTGCCACATGCCTATGTTCACGATTCTAAGCTGCTCCAAAGATGTCGCATCTAATTGCTGCCAAGAGAATTACGAAGTATCTCAAAGGAGAATCTATGTGAGGATTATGGTACCCTAAGAGTGTTGACTTCAATATCTATAGATATACAGATAGTGATTATGGGGGATGCAACATCAAATTGTTGTGCTCTAGTGCTGTGGATACAATCTAAACTTAGAGATTATGGAGTAACTTTCATGAATACTCTGTGTAAGGCCCCGTTTCCAGGCACCTCACAGTTGGTGATTCATAGCACTAAAGATACACACTAGTATACTCTTCATAAAACAATGCAGCAGAATTAATATCAAAACTCATCCATTTAATTAATAAAATCTGTTGCTAAGCAATACACCCATAATTGCTATCAGTTACAAAAGATTATTTAACTGCATTACAAAGCAACAAAAATATTAATTATGAACGGATGTTAGTCTTGCCCCGCCAAGTAGCTTTCCCGGTGTGCCATACTCAGCAATGCTTACCTGCCAACTGAAAATGTATAAAAGTCAGCGTTGTTGACTGAGTTCTAGTTTTAAAAGTATTAAAATACCTTGTATAATATATATATATATACATGAAAATACTCTTTTAGTAGAAATACATCTCTTACTCTTGTACATGAGCACACATTGACTATACAACAAGGTGATGTTCTCTTTCTTTACTGTGTACCTTGTTTATTTTGTACTCTTTTAACTTTATCTTTCACTGTCTATGTGGACCATTGAGCAATACCCTAAGCTATATGCATGGAGAAACTAGTGCTGGGCCCCTTACAGTCAATAGTCTGAATAACTGTATACAAGGCCGGCCCAGTCACCTAGGGCATGCTACAAAGGTCCGCCAATCTCAATTGATTGGCCCCGTGAGCATTAGGGATAGCTAACCCGCATCACAGTTGAGCTAACGACAACATGGTCATGCACCTCCTATAAGCTTGCAAGACATGTTAACTTTTTAATTAAGTTCCACTTCTCTTTTGTTATTTCTCTTTCACTTGTTAAAGGTAATACTTGCATTTATGTTCATATGCACACCACATAGGTCACACAATAATAATTACTATGATTGTAGGAACAACTCATAATATGCAATTATAATAACAATTAAAAACCGTAAGTCAAACCTGGGTCAAACTCTAATGATTCTGTTCTGCTCAAACTTTCAGAAAATACTCTAAGTGTTCTAGACGCATGAGCACTATGCAGGTGCATGAGGCCTGCTCAGACGCATGGGCGCTATTTAGGCGGTTCAATACTTAGGCATTTGAAACATCCCAGATGCATGGGCACTATTTGGACGTTTCATCACTTAGACGGTTGTGCTATTCCGGACGCATGAGCACTATTCGGTCGGTTGGTCCATACTTAGGCGTCTGAGTCAAATTCTTAGACGCATGGGCTACTGTTCAGACGGTTGGGCTTGCATTTAGAATTTTCTAAGGCTTTCTAGACAGCTTGGGTACTGTTCAGACGGTTGGGCCCTAGTTAGACGTTTGGGCTTACTTAGCCTATTGTAAGGCAATTTCAGACGGTTGGGGGTACTGTTTGGGCGGTTGAACAACCTGTTTAACATGTTCTTAATATATTACAAATCCCGATCGTTTTCCTTACATGTTCCAGGCCTAATAACACTATTCTAAGTAGAACTAAGATATAACAACCATAAAACATTATCATACACACATAGATACATACGGGTGTTCAACATGAACTTTTGTGAAAATAGTTTTGCATACATTCTCAGCCCCAAAATGTTTAAAACAAGTAAAATACGGGGTCTAGAACTCACCTTAGTTGTTTTTGAGCTTATACCCTTCTCTTGAGCTTTTTAGACGGTTCTAGCACCTAAAACACACACATATACACAACCCGAACACACAATCATATTTATAAGCACATAACCGAGACTAGAAACTTCTAAAACATCATAAAACTGAGAATTCTTACCAAAAGCTTCGAATTCGCTTCTTTCTCTCTACAAATCTAAGTTTCTCTACGGTTTCTCTCTCTAAATCCGAATGATAGGCGAAAAGCAACATGGCATGGGCGGCCATGTTGCTTTATCCACCAACTTCTCAAAGTTTTTGTCCTTTTGGACACTTTTAACCCCTCTACTTGTGTTAAAATACATTTCCTTCTTTTTTTATTCTCCTTTTACAATCTTTTTAAAATATCTGGGTGTTACAAGTCCACACCCCTTATATAGGTTTCGTCCTCAAAACCTGTTATTCCTCAAACAGATGAGGGTAATGCTACCTCATCTCTCCTTCAACCTCCCATATAGACTCGGATCCCTTCCTGTGCTTCCACTATACTCGCACAAGAGGAACCACTTTATTCCTTAACCTCTTCTCCTTACGATCAATGATCGCCACTGGTTGTTCCACGTAATTGAGCCGTTCATCCACTTCGATGTCCTCCAGTGGTACAATCATATCCTCGTCCGCTAAACACTTCCGCAGGTGAGATACATGGAATGTCGGGTGAATTCCACTTAACTCATCTGGTAGTTCCAACCTATAGGCCACCTATCCTACTAGAGCAATGATTCGGAAAGGCCCTATATACCTTGGGCTCAACTTGCCCCGCTTTCTAAACCGAATGATACCTTTCCAAGGTGAAACTTTCAACATAACCCTGTCACCCACCTGGAACTCATTCGGTCTACGTCTCTTATCGGCATACGACTTCTGTCTATCTTTAGCTGCCTTCATAAAGGCTTTGATCTTTTCTAGTTTCTCAGTCTTAGCCTCGATCACCTCAATGCTTCCCAACTCTTTTTGATCTATGTCACCCCAACAGACGGGTGTCCTACATCTTCTACCGTATAGCATCTCGTATGGTGGCATGCCAATGCTGGCATGATAACTGTTGTTGATCACACATGCTCGAAGCATGTTCTCGAGTGTCTGGATCATCCTCTCAGACTGACCGTCCATCTGAGAATGGTAAGCCGTGCTGATGTGTAGCCTCGTCCCCATCGCATCATGGAATTTCTTCCAAAATTTAGATGTAAACCGAGTGTCACGATCAGATACAATAGACAATGGCACACCATGATGAGCTACAATCTCTTTGATAAATAGATCCACAAGCCTCTCAGAAGAATACGTCACTCGGATCGGTAGGAAGTGAGCACTCCTCATCAAACAGTCAACTATCACCCACATGGCATCATACCCTTTCAGGGTACGTGGTAGCTTCGTAATGAAGTCCATGATGATATGCTCCCACTTCCACTCGGGTATATCCAACGGTTGGATTTTCCCGTATGGCTTCTAGTCCTCCTCCTTCACCTGCAAACAGGTAAGGCACTTACTCACATACTCCATTACGTCACGCTTCATACCCGACCACTAGTAGTCTTTCTTCATATCGTGATACATCAAGTAGTCTTTCTTCTTGTCGTGATACATCTTGATAGCACCAGGATGAATGGAGTATCGAGTCTTATGGGCCACGTCCATGATCCTTCCACGTAGATCCCCGTAACGAGGAATCCACATTCGCCCATATCGGGTTCTAACATTGAAAATGTTTTCACCCAACTCCGCGACCACACCTCTCATTCTTTCAGAGTTAAGACAATCATCTTTCAGAGCCTCATCTTGAAACTCCTTGACCCACGTCATCACGTCAGAGGTCATAATCAACTGATAAGCCTTCACCCGAATCGGCTCAGGTCTCTCCTTTCTGCTAAGGGCATCTGCCACCATGTTGGCCTTACCCGGATGGTAATGGATCTCACAATCATAGTCCTTTATGAGCTCCAACCATCGTCTTTGCCTCACGTTCAAATCTTTCTACTCGAAAAAAATACTTCAAGCCTTTATGGTCGGTGAAGATGGTGCACTTCGTCCCGTATAGGTAATGCCGCCAAATCTTCAATGCAAAAACCACCGTAGCTAGTTCTAGATCGTGCGTGGGATAGTTGGCTTCGTGGGTCTTTAGCTCTCGGGATGCGTAGGCTATCACCCTTCCACGTTGCATCAATACGCAACCTAGCCCAGAATAAGAAGCATCCGAATATACCAGTAAGTCTTCACTACCCTCAGGTAATGTCAAGACAGGAGCTTGTGTTAATCTCGTCTTTAACTCCTCAAAAGCACACTCCTCTTCTTGACCCCACACAAACTTCACATCCTTGTGAGTCAATTTGGTCAATGGTGAGGCTATCTTGGAGAAGTCTTGAATGAACCTTCTATAGTAGCCCACCAAACCCAAGAAACTACGGATCTCGGATGGCGTCTTTGGAGACTTCCATTGCATCACCGCCTCAACCTTTGCCGGGTCCACCATGATTCCTTCAGCATTTACCACGTGACTTAGAAATTGAACTTCACGCAACCAGAAAACATACTTGGAGAATTTGGCATACAACTTCTCTCTCCTAAGTGTCTCCAACACCTCGCGTATGTGGCCGGCATGTTCTTCCTTACTCCTAGAATAAATTAGGATATCATTAATAAATACTATCACTGACTTATCTAACATTGGCCAACATACTCGGTTCATCAAATCCATAAAGGAAGCTGGCGCATTAGTCAATCCGAAAGACATAACGAGAAACTCATAGTGTCCATAGCGCGTGCGAAAAGCTGTCTTAGGAATGTCCTGCTCCTTCACCTTCAGTTGATGGTAGCCAGATCCAAGATCTATTCTCGAGAACCAACTGGCACCTTGGAGCTGATCAAAGAAGTCATCAATCCTTGGTAATGGATACCGATTCTTCACTGTTAACTTGTTCAGCTCTCGGTAGTCAATGCGCATTCACATACTACCATCCTTTTTCTTTACGAACAATACCAGAGCACCCCAAGGAGAGATACTCGGTCTGATAAAACCCTTAACAAGCAACTCCTACAGTTGCTCCATTAACTCCTTCATCTCAGTCGGAGCCAACCGATACGGTGCCTTAGCGACAGGCTGAGCACCGGGTATCAAATCGATTTGGAACACGATTTCGTGATTCTGTGGCACGCCAGGTAAATCTTCCGGGAATACATCCGGAAAGTCACACACAACTGGTACATCGGATAGTTATGGTGTTGACGTGTCTACATCCTTCACGTAGGCCAAATAGGCACTACATCCACGTCTCATGCATTTTCCCGCCAATGCCATCGAAATCACCTTTGGAATCATAGTAACGCGGTCTCCATAAACCGTTACTAAACTTCTATTGGGCGCAATTAGCCGACTCATCTTCTTACGACATACGATATTTGCTTCATATGTTGCTAACCAATCCATCCCTAGTACTACATCAAATCCTCCTAGGGGCATCACATGTAATTTAGCAACAAACCTATGGCCTTCTAATTCTATGGCACTGTCCTCTATCACCTTAGTAACTCTAGTGGACTTATGGATAGCGGTTTCTACGTCAAAAGGCTCACTAATACTCCTACTGCTAGAAGACAACTTAGCATAGAAGTTAGTAGAAATAAAACTCCTACTAGCACAAGAATCAAACAATAAAGAGGCATAAGTTTGATTAACTAGAAACATACCTGACACGACATCAGGATCCACTCTGGCTTCCTCCCGGGTCATGGTGTAAGCCCTAGCACTTGCCCTCTGCCCTCCTTCCTCCGGGTTCTTCTTCGCCCCAGAGCTCTCCGCCCTCGGCTTCTTACAGTCTTTCATTGCATGGCCCTCCTCGCCACAATTATAACACTTCAGAACCCTACAGTCTCTAGCGATGTGGCCGGGCCTGCCACACCTGAAGCATACGTTCAGTCCCAACCTTCACTCACCGGTATGCTCCCTTCCATATTTGCCACACTTCTTCGACCCCGAGCTTATCGACACCCTACGATCATCCACTTTCATCCTCTTGTTGTTTGGGGTGAAACCACCATGCCCAAACCTCTTCCTATTCCAGCTTTTATCGCCACCACTCGTCTTATTCACCTCCACCACAGTCTCTTCTCGCTCGTCATGCAACCTGCCCACCAAGTCCGCTACTGATTGAAAGGTACCTGGCTGAGCAGCAATCAGATGCCTGCGAATATCAGCCAGCAGTCCTTGGATGTACCTCTTGATCTTCCTTGACGCCGACATCACCTGATCCGGTACCAGCCTCGCCATTTCATTAAATTTAGTGGTGTACTACTGGTGGGTCATGGTTCCCGCCTCAAGTTGCAGGAACTACCTCTCGATCCTGACAAGTTCCCAGTGAGGACAAAATTCCTCAAACACTAGCTATTTCAGCTCCTTCTATCGCATCTTCCCGATGGCTCTGGCACCCTCAGCTTGGATAATGTTGTCCCACCAACACAAAGCTGAGTCAATAAATGAGTGAGTCACGAACTTCACCTTCTGTTCATCATGACACTCACTGATCTCCAACACCGCCTCTATCTCTCTTACCCAGCGGTGAGCGGCAGCAGCATTACCATTGCCATCGAAGGTCGGGGGCTTGCACCTTTAGAATGCCCCATAACTACACCCCTTGGTCGTCACCCCTACTACGTCCTCTTCCTCTTCGTCAGACAATACAGTCTCAGGCTCTGGTCGTTCTTCCGCCCCTCTGCTCCCCTTGCCCGTTGATCCCTTCCTATTCTCCTTCTCCTTTCTCTCCTCGCTTCTCACAGCCCTGATGACTTCAGTCACCACAGACGGTAAAATTGTCTGCATGACCTAGTGCACTTCATCAACAATCGCATCCCTAGCTGAAGCGTTCAGGCTAGCATTCTCATTTTCATCACTTCGGCCATGAGCCTCAGGGTTCTCACGAGCCATCTCAGGAGCCTTAGCACTACTCCTAGTCACACGTGGCCGACCTCTGCCTCTAGAAGCCTTGCAAGACTTCTGTCAAACCATTTCCTAGATGCTATAAGATTCAAACACTAACACAGTCATTCAAGGTAATAGCTTAGTTTATGTCAAGTATAGTAAGTCTCTAATGACAGTGGCCAATTGTGATTAACCACTAACTTTACTCTTCACACCCCAAGCATTTCTTATCCTGACTACATCAGTATCTAAATCTACTAAGAACACATAATTCAAATAGCACACGCACATAATACTGATTAACTTTTAAAAAAGAAATACCTGATGGCACGTAGCTACTCGGGCTGACATCCCTCTTTCTGTCCCACTTTCAGTTTAAGTTTAGGTTTATTTTGAAAATTTACCTGTTTCACTTAAACTTTGGCTCTGATACAAAGGCCCCGTTTCCAGGCACCTCACAGTTGGTGATTCATAGCAATAAAGATACACACTAGTATACTCTTCATAAAACAATGCAGCGGAATTAATATCAAAAGTCATCTATTTAATTAATAAAAACTATTGCTAAGCAATACACCCATAATTGTTATCAGTTACAAAAGATTGTTTAACTGCATTACAAAGCCACAAAAATATTAATTATGAACGGATGTCAGTCTTGCCCCGCCGAGTAGCTTTCCCAATGTGCCATACACAGTAATGCTTACCTGCCAACTTAAAATGTATAAAAGTCAGCGTTGCTGAGTGAGTTCTAGTTTTAAAAGTATTAAAATACCTTTTATAATGTATATATATGAAAATACTCTTTTTGTAGAAATACATCTCTTACTCTTGTACATGAGCACACATTGACTATACAACAAGGTGATGTTCTCTTTCTTTACTGTGTACCTTGTTTATTTTGTACTCTTTTAACTTTATCTTTTACTGCCTATGTGGACCATTGAGCAATACCCTAAACTATATGCGCGAAGAAACTAGTGGTGGGCCCCTTACAGTCTATAGTCTGAATTTTTGTATACAAGGCCGGCCAAGTCACCTAGGGCATGCTACAATGGTCCGCCAATCTCAATTCATTAGCCCCGTGAGCATTAGGGGTAGCAAACCCGCATCACAGTTGACCTAACGACAACAAGGTCGTGCACCTCCTATAAGCTTGCAAGACTTGTTAACTGTTTAATTAAGTTCCACTTCTCTTTTGATATTTCTCTTTCACTTGTTAAAGGTAATACTTGCATTTATGTTCATATGCACAGCACATAGGTCACAAAATAATAATTACTATGATTGTAGGAATAACTCATAATATGCAATTATAATAACAATTAAAAACCCTAAGTCAAACCTGGGTCAAACTCTAATGATTCTGTTCTGCTCAAACTTTCAGAAAATACTCTAAGTGTTCTAGACACATAAGCACTATGCAGGTGCATGAGGCCTGCTCAGACGCATGGGCGCTATTTAGGCGGTTCAATACTTAGGCATTTGAAACATCCCAGACGCATGGGCACTATTTGGACGTTTCATCACTTAGACGGTTGTGCTATTCCGGACGCATGAGCACTATTCGATCGGTTGGTCCATACTTAGGCGTCTAAGTCAAATTCTTAGACGCATGGGCTACTGTTCAGACGGTTGGGCTTGCATTTAGAATTTTCTAAGGCTTTCTAGACAGCTTGGGTACTGTTCAGACAGTTGGGCCCTAGTTAGACGTTTGGGCTTACTTAGCCTATTCTAAGGCAATTTCAGACGGTTGGGGGTACTGTTTGGGCGGTTGAACAACCTGTTTAACATGTTCTTAATATATTACAAATCCCGATCGTTTTCCTTACATGTTCCAGGCCTAATAACACTATTCTAAGTAGAACTAAGATATAACAACCATAAAACATTATCATACACACATAGATACATACGGGTGTTCAACATGAACTTTTGTGAAAATAGTTTTGCATACATTCTCAGCCCCAAAATGTTTAAAACAAGTAAAATACGGGGTCTAGAACTCACCTTAGTTGTTTTTGAGCTTATACCCTTCTCTTGAGCTTTTTAGACGGTTCTAGCACCTAAAACACACACATATACACAACCCGAACACACAATCATATTTATAAGCACATAACCGAGACTAGAAACTTCTAAAACATCATAAAACTGAGAATTCTTACCAAAAGCTTCGAATTCGCTTCTTTCTCTCTACAAATCTAAGTTTCTCTGCGGTTTCTCTCTCTAAATCTGAATGATAGGCGAAAAGTAACATGGCATGGGCGGCCAAGTTGCTTTATCCACCAACTTCTGCAAGTTTTTGTCCTTTTGGACACTTTTAACCTCTCTACTTGGGTTAAAATACATTTCCTTCTTTTTTATTCTCCTTTTACAATCTTTTTAAAATATCCGGGTGTTACACTCTGGTTTACATTGACAACAACAGTGGTATCTCCATCACCAACAATCCTTTTCAGCATTCAAACACAAAACACATTGATATCAGGTATCATTTCATTAGAGACTATGCAGAAAAGAAAATCATTAAATTAATTAAGATCCATACAAATAAACAATATGCAGATTTATTCATAATGGCTTTTGATGAATATTGATTTAAATATCTTATATCTATTATTGAGATCATAAACTTTGAATAACTAAATGATTTACATTAGTGATATTGAAAATTTGGTAAAGAAATGCTTTTCTTTATAAAATAGGAACAACTGCATATTTGTCGAAATGTGCAAATCAGTAGTGTGACCTCTCATATTTTTTTGTTAAATTGTTTGTTAATTCTATTATCTCTTGTAAGTGTTTGTTTAGTGATTAACACAAATACGAGGGCTCATTTGTAATTCCTTTTATCTTGATCTTATTTGGTATTTAGATTTCTTATAATTTGTTAAGTTAACAACAATAATAATGATAATAATTATAGTAATAATAATAGTTATACTACTAATAATAATGCTAATAATAACAATAACAATGATAATAATATTAATAATCATAATAGGTGATAACCTATGAAATAAATAAAAATTATATAAGTCTCATATGTTTAAAATTTAGAAAAAACTTATAATTTAATTATCTTTAGCATAAAATAACAAAGGTAAAACCGCAGGGACCAAAACTATAAATACATTTAAAACAGCCCCCCTTTTTTCTCTCCCCCCGTTTTTCCAGCCACCTCTCCGGGCATACCACCGGCGCGGCTCCGGCGACCCCCAAATCAAATTTAAAATCAACATGAAAAACCTCTAACTTGTAACACCTAAAATTTTTATCAAGATAAAGAGAAAAAAATAATAAGAAGAGAAAATGAGAGCATCTTGCAAGAAGGGAAAATACATAAAAGTGGAGGGGGACAAAGTATAAAAAGTACCTAACTCAAATATTTTATTATTTCTTTAAGTATGGCCACCCATTACATGCTTTCACATCTTCTTTTCGGCTGAAAGAAGAGAGAAAAAGAAGCAGAAATCTCTCTCACTCAGTTTCAAGAAGAAGAAGTGTGTTCTTGCTCTTGGTAAGCATTTCTTTGTATAATTGGCTCGGTTTTGTGGGGTTTTTAACTTTGAACCGATTCTTATGTGTATTATGTGTTTGGTTGCTTGTTCTGGCTTGTTTTAGGTGTTTGAACTCTTGGTAACTTCATGTTTGATGCAATTTAGCTTGAAGACTGCTTTAGGTGAGTTCTAGACCTTGGTTTTTATGTGTTTTATACATTTTTGAGGCTGAGAATGCAGGAAAAACATGTTGATAATTGTTATGTATGTTAACCGTATGCATGTGTGTATGAATGCTTATGTTTTAGGATTGTGAAGTTGATATTGATGTTTAGAATGCTAGAAATAAGTTATGAACATGTTAGAATATGGATTGGGTCTGGAAATGTCTTAGAAATACGTATAATGGTTGGCCATGCGCCCAAACAGGGCCTATGCGCCTGAAAACTTAACTAAGAACCGCCTAAGTGCCGATCATGCGCCCAAACCCATGCGCCTGGAAATTTGCCTTTGAAAATCTTAAGTGGGGCTCATGCGCCCCAATAGTGCCCATGCGCCCACAACCTTGCCTGAAAATACTAAGTGTCAACTCATGCGCTTGAACAATACATGCGCCCAAGAGTTAGGCTGAAAACACCTAAGTGTAGGATCATGCGCCCGAATAGTGTTGATGCGCCTAAGCAGGGCTCATGCACTTGCATAGTTCCCATGCGCCTAAAACACTTACAAATTTTCTGGAATTTTGGAGAAATCAGAATTTTAAGGTTTGACCTTAGTTTGACCTCTTGCTTATATTTGATTATTTTATTCATGTTACGGGCTGTTCTAATATTCCCTATTATTAAATTAATATGTAACTTTACGTGGTGTGTTTATGCTCGTAAAGTATTATTATTAATCAAGTGAAACATTAATGTTAACGAAAAGTGGAACATAATAAACGAATGAAAGACTTGCAAGCAAATTTAATGGATGTTCATGACCAAGTTGTCGTAAGCTCAACTGTGTACGGTTTAGCTAACCCGAAGGATGTATACAGGGTTAATCACTGAGATTGATATGACCTTTGTAGTATACCCTAGGTGACTGGGTCAGCTTTGTGCATAATGTTCAGGGTCCATTTATAGACCTCACGCCTAAGATCAGCTTCATGCATAATGTTTGGGGTATTGCACATTAGTCCGACAAAAAGTGAAAGAGAATGATGAAAGAATGAGAAGGATGACGTGAATCCAAGGATCGTAATCAGGAATTATCAGTGTCAGAATGGAATCAAATTAATAATTGCGAAATGATCATTAACTGTTGTTTAATTGTTTTGTTTTATTAATAAATAAATATCAAGCACAATAAATATTGATTATGACTAACATAATGATATCAACGCAATAATTAAACAAACAAGATTGGATTCAAAAGTATTTCATTAAAACTTATTAATGATTACAGATGAATAAACAATGAATGCTTCGAACATGTTGATGTTGATGATGCTATTGATGTGATGGCTGCTAGGGTTTGTGATGTTTTATTGTGTGAATCGATGTGATGTTTGAGTTTGCCGTCATATTGCTCTTGTGTTCTGCATTTCTGTTGTGAAACTTAGGACTCATATTTATAGACAATATGATTCTGTTACGGAAACACCGGATCTCTTGGGATTCGAAATTGACTTGTTAACGACTTGACTTGTAACACTTGTATAATGCGTCCAAGAGTTTGGTCTTCCGCAGCTACTTTTGTCTCCCGCAGGAACTTTTGCTCTTCCGCAGGAGATTGTTCTTCCGCGGAAGTCTTCACGTGTTTGTTCATCAGTGAATACTGATGTTCATCCGTAGAAGATCTTCGGATGTTTCTCTTGTAAGAAACATATCTACGGAAGAACAAAAATGTTCATCTGTAGATGTTTCTTACACTTGGTCAGTTTCACAGATCGACCAAGTAAAATACTTTTACCTGCCATCATACACAAATCAACACACATATGGGTTAACCTATATATATAATGCATACATCAAAATAATGAATTACAATCATTCATTACATGTATTGATTAAAGTTCTAAGCCTATACAAAGTGATCTAGACCTATTGTTCCTAGATCTAACAATACTCCCCCTTAGGCTTAGACACTTGCAATCAGCTCTTCAAAACTGAAAGCTCCTTCACTCTTGCTATGATTTTGTTATAGAAGTATAAGACAACAGTCTTCTGATCATCATACTTGTAGTTGATCTTCATCTTGCTAATCTTCTGTAGGGTTTCAAAACTGAGCCCCAGAACATCTTCTTCAGTTGTAAGGGTTTCCAAAACACAACTGTTGTGGACTATTTCCAACTCATCTTGCTCTGAGATCCTTAGGTCTGATACTTCTTCAATGTTAGCAACTTTTAATAATCCAGCATTATGTCTTCTTCTCTTGTATGCTTTTATATGTAGTTTATCAACCACTTGAATCATATGGACATGTAGGAATAGATCATTTTGAGCTCTTTCATCAGTCAGCTTTGGGAAGAATTTGTCATGTAAGTATGAAGTGTAGCTGGGATGGAGCAACTTGATTTCCATAGGATCAAAGATCCTGATCCGATCAGCTTTCTTGTTCTCTGCATTCCTCAGCGGTACTAGCTCTTTTGTCTTCTCAACATATCCTTATTCTGTTATGGGACATGTGTATTGATTTCTATCAATTGATTTTATTGCTGCTGTTTTTCTATTGTTGTATCCAATTCACTTTAGAAATTCATCATCAACCAATTCAGAGGCATTGGATTTAAACCTTTTCAGCCCTTGTATTCTCTTCTAGTGTTCAGCATCCTCTCTCTTTGCTTCTATGAGCACACCATCTCTAAATTTAGTCTTTAACTTTCCTACCATTACAGAAAAGTCTCTTCCTCTTAAGTGAATTCGGTAGTTCGAGATGATTAAGGTTTGCAGATCTTTGAGGTCACTTTCAGGTAGGCACAATACTGATACTACATCATGAAAGTATTCAATCCTTCCTGATGTCCTCTTTATGACTTTACTATCCCAGTCTGGATCTTTTTCCACGCCATGATCCTGTTTTCTTCCACAGAGCTGGGAGTTATGAGATGATCGAACAACTCTATCAAAGAAGATTTGTGTTCTGTGATTTCTCTGACTATAGTTCCAAGTGGCCATACATTGCCAGGTATCACTTCTCTTGGTTCCCTAATTAGTTTATCTTTCCCTTATGCTGGTATTTACTTTCAACAGTGATAGGCTTACCAGGGGTTTTGTTGTGTTGCTCATGTAACACCCGGATATTTTTAAAGACGAGAAAGAAAGAATAAAAGTGAATAAAAGAAGGAAACACAATTTAACCCAAGTTGAGGGGCTAAATATGTCAAAAGGACAAAAAAGGTATAAAAGTTGGTGCATAAAGTGGGTATGGCCGCCACACTCCCCTGCACTCTTCTTCTCAACCGGTTTTAGAGATAGAAAGCATAGAAGCTTTTGGGTTTTGAAGAAAAATCAAGAAGAAGGCTGGATTCTAGGTAAGAATTCAAAGTTTTATGTGTTCTAGTTGGGATTTAGCCTCGGTTATTTGCTTATGTGTTTGTGTGTGTGTTCGGGTGTGTGTGTGTGGTGGGTTTCTAGGTGTTTGAACTCATTGTATCGGGTTTGAAGGAAGACACACTCAAAGTTACATAAGGTGAGTTCTAGAACCCCCTTTTTACATGTTCTAACTGATTTTGGGGCTGGAAATACATGTAAGTACATTTTTATAAAAATGGGTATATTATCCGTATATGTATGTATGAATATGTATGTGGGTGGGTGTAAGTTTAGGTTTGATTTGTGGTTATGTTCATGTTATGATGCTTAGAATGTTAGTGATAAGCTTAGAACATGATGAACTGATGAATTGGGATTGATTATGATGATTGATAGTATGAGTTGGCTGCCATGCACCTAAATAGTGGGCCATACACCCAACGGTCAAAATTGCTTAAGTGTCCCCCATGCGCCCAAACAGTACCCATGCGCCTAGGAACTCATCTGCTTGCATAGTGCCCATGCGCCTAGAATTGGCCCAGAATGACTAAGTGTTAGGCCATGCCCCCAATAGTGCCCATGCGCCCAGAACCTTCCCATGCGCCTAAGTGTTCCCATGCGTCCAAAAGGCCATGCGCCTGCATAGTGCCCATGCGCCTGCATAGTGCCCATGCGCCAGCATAAGGCCTTGGACCCTACTAGGGGCTGCTGCCCCTAGGACCCCGTTGTCAGGGGCTGCCGCCCCCGAACCCCCGCTGTTCTGCAGAGGGTCTGTAATGTTCTATGATGACTTGTACTTGTTGTGCATGTGCTTGTGTGTGTGAATGAATAATGCATGATGTATGTTATGTATGATTATGTGCGACAATGCTATGCTTATGTATGATATGTTTCCCTTACGTTCCTTATTATGTATTATTCTGTGACCCACGTACTATGAGTATGAAATAAACGTGAAATATTATGTAACGTAAAGAGAAAGTTAATGTTAATGATATGTGAAACATAAAGAAAGAATGAATGCATGCACTAATGAACGAACGAATGTAAGAAAAGTCTTACAAGCAATATATGGAGGTTCACACTCATTGAAGGGTGTTAGCTCAACTTTGTATGGGTTAGCTACCTCAGAAGGATGCACACTGGGGTCTAATACTTGTGATTGACCATACGTATGGGATCTTGCCGCTTACCCCGGTACTGTGGTCAGGCCACCGGGCACAATGTATGGGAGTCTAATTATAGTCTTCGGCCCAGTACCCGCTTTATGCATGACGGTGGGGTATAGCACATGGCATTGGTCCGAATGAAGTTACCCCGCTACTGTGGTCAAGCCACTAGGCATAATGTATGGGAGTCTAATTATAGACTTCAGCCCAGTACGCGCTTTATGCATGACGGTGGGGTATAGCCCGTGGCATTGGCCCAGGATGTGAGGAAGAAAAGGCGAGTGTACGTAAAATATGGTAAGGAAGATAACGAATGATAATGATGACGTACGATGATGAAT
This sequence comes from Flaveria linearis, assembly GCA_024085815.1. Lineage (NCBI taxonomy): Eukaryota > Viridiplantae > Streptophyta > Magnoliopsida > Asterales > Asteraceae > Flaveria > Flaveria linearis. The sequence goes on along the minus strand of CM044003.1, from coordinate 56,777,733 downwards.
GAACGAAAGTTAATAAATAGTGATGAAGATAATAATAAGATTATCTATTTGTGCGTATGATGTATGAGCACATACGAAAGTAAAGAACGGTTTTGAATGATAAGTGAAGTATTTTATTTATAAAACTAGAACTCACTCAGCAACGTTGACTTTATGTATTTTCCAGTTGGCGGGTGATTGTTACTGAGGATGGCACGGGACAGCTACTTGGCATTTTTGGGATGAAATCCATTTGTTTAACAATGTTGTTTTTGTGATGTAATGCAAATTATGATATTTTGTTACAGCTAACTACATTGTATTATTTTGCAAAAGCATTCATTAACATATGAAATGGTTTTAATTAATTTCTGCTTTGATATTTTAAATAAATGTATGGTTTATTTGCGATGAATGACCAACTGTGAGGTGCCCGGGAACGGGGCATTACAACTCAGTATCAAACTTTGGAGCTTCAGTCCTGAACCTCACACCAGTTTCAAGCTCAACATTCATTACATGTTCCATCATCCTTCTGAGCTCACCAACTGTTCTTCCTTTAAGCTCATGCATTTTATAGTTATGACCTTGTAGCCAGCAGGTCATATTGTATTTGCTCAGTTTAGTTGTTTCACAGTGACCTAAATCTTTCTTGATTTTCTGAATTGATTGAAAAGTTGTGAATGCTTCATAGTCATAGTTGGGGATCAAAAATCTTGCAAGCTCAAATTCTTTCAGTGGATCCTTCATTTCAGTCTGATTCATCTTTTCAACCATGTCATACGAAAACCCATGGTTGATAAGAGTCATGAACATGGTCGTCAATAGGTCATCAGCCTTTGAATCTTTTTGTTCTTTTGGAGAGTCCAACTTGATAAGCTTATTCCGTTCATCATCACTGTCACTATCCTGATGAGAAATAGTCTTCACAGTAGATTTACAATAGATAAATCTACTGAAGGAGTGTGTTCAGGGGATGTAGGCCTTGATCTTTTAGTGAATCTTCAACATAGATCACCTTCTTCTGAGTAGTACCTAAGTACTTTCTCTTCCTGGAGTATAGTATAAGCTGCTTAGAAGTCTTAGAAGATTCTTTTGGTGGTTTTGTTGATGGAGCACCATTTGACTCAAGAGAACAGAATTTCATCTTTAGCTCTTCAATCTCTTCCTCTTTCCTTTTTAACAGAGCAGATTGAGCAGAGAAAGAGTTGGTTGCATGGTCAATTTCCAATGTTAGCTTCTCTTTTTCACACTTCTCATGCTTTACTGAATCTAGAAGTTCTTGTTCATGTTGAAGTAGTGCATCAATTACTTCATTGTTGCATTGTGCATCTTCTCTTAATTATTTGAGTCTTGATTCTTATTTCATCAACTCATCATCTTTTTCTTTTATCACACTCTTCAACTCTTGTATTCTTTACTTTCTTTTGTTTGATTTGATAGCAAGTTTATTATACTCAGCCACCAGATAACTTTTGCTTTACAGGGATGTCCTTGTCACCTAGATCATCTTCATGATAGGCAATTACATCAACATAGTTGACTTTGTCTTCTTCTTCTTCTTCATGTTCAGTGACAGTCTGATCATCATTGACATCAGTAGGGGCTACACTTACTGAGCTTGAGCTGGACTCAACAGCTTGATTTGTCTACTCTTGATGTTGTTGTGGTTGTAGTTGTTGATGAAGATCAGTGGTTGGTGAAGCTAGTTCAGTTTGATTAGACAAGCTTGGTTTTTGAGAGTTGGTGATTGAGAGTGGGATAGTGCTAGCTTGAGAAACCAACTCAGTCTCATCAGTGTTGGTGATTGAGAGTGGGATGTTGCTAGCTTGAGATACCAACTTAGTCTCACCAGAGTGAACTGAGTTTTGAGACCGAGTGTCAGGGACAGGCTCAGTATGAACATTCTCAGGAGATTGATGTTGAGAGTTAGGTGATTGAGTGAGAATTGGAGAGATTGGCTGGGTGTTTTGACTAGCTGATTAGGATTGTGGTGAAATTGATGATGTTGAATAGGTAAGATGGCAGAGTGTTTATACTGGCTGGAGATTGATGTTGTGGAATGGGTGATTAATGGATTGAATATGGGGCTTGCACAGAGTCAGCTGATGAACTCTCTTACAGGTCTACCCAAACCAGTTCTTGTGGGATGTTGACATTAGCATCCACCACATGAGCAAACATTGGCATGTCTTCCCCTCGGTATTTACCGTTGATCTTGTTCAGCACAGATCTACCTAAATATGCTTGCACAAATACATCACCATCTCTTTCTATCCTAGGCAGCTCAATATTAATGATCAATTTTAGGAACCTTGGGAACATATACATCTTATCATCCTTTTGTACTCTTATTTGGTCACACAGATAGTTGAAGATGTACTTTGAGTAGTTGTATGTGCTAGGACCGTGTACGTACGAAGTACTATCTGATTCAACTTGAAACCAGATCAAATAGTGCGGAATCCTATTTGATTGGCGATCCAATCAGTGAGAACGAAAACCTGATCGATCTAACGATTAAACAAATGTTAAGAATGAGTAGGAATCGATCAGGAATGAACTAGGAAGTTGGATGGACTAACTGGGACGATCTGGACGGCTAGGGTATGATAGTATTCGAAGTGTTATATTTTTCCATGAATTACGTGGTATTTATAGGTTTCATTGTCCAGTCGTACGACTGAGCCATTAGCATGGTTCAGTCATGCGACTGAGTCATGCGATTGATTCATACGCATGACTGAGCTCTACGAATGGTTCAGTCGTGCGACTGAGCCAGTCTCATGACTTAGTAATGTGACTGATCTAGTCACCTGGTTCAGTCGTGCGACTGGTCCATAAGCATGGTCAATTCGTGCGTCTGGTCCACGAGCATGGTCTATTAGCATGAATAACCACAAGACTAAGTCAAACACACTTCTGAATCATTGTTGACTCAGAAGTATGCACAACAACCCTAAACCTATATATAAAGTTCATCGTGCATGTAATAATAAATGTTATAAGAATATGATACAATCAAAGGTAACTAAACATCCAAACATATATATCACATTACAATAAGGTTCTTGCATTACACATGTGTAAGAAATGAAAGACATAAATGTTTAAGTACACTAAACTAGGAACATCATATATCAAAAAACTCCCCCTTGGACCTAGTTTACTCTATTGTCTAACACTCTTCACATGCTCTTCAAACTTCTTGTACTTCTCCTCTTTTGTGACTCCGGCATGAATCTCGAATGTGAAACAGAGTCTTATAATGTGCTGGAACTGGAGAGCTTGTACAATGTCTTGTGTATCATAGAATAGTGGCCACTTGTATAAAGTATAAACATTTTCCGTTGACAAGTTAGTAAGCCATATTAGGTCAAATACCCTGATCGTCTCAATTTTTACCATCTTGGTTAAGGACAATAACTGCTTCGCCCGTCCTCTAATCATACTACCACCATTTAAAATGAGGTGTGAAGTCCTATGGCATTTCCCTTAATGGAATCTTTAACATTGTCCTTGGAGGTCTCCACTTCCACCCCACCTTCTGTCTTCCAGAGATTGAGTCAACTTCCGTTTTGTGAATGAACCTCCTTGGTTGTTGAGGTTTGAAGTTGACCCATCTCGTGTGGTACTCTTTATTCAGTGCCTTTTTAAACCAACCTGACATCTTCCTGGGTTTGCATACAGCAGGTTTAAGCATGCAAGTCTGTTCAGCTCAAAGCCTTGGAGGGTTTTCAGACCGTGTGGATGTCTCTAATACTCAATCCATTTCTCCCTTTTGACAAGATAGACTTTTAAATCCTCAATATAGGCCCAACTGATATTTTTTTCTGACACTTTCTGATGTCTTTTAACCTTATACAACTAGGTGTATGCATTCTGTGTAAGGTCCCATTCCCGGGACACTTACAGTTGGTCATTCATTGCATATCAAACATATAGTTTTTATTTACTAAGTAAAATAATGCAGCGGAATCGATAAAAAGGACATTCTCATTTCATCATAAAAGCTTTTGCAAAATAATACGTCGTTGATTAACTATAAAATACATATTTTGCATTACATAACGATGCAGTGTTTGCTGCGGAAGCATATGAAACTAAGAGGATTCCTTAAGTGATCCTGTTTATTTGAATCCTTAACAAACACTTGCATACAACATAATGTGTTGCCATATTATGTACAAAGGAACGCCATCCCAAAAGAACTGAGTAGTCGCCTCGTGCCATCCTCAGCAACACTACCTGCCAACTAGAAACACATAAAAAGTCAGCGTTGCTGAGTGAGTTCTAGTTTTATAAATAACATACTTTTCTTTTGTTAACATCGTTCTTTACATACATGCGATCATACAACATACATACATATAGATAATATTATTATTATCTTCTTCATTCATTTGTTTGCTTTCGTTCATATGCCGTTCATCGTTAACATTCACGTTCGTTCATTCATACGTATTTTCATTCCTTCATACATTCGTTACTTACATTCATTCATTTCCTTCATTCATATGTTCATTACATTCATTCGTACGTTCATTACTTTCGGTGACATGTACAATACCCAAACATCCTGCATTACTGCTAGTGCTGGACCTGTGATGATTAATCACGAACGTTGTGCACACATGTTGATCCAGTCACCCAGGGTAGGTACATGCACCACTTATCTTCCTTCATTCATTCTGGATCAATGCCATGTGCTACACCCCGATTATTGTGCACTACTGCTGATGCTGGACCTGTGATGATCAATCACGAACGTTGTGCACTCACACTGATCCAGTCACCTAGGGCAAGCGACAAGGATCCCATACATATGGTCAATCACAAAGACTGACCCCAGTGTCCATCCTTCGGGGAAGCTAACCCGCACGCCGTTGAGCTACCACCTGCCAGGGGTGTGTACCTCCATACATTTGCGTGCAAGTCTTTCTTACGTTCATTAGTTCATTAATGCATGCATTCAGTCATTTTATTCCTCTTTCATTATCTTTCACTTTACGTTACTTATTACTTTCGTTTCATTCATTAATCATAACACGTAAAGTCACGGAAAGATAAACACGTATCAAAACAAGGAATATCGACATTTACAAGTCATCAGTCATTACCATCATATAAGGCTACATCATACTTAACATACACACATCATACGTATACCTGCAATGCTACCACCGTCATGCCCAACGTAACTTCTAACTTCGACAATCATCACACATACACCTACGGGAGTTATTTCACCATTACCTACCCTTACCGTTTTCCCGAAGGCCAGTAATTGAACTATATTTCTCCACGTACACAACAGCCCTACTTGGGCGATTAGGCACCATTCAGTCGCATGGCCTCCATGCGACTGAACACAATGCGATTGGGCCACTGCGGATGAACATCCATGCGGATGGACATCAAATCGTGCGAATAAATACTAGGCGATTGGACATCATGCGAGTGGGACTAATGTGAATGAGCACCTATGCGACTGGACTCTCGGGCGTGTGATTGAACTTCAGTCGTGTGACTGAGTCTCAGTCCTCCCTCAGTTGGCCGATTGGCCCTTCAGTCGCCTAGCCCTAACTGGGCAGCGACTGGAGTTCATCCCGAACTGCAGCCGCGACCTACGGCCTTCAAACTCTTCCAAACTCATCTCAAGCCCAAATTAACCCTCCTAAACCTTAGGGAATCATACTATGACCTCATACATGCACATACAAGTCCAAAATCGTACTTTAAACACACTACACACGATTCACCCCAAGGTCAAACATACACATTTCAAAACGGGTTTATATGTGTTCCAGCCCCAAAATCATTTGAAAACAAGTAAATGAGGGGTCGTAGAACTCACCTGAACTATCCTGTCGAGTAGAGCTTCGATTCAACTCACTACATGTCGATTTTGCACTCTTGAACTCGCTTGAACCAGGCTTTCTTCTCCTCTTTTACTTTTTCTCTTCTTTCTCTCTGGTTTTGCAAGTGTGGGGAGAGGATAAGGGCTGCCCTCTCCCTTAAATACTACAGTCCAGTCGCCCAAGCTTCTATGCGACTGAACCTTCAGCCGTATGAGCTTCATGCGATTGGACACCCCAATCGTGCGACTATCATACATATGGAGCTCTAGTCGTGCGACTATCGTGCGATTGGACGCTCCAGTCGCATGACACTCCAAACCGAAATTTCCGGGCGTTACATTCTGCTTTGGAGGCTCTCTATGAGTTTTCATCTCAGCTAAACATGCAGCCCATTCAGCCTTCCTTTGTGCCACATCAGCATCATCAGCTTGATCTTTATCTTCTGCCACCTCTTTCTCTGTCACTTTATCATCAATCTAGTCAAATGCCTCACTGACAAAGGTCTCACCCAAGTCTGGTATAACATCTCCATCAATATCTATGTACCGAGGACAATGGTCTGACGTGACATCCTCTATCTCTATATCATCAACTCCTTGCAACTCCTCATCACTAATAATATTAACTTCAGGAGCATCTCTAACTATCTCACCAGGGTTCAATCTGAACATCTTAGCAAGCTGTTCGTCTAATAAATCATGAATAATCTCCCCCTCTTCTAGTGTGTAACTCACACATCTTCTGACAATCCCTTGCAAATCAAGAGTCATTATGAGCTGAGTCTTAATTTGCAGAAGGGGAGCAACATCAAAATCATCGACCTGTTGAGTTTTATCTGCTAAACAGAATGATCAACAAAGCAAAGATTAATGAACATCAAGGCATTAAAAATAAATTATAATCATTTAGATTAATGTAATACAATGTTCAATTACCAAAGATTTCAAATTACATAAACATTCTTAATCATTACTTTGATCTTGATCTTGAGGCTCATTCGCTTGAGGAGCTGAGGAAGAAGTTCCCTGATCCTGGTTTTTCTTGGTACGCCTCTCCTTCGTAGATTGATGTGAGGCTGATGCGTTCGCATCACCTTCAAGTTCGTCATCCTCATCATCATTTTTATTTTTCTCCTCTCCACCCTCATCAGCCGCCTCCTCATCATCCTCATCATCTGATTCATCATCACTAGAATCATCATCATCGCCATCATCGTATCCTTCTCCTATAATCTTTAAGGGATCCTCTCTTTTTCCCTTCAGCCTCAACATGATCTTCTTGTTCTTCTTGTCAAGACCCTCGATCTTCTTGGTATAAGCTAGCAATAGCTCATTCTGAGCTTGAAGGGCCTTATGAGCTCAAACTAAATCCCGCTCATGGGCTTCGTTCTTCTCAGTAAGCTTGGCGATTTGCTGGCCCTGTGCTGCATCGACTGCCATCAGTTGGATAATTTGGTTGGCCCGAAGATCATCAGTAGCTAACAGCTTGACAACTAGCCTGTTAAGTCTTGCAAGCTATTCCTCTAACCCAACTGTGGGTCTGGAAGTACTCTGAGAAGTGGGAATTTGAGGGGTTCAGGTGCTGGCTTAAGGAATGGTAGGGTTTGTGGTTGAAGTTAGGAAGATGGGTATGGGGATAGGAATGGTTTGTGGAGGTGTGGTGTTGGGTATTGTGGGTGAGGTTGATGTGGGTATTTGGGTTGTAGTGGGTGTGTCAGTGGTGGTGGCTGTAATGGTGGTAGTGGCAAGGGTAGTGGTAGTGGTGGTGGAAGAACTCATTACAATGATCCTTTGGCGTTTCCCCTTCTTCCTATAGGGTTGGGGCATCCTTTTCTTCCTCGTCCCCTTCACAATCTGTGCTCCCCCTGTGTTGCTAGGCTGTTTGGGTGTGTAGGATGGATCAGCTTCCTCAGTATCGACACCCTTCGAGCTAGCCTGGTGGGCACCAACTCCCTCCTTCCCCCTCTCAGTAGCAACCCACTTGCTACCTACTTGTCCAGCAAGAGGCTCTTTATCTGAGTCCTCAGATTCCTCTTCCAAGTCAAAATTACCCATATCTTCCATAGTAGGGAGATCTGGGTGAGCTGTAGGCTGGCCAGAGCCACCAGCAGCTGTGGAATTACCTCCGTGACCCATATCCTGGTCATCATCATCATCATCCTCATCATCTGGAATCAGAACGTGCTCAACATCGGAGTCACGATCATCATGGCACCATTTCTTCCTAGCTGGAGCTATGTAGACAGCATTTTCTAGATAACCAAACAACCTTTTCACCGGGGGCTTTGTCTGATTTCCCCTATTTACATTCATCCTACCTAATGTCATGTCATCCATAACCTCTAGTGACACCTCATTGTCTTTGTGCTTAGGCAGGTTGGGTAGTTTCTCATTGATGATCATCTGGAGAAATCGGGGATACATGCAGAAGCCTTTCTTTCCCTTGGCCTCTATGTTCTCCCTCATGTAATTAAAGAACATCTTGGAGAAACTGAACTGGTGGTTCAGTACTAACGCAATGGATGCGTTCTGTATCTGATCGCTTATCTCATCAAAACCACCGTGTATAGAAGCAATGTACTTAAGTATCATATGTGCCAGGTACTTGAAAGGAGGGAACATGTTGCTCTTATTAAGCACACCAACATTGATGTCACCTGCATACTTAATCCGCAGAAAACAAGCCCTAACTGTCATAGGATGTATCTTGGTCGGATAATCCATGTCATCTCCTAGATCCAACACTCTCCACAAATCATCTCCACCTGTATCTATATCCTAGCCAAAGATAGAGCTCCAGATCCTGTAAGGCTCAACTGATCTATTTACTACTGCATTCTCCCAGAATACCTGCTGTAGAGAACGGTATGGTGTGCAGGGAGTAGAGATAGCTCGGTAGATCCTGGATCGGTTTAGGAACTCTATAATCCCTACAAACAAAGTTGCATTCCTTGAGGTGGTGGTCAAGTAAGTACAAATATTGTGCTTCGTACTCATAGTCCACCTATCTGCCATTTTACTGTAACACAAATAACAAACATGTTAGCTCAGTTCACAAGGAAGAACATTTGAATTTGAGACAAGTCTCATCTTTCTAGTTCAATCGTACGATTGGACTATACGACTGAACTCAGTTGTATGATTGAGCATCCGACTGAGCTTAGTCGTGTGCCATGACATGTGATTAAGCCAATCGTGTGACTGGATCACCAATTGATTCAATCATGCGAATGAATCATGCGTATGGTTCAATTGTACGATTGAAGTTCATCAGTATGTCCAGTCGTATACATATTGTGCGACTCATAAAATTTGAATGTTCTTCAAATTATGCATATCCATATCAAGATTTCAGTCATTAACAGCCAAGACTCGTTATTACACCAGTTTAATTTTAATTTAACTTTTAATTTCATTTAAAGGTCCAATTTAGAGTTATTCAGTTTGGTTTAAAGTTTTATTTCATTCAGACATTATGATCGATTTAAGGTACCCATGTATCATGATTTCATCTTGCATTTACTTGTAGACGAACGTGGAACAGTTAGCAATAGAGAAATCAAGTGAGTTCGCAGGGAAAATTTCAAAAAAGGGTCCTTAGGTAGCAGGTTATTGTGAGTGAGTTTGTAAGTATGTGAAGGGTTATGACCGACTGAACCTCCTATTTTATACTGTTGTGAGTTTCAGTCGTACGACTGGATCCATTCGCATGGTTCATACATGCGACTGAGGTTCAGTCGTACGATTGACTGTTGGTCCATTTGATCGAACTGCAATACGATTGATGTGTTCAATCGTTCAATATCAGAAACACTAGACAAACAACAAGGATGAAGAAGAATGATAACAGCCATAATGCATTCAAATATGAACAATAAGGATTCAATACAATCAAAAGAAACAAGCTCAAATGTATTCATTAAAGGAACAGCTTACAATAGTCTCTTGCAACAATAATATTCGACTAGGGTTTTGCAAGGGTGCTCAACAATGAGCAATATCAAAAGTATATATAGCAATTATAGTTTCGCTGACAGTTTCGCTGTCAGCGAAACTATGTTGCCAAACTATAGTTTCGCCCGGTAGAGACAGCAGTTTTGCCGGGTGAAACTAAACAACTGACTATGAGCGAAACTGCAGTTTCACTCATAGTTTCACTGGGCAGCAAAACTAAACAAAATAAACAACATTGAAAAGTAAACTAACATTAAACCCATTACAAGGAATATAAACATATTCTAATCTAAGGTGAGTCTAACCTATACTTGATCTTCAATACTCCCCCTAGGTTGGATCTCACCGTCTTCATTGGTCTTGATTTGTCTGATCGGCTCCAGTCTTTATCGCTTTCTCTGATGATTCTTTTGTAGTTCCTACAGCATCTTCCTCGGGGACTTTTATCATAGATTCTCCTTGGTCAACTTTAGTCTCCCCCGATGCCTCTGATATATCTTCATCAGCTCCTGTAGCATTAGCTCCCTCGGGACAGGCACTAGTTTGCCCAAGTTGTTTTGTTAAGTCCCGGGCATCCATGTTAAAATCATCTTGTTCTCTCACCTTCTCTGCCAACTCCTTTAGCTTAGCTCTCACACCCAACACTTTGTTTGCCACGTTCATAAACCAACTGGCTTCTTTTCTGGTCTCCTCCCCTACTCCTGCTTTGTTGTGATTCTCACAAAGTACTAGTAGATCCTCATCACAGAAGGTGAATAACTCCATAGGATCAAACAATCTGTACTCAATCCCATTCTTCACCCTGATCATAGCCTCCCCCGCATTATTATCATAGAACCATTTCTAAAACTTTGTAGTCTTTGGGGGAGGGGATCCAACAATCTAACCCTATTCATAGTTTTTGGGGGTTTCACCCTCAGCACTATCTTTCCCTTACCTGTCTCCCAGTCTTTATCCTTTTTCGACCTTCTCCGTTCAGCCTTCATGAATCCGAATGACTCAAAATTATCATTCAATCCGTTCTTGATCTCCTTCTCCAACAACGTGGCCCTCTCACTGAGATCAGCATCCAGTAATGGCAGCACAACCAACCTTCTCAAGTCCTATTTTGGCAAGGTCTTGAATGCCTTCCTCTTATGCATGTATGTAATACCTCCCCCGCTCCTCTTTATCATAAACATCTTGAAGCCGGGTTATACTTCCAACTTATGATTCTCTTATCAACCTCTTTCTTACTCAACCCTTCCATGTTTTAGAATAGGGGAGTTAACTCTTTAGGCTCTTTCTCTCTCACGAACCATTCCTTCTGCTCCATCTCAAACACATCATTCTCATCATCTCCTTTCTTGACTACATAGGTTAGTGGTCTTTCATCCACTTTTTAATATTCGGGCTCAAAGTCATAATCCACTAGCTGTTCATCATCCTCCTCCTCATCAACCAATTCCTTCTCAACATTCTTCTCAACACCTTCAGTATGTTCTGGGAACATTTCTTCTCCTCCAAGATCATCAATGTTCATCCCTATATCAACAAACCAGCTTCAAACACCTGCTCCACATTCTCTTTCTCAACTTCCTGCCTCATTCCAGAGCCCCTTGCCTCGTCAATTATAGCACCAGACGTGCTCTCTCCTGCCCTAGAAGATGTACCCACATTTAGAAATGGATATTTGGAGGTGTCAGTCAAATCATCTAACTGAGGTTGAGTTAGTTGATTGGGCAGGCCGGCAGCTATCATAAGTTCATTCACCTCAGTCAACAGTCTTTTGATCAATCTTTGTTGATCCATCATCATCTTTGTCATACATTCAATCATCTCATCCTTCTGTATTTCCCTTAGTTCTTGGGTTGTAAGTTTGGTCTTGATCATGCTTAACTCATTAGCAAGAGATGAGTTGAGATTTCTGATCACGTCCTCATCAAACCCTGCTCTTTCCTCCCTTCTCGGGGGTTCAGTAAAGGGCTGGTATCTGTGTTTAGTCCTTCTCTCAGTTTCTCCCTCATCTGCTTTCTTCTTTGACCTCTTTTCTTTCTTAACTCTGGCCTCAGATGCCAACTCATGAATTTCTTGCTCAAAATCATAATCTTTCCCTTTCGCGCACCTCTTCCTTTTCTTAACAACTTCAGTCTCTTTTTGCCTCGTCTTTTTTGCTCTTTTCTCCTCCGACTCATTTACCCTCCTTATATATTTTCCTACAGATGAGTAATCTTCCCGCTGAAGTCATGTCTAATTGCACAGCAGTTTGCGAAAATACAGGTGTTCATCTGTACTAATCTTTTGATCTCTCCATGTCTGGGAATGTTAGGAATGAGATCATCTATAATTATCTGAAGGAATCGAGGGTACATCAGCCACCTGTCCTTCTTCAGTTCCATCACATTCTCCGCCATGCAATCAAAGATCAATCTTGCAATGCTGGCCTTCTGCCCTCTGCAGCAAATCACCATGGCTTTAGCCTAGCCTAGGTTTAGCCCATCTGATCCACCTTTTCGGTGATCTAAGCACATGATAAACACGTGGGCTATATATCTCCACTCCTTGGAGAGAAAGGACTTTTTGATTTCCTCTCTCGTGCCAAACGGAGGTTCCTCATATCCCATAGACCTAAAAGCATCAAACCCCTCCTGATATGATAGTATAACCTCCACTCCAGTATCCTCAGCGAGTCTCAACAACCTTGATATAACCTCAGTAGTGATGATCAGGTCACTCTCCAGCACCCTATCCACAATCCTCTAAGGATTGGCTCTCGTGTCATACTCTGCGGTGCGCCAGAAATCTCTAATGTGCAAATCATATACTGTAGAGGAATGTGAGATTTCATAGGCTATTGGAGATCTCTGTAGGCAATGGATGCAGTCTCTAAAACCGTTTGCTTTGGGATGAGTGTCATCTAGTAGGGCTGTGATATTATTCCTCTCATCAAATTTAAGATTAGCCATGAAATCTGAAAAACAGATGAAACGCATTAGTACGGTATGTGAAAAACTAATATTAAAGAAAAATAATTAACAAAATAAAAATGAATGAAATTCAATTTAATTTTGCTAGCCGAAATTATAGTTTCGCAGGTTGAAATATTAGTTTCAGCAAGCGAAAGTGTATTTTCGGCAACAATTATTAAGTAGTTTTGGCAAGACAGAGCAGTAGATTCGGCGCAGCGAAACTAAGATTTGATCAGCGAAACTGTTAAGTTCGCTCAAACAGCATGACTGCACAGTTTCGCTGAAAAACCATTGTACTTTCGTTCGATTTCGCTGGACTATTGACACTTTCGCAGTAAGAACTGCGAAGGTACCGAAGGGTCTCAATCGAATAAACTCACAATGAAGCCATTAAACCTAGATTAAACTACGGTCCTTAGTTCGAAACTCACTTGGGAAGATAAAACAAGGATCAATCAAGAATCACAATCACAAAATCTCAGATTTGAAAAATAAGGGCACCGGAGGGTTTTTTAGAACCTAAAACTGTGGAAGTGTGAAAATGAGAAGATAATTTTGCAAGTTGAGTTATATAGGACTTAGTTTCGCAGGCAACGAAACTATAGTTTCGCCCGTGTAACCTCTGGTCGAAACTGACCTTGCAACGTGCGAAAGAGCAGGCGAAGCTATAATTTCATCCGGCGAAACTAACAGTGAAAGTATAATTTCTGTGGTTACTTAAAAAATCAAAATTTTTATTTTTTTAAAATAAAATAAATAAAAATTATTCAGAAAAGAATTAAAACAAAGTAAACAAAATAAAAGAAATCAAAAGAAATTTGCCCTACAAGACCTCACCACACTTCATGTATTTTTAAATAAAATCAAACAATAGAAAAAGGATATGAACGAGAAGCTGAAAAGATCTTCTGGAGAGTCAAAGTTTGGCGGGATTGCTGATATACTTGTCCCTTTAAGTCCATGCCTTCTTCGTTTTAACAAGTGCACTGCAGCTACTATTATCATGTTTTGATTCTTTTAAAGAAAACATTGAATGAACCAGTACCCACAGACATTTGGCAAAGAAACATATCCTGTTCTCATGATAGATTGAACAAATGACACGCTCTGCTTGATTATTCCTCTCAGAAGCAACGAAGGTCCTTGATGAGAGCTCCAGGTCTATACTTACATATAACAGAGGAGTTGATCAATTGAGTCTTACAGATAAGAGCTTCAGGTCTATACTTACGTATAACAGAGATGATCACCATATTATGTCGATGAGAGCTCCAGGTCAGTACTATCGTACAGCAGAGGAGATCATCACTCCAGGTCAATATTCACACATAGCAGAGGAGATAGCACTAGAAAGAATGTAACAAAGAGCTTCTTAGATGTGAGGATGAGTAAGCATACAGCGTTTAAGATAGGGTGGAAGATCTAGATGCAAAGATACTTTAGATAAGAATGACTCAAAACAGAGATATCACGTTGTTCTCAATCCTTTTTGAACAAGAACTTGAATCTTTATGAATGCCAAAAATGTCAAGGGAATTATCCAAGTGTTGGTACACATGTCTCTAGTTCTTGTTCTAATGTACTTAAATGTTTAATGACTTTCATTTTGTTACGCTGATGTAATTATTTGATATATGTAATGAAAAACTCTTGAATGAATGAATATGTGTTATTGAATGTCTTGTATCTTTATATTAATGTTTATTACACGCATGTTGAACTAACTATATAGGTTTGTGAATTGTATGAAGTTCTCATGCGAATGGGCCATGCTAATGGAGCATACGCATGAACACTTCATGCTAATAGACCAGCGTAAGACTGAACCAGGAGACCGGATCAGTCGCATGATTGTAACATGAGACTGACTTAGTCGCACGACTGGACCTTCAGTCGTGCGGATGGATCAACCGCATGCTTTAGTCGCACGACTGAACCATGCTGATGGTTCAGTCGCACGAATGAAGACTCCAAACCTATAAATAACACTTAATTCATGGAAAAACTTAACACTTTGAGAATTCACAACCCTAGCCGTCCCAGAACGTCCAAGTCATCCCTTCCAACTTCATAGAGTGTTCCTGATCATTGCTAATCAATTCTTAACGCTTTCTAATCATTAGTTTTGATCAGATTAATGTTCTCCTTGATGTGATCGCCAATCAAATAGGATTCTGCACTATTTGATCTGGTTTCACGTAGATTCGGTTAGTACTGATGGGTTTGTTAGAACACAAAATGCAAGTTTAACCCATTAAACTCTCTGAAAATGCAGCCGAATAATTACTTTATAAACTTGATTATAAAGCTGAAAAACATGTTCTTAAGTGACCATAATTATGTATGAAACAAACCCATATATCAAAGGATCATTTTATATGAATAAGCATGCTATGTATGCATAAATCAACATCATATGACAGCCATAAAGGGCTGCCATAATCTACCTTACTGCAGCTCAAAAACCGTGGATAAAAGGAATTAGATGAAGATGATGATGTCGAATATGCATCCAAGACTCCAAGAAGAGGAGCCCTCAAGCTTGTATACCCCAAGCCTCCTTGCAAACACCTCATGTTAGGGAGATTCAACACCAAAATACAACACAAAACTCCAAAAACCCTTTCTTCTTGCTTCTTGTTTTCTTAAATTTAGAGAGAAAGAGAGAGTGTTTTTTGTCTTGTTTTTTCATGTATTGCATGATGAGAAGAAGAGCATCTTGGACTTGTTAGTGGAGCTAGACAAGTATGCATGTGTGTGTGTTCCCCACTAATGAAAAAGCAACCAAAAATTAAGGGGGGGGGTTCGCCAAATGGGTTTTATAAAAAAAATCTCCCTTTTATAAAATTAACACACATATATATTATCTAGTCTTGTAACTAGTTTATGCAATTAACCATTTAATTGTATAAGTAGCATACTCTCATTATTATTTGGTGTTATACAACTAATTTAAATAACACTTCAAATAATATTATTGAACAAAATATACTAATAAGTTGTTCTTTCTCATATGCAACTTATTTAGAAAACCCATTTTCTAAATTTGTGTAAATATTTAATTGCATGATCATATCATCAATTAAATATTAATTTGTGTTTGCTAAGCTTGTTATTGGGTATAACCCGACTTGGATCATAACGTACTAACCGCATCAATATTCTACGTGTCTTGGGCATATAGAATCCTACAATCTCCCACTTGCCCAAGATTCATAGAATATTGATGCAAGCAGTAAATACCACCTAACAACGGTTTACTACCCTTAATACGTATGACTTATAGCCATTCAATAACATCATCCCATTCAAGTACCCTACTTGAAATGATTTAGGTGAATCAATCATCTATCCCTTTGTTTTAGATGTCATGTTAAATCCAAGGACACAGAATGATCATTCCTTGTTGATTTAACTTATCAGGCCTTAGACATCTAACTCTCAACGAACAAGAGGAACAAATCCCATCTTGATTACATACGTTTCTCACAAACACCTCGTGTCATACCTGAACATACCCTTATGTACTGTCCATTATTTCAGGACATTGAAGAATCAGCTCAAGGCTTAATATTTGGTGAATATCAAAACCAAATATGTATCTCAGGTCGGAGGATACCAAATGATATTCGCCTTTACTCAAATTTACTTATGATCAATCTAGAAGATTCTATGTAGTAATAATTTGAGATGCGGGTTAGTCCAATATTTGTATCCCACAAATATCTATAAACCTTGGTAGCAACCTATTGCTTTATATTCATCCTTATGAATATCAATCAATCCAAGTTCATAATAATCTTACCCTCACACTTGTTCCCACAAGTATGAACGACTACGGACATTTAGAGTAAAACATTTACTCATGGATTAAACATGCTAAATTGGAACATTAATTGAAACATTATAATCAAATAATTTTATTCAAATAATAAAGAGTTCCACATATCCAAATACAAAATTTACAGATCAAATCCAATCACTAGAATATCAAAGTCCCATGGCACAAGTATGACCTTCATGCTTTGCCTTTTCAAGGAGCTTCGTGAGAGGATCCGTAATGTTTTGATCCGTGTGAACTTTGCGAATACATATCTTTCCCTTTTCAACTTCATCTCGTATGTAGTTGAATCTCCGCACAATGTTCCTAGTCTTTTGATGAGCACGAGGTTCCTTGATTTGAGCAATCGTACCCTCGTTATCATAAAGATCTCTAGGGGGTCCTGAATGGAAAGGACAAACCCTAGATCGGCAATGAATTTCTTCAAACATGCAGCTTCTTGAGCTGCCAATGAGGCGGCGACGTATTCTGATTCTGTAGTTGATAGAGCCACCACATCCTGTTTGGAGCTCTTCCAAGAGACTGCTCCTCCATTCAGAATGAAAATTTATCCCGATTATGACCGTGAATCATCACGATCGGTTTGGAAACTCGCATCCGTGTAACCTTTTAAAACGAGTTCCTCATCACTAGATCCATAGATTAGGAACATATCTCTTGTCCTCCATAGGTACTTAAGTATGTTCTTAACAGCCATCCAATGACTGCTTCCAGGATTTTGCTGGTATCGGCTTGTCATGCTTAATGCGCATGAAACGTCCGGTCGAGTGCATATCATTGCATACATGATGGATCCAATAGCAGATGCGTATGGGATTGCCTTCATTTTATCTTGCTCATCCTTTGAGCTTGGACATTGAGTCGTACTCAATATCGTTCCTCTTTGAATAGGTACGGTTCCTTTCTTAGAGTTCTCCATCTTGAACCTTTTCAAGATATTATCAATGTATGCACTTTGATTTAAACCAATCAACCGCCTTGATCTATCGCTATAGATCTTTATTCCCAGAATATAGGCGGCTTCACCAAGATCCCTAATGGAAAAACAACTTCCAAGCCAGGTTTTTACACCTTCCAAGGTTGGAATGTCTTTTCCAAATAGTAGTATGTCATCAACATACAATACTAGGAAAGTTATTGTGCTCCCACTAGCCTTCTTATACACACATACCTCATCAGCGTTTTTGACGAAACCAAATTTCTTTACTTCTTCATCAAAACGGTGATTCCAACTTCTCGATGCTTGTTTCAATCCATAGATTGATTTCTTTAGCTTGCATACTTTGTTAGGATGTTTTGGATCGACAAAACCTGCAGGCTGAACCATATAGACATCTTCCTCAAGATATCCATTTAGGAAAGCGATTTTGACATCCATTTGCCAAATCTCACAATCATAATGAGCAACTATGGCAAACAATATCCTTATAGACTTTAGCATCGCAACAGGTAAGAAAGTTTCATCATAATCAACTCCTTGAGTTTCAGTGAAACCCTTTGCTACAAGTCTAGCCTTATAAGTATCCAAGTTACCATGCATATCGGTTTTCTTCTTGAAAACCCACTTACTCCCAACTATCTTGGAATTAAGAGGTGGTACAACAAGTTCCCAAACTTGATTGTCATACATGGATTGCATCTCAGCATTCATGGCTTCAAGCCATTTGTCACAATCTGAATTGGACACCGCATTATGGTATGTGGTTGGTTCATCTGAATCTACCACATAGCATCCATCCATGAAAAATCCGTATCTTTCAGGTGGATTACTAGTTCTACCACTTCTGTGAACGTTTTGTGTATATTGATCAACCACTTGATCATCCTCAACATCCTCATGTTGAGTGCTAATTTCAACCAAACGTGCATCGGGTTGTGGTTCTTGATCCTCCACAAGATCCACTGTTCTACTACTAGTTTCTTCCATAAGGAACTTTGCTTCTAAGAATTCACCCTTTTAGGTAACAAACACCTTTTGTTCCAGTGGATCATAGAAATAATATCCCATAGAATCTCTAGGATATCCAACAAAGATACACTTGATGGATCGGACTTCCAATTTGTTTGGGGTGGGAGTCTTAATATAAGCCTCACAACCCCAGACCCTTAAGTATGACAGGGATGGAACTCTTCCATGCCATATTTCAAAGGGTGTCCTTTACACCTTTTTGGTTAGGGCCATATTTAGAATACGGGCCGCGGAGAGCAAAGCGAAACCCCAAAATGATAGAGGCAGTGAGCTTCTAGCCATCATAGATCGTACCATATCCAATAGGGTTCGATTCCTCCTCTCAGACACACCATTATGTTGTGGTGTTCCAGGTGGAGTGAGTTGTGAGACAATCCCACAACTCCTAAGATGATCTTGAAAAGCATCACTTAGGTATTCACCTCCTCTATCGGTACGGAGAACTTTAATTGACTTGTTGAGTTGATTTTTTACTTCATTCTTGAAGATTTTGAACATTTAAAAAGCCTCATCATTGTGCCTTAATAAGTACACATACCCATAGCGACTATAATCGTCGGTAAAGGTAATGAAGTATCTTTCACCATTCCTTGTCATTGGTTTAAAAGGACCACATGAATCCGATTGTATGATTCCTAATAAATCATTTGCCCTTTCGTTAGTTCCACTAAAGGGTGCCTTAGTCATTTTACCTTGTAAACAAGATTCACATACATCAAATGAATCACATTTATTTGTTTTTAAAACACCATTCTTTTGAAGTGTTTGTATAGGTTTCTTGTTTATATGACCATGATGACAATGCCAAAGATAGGTATCACTCAAATCCAATTTGAGTTTCTTGGTGTTAGTTTGGTGCAATGAACTATTTAAAGTATTTTCATGAACCAATTCATAAATACCATTAATGGGAATAGCTTTAAAATAGAACATATCATTTAAAGAAACATGAATATCATTTTCAACAAAAGATAATACATAATCATAATGTCTTAATTGGGATACAGAAATAATGTTCCTAGTCAAACTAGGAGCATACAAAACATTCTTCAATAACATCCAAGCCACTTGGAAGTTTTAGGATGTAGTCCCTACGAGCTTCAACATTGACTTTGGTTCCATTGCCCATGAAGAGACTAACATCCCCTTGATTGAAGTCCCTACTTCTTTTGAACCCCTGCAACAAATTGCAAATATGAGTTCCACATCCGGTATCTAATACCCATGTATTTGAAGATGTAACATTAAGATTATTATGAATCATGTATATTGTACCTGAGGTCTGCCCGACATCCCTCTTTGCTTTCAACTCTTGGAGATGGACAGGACAATTCCTTGCCCAATGTCCAATCTCCCGACACTTGAAGCATGGGTCATTAGTAGCAACCTTTTGCTTCATCTCTTGTGGTTTGGGTGGTACCCTTGCCACCCCTTTCCCTTTTCCCCAAACGGGTCCCTTACCCTTGGCAACCTTTGCCTTGGGTGCGGGATAAGGCCCTTTCTTGTTCCCACCTTCATTGATGGTGAGAACGGGTAAAACCCTTTTACCCATGGCCGCCTCAGCGGTTTTAAGCATTGAGTGAAGCTCACCAATGCTCTTGTCGTAAGCATTCATGTTGTAGTTCAACACGGATGTCTCGAACTTCTTGGTAAGGCCATTAAGGATCAAATCCGTGGCCAATTCCTTTGTGACGGGACAATTAAACCTCTTGAGGCGGTCAATATGACTTTCCATCTTAAGTACATAAGATGAAACAGATTGGTTGTCGTCCATACGACATGCATGGAGTGCTCGAACCGTTTCGAAGCGCTCAACCCTTGCTTGCTGTTGGAACGTTTCCTTCAGCTGGGTTATCATGTCATAAGCTTCGTGATGTTCATACTCCTTTTGGAGATCTGGAGTCATGCTTGCTAGCATGAGACAAGACACTTGGACGGAGTCCTCAGTGTACTTCAGCCAATCGTTGTAGGCCTCCTCATCATCCTCAGTAGGTTGATCGGGGATATGGTCGTCTAAAACATATGATCTTCTCTCTTGCTTGAGAACGATTCTCAAGTTTTGATACCATTCAATGAAATTATTATGATTTAGACGCTCCTTTTGGAGGATCGCTCGTAATGATTGGGTGGACGCGGATGAGTTATCATGATTGTCATTATTGGTGGCCATCTACAAAATTTAACAAAGATCTATTTTTAGTATTTTCGATATTGCTATTTTTAATAATTAATGCCTTTTAAGGTCATTTTTTATTATTAAAATCTAGAACCCAACATTACATTTAAATTGTGGTTAGGTGACCTTTATCCCATGATTTAAATTAATAAGGTGGTCAACGATTGACGGTTGCAACCATTTGCAACTTCTAGAGGTATGGGATCGACTTTAAACATCATATGTAAAGTCAGCATGTTAATCCCATCAACACCATTTGGAAACCATATTGTAGGTGATCCATTTAACATGGTGTGCAAATCAAGACATCCTACTTACACACTCGTGTGAGTTTGCCAAAATGAGTGGTTAGGTGACCTTTATCCCATGAATATGGCATTCTTACCTTAAGTCATAAGTTCCCTTAAAATGGTTAGGTGACCTTTATCCCACTAAGAGTTCCCAAGTGACTTAAGTGTTGTGTAAAAGGACGGTGTTGATCTTGTTTTAGAATATTTAGAGGTTTCATAATTCTAGTTTAGAAAACTCTATGTACTTGTATTTGCATGCTTTCAAATACAAGATACCATATGTTCCTTTTGATTAAAACTTATTTCAATCATTAAAATCATTAAATCATTTTAACAACCTTTTATTAACTTTTAATGATTAAGAACCATAAATTTTCAGCTTGTTAAGTTTGTTAATGAGTTTGTAATGTATGTCCAAATATCAACCAAACAATCAAACTACAAACATTCAAACAAGCATAAACATATAAACATGAGTGCATAACCATAGCCACTAAGTTGACAACACTTGTTTGCCATCACAAGTGTTGTCATAAGGTCTTTCCTAAGGGTTTGTAATGACACATTATATGTGTCCATGGACTCCCACTTGAATCCATATCCAAATACTTCAAGGTCCATGTCTTTGATGTCCATCTTTGGGTCTTCATCTTGTGCATCTTCCTTTTACAAAAATTATATCCTAATACATTTTTCTAATAAAAGAAATGCACTTAATCTATTTATTACATAACCAAATGAATAAATAATTACAACCCAAATAATAAACATAAATATTACAACCCAATTGAATGAATTAAAACAACCATTCCAATCATCCAAATAACATAAGGCCAAAGGCTAGGTTATGCACACTAATAACCAATGATTATATAATCCAAACATAACTAAGAATCCTCATTAAAACCCACGATT
Source organism: Flaveria linearis (assembly GCA_024085815.1). NCBI lineage: Eukaryota > Viridiplantae > Streptophyta > Magnoliopsida > Asterales > Asteraceae > Flaveria > Flaveria linearis. The sequence continues at coordinate 56,755,801 of CM044003.1, read as the reverse complement.
TTCAGCCAACATAAACTGAAAATTCAGGTTTTAAACATTGTCCAAACAATATACATATCATCATATATATCTTTCAAGGTTTAATCACAAGCATGTGTGATATAACCTTGAAAGCTTGGGGATTCAACGTGCAAGAATATTTCAGCCCTTAAAGGGGTTATAAAATCCCATAAAACAAATTTTTAAAGGATACTAACAAGCATGCTATCCACATAACCGGCTCTGATACCATTGATGGGTTTGTTAGAACACAAAATGGAAGTTTAACCCATTAAACTTTCTGAAACGCAGCAGAATAATTACTTTATAAACTTGATTATAAAGCTGAAAAACATGTTCTTATGTGACTATAATTATGTATGAAACAAACCCATATATCAGAGGATCATTTTATATGAATAAGCTGTAGGATTCTATATGCCCAAGACACATAAATATTGATGTGGTTAGTACGTTATGATCCAAGTCGGGTTATACCCAATAACAAGCTTAGCAAACACCAATTAATATTTAATTGATGATATTATCATGCAATTAAATATTTACACCAATTTAGAAAATGGGTTTTCTAAATAAGTTGCATATGAGATGGAACAATTTATTAGGATATTTTGTTCAATAATATTATTTGTAGTGTTATTTAAATTAGTTGTATAACACCAAATAATAATGAGAGTATACTACTTATACAATTAAATGGTTAATTGCATAAACTAGTTACAAGAGAAGACAATTTATATATGTGTAAATATTTGATGTTTATAAAAGAAAACCCTTTTTTTATCAAAACATTAAAACCGTCCCCTTTTGTCTTCCCTTTGAGTGGGAGACAAACATGCAAGAATCCACCAACTTATTCCCTTGGAGAAACCCACACATGCATGTTGTTGTCTACCACTACCAAGTAGTCAAATGATGCTCTCATTAAAAATAAATAGACATTCAACACAAGGAAAAATGGCTCTCACCACTCTCTCTAAATCCACGGTTTCAGCAGCTTCAGCAAGAGGGGTTTTTGAGCTGGTTTCAAGTTGTTCTTGGTGTATTCTACCTAACAAGAAGGTGTGTTTGCAAAGGGCTTGAGGTATACAAGCTTGAGGACTTCTAATCTTGAAGTCTTGGTCGTTTTTCAGCATCATTCATCCTCTATTTCTGTCGAATCTTGCTGCTGGAATAAGGTAGTTTCACAGCTCTATGTAGCTGTGATTTTATGTAGTTTTACATATGTTCATAGCTTGCTAATTCACATAAATGATCCTTTGTTCTTTGGGTTTGTTTTATACATTAATATGATCATCTAATGAACATATTTTTCAGCTTATAAACGAGTTTATAAAGTTGTAATTCCACTGTGTTTTCAGTAAGTTTAAGAGGTTAAACTATGATTTTATGTTCTAACAAACCCAACAATGGCATCAAGAGCCGGTTATGTGAATAGCTTGCTTGTTCTTATCCTTTAAAATTCATTTTAAAGGATGTTAATCAACTAATTAGGGGCTGATTTTGGTTGATTTAATAAACCCCAAGTCTTTCAAAGTTATATCTTCATGCTTATGATTAAACTTTGAAAGATAGGAATGTCAATTGGTTGATATGTTTGGTTGTTGTTTGTTTGGACAAACAAACCCTAATTTTCAATTTATGTTGGCTGAAAATTTGGGGTTTGGTGGGGTTTATTTTGTTTATTGAATAATGTTTATGATTGTTCACATGATAGTGCATAACCTAGCCTTTGGCCTTATGTTATTTGGATGATTAGAATGGTTGTTTTAATTCATTCAATTGGGTTGTATATTTATGTTTATTATTTGGGTTGTAATTATTTATTCATTTGGTTATGTAATAAATAGATTAGGTGCATTTCTTTTATTAGAAAAATGTATTAGGATATAATTTTTGTAAAAGGAAGATGCACAAGATCAAGACCCAAAGATGGACATCAAAGACATGGACCTTGAAGTATTTGGATATGGATTCAAGTGGGAGTCCATGGACACATATAACATGTCATTACAAACCCTTAAGAAAGACCTTATGACAACACTTGTGATGGCAAACAAGTGTTGTCAACTTAGTAGCTATGGTTATGCACTCATGTTTATATGTTTATGCTTGTTTGAATGTTTGTTGTTTGATTGTTTGCTTGATATTTAGACATATATTACAAACTCATTAACAAACTTAACCAGCTGAAAATTAATGGTTCTTAATCATTAAAAGTTAATAAAAGGTTATTAAAAAGGATTAATGATTTTATAATAAAAATGGGTTTTATTAAAAGAACCATAGGGTATCTTGTATTTGAAAGCATGCAAATACAAGTACATAGAGTTTTCTAAACTAGAATTATGAAACCTCTAAATATTCAAATTCCTTTTAAAATAAGTCAACACCATCCTCTTATACAACACTCGAATCATTTGAGAACTTGATGTGGGATAAAGGTCACCTAACCACATTAGAGGGAACTTATGAGTTTGAGGTGGGTTTGCCATATTTATGGGATAAAGGTCACCTAACCACTAATATTAGCAAATCCACACGTGTGTCTAAGTAGGATGACTTAATTTGGAAATCATGCATTAGGATCACCGAAGCATGACGTGCAAAGGGTGTTGATGGGATAAACATGCCAAACAAACATAAGATGTTTAACCGATCCCATACACTAGAAATTGTAATAGGTTACAATTGTCAAACGTTGACTACCTTGTTAATTTAAATTAAGGGATAAAGGTCACCTAACCGATATTTAAATGTAACATTGGATTCTAGATTTTAATTATTAATTTTCTATGAGACGTAAAGGGTATTAATGATTAAAATGTAATTTTTCAGAAATACTAACAAGAACTTTGTTAATTTTGTAGAATGACCGCAAACAACAACAACACAAACCCGACTGTCCATAACCTATCACTAAGAACAATCCTTGAAAAGGAACGTCTAAACCATAGGAACTTCATGGATTGGTACCGAAACTTGAGAATCGTTCTCAAGGAAGAAAAGAAGTCCTATGTGTTAGACGATCCCATTCTTGATCAACCCGATGAAAATGACGTTGAGGCCTTTGCCGAATGGGTCAAGTACACCGAGGACTCTGTGCAAGTCGCATGTCTCATGCTAGCAAGTATGATTCCGAATTGGCAAAAGGACTTTGAGAACCACAATGCCTATGACATGATCACCCAGTTGAAGGAAATGTTCCAACAACAATCAAGGGTGGAGCGCTTCGAAACGGTTCGAGCACTCCATGCATGTCAGATGGACGAGACCTAATCGGTGTCATCTTACGTTCTTAAGATGAAGAGCCACATTGATCGCCTCGAAAGGCTTAACTGTCGTGTGTCCAATGAGTTGGCAACGGATTTGATCCTCAACTCTCTATCCGAGAAGTTTGATAGCTTTGTTATGAACTATAACATGAATGGATGGGACAAGAGCATTGGTAAGCTTCACTCAATGCTCAAAACGGTCGAGGCGGGCATGGGTAGAAAGGTTCTACCGGTCCTTACGATCAATGAAGGAGGTAGTAGGAAGAGGCACCTCCCCGACCCTAGGGCAAGTGTTGCAAGAGGGAAGGGGCACGTCAAGGGGAAGGGAAAAGGAAAAGCAAAAGTGGAACCGCCCAAACCAAAAGAAAAGAAACAAAAGGTTGCTCAAAATGACCCGTGTTTTGAGTGTGGGGAGGTAGGCCATTAGAAACGCAATTGTCCGGTCTATCTCAAAGCATTAAGATCAAAGAGGGATGCGGGGCAAACCTCAGGTACAATTTTATGATACATGTTGAGCTAAATGTTATTTCTTCTAACACATGGGTACTAGATACCGGATGTGGAACTCATATTTGTAATTTGTTGCAGGGGTTCAAAAGAAGTGAGCATTATGCAAAACGGGAAATTCGTCTCTTCATGGGGAATGGTGCAAAGGTTCACGTGGAAGCCCAAGGAGACTACATTTTGAAGCTTCCAAGTGGTTTGGAAGTTATTTTAAAGAATGTTTTGTATGCTCCTAGCTTGACTAGGAACATTATTTCTGTTTCCCATTTAAGACAATGTGATTATGATTTCAAGTTTGTTGACAATGATATTCATGTTTCTTTCAATCATATGTTTTATTTTAAGGCTATACCTTGTAATGGTATTTATGAAGTGGTTCATGAAAACACAACATATGATAGCTCAATGTACGAAGCAACCACCAAAAAGCTCAAATTAGATTTGAGTGATTCCTATCTTTGGCATTGTCGCCTTGGTCACATAAACAAGAATCGTTTGCAAAAACTCCAAAAGAATGGTCTTTTGAAAACTAATGAAAATGATTTATTTGATGTATGCGAGTCTTGTTTACAAGGTAAAATGACAAAGGCCCCTTTTAGTGGGACTAATGAAAGGGCAAAGGATTTATTAGGAATCATACATTCGGATGTGTGTGGACCTTTTAAACCAATAACTAGGAATGGTGAAAGATACTTCATTACCTTTATCGATGACTATAGTCGTTATGGGTATGTGTACTTGTTAAGACACAAATATGAATCTTTTGAAATGTTCAAAATCTTCAAGAATGAAGTAGAAAATCAACTCAACAAAACAGTCAAGTTTCTTTGTACAGATAGAGGAGGTGAATACCTAAGTAGTGAATTTCAAGAGTATCTTAGAAGTTGTGGGATAGTCTCATAACTTACTCCACATGGAACACCACAACATAATGGTGTGTCTGAGAGGAGGAATCAGACTCTATTGGATATGGTTCGATCTATGATGGCTAGAAGTACACTACCTCTATCATTTTGGGGTTTCGCGTTGCTCTCCGCGGCCCGTATTTTAAATATGGCCCCAACCAAGAAAGTGGAAAGGACACCTTTCGAAATATGGCATGGAAGGGTTCCATCATTATCATATTTAAAAGTTTGGGGCTGTGATGCTTATCCTAAGCAATACACTCAAAACAAACTAGAAGCCCGATCCACAAAGTGTATCTTCATTGGATATCCTAGAGATTGTATTGGATATTATTTCTATGATCCGACAGAACAAAAAGTGTTTATTGCTCGAAAGGCAGAGTTCTTGGAAACTAAGTTTCTTTCGCAAGAAACTAGTGGAAGAGTAGTGGAACTTGAAGAGGTTCAAGATTCACAAGACGATACACAATTGGTTGATACTAGCAATCAACATGAGGATGTTGAGAATGATCATGTGGATGATCAAGATACACAAAACGTTCGTAAATCTGGTAGAATTAGTGTTCCTCCTGAGAGATATGGATTTTTCATGGATGGATGCTATGTGGTAGATTCGGATGAACCAACCACATACCATGAGGCAATGTCAAAACCTGATTTTGAGAAATGGCAAGAAGCCATGAACGTTGAGATGCAATCCATGTATGATAACCAAGTTTGGGAATTGGTTACACCACCTCTTAAGTCCAAGATAGTTGGAAGTAAGTGGGTTTTCAAGAAGAAAACCAATATGCATGGAAACTTGGATACCTATAAAGCTTGACTTGTAGCAAAAGGTTTCACTCAAACTCAAGGGGTTGATTATGATAAAACCTTTTCGCCTGTGGCAATGCTAAAGTCTATCAGGATATTGTTTGCTATAGTAGCATATTATGACTATGAGATTTGGCAAATGGATGTCAAAACCGCTTTTCTTAATGGATATCTTGAGGAAAATGTCCATATGAAACAGCCTGAAGGTTTTGTCGATCCAAAACATCCAAACAAGGTATGCAAGTTAAAGAAATCAATCTATGGATTGAAACAAGAATCAAGAAGTTGGAATCACCGTTTTGATGATGAAGTAAAGAAATTTGGCTTCATCAAAATGCTGATGAAGAAGCTTGTGTATATAAGAAAGCTAGTGGGAGCATTATTACTTTCCTGGTATTATATGTCGATGACATTCTACTAATTGGAAACGACATTCCAACCTTGGAAGGTGTAAAAACCTGGCTTGGAAGCTGGTTTTCCATCAAGGATCTTGGTGAGGCCACCTATATTTTGGGAATAAAGATCTATAGGGATAGATCATAGCAGTTAATAGGTTTAAACCAAAGTACATACATTGAAAAGATCTTGAAAAGGTTCAAGATGGAGAATTCTAAGAAAGGTTTGGTACCTATTCAAAAGGGGACTATATTGAGCTCATCTCAATGCCCTAGTTCAAAGGTTGAACAAAAAAGAATGAATGGAGTCCCATATGCATCTGCTATAGGATCCATCGTGTATGCAATGATATGTACTAGGTCGGACGTGTCATGTGCTCTAAGCATGACCAGTAGATATCAACAGAATCCTGGTAATAGTCATTGGATGGCTGTTAAGAGTATTTTGAAATACCTTAGTAACACTAAGGATATATTCTTAATATATGGATCTAGTGAGGAGGAGCTCGTTGTAAAGGGTTACACGGATGCGTGTTTCCAAACTGATCGAGATGATTCTCGATCACAGTCGGGATATGTCTTCATTATGAATGGAGGAGCAGTCTCTTGGAAGAGCTCAAAGCAAGATGTAGTGGCACTATCTACAATAGAATCAGAATACATCGCCGCTTCATTGGCAGCTCATGAAGCTACGTGGCTTAGGAAGTTCATTACTGATCTAGGGGTTGTTGCTACCATTCAAGACCCCCTAGAGATCTTTTGTCACAACGAAGGTGCTATTGCTCAAATCAAGGAACCTCGTGCTCATCAAAAGACTCGGCACATTGAACGGAGATTCAACTACATTAGGGATGAAGTTGAAAAGGGGAAGATATGTATTCGCAAAGTTCATACCGATCAAAATATTGCGGATCCATTCACGAAGCTCCTAGATAGGTCAAAGCATGAAAATAACATTTGTGCCTTAGGACTTCGATATTCTAGTGATTGGACTTGATCAAATTTAGTATTTGAATACGTGGAACTCTTTATTATTAAGTAAAATTATTTGGTTATAATGTTTCAATTAATGTTCCAATTTAGCATGTTTAATCCATGAGTAAATTATTTACTCTAAATGTCCGTAGTCGTTCATACTTGTGGGAACAAGTGTGAGGGTAAGATTATTATGAACTTGGATTGGTTGATATTCATAAGGATGAATATAGAGCAATGGGTTGCTACCAAGGTTCATAGATATTTGTGGGATACAAATATTGGACGAACCCGCATCTCAAATCTTACTACATGGAAACTTATCGATTGATCATAAGTAAATTTGAGTAAAGGCGAATATCATTTGGTATCCTCCGACCTGAGATACATATTGGGTTTTGATATTCACCAAGTATTATACCTTGAGCTAATTTTTCACTGTCCTGAAATAGTGGACAGTACATAAGGGTATGTTCAGGTATAACACGAGGTGTTTGTGAGAAACATATGTAGTCAAGATGGAATTTGTTCCTCTTATTCATTGAGAGTTAGATGCCTAAGGCCTGATTAAGTTAAATCAACAAGGAATGATCATTCTGTGTCCTTGGATTTCACATGACATCTGTAACAAAAAGATAGATGATTGATTCACCTAAATCATTTCAAGTAGGGTACTTGAATGGGATGATGTTATTGAATGGCTACAAGTCATGCGTATTAAGGGTAGTAAACCGTTGTTAGGCGGTATTTACTACTTGCATCAATCTTCTATGAATCTTGGGCAAGTGGGAGATTGTAGGATTCTATATGCCCAAGACACATAGAATATTGATGTGGTTAGTACGTTATGATCTAAGTCGGGTTATACCCAATAACAAGCTTAGCAAACACCAATTAATATTTAATTGATGATATGATCATGCAATTAAATATTTACACCATATTTAGAAAATGGGTTTTCTAAATAAGTTACATATGAGATGGAACAATTTATTAGGATATTTTGTTCAATAATATTATTTGTAGTGTTATTTAAATCAGTTTTATAACACCAAAGAATAATGAGAGTATACTACTTATATAATTAAATGGTTAATTGCATAAACTAGTTACAAGAGAAGACGATTTATGTGTGTGTAAATATTTGATGTTTATAAAAGAAAACCCTTTTTTTTCAAAACATCAAACCGTCCCTTTTTGTCTTCCCTTTGAGTGGGAGACAAACATGCAAGAATCCACCAACTTATTCTCTTGGAGAAACCCACACATGCATGTTGTTGTCTACCACTACCAAGTAGTCAAATAATGCTCTCATTCAAAAATAAATAGACATGCAACATAAGGAAAAATGGCTCTCACCACTCTCTCTAAATCCACGGTTTCAGCAGCTTCAGCAAGAGGGGTTTTTGAGCTGGTTTCAAGTTGTTCTTGGTGTATTCTACCTAACAAGAAGGTGTGTTTGCAAAGGGCTTGGGGTATACAAGCTTGTGGACTTCTAATCTTGAAGTCTTGGTTGTTTTTCAGCATCATTCATCCTCTATTTCTGTCGAATCTTGCTGCTGGAATAAGGTAGTTTCACAGCTCTATGTAGCTGTGATTTTATGTAGTTTTACATATGTTCATAGCTTGCTAATTCACATAAATGATCCTTTGTTCTTTGGGTTTGTTTTATACATTAATATGATCATCTAATGAACATATTTTTTAGCTTATAAACGAGTTTATAAAGTTTTAATTCTGCTGCGTTTTCAGTAAGTTTAAGAGGTTAAACTATGATTTTATGTTCTAACAAACCCAACATAAGCATGCTATGTATGCATAAATCAACATCATATGACAGCCATAAAGGGCTGCCATAATCTACCTTACTGCAGCTCAAAAACCGTGGATAAAAGGAATTAGATGAAGATGATGATGATGTCGAATATGCAGCCAAGACTCCAAGAAGAGGAGCCCTCAAGCCTGTATACCCCAAGCCTCCTTACAAACACCTCTTGTTAGGGAGATTCAACACCAAAATACAACACAAAACTCCAAAAACCCTTTCTTCTTGCTTCTTGTTTTCGTAACTTTAGAGAGAAAGAGAGAGTGTTTTTTGTCTTGTTTTTTCATGTATTGCATGATGAGAAGAAGAACATCTTGGACTAGTTAGTGGAGCTAGACAAGTATGCATGTGTGTGTGTTTCCCACTAATGAAAAAGCAACCAAAAATTAAGGGGGGTGGCCAAATGGGTTTTATAAAAAAATCTCCCTTTTATAAAATTAACACACACATATATTATCTAGTCTTGTAACTAGTTTATGCAATTAACCATTTAATTGTATAAGTAGTATACTCTCATTATTATTTGGTGTTATACAAAACACTTTAAATAATATTATTGAACAAAATATACTAATAAGTTGTTCTTTCTCATATGCAACTTATTTAGAAAACCCATTTTCTAGATTGGTGTAAATATTTAATTGCATGATCATATCATCAATTAAATATTAATTTGTGTTTACTAAGCTTGTTATTGGGTATAACCCGACTTGGATCATAACGTACTAACCGCATCAATATTCTACATGTCTTAGGCATATAGAATCCTACAAGTACCAATTCTTACTCGGTCCTAACAAGTGGTATCAGAGCTTTGGCTGTCGATTCTACGTGGATTCAATCTTGTTTTTGCAAAAGTCAACGTTTTTCAATCAAAGATCCGCTTCGTTTGCATTAAAAATTCGATTTTACAAGTGGATGTGTTCAAACGTTCGTATTTTTCAAGTTCTAGCCGACTAGGGTTTTCAAAATCGTGTTTTTAGTCGAATCGAGTGAAAATTTTGAAAAAATTTCGATGTCAGACGTCTCAGTCGCACGATCGATCCAATCGCACGATTGGTCCAATCGTCTGCTCATTCGCACGTTTAGGTTCATTCATTCGGTTCAGCTCAGTCGTATCTTTCATCCGTACGACTGAACTTATACGCATAGGTTCATACGCACGATTGACCTCAATCGCACGTGTGAACTCAGTCGCACACTTCAATCGTCTGGTTGACTTCAATCGCGCGGTTGAGTCCGCATTCCTCAGTCACATCACTCAGTTAGTTTGTCAAATTTTCAGACTAAGTCAACATGGACGAACAACACTTTGCTTTCTCAGCCAGGAAGGACTCCAGAATTCAGAATCTCCTGCTTTTGGAAAATGAGATCGGAAATCACAACAAACCACCAAAGCTTCTGTCACTTGACGAATATCCTCAATGGAAGCAACGGTTTGAAATTCATTTAAATGGAGTGGACACCAACTTATGGAGCACAATTAAGACTGGCTACACTATGCCAGTTGGAGCTGACGGTATTCCACTGACTCTAAGTGGTTTGAAAGAGGCGCAAAAGGTTGCATACAATGTTGAGAAGAAGGCCTATGCATTGTTGACACAGTCCATCCCCAAAGATATTTTCCATCAGTTCTCAGAGCACAAGTAGTGCAAGAAGTTATGGAAGGCTCTAGAGAAGCAATATGAAGGAAATGCAACGCTTAAACTAAAGGCTAAAGCTTTGAGGAAGGAATTTGATAACTTCTCGTCAATCGGAAATGAGAGTTTGGATGAAATTATCGATCGCTTCTATCATTTGATGAGTGAACTGCAGACTCATGGGGTTAAGACGTCTATGGAACATAAGGTGTCGAGTTTGGCTGATGGGTTACCTGATAAGTGGGATTCATTCATTTCCATTTTAAGACATAATACAGTGCTGGAAACGTTGGATATAAATGACTTTATTCTGAAATTGAGAGAGGAAAAGCTACGACATAAGTACAAGTCTAAAAAAGGAACCTACACTCAGAATCCTTCTCTATACAATGTGACTCCTACTACTGCATCTTCTAGTGCACCCTTGCAGACTGCTTTCATGTCTAACACATCTGCAAACATTCAAAGTGCATCTTCAGATGGTGAGTCAAGTGTTTCATCAAGTGTTCAACACAGTTTTGCAGAAGCTCAACCGACGAAGTTAACGACAGAGAATCTGGGCAACGTAACTGTGGAAGTTGCTAATTAGCATATGGATTTACTTGCTGCTGTGGTCCATTCGTATGATGGGTTAGTAGCAGGGAAGATTGGTAACTGTCACTCCGCCGATGAAGATTATGAGCAAGTGGATGAAACTTAGCTAGAGCGGATAGATATCATGTGGGCTCTCGCTAGTGATGTGCGTAGAGCAAAAAAGTTTGTTAAGAAGACGGGACAGAACCTGGTAGCTACAAAGGATACAACTTTTGGATTTGACAAGTCAAAAGTCACCTGTTTCAACTATGGTGAGAAAGGCCATTTCAAGATAGAATGTGTCAAACCTAAGAAGACAGGAAATGGCAACCCGTTTTCTTCAACCAACAGGCAGGATAAGGACAAAAAGATAGCTTCAACCAGCCATGACTCTAAAGCTATGGTATCACAGGGTGATGAAGGACAAGACTGATCCTTCCGTTTCTTATCTGATGGTGAAGCTAACATTGCATTGGTTGATGATCTGAATGACGACTCAGTGAGTGAGGGGGAGAACTAGGCTGAGTTTGATACTGCTGATGTGAATGAGACTATGGCTGCTGTTGATCACCTGGTGGAGGATGAATTGAATGCAGGATCTGCAACACACCAAGAACCCCAGGCTGCTTTCATGGCCGACACCACTACATATGCGCAGGTAGAATCGAAAGAATCTCTCTTTCATAAACATGCTTGTGTTGATTGTAATAAATTTAGAGAAAGCATAGATTTAAAATTTGCTAGATTGTTAGATCATAATGATAATTTGGTAAAAGACTTAAAACCGTGCACTGAGGCTAATCGGGTGTTAAAACTAAATGAGAGCAGTTATAAAGAGAAAATCAAAGTTTTAAAAAAACAACTAAGGGAAACCGAAGTTGTAGCATTTAACCAAGATAATGACATAAAGTTCTACATAAAGACAATTGAGGAAACTAAAAAGGAATGAGCTGTTTTACAAGTTGAAAATAAGTCCTTAAAGCAAAAACTACATAGTTTAGCTAGTTCCTCTCACATCTTGCAAAACTTGGTTAAAGAAAGAAACAATGGGAAGGGCTGGGTTATAAAGTTGTGCCCCCCCCATGAGATCCTTCTAAACACCAAACAAAGACCTGTTAACAATAACCCCATCAAGGACCATGTGGTGACAGTGATCCGGACACTGCAGTTAAACCTGCACCTCCGGTTGCTGATCAGAAGGGTTCAACATCGGGCACAAAGGATAAAATCATCATTAAGGACTAGGTGGAAGAGGATGATAACGTACCTCTTGGGTTGGGTTCACAATATGCTGTTACACGACCGAAGACTTCAAAACATACTCAGTCTAAATCGGTTAAGCAAGATCTCAACCATTTGAAAAGACAAAGTAATCATGACGTTAAACAAATCAAATTTGTCAAAGAAGGTGAAAAAACAAAGGTTGAGACCAAGAGGACCAATCCTGAAATGTACTCCCCACCCTACAAAAGATCTCCTAGTCCTGTTGAGAGGAGATCATGTTATAACTGTGGACAAAGAGGAAACATTTCTTCATGCGGTCCTCGCTATCAGACACCTAGACATAAAATTGAACTGGTTCAAGAAGTTAAACCTACTTTTTCAAAACAGAGGTCTAAAACACCTGCTAGGTCTTACACCCCTTCCCAACACCAAAGAAAACACAGACAAGCCACAGGAAAGTCTGTTATGCCTGAGGCAAAACCAATTTTTGAAAGTAGACCTAAAGTTCAAACTGTTAGTCAGTCATTGGTTTACCACAAACAAGCCTTTCACAAGGATGGTCTGTGGAAAGCTAAAACATCTGATGTGTCTGATAGTGGTGATAAGTAGAAGAATGAGGTTTCTCCAACTCTAAATGGACAGTGGGTGGAGTTTCTGATGTGCGATGCCTCTAGGAAAGCCAAGCCAGTTAAGGCTTAGGTCCCCCTCCTTAACTAATCCTTTTCTGTTTATGTGCAGGTTGTCCGCTACAGTGCTTCTACCAACATATGGATTATTGATAGCGGGGCATCCAGGCACATGACTAGAAATCATTCTCTCCTTTTCGATGTAAAACAAATTAAAAGGGGACATGTTTCCTTTGCTGGTAACAAAGGTGGGTACATCACAGCTCAAGGAGAAGTAGGTAATGGGAAGGTAAAATTTGATAAGGTTAATTATCTTCAGCAGTTAAAGAATAATTTACTTTCAGTTTCTCAGATATGTGACAAGGGCTTTAAGATTATGTTTGACAATAGAAAATGTTACATTCTAAAGAAGGAAATGGATATTCCTGAGGAGCAGGTACTAATGTCAGCTTCAAGGTATAATGCTTTGTACGTCTTAGACATGTCTAAAGCTTCTACAACTGAGTCCACTGCTCAGTGCTTCTTATCAATGGCAACGAAGAAGGAGTCCATTTCATGGCACAGGAGAATGGGACACATAAATCCTCAGAAGATGAATCATTTGATTCAGAACAACTTAGTTGAGGGAGTAACTATTAAGAACTTCCAACTTCCGGATTTTTATGTCTCATGCAAGAAAGGAAAGCAGACCAGGAAATCTCACAAGTCCAAGAACGTCAATTCTATTGAGATGCCCCTAGAGCTTTTGCATATGGACCTGTTTGGTCCTGTCAGCACAAGGAGTATAGCAGGAGACTGGTACTGCTTCGTAGTCACTGATGACTACTCGAGGTTTTCATGGGTGATGTTTCTGAAAGCTAAGTCAAAGACATTTGAATCATTCAAAGTGCTCGTAACCACACTGGAATCTCTGTACAAAATGAAGGTAAGGAAGGTTCGTTTAGACAATGGGACTGAATTCAAGAATCAGTGGATGGATGCTTTATGCAAAGAAAATGCTGCATACACACCACAGATGAATGGAGTTGCTGAACGGAAGAATAAGAGCTTGATAGAAACTGCAAGGATGATGTTGGTAGATTCAAAGCTGTTAGTACAATTCTAGAATGAAGTAGTTGCCAATGCATGCTACACTCTTAACCGTGTCAAGCGACATGGTAAGACTTGCTATGAGTTGCTTCAGAAACGCAAAACAAATTTGAGTTATCTGGAACCATTCGGGGCTCCATGCATGCTACTGATGAAAACTCCGGAGGGCAAGTTCAGTGAGAAAGCGAATGAAGGCATCTTTGTCGGATACAGCATACCTGACAAATGAGTCTATAACAATTCTACAGGTCAGGTAGAAGTGTGGTGCAACGTAGATGTGTAAAGACATACCACCCCCCCTGCTGGGAAAGGTCCATCTCCATTCTTCTATTAAGATGTATTTTTCAAATCCTTCAACCTTCCTCCAGCATGTTCAGATGATGAGATTGCTGCACAAATGATGTACGATGTCCTAAACGCTCCAAATCTGGATTTCAGCAATACAGTACCAACTACTGGTGCTTCTACCACTTCAGAAACTGCTCAGAACATTAGTGATGTCTTATCAGATGATTAAGAACTAGTTGCAATAGGTATTGAGAATAATGTCAATCAAGCTGGCAGTTCAACAAATGCTGAGAACGCATCAGGGAACCCGGATGCTGAACCTGTAGTCACAAACATGGATACTGAAGTGGTCGTTCCTACGAAACCTGTGACAAGGATTAGTGTGAATATCCCCAGGAATCCATCATTAGGGAACTCCACTCCGGGTTTCAGAAGAGAAATCAGCTATACTCTGCTGATTTTGCTGCTATTATGGAAAAGGGTTATGTGAATGATGGCGCTTTCAAATGTTTTGTTTCTCAAGTCGAGCCCAAACACGTAAGTGATGCCCTAAAGGACGAGGCCTGGGTAAATGCTATGTAGGAAGAGCTGCTACAGTTCAAGAAGCTTGGGGTGTGGACGCTCGTGGATAGGCCTAAAGGAGTTACGGTGATTGGCACCAAATGGGTGTTGCATTGCAAGAAGGGCGATCAAGGTGTAGTAATCAGAAACAAGGCAAGATTGGTTGTTCAAGGATTCAGACAAGTCAAGGGAGTCGACTACAATGAAGTGTTTGCACCAGTGGCAAGGATAGAAGCTATTCGCATTTTTTGGCCTATGCATCCTACATGAAGATCAAAGTTTATCAACTGGATGTTAAAAGTGCACTCCTTCATGGGGAAATCCGTGAAGAAGTCTACGTCAGTCAACCAGGATTTGAGGATCCTTACCATCAGGACAGAGTCTACAAGCTAGACAAGGCTCTGTACGGGTTATACCAAGCTCCTCGAGCTTGGTATGAGAAGTTCTCCACCCACCTGTTAAAACATGGTTTTTATAGGGGTCTGATTGACTGCACGTTGTTTATCATAGAGAAAGATGGAGATTACTAATGGTGCAGATTTACGTGGATGACATAATCTTTGGTTCTCAAAATGAAGAATTATGTAAAGAATTCGAATCTATGATGAAGGCAAAATTTAAAATGAGTGCAATGGGAGAGATGAAGTTCTTCCTAGGTTTACAGGTGGATTAGACACCTACCGGTATTTTTCTGCATCAGACTAAGTATGTTGGAGACATTCTAAGTCCATATGATATGGAAAATGTCACTGCTGGCGGTACCCCACTTGCCACAAACCATGATGTGGCACCAAATGATAATGAGGATTTGGTGGATGCCACTATGTATCCTGGGATGATCGGATCTCTCATGTATCTCACTGCCTCGCATCCAGATATCATGTACGCCACATGTCTATGCTCCAGATATCAAGCCAAACCAAAAGTAAATCATCTGATCGGGGTGAAAAGGATTTTTCATTATCTGAAGCGTACTCCAACACTAGGGTTGTGGTATCCTCATGATGATGACTTTGAGCTAACTGCTTATTGTGATTCAGACAATGATGGCCGCAAGATGAACTTCAAGTCAACATCAGTAGGGTGTCAGTACGTTGGAAGGCGTTTAGTCACCTGGCAATGCAAGAAGCAGACATTTGTTGCTCTGTCAACATGTGAAGCTAAATATGTTGCTGCTGCAAGTTGCTGTTCATAAATCATCTGGATACAATAGCAAAATACGGGACTACCATTTGTAATTTTCAAACACTCCTATCTTCGTTGATAATTCTGCTGCCATAGCTGTAACTAAAAATCCTGTTCAACACCCTATGACTAAACACATTGGCATAAAATGTCATTTCATACGTGATTGCTATAAAAACAATTAATTGATGTGATAAAAATAAACACGGATTTTCAACGCACCGACCTCTATACTAAACCGTTTGATAAACCCAAATTTTTCTATCTGTTGGAGGTCAATGGTGTGAAAAAAAGAAGATGTGATTCCAGAGGAATCAAGTGCTAAGTCTGACCATGTCTAGCTTTTAATTTTGTTTTTACTGTTTCTGTTTATTTCTTGCTTTAGAAAATTTAAAAAAACCAAAAACATTTTCGGTTTTTAAAATTTTAGGGGGAGAGTTAGTTAGTTTGTTACTTACATAAAAAAAGGGGGAGGGTAGATAAGCTAAAAAGGCAAAAACAACAAATTTAAGAATGTGATTCAACACTATGGAAAGTGATGGTACACAGGCGTCATGTTACTTAGAACACCAAAAAGATTTTCCATTTTTGCAATGTTTAATTTAAATCACAGAAAATCATAAGTCTGACAACTCCAAGTCTAACATATTGGAAAAATGATAGTACGCTTATCTATTACTGTAATTACACGGACAAAGTAGATCTAGGGAGGTGCTAGTCCATTATACGATGTGTCGGTAGGTTCAACACAAAGACTAGTAGACATTATTGGTGATTCACTTAAACCTAATTCAATCAACAAGTTATGGGTTCCCATGGTATCCCTGGTTTGCACAGTCAATCAATTTCCAATAAGGGGTGAGGAGCAATTGAATGCCACAAATGTGTGCTAAGACCAAAAAAAAAACAGAGCAAAAGATGACAAAAGTCACTGCTGAAATATATATTATAGTATATTGCTCTAAGTAGAAGATAGGTCTTGCGCCTCTCTGCTGTGCGATGGCCTGACCTGAGGCTTAGCATAACCTATTCGTTCTAAGAATTCACTGTTGTTTGCGTCTCTCTATTGTGCAATGGCATTGACCTGAGGACTTGCATCTCTTTGAAAGCTCTTAGAACCAAAATCTTCTTAACCACTGGACCGCTCAAAAATCTCCTAAGGAAGATTGATTACCATATACTAGTGGGACCCACAAACACTTGTTGGTCAAATCCACTTAATTATCACTGATGTGTGTCAAAAATCTGTGTATGGACTTAAGTGGACAAGTATACCGATAATCATCGTGACTGCACCACCTGATGTTCAAAATCAATGTGTGTTACATAACAGACCAAGCATGATTTCCAGTTGTCACTTAGAAGTCTTAGATGAATGAGAAACTGTGATCTGTAAGTATGTGGTTTCCTTTTCAATATATCAACAAAAAGTTCCAAAAAATTACATTTATGCCTGTCTGATTCCATATATCTGTCTTAGAAATGAAGTTAATGCTAATAGACTGTTCTGCCCAGGGGGAGAATCATTTTAAAGTGAATATTAAAATGTCTTCAACTCTACCCAAACAAAATCACAAAAATATGTTTATTTCAGTAATTTAGTTAAGAGTTTCTAGTTTTCAAGTGTTTCTGTTTATAGTGTGCTAGTGTCGGATAGTGCAACAAGATGTATCTATGTGAATGTCACAAAAGGAACTGAACATTAATCTTGAATCACCTGTTTCTGAAGTAAATTAAAAGGATCACGTCTGAGGTGATCATTAGGTTTTGTTCTTAAAATAATCACGTCTGAGGTGATTCAATTAAAAGGATCACGTATGAGGTGATCAGGTGGATAAATGGATCACGTATGAGGTGATCAAAGGTTCTTTAAGTTAAAATGGATCACGTATGAGGTGTCAAATGGTCATAAAGTCAAAATTCATAAGTATGAGCCATTCGCACGACTGGACCATAAGTATGGACCAGTCGTACGATTGGACCATAAGTATGAACACAATCGCACGATTAGAAGTGACCAACTGTGACAGTCGCATGAATGACCCTCAATCGCACGATTGGAGGTTACCAACTGTGACAGTCGCACGAATGACCCTTAATCGCACTATTGGAGGTGACGGAATGGGCAAGTCGCACGACTAACCCTCAGTCGCACGAATCAATCATGCGACTAGGTTCAATCGCATGACTGGAGGAAACCCTAGTATAAATAGAGGGGGAGTCAGTCGCAGTTGTTCATTCACTCCAATCGCCCTCTCAAACGCACGACCTAAACTCACTCTGCCAAAATTTCGTTTGATCACTATAGACCTTTGTGTGACTTATTCTGATGATTTATATTGACTCTATAGGTATTGGGTGATGATGTTCAACCTCAAAGATCAGTAATACACGTCCAAATGATCGAACTTAAAATCTAAATAGAACCGAGACTTAGTTTGACAAATAAACCATGAAAACTATTTTGATCAAATAAAAGTTATTAGGAGTTTAGTCGGATATGTGTGAACTTAATGAGCCAAGCCACAACGTCTAACATCATGTTTTGCTCAAAATTTGAATTTGAATGGAAAAATAGTCTGTCATGCGAATGGACACCCTGATGAACTTCAATCGCACGACTGAGCTATGCGAATGGCTCAATCGCACGATAAAGATGGACGAATCGCTCAATCACATGATTGAACCATACGTATGAGTTTAGTCACACGACTGAGGTAACCGCATGAGAGAACATACGTCTAAGCCCAGTCGCATGACTCAGTCGTACGTATGAGCTCATTCGCACGACTAGATCTCAGTCGCACAGTCTATTCACACGACTAGATATCAGTCGCATAGTTCATTCGCACGACTGAACAAAAGTTTTGAAGTTCATTGAATCAAACTGTTACTCATTGACACTTACTAACGTTTATTTACTTTGTGTCACAGATGGCGAGTCGTTGGACGATGAGCACAAAACATAACAGTTGTGCTCATCTTGATCTGTCATCATGCAACGCAGCTGAGTTCTTCGGTATCATCACTTTTCTTCGAAGATCGAGGATCTTCCATGTAATCTCTATACCGTGCACACCTTACCGATCAGTTCAGCATGTTTTCTGGGAAAGCGCTGTAATAGACAGGTCCTTCGAGCCCCATCGTATCAGGAGCTCCATCTTTGGGGAGGCTATAGAGATCACAGAGGAGGATCTCAGGACTGTTTTAGAGTTCGGAGATGATGCTGACTGCCCCACACGATTGCATCCCCTTACTGTTCAAGGATGTTTCCTAAGGGCTAAGTACTTGGGGGACATCAATGCAGGTGTGCTCAACAAGAGCAACCTGTGCCCCCAACTCAAGTACTTAGCCCACGTACTGTTGAGATGCATCGCCTCACAGAAGGGAGGCTTTGACGAGTTATCTGATCAGATGCAGAACGCCTACGTGGCGTTGGTGCTGAATCACCCGTTCAGCTTTTCAAGGATGATCTTCACCTATCTGGTGGAGAACATTGAGGCGAAGGGCAAAGAGAGCTTCTTAATGTACCCACGCTTTATGAAGATGATTATCGATCCGAAACTCCCTTCGCTACCCAAGGAGAACGAGGACACCGTGGTCCTAGAGGTGATGGATGATACCACCCTCGGACGGATTAAGGTGTACCGGCGCAAGCAGGTAAAGCCCCCGGTAAGGTGACTGTTCGGGCATTTGGCCCGGGAGGATTATGTGGCACCAGCTAGGTGAAAATGGCACCACGATGACAGCGATTCGGATACCGAGCAGATTGTGCTCCCTGTTGAAGACTCAGATGATGATGACAGTGGTGATGGTGGAGATATCGGCCCCTCTCAAACTCGGGCCACTCCTGCTGATGTTACATCTCCACCATCTACCCAAGGAGGTATAGAGACTGCTGGATTCCATCAGGAGTTTCAGCCTGATGAGGAGGAGGAGTCAGACGAAGAACCTCTGGTACGAACAGTGGGAAGCTGGGTCGTAGCCACTGAGAGAGGCGTGAGGACGATTGGTGGACGCCAGGGTGAGTCTGGGGAGGCTACTTCTGATCAATCTTACGCCCCAGACCAACCCAACAGCCAAGGGGGAGCCTTCGTGTAAAAGGGGACACGGAAGAAGAGGATGGCTCAGCCCTATGGCAAGAAGGGGAAGAGGTCGAGGTTCATGTTGATTACCACCACCTCTACTACTACAGCCAGCACCTCTACCACCACACCACCCACCACTACTACCACACCACTCACTACTACTACCACACCTCCACCTTCCACTGCTACACCCCATACTTCTCCACCCATTCATTCACCACCACCCATATTCACCGTAGCCACCACAACCACCACCAGCCACCAAGCAGGATATTCCCTACTGGATCATCCCTTCCTCCCATTGGAGTGGAGGAATAGTTGTCGGTAGTAAATCGTATGGTGCTGAAGCTGTTGGCTGCTAATGAGGAGAAGACTGCGCAGATACGTCGACTTGAGGAGCTCAATGCTACCCAAGCCCAGGAGATCTCACAGCAAGCCCAACAGATTGCCTAACTCCAAGACCATAAGGTGGAATCAGCAAAGAAGCTAGAGGAGTTGGAGGCTACCAATAAGACCATCATGCTCAAGATAAAAGGATCTAAGGATGAGCCTCTTAAGATCGGTGAAGGAGATGATGATGATGATGATGGAGAAGATGATGAGAGTGATGATAATGAGGGTAGTGGTGATGGAGAAACAAGAGAAAGGAGGGAAGATGATGATGACGAAGAAGGAGATGCAGCTGCATCTGCCTCAGCTCCGGGTCAAGAGCGAAGAATGAAGAGAAAACAAGACCAAGGAGCATCATCGTCTGCTGCACCTACTTCCCCGACTGCAGAAGATCCCAACATGATTCAGGACAAAAGTAATGTTTAGATGTCTATGTATTTTTGAAAGCTTTGTACTTGAATCTTGTATTAATGTTATGTAAATTAATGTTTATATTTCATTATCAAATGTTTGATTGTCTAGACCACTTACTAACTATTAATGTGTTTACATGTTTAATTCAAGCAGATCAAACATCTCAGCAAGATGAATATGATGTTGCTACCCTACAGCAAATCAAGTCTCAATTAACAATGATACTTGATTTGTAAGGGTTTTTCAGGAGGTCCGTGAGTTATACTCCCGAAGAAGGAGAAATAATTCATGACCTTACTGACGAGCAACTTGCTAAGATGTTCCGACTGAACCCGGATGAGATTGTCAAAGACGCTCCAACTGTTGATGTGGCTAGTGATTATGAGCTTAACGATGTAGATGAAATAGAGATCGAGGACGTCGCAACCCAGTATTATCCAGAGTACACTGACCGAGAGGGAAATGTGGTTCCCAATTTGGGTAGTACTCTCGGCGGTGATACATTGGAGAAGCTGAATCAGATGGAAAAGGAGGCAGAGACATCAACAAGCCAAGCCCAAGCCTCAGACACCGATGTGGACATCAAAAAGGCTGAATGGGCGGCTTGTTTTGCAGAGATCCGAGCCCAGCACACTGCACCAAAGCCAAGTACCTACACCAAGCTCTACAAAGTGAAGAAGCATCTCAAGGTGTCAGGCAAGATCATAGTGTGGGCATACTTTGAGGATCTAAGTGTTTATGCAATGAAGAGGGAGACGGGAATAGAGTACTTTAGATTTCCACATGATCTAAAGACTCTTCCACATTTTGAGCTCAACCAGCTGACACACCTAAAGCTGCTATATGCCAACCCAAAGAAGATGTCAGGCTAGTTTGAGGCTTCGTTGAAAAGAGAGTACCGCACCAGGTGGGTTAACTTCAGGACTCAACAACCGACGAGGTATATCAAAAGGTCTGAAGTTAATCCCATTACTGGAAGGCCGACAATTATCTTGAAATGGCAAGCTCCACGCACGATGTCTCGTATATCTATGAGGGAGATGCCACAAGACTTTACACCCTATTTTAAATGGTGGTACTATGACTGGCGTACTAGAGAAGCCGTCATTGTGTTCTATAGAAAGGGGACTTTGGAGACAATAAGGGTGTTCGACCCAATATGGCTCACAAACTTGTCAGCAGCTGATGTATATACTTTGTACAAGTGGCCACTGTTTTTTGATACGCAGGATATCGTGCAAGCACTTTAGTTTCAACAAGTTATACGTTTATGCTTTGCATTTGATATTCATGTTGGGGTTTCAAAGGAAGAAAGATTTAAGAGATATAAAGAGTTTGCTAAGGAAGTCAAAGAATAGGTAGAACTAGGTCCAAGGGGGAGTTTGCTGGTACACATGTCCCTAGTTCTAGTTCTAATGTACTTAAATGTTTATTGACTTTCATTTTGTTACACTGATGTAATCATTTGATATATGTAATGAAAAACTCTTGAATGAATGAATATGTGTTATTAAATGTCTTGAATCTTTATATTAATGTTTATTACATGCATATTGAACTAACTATATAGGTTTGTGAATTATATGAAGTTCTCATGCGAATGGGCCATGCTAATAGACCATACGCATGAACACTTCATGCTAATGGACCAGTCGCACGACTGAACCAGGAGACTGGATTAGTCGCACGATTGTAACATGAGACTGACTACGTCGCACGACTGGACCTTCAGTCGTGCGGATGGATCAACCGCATGCTTCAGTCGCACGACTGAACCATGCTGATGGTTCAGTCGCACGAATGAAGACTCCAAACCTATAAATACCACTTAATTCGTGGAAAAACGTAACACTTCGAGAATTCACAACCCTAGCCATCCCAGAACGTCCAAGTCGTCCCTTCCAACTTCATAGAGCATTCCTGATCATTGCTAATCAATTTTTAATGTTTTCTAATCGTTAGTTTTGATCAGATAAACGTTCTCCCTGATTGGATCGCCAATCAAATAGGATTCTGCACTATTTGATCTGGTTTCACGTAGGTTCGGTTAGTACCAATTCGTACTCGGTCCTAACACCAAGTCATCAAGTTTCTTGTTCTTATTAATTAACTGTAAGATTATTGTTTACTTCGCTTTCTAACTGAACCTATCAAGCCTATCCCACACAATACTATAAACCTCCTTCCCATGCTCCATGCTTGTCATTTTATTCTTCAAAAGAAAACAAGAAGAATATTTAATGTATATTCTCCCCGAAAATTTCTACGAATTAAGCAAGATGTAGAAATTTCTTATTTAATATTTAATATATATATATACATATATATATACATATATATATATATATATATATATATATATATATATATTTTTTTTTTCTTTTTTTAATATGTGAAAGAAATAAAATAAAATAAAATAAATAAACTAAATAATAAAAAATATGTATGTCAAATATATTTAAAGAAAATGGGTTTAAAATTATATTAGACCTAACATAGAGATCAATCCACAAAAACGAAGTTTATCAAACGTTTTAGTGAAAAGATCTGCTTTTTGATTTTTATTGTCAATGGGAATAATATCAATAAAACCTTTTTCTTGAGCATCACAAATTGCATGAATTCGTGTCTCAATGTGCTTGGTGCCGGAATGATGAATAGGATTCTTGGCAATGCCAATAGCTGCTTCGTTGTCACAGAACAATGGTGTATGGAGAAAGTTGATCCCGTAGTCAATCATCTGATGTTGTATCCAGAGCACTTGAGAGCAACAACTTGAAGCAACAATGTATTCTGCTTCCCCTGTAGAAAGAGAGATAGTGGTTTGTTTCTTGCTCTGCCATGATACCAGACAATTTCCTAAGTATTGACATCCTTCGGTAACCGACTTTCTGTTCAACCTACAGCCATTGGAATCACTATCAGAATAAGCATGTAAGTCAAAATTCCCACCATAAGGATACCAAAGCCCTATACGAGAAGAGCCTTTAAGATAACGAAAGATTTGTTTTACAGCCTTTTCGTGAGACTCTTTCGGGGCAGATTGGTATCGAGCACAATATCCTACAACAAAGTTTATATCAAGATGACTTGCTATAAGATACATAAGGGAATCGATCATTGATCTGTAGAGATGAGGATCAATAGATTTCCCATTCTCGTCAGGAGTAAGGCAAGTTTGAGCAGTGAAAGGAGTGAGTTCAGGAGAAGCATCATCCATCTTGAATTTCTTCAGAATCTCTTTAATATGTAACAGCTCGAGGGGATTAGATATGCTATTTTCAATTTTTGGTTTATGTGGTTTCTTATGTTGTTTTCCCTTGGCACACGCCATGCATTTTTCAATCACTGAGAAGTCCTTTAAAGGTAATCCCGTAACAAGATTGTTTTTAACTAATTTGTTTATATTTTTGAAATTAACGTGGCCCAATCTTCGATGCCATAGGAAAGACTCAGAAGTGGAAGCTTTGTACAAAAGGCATGTGACGGTAGACGTTGACTCCCTTGAACCCATGTCAAGAAGATATGTGTCATTCTTTCTTGGAGCCCGCATTAACACCATCTCTTCTGGAATATCAATCTTTGATTTCAGAAAAAGACATTCACTGGATTTGAGCAAGACTAGAGTGTCTTTATCACAAATCTGAGAGACACACAACAGATTAAAAGCAAGTTCAGGGACATAATTAACTTTCTCTAGAGTAAGGAAGCCATTGGAAACCTCCCCTTGGCCAACCATTTTCCCCCCTTTCTTGTCGCCGGCAAATGTGACATAACCTCCATTGATTATTCGATAATTGGTCAATAGGTCTTTTAGCCCCGTCATGTGTCTGGAGCATCCACTATCAACATGTCATGCACTATTTACAACTTTAGTGGATGACTCCTGCAAAAATGTCAAAGAACAAATGAACCAGGTGAAACAGGAACCCAAATTTGAACAACTTTTGGTTTTGGAGAGATTTGCTTCTTACAAAAGAATTTATTAACCAATTGAGTCAATCTATTCCCAAATGAATGCCTATTAACATTTCTATGATGTAGCTCAGGACAATGCTTAACTACATGATCATCTTTACCATACTTGAAACAATGTGATTTTAATCTAGGTCTGTTATGCTTCAAATCAGGAATCTTATCCATGAGTATTTCCTCATATATTCAGACAATCTAGAATCATCATCACGATAAGTCTTATACATATCATTGGGCCTGTTTTTATTTACAAAAGAATGATTATTTACAAAAGAAGATGAGTACTCATCTAAAATATACGTGATACTTGTACCACTTGTACTTGCCTCAGATGATGACGTTACCTTTTTAAAAGAGATATTAGTTGGGGTAAAAGATGGGATAGGGTGAGAAAAGAATTTTTCAAAACAATTATTTTTAATTTTCTTGTTACTCTTCACAGTGGAATCATTCACAATATTAACGCAATTAGAAGAAGAATCATCATTACAATACACATTATTTAAAGAGGAAATAGAAACATCACTAGAACAAGATGAGACAGTGTCTGTTACAGATTGACTTGAAACAAAAACAGAATTTAAACTAGATTTATGATCTAAGACAGAATGCTGAGATTCAGGTATATTAAGACTAGTGCATCCAAGCCCGCTAGTCGGTCCATAATTGTAGTCCTTATGAACGTGCTTAGTATTCACACCTTCTAAACCTGCAGATATACTGTTAGTATCTATTGTGATCAAATCATTAGAAGGATGAGGAACATGCATTGGTGAATAACAGTAAGTACTAGGAGGAGGATAAAACTTAGCATTTTCATAACCCAAACGTGTTTTAATCCTAGCCCCATTTGATATTTGCATTAATCATCATGTTTCATCCCCGGTATTGTCTATTTATCGAGCTTTGACTGAAGTTTGTTTGTTTCAAATTCAGCAAGTGCAACCCTTTCAGTCAAAGTGTTAATCTCAACATTTTTTCCAAAATGATACTTTTTAAATGATCATTTTCTTTCAAAGCTTCATTTAATTTAACTAAATATTTAGACTCATTTATTTTAAGTTCATCATTAATTCATTTTAAATCTTTTTCATTGTCAATTAACAAACGATTAGCTTTGTATACACCAAATGACCTAATTTTGCATGCTGAAGAACACATGTCCTAAATTACCTCATACGGGAGTCCCATCACCACCTTTTTGCTGCTAAAGCTTTCTAACATTGGCACACCAGAGTACTCAACTTGTTTTCCTCGATAGTGGTAGCAACATCATCCTTTCCATTACTTTGCTCAATGGTTTGACATCCTTCCTTCTGCATCTTCTCAACCTTACTTTCTTTCCCAATCTTATCCTCCTCAGTTTCAGCAGCTTCACTTCTAAATCCCTTAAATGGATCAAATTCTTCCTCACTGTTCACCTTCTTCTTCTCTACCACAATCTCAGCTCCCAACGCTTGGTTAATTTCTTCTCTCGTCTCTTCAACTTCTGCACTCCAGTCAAAATTAGAGAACAAGGCTGTCTCTTTGTTCTGTTTCATTTCTTCTTTATCCCCACTTGAAACCAACTTTAGAACTCCTGAATTGCCAGGATCAGTGACGATCGGCAATGGACATTCACGTTTGAAGTGTCCCAACTGTTTGCAATTAAAACACCTCAGTTTAGACTTATCAAATCCCAGTCTGGAGTTAGAGCTTTGACCTCCGAAGTTCTTCCTTCCAGTGCACTCCATGAATCTTCAAGCTCTGAGAGTCAACATTGCCATTTGCTACAGAATGTTAGTCTCTTCAAGATCATTAGGATCCACCTGATACATGTCCTCCATTGTCATTCCTTTTCATTTCAACTCCCCAGCTACCAAAGCTTCATAACTCTGAACAAACATAACAAAGAGGGCCATCATTTCACATGGAATTAACTTTCTAGTATTTGCTTTCGAGTGGGCTTGATCTCTACCAGCACTACCACTACCACCAGAATAATCACCAGTATTCAGTCCAGTTTGTCGAGATGCCTGCATTGGAGAGCTTGCAGCGGAAGACAGTAATGCAGCATTCTGAGTGAAACCAGATGTAGAAATCATGGTTTGTTGAATTCCCTTCTCTTCATGTCCAACTTGAAGGACTTAAGCTTATTTACGATGTCCATAAGCTTGTAGTCAGTGAAACCTCTTTCCTGCTTCAACATTCTTACCTGAAGACTCCACTGAGGTGGAAGAGAGTCTAACAACTGTTAACTTGCTCACTATTGGAAAGTTTCTCATCATATTTCTTTAGTGTACTTGAAAGTATCAGAAAACAATTTGTAAGATCTGTGGGACTCTCATTCTTGTATCCAACAAAAGAGTTGAACTCTTTTTCAGCTTGGATGCTCTTGTCTTTTACCAACTCATCGTTTCCATCATAGAACTCACAGAAAGCATCATAGAGTGACTTAGCGGAAATGATAAATTTGCAGAAATCAGCTAGTTTCGCTGAGAAGGCTGCAGTTTCGCTAAGAAATTTCGGCAACAGTTTCGCTAGCCAAATGATTGAAAATGCTTAGTTTCGCCGACAATTTCGCACGAAACAAGCTTGAACTTTTGTTCAGTGATAATCTCAACCGTAATTTCGCTTGGAATATGCACACAAGCACTGTTGAACTTTCGTTCGAGATTACTACTTTCGTTGAGTTGCTGAAATTAACTACAAAGTGTAAAACACTTGTTGTTTTGTTGGATGATGGTGTAGTTTTGCTGGATGAATATGCAGTTTTGCTGGATGAATCTGGAAGCCTTTTTGCACACGAAATCGATCTGAAATCACCTAAATCTCAATGGATTTGAGATCTAATTATTGACAGAGCTTTCCTAACCAATAACAAGCAAAATTCAATCAAATTCCATTTCAAATACATCAAATTTGATCCAGAATTGATGCAATATTGATATTGAACAAAAATAACTAAAAACCTCAAACAATCAAATGAATGGAGGTGCACGACCATGTTGTTGTTAGCTCAACTGTGATGCGGGTTAGCGACCCCAAAGGATGCACACAGGGTCAATCTTTGAGATTGACAAGGCCCTTTGGTATGCCTTAGGTGACTGGATCAGCTTCGTGCATAATGTTCGTGGTTTAATTAACACAGGTCCAGCATCAGCTTCGTGCACAATGTTCGGGGTAGGACCAAATGATTTGTATGAACGGGAGAGATGACTTGTCCTAGGTGACTAGATCAGCTTTGTGCACAATGTTCGTGGTTTAATTACCACAGGTCTAGCATCAACTTCATGTACAATGTTCGGGGTATTGTTTATCAATCCATGTGAATGTAAAATAATGACGGAACGTACTAATGAAAGAAAGTAAGTAAGTAAACAAGTATGAATGTAAAAGAATGGTAATGAGTACGTTACGAGAGAATGAGAATAAAGATAATAGAATGTTAATGAAAGTAAAAGTAATATTCTCTATCTGTATGTATGATGCATAACCAGATAAGAAGGTGAAGAAAGGTTTTAACAAAAATAAAGTATTTTATTTATAAAACTAGGACTCACTCAGCAACGCTGACTTTTATGTGTTTTCCAGTTGGCAGGTATTAGTTGCTGAGGATGGCATGGGGCAGCTACTTGGCATTTAACTGATGGCATCCATTCGTATAATAATTACATTTTTGTGATGTAATGCAATTTATAATATTTTGTAATAGTTAACAGTATTGTATTACGTTGCAAAAGTTGTCATTAAAATATATGAAATGGTTTTGTTAAATTTCCGCTGTAATGTTATAAATAATTGTGTCTTTTCGATGAATTACCAAGTGTGAGGTGCCCGGGAATGGGGCCTTACAAGTTGGTATGAGAGCCAAAGTTTAAGTGAAATAGGTAAATAATTTCAAAAGAAACCTTAACTTAAACTGAAAATGGGACAGAAAGGGAAGGGATGCCAATCCAAGTAGCTACGTGCCATCAGGTATTTTTTTTAATGTTAACCGGTATTATGTGCGCATGTTATTTGATCTATTTGCCCTTAGTAGATTTAAATACTGATATAGTCAGGATAGGAAATGCTTGGGGTGTGAGTAGTAAAGTAAGTGGCTAATCACAACTGGCCACAGTAATTAGGGACTTACTATACTTGACATAAACTGAGTTATTACCGTGCATGACCGTGTTAGCATTTGAATCTTATAGCGATTAGGAATGGCTGGAGGTAGAAGATCACGAGGTGGAGCACGTGGTGGACGTAGTGCTGAACCACGGGCCATAAGAGGAAGGCCTAGGGTTGAGAAGGTGACCCACGAGGAGCCTGAGACCCCTCATCCAGAGGGTGGTGACGAGCATGCTAACTTGAGAGCCTCGGTGAAGGAGGCCATGGTGGAGGAGGTTCATCAGGTCATGTAGACAATACTGCCATCTGTAGTGACCAAGGTGATCAAGGCTGTGAGGGAAGGAGAGAGGAGGGATAGGAACAGGTCTTAGGCAGGGAGAGGACAACCCGAGATCGAGACGGTGATCCCAACCGATGAAGAAGAGGATGAACATGAGTCTGTACCGGAGACAGCACGAGGCTGTAACTATGGGGCATTCCAAAGATGCAAGCCCCTACCTTCGATGGTAATTGCACTGCTGCTGCTGCTCACCGATGGGGTGAGGGAGATGGAGGCTGTTCTTGATATCAGCGAGTGCCAAGAGGACCAGAAGGTAGAATTCACCACTCACTCATTTGTGGACTCGACTCTATGTTGGTGGGACAACATCGTCCAAGCCGAGGGTAGAAGGGCAATTGGCAGGATGAAGTGGAGTGAACTAAAGAAATTGGTGATCGAGGAGTTCTGTCCTCATCGGGAGTTGGACAAGGTGGAAAGGGAGCTCCTGCAGCTGGAGGCGGGGACCATGACACATCAACAATACACCACCAAGTTCAACGAGATGGCACGGCTGGTGCCGGATCAGGTGACACCCCTGTCACAAAAGATCAAAAGATACATCCAGGGCTTGCCGACGGATATTCGCAGGCACATGATCCGCCGCCCGACCAAGTACGTTTAGGTTGGTGGTTGACTTGGCCGGGAGGTTGTATGATGAGAGGGAGGTGATGGTGGTCGAAGGGAAGAAGACATGTGGTGATGATAGGAACCGGAAACGGTTTGGACGTGGTGGTTTCACCCCGAATAACAAGAAGGCTAGAATGGATGATCATCGGGTGGTTGCTGCAGGTTTAGGAGTGAAGAGATGCGGGAAGTGTGGAAAGGAGCATGCCGGTGAGTGTAGGCTGGGGCTTAACGTCTGTTTCAAGTGTGGAAAGCCCGGCCACATCTCTAGAGATTGCAGAGTGGTGAGGTGCTTCAACTGTGGTGAAGTAGGCCACATGAGTAGGGAATGCAAGAAGCCGAAGGCTGAGAGTTCCTGAGCAAGGAAGAAGACCAGGACTGAGGAGCAAAGGGCGAGCGCCAGAGCATTCACAATGACCAGGGAGGAGGCTAGGACGGACCCCGATGTTGTGTCAGGTACGTTTCTAGTAGATCAAACTCTTGCTTCTGTGTTATTTGATTCTGGTGCTAATAGGAGTTTTATTTCTGCTACTTTCTGTGCTAAACTGCTTGTTAGTAGTAAATGCATTGATGAGCCCTTTGACATTGAAACCGCTATTGGTAAGTCCACTAGGGTTACTGATGTAATAGAGGACTGTGTCATAGAACTAGGGGTCATAGGTTTGCTGCTATGTTACATATGATGCCCCTAGGTGGATTTGATGTAGTGCTAAGGATGGATTGGTTAGCAACCTATGAAGCAAACATCATGTGTCGAAAGAAGATGATTAGAATGACGGCACCTGACGGAAGTTCGGTGACGATATACGGTGATCGAGTTACGACGATTCCGAAATGACTTCGATGGTGGTGGCGGGAAGGTGAATGAGACGTTGATGTAGTGCCCATTTCGCCTGCGTGAAGGATGTGGACACGTCAACACCTCAGTTGCCCAATGTGTCGGTGGTGTGTGACTTTCCCGATGTATTTCCGGAGGACTTATCAGGAGTGCCACCGGATCGCAAAATCAAATTTCAAATTGACTTGATACCGGTGCTCAGCATCTCGCTAAGGCACCGTATCGGTTGGCTCCGACTGAGATGAAGGAGTTAATGGAGCAACTGCAGGAGTTGCTCGATAAGGGTTTCATCAGGCTGAGTATCTCTCCTTGGGGTGCTCCGGTCTTGTTTGTAAAGAAGAAGGACGGTAGCATGCGGATGTGTATTGACTACCGTGAGTTGAATAAGTTGACGGTGAAGAATTGGTATCCACTACCGAGGATTGATGACTTGTTCGATCAGCTCCAAGGTTCCAGTTGGTTCTCGAGGATAGATCTTCGATCTGGCTACCATCAGTTGAAGGTGAAGGAGCAAGATATTCCTAAAACAGCTTTTCATACGCGTTATGGACACTATGAGTTCCTTGTTATGTCCTTGGTTTAACCAACGTGCCAGCTGCTTTTATGGATTTGATGAATCGAGTGTGTCGGCCAATGTTAGATAAATCAGTGATTGTGTTCATCGATGATATCCTGATTTGTTCAAGGAGCCAGGAGGAGCACGCTGGTCACAATCGAGAGGTGTTGGAGACGTTGAGGAAGGAGAAACTGTATGCTAAGTTCTCCAAGTGTGCCTTTTGGTTACTTGAGGTGCAATTTCTGGGTCATGTGGTAAATGGTGAGGGAATCATGGTGGACCCGGTAAAGGTGGAGGCCGTGATGCAATGGAAGTCTCCTAAGACGCCGTTCGAGATTCGTAGCTTCTTGGGATTGGCGGGCTACACAGGAGGTTTATTCAAGACTTTTCCAAGATAGCCTCACCTTTGACTAAATTGACTCACAAGGATATGAAGTTTGTGTGGGGTCGTGAATAGGAGTGTACTTTTGAGGAGTTGAAGACGAGACTAACACAAGCTCCAGTCCTGACATTACCCGAAGGTAGTGAAGACTTAGTGGTATATTCAGATGCTTCTTATTCTGGGCTAGGTCGCGTACTGATGCAATGCGGAAGGGTAATAGCCTATGCATCCCGACAACTTAAAACCCACGAGGTCAACTATCCCACACACGATCTAAAACTAGCTGCGGTGGTTTTTGCGTTGAAGATTTAGTGGCACTACCTATACGGGACGAAGTGCACCATCTTCACAGACCATAAAAGCTTGAAGTATTTCTTCGAGCAGCAAGATTTGAACATAAGGCAAAGACGATGGTTGGAGCTCATAAAGGATTATGATTGCAAGATCTATTACCATCCGGGCAAGGCCAACATGGTGGCAGATGCCCTTAGCCAGAAGGAGAGACCCAAGCCGATCCGGGTGAAGGCTTATCAGCTGATTATGACCTCCGACGTGATGACACAGGTGAAGGAGTTTCAAGACAAGGCTTTGAAAGTAGATCATCTTAACTCTGAAAGAATGAGAGGACTAGTCGCAGAGTTGGGTGAAAATACTTTCGGTGTTAGGATCCGATATGGGCGAATGTGGATTCCTCGTTACGGGGATCTACGTAGAAATATCATGGACGAGGCCCATAAGACTCGATACTCCATTCATCCCGGTGCTACTAAGATGTATCACGATATGAAGAAAGACTACTGGTGGTCGGGTATGAAGCGCGACGTAGCGGAATATGTGAGTAAATGCCTTACCTGTTTGCAGGTGAAGGCTTTACACCAGAAGCCGTACGGGAAAATCCAACCGTTGCATATACCCGAGTGGAAGTAGGAGCATATCACCATGGACTTCATTACGAAACTACCACGTACCCCGAAAGGGTATGATGCTATATGGGTGATCGTTGATCGTTTGACGAAGAGTGCTCACTTCCTACCGATCCGAGAGACGTATTCTTCTGAGAGACTCCTTGATCTATTCATCAAGGAGATTGTGGCTCGTCATGGTGTGCCGGTGTCTATTGTGTCTGATCGCGACACCCGGTTTACATCTATGTTTTGGAATAAATTCCACGATGCGATGGGAATGAGACTACACATCAGCACGACTTATCATCCTCAGACGGACGGTCAGTCTGAGAGAACAATCCAGACACTCGAGGACATGCTTCGAGGATGCATGATCGATTTCGGAGGAAGTTGGGATGACCATCTGCCGTTAACAGAATTCTCGTACAACAACAGTTATCATGCCAGCATTGGCATGCCACCCAACGGGATGCTATATGGTAGGAGATGTAGGACACCCGTTTGCTGGGGTGATATTGGTCAGAAGGAGTTAGGGAGCATTGAAGTGATTGAGGCTACGACAAAGAAGCTCGAAAAGATTAAATCCTTCATGAAGGCAACCAAAGATAGGCAAAAGTCGTATGTTGATAATAGACGTAGACCGATTGAGTTCCAGGTGGGTGATAGGGTTATGCTAAAAGTCTCACCTTGGAAAGGTATCATTCGGTTTAGAAAGCGGGCAAGTTGAGCCCAAGGTATATAGGGCCTTTCCGAATCATTGCTCGAGTAGGAGAGGTGGCCTATAGGTTGGAACTACCAGATAAGTTAAGTGGAATTCACCCGACATTCCATGTATCTCACCTGCGGAAGTGTTTAGCCGACGAGGACATGATTGTACCACTGGAGGAAATCAAGGTGGATGAACGGCTCAATTACGTGGAGCAACCAGTGGCGATCATTGATCGTAGGAGAAGAGGTTAAGGACTAAAGTGGTTCCCCTTGTGCGTGTACAGTGGAAGCATAGAAAGGGATCCGAGTCTACATGGGAGATTGAAGAAGAGATGAGGCAGCATTACCCTCATCTGTTTGGGGAATAACAGGTTTCGGGGACGAAACCTATATAAGGGGTGCGGACTTGTAGCACCCAATTATTTTTTAAGGTAAACGAGAAAGAATAAAAGCAAGGGAAAAGAAAGAAAATGCAAAGCTGAGGGGTTGAAAGTGTCCAAAAGGACACAACTTTTGAAAAGTTGGTGAATAAAGCAAAATGGCCGCCCATGTTGCTTCTTACACCCTGACATCCGGATTTTTGTTAGAGAAAGAGAGAGCATAAACTCTCGGGAATTTTAGAAGAAACAAGAACTTCGGAGTTTTTGGTAGGAATTCTCCAGTTTATGATGTTTTAGACGATTCTAGACCTGGTTGTATGCTTATAAATACGATTGTGTGTTCGGGTGTGTGTGTGTGTGGGTTGTAGGTGTTGAAAACGTCTAAGAAGGGCCAAGAGAAGGGTTTAAGTTCGAAAAACAGAAAAGGTTAGTTCTAGAATCCCCTTTTTAACCTGTTTTTAACAATTTTGGTGCTGGAAAATGCATGTGTGTATGTTTTCTTACAAATAAATTTCTACCCGTATGTGTGTATGAAGGTGTACGTGGGTGGGTGTATGTTTTGGATGTAAACAATGTTGTGGTTATGACTAAGTCAGTATTTTGTTGCTTAGAATGTTAGTACTAAGCTTAGATTATGATTTAGGATGTTTTGGGACTGATTTATGATGTTCAAATGGAAGTTAGTTACCCAACCGTCCAAACAGTGGACCATGCGTCCAACGGCTTAGTTCCTAAGTGTTCCCAACCGCCCAATATGCCCATCCGTCTGAACAGGGCCCATGCGTCTGAACAGGGCCCACGCGTCTAAATAGAAAAATGGCCAAGTGTAGGCCCAAACGTCCGGATAGGGCCCATGCGCCTAAACAGGCCCATGCGTCTAAGTGAAAAGGAGACCAAGTTAAGTCCAGACGTCTGCATAGTGGCAAAACGTCTGAACAGGGCAGGAGCGCCCAAATAGTGCCCATGCGTCTAGACCCTTAGAATAATTTTTTGAAGTTCTAGGAAAAAATAGAAAGTCTAGGGTTTTGACTAAGGTTGACTTATGAGTAATGATTACCCAGTTTAAGTATAATTATGGGGTGTTTTAGGGTTATGGGTTGTATGTATGATGTATGATGGGTATAAAATACATGAACAAGGTAAAGTACGTATTATCTTGTAATAATGATTAAACGTATTTGTATTATATTGTAAAAATACGTTATATATTATGTTATTATTTACGTAGTATGAGAAATGAATGAAAGAACGTAAGGAATAACGTAATGAAACGAATGACAACAATGATGAAAAGTAAAATGTAATGAATGAACAAATGGCTTGCAAGCAAATGAATGGAGGTGCACGACCATGTTGTCGTTAACGCAACTGTGATGCGGGTTAGCTACCCCAAAGGATGCACACAGGGTCAATCTTTGAGATTGACAAGGCCCTTTGGTATGCCCTAGGTGACTGGATCAGCTTCAGGCACATTGTTCATGTTTTCATTACCACAGGTCCAGCATCAGCTTCATGCACAATGTTCGGGGTAGGACCAAACGGTTAGTATGAACGGGATAGATGACTTGCCCTAGGTGATTGGATCAACTTCGTGCACAATGTTCGTAGTTTAATTACCACAGGTCTAGCATCAGCTTCGTGCACAATGTTCGGGGTATTGTTCATCAATCCATATGAATGTAAAAGAATGACCTAACGTACTAAAGAAAGAATGAAAGTAAGTAAACAAGTATGAATGTAAAAGAATGGTAATGAGTACGTTACGAGAGAATGAGAATAAAGATAAGAGATTTTTAATGAAAGTAAAAGTAATATTCTCTATCTGTACGTATGATGCATGACCACATAAGAAGGTGAAGAAAGGTTTTAACAAAAATAAAGTATTTTATTTATAAAACTAGAACTCACTCAGCAACGCTGACTTTTATATGTTTTCCAGTTGGCAGGTAATAGTTGCTGAGGATTGCATGGGGCAGCTACTTGCCATTTAACTGATGGCATCCATTTGTATAATAATGACATTTTTGTGATGTAATGCAATTTATAATATTTTGTAATAGTTAACAGTATTGTATTACGTTGCAAAAGTTGTCATTAAAATATATGAAATGGTTTTTGTTAAATTTCCGCTGCAATGCTTTAAATAATTGTGTGTTTTATGTGCGATGAATTACCAATTGTGAGGTGCCCGGAAACGGGGCCTTATAGATCACCTCAGACATGATCCTTAACGAAAAACTGTTTGATCACCTCAGACATGATCCTTTTATCTTTCAGAAACAAGTATTTCACAGTTAACATTCGGTTCATTATGTGACATTCATAGAATTTGGTCTTGTTACATAGTCCGACATCGACTCGATACAAACATAACTAAAGCAAGAAAAACTTGAAATAAAACTGAATTAAGACATATTTTTGTGTTTTTCATTTGAGAAGGGTTGAAAGTATTTTAGGTTCACTTAAACGATTTCTCCCCCTGAGCAGAACAGCTTCAAACATTAACATCATTTCTAGAAAGATTCATATGGAATCAGACAGGCATAAAACGCAATCATTTGGGACCTTTTGTATTTATATCAATAACAGAGAACATTACATATCCGATTCATAGAGTCTTATTCATCTAAGAGTCAAAAGCACTAACAGGAAATCATGCTAGAGCTGTTGTATAGCATACATTAATTTTGAACAGGGATGCAGCCACAATGATTGTCAGTATATTTGTCCACATAAAACCATACACAGATTTTTGACACATATTGGTGATTATTTAGATGTATTAGTTCAACAAGTATTTGTGGATCCCACGCTTATATGGTAATCAACCTCCTCTGGATATATTTAAGCGGTCTATGGGTTTTTTTTGTCAAGAAGAGACTATTCTAAGAGCTTTCAAAGAGGTGCCAAGCCTCAGGTCAGTGCCATCGCAGAACAGAGAGGCACAAACAATAATGAATTCTTAGAATATGTAGGTTATGTTTATCCTCATGTCAGTGCCATCACACAGCAGAGAGGCACACTTCCTATCTTCTTGTTAGAGTAATTTCATAATACATTTAACGCAGCAATGACATTTGTCATTTGCATTGCTCATGCTTTAGGTCATTAGCACACATTTGTGGCTTTCTTATTGCTCCTCACCCCTTATTGGAAATTTATTGATTATGCAGACCAGGGATAAGATAGGAACCCATAACATGTTGATTGATTTAATTTACATGATTCACCAATGATGTCTACTAGTCTATTGTGTTGAATCTACCAACACATCATATAATGGCCATACAACCTCTAGATCTACTTTCTCCATGTAACCATAGTAACAGACTAGCTTACTATTATTTTTCAACTTATTAGGCTTTGACTTCTCAGAATTATAATTTTATGTGACTTTCAATATAATATTTCAAAAATGAAAATCCTTTTGGTGTCCCAAATGACTCGATGCCTGTGTACTATCATTTTCCAATGTACTGAATCAATTTCTCAGATTTGATGTCTTTGCTTTACAGCTTACCTATCCGCCCCCTTTTTTTATGTAATAAATACTGAAACTATTCTCCCCCTAAAATTCTAAAACAGAAAATCTTTTTGTGTTTTTGAAAATTTCAAGATAGAAAAGAAAAGAAAAGAAAATAAAATAAATTTGATAGAAAAAAATTAAAACTAAGACACATACGGACGAACTATGAACTCAACTCCTCCAGAATCACATCCTCTTTCTTTTTGATGCCATTAACCTCTAATAGATAATAAAATATCGGTTTAACCTTTTGTATAGAGGTCGGCACGCTGAAAATACGTGTTAATTTACAACGATTAAATACTGTTCAAAACAATCACGTATAAAGTGATATTTAATGCCGATGTGTTTGGTTTTGGGATGTTGTACCAGATTTTTAGTTATAGCTATGGTAGCAGAATTATCAACAAAAATAGGAGTCTTAGCAAATTGCAAACCGTAGTCCCGTATTTGCTGTTGAATCCAGATGATTTGAGAATGACAACTTGCAGCAACAACATATTCAGCTTCACATGTTGACAGAGCAACAGACGTCTGCTTCTTACTTTGCCAGGTGACTAACCGCCTTCAAAAAAATTGACACCCCACAGATGTTGACTTGTAGTTCATCTTGCATCCACCATAGTCTGAGTCACTATACGCTATAAGTTCAAAGTCACCATCATGAGGATACCACAACCTGAGTGTTGGAGTCCCTTCAGATAACGAATGATCCGCTTCACCCCAATTAGATGATTTACTTTTGGCTTAGACTGATATCTGGAACAGAGACACGTGACGTACATGATATCAGGATGAGAAGCTATGAGATACATTAGAGATCCGATCATTCAAAGATACATGGTGGCATCCACCAAATCCCCATTTTCATTGGGTTCCACATCATGGTTCGTGGGAAGAGGGGTACCAGAATTCGTTACATTTTCATATCAAACCGACTAAGAATGTCCCCCACGTATTTGGTCTGATGTAGAAAGATTCCAGTGGGTGTCAGATCCACCTGTAATCCCAGAAAGAACTTCATCTCTCCCATGACACTCATTTCAAATTCAACTTTCATCACAGATTCAAATTCTTTACATAATGCTTCGTTTTTGGAACTGAAGATTATGTCATCCACATATATCTGAACCAGCAGTAAATCACCATCCTTTTCTTTGATGAATAACTTGCAGTTAATCACTCCCTTTCGAAACACATGTTTCAATAGGTGTGTGGAGAACTTCTCATACCAGGCTTGAGGGGCTTAATGTAGCCCATACAAAGCCTTGTCCAATTTATGAACTCTGTCTCGATGATAAGGATCATCGAAACCTTCGGGCTGACTGACATATACTGTCTCACGGATTTCACCATGTAGAAATGCGTTCTTCACATTCATATGATACACCTTGATCTTCATGAGGGATGCGTAGGCTAGGAAGATGCTAATTGCTTTCATCCTAGCCACTGGTGCAAATACCTCATTATAGTCCACACCTTCGACTTATCTGAACCCTTAAACTACTAACCGTGCTTTGTTTCTGATAATGACCCCCTGGCCATCTTTCTTGCAATGAAGAACACATTTTGTGCCAATTACCTTTGGACCCTTGGGTCTGTCCACTAGTGTCAACACACCTAGCTTCCTAAATTGTAGAAGTTCTTCTTGCATCACATTTACCATGCCTCATCTTTCAAGGCATCACTGATATACTTGGGCTCGACTTGAGAAACAAAACACTTATATGCCACATCATGTATGTATCCCTTTTCCAACACTACTGCATATCAGCTGTGTACAGCTGATTTCTTGTCTCTACCCCGGAGAGAAGATCCCCTATGACGTTGTCTGGGGGATGATTCACACTGATCCTTGTCACTGGAGTTGTAGGCATGACTACTTTATTTTCTAGATTTGGAATCACTGGTTCATCTGTGGCTGGTTGGTGATTTGCCCCAGAGGTTTCAGCCAATTCACCGTCATTTGCAGGAGTACTTTCATCTGGGCTGACACATTCCTCATTGCTCATATTTTTATGTTCAATCTCCTCATCATCTGAGGAGGGATCACTGACTTCTAGATCTTCCTCTGAAGCCCTAGAAGCACCATCGATTGGAGCAGTAGTGCTCGAGTCTAAATTAGGAGTATTCAGAACGTCATACATCATTTGAGCAGCCACCTCATCATTGAAGTAGGCAGGAGGAAGATTGAAAGTCTTGAAAAATCTACTGTAATCAAAGAAGAATGATGGACCTTTTCCAGCAAGGGGGTGGTGTATCTTTGAACATAAATGTTGCACCACACTTCAAATTGACTGGTAGAGTTGTTATAAAACCGTTTGTCTGGTATATTGTATCCAAGAAAGATGCCTTCCTTTGCCTTCTCACTAAACTTCTTCATTTGGGTTTTCTTCAACAACATGCAAGGAGCTCCAATTGGTTCCAGATACTCCAGATTTGGTTTACGTTTTTGGAGCAACTCATAACAAGTTTTACTATGATGTTTAACCACTAAAACTCGATTAGGAGTGTAGCATGCATTAGCAACTGCTTCATTCCAGAATTGAATTGGCAGCTTCGAATATGCTAACATCATCCTCACAGTTTCAATCAAACTTCTATTTTTGTGTTCAGCAACGCCATTTATATGTGGAGTATAAGCAAAGGGGAATTGGTGAACTATCCCTTTCTCTCAGCAAAAGGCCTCCATCGACTGATTCTTGAATTCGGTGTCGTTATCTGAATGAATTTTCCTCACTTTTAGCTTACACAGAGACTTCAGTGTAGTAACCAAATGTTTGAATGACACAGACATCTCTGACTTTGTTTTAAGAAACATCACCCATGAAAATCTTGAGTAATCATCCGTCACCACAAAGCAGTACCAATCTCCTGCAATGCTTTTAGTACTGATAGGGCCAAACAGATCCATATACAAACGCTCTAGTGGAATCTCAATAGAGTGAACTTTCTTACATTTGTGAGATTTCTTGTTCTATTTTGCAAGCTATATAGAAATCTGGAAGCTGAAAGTTCTTGACTGTAACTCATTCAACCAGATGATTTGAACCAAATGATTCATCTTTCTAGGATTAATGTGACCCATTCTCCTATTCCAAGAAATAGAATCCCTCTCGGCGGCTTTAGACAAGAAACACTAAGAAGCAGACTCAGTTGTGGAGGTTGTTGACATATCCAAGACATATAAGTCATTATATCTTGAAACTGACATTAGAACTTTTTCCTCAGGGATAACATAATCCTTATTCAGAATTTAGCATCTCTTATTATCGAATACAACTTTAAAGCCCTTGTCATAGATTTGAGAAACTAAGAGTAAATTGTTCTCCAGTTATTGAACGTAGTTGACTTTATCGAACTTTACCTTCTCATGTCCCACTTCACCTTGAGCTGTGATATAACCTCCTTTATTTCCCGCAAAAGATACATGTCCCCCTTTGATTTGTTTGACATTAAAAAGGAGTGATGGAATCCTGGTCATGTGCCTGGATGCCCCACTATCAATAATCCAGGTGTTAGTGATAGCGCTGTAACAGACAACCTGCACAAAAATAGAAATGATCAGTTCAGGAGTGGGACCCAAGCCTTTACTGGCTTGGGTTTCCCAGAGGCATAACACATTACGAACTCCACCCACTGTCCTTCCAAAGATGCAGACACATATTTCTTCATCTTGTCCTCACCCTCAGACACATTTGTTGATTTCGCTTGCCACAAACCAGTTTTGTGTAAGGCCTGTTTGTTATAAACACATGACTGGTTTATAGTCTAAAACTTTAGTTTGCTTTCATCCCTAGGTGTTAGCTCAGTTAACACATCTTTGCCAGTAACTTGTCTGTGTTGCCTTTGGTATTTCGGAGGGGTATTTGATCTTGTTTTAGAGAACCTTGGTTTATTTTCATGAAAAATTTAAATTGTTCTTCTTGGTGTCTGATAGTAAGGAGAATTTAGAGAAATATATCCTCGTTCTCCACAACCATAACACGATCTCCCTTCAACTGGTCTGGGATATCTTTTGTGTGGGTGAGAGTGTGGTCTAGAATTGGTCTCTTGCTTCTCAACTTTAGGTTTCTCACCTTCTTTGACAAATTTAATTGGTTTAACATTTTGATTTCCTTTTTCGCTGATTTTGTTGAGATTTTGATGATGAACAGTTTTCGAAAGAGTTGGTTTGAAACATGAACTTTTGAACCCAACCCAAGAGCAGTATTACTACGCTCATCCCTATTATCAGTGACAACCTCATCTTTAGTGCCAGAACTAGATGCCGTCTGTTCAGTAAAAGATTGCACAATGTTAACTGTGAAATCTGGATCACTGACTAGGGGGTAGTCACCACATGATCCTTGATAGGGTTATTGTTTATAGGTCGACATTTTGTGTTCAAAAGGATTGCATGTGGTGGCGGCACTACTTTATAACCAAGCCCTTCCCCACCGTTTCTCTCTTTGACTAAGTTCTGAACAATGTGAGAGGAACTAGCTAGACTGTGAAGTTTTTGATTTAACGATTCAATTTCAACTTGCTAAATAGGTTTTTCTCTCTTAGTTTCCTCTATTGTTGATAAATAGAAGTTAATGTCATTTGCTTGATTAAAGGCAACAACCTTGGTTTCTCTAAGTTGCTTTCCTAACAAATCAAGTTTTTCTTTAAAAATGCTTTTATTTTGTTTTAACACTCTATTAGCTTCATTGCATAATTTCAAATCATATCCCAGACTGTCATTGTGACATAAAAACCTAGCAAATTTTAAGTCTATGCTTTCATGAAATTTATTACATTCTACACAGTCATGTTTATCAAAAAGTTCATCTGTTGAATCTACCTGTGAGGAGCTGGAGGTGTCAGCCATACATGCAAACCTAGATTCCTAGATGACAGGAGATTCCGTGCTAGCAGCAGTCAATTCATCTTCAACCAAATGATCCACGACATCCATAGCTTGTTCAACGTCTGAATGAGTATGGTTAGCTATGTTATCTCTTTCAATCGCTGATCCATCATCAAGATCTTCTACTAGTGCTATGTTAGCGTCTCCATTAGACATAAATCTAAAGGACCAGTCTTGTCCTTCATCTAGTTGAGCAACCAAAGCCTTCGAATCCTGACTCGTTGATGCCACTTTCTTCTCTTTGTCTTGATGGTTGATTGATGAAAAATGGTTACCGTTTCCTGTCTTCTTCGGTTTCACACTCTCTCTTTTAAAGTGACCCTTTTCACCGCAGTTGAAGCATGTAACTTTGGTTTTGTCAAAACCAAATGTTGTGTCTTTGGTGGCAACTAGATTCTGCACCCTATTTTTCACAAACTTCTTAGCCCTTCTAAGCGCATGGCCAAAGCCCACATGATATCCATTCTATCTAGCTCTGTCTCATCTACCTGCTCATAGTCTTCATCTGCGAGATGATAGTTTCCTATCTTACCAGCAACCAACCTTTCATATGAGTGTACAACAGCTACGAGAAGATCCATATGCTCTTTTGCTACTTCAACAGTAACATTTCCTAAATTCTCAGTCTTCAGCTTAGTAGGATTAGAGTTAGGGATAGTATTTGGGTTCCAGATGAACCTGATGGTTCACTTCCCGAATAAACACTTTGAGAAGTTCCAGATGTGTTGGATACAAATGCTGTTTGAAGAGGTGCTAGTGATGAAGTGGGTGTGGGAACCCTGTTGTACAATGATGGATTCTGAGTCCCCTTCTTTGACTTGTATTTTTGCCTTAGCTCCTCCTCCCTCAGCTTCAAAATAAAATCATTGATATCTGAAGTGGCTAAAGTATCATTCTATCTCAGATTAGAAACAAAGTAATCCCATTTATTTGACAGACCATCAGCAAAGCTTACTACTTTATCTTCTATTGATGTAGTAACACCGTGTGTATGCAGCTCACTCATCAGATGATAAAACCTATCTATAATATCATCCAATCTCTCATTTCCCATGGATGAGAAATTATTAAATTCCTTCTTGAGAGCTTTAGCCTTCAGTGCCTTCAAGGTTGCATTATCATCATATCTCTTTTCAAGAGCCTCCTATAGCTTCTTAGATTGCTTATTTTCTGAAAACTAATGAAAGATATCCTTAAGGATTGAATGTGTCAATAACACATAAGCTCTCTTCTCAGCATTATGTGCAACCTTTTTTCCCTCATTCATACCACCCAAGGTCAGCTTTACCCTATTAGCACCAACTGGTATAGTATATCCAATCTCAATAGCTATCCACAAGTTAGGATCAACACCGTTTAGATAAATTTCAAACCGTTGTTTCCATTACGGGTATTCAACCAAAGTCAATAGTTTTAGTGGTTTGTTGTGATTCCCAATCTCATTTTCCAGCAATAAGAGGTTCAGAATCCTAGGGTCTTTTCCAGCAGTAAACGCGGTGTTCTGATCAGCCATGTTTTCAAACTTGAAAAACCTTGTATGCGGATGAGTCAATCGTGTGATTGGAGAGTGCGACTGAGTTCAATAGTGCGATTGAGGAATGCGAATGAGTTCAATCGTGCGACTGAGTCCAGTCATGCTGTAGAATCATGCGATTGTGATTCAGTCATGCGATTGAGCCAATCGTGCGACTGAGACTGCTAAGTATGAAAGATTCGAGACTTTTAACACTTTCAGACTCAAAAACGATTTTCCACAAACCGTAATCTGCCGTAAGTCAAGAAGTTCGAAACTTTTAAAGCATGCGCACATCAAAAACACTTTTTGAATAAAAAACATGAATCTTTTGAATGAAAACGTTAATTTTAGCAAAGACACCAATCGAATCCACGAAGAATCAAGAGACACAGCTCTGATACCACTTGTTAGGACCGTGTACATATGGAGTACTAACTGATTCAATGTGAAACCTGATAAAATAGTGCGGAATCCTAGTTTGATTGGCAATCCAATCAGTGAGAATGAAAACCTGATCGATCTAACGACTAAACAAACGTTAAGAATGAGTAGGAATCGATCAGGAACGAACTATGAAGTTGGATGGACGAAATGGGACGCTCTGGACGGCTAGGGTATGATAATTTTCAAAGTGTTATATTTTTCCACGAATTACGTGGTATTTATAGGTTTCAGTGTCCAGTCGTATGACTGAGCCATTAGCATGGTTCAGTCGTGCGACTGGGTCATGCGATTGATTCTTACGCACGAACTCTACGAATGGTTCAGTCGTGCGACTAAGCCAGTCTCATGACTTAGTCGTGTGACTGATCCAGTCACCTGGATTAGCCGTGCGACTGGTCGATAAGCATGGTCCATTCATACGTCTGGTCCATGAGCATGGTCCATTAGTATGAATAACCACAAGACTAAGTCAAACACACTTCTGAATCATTGTTGACTCAGAACTATGCACAACAACCGCAAACCTATATATAAAGTTCATCGTTAAGAATTTTATATTATCAAAGGTAACTAAACATCCAAACATATATATCACATTACAATAAGGTTCTTGTATTACACATGTGTAAGAAATGAAAAACATAAACGTTTAAGTACACTAAACTAGGAACATCATATATCAACAGTATGTCCTTCCCTCAAAGATCCTTGTGATTCCAGAAGAGATGTGCCTTGAGAATCTATCCAATCCAGATTTCCTGTTTGAGATACACTTAAGGTAAGTGTGACATAGGAACCGGTAAGGTTTGCACAATCTCCCCTTCTTGATCTCTTGTAACACCCAATTATTTTTCAAGATATAAAGAAAAGAATAAAAGTAAATGAAAAGAAAGAAATGCTATGAAACCCAAGTTGAAGGACTAAAAGTGTCCAAAATGACAAAAGGTTTGAAAGTTGGTAAATAAAGTACCATGGCCGCCCATGTTGCTTATTCA
The DNA here is from genome assembly GCA_024085815.1 of Flaveria linearis. NCBI lineage: Eukaryota > Viridiplantae > Streptophyta > Magnoliopsida > Asterales > Asteraceae > Flaveria > Flaveria linearis. The sequence continues at coordinate 56,710,874 of CM044003.1, read as the reverse complement.
CATCAAAATCGGATTTTTAGAGAGAGAAACAATAGAGAATTCTCAGAGGTTGTAGAAGAAGAAGGAAAGTTTGAAGTTTTTGGTAAGAATTCTCAGTTTTATGATGTTTTAGTTGTTTCTAGTCTGGGTTATATGCCTATAAATGTGATTGTGTGTTCGGGTTGTATATGTGTGTGGGTTTTAGGTGCTAGAAACGTCTGGGAAGCTCAAGGAAGGGTTCAAACCCAAAAACAAACTAAGGTGAGTTCTAGAATCCCCTTTTTAACATGTTTTTAACTACTTTGGGGCTGGAAAATGCACGTGTATGTGTTTTTATTAAAAAATAAGTTTCTACCTGTATGTGTGTGTGAATATGTACGTGGGTGGGTGTATGTTTTGGGTGTAAATGATGCTATGATTATGATTAAGAACGTGTTATCATGCTTAGAATGTTAGTACTAAGCATAGAATCTTATTTGGGACGAATTGGGATTGATTTATGTTGTTTAAGTGCAAATGTGGTGCCCAACCGTCTAAACAGTGGACCATGCGTCTAACGGTTTGATTTTCTAAGTGTGCCCAACCGCCCAAAAGCCCAACCGTCTGAATAGTGCCCATACGCCTAAACAGGCCCATGCATCTAAGTAGAAAAATGGCTAAGTGTAGGCCCAAACGTCTGAACAGGGCCCATGCGCCTAAATAGGCCCATGCGTCTAAGGTAAAAAGTGACTAAGTTAAAGTCCAGCAGTCTAGATAAGGGCAAAACGTATGAACAGAACAGAAGCGCCCAAATAGTGCCCATGCATCAAGACCCTTAGAATAAATTTCTGAAATTTTAGGAAAAACAGAAAGTCTAGGGTTTTGACTAAGTTGACTTGCGGGCAATGATTACCCATTATAAGCATTATTATGAAATGTCTTAGGGTTATAAAGTGTATGGATGATGTACAGTACGTATGATGTGTTATCTTTTAATAATGATTAAACGTATTTATATTATATTGTAAAATACGTTATATATTATGTTATTACTTTACATAGCATGACAAACTAATTAAAGAACGTAAAGAATAACGTAATGAAAAGAAAGATAACAATGATGACAAGTAAAACGTAATGAACGAACGAATGGCTTGCAAGCAAATGAAAGGAGGTGCACGACCATGTTGTCGTTAGCTCAACTGTGATGCGGGTTAGCTACCCCAAAGAATGCACACAGGGTCAAACGGTTTGTATGAACGGGATCAGCTTTGGTATGCCCTAGGTGACTGGATCAGCTTCGTGCACAATGTTCATGGTTTAATTACCATAGGTCCAGCATTAGCTTCGTGCACAATGTTCGGGGTAGGACCAAACGGTTTGTATGAATGGGAGAGATGACTTGCCCTAGGTGACTGGATTAGCTTCGTGCATAATGTTCGTGGTTTAATTACCACAGGTCCAGCATCAGCTTCATGCACAATGTTTGGGGTATTGTTCATCAATCCATATGAATGCAAAAGAATGATGTAACGTATTAAAGAAAGAAAGAAAGTAAGTAAACAAGTATGAATATAAAAGAATGATAATGACTATGTTACGAAAGAATGAGGATGAAAATAAGAGAATGTTAACGAAAAGCATGAAATGAAAACATGCTATGAATATGATGAAGTATGATGAATGTTAATGAAAGTAAAAGTAATATTCTCTATCTGTACGTATGATGCATGACCACGTATGAAAGTAAAGAAGACTGTATAAAAAGTAAAGTTTTTATTTATAAAGCTAGAACTTACTCAGCAACGCTGACTTTTATGTGTTTTCCAGTTGACAGGTAATAGTTGCTGAGGATGGCACGAGGCAGCTACTAGGCATTTTTGTGATGGCATCCATTCGTGTAATAATGACATTTTTGTGTTGTAATGCAATTTGTAATATTTTGTAACATTTAAATTATTGTATTACGCTGCAAAAGTCGTCATTAAAATATATAAGAAATGGTTTTGTTCAATTTCCGCTGCTAAGTTTTACATAATTGTATGTTTTATGTGCGATGAATGACCAGCTGTGAGGTGCCCGGGAACGGGGCCTTACATCTCTCCATTTTCAAAGTCACCATCATAACCTATCAGATAAAATATCTTCTCAATATATTCATGTTCAAAGACATCTGGGTGACCTATTTCCTGATCTCCCAACTCTAGTATCCTTCTAATGGTCTGTTCATCTATTCTTAAGTGTTCATTCCTAATCTCAGCATGAATCACTTCAGTTTCTCCTACGTTATCTGTTCTAGCTGAGTTCTAAAAATCAACTACGTGTGACTGTACGATCACTGGATTCGCCGTCAGTGCATAGAACAATCTTGATCATCGCAAGAATCTGATGATGTCCTGACACCCTTCCGATACAAGGTCATCAGCATTGAGAAATACGCACACATTGTGTTCTCTTGCAAATCTATTTGACATCTATACATAAAAGTGATGAAGTTTAGGTTAGCATCAGTGTTATAGACATACAAATACAACAGGTTTAATGATAACCAAGAATCAAACAGTTCATTATTGATGATTATGACATGTTTTACCTTCAGAACAATGATCTAAAATCAAGATTATGTGTTTGTTTGAGGTTTTGTTTTGGTAATTTTGAATGTTTGTGAAAGGGGGAAAAAGGTTTGTTCAGTGCGCTTTTCTAGGTCTGAAAAGTGCTCTAAAAAGTGAATAATGAACATTTAGGTAAAAAACATCATTTATATTCACTCGGACACATTAATTTCATTTATTAAATGAAGAGGGTCCTACTTCCCTTTTACCCTTTTGTGGAATTTATTTATTCCGCAGATTTCAGTTCTTCCATAGGACATCTGCGGATGCATAACATCTGCGGATGCTTAACCATCAAGAACTGAGATAGAATTTGAAGTATAACTTGATTATGCATAGATTACCACTCTATGAACATATATTGTACTTTTAAAATCTTAACACATCCGTATTTTACCATTTCTACGAATGGTCATATTTTACGTGGTTAAGTTTCGCACTATACCTTCTGCTGATGCCGAAATTGCACTGTAGCTTCTGCTGAAGCTAAAATTGCACTGTCACTTCTACTGATGCTTAGAATGCACTTTTTGAAACTTCTTTTAATTGTATGGTTCTAATCAAGTGATAGAACCATTTATTGCTATTGGATCTTGTTGACTTTGTTTTCATGATAATTATGCACAAGAAGGTTTATATTTTGAAAAACTTCATATATCCTGCAGCCTAGTTAGTGCTCAAGTTCCAATTCCTTCTTAGTTGGTTGATCAAAATTCAGATTTTATTGTTTTCATGAATTAACTACTCCCCCTAAATTTGTGATTGATTATAAGATGTTGCATTCATCATAAATTTATGTAGAAGAAAAGCATGAAAGGCATATGACAGTCCAAAAGTTATGAAGCCTACTAAGGTAAAAAAATTAAAGAATTATTATGTTTATGTACATATATAAGGGAATCATACTATAGGACTAAACTTCTTCCTGTTTTATTTGATTGATGAAATGTGACCTGATTCTAGTCCTGATTGTAAGTACGTATTTCCACTTAAATCCAAACAAGAGTATTGTATCAACTAGGCATGCTGTTTATCATGTTTCAATGTTTATTAGATATTAACTGCTATGTGCTCCACATTCAATTCACATTAGAGTTTGTCCTCCGTTTGTGAGTCAATTCATCACTTTTTCACACTTAGGAACTCTGTACATTAAGTTATAAATTCTATCTTGAGACAAATTTAATGTGTCATTAATGCTTTGTTGCTAAAGCTCTTTAGATGATATATAGTTGATCATAATGGATTCTTTTCAGAGCTTATATATAATCATCATCAGGTCACCAGGTCGTTACTTACATAAAACAGAGGTGCCTTCAACCCAGTTCTTTGTTTACGCAAAACAAAGGGATGATGAGGATCATACTCTAAATCATAAACCCAGGTCATTGTTCATACAAAACAGAAGGAATATGATTTGTAAAGATATAAGTTATAAAGTATTTTACATAGTGTGCTTGGGTGAGTGATTTGATCACATTAGGATAATACTTACTTGCTTGATCCTCAAAATGGAGTTTCCCACAAACAGTCACCTTTTCACTATGTTAGGCATGCTCTTAGTGTAGTGTTCACTCAAGATGAACCTACTCACATAGCAAAGTACTTTTGATCAGATTTAAATTAATTTAATTACACAGGAAGTAAGCAAAGGCATAGTGTACTATCATTTCCCAAACATATGACATGCTGAATCAAAGGACATAATAAAGAAAGACTACATTTTTGTATTTTTATATGGTTTTATAAATGTTTTTGGATTTTATTGATTACTATTCACAAGAACGGTCGCATGCTTTTCTTTGTTGATGATGATCAATCTAAGTTAATCATGCCCAAAGACTCAATTAGAAAATTAAACCTAACTGAATCAAAGGTTTTAGTGAATAAATCAGCAAGCAAATTTGTAGTATGCACTTTGATTAACTTGATTAGACCCTTTTCTAAGCAATCTCTCAGAAAATGGTATCTGATTTCAATATGTTTTGTTTTGCTATGTTGAACTGGATTAGCAGTGATAAACATAGCAGCTGAATTATCAATATGAATTGGGGTTTGAAGGAAATTGTAACCATAATCCAGCAATTGGTTCTGCAACCAAAGTACTTGAGAGCAACCAACTGAAGCAGCTATGTGCTCAGCCTCAGCTGTGGATACAGAAACATTTGTTTGCTTCTTGCACTACCATAAAACAAGTCTTGGTGCTATAAATTGACATCCACTAGTTGTGGATTTTCTATTGTTGTTGCATCCTCTAAAGTCACTATCTAAATATGAGTAAAGAGTGAAGTCACCATCCTTTAGATACCAAAGGCCAAGAGCAGGTTTCCCTTTTAGATATTTGAAGATTCTCTTAACAGCATTTAGTTGAGACTCTTTTCGATCAGATTGGTACCTAGCACAAATACACATAACAAACATTATGTCAGGTCTGCTGACAGTTAGATACATAAGAGATCCTATCATTGATCTATACAATCTTTGATCAACAGATTTTCCAGTAGGATCAGCACAATCTTGTCAATTGTTGAAGCAGGAGTTTTGCATGAAGATGTATGAGCAAGATTGTACTTCTTCAATATTTGATGACTATACTTCTCTTGATTGATAAAGATGTCATCTGTTTTCTGATGAACTTGGAGACAAAGGAAGAAAGGCAATTCTCCCATTGAACTCATCTGAAACTCAAATTTCATTAGCTGTTCAAAACTAACACACAGTTTCTTGTTTGTTGATCCAAATATGATGTCATCTACATATATTTGAACAACTAAAAGTTCTTGATGTTCTTGTTTGAGAAAGAGTGTCTGATCAATAGTTCCCCTTTTATATCCATGCTTGAGCAAGAAAGATAATAATGTTTCATACCACTTTCTTGGTGCTTGATGAAGTGCATACAAAGCTTTGTCTAGCTTGTATACTGTTGGGTCACTATAAGGCTGGTGCAACCAAAACTACTTCACATAGTCAATTTTGGTGCTACATTCAAAGGATTCTGAAGCTAAGTATGAGAACTTCCGAAGTCTGAAGAGTTCTTCTAAAGACAAAGTCTGAAGACATCAGCTGAAGATAACAGCTGAAGACATCAGCTGAAGATAACAGCTGAAGACATCAGCTGAAGATCACAGCTGAAGATATCAGCTGAAGACATCAGCTGAAGACATCTTCCGAAGACAAAGTCTGAAGACATCTTCCGAAGACAAAGTCTGAAGACAAGAGCTGAAGACAAAGTCTGAAGACAAAATCTACTTCCGAAGACAAAGAAGACTCCAAGCCTTGGAAGAAGCAGTCTTCTGAAGTATAAGTGGCTTCGGAAGAAGTTATTCTTCCGAAGCAATTTAACCTTTGGAAGACATTGCTATGACCAGTAGACATAAGTATGGTCTCTGACAATCCGCTGTAGACCTCTGATACAGCATGGCTTCTTCCTAAAGAGCCATGTTGTTGACCATACTTTATTCTACTGTTTATCTTTTTATGATCGTACATGTTACCAACCTTAGTTGGTGACAAAAGGTAAGTCAGGGACATGTCCTGACTACCAAATCTCAGATAAAATATCCGAGATACCTTAACCTATAGTCTTGTAGTATAGGCTTTTGGTTATAGGTTTCCAGCTGGAATCAATGTATATCCGGCTGTAGGTAGTATTATATATATAGTTCTTATTGTAACTCAAGAGATAGAGAGATTGTGCTTTGTAGGAGTCTTGTAATCCTTTGAGTTGAGAATCAATATATAAAAGTACCTTGAAAATTTACTTCTTATGTTCTTTATCATTTGTTACTTGTTATATTGTGATCAACTCTTGTTAGACTCTTTCTGAGTGTTGTTCAAGGTGAGTTTGAGAGAAAAACCACTTGTTGAGTGACCAACAACAATCCTGCAATTGGTATCAGAGCTATCAGGCTCATGATTGTGAGATCTTACCATCCAAATCAACTTGTTTTTCACTCCTCCCTACAAACCACTCACTCAAATGGCTGCTCTCACTAAAGCTGATATGGAAACCGATACCATGACCAAGTCCCCACTGATCACCCCTGAAGACTTTGACATATGGTGCACAAGAATGGAAGGCTTGATCAAGTGTCAAGACTCAAGGATGTGGGACTCCATTGTTAATAGTCCTTTCATACCAAGAACTACTTCTACTACTGGTAATCGCATTATTCTAAAAGATGTTGATGATTACTCAGAAGAAGATAGGAAAAGAATAGAGCTTGATCAGAGGGCTATGACTTCTCTTCAAACTGCTCTTCCAAACTCCATCTACAGAGGCTTCAAGAAGTGCAAGACAGCTAAAGATCTATGGGATGCACTGAAGCTTATGTATGAAGGATCCTAGGAAACTAAAGAGAACAAGAAAGATCTCTTAAAGCAGCAATTTGAAAACTTCACTTTCAAGTCTGGTGAGACCATGACTCAACAATATTTCAGGTATGTTGAGATAGTGGATACTTTGGTGGATATTGGAGTACCTCCTGAGAACAGAGACATAGTTAGGAAGTTCATGTCTTCCCTTCCTAAACTATGGACACACTACTGTGTTGTAATCAAGAGAACTTCGGACCTTAAAACTCTTTCTTTCATAGAGTTGTATGGTATCCTAAGTGCATTCCAGATGGAGATGAACATGCAGAACTCCTCTGGTAACTCCAATAACCAACTGAGTTCAGCCTTTCATGTGGTTGAAAGGGAAATCACAGAACCACAACATCAGTTGCTGTGCTACCCTGACAACTCACATATTGGACCCTTCATTACTCTACCTGAGACTCCAAGGTCTCAACAGGCTCAACACAACTCCTTTCAGGATAGTTTTGCCTTTGTCTCTGGAAGTGGACACTCTGGTGATTTTCAATATTGTATTGACGATCTTGAGTGCTTCAGTCCAGATGATGTAGAGTATGTGGACATTGTCCAACAGATGGCTCTCTTAACCTACAGAGCGAAGAAGTTCTTCAAGAGAACTGGAAGGCAATTCCCTCAAAACCCTATCAACAGTAAGTTTGGGTTTGACAAGAGCAAAGCAAAGTGTTACAACTGCAACCAACTAGGTCACTTTGCTAGAGAATGCAAGGTTCCCAAGGACAACCCAGGAACCCCACAGGCCTCCACACATCCCTTAACCTTAAAGCATGAAGAGAAGACAACTGAAACAGCTGCAATAGCTCAAGAAGTTGACTGGAGCTTCATGGTACAGGATGTGACTCCCACTCAAGCACTCATGGCCGGAACAGATGATGCTCCGGTATATGAACATCTTTGCACTCCAGCCTGTATTGCTAAGGTTAAACTTTATAAGGATTACAATATGGAAATCAGATCTGATGTTGAGTCATTAAATATCTTAAAATCTGACTTTAAAAGAGCTGAATCTGACTATCAAAAGAAAACTGAGGAGTTAGAGAAAACTGTGTCTCTTTTAAAACATGAACAAACCAATTACAAGACTCAAATCAAAGATCTGATATCCAAGCTATCTGAAGCACAAGCCCGGCTTGTCACTGCTGAGGCTTAGGCCAGGAAGCAAGCTATTGCTGAGCAAAACTTCCAAGCTATTCTTCCTCTTATTCCAAAATGTTTTACCAAAACAAAGGAGGGTTGGGAACCAATGAAATAGCTCCACCATACTCTTATGAGTCTATTAGACTACCTTGATGTGGTACTGAGGAGCAAGAGGTTCCAACTGCTGACCCTTGTCCATTGGAATTAAAGGATGAGGCAAAAATAGTGGCCACCACTGTGGAGAAACAGGATGATACACTCATCTCCACCTGTGAAGATTAAATCCAAACCACCAAGGCAAGAAGAAGCAGAGCTAAAGCTTCTAGAAAGACTGCCAAGAAAGTTGCAGAGTCCAAGCTGAAGATTGACCCAAAGCAAAAGGTGTCTTCATCGCTGCTGGATTCCAAGTGGTAGGTACTTCTGGTTCAGGAAAGGAGTGTAGTACCAGCACTCCTGTCCTACTAAAGGATTAGAAGTTGAAAGGAAAAGTTGCTGATGAAGAAAAGAAATCCAAGAAACAGCAATCTTCAAATTCCCAAAAGACTAACATTGCATGCATAATGTGTGGTCTGCACAACCACATGGCTAAAGATTGTTACTACAATCCAGCAAGCACATATTATGCAAATAATGATAGAAAAGAAGGAGTCAGGGAAGGTTTCACATTTGGACCATTTCAAACGGTCCAAGCGATGAAAAAGGGAAAGTTGGTCTCAGAAGCCATGTTGCTTTCGGAAGAAAGTATTGCTTCAGAAGGGAAAATGGCTTTAGAAGACAAAGCTTCTAAGGTTCAGAAGAACAAGAAAGCTCCCTTGAAACCATCCCAGAAGAAGACTTGTTCGAAAGAAAAGGTGGTGAAGGCTTCTTCCTAAAAGAAAGAAGCTTCGGAAGAAGACCATGCTGCAAAAGCTTCAACAAGCTCATCCTCAAAGATCAACCAAGGAATGGATTGGAAGATCAAGGAAGATGCTACTGCCCAAACCTCTTCTTCAACGACCTCTATTGAGCCCCAATGCATATCTTTTGGTTCAATTATGTCATTATCTTTGGAAGAGCCCAAGACCAGCAAGGCTTGGGCTTCCAAACAAACCTAACCATCTTATCTTATGTGCAGGGACATCCATCTGACAAGAACAACAATGTTAGGATTGTAGATAGTGGATGCTCTAGGCACATGACAGGGAACAGATCTCTCCTTCAACAATTCCAGAACTATGATGGAGGGCCTATCCAATTTGGAGGTGAGACCGGAGGATATATTTCTGGCAGAGGAAGTATATCCAATGGTAGATTAAACATTGACAAAGTTCACTTTGTCAAACAGCTTGAACACAATCTGTTAAGTGTTTCTCAATTCTATGACCAAAGGCATCAAATGCTTTTCATAGAACATGAGTGCATTATCCTCAAACCAGGGATGACAATTCCTCCGGAATTGGTGCTTCTTAGATCTCCCTGGAAAGGGGATATGTACAAGCTAGATATGAACAATGCTTCTCCTATGGGTGAAGTATCATGCTTTCTTTCCAAAGCCGATAGTGATGAGTCAACACTATGGCATAAACGCATGTGTCATGTAAATTTTAAGACAATGAATAACTTGGCTAAAAGAACTTGGTACATGGTTTGCCTAAAAAGGAATTTTTCTGCAAAGATAACTGTGTTGCATGCCTGAAAGGGAAACAACACAGGTCATCTCATAAATCCAAATATGTCAACTCCATCACTACTCCATTACACTTATTGCACATGGATCTCTTTGGTCCCATAAGTATAATGAGCATTGGAAGGAAATCATACTGCCTTCTGATTGTTGATGATTTTACAAGATTTACATGGGTATTCTTTTTAAGAAGTAAAGATGAAACTGCTGAAATGTTAAAATCTTTTATTCTTAAAATAGAAAATCAAATTGATCACAAGGTTAAGATCATTAGAAGTGATCAAGGGACTGAGTTTAAGAACTTTGTTCTTGACTCATTCTGTGACTCAAAATGGATTGCCAGACAATATAGTGCTCCCAGAACTCCTCAACAAAACGGTGTTGCTGAGAGGAGGAATAGGACACTTATTGAGGCTGCTCGAACCATGTTAGCTGATTCAAAACTTCCTCTAACATTTTGGGCAGAGGCAATTAGCACTGCATGCTATGTGCAGAACAAGGTTCTTGTAGTTAAGCCCCATGGAAAAACCCCTTATGAGTTATGGAACAAGAGGCCACCGTTCATTGGCTTTGTAAGGTCCTTTGGCTGCAGGTGTACCATACTTAACATAAAAGACAACTTAGCAAAGTTTGCTGAGAAGTCAGATGATGATATCTTTGTTGGATACTCTTCTAGCTCCAAAGCTTATAGAGTATACAACATTAAGAATCAATAATTTGAGAAGTCATCCAATATAGTTGTTAATGAGCACACTCCTTGTGTTAGGGGGAATGGACCTGATTATAACTTTGACTCAGAATTGTTTCCAAACTATTCTAAACCAGCTTGTGAGAATGTTTCAGCTGGAACAGGTGATCAAGGTGATGCTGATGCCGATGCTAATCAACTATTTGAGCTACCCAGACCTCTTCCAATATCTCCAAGAGCTGAAAGACAACAAGCTCCAACCATTCACAGATCAGATAGTGTAACTGTCTCAAGGAATAGTGAAGCTTCAACAAGTGAATCACTTGATGAACCTCAAAACTCATCAGGTGATCCATTACAACACTAGGTTGAAAGAAGTAGTATTCTGAAGGAACAGGCAACTGTTAATACTACTTCACGGCCAACCATTGATGATGTTTCTCAGTCATTCAATCAGTCCTCATTAAATGACTTTGAAACAACAGCTGGACAGAGTGATCCAGTTCCTGATCAGAATATGTCCAACCTGGACCTATCTCTGCAACTGGAAGTGATTCCTCGTCTTAGGATTAACAACACTCATCCAACTGAAAACATCATGGGGAATGTCTCTGAAGGTGTGAGAACAAGAGGGCAAACTCATCATGGGAATGTCTGCTTGTAGTCATGCTTCTTATCTCAGATGGAACCCAAGAAGGTGGAAGATGCCTTGAAAGATAGTAGTTGGGTTGAATCGATGTAGGAGGAGCTGCTTCAATTCAGAAGACAAAAACTCTAGAATCTATGCCCACTACCTTATGGTCAAGTACCCATAGGCACTAAATGGGTATTCAGAAACAAGAAATATGATAGAGGCTTTAATCAAGAACATGGCAAGATTAGTAGTTCAAGGATACACCCAAGAGGAAGGAATCGATTATACTGATGTCTTTGCACTAGTTGCAAGACTTGAGGCAGTCAGGATCTTCCTTGCTTATGCTGCATCCAAGAATTTCACTGTCTACCAACTTGATGTCAAGTGTGCCTTTCTATATCGGGATATAGATAGGGAAATCTACGTATGTCAACCTCCAGGATTTGAAGACCCACAGCACCCTAACTATGTGTGTAAGTTGGACAAAGCTCTATATGGGCTACACCAAGCACCTAGGCTGTGGTATAAGACCTTGTCTCAATTTCTCCTGAAGAATGGCTACACCAGAGGTACCATTGATAAGACTCTCTTCATCAGGAAGACTAGAGAAGACATTTTGCTTGCTCAAGTCTATGTTGATGACATCATATTTGGTTCTTCAAATGAGAAAATGTGTAAGGACTTTGAGAGCACTATGAAGCAGAGATTTGAGATGAGTTCTATGGGAAAAATGGACTTTTTCTTAGGAATTCAGGTGAAGCAATTGAAGGAAGGATTCTTCATCAATCAATCCAAGTATGTCAATGACATCTTAGAGAGATTTGAGATGAAGGACTGTAAGCCAGCCAAGACACCTATACCGAGAAACCATAATCTTTGCCCTGACCTTGAGGGGGAGGATACTGATCAACATCAGTATAGAGCAATCATTGGTTCTCTGATGTATCTCACTGCTAGTAGACCTGATATCATGTTTACCACTTGCATTTGTGCAAGATATCAGGCTGCTCCAAAGGTGTCTCACCTAGCTGCTGCAAAGAGAATCCTCAGATACCTCAAAGGAGCACCTAAACTAGGTCTCTGGTATCTAAGAAATAGTGATTTCAATCTCTATGGATACTCTGACAATGACTATGGTGGCTGCAACATTGACAAGAAATCCACATCAGGAGGATGTCAATTTCTTGGTGGAAGGATCATTTCATGGCAATGCAAGAAACAATCTTGTGTATCTACATCAACTGCTAAAGCTGAATCTTTGCCCTGACCTTAAGGGGGAGGATACTGATCAACATCAGTATAGAGCAATCATTGGTTCTCTGATGTATCTCACTGCTAGTAGACCTGATATCATGTTTGCCACTTGCATTTGTGCGAGATATCAGGCTGCTCCAAAGGTGTCTCACCTAGCTGCTGCAAAGAGAATCCTCAGATACCTCAAAGGAGCACCTAAACTAGGTCTCTGGTATCCAAGAAATAGTGATTTCAATCTCTATGGATACTCTGACAATGACTATGGTGGCTGGAACATTGACAAGAAATCCACATCAGGAGGATGTCAATTTCTTGGTGGAAGGATCATTTCATGGAAATGCAAGAAACAATCCTGTGTATCTACATCAACTGCTGAAGCTGAATACATCGCTACTGCTAGCTGCTGCGCTCAGTTGCTGTGGATTCGGAACCAGATGTTAGACTATGGATTCAACTTCATGAGTACTCCTATCCATATTGACAACAACAGTGCTATCTCCATCACAGAAAATCCAGTGAAGCACTCTAAGACAAAGCACATTGATATCAGGTATCATTTCATTAGAGATATTCATGAGAAAAATTTGATAAAGTTAATCAAAGTTGACTCAAATGAACAATATGATTTGTTCACAAAAGCTTTTGATGAACAAAGATTTAAGTATCTCATATCAGCTATTGGGATGACAAACATTGGTTAACTACCTCTTTTGAAAGCTTTTTAATGTGTAATGTCTTGTGTCAATACAATTTAAGCCCTGTTACAAAAGATCTCTTTGAAATATTCCAAGTGTAAATTCCTTCCGAAGAGGAATTAACTCTCGGAAGATATTTCTAAATATCTTCCGAAGTCAAATTCCTCCATGGAAATTTTCTTCTCGGAAGAGTTTTTAGTCTCGGAAGAAGCGACTGATTTCACATCGGATCTACTTCCGAAGCTTATAAAACTTTTAATTCAGAAAGCAGCTCCTACCTTCGAAAGCAATGTTTTGCTTCGGAAGAAAGGATTGCCTTCGGAAGACAAATTACCTTCGGAAACATTTTATACTCGAAAAAGGGGTTCTTGCTGTGTAACGGATATCTTTTTTGGCCCTACTCTGTAAAAAGTAAAGATTTTGTTCATAATAAGTGATTATTTAAAATTATCCCTTACTGCCACTGTCATTTCATAACCGCAAACCGCCGCCCTACCACCATTACCTCAATTCTTCCGATTTAAATAATCTAGACTGTTTAATTTCATCTTCTTTTACCGATTTACTGCCCTAAACATTTCCTTCACTGGCAATCATGAAATTCACCCAAGTTCAAACTTACTTTCTCTTACAATGGCGCTAAACCCTCAGCACAACCAGGTCGCATTACTTGATTCGTCAAGAGATGCTGACTTCACAGAAATCATCACCTTTCTTTCTGAATCAACCTACTACACGGCGCTTAGTGTTAACCCCACCGTTTACTCCAACCACATGACTGAATTTTGGAGAAACGGTCAAACAGAAATTCTAAATGGGGTTCACGTCCTAAGAACCCGCATTTATGAACAGGAGTTGATCATAAGTGAACAACTCATCAGGGAGCATCTAGATCTTCATGATGATGAAGCTCCTACTGGGTTTCTGAAAGAAGACTTGGATGGCACATACATCCTCATGGGATATGGTGGAGACGTGAGCAGGTCAACCGTCTACAAATTCAACTTCACATATCAATGGAAGTTCCTCCTGCATATCGTTCTTCACTGCCTATCCAACAAGTCTGGGGGATGGGATCAAATCCCATACGAACTAGGATGCCTAGTTCATGGGTTGGTGAGCGGCCTGCGCTTCAATTACACAAGGTTTGTGTTTACCAATCTACTTGGGAATCTTAGAAGGGAAACATTTTTCATGTATCCCCGATACATTCAACACAACATCAACTGCGAGTTGGAACAGAGCAAGCTTGTCTGTGCAGCTACTCTAACTGTTCCTCAAGTGCGGCCTTCCATCTTCAAGGCTTTGAAGAAGGTGTCCATCAACTTCACTGGCAGGTATACTCCTTTACCTCCAGATATGATTGAGCGCATAGCTCCTGGTGACATCCCTGTTGACCCCACAGGTTTGTATGAACCCACACCAGCAACCCTCACCACAAATGTCCCAATACCTTCTCCACCCATCAAAATCACATATCAGAGACGCCCCAAACAACCCTTGTTCAATCTACTCTGATTGAACAAGCTCCTCCAGTTTAATCCAAAGGGACTAGAGTCGAAACATGGGCTCCCACTCAGTCTGAGGTCACACCATCCCTCACCATTGACCTCAATTTGGGTTTTGAGCCTCCTCAGTCTCAAACCCAAGAGCCCGACACCCAAGCCTTTAGCCCTTAGGGTGAGTATTTACACTCCCCTGTGCAGCCAACAAGGGACAGCCCCACAAGAGGCTCAATGCCTGTAGACATTGATCTAGGTCCCGGGTCAGTAAGTTTAACCTCTCTATCCTTCACTGACCTATTACTCCATACTGATGAAGAGATAACATCTCTCCATGGACATGAAGTTGATCTCCAACACCCTCTCAAAGATCAACAGAGCCAAGAGAGATCCCTTATCTCTAGCCCCCATTAGAAGCCAACAACTGAGGTGAGTCCCACTGATGTGGAGGGGACCCATGTAGGCTTAGCTTCCACTACTCAGAGTCTCTCATTGAGCTCTCAGGATAGTGGTAACATCAATCAGACTGAGTCTACGGCAACTTTGCCCATTGATATCTCTGAAAGAGATGACTTTGAGCAAAGGTATCCAGGGTGCCAAGAAGCCACATCTGGTGGTGAGACTGAACATACTAGGTATGTTATCTCATCTCCCCGTGATTCTTCATATAAAGATGAGGGAAGTATGCAACTTACTACTCAGTACTTGATCTCTAAGGTCTCAAACCTTGAATCTCAGGTTAAGATCTTAGAGAACAGGACAGCCACTCAGCAACTTGAGATTGACAATCTCAAGGCTAAACTAGCTGAGAAATAGATGGAGAGGTCCGTTAGGCATGTACCTATCCAAGTCTCATTGACTTCTTCCTCTAGCTCATCTAGCTCTCAAGATGATGCTACCAAAAAGGGGGAGAAAGATCAGAGACAAACACCTGAGGAACCATCGATCCAGTCCTCTACTTCCCAAATCATTACCTTGCCTGAGTCATCCCAATCAATTCTAAAGATTGACTCATACTCACAAATGCTTCATGATCTCCATAGACTTTTCACAAAGTATGTATTGAGAACCTCTTTAGATCAGCCTAGCCCGGACATGACACTGATGTACTTTGGAGCTGAAGAGCTTCAAAGGCTCACTGCACCTTCTACCACTGTGGAAGAAGTTGGTCAACCTAAGGTCCACATGGAACCTAAGATTCACTTCGAAGGGGAAACGGGGACTGATGGCCCAGCAACTGAAACAGTTGGGACAGAACTTGCATCAACACCTTCTTTTGAAGCTCAGGCTGAAACTTCCGAAGCTAAAGTTAAAGCTGAAGAAGAACAGGATAAGTCTTCCAAAGTTGAGATGGAAGTTGCGGAAGGATTGTTCAAAATGTCCGAGGAGCTGATCATCACAGATGTCATTGCTGAAATAGCATCTGAGTTGAGCAGGGAGCACATTTCTGATCTACCTCCATCCCAAACACTAGCTGGCCCTCTCTCACGATCTGAACCCTCTATCCAAGAACCACCACATCCAAGTTCTGCAAAAGACAAAGGCAAGAGAAAATTGACTGCAAAAGAGCTTCAGGAAGAGGAAAGGATTGAGAAGTTAAAGAAGAAAGCTAGATTTTCTGCTGAGAAGCTGCTAGCTGCCAGTTCAAAGGCAGTTGCAGCCAATCAGGAGGAAATCAACAACAAAAGAAGGGTAGCACTCATTGATCAGCTTATCAACTTAGGAGCTGCCAATGAGGACGTACTCCTACTACCACTAGAGGAGTTGGTGGCTTTGGAGAGGACAACCAGGCTAAAGCAACAAGAAGAAGCCAGGTTGGCCTTAGAGAGGGAAGAGGAGGAACAAAGGAAAGCCGCCTTGTAGCTGAGAGAAGGTAGGATTAAATTCCTACTCTCTAGAGGCTTCAATCTTCCAGAACTTTCTCCACATGATGATGATATGATCCTTTTGCTCCACAACAAAGAGCATGATCAAATGGAGAAAGAAAGAAAGAAGGCTGCAAGGGAGAAGATGAAGGAGAAGAAGCAGAGGGAAGAAGTAGAGAGGGTTACTGCAGCCAAGAAGTCCGAAGACAAAGCCTGGATGAAAGACTATCTCCGGGCTCACGGCTTCTCTGGTAGGCAGGTGGGACCCTTGTCCGAAAGGACACTCCAGCAGATAGTCAGTGAAATAAAGGCTGACATCCGTATGGGAAAGAGGAAGGAGATGTATAAAAGGGGACAGGGAATGATCTTCACCCCAACCACTCAACCACAACCAACCACTCAACCACAACCAACCACTCAACCACAACCTACACCAGAAGAACCAATCTCATTTCCTATCAAAACCGAGCCCTTAGATGAAACCTTCACCCCTGAACCTACAACTCTACCCATACCTACTTTATCACCACAACCACCTAAACTTACCATCCTTAAACCTAAAACATAACCCAGAACCACTAAACCCAAACCTACCCAACTAATACCCAACCATCCCCTCAGTCTTCTTAACATCTCTCTCTTTAAGCGTTTAAGGAAATCAAGACAAAGCTCAACAACTGCACAACTCTGAGTAACATCTCCTGTGAGGAAGATCTCATCAACATTACCTATGTTGATGACTCTTTAAGTTCCCTCACACTAGATCAATTTCTTGATTTACCTAGAGGAACTTTGGGCAAGGCTGCAAGACTTCTCGGTCTCAACTCTGATTCTCTGAATGCTGAAGAGAAGAGACTTAGAAGAAAACTGGCAACTCTACTGGATACAAGGAAGGAGGACAGGATTCCTAGTCAGTCTCCTATGCCTAGGAAAGGTATAATCCAGTGGAGGTTTGATGAAACTTCTCACAACTTTGTTGTGGAAAGAGAGAATGGTGAAATCAACCGGCTCAATGTCACTACTCTATTGCATCTCAGCAGATTTGATATTGCTGAGCTAGCAGAGAAGCCATTCTCCAATCCCTCCAACTCTGAGACTGTTACTGTCATCAGGAATCATCTCAGCAGTATTCACTTGGCTGAGGTAATTGCAAAGGCAAAGATCAATGAAGAGTTGTAGTTGAGAAGACAGGAAGAAAAGGAAAGACCTACCACCAAAGGCGCAACCTTTCTACAGATGGTGGAGGGTCTGGAATTGGGACCTATAGTTAGATGGGAATAAGACTATAGTTCCCATCAACTAACTCTTTTCAGAGGGCCACAAGAAAGGGTACATATAATCCAAGGTAACAGACTGGATGTTCTGTCTACCAAGGATTTGTACAAACTTCTCAACACCATATCAGGGAAGAACAAGGAAACAGATAGATATCTACTTTCCTTAGTGCTAAAAGTTTTGAGAAGGAGAGAGAAGTGAAGTTTTGGTAGCATCAGCCTAGGGGGAGTTTGTTGGGTCACCATAAGGCTGGTGCAACCAAAACTACTTCACATAGTCAATTTTGGTGCTACATCAAAGGATTCTGAAGCTAAGTATGAGAACTTCCGAAGTCTAAAGAGTTCTTCTGAAGACAAAGTTTGAAGACATCAGCTGAAGATAACAGCTGAAGACATCGGCTGAAGATAACA
The DNA here is from genome assembly GCA_024085815.1 of Flaveria linearis. Lineage (NCBI taxonomy): Eukaryota > Viridiplantae > Streptophyta > Magnoliopsida > Asterales > Asteraceae > Flaveria > Flaveria linearis. The sequence continues at coordinate 56,692,807 of CM044003.1, read as the reverse complement.
GCTGAAGACATCAGCTGAAGATAACAGCTGAAGACGTCACCTGAAAACATCTTCCGAAGACAAAGTCTGAAGACATCTTCCAAAGACAAAGTTTGAAGACAAGAGCTGAAGATAAAGTCTGAAGATAAACTCTACTTCCGAAGACAAAGAAGACTCCAATCCTCGGAAGAAGCAGTCTTCCGAAGTATAAGTGGCTTTGGAAGAAGTTATTCTTCCGAAGCAATTTAACCTTCGGAAGACATTGCTATGACCAGTAGACATAAGTATGGTCTCTGGCAATCTGCTGCAGACCTTTGATACAGCATGGCTTCTTCCTAAAGAGCCATGTTGTTGACCATACTTTATTCTACTGTTTACCTTTTTATGATAGTACATTTTACCAACCTCAGTTGGTGACAAAAGGTAAGTCAGGGATATGTCCTGACTACCAAATCTCAGATAAATATCTGAGATACCTTAACCTATAGTCTTGTAGTAATAGCTTTTGGTTATAGGTTTCCAGCTGGAATCAAAGTATATCCGGCTGTAGGTAGTATTATATATATAGTTCTCATTGTAACTCAAGAGATAGAGAGATTGTGCTTTGTAAGAGTCTTGTAATCCATTAAGTTGAGAATCAATACATAAATGTACCTTGAAAATTTACTTCCTGTGTTCTTTATCATTTGTTACTTGTTATATTATGATCAACTCTTGTTAGACCCTTTCTGAGTGTTGTTCAAGGTGAGTTTGAGAGAAAAACCACTTGTTGGGTGACCAACAACGATCCTGCATATACCCTATGTGGGTAGTCAGGATCTTCAAAACCAGGAGGTTGAGCTACATAGACCTCTTTATCAACTTTCCCATAAAGGAAAGCACAGTTGACATCCATTTGATAGACAGTGAACTTCTTGTACGAAGTATAGGCTAGAAATACTCAAATTGCTTCAATTTTTGCAACAGGTGCAAAAACTTCATCATAGTCTATCTATTCTTCTTGAGTATAGCCTTGTGCAATTAACCTAGCTTTGTTTATCACAATTATACCTCTATCATCTGGTTTATTTTTGAAGATCCATCTTGTCCCAATTGGATGTTGACGTTCAGGCAAATCAACAAGATTCCATAGTTTCTGCTTTCTAAATTGCTAAAGCACTTCCTGCATAGCTTCAATCCAACTATTATCTTTTAAAGCAGCTATGATGTATGAAAGAACAACTTGTGAAAGAAAATAAGTAAACAAACAAATGTTTGCAGCTCCCCCTTGGCTTCTTGTGGTTCTTGCATTCAGATCTCCAATTTTGTTGTTTGTTGGATGAGACTTGTGAATTCAGGTTGTTGGAATAGATTCAACTGGAATGGATGATTCCATGTTAGTCATATCCATTGATGTAGATGGGCTCAGCTGTGATGATGAATTTAGGATGTAATCAAAGTGTTCTTCATGTTAATCATTAGAAGTAGAATAGTTTTCTCCATAAGTTAGTACATCCGCTGTATTGTTAATGTCTTCCGCAACAACTTCTACGGAAGTATTTTGTGATTCCTTAGGAGTTACATGAACATCTACGGATGGTATTTGTTGACTTGCTGACAGCTCTTTGCAATGCAGTGGATCATCTCCAATGTGTGGACCTTCTGCTGAGGCATTATCTATATCTCCGGATGAAGTATGCTCTTCTTCGGATGCAGTGTTTCCATCTGAGGATGTAGAGCCATTTTGCTGGACTTGTGCGGCATCATTGTTGTTATTGGTTGTTCCTTCATCCATGATACTTGATGTTTGTAGTCTTGGAGGATCAGCTGATAGTGATACTTCATTCAGATTTGGAGGAACAAACGGATAACATGTATCATCACAACCTCCATTATTCAAATAACTAGAGTTAAATGAGTCTGTTAGAGTATCTATATCAAACAACCATGATGATCCTTTTACAGAGTTAGTAAATAAGGATTCATCAAATGACACATTAGGAGTTTCTTCCATAATGTTTTGTTATGGAATGTAAATCCTATATGATTTAGATCTAGAAGAATATCCAACAAAGAAACCATCATTGGCTTTCTCTGAAAATTTTCCTAATTGTTCCTTTGTGTTTAAAACAGATGCATGACACCCAAAGGCTCTAAGATATCCTATGTAAGGTTTTCTTTTGAATAAAAGCTCATAAGGTGTTTTATTATGTTCTTTGACAATTAATGTCCTATTTTGAACATTGCATGATGTGTTCACAGCTTTAGCCCAAAAGGTGATAGGCAGCTGGGAGTCAGCTAGTATTGTTCTTGCTGCTTCAATGAGAGTTCTGTTTCTTCTTTCAGCAATTCCATTTTGTTGTAGAATTCTTGGTGCACTGAACTGCCTTGCAATGCCTTTATTCCTGCAAAAAGAATCTAAGTCAGCATTAACAAATTCAGTCCCATTATCACTCCTGAAAATTTTAACTTTTAAATCAAGTTGATTCTCAATCTTGATGACAAAGTCCATTAATGTTTTTGATGTTTCACTCTTTTGTTTTAAGAAAAAGACCCATGTTAATCTAGTGAAATCATCCACTACCACTAAACAATTTTGCCTTTTTCCAATGCTCATCATATTGGTTGGACCAAAAAGATCCATGTGAAGCAATTTGAGTGGTGTAGTGTTGGTATTGATAATTTTAGATTTATGAGACACTCTATGTTGTTTTCCTTTATAACATGAAGAACAATGGTTTGAAAAGTAAAATTCTTTCTTTAGCATCCAATGACTAGGTCATTTTTCACCATTTTATTCATGTTCTTCATGTTGGAATAAAGAAGCCTTCTATGCCATAATTGAGATTCATCTTCTGATGACTTAGACAGCAGGCATGTTTCATAGCTTGTGAGTGCAGTATTGTTCATATCCAAAACATAGGTGTTTCCTTTTCTTGATGCTTTAGGAAGGATCCATTCTTCTAGAACTAAAAAACTTGGCTTAAAAATGTAACAATTAGTGTTATCAAACAATGTGATATAATTTTGATCACAAATTTGAGACACACTTAATAAATTATACTGTAAATTTTCACAATAAATCACTTTCTCAAATTTGAGCACACCATTAGTTACCATTCCTTCACCAACTAGTTTACCTCCCATCTTATCCTCACCAAATGCCATATATGAGGCATTTTTATGCTTGAAGTCATGGAGAAGAGAACAGTTTCCTGTCATATGCCTAGAACAACCACTGTCAACATACCACTTGTTGTCAGCTCTTCACGATTGTTCCTGCATACATAAAGAAATCAACTAGAATTGACAACCCAAGCCTTAATGATCTTGGGTTTGCTAGCAGTGTCTAAAATTGTTACTCCTTCATGAATCAATCTTGAAGTTTCAGTATTAATTTTAGTCTCAATTGATTCATTCTGTGTTGTTTGTGGTGAGGATGATTCTGTTGAAGATGAGGTTGTTGAACTTGGTTCTAGTTTCTTAATTTCTTCTTCATTCACTTTGTCTTTCTTTGTTTGTTGCTTTGATTTTGACAATGAGCCTTGATTGTTGAAAGTTTCACCATCTTTTAATTTTGAATGAGGTACATGAGTTCCCTTTTCAAAATTATCAAAGAAAGAATCATCATCATTTGACTCCTTTTCAGTCAAATCCACCTTTTTATGAGGAGTTTTGGATTGCAGAGATGATGTTCTTTTTTTCAAAGGTTTACCATCAGCATACGTTTTCTCCTTTGGCTTTGGCTTTTGTTTTTGTTGCAGCTTCTTAGGTTTTGAATCTTCTTGACTATCAGTGGATTGAGAGTCTGATTCAGCCATCTCAGATTGTGACTTCTTTATGCTCATTGCCTTATTGTTTTTGTTAAAATAACATTCCTGAGTTAAATGATTATTTTTCTTACATATAGCACAATGTTTGTTGAAGTAGCAATCAGAGGTCATGTGATTGTTCATATTGTAAATAGAACAATAACTGATGAAGTAACAATCTTCAGTATTGTGATTTTTCATATCACACCATTTGCAATACATTTCCTCTGATTCTTCATCAAAATTGATTACTTTCGTTTTCTTATTCAGCTTTTAAGGCTTCAAATCCTTTTCTAATTTAGCAGATGATTTATCCTTGCTTTTCCTTGGTACACTGTTAAAGGATTCTTGTTTACCCTTTGCTGATTTCTGCTGCTTGGAATTCACCACTTTCTCATTTGATTTGTTGGTTTTTGCTTTTGACTTCTGATCTTCTACTAATTTAGCTTTGGCTTTCTGCAGATCTTTTACTGATTCAGTAGATTTGGTTTTCCGTAGACCTTCTACTGAAGAAAGTTTCTTCTTCCATTGATGTTCTGCTGCTTCTTCCGTTGATGATCTGCTGATTGTTTCTTCTTTCCCATATCTATGGAAGATGTGTGTACTTCCTCAGTAGATGTGCACTGTTCAATTCCTTCAGTTGAAGGTTTTTGATGCTGATGAAGTTCTTGAAGTCCTTCATTTAGCTGAGCTGTTCTCTTGCAAATACTTTTCAACATGTTTCTTTGTTTTGGAGGATATTGCAACTTTATTTTTTCAAGTACTTTGGGAATGATTGTTTCAAATGCAATGTGACAACCGCTCCCAAGGTCACTATTCTAAACCCTAATTTATTTGTATCATATCCCGTCTTATGAGTACTAATAATGGAAATAATTCAATTATATCAAGAATGTTAGAATCACTAATTTTTATTTGATCCATTTTCATGATTCTATGTGATTGATGTGAATTTCGCCATTTTAAGTCTTGCCTCTTTAGGAAATTCATGCCCAGGAATATTGATTAGTCATCCTAGCTAGAATTAAGAATATCAAATGAATCAATTAAGTGTTTATGTACATTAAAAATTTCAGACCTAGCATGTGCCTTGTGCAAGACTAAACAAATTAATTAACAACTTATACCACAAAAATACTACCTTTTATAAAATCTACTCTAGAAAATAATTAATAAGAATTAATTTTTAAATGTCCACTAGAGGACAAGGCCATTCTCGGCCGCCCCATGTCCTCTAATGGGCACATTTGCTTTCTTCCAACACTTTACACCACCATATCATCCATTCATAATCCATGCATTTCACTTCATCCTTTCAGCTCTCTCTCTCTCATTCGAAATCCCAGCTGAAGAAACACTCTCCCTCTCAAAATTTCTCTCTATTCCAGCCTCATTCCTGCTCCTTTCCAGCCCAAAAAATCGCAAGCTACAAGCATTCCACCATCGGCCAGCAGCAAACCGCAAGGAAGGTGACTTTTGGTGAACTTTTGAAGCATGGAACGTGCAAAGCTTGAGGTTTCCAGCTTGTGTTCGACTTCTACAGTCAAGTACAAGAAGATTCCAGCCACTCACGACCATCCACACCTTCCAAATCGCGAGTTACATCAAGTGTAAGCTCTATGTGTCGGTTTTGGTCATTTCTTAAAATTACCTTTATTTCTCACCTAAAAACCTATATTTTTCTTGTTGTTGCAGAGACATCTCACCCTCACTTTGTTCTTGAGGAGTTCCCCACGTTCTTGAAGGTATATCACATGATATAATGCTCATCCTAAGGGGTAGAGCCCGATTTACCCCTTGAAAGCCCTATTTTTGGTGTTTTTGTCACCATTTACTTGTGTATCTTGTAACCCTTCAAAACAAAATATTTAACCTGCATATTAATGGGTTTTAAGACCACTAACAATCTGTTTTTAAAGTTTCAAACACTAAATACCACCTACATGTGGTAAAAACATGCATTATACCTTGAACAATGCCTCTTTCTACTAGTAACAACCTCTTTTAGACATTTCTTGAAAACCCTCTTAGACAAGGGTTGTAATCTGCTCAAAATTACTTTTAAGACACCCCAATAATATGATTTTTAAGTTAGATAAATTTTAGTAAAGGTTAAACTCAAGTTACAATGATTTACACATATGTAATGGTCATTTATGGCACTTTCTATATATTTTAAAGTCCATGGACGTGTAGAACTACTAGGCCACGATTGGGACTGTTATTTCAGTAATTTTTGGTACATATTAAGTTTAATAACATGGCTTGACCTCTGGAACAAAGGACATAATGTGCTTAGGCCGAGTTTGGTCACTTTCGGGACCCGAAAACGTGTTAAAATGACTTAAAAATAGGAAAACATGGACTATAAAATTTTTAAAGAGAATTCCAGGTTCTAAAAGGATAAACAAAGTGTTCTGGAGTCAATAAAAAGTTTTAGTGGTGAAAAGGTAATTTAAATGGATTTTAAGTGAAACCGGGTGTAAACCGAGAAGCGTTTTTAAGGAAAAATCTATGATAAATGGGTTAAATGTTAAAACTTCTAAAAATCATGACTTTCAAGTATTTTAAAAGATAAAATACCCCCAAAAATAAAATGGTTGGTCAAACAAGCTTTAAAAATGGTCAAACCCGACTAAAAACGCGTTTTAACGGTTTAAACATAAAAAGAGCCTTTCCACTTTTAGAGATAAATTTTTGTAATCTAAAAGGTTTGAAACTTATAAAAAAAATGATTTTAAAATGTAGCTACTGGTCTTAGACTCAAAAAGGTGAAAACTCATGGATAACCTCGTTCGGTTTTTCCGTAACCGGCAACGTTAAACGCGTATTTTACAAACCGAGTCCATAAACTGAAATTTTGGTTATAAATTCTAAAGACTAAGTAGAATTAAGGTCTTGAACCTGATTTTTAAGAATAGAGGTCACTTAATGCAAGAAACCAAACTTAAGGGTAGAAATTGTCAATTTTGAAACTTAAGGGGCATAACTGTAAATTTTGCAAAACTTCATAACCGACTCCCATAAGTTCGTTTTCCCCCTTAAATGGAATAATTACTATATATTCTTGGTTTAGTAATGTAGAAACCTTTGCTTTCACGAAAAACCTTGACTTTTCTTAAAAGGAAATTTTTTACGCAAACCTAATCGAATCAAAACCGAAACCGTCCATTTAAGTCTTAGGCACTATTGTTGCTCCTTAAATAGGTTTAGAGCAGTAGCTAATCACTTAATATATTCATGTTAGGGTGCTAGATTTGAGATATTCCCGGCACGCGAAGAATTTCTTTTTGCTTGATTATCTAAGGTGAGTTCTTGTGTTCCCCTTTTTTTTACTTTGGTTTTGGGGATGATGCATGATATTTTAAATTGAAACTTTCATCTTGTGCTTTATTTGATGCTTGTATGTGGGACTTTTTGGATACCTGCTGATACTTTTGTCATGATCATTAATTCTTTTGTGAACCGCTTGCTTTACGTGAATAGATCTATTTGGGGAATCCCCCATGCACAGTGGCTACCGCTACAGGGAGGTGCCCCACTGAGATCCTGAGGGGTCGTTTGTGGCATGTAACAGGTTTTGAATAAGATACTATGGTGAACCATCCTAGCAGGAATGGCTCACTATTCTGAGGCTTGGTTCTTTCCTACGGGAATATCCGGTTAAGCACAAGTTTAGAAGAGGCCAACCGGGGACCAAGTGCAAGGGTTGATTGTGATACCCCATGATGACTGAAACTAAAAATGATGTTTTTAGTTTAAAACAAATGAGATTTTCATAAACTTTCACACTTGAATCCACCAACTTTTTAGTTGACACTCTTTTCTTTTGAGCATGTTTCAGGTAACCCGTGAAGACTCTTAGCTTATGGACGACTTAGACTCAATCCCGAGACCATGGCATTGTGGTGTGTGGCCAAATTTGTGACTTTAATAATTTGATACAATGACTATTTAATTTATGTTGAACATGTAAACATTTGGGGGCTGGATCTGTTTCCAGCCCGGTGTCTTTTGAAAACTTGAAATGCCATGTGATGTTCTCTTCCTTTGAGCTCTTATATTGGTTTGTTTCCGCTGCCATGTAAGTTGTTGCTAATCTGTGACGTCCCACCCTACCTGGGCCCGGGGGTGTGACAGATTGGTATCAGAGCCAAAGGTTGTAGAGTAGTCGGGAATACCATAGTAGACCCTAGGCTACAACCCTGATACCCTAGGACTGTCCTTGTGGGAAAGTGTTGGAATGATCGGGTTGGGTAAATTGATGATTACAGTTGATCAACGTAATCATGAATTTACCGGACGCGTAATTTCCATCACGGGCCTCTAAGTTAGGTTTGGACCTTTCTGTTTGATGCTGATTAACTTTGAAATTTATTTTGACTGGGGATTTGAAATTGATTTTTTTAGATGAACTGTTTTGCCTGACACTATTATGAGAAACGACTGATTCTAACATCATTGATGAGGAATACTTAGAGATTCCTGATACTAATGCCATCACTAGTACTATGAATATATTATTATTATTAAGACTATCATGAGCTATGAGAAACCAAATTACTCATGATGTCTTTTTACAGTAAACAACTATGGCTGACAAGGGAAAAGCACCAGCCTACCCTACTGAGAGTAGTGCACCGACAGGGGACACCAAGAAGGCAAAACCGCGCACGGAGTATGACGAATACATTAGGAGGTGTGGTCACCCGGGTTGGATCTCTATCACGTCAGAGGACACTGAAGGAAACAAACTTCCAGGAACATCGGTCCATGAAAGAGGACTCTTCATCGACGACACCTTTGAGCTCCCACTTTATGGGCATCAGATCTATCTTAAACGTTTTTCCATTTAGATTTATTGAACAATCCTTGATGATTTCGTTAGTTTCTAAAATATTACCATCCGCTAATTCGACGGTGAATGTATCGGCTAAGGTACACATAGCTAAGTCAATCAAGGATCTAAAAGCACTAGTGATAAAACTAGCAGTCGTTCCAGTATCAAACAAAACGGTAGCAGGACTCCCATACCCACACCGCCGCCGTTTGAGCCTCACCGACGCCACCCACTGGAGGAGTCATGGATGCCTCCGAGGCACAGCATGTACGACGGGCCGAGCGCACTGGCAGGGGATAGGTATTCTCAATCCAGCCGTTGGGCTAGTGATGTAGGACCTACTGACGCAGCACTAGAGGAGCTCCTGAAGACTGTCCGACGCCACGAGCTGACTCTTCAGCACGCTACCCGAACCTCCCAGTCTGCTCAATTCCAAGCTATGATGGCGTCACATGGGGTGCAGAGATTGGAGCAGGAGCAGAGAAAGAAGAGCTCTGGATGGATGGGATGGCTGAAAAAGAAATGGATTGGATGGCTGAAAAAGAAATGGATGTGAAGGCGACGTGTGGAAGTAGGAAGAAACTATCTGTCTTTGAGCGGTTGAAGGAAACAAACTTATTATTATCTGACATTATTATTATTATTATTCATGGGGGTGATGGCACCTTCCACTTTGTAGGAGCTAGACTCTGAAACTATGAACCATGTCTTATTTTGAACTGATTCGTATGATGCAATTATGTTGAAACATTTATGATTGTCTGCCGTGTGTTGTTTATTCATGGTGTTGGGCCATGTTATAATTTATGACTGCTTAAACTGTTTAAAATGGTAATCGGTGGAAAATTGGTAAGTTGTGTGCTATTATACACCGTATTCTCTCCTCGTATAGAGGGAGCCTGGTAGGGAATTGATGCATAAACTGATTGAAACAAATTATGAGATACTAAACGACTTTATATGTAGTACTACCAGAATGCCTACCAGAAGAGGAACACCCATCGGAAGGCAGGGAGCAGACCGAGGTCGTCACGAAGGAGCAAGGCGAACCAGAAACCAACCACCTACTCCTCCAAGGACACCCATCGGGGAGAATACTAACTCAGCAAATGACGAGAGGATGGCAAATCTTGTTGCACAACAAATTGCGAACGCTATACCAACCATCATTGCTCAAATCAATGCTGACCGGAATGACGCCAGAGGTGATGCTGGAGCTGCAAACAACGAGGAATCTGAAGCTATCAGGAAGGGGTGCTCCTACAAAATATTCATGGCTTGCAAACCAAAGGACTTCCATGGAACTGAGGGTGCAATTGAAACATATAGGTGGCTGGACGAAATCGAAGCTGTATTAGACATCAGTGAGTGCAAGTTGGAACACATGGTGAGCTTTGCTTCTTAATCTCTCAAGGGACCAGCACTGGAATGGTGGAAAACCATCATTCAGCCTCGTGGCCGGGACGCCGTTGGTAGGACGAACTGGTCCGAGTTCAGGGAACTAATCACCAACAATTACTGCCCGATCAACCAGCTAGAAAAAATGGAGGCTAGATTTCTGAATCTGGAAATGAGGGGCCCGAACTACACCGAATACATCAACCAGTTCCTTGCATTGTCCTGACTGGTACCACACTTGGTGATGCCAGAATCCAAGGACGTGGCCCGCTTCATCTTGGGGTTACACCCAAGGGTGAAGGGCATGGTTCGGTCATCCAGGCCTACAACTATACAGGCTGCGGTCGACCTTACCAGTAGTCTGACCGACGACCTAGTTGGAGCTGGGTGGACTGAACATGAGAAAATTGAGGACAAGAAGAAGGCTGTGGAAGAAAAGAGGAAGCGGTTTGATAGTAGAAAGATGGTCGGTAGCAGTAGCGGTTCAAGCAAAAGACCTAGTGAAGAAGTGAGACGAAGTGACCATGGTGGAAAGGCAAGGAGGTTGTATCTAGGAACAAGCACCTTCTGTGATAAATGCAAGCTTCATCACCAAGGGGAGTGCAATCCCATGCCTTGTTATCGGTGCAAGAGACCTGGTCACCTGATTAAAGACTGTACCTACGAGCCTGGAAAGCAATGCTATGAGTGCGGGGATCCAGGGCATATGAGGAACAAATGCCCCAAACTAGGAAGAAACAAGGACACCCGACCCAACAAGCCCAAGGGAAGAACTTTTGTGATGGACCCAGCTGGAGCCCGAAAGGAACCTGATATGGTTAATGGTACGTTTCTTGTAAACGATCATCCTGCTACCGTTTTGTTTGATACTGGAACGACTGCTAGTTTTATCACTAGTGCTTTTAGATCCTTGATTGACTTAGCTATGTGTACCTTAGCCGATACATTCACCGTCGAATTAGCGGATGGTAATATTTTAGAAACTAACGAAATCATCAAGGATTGTTCAATAAATCTAAATGGAAAAACGTTTAAGATAGATCTGATGCCCATTAAGTTAGGAGGATTTGACGTGGTTGTTGGCATGGACTGGTTAGCTAAAAACAAAGTCGAGATCATTTGTGATGAACGCCTACTCAAGATACCATTGAATGACAAGGAAGAGTTAGTGGTGCAAGGAGAAAGGAGTAACACCTTATGCCCTATGATATCCCATTTAAAAGCTACCAAGAGCTTGAGGAAGGGATGCTCAGCTTTCATCATCTACGTGATGAAGACCAAAGAGGAGAAGAAGCTTTCAGACATCCCAGTAGTTTCTGAATACCCTGAGGTGTTTCTGGAAGACCTACCGGGACTTCCTCCGAATCGACAAGTTGAGTTCCAAATAGATTTGCTGCCTGGCACTGCACCGGTAGCCAAAGCGTCATATCGACTCGCCCCTCCTGAAATGAAGGAACTGATGACGCAAATTCAAGAACTATTGGACAAAGGATTTATACGTCCGAGTGTCTCTCCATGGGGTGCCCCGGTGTTATTTGTGAAGAAGAAGGATGGCACCTTACGCATGTGCATTGACTACAGGGAGTTAAATAAGTTGACCATAAAGAACCGTTACCCACTCCCGAGGATAGATGACCTATTTGATCAACTTCAAGGAGCAAGCTACTTTTCCAAGATAGACTTAAGATCCGGTTACCACCAACTGAAGATAAGAGAAGAAGACATACCCAAGACGGCTTTCCGAACTAGGTATGGGCACTATGAGTACTTAGTCATGCCCTTCGGGCTGACTAATGCACCAGCAGCATTCATGGATCTCATGAACTATGTGTGCCGCCCATATCTTGACAAGTTTGTGATCGTGTTCATCGACGACATCCTGATCTACTCCAGTAATAAGGAAGAGCATGAGAAACATCTCAGACTAATTCTTGAATTACTCAAGAATGAGCAACTATATGCCAAATTTTCAAAATGTGAATTTTGGATGCGAGAGATCCAATTTTTAGGGCATGTTGTGAATGAGGATGGAATTCAAGTTGACCCTTCCAAGATTGAGGCGATAAAGAATTGGAAGATTCCTGAGACTCCCACTGAGGTTAGGCAATTCCTAGGATTGGCCGGATACTGCCGACGATTCATAAAGGACTTCTCACGCATTGTGCAACCATTGACCGCACTGACTAAGAAGGACAAAGCCTTTGTATAGGAACCTGAGCAAGATGAAGCCTTTAAGACACTCAAGGAAAAGTTAGGCAGTGCACCTTTTCTAGCCCTTCCAGAAGGATTCGAGGACTTTATAGTCTACTGTGACGCCTCGCGTCAAGGGTTAGGATGCGTGCTAATGCAACGCAACAAGGTCATTGCCTATGCATCTAGACTGCTAAATGATCACGAGAAGAACTACACTACGCACGATATGGAATTAGGTGCCGTAGTGTTTGCTCTCAAAATGTGGAGGCACTACCTCTATGGCACGAAGTGCATCATTTACACTGACCATTGAAGTTTGCAACACATCCTCGACCAGAAGATGCTAAACATGCGTCAAAGAAGATGGGTTGAGCTGTTAAACGACTATGAGTGCGAAATCCGTTATCATCCTGGTAAAGCCAACATGGTGGCAGATGCTTTGAGCAGAAAGGAGAGAGAAAAACCTCTTCGTGTACGAGCTTTAAGGATAAGTGTGTACACTAATCTAATTCCAAGGTTGAAAGAATCTCAAAGTGAAGCGTTAAAGGAGGAAAATTTAATAGGAGAAGGATTAACAGGATTGGAAAAGCGATTTGAAACAGGAAATGATGGTACATATAAGTGCGAAGGGAGAACTTGGGTGCCCAAGCATGGGGGAATTCGAGAGGTAATTCTCGATGAAGCCGACAAATCTAGGTATTCAGTTCACCGTGGAAGCGATAAAATGTACCAGGATTTGAAGGCACTTTTCTGGTGGCCTGGAATAAGAAATCAATCGTTGTTTATGTTGGAAAATGTCTAACTTGTGCCATGGTAAAAGCTGAGAATCAAAAACCATCAGGGACGTTACAGTAGCCCAAAATCCCAGAATAGAAATGGGATAATGTCACGATGGATTTTGTTACCAAGTTACCCAGAACGTCTAGGGGTCATGATGCCATTTGGGTAATAGTGGATAGATTAACCAAATCAGCTCACTTCTTACCAATTCGGGAAGACTATGACATGTCAAGATTGGCTCAACTGTATATCAATGAAATAGTGGCTAGGCATGGTGTGCCATTATCCATAATCTCCGACCATGATAGTCGTTTTACTTCACGTTTCTGGAAATCACTTCAACGAGCTTTAGGAACCCGGCTGGACTTAAGTACGGCGTACCACCCGCAAACTGACGGTCAAAGCGAAAGGACTATTCAAACCCTAGAAGATAAGCTGAGGGCATGCATAATTGATTTTGGTGGGAACTGGGATAATCATCTTCCATTGGTGGAGTTCTCCTATAATAACAGTTACCATGCAAGTATCAATGCTGCTCCGTATGAGGCTCTCTATGGTAGGAAATGTCGGTCACCCTTGAGCTGGAATGAAATTGGTGATAGTCAAGTATTGAGACCCGACATCGTATTGGAGACCACTGATAAGATTTTCAAGATCAAGGAACGTCTACGGGCAGCAAGGGACCGTCAAAAGAAGTACGCTGACAGAAGACGGAAACCATTATAGTTTCAGATAGGCGATAGGGTAATGCTGAAGGTAGCACCATGGAAAGGAACCATGAGATTCGGAAAAAGAGGCAAGTTAAGCCCAAGATACATTGGACCATTTGAAATACTTGCAAGAATTGGTCCTGTGGCTTAGAAGTTGAAACTACCTCAGAAATTGAGTTATATACACGACACCTTCCATGTGTCAAACTTGAAGAAATGCTTGGTAGACAAAACCCTGGAGCTACCGCTAAAGGAGACAAGAATCAATGATAAGCTAAACTTCGTGGAAGAGCCTATAGAGATCACGGACCGCTTGGTTAAGCAACTCAGACGAAGCCGCATACCCAAGGTTAAGGTTAGATGGAACTCGAGACGAGGGCCGGAATTCACTTGGGAACGTGAGGACGAGATGAGGAAGAACTACTCGCAACTCTTTAAACCCACCCGTACCAATACTAAGCGAAGTTAAAATTTCAGGACGAAATTTCCTAAACGGTGGGAGAATGTGACAACCGCTCCCAAGGACACTATTCTAAACCCTAATTTATTTGCATCATATCCCGTCTTATGAGTACTAATAATGGAAACAATTCAATTATATCAAGAATGTTAGAATCACTAATTTTTATTTGATCCATTTTCATGATTCTATGTGATTTATTTGAATTTAGCCATTTTAAGTCTTGCCTATTTAGGAAATTCGTGCCCGGGAATATTGATTAGTCACCCTATCTAGAATTAAGAATATCAAATGAATCAATTAAGTGTGTATGTACATTAAAAATTTTGGACCTAGCATGTGCCTTGTACAAGACTAAACCAATTAATTAACAACTTATACCATTAAAAATACTTCCCTTTTATAAAATCTACTCTATAAAATAATTAATAAGAATTAATTTTTAAATGTCCACTAGAGGACAAGGCCATTCTCGGCCGCCCCATGTCCTCCAATGGGCACATTTGCTTTCTTCCAACACTTTACACCACTATATCATCCATTCACAATCCATGCATTTCACTTCATCCTTTCAACTCTCTCTCTCATTTGAAATCCCAGCTGAAGAAAAACTCTCCCTCTCAAAATTTCTCTCTGTTCCATCCTCATTCCCGCTCCTTCCAGCCCCAAAAATCGCAAGCTACAAGCATACCACCATCGGCCAGCAGCAAACCGCAAGGAAGGTGACTTTTGGTGAACTTTTGAAGCTTGGAACGTGCAAAGCTTGAGGTTTCCAGCTTGTGTTCGACTTCTACAGTCAATTCCAAGAATATTCCAGCCATGCACGACCATCCACACCTTCAAATCGCGAGTTACGTCAAGTGTAAGCTCTATGTGTCTGTTTTGGTCATTTCTTAAGCTTACCTTCATTTCTCACATAAAAACATATCTTTTTCTTGTTGTAGCAGAAAAATCTCACCCTCACTTTGTTCTTGAGGAGTTCCCAACGTTCTTGAAATTATATCACATGAAATAATGCTCATCCTAAGGGGTAGAGCCCGATTTACCCCTTGAAAACTCTCTTTTTGGTGTTTTTGTCACCATTTACTTGTGTATCTTGTAACCCTTCAAACCAAAACGTTTAACCTGCATATTAATGGGTTTTAAGACCACTAAAAATCTGTTTTTAAAGTTTCAAACACTAAATACCACCTACATGTGGTAAAAACATGCATTACACCTTGAACAATGCCTCTTTCTACTAGTAACAACCTCTTTTAGACATTTCTTGAAAACCCTCTTAGACAAGGGTTGTAATCTGCTCAAAATGACTTTTAAAACACCCCAATAATCTGATTTTTAAGTTAGATAATGTTTTAGTAAAGGTTAAACTCAAGTTACAATGATTTACACATGTGTAATGGTCATTTATGGCACTTTCTATGTATTTTAAAGTCCATGGACGTGTAGAACTACTAGGCCACGATTGGGACTGTTATTTCAGTAATTTTTGGTACATATTAAGTTTAATAACATGGCTTGACCTCTGGAACAAAGGACATAATGTGCTTAGGCCGAGTTTGGTCACTTTCGGGACCCGAAAACGTGTTAAAATCACTTAAAAATAGGAAAACATGGACTATAAAATTTTTAAAGAGAATTCCAGGTTCTAAAAGGATAAACAAAGTGTTATGGAGTCGATAAAAAGTTTTAGTGGTCAAAAGGTAATTTAAATGGATTTTAAGTGAAACCGGGTGTAAACCGAGAAGCGTTTTTAAGGAAAAATCTATGATAAATGGGTTAAATGTTAAAACTTATAAAAATCATGACTTTCAAGTATTTTAAAAGATAAAATACCCCCAAAAGTAAAATGGTTGGTCAACCAAGCTTTTAAAATGGTCAAACCCGACTAAAAACGCGTTTTAACGGTTTAAACGTAAAAACTAGCCTTTCCACTTTTAGAGACAAATTTTTGTAATCTAAAAGGTTTGAAACTTATAAAAAAATGATTTTAAAAAGTAGCTACTGGTCTTAGACTCAAAAAGGTGAAAACCCATAGATAACCATTTTAAACCGTTCGGTTTTTCCGTAACCGGCAACGTTAAACGCGTATTTTACAAACCGAGTCTATAAACTGAAATTTTGGTTATAAATTATTAATACTAAGTATAACTATGGTCTTGAACCTGATTTTTAAGAATAGAGGTCACTTAATGCAAGAAACCAAACTTAAGGTTAGAAATTGTCAATTTTGAAACTTCAGGGGCAAAACTTTAAATTTTGCAAAACTTCATAACTGACTCCCATAAGTTCATTTGCCCCCTTAAATGTCATAATTAATATATATTCTTGGTTTAGTAATGTAGAAACCTTTGCTTTCACGAAAAACCTTGACTTTCCTTAAAAGGAAACTTTTTACGCAAACCTAATCGAATCAAAACCAAAACCGCATTTAAATCTTAGGCACTATTGTTGCTCCTTAAATAGGTTTAGAGCAGTAGATAATCACTTAATATATTCATGTTAGGGTGCTAGATTTGAGATATTCCCAGCACGCGAAGAATTTTTTTGCTTGATTATCTAAGGTGTGTTCTCGTGTTCCCCTTTTTTTTTACTTTGGTTTTGGGGATGATGCATGCTCTTTTAAATTGAAACTTTTATATTGTGATTTATTTGATGCTTTTATGTGGGACTTTTTGGATACCTGCTGATACTTTTGTCATGATCATTAATTCTTTTGTAACCGCTTGCTTTACGTGAATAGATCTATTTGGGGAATCCCCCACGCACAGTGACTCCCGCTACAGGGAGGTGCCCCACTGAGATCCTGAGGGGTCGTTTGTGGCATGTAACAGGTTTTGAATAAGATACTATGGTGAACCATCCTAGCAGGAATGGTTCACTATTCTGAGGCTTGGTTCTTTCCTACGGGAATATCCGGTTAAGCACAAGTTTAGAAGAGGCCAACCGGGGACCAAGTGCAAGGGTTAATTGTGATTCCCCACGATGACTGAAACTAAAAATGATGTTTTCAGTTTAAAACAAATGAGATTTTCATAAACTTTCACACTTGAATTCACCAACTTTTTAGTTGACACTCTTTTCTTTTGAGCATGTTTCAGGTAACCCGTGAAGACTCTTAGCTTATGGACGACTTAGATGCAATCCCGAGACCATGGCATTGTTGTGTGTGACCAAATTTGTGACTTTAACAATTTGATACAATGACTATTTAATTTATGTTGAACATGTAAACATTTGGGGGCTGGATCTGTTTCCAGCCCGGTGTCTTTTGAAAACTTGAAATGCCATGTGATGTTCTCTTCCTTTGAGCTCTTATATTGGTTTGTTTCCACTGCCATGTAAGTTGTTGCTAATCTGTGACGTCCCACCCTACCTGGGCCCGGGGGTGTGATGTGCAACATTCTTACCAATGTTCAGTTGATCATCATCATGTTCATCAGAATCATCCAAGTCATCACACTCATCATAGTCAAATTCTGAGTCATTTTGTTTAATATTTTCTGATTCAGAAGACTCAGTTTCACTCACCTTAGTTTCATGGTTATCAATTTGTAGAAAAGATTTGTTTCAAACTTGGTGCTTGGCACAAAATGATTTGACAAATTGTTTGTCATTGTTTCAGGTAAAGGTGTGTAGTTGTCATTTATAGGAGGCGCAACAACACTATATCCCAACCCATACCTGTTCTTTGATTCAATATGAGAATTTAACAATTTCTCATATTGCTAAGATGAAAGTTGAAACTTATATAAGAATTTAACAATTTCTCATATTGCTAAGATGAAAGTTGAAACTTCTAAAGTTTCATTTTAGTTGATGCATGATCAGCCATGGATTTAGTTAAGGTGTTAGGACCGTGTACGGACAGAGTACTAACTGATTCAACGTGAAAGCAGATCAAATAGTGCGGAATCCTATTTGATTGGCAATCCAAGCAGGAAGAACGTTAATATGATCAAAACTAACGATAAGAAAACGTTAAGAATTGTTTAGAATCGATCAGAAACGTTCTATGAAGTTGGAAGGGACTCTCTGGACGAACAGGAACGGTTAGGGTTGATCATTCTCGAAGTGTTCCGTTTTTCCACGAATTAAGCGGTATTTATAGGTTACAGCTCTCATTCGTATGACTAAGCCATGCGTATGGCTCAGTCGTGCGACTGAGTCATGCGACTGATTCATTCATACGACTGAGTCAGTCTTATGACCCAATCATGCAATTGACTCAATCATCTGGTTCAGTCGTGCGGCTGGCCCCCATGGTCCAGTCATGCGACTGAATCATAAGACTTAGTTAAACATATTCCTGAACCTTTAATGATACAGAACTATGTCTAACAACTGTAAACCTATATAACATGTTCATATAAGCGTGTAACAATCAATCATATTAATAGATATAACATTCAACAACAAATAAACATTCAAAGAAGAGTTTTTCATTTCATATATCAAACATTACATAAGTGTTACAAAATAAAAGTCAATCACATTTGAGCTCACTAGAACTAGAACTAGGGACATGTGTACCAACAAACTCCCCCTTGGACCTAGTTCTACCTAATCTTTGACTTCCTTTTTAAACTCTTCAAATCTCTTAGCTCGTTCTTCTTTAGATACTCCAGCATGGATATTAAGTGCAAAGCATAAGCGTATGACATGTTGGAACTGAAGTGCTTGCACTATATCCTGCGTATCAAAAAATAGTCCACTTGTATAATATGTAGACATCCGAAGCGGACAAGTTTGTCAGCCACATAGGGTCAAATACCCTTATTGTCTCTACCTTCCCTTCCCTATCCAAAACTATGACGGCCTCTCCAGTGCACCAGTCATAATACCACCATTTGAAATGGGTGCAAAATCTTGTGGCATCTCCCTCAATGGAATACGATACATAGTACGCGGAGGGTGCCATTTCAGGACAATCTTTGGTCTTCCAGTAATAGGGTTTACCTCAGATCTTCTGATGTACCTCGTAGCCTGTTAAGGTTTGAAGTTCACCCATCTGGTAAGATACTCTCGTTTCAGCGCAGCCTCAAACCAGCCTGACATTTTCTTCGTGTCAGCATACAGCAGCTTCAGTCATGCCAGCTGGTTGAGCTCAAAACCAGGGAGAGTCTTTAGATCATGTAGGAATCTAAAGTACTCGATTCCCCTCTCCCTCTTTACTGCGTAAACATTGAGATCCTCAAAATAAGCCCATGATATAATCTTCCCTGAAACCTTCTGATGCTTCTTCACTTTGTAGATCTTGGTGTAGGTACTTGGCTTAGCTGCAGCGCGCTGGGCTCGGATCTCTGAGAAACAAGCCACCCATTCAGCCTTTCTGATATCTACGTCGACGTCCGAGGCTGGGGCTTGGCTTGTAGATGCTTCTGCTTCCTTTTCCTTCTGACTCAGCTTCTCCAAAGTATCACTGCCGAGAGTACTACCCAGATCTGGAAACACATTTCCCTCTCGGTCAGTATACTCAGGATAATGCTGAGCAGTGACGTCCTCTATCTCTATCTCGTTTATATCGTTCAGCTCCTCATCACTATCCACATCGAAGGTAGGAGCATCCTTCATTATCTCATCTGGATTCAGCTGGAACATTTCAGCAAGTTGCTCAACAGTGAGGTCGTGGATTATTTCTCCTTCTTCAGGAGTATAACTCACGGACCTCCTGATGATCCCTTGTAGATCAAGTATCATAGTCAGTTGAGACCTGATCTGCTGTAAGGGAGCAACATCATACTCATCTTGCTGAAATGCTGGATCTGCTTGATTTAAACATGTAACACAGCAACAGTTAGTATGTAATCAAGATAATCAAACACTAAATAATAAATATATACATTAATTTCATAACATCAAAAGGTGATTTCAAGTACAAAAACTGAACAAAGTAAAACATCTAATCTTTACTTTTGTCTTGAATCCTCTCGGCGTCTTCAGCTGATGGTGAGGTAGGCGGGGCAGACGATGATGCTCCATTGTGTTGTTTCTTCTTTGTCCTTTGCTCTTGACCAGGAGCAGAGGCAGATGCAGCTGCATCTCCTTCATTGCCATCATCGTCATCCTCCCAGCCTCTTGTGTCACCGTCACCCTCCTCATCATCATCATCACTGTCATCCTCTTCATCATCATCATCCTCATCATCATCACCATCGTCATCTCCTTCCCCGATCTTGAGAAGCTCATCTTGTGATCCTTTAAGCTTGAGCATGATCTTCTTGTTAGCATCCTCCTACTCCTCCAATCTCTTCACCGATTCCTCTTTGTGCTCGTGGAGTTGGGCGACCTGCTCAGCCTGCTGAGAAATCTGCTGGGCTTGAGAAGCATTGAGCTCGTCCAGCTAATGTAACTTAGCAAATTTCTCCTCATCAACTGCTAACAGCTTTAGCACCATCCTGTTGAGTGTTGCAAGCTGTTCCTCCACTCCAATAGGAGGGAGGGATGATCCGGTGGGAAATGTGGAAGGGCCAGCTTGGTGGCTGGCGGTGGTAGCGGTGGCTGGCGGTGGTAGCGGTGGCTGAGGTGAATATGGGTGGTGGAGTATGAATGGGTGGAGTGGTATGATAGGTGGTTGTGGTAGGTGGTGTAGTGCTGGTAGGTGGTGTAGTGGTGGTAGGTGGTGTAGTGGTGGTAGGTGGTGTAGTAGTGGAAGTGGCGGTGGAGGTAGTAATCAGCGTGATCCTCCGTCTCTTTGGCTTCAGCCCATGTGGCTGAGCCATCCTCTTCCTCCGAGTCCCCCTGGATCTGGAGGCTTCCCCCTGCCTGTTGGGCTGGTTTGGGGTGTATGATGGAACTGTAGTAGTATCCCCAGACCCGACCGGACGTCCACCAACCGTCCTAATCCCTCTCTCGGTGGCAACCACCCGGCTGCCCACCGTCCTGGCTAGTGGCTCCTCATCAGACTCTTCCTCCTCATCATCCTGGAAGTCCTGGTGGAACCCAGCTGTCTCTAAATCACCATGTCGAGATGGTGGAGATTTAGCATCAGTAGTAGTGGTCTGTGTGTGAGAAGGACCTGTATCTCCACCATCACCACTGTCATCGTCGTCTGAGTCATCATCAGGAACAACTATCGGCTCAGTATTTGAGTCACTATAATCATGGCGCCACTTCCTCTTCGTTGGCGCCACATATTCTTCATGGGCCAGATGCCCAAATAATCGCCTCACTTGGGGCTTCACCTGCTTCCCCTAGTACACTCTCATCCGTCCTAGAGTAGTCTCATCCATGACCTCCAGGACCATATCATCCTCTTTCTCCTTCGGCAGCAAGGGGAGCTTCTGCTCTATGATCATCTGTATAAACCGTGGATACATATAGAAGCTTTCCTTCCCCTTCGCCTCGATGTTCTCCACCAAATAGGTGAAGATCACCCTAGAGAAGCTGAATGGATGATTCAGCACCAACGCAGCGTACGCGTTCTGCATCTGGTCGGAGAGCTCATCGAATCCAACCTTCCTGGATGTGATGCATCTCAGTAGGACATGGGCTAAGTATTCGAACTGGGGGCATAAGTTGCTTTTGTTGAGCATACTTGCGTTAATGTCCCCAGATTACTTACCCCTCATAAAGCGGCCTCGAATAGTGAGGGGATGTAATCGGATGGGCCAATTAGAATCATCCCCTAACTCCAGCACTGTCCTGATATCCTTCTCAGTAATCTGGATGGCCTCCCCGAATATAGAACTCCTAATAGTATGGGGCTCAATGGACCTATCTACAGTAGTGCCTTCCCAAAACGCCTGCTGTATAGATCTGTAAGGTGTGCATGGCATAGAGATCGCTCGGAAAATCCTCGAGCGTCGTAAGAATGTGATGATGCCAGCAAACTCCGCAGCGTTGCGGGAAGAGAGATCAAGATGAGCACATATGTTGTGCTTATTGCTCATCGGCCACCGACTAGCCATCTGTGACGTGCGACTGAGCTGAGCAACTGAGCTGAGCAACTGAGATCTAGTCGTGCAACTGAGCTGTGCGACTGAGATCTAGTCATGCGATTTAGCTCATACGTACGACTGAGTCATGCGACTGGACTTAGTCGTCTCACATGCGTTTACCTCAGTCATGCGATTGAGCTCAGATGCATGGTTCAGTCAAGCGATTGAACCATTCGTCTGTCTCAGTTGGGCGACTGAGCCATTCGCCTCGCTCAGTCGTGCGACTAAAGTTCATCAGTGTGTCCAATCGCATGTCCAACATTTTGTTCATTCAAATTTGATTTTGAGCAATACTTGATGTTAAACGTTGAGGATTGGCTCATTTGGTTTGCATATGACCGACTAAAACCCTAATAACTTTAATTTGCTCAAAAAGCTTAGTTATAGTGGTTTATTTGTCATTTTTGGTTCGGTTTACATTAGGTCATTGTTTCGCTCGGTTTGACGTTGTAGTAACTGATTATTCGTTCAAATGTTGTCGCGCAATACCTATGGAATCGAAACAAACATCAGAGTATGTCAAAAACAGGTCTAAGAAGATCAAACGAAATTTCAGCAGTATGTGTGTGTATCGTGTGTCTGAGGGGCGATTTGGGAGAATCAAGCGACTGAGACCGACTCCCCCTCTATTTATACTAGGGCAACCTTCAGTCGTGCGATTGAACCTAGTCACATGATTGATTCGTGCGACTGAGCTTCAGTCATACGATTCACCCATTCGGTCATCTCCAATCGTACGATTGAGGTTCATTCGTGCGACTGTCACAGTCGGTCACCTCCAATCGTACGATTGGGTTCATTCGTATGGTCCATTCGTACAACTGATCCATACTCATGGTCCAGTCGTGCGAATGGGTTCATTCGTATGGTCCAATCGTGCGACTGGTCCATATTCATGGTCCAGTTGTGCGAATGGATCATACTTGTGTAATTTTGCCTTTTTGACCCTTGGACACTTAGCCCCTTATAACAATAGATAAATCATTTTGAGCCGTTGATCATCTCAGACATGACCAATTTAAGATTAAACCTTTTAATCACCTCAGACGTGATCCATTTATCCACCTGATCACCTCCGACGTAATCCATTTATCCATATGATCACCTTAGACGTGATCTTTTTACCTTTTCAGAAACAATTGATTTAAAATTAACATAAAGTTCATTTTGTGACATTCACAGAGATGAATAACATAGTGAAGTCCGACACTTACACCCTTTACAAATAACTTGAAAGACTAAACTAAGTACAAAATAAACATGTTTTTATGATTTTGTTAGGGTAGGGTAGAGTAGCCTATTAGCATTAACATCATTTCTAAGACAGGTTCATATGGAATCAGACAGGCATAAACATAATTACTTGGAACTTTTATATATATTGAAAAGGAAACTAACATATTTACATATCACAGTTTCTCATTCATCTGAGATTTCTAAGTTCTAACCGGGAATCATGCTTGATCTGTTATGTAACACACATTTATTTTGAACATTAGGCGGTGCAGCCATGACGATTGTCAGTATACTTGTCCACTTAAATCCATACACAGACTTTTGACACATATTGGTGATGTATTAGGTTATATTATTTCAACCAACATTTGTGGATCCCAAGCTTATATGGTAATCCACATTCCTTAGGAGACTATTGAGCGGTCTACGGGTATTTTGACAAGAATAGACTATTCATAGAGCTTTCAAAGAGAAGCCAAGCCTCAGTTCTGAGCCATCGCACAGTAGAGAGGCGGCAAATAGCAATGAATTCTAGAATATCTAGATTATGCTTATCCTTAGGTCAGTGCTATCGCACAGGAGAGAGGCACACAACTTATCTTCTTGTTAGAGCATCTTTAAAATTTTCTTTTGCACATAACGCACCAACAACATAGGTTATCAGCTTGATTGTGTTTATTTTCAATTTTCGTTCTTTGCTCTTTTTGTGGTCATCCGCACACTTTTAGTGGCGTTTGTTTGCTCATCACCCCTTATTGGAAATAACTGATTGTGTTAACCAGTGATAAGATGGGAACACACAATCGGTTGAACAGATTAGTTTGAATTGAGTTCACCAATGATGTCTACTAGTCTATTGTGTTGAATCTACCGACACATCATATAATGAACTAGAACCTCTCTAGATCGACTTTCTCCTTGTAATTACAGTTACAAACAAGCGTACTATCATTTTCCCAATTTGTTAGACTTAGAATTCTCTGACTAACAATTTTCTGTGTTTTAATTAAACTACAATTGCAAAAATTTAAAATGGTTTTGGTGTTTCGAGTAACTCGACGCCTGTGTACTATCACTTTTCATAGCATTGAATCACATTCTTATCTTTGTTGTTTTTGCCTTTTTTGCTTATCTGCCCTCCCCCCCCCCCCCCGTTTTTTTAAGTAAATAAATACTGAAAGTAAACTAATCTCCCCCTAAAATTCTAAAACGAAAAATCTTTTTGTGGTTTTGGATTTTATAAGAAAAGGAAATTAAGAACAAATAGAAATAAAATAAAAATGAAAAACTAAACAAGTGTTGGACTAAGCATCTTTGTCTTCTGAAATTATGTCACTTTTCTTTTTCACGTCGTTGACCTCTAATAGATAGAAAAACCTGGGTTTATCAAACGGTTTGGTGTAGAGGTCGGCGCGTTGAAAATCCGTGTTTATCTTAATCACATCAATTAATTTTTTTCATAGCAATCGCGTATGAAATGATACTTTACGGCGATGTTTTTTGTTTTAGGGTGTTGAATAGGATTTTTAGTTACAGCTATGGCAGCAGAGTTATCAACATATATAGGGGTGTTAAAAAATTGCAAACCGTAGTCCCGCATTTGCTGTTGGATCCAGATGATCTGAGAGAAGCAACTTGCAGCAGCAACGTACTCAGCTTCACAGGTTGATAAGGCAACCGAGGTATGCTTCTTGCATTGCCAGGTGACTAAACGCCTTCTAAAGAACTAACACCCTACTGATGTTGACTTTAAGTTCATCTTGCAGCCGTCGTAGTCTGAATCACTATACGCAGTTAGCTCAAAGTCATCATCATGTGGATACCACAACCCCAGTGTTGGAGTACCCTTCAAATAATGAAAAATCCTTTTCACCCCTATCAGATGATTTACTTTCGGTTTGGCTTGATATCTTGAGCACGGACATGTGGCGTACAATGTATTAGTGAGACCGAGATCCCTTCACTGGAAAAATGAAAGAATAGGTACTCGTAGTAGTTAGAGCGATAAGCGAACCGGATACAACAACAAGAAGTTCTGGACATGAGGCAGTGAGATACATAAGAGATCCGATTATCTCACGATACATAGTGGCATCCACTAAATCCCCGTTCTCATCAGGTGCCACATCATGGTTTGTGGCGAGTGGGGTACCGGCTACAGTGACGTTTTCCATATCAAAACGACTTAGAATGTCTCCGACATACTTAGTCTGATGTAGAAAAACACCGGCAGGTGTTTGATCCACTTGTAATCCCAGGAAGAACTTCATTTCTTCCATGGCACTCATTTCAAATTATGCCTTCATCACAGATTCAAATTCTTTACATAGATCTTCGTTTCGTGAACCGAAGATAATGTCCTCCACATAAATTTGCACCATCAGTAAATCTCCATCTCTCTCTTTAATAAACAACGTGCAGTCAATCACACCCATGCAAAGCCCGTGTTTCAGCAGATGGGTGGAGAGCTTTTCATACCAAGCTCGAGGAACCTAATGTAGCCCGTGCAGAGCCTTGTCCAACTTGTAGACCCTGTCCTGATGATAAGGATCCTCGAATTCTTCGGGTTGACTGACGTAGACTTCTTCACGGATTTCCCCATGATGAAATGCACTCTTTACATCTAGTTGATAGACTTTGATCTTCATATATGATGCATAGGCTAGGAAGATACGGATTGCTTCCATTCTAGCCACAGGTGCAAACACTTTATTATAGTATACTCCCTCGACTTATCTGAAGCCTTGAACAACCAAATGTTCCTTGTTTCTCATAACAACACCTTGGTCATCCTTCTTGCAGCGTAGCACCCATTTGGTGCCAGTCACTTTTACTCCCTTGGGCCTGTCAACGAGTGTCCACACTCCAAGCTTCTTGAACTGTAGCAGCTCTTCTTGCATAGCATTTGTTGGGTTTTAGCCATGTTTATCAAAGCTAGTTTACCATTTAAACTATAAAACGCACGGATATAAGGTTAAACATATGGTTAATAATCTGAAATTTTGATCATTATAAACAAAACTAAAACCCAAGAACAAGGATCATTTATATATATGAAATAACATGCAATCAAAAAAGAAAATGCAACCGTAGGGAGTTCTTAGATACAACCTTTCTTGTATAAATGTTGTAGATGTTTGAGATGAAGATGAAGATGAAGATGTTGTTGAATATTCAGCCCCCAAGAGAGAGAAAGCCTCAAGTTGTGATACCCAGAACATTGAACAAACACCTTGCAAGTTAGGATGCACCACACCTCAACTCTCTACCAATGCTCCTTGAAAGATTCGAATATTTCAGCCCTTGAAGCCTTCAAATCTGAATTTTTCAGCTCTAGTTTTTGAGAGAATACTTTGTCTTGTGTGTGAGAGAGAAAGTATGTTCTTAGAAGAGTGCAAGAATGAATGAATTGAAATGTACAACACATGCAAAATGGGTTCCCCTAGGCCCCTTTGGGCGGCCGAATCCTTGTTTAAAATGGGTTTCCCACCCATTTTGTTATCATATAAAAATTGCACTCTTTTACGTTATTAGTTTATAAAATTAAAATTAAAACCTATTTTAATTTTATAACATTAACACACTTTTATTTGTTATTATTTAACCAACTTAAAAAATGAAACAAATAAAATTCTCCTGAACAAATTATCCATATACTATTGTTCTTTTACAAAGCAAAGTTCTAGAAAACCAATTTTCTAAAATGGTATCAATATTTATTTGTATGATCTCATCAACAAATAAACATATATTGGTGTTTGTTTAGCTTGTTATTGTGTATGACACGACTTGGATCATAACATACTAACCACATCAATCTTGTATGTGTCTTGGGCATACAAGATCCAACAATCTCCCACTTGCACAAGATTCATAGAAGATTTATGCAAGCAGTAAATACCGCCTAACAACGGTTTACTACCCTTAATACGTATGACTAAGTGCCATTCAATAACATCATCCTCTTCAAGTACCATACTTGAAATGTTTTAGGTGAATCAATCATCTATCCTTTTGTCACAGATGTCATGTTAAATCCCAGAGACACAGAGTGATCATTCTTCATTGATTTAACTTCATCAGGCCTTAGACATCTTACTCTTAACGAATAAGAAGGACAAATCCCATCTTGACTACATACGTCTCTCACAATTACCTTATATCATACCTGAACTTAGACTTATGTACTTCCATGTTTCAGAACAGCGAAGAGCTAAGTCAAAGTATAATATTTCGTAAATACCAAGACCCAATATGTATCTTAGGTCAGAGGATACCAAATGATGTTCGCCTTTACTCAAAATTACTTATGATCAATCAGGAAGATTCCATGTAGTAATATTTGAGATACAGGTCAGTCCAATATTTGCATCCCACAAATATCTATGAACTTTGGCAGTGACCTTTTGCTCTATATTCATCTATATGAATATCTACCAATCTATGTTCATAATAGTTTCACCCTCATACTTGTTCCCATAAGTATGAACAAGTACAGACATTCTGAGTAAATAATTTACCCACAGATTAAACATGCTAAATTGGAATATTTATTGAAATATTATAACCAAATAATTTTATTCAAGTGATAAGGGAGTTCCAAATATCCAAATATGAAATTACAGATCAAATCCAATCACTAGAATATCGAAGTCCCATGGCACAGGTATGACCTTCATGCTTTGCCTTTTCTAGGAGCTTCGTAAGAGGATCCGCAATATTTTGATCTATGTGAACTTTGCGAATACATATCTTTCCTTTCTCAACTTCATCTCGTATGTAGTTGAATCTCCGCTCAATGTGCCTAGCCTTTTGATGAGCACGAGGTTCCTTGATCTATCCCTTTAGATCTTTATTCCCAGAATATAGGCGGCTTCACCAAGATCCTTGATGGAAAAGCAACTTCCAAGCCAGGTTTTTACACTATCCAAGGTTGGAATGTCATTTCCAAATAGTAGTATGTCATCAATATACAATACTAGGAAAGTGATGATGCTCCCACTAGCTTTCTTATATACACAAGCTTCATCAGTGTTCTTGATGAATCCAAATTTAATTACTTCTTCATCAAAACGGTGATTCTAACTTGTCGATGCTTGTTTTAATCCATAGATTGATTTCTTTAACTTGCATACTTTGTTAGGATGTTTTGGATCGACAAAACCTTCAGGCTGAACCATATAGACATCTTCCTCAAGATATCCATTTAGGAAAGCGGTTTTGACATCCATTTGCCAAATCTCATAATCATAATGAGCAGCTATGGCAAACAATATCCTAATACACTTTAGCATTGCTACTGGTGAGAAGGTCTCATCATAATCAACCCCTTGTGTTTGAGTGAAACCTTTTGCTACAAGTATAGCTTTATAAGTATCCAAGTTCCCATGCATATCGGTTTTCTTCTTGAAAACCCACTTACTTCCTACTATCTTGGAGTTAAGAGGTGGTTCAACCAAGTCCCATACTTTGTTGACATACATGGATTGCATCTCAACATTAATGACTTCAAGCCATTTGTCACAATCCAAATTGGATATTGCATCATGATAGTTGGTTGGTTCATCAGAATCTACCACCTAGCATCCATCTACGAAAAAACCATATCTTTCAGGTGGATTACTAATTCTATTAGATCTGCGAACGTTTTGTGTATATTGGTCAACCACTTGATCATTCTCAACATCCTCATGTTGAGTGCTAGTGTCAACCAAACGTGTATCGGTTTGTGGTTCTTGATCCTCCTCAAGATCCATAGTTCTACTACTAGTTCCTTCCATAAGGAACTTAGCTTCTAAGAACTCAGCTTTCCTGGCAATAAACTCCTTTTGTTCCAATGGATCATAGAAATAGTATCCCATAGAATCTCTAGGATATCCAATGAAGAAACACTTAGTGGAACGGCTTTCTAGCTTGTTTGAGGTGGGAGTCTTAACATAAGCCTCACAGCCCCATACTTTAAAATATGAAAGCGATGGAACCCTTCTATGCCACATTTCAAAAGGTGTCGTTTCCACTTTCTTGGTTGGGGCCATATTCAAAATACGGGCCGCTGAGAGCAAAGCGAAACCCCAAAATGATAAAGGCAGTAAGCTTCTAGTCATCATAGATCGAACCATATCCAATAGAGTTTGATTTCTCCTCTCGGACACACCATTATGTTTTGGTGTTCGAGGAGGAGATAGTTGTGAGACAATACCACAACTTCTAAAATGATCTCTAAAAGCATCACTTAGGTATTCACCTCCTCTATCGGTGCAGAGAATTTTTATTTTCTTGTTGAGTTGATTTTCTACTTCATTTTGGAAGATTTTGAACATTTCGAAAGCTTCATCTTTGTGTCTTAGTAAGTACACATAACCATATCGACTATAGTCGTCAGTAAAGGTAATGAAGTATCTTTCATGGTACCTCGTCATTGGCTTAAAAGGACCACATACATCCGACTGTATTATACCTAATAAATCCTTTGCCCTTTCGGCTTTGCCACTAAAAGGTGCCTTGGTCATTTTACCTTGTAAACAAGACTCACATACATCAAATGAATCATATTCACTTGTTTTTAAAAGACCATTCTTTTGTAGTGTTTGTATTATTTTCTTGTTTATATGACTAAGACGACAATGCCAAAGGTGAGTGTCACTCAAATCTGATTTGAGTTTCTTGGTACTAGTTTGGTATAATAAGCTATCATTCAATGTATTTTCACGAACCAATTCATAGATACCATTGATGGGAATAGCTTTAAAGTAAAACATGTCATTCAAAGTAACATGGATTTCATTTCCAATAGATGAAAATACATATCCAAAATATTTTGATAGGGCTACAGAAATAATGTTCCTAGTCAAACTAGGAGCATACAAAACATTGTACAAAATTACTTCCAAACCATTTGGAAGTTTCAAGATGTAGTCACCACGGGCTTCAACTTGAACTTTAGCCCCATTGCCCATGTAAAGGCTAACATCCCCTTTGTTGAAGTTGCTACTTCTTTTGAACCCATGCAACAAAATGCAAATGTGAGTTCCACATACGGTATCTAATACCCATGTGTTAGAGGATATTAAGTTTAAATTAATATGGATCATGTATATGGTACCTGAGGCCTGTCCGGCATCCCTCTTTGCGTTCAACTCTTGGAGATGGACAGGAGAATTTCTTGCCCAATGTCCAATCTCCCTACACTTGAAGCATGGGTCATTGGAAGCAACCTTTTGCTTCTTCTCCTGTGCTTTGGGTGGCACCCTTGCCACCCTTTTCCCCTTTCCCCATACGGGTCCCTTACCCTAGGCAACTCTTGCCTTGGGTGCGGGATGAGACCTTTTCTTGTTCCCACCTTCATTGATGGTGAGAACGGGTAAAACCCTTTTAACCATGTCCGCCTCAGCCATTTTGAGCATAAAGTGAAGCTCACCAATGCATTTGTCCCAAGCATTCATGTTGTAGTTCAACACGAACGTCTCAAACATTTTAGTAAGGCCATTGAGGATCAAATCTGTGGCCAATTCCTTCGAGACGGGACAATTTAGCCTTTCGAGGCGGTCAATGTGACTTTTCATCTTAAGTACATATGATGAAACTGATTCGTAGTCGTCCATACGACATGCATGGAGTGCTCGAACCGTTTTGAAGCGCTCAACCCTCGCTTGCTGTTGGAACGTTTCCTTCAGTTGGGTTATCATGTCATAAGTTCCATGATATTCATACTCCTTTTGGAGATCCGGAGTCATGCTTGCCAACATAAGGCAAGACACTTGGACGGAGTCCTCACTGTACTTCATCCAATCGTTATAGGCCTCCTCATCATCCTCACTAGGTTGATCGGGGATAGGGTCGTCTAAAACATATGATCGTTTCTCTTGCTTGAGAACGATTCTTAAGTTTCGATACCAATCCATAAAATTGTTATGATTTAGACGTTCCTTTTGGAGAATCGCTCGTAAAGATTGGGCGGACGTGGATGAATTATCATGATTGTCATTATTATTGGTGGCC
Source organism: Flaveria linearis (assembly GCA_024085815.1). Classification (NCBI taxonomy): domain Eukaryota; kingdom Viridiplantae; phylum Streptophyta; class Magnoliopsida; order Asterales; family Asteraceae; genus Flaveria; species Flaveria linearis. The sequence continues at coordinate 56,661,482 of CM044003.1, read as the reverse complement.
ATCTACAAAATTTAACAAAGGTCAATTTTAGTATCTTCGATATTGTTATTTTAATAATTAATACCTTTTAAGGTCATTTTCATATTAAAATCTAGAACCCAACATTACATTTAAATAGTGGTTAGGTGACCTTTATCCCACGATTTAAATTAAAAAGGTGGTCAACGATTGACGGTTGCAACCATTTGCAACTTCTAGAGGTATGGGATCGACTTGAAACATCATATGTAAAGTCGGCATGTTAATCCCATCAACACCATTTGGAAAACACATCCTAGGTGATCCATTTGATATGGTTTGCAAATCAGGATACCTACTTACACACACGTGTGAGTTTGCCAAAATAAGCGATTAGGTGACCTTTATCCCACGAATATGGCATTCTCACCTCAAGTCACAAGTTCCCTCAAAATGGTTAGGTAACCTTTATCCCACTAATAGTTCCCGAGTGACTCAAGTGTTGTGTAAAAGGACGGTGTTGATCTCATTTTTAAAATATTTAGAGATTTCATAATTCTAGTTTAGAAAACTCTATGTATTCATATTTGCGTGCTTTCAAAAACAAGATACCCTATGATACATTTATTAAAACCATTTTAATCTTTAAAATCACTAAATAATATTAATAACCTTTTATTACCTTTTAATGATTAAGGACCATGTAGATAGTTTGTTATGATCATTGAAAGGATTGTTAAGCAAACATCATATATAAACAATCAACCATAATACCATAACCAAACAACCATGAATCAACCAAATATTAGTGCATAACAATAGCATCTAAAGTGGCCACACTTATTTGCCATCACAAGTATGGTCCATAGGACATTCCTAAGGGACAAAACACAACACAAAGAAGGCTTCATGAACCTCCCACTTGAAACCGCATCCAAATGCTCCATGTTTCTTGTGTCTTCCCTTTGTGCTTCCAACGCATACATTTTCATATTACAAGATATTATATTCTAATAAAAGATTTCTAGTAAAATTAAAAGTACCTAATCTATTTATTACATCCCAATAATAAATAAATTACACTTTAAACAAAGCACAAATAAATGATTAGACAACCCAATTGAATGAATAAATACAACCATTACAATCATCCAAATAACACAAGGTCAAGGGCTAGGTTATGCACCATAATGAACAATGATCATATCATCCAAAACAACAATGAATCCCCACTAAAACCCATGAAATTTCAGCCAACACAAACTGAAATTTCAGGTTTTATTTTGTCCAAACAAACAAACAATTTAACATACATGTCTTTTAAAGTTTAATCACAAGCTGTGTGATATAACTTTGAAAGTTTGGGGATTCATAAAAAATGAACATAGCATCCCCTAAAGGGGTTTTAAAGTCCCATGAAACAAATTTTTCAAGGACAATTGAAGCATGCATTCCATATAACCGGCTCTAGATGCCATTGTTGGGTTTTAGCCATGTTTATCAAAGCTAGTTTACCATTTAAACTATAAAACACAGTGGATATAAGGTTAAACATATGGTTAATAATCTGAAATTTTGATCATTTTAAACCAAAACTAAAATCCAAGAACAAGGATCATTTATATATATGAAATAACATGCAATCAGAAAACGAAAATGCAACCATAGGGAGTTCTTAGATACAACCTTTCTTGTATAAATGTTGTAGATGTTTGAGATGAAGATGAAGATGAAGATGTTGTTGAATATTCAGGCCCCAAGAGAGAGAGAGCCTCAAGTTGTGATACCCAGAACTTTGAACAAACACCTTGCAAGTTAGGATGCACCACACCTCAACTCTCTACCAATGCTCCTTGAAAGATTCAAATATTTCAGCCCTTGAAGCCTTCAAATCCGATTTTTTCAACTCTAGTTTTTGAGAGAATACTTTGTCTTGTGTGTGAGAGAGAAAGTATGTTCTTAGAAGAGTGCAAGAATAAATGAATTGAAATGTCCAAGACATGCAAAATGGGTTCCCCTAGGCCCCTTTGGGCGGCCGAATCCTTGTTTTAAAATGGGTTTCCCACCCATTTTGTTATCATATAAAAATTGCACTCTTTTAAGTTATTAGTTTATAAAATTAAAGCCTATTTTAATTTTATAACATTAACACACTTTTATTTGTTATTAGTTAACCAACTTAAATAATGAAACAAATAAAATTCTCATGAACAAATTATCCATATAATATTGTTCTTTAACAAAGCAAAGTTCTAGAAAACCAATTTTCTAAAATGGTGTCAATATTTATTTGTATGATCTCATCAACAAATAAACATAAATTGGTGTTTGTTTAGCTTGTTATTTGGTATGACCCGACTTGGATCATTACGTACTAACCACATTAATCTTATATGTGTCTTGGGCATACAAGATCCAACAGCATTGATCCAGGCCTCATCCTTCAGGGCATCGCTTACGTGTTTGGGCTCGACTTGAGAAACAAAACATTTGAAAGCCCCGTCATTCACGTATCCCTTTTCCATAATTGCAGCATAATCAGCAGAATATAACTAATTTCTCGTCTGCACGCCGGAGTGAAGATCCCCAATGATAGCCTCTGGGGGATGATTAACACTGATCCTAGTCATAGGTGTCGTATGTATGACAACTTCAGTATCAAGATTTATGATGATAGGTTCAGTATCCGAATTCCCTGATGCATGTTCAGCAGCTGAGGAGCTTACTTCTTGATTAACATCATGCTCAATGCCTGTCTCAACTGCTCCTTCATCATCTGATGACTCATCACTCTTGTCCTGAGCAGCTGTCGAAGATCCCGAAGTAGCACTAGCCGTTGTCACATCGCTGGTATCCAGATTCGGTGTATTTAGGACATCGTACATCATCTGAGCAGCAATCTCTTCATCTTAATCTATCTGAGGAAGGTTGAATGATTTGAAAAAGCCAGCGTAGTCGAAGAATGATGACGGACCTTTTCCAGCAGGGGGGATGGTGTATCGTTGCACATCGACATTGCACCATACTTCTCCCTAACCTATTGAGTTGTTATAGACTCGTTTGTCTGGTATGTTGTATCCCAGAAACATCCCCTGATCTGCTTAACTTGCCCTCCGGAGTTTTCTTTATTAACGTGCATGGAGCTCCGAATGGTTCCAGATACTCCAGGTTAGGTTTGCGCTTCTAAACCAACTCATAGCAAGTTTTCCCATGCCGCTTGAATACTAACACACGATTAAGCGTGTAGCACGCATTAGCAACAGCTTCATTCCAGAACTGTACTGGCAGTTTTGAATCTACCAACATCGTCCTTGCAGTCTCGATTAAGCTCTATTCTTTCGTTCAGCAAGTCCATTCATCTGTGGCGTGTATGCAGAGGTGAACTGATGAACAATTCCCTTTTCCTTGCGGAAAGCGTCCATCCACTGATTCTTGAATTCAGTTCCATTGTCTGAATGAACCTTCCTAACCTTCAGCTTATAGGGAGACTCCAGTGTAGTGATGAGCACCTTAAACGACTCAAAGGTTTCTAACTTAGCTTTCAGAAACATCACCTAGGAGAAACGTGAGTAGTCATCCGTGACGACAAAGCAGTACCAGTCTCTAGCGATACTCTTCGTGCTGACAGGACCGAATAGATCCATATGCAGTAGCTCCAATGGCATCTTGATAGAATTAACATGCTTGGTCTTGTGAGACTTCCTGGTCTGTTTTCCCTTCTTGCATGAGACACAAAAATCTGGAAGTTTGAAGTTCTTTACAATAACTCCCTCAACTAGGTTGTTATGAATCAGATGATTCATCTTCCTATGATTTACGTTGCCCATTCTCCTGTGCCATGAGATGGACTCCTTCTCTGTTGCTTTTGATAAAAAGCACTGAACAGTGGACTCAGTAGTAGAAGCATTTGACATGTCCAAGACATACAAATCGTTGTACCTTGATGCTGATATTAAGATCTGCTCCTCAGGAATCTCCATCTCCTTCTTCAGAATTTAACACTTCTGATTGTCAAACATCACTTTGAAGCCCTTATCACATATCTAAGAAACTGAAAGCAAATTGTTTTCCAATTGTTGAACATAATTCACATTATCAAATTTTACCTTTCCATTACCTACTTCTCCTTATACGGTAATGTATCCTCCTTTGTTTCCAGCGAAAGAAACGTGTCCCCCTTTAATTTGTTTGACGTTGATATGGAGAGACTGATTTCCCGTCAAGTGCCTGGTTGCTCCGCTATCTACTATCCATGTGTTGGTAGAAGCACTATAGCGGACAACCTGCACATAATAGAAAATAATTAGTTAAGGAGGGGGACCCAAGCCTTGACTGGCTTAGGTTTCCCGGAGGCATCACACATCACAAACTCAACCCACTGACCTTTAGCACTTAGAGAAACCTCATCCTTTAGCTTATTAACACTATCAGACATATCAAATGCTTTAGCTTTCCACAGACCATCCTTGTGTAAGGATTGTTTATGGTAAACCGATGACTGATTTACTGTTTGAACTTTAGGTTTGTTTTCAAAAACAGGTTTCACCTCAGGCATCACAGACTTGCTAGTGACTTGTCTGTGTTGTCTGTGGTGTTAGGGAGGGGTAAAAGACCTAGCAGGTGTTTTAGACCTAGCAGGAGCTTTAGATCTCTGTTTTGAAGAAATCTGTTTAACATCTTGATCTAGTTCAACTTTAATCCTAGGTGTCTGATAGAGAGGACAGTTCGAAGAGATGTGACCTCTTTGTCTACAAGTATAGCATGATCTCCTCTCAACAGGACTAGGAGATCTCTTATGGGGTGGGGAGCGCACTTCAGGTATGGGCTTTTTGGTCTCAACCTTTTGATTTTTACCCTCTTTGACAAATTTTACTTGTTTAACATTTTGATTACTTTGTCTTTTAAGATGATTGTTATCTTGCTTAACCGGTTTAGAGTGAGTGGTTTTTGAAATCTTGGGTTGTGTGATAGCAGATTTTGAACCCAACCCAAGAGATGCTTCAAAATCCTCTTCCACCCTATTCTCAATGATGATTTTATCCTTTATGCCTGAAGTTGACGTCTTCTGATCAGCAACCGGAGATGCTGATTTAACTACAGTGTCCGGATCACGGACCAGAGGAGTAGTCACCACATGGTCTTTGATGGGATTATTATTAACAAGTCTATATTTATTATGTTTTTGTTTCTATTCTAGCGAACCATGTATTATTAACATGGTCTTTAGAACTCATAGTGTGTTTGTTGGTCAGCTGTATAGGTTGTCGCTGGGCGAACCTAGTTGGGCGCCCGGCGAAGCTAGACTTTTTGGTCTGATAGATTCACTGTCCAGCGAATCTATCAGCGAACCTATACTCTGACTATATATTGTAATGCTTTCTCATTCTAATGCAATTTTTGCCATTTTGTTTAAACCCTAAAGTGTGTGTGTGACGGATAGAGGTGCTAGGAGCTGATTTATTCATTATTGTAGCTTTATATCCTCTATTGATCTTTGTTTGATCCTCACTTTGATTGTTAAGCAAGATTCTCTCATTGTTCAATGAATATCAGTGGGATTTGTGTGAGTTTGTGAGCATTTGCATTGTTGAATCGATCATTATGGACCAACAATATGGTATCAGAGCCTTAGTGCTCTTGATAGTTTGAATTTTGGCTTGTTTTTGGGGTTTTTGAGGCAAAACTCTTTTTGATTCATTTCGTAGTTGTACATGGTGTTTCTGATATGGAAATTGCTTGGAGCTTGTAGTTTTGGTATTAGGAAGCTATAGAAACAAACCGTTCATCAATTGGTTGTGTTTTGAGCAAGTTTTGGTTAATTCCTTGCTGACTAAGTTCGTCCCGTAACCCAGCGAACCTAGCTGATTCATCCAGCGAACCTAGCTGATTCATCCAGCGAAACTAAGGAAATTTGAGTTTTGGTATTAGCTGATTTTTGGTCAGCGAATCTAGCCCTTTTGAATGAAAGTTCACTGCTCTTGGTTGGCAAGCAAGTGAAGTAGCTGCTGAATTTAATTTTGAACAAAAGTTCTTGTTCTGTCGAGCGAACTTGTTTAGCGAACCTGTTCTCTCGTGCACACTGCCAAGCGAATCTACTGCTAGTCTGTCCAGAGAATATATAGATTCACCCAGCGAATCTACCAGCGAATCTACATCATTATCAGCGAATCTGATTTCTGATTTTATCATGTCTACTTCAATCGTGAATGTGACTGATATGGAGTGTGTTCAACCAAACAGATCACCGAGGCTTGTCAACGGTGAGAATTTTTGAGGACTGGAAACGTTACTTGAAGGCCTTCTTCTTTTACACAGATCATGGTCAGTGGGAATATATTACAAACGGACCACACGTACCAACAACAACTGTCGGATCTGTTACTTCACCAAACCATGATTCTAGCACTTATACTAAGATTGACATTAAGTTGCTTGATCGGGACAAGAAAGCTCTTGGAGCTTTGATTCTGTGTTTGCATCAGGATATTTATAACTGGTTTGCTGAACACACTACTGCTATGGCATTGTATGACGCGTAATGTGAGTTTTATGATGGGAACGAAGATATGAAGAAAGACAAGAAAGCTCAAGCTCAGAAGGATTTTAACTCATTCATAGGATATAAGCATGAGACACTTACTGATATAACAAACCGCTTTTTGTCCGTTTCGAACAACCTGAAGAAGTATGATGAACAACTTGGCAATCATGAGCAAGTGAGTAAACTGTTAGACTCTCTTCCTGCTCAATGGAGTCTGCAAATCAAATTGCTCAAGCAAGAAAGGAACTTTGCCGATTACAAGTTGATGGATGTTATCAACAAGTTAAAGTCATTTGATCTTGATGTGAAGAGAAGAGAGTATAATCAGACCATGATGTCTCCCAATGTCCCTCCTCAAAATGTTGCATTGATTTCATCCGCTGCAAACTCTTATTATTATGGTACAGCTTGTAGGAGTTCATCTGGTAATGGTGGCTTTGCTAACTCTGGGTATGGTAAAAATGTCAACTCTGGTAGTGGTTCCAAGGATGCTGGGTCAAGTTCAAATGCCTTAGTTTCTACTCAAATTCCACATGATACTATGGCACTATTTGGGTTATTTGTGCACAATTATGAGGCTTTGATTGCTGGAGAATTGAAGGGACGTGGTATGACAGTGGAAGACATGTATCAGGTTGATCCTGATGATCTTGAAGAAACCAACACTCAGTGGCAAATGGCCATGCTTACTCTTCGTGCTAGGAGGTTTATGGAAAGAACCGGCAGGAAAAATTTTGGAAACCAGAATCAGAACAACGCTCTAGGATATGATAAATCTAAGCTCAGGTGTTTCAACTGTAAGCAGCTTGGTCATTTCAAAAGAGAGTGTCCTTCTCCCATTATCACCGAACCTGTTAATTCTGGAAACTCCAGAACCATTCCAGTCATGGACAAAGTTGAAGAAGCTAAGCCCAAGAAAGAAGCTGCTCTGTTGACCAACTTTGCTTGGAGTGCAGAAATTGAGGAATCAAAGTAAGAAATCAACCATGCCTTGATCGCTAAGATAGTGGAAGAACATGCTCTTGATGATGGGTATATTGTTTCCATGGTGAAGCTAATATTGATGTTGATGGCAACGGTGAATCTGTTGGGTCTGAGGTAATTCAAGATCAAAAAGTTAAGGAATGTGCTGGTGTGGTTCAGAAAGCTGAGGTTCAAGAAGATATGGTTCATACTGGTTTGGTGTGTGAAGCTGTTAAGGAAGAGATTAAACTGGTTTGTGAATCTGCTGCAAAAGAAGCTGGTGGAAAAGAGGAGCTGAACATGGAATCAATGATTGAAGAAGCCAAGAAAGTAGCTGTGGAGGAGTACAAAAGGAACACTCCTTATTGCCAATGTGATCGTGCTCTCGCGGCAGAAAAACTGGTAATGGGTCTTCCTTATGATATTGTTGAAGACATGTGTTCCTCCACATGCAAAATCCGTTTAGTCGGTATATATAAAGCTAACAGGTTACTAATAATGAATGAAAATGAATTAAAGAAAACCAACAAAGAGCTTAAACAAAATGAGCCAAAGTATTTTGTCAAATTAAGAGAAACTTTGAAAGAAAATGAACACTTAAAAAGGACTCTTTTGGAAAAGAACTGTGAAGTTAACTATTTAACTGAACAAGTTACACTTGCCGAATTTGAAGTCAGAAAACTTAAAAATAAATTAGAACCGTGGTCACTTTCGAGCATGAAAAGGGAGGAATTATGCAAAAAACAACGGGGGGCAAGGATCAAGACCGGTTTGGGTAATGAAAATGATGCATCGGTATATCCTCCACCTAGTACTTTCTGTTATTCTCCTACGCCCACTCCTCATCCTTTAAATGAGTTGATACAAGAGATTATACAGAATGATACTAACAGCTCTATTGCAGGTTTAGAAGGAGATAATTCTAAGAAGTTGTGAGAAGGATATGATTATGGTGGCAGTAGTTGTCTTGGCAGCTCTAGTAGTCATAATTTTAATTCCAAGAAGTCTTTTGTAGACATTAGCTTAAGTAATCATTTTGTGTCTGGTGGAACTATTTTGGATTCAAACTCTGGGGCATGTAATAGTAACTTAGGATGTTCTGTTTCAAACACTTGTGATGACTTGAATGTTTTAAATTCCACGTTTGATGCTAATGAGTGTATGAATGATGCAGCTCAACTTTCAGGTCATGTCTCTGAAAGTCAAACAAAAACTAATTGCTTTAACAAATTCTTCTCTCATCCAATCCCATCTTTTACACCAATAAGGATTTCAAAACCAAAAGATAAAGAAATGTCTTCTTCCACTGAAAATAACAAAGGATAAAATTGAACAAAAATTAGTTAAAGTGGAAGTCATTACAGGGAAGTCAAAAGAGCCATATGACTCGTACAGTGATTCAGATTCGAGATTGTCTGAATATGATGAAGAAATATCTATTGATAGAATTCCTTCATCAAATTGTTCCAAAACAAGGTTGAGATCTCATTGTTTTAGATGTGGAAAGGATGATCATTTAATAAAGCAATGTCCTAAATCAGGTGGTAGTAGTATACAGACTAAACCTTTTGGAACTAGATTAACAGCTTTTGTGAATGGTTTCTTTTACAGAAGATCTGTTACTCCAAGACCTAAGTACACTAAGACTTGGGTCCCAATTTCCAAAGTCTAAACAATTTTTTTAAATGTCAGGAACATTCAGAGGCCGCTGTAAATAGTTATTGGCATGTAGATAGTGGATGTTCCAGACATATGACTGGGTTGAAGGACCTGCTGACAAATTTTAGAATAATTGATGGTGGCTATGTTGTTTTTGCTGGAGACAAGAAGGGTGGAAAGATGATAGGCCAAGGAGATGTCTCGATTGGTTCCCTTACTTTGGAGAAAGTCAACTATGTTATAGAATTGGCGTTCAATCTTCTCAGTGTATCACAAATCTGTGATAAAAATATTCCCGTGATGTTCCTTGCAAATGAATATCTGTTCTTGAAACCAGAGTTTTCTATCCCTAAAGAGATGGTGATCATGCGAGCTCCAAGGAGAAATGATACCTATTTGTTAAATATGGGATCAAAAGAATCATCTTCCACCGTGACCTGTCTTTTATCAAAAGCTTCTTCTCATGAATCTTTTCAGTGGCATAAAAGATTAGGGCATATAAATTTTAAATTGATAAATAAGTTAGTTAAGAACAATTTGGTCAGGGGACTACCACTGAAAGATTATTCTGTGGTAGAAAAATGTGTGGCTTGTGCAAAAGGAAAACAGCACAAAAAGCCACATAAACTTAAAATTCAAAACTCGATTTCACATCCCCTCGAATTGTTACATACTGACTTATTTGGCCCTATCAGTGTTAAATCAAATGCTAAGAAATCTTATTATCTTGTTGTGACAGATGATTACTCTAGGTACTCTTGGGTGAGATTTCTGACTAACAAAAGCGAGACTGCTGAGGAGTTGATGAAGCTGATTCCGCTGATTGAGGTTATTGGGAAAAAGAAGATTCAAGCCATCAGGAGTGACAATGGAACAGAATTCAGAAACCACATCTTCAATTCATTCTATGAGCAAAGGGGTATTCTCAGACAGTTCAGTGCTGCCAGAACACCTCAATAAAATGGTGTTGCTGAACGTAAGAACAAAACACTAATTGAAGCAGCTAGGACGTTGTTGATCGGGTCAAAGCTTCCGATTATTTTTTGGGCCGAAGCAGTTAATTGTGCAGCTTACGTTCTGAACCGGGTATTGATCGTTAAGAGCAAGATGAAGACATCATATCGGTTGTTCCGAGGAATTAAGCCCCTCATTGATTTTCTGCGCCCTTTTGGTTGCTTTTGTACTCTGTTGAATACTCAAGACCAGAATACGAAGTTTGGTGCCGTCTCTAATGAGTGTTTCTTTGTTGGGTACTCAGAAACACAAAAGGCATATCGTGTGTATAACAAATGGACGCGAATTGTGCAGGAGTCCTACTATGTCGACTGGCAAGAATCTAACTCAACAAGCATTGGAAGTGAGCCCGCATGGTTTTATGATTCTACCACTGTCTTCAAATCATTCAATTTGCCAATTCCCGATGACGATGACGTCATTCCTCACTCTTCTGTGAATCTTATTCCACCACAACCGCAACCGTCTGCCACATCATTACCACCCACTTCATTTGATATCTCATCTCCACCACCTCCACCATCTTCATCTAATCCTACAATCTCATCTAAGATTCCATCCACATCTTCATCCATTCCAAAACCCCTATCGATCCAATCCCCACCAATTCATCTCTTCCTTCACAACCATCCACTTCCGTATCCACATCTCAACAAAACCCTTCATTGCTTAACACTAATTTTAAAACCTTGAAAGATCACCCTCATGACTACATCATTGTATCTATCACAGATGGAGTAAGGACTCGAAGTCAGAGTGGGTTGATAAATGAGTGCCTTTATGCATCTTTTCTATCCCAGATTTTTCCAAAGAATTACAAACAAACACTTGAAGACCCAAGTTGGGTGGACTCTATGCAGTCTGAGTTACATCATTTCAGGAAGTTGAAAGTTTGGGAGTTAGTTGATCTTCCTCCAAACAAATGCCCCATTGGTACCAAGTGGGTATTCCGGAATAAGCCAGATGATCATGGTGTTGTTGTCAGAAACAAAGCCAGATTGGTTGTTCAAGGATTTGCTCAAGAGGAGGGGATAGACTACACTGAAGTGTTTGCTCCAGTTGCTCGGATCGAAGCCATCAGAATTTTTCTTGCACATGCAGCTAACAAGAACTTTAAAGTTTTTCAGATGGATGTGAAGTGTGCATTTCTATGTGGAAACATTGATGAGGAGATCTATGTATGTCAGCCTCCAGGTTTTGAGGATCCAGATTTTCCAGATAAAGTATACAAGCTAGACAAATCTTTGTATGGGTTGCATCAAGCTCCCCGCATCTGGTATGAGACCTTGACACAGTATCTGCTCAGCAAGGGTTTCTCTCGTGGGACTATAGATATGACACTATTCAAGAAGGAGGTTGATGGTGAGATGTTGATTGTTCAAGTGTATGTTGATGATATTATCTTTGGATCAACAAATGAAAAGCTATGTAAAGAATTTGAAAAAGTGATGAAGGATCGCTTTGAAATGAGCATGATGGGGGAGATGTGCTTCTTTTTAGGGTTGCAGGTGGAACAAAAACCTGAAGGTATTCTTATTCACCAAGAGAAGTACAAAAAGGAAATCATCACAAAGTTCGACATGGATGATTCAAAGCCAGAACTTACTCCCTTCACTGCACAGACATGCTTGTCTCCTGATGATAATGGGAAGTCCGTGGATGCTCATCGATATCGCTCGATGATCGGATCTCTCATGTATCTGACTGCAAGCCGTCCAGATATCCCATTTGCTGTGTGCTACTGTGCTCGTTATCAAGCCAATCCCAAAGAATCACATGAGCTAGCTGTTAAACGCATTTTTTGTTACCTTAAGGGTTCCTCTCGTTTGGGGCTTTGGTACCCAAAAGTTGGGAATTTCGATTTACATGCTTTTTCTGATAGTGATCATGGTGGTTGCAGGATTAACAGAAAGTCAGTAACCGGTGGATGTCAATATCTGGGTGACTGTCTTGTTTCGTGGCAAAGCAAAAAGCAAAAACAGTGTCCTTATCCATGGGAGAATCTGAATATATCGTTGCATCAAGATGCTATTGCCAAGTGCTCTGGATTCAACACCAGATGATGGATTATGGCATCAATTTCTTCCACACACCGATCTCCTGTGACAATGAAGCCACTGTTGGAATTTCCAAGAATCCAATTCATCATACTCGAACCAAGCACATCAAAACAAGAATTCATGCCATCCGTGATGCTCAAGAAAAAGGGTTTATTGATATTATTCCTATTGAAACAAGGAAGCAAAAAGCAGATCTTTTCACTAAAACATTTGATAAACCACGTTTTTATGACTGATCTCTATGCTAGGATTAATATCCTTCTGAAAATCTTTTCTGAGCAAAACAACTGTTTAAGATATCAATATGCAAATATTTCTTTTATTCCTTTAGCAAAATTTTAAAAAAAAATAAAAAATTATTATAATAATAAATAAAAGTAAAAATTTTCTATTAGATAGCTATCAAATAAAAATTTTGGGGGAGAGTTAAAAAGAAAAATCGAAATTCTGATTTGAGATGACTGAGAAATGATAGAATTTTCTCTTGATATGCTTTATTTACATGACATGCCATATGTGAGAAATGAAAGTAACTGATATTGATGATTGTTTTGCAATAGAAATTTTATAATAAGTTTGAAAGTTTCATTATATGACATGCTCGGTAGGCTCAGCAATTCAACCAAGTAAACGATAACCTCATGACAAACTAAGCTATCTGCATAAAAATTTGGATAATCCATCTTATCGTTGGTCTGCACGAAACTGAGTCTCGTCAAAAAGGGGTTGAGAGCCTGGCTTATTTGTCTTACCATTGTATATTACCATCTTTCATCTCTGTTGTAAATTATATCTCGTGTTAAAACTCCTCTGCTATGCGAAAGCGTTGACCTGGAGGAATGGACTTCCCTGCTATACGAAAGTATTGACCTGAAGCTCCATTCACACGATTACAAATGATTATCTCCTCTCCTACACGAAAGTGTTGACCTGGAGCTCTAATTGTTCTGTAAACCATGTAAATTATTATCCATGACCATCATCCATTAATTCGTCTTCAGACAAATTCAAATAAGCCGGTTATGCTCAAAAAACCATGAGGATGGGTAGGTTTCACCAAATGAGTGTGGGATCCTAATTTTGAATGCATAATCGTACCAAAACATGATCAAGAATCATGAGTTACGTGTTGAAAGAATGATTGTTTGAGTTTAAGTGGATAAACATACCGACAGTCGTTTATGAACTATCTTAAACTTGAATAAAATTAAAGTTGTGAAACTGTCTTTAAATCAGTATGATCTCACTACTGTCGATGTTTAGTTACATCCCTGTGTTAAGCATTTCTCGAGAATGTGATCTCATGATCAAATCTGTTCTTGATTTTGAAAATAGATGTATCCCTCGTTTGAATGATTTTTGTTTTTGTGTTAGTTTCTTTGTTCAAAAGTTTTTTTATTTATTTCGGTCTAGCGAATCTGCTAGCGAACCTATAGGTTCGCCCGGCACTGGTCTTGATGTTGTCAAACATTATGACTTATTGTTGCCTAGCAAATCTATAAATTCGACTGAGCGAATCTAAAGGTTTATAGAAGCTAGTCCACAGATTCGCGCAGCATTACATTCGCTTCACTATGAACCGGCTCCTCTGATACCCTGAGATTCGATCGCAATTTCTTTGCTTTCTTCGTTGATCTCTTGCATGTTCTCTCATCTTGTAAGTGTTTCAAACCTGTTTATGTCTTCTATTTCATCCAATAACCTGTTTTCCCTAAGATTCAAACTCGTATCTCCTTAGTATGCCTTCGGTTCAAATCAGTCATCTTAGAGGATGATATTGCATGAAATTTATGATAGGGCTTGCTCGCATTGTGTCCATTTAGGTGTTATGACTTATCAGGATGATTTTTTCAAATTCTAGGTTTTCAGCGAACCTATTTGCTCAATGAGCGAATCTGAATGAAAGTCCTATCTTCCGAGCGAATCTATTCGGCATGCTGCTCGTGCACGGCAAATAGATTCGCCCGATAGTTCCTACAGGTTCCGAGCGAACCTATAAGTTCGCTTGGCGCATCTTGTATGCCTGCTTGACAGCGAACCTACAGGTTCCCGGCATCATCAGATTTGCTTCCAGCGAATCTAGGACTGTCCAGCGAACCTATCATATTTTTCAATTTTTTTTAATTTTATTTCTTTCAACTTTGTAATCAATCTAACCAACTTCCGTTTGTGTTTCAGATACCATGTCGACCTTCAGTTCGTCGAAAAGCATAATATGTGTGCCTTGCTAGATGAGACACATGAGAAAGGAGTTGCTTATAAGGATTGCATTAAGTGGCTGAAGTCATCTCACATTCACTATGTTACCTCTCACTCCCCTAATGTCTATGATTCGCATGTTCGTGATTTTTGGAGGAATGTAGTAGTGGATGTTAGTGTGACTCCCTTAAAGATCGCCTCTAAAGTTCTGTAGCAAGAGATTTCCTCTTCTGATGATGATCTGGCCAAAATACTTTGATTATCTGGGGATGTTGGTGATGAGGTCCCCATGAATGATAAGCAAGTATACAAGGAACTGGGGAAGGCAGGATATGAAGGACCAATGCCTGGTGAAAAGAAGATGGAGTTCATCAAAGTCTTATTTGATCAGAGAATGGTGATACATTGCTCACATATTCATCATGTGCTTGGATCACTGGAAAGGAGGAACAGATGGGTTGAATTTGGAATGGGCAATGGCTATGGTTCAATTCTGCCAAGGAAAGAAGGGAAATATAGCTAAACTGATTTATGATTACATGGTGCAGAATATTCTTGCTCAAAGAAAGGACAAATGGCTGTTGTATCCCAGATTTGTCCAGATGATACTGAATGATTTGAAGCCAGACTTGCCTGTGGTTAGTGAAACTTTAAAGATATGGAGGATGAATATCATATTTTTGGTGATTGCAAGTCAGTAAGATATAATTGTGCGGGAAAGATTGCATACTTATGGGAGAATATGTATCCTCCTGAAAGATGGGACCATATTAGAAGATTAATTGAGATCGAGAAGAAAAGTGAGGCACAAAATGTAGAGCAAAGTGAGAAGAAACTGAAAAAGAGAAAGCAATATGCTCGCGACAAAGATTATAATGTAGATAAAGATATTGATGAAGTGCAAAAGGAATTAGATGTACAAGAGAGAGAAGGACCAAGAAAAGAGCTGAGACTGGGTCTAGCTCTTAGCAAGTAGAAGAAAGAAGGACAAAAAGGAGGCATGAGGCTCCTGTCAAACCTGCTGAGGCTCCTGAAACGGATGTGAAAGCTGAGTTGGCAAATCTGAAAGTGAAGTATGCTGAGCTAGACAAGAGGGATAAACAGAAAGGTGATATTATCAAGGGAATGGCCCTGATGCTCAAGGATCACCAGTCTTTACTTATTCGAGCTTTCACCGAACTGAATGAGATGAAGGCTAAAGCTGGGATGGAGCCTGCAATGTCTGAGAATGAGCTGAGAGGGTTGAAAGAAGCTGCAAGAAACTCATTTGCTATGTATGGAGGATTGTCTTGTGCAGCTGAAGGTGTATCAGGAGGTGATAAGGATGTTGATTCAGTGGATCCTTCGAAATCAAAGGGTAAAGAAAACATGGTTGCTGAGGATGCAGGATTTGACGAACAAATAGGGATCGATATGGATACATTCTCTGGTCCAGAAATTGCAGGCGGAACTCAGGTTGATTTCAAACTGATAGATGAAGAGTCTAAGGAGGAGTTTGAGGAGGATCAGGATGATGAGCCAGATGCGTATGACGTCGAAGAAGAAAAAGTAGCATATCAATACTTTAAGGAGCCCGAGGGAAAGGAATATGTGGATATAGACATGTCTCATTGGTTCAAGAAAGAGGAAAAGAAGAAGAGCGAGACTCCTTTATTTCAGCACATCTCAGAACCCAATACAAAAACCCTTGACAGAAATCATCGCCTAGAAGTATAATGCTTTGGTGAATGCTTACATGATAAAACGTAGAGGTGGAGATATCTGTTACTTAAAGCACCGAAAGCATTTCTCTACACTCCCACGGTGGGATCTTAGGAGGTTAGCTGAACTCCCTCTGCTGTGTAAGAAGGAAAGCCCTTGTGCTGAAGCTTTAGAAGTAGTATTGAGGAACGCTGCTCAGTCAAACTTTGAATCGTTTGGATGCCAGAAGCCACTAAAGCGGAGATTGAAGAAAAATAAGCATCGGGTATCTTGGGAAGGGAAAATTGTATTGAAAGTCAAAGCTCCTAAGATGATGAATAGGGTTCGAATTCCGGATTCTCAACCACAAAGACTGCAGAACTTTGAGAAGTGGTTCTATGACAGTCAACAAGGAGAGGCAGTGATTAGGTTAAAAGGAGAAGATAGACGGGAAATCAGATTGTTTGATCCAATCGAGGTGTTTTCTTTCTGCGATAAAGACTTGAAAGTATTGTGTGAGAATGTGATCCACTACGGGGCAGGAGAAGATACAAAGACTGAGGAAAATCTGTTTGTGATAGTTGCCTACAAAGCCCGGGGAATTAGAGCTGAGATAAAGGAGGTTGCTGAAAAAGTAAGAAAAGCCAATGATTTCAAGATGGATATGGATGATCTGACTAGACAGATGGATAGAACGATTGAGAAGAGGTTTGTTGGGGAGCCTAGTAGTTCTGGGGTTATATCTGAGGAGCATACTATTACAAATCAAGAGGAGGTTATTGTTATTGACATGCCTGATACAGAAATCTCCGAAGCTTGGTTTGTACAAGAGATTAATGAGGATGAAGTGTTTGCTGAAGTCATTGCTCAAGACATTTTCAAGATTGTTCAGCAAGGAGCCGGAGCTGATTTGATTCAAGATCCAAAGGCCAAGATTGAAGCCAGAGCTGATCAAGCATAAAAGACAAAAGGCTGGAGCTGATTTATAGACCCCCTGGGTGAGGTCCAACCTAGGGGGAGTATTGATGACTTGTGTAGGTTGGACTCACCGGCCTGTCGGTGTTTTTGTCTTTAGAATGTATTTATTATGTTTTGTTTCTATTCTAGCGAACCTACGGGCAAACCTATAGGTTCGCCCGGAACTCATAGTGTGTTTGTTGGTCAGAGTCTGTATAGGTTGTCGCTGGGCGAACCTAGTTGGGCGCCCGGCGAAGCTAGACTTTTTGGTCTGATAGATTCGCTGTCCAGCGAATCTATCGGTGAACCTATAATCTGACTATATATTGTAATGCTTTCTCATTCTAATGCAGTTTTTGCCATTTTGTTCAAAACCTAAAGTGTGTGTGTGACGGATAGAGGTGCTAGGAGCTGATTTGTTCATTATTGTAGTTTTTTATCCTCTATTGATCTTTGTTTGATCCTCAATTTGATTGTTAAGCAAGATTCTCTCATTGTTCAATGAATATCAGTGAGATTTGTGTGTGTTTGTGATCATGTGGTGGAGTCACAACGTTATAACCCAGCCCTTCCCCGTTGTTTCTTTCTTTAACCAAGTTTTTCAAGATGTGAGAAGAACTAGGTAAACTATGTAGTTTTTGCTTTAAGGATTCATTTTCAACTTGTAAAACAGCTCAGTCCTTTTTAGTTTCCTCAATTGTTTTTAAATAAAACTATATGTCATTCTCTTGGTTAAAAGCAACAACTTCAGTTTCTTTTAATTGTTTTCTGAGCAAGTCAATTTTCACCTTAAAACTGCTTTCATTTTGCTTTAATACTTTAGTAGCCTCTGTGCAAAGTTTTAAGTCATTTACTAAGTTATCATTATGTTCTAATAACCTAGCAAATTTTAGATCAATGCTTTCCCTAAACTTATCACATTCAACACAAGCATGTTTATTAAAGAGATCATCTTTCGATTCTACCTGTGCAGATGTTGAGGTGCCAACCATGAAAGCAGCCTGGGGTTCCTGCTGTGCTACAGATTCAGCATTTAGTTCATCCTCCACTAGTTGATCCCCAGCAGCCAAAGTCTCATCTATATCAACAGTATCAAGCTCAACTGAGTTCTCCATCTCACTCGCCGAGTCTTCGTTCAGATCATCAGCCGATGTAATGTTGGCCTCACCATCAGATAAGAAATAGAAGGACCAGTCTTATCCTTCATCACCCTGTGCTACCATTGCTTTGGAGTCATGGCTGGTTGATGTTGACTTTGGAGTCTTGTCTTTATCCTGCCTGTTAAATGATGAAAACGGGTTGCCATTGCCTGTCTTCTTAGGTTTGACACACTCCCGCTTGAAATGGCATTTTGCACCGCAGTTGAAACAGGTGACTTTTGACTTGTCAAATCCAAACGTTGTATCCTTTGTAGCCACCAGATTCTGTCCCGTCTTCTTCACAAACTTCTTTGCTCTACGCACTGCAGTAGTGAGAGCCCACATTATATCCATCCATTCAAGCTCAATTTCATCAACCTGCTCATAATATTCATCTGCTAGATGGCAATTTCCAATCTTTCCTGCAACTAACCCATCATAAGAATGTACCATAGCAGCTAGTAGATCCATATGCTCCTTAGAAACTTCAACAGTTACGTTGCCCAAATTCTCTGTAGTTAACTTCGTCGATTGAATTTCTGGAGCATGGAATTGGACACTTGACGGTCCACCCGATTCACATCTTGAGGATGTACTTGGGATGCTTGCAGATGTGTTAGACATGAAAGCAGTCTGCAGAGGTGCACTAGAAGACGCTGTAGTAGGAGTCACATTGTAGAGAGAAGGATTCTGAGTGTAGTTACTCTTCTTAGACTTGTACTTATTTCAAACCTCTTCCTCTCTCAACTTCAGAATAAAGTCATTTACGTCCAAAGTCTCAAACACAACATTATGTCTCAAAGTGGAAACAAATGAATCCCACTTATTAGGTAACCCATCAGCCAAGCTCACCACCTTGTCTTCCATGGACGTTTTAACCCCATGAGTGTGCAGTTCACTCATCAAATGATAGAAGCGGTCGATCACATCATCCAAAATTTCATTCCCAATAGACGAGAAGTTATCAAATTCCTTCTTCAACGCTTTCGCCTTTAGAGACTTAAGTGTTGCATTTCCTTCATATTGCTTCTTAAGAGCCTCCCATAACTTTTTGCATTGCTTGTGTTATGAGAACTGATGGAAGAGGTCTTTCGGAATGGACTGTGTCAACAATGCATAGGCCTTCTTCTCAGTATTGCACACAGTCTTTTGTGCCTCAGTCAAACCACTTTGTGTTAGTGGAACACCATCAGCTCCAACGGGCAAAGTGTAGCCAGTCTTAATAGTGTTCCATAGGTTTGTGTCTACTCCATTTAGATGAATTTAAAACCGTTGCTTTCATTGACGATAATCATCAAGAGACAGAAGCTTTGGTGGTATGTTATGATTCCCGATCTCATTCTCCAAGAGCAATAGATTCTTGATCCTGGAGTCCTTCCCTGCTGAGAGTGCAAAGTTCTGTGTGTCCATATTGAATTCGTCTTAAAACTTGAAAACCAACTGTGTATACGACTGGGGTACGACTGAGACTCAACTAGGCGATTGAGCTTAGTCGTGCGACTGAGCAGACGACTAGGACAGTTGTGCAAATGAACAAACCGACTTGGCCAATCATGCGATTCAAATAGATGGTCAGTCTGAGAGGACGATTCAGACGCTTGAGGATATGCTTCGAGCATAAATGATCGATTTTGGAGGAAGTTAGGATGATCACTCACCATTAGCGGAATCCTCCTATAACAACAGTTATCATGCCAGCATTGGCATGCCACCATATGAGATGCTATACGGTAGAAGGTGTAGGAAGCCCGTATGTTGGGGAGACATCGGGTAGAAAGAGTTGGGAACTATCGAGGTAATCGAGGCTACGACAAAAAAGTTAGAAAAGATTAAAGCCTTTATGAAGGCAGCTAAGGATAAGCAGAAGTCGTTTGATAATAAGAGGCGTAGGTCGATCGAGTTCAACGCGGATGATAGAGTCATGTTGAAGTTCTCGCATTGGAAGGGGATCATCCGGTTTCGGAAGAGGGGCAAGCTGAGCCCCTGGTACATAGGGCGTTTCCGAATCATCGCACGAGTAGAGGAGGCCTATCTATTAGAACTGCCTGATGAGTTAAGTGGAATTAATCCGGCATTCCATGTATCTCATCTAAGAAAGTGTTTAGGTGATGAATGGCTCAATTATATGGAGCAACCAGTTGTAATCATCGAATATGTCACACCCTCAGTTTTCATAAATAGGGTTTTACCGTTAGGCATGTGACAAACCAGGATCTCAGACACGGTCATATCAAACGACACTATATGAGTTCAAAATAAACATTTGACTTAAATCAGAGAAACACAAATGAAATGAACATCAGTGCGGAAGCGTAATATGAAATGTAACAAATACTGAAAGTCTCAAAATACTATGTCAAAACAATGTTCGATGCAAAATAAATGAATTTGAGAAATGCATGTCCTGAGTGCGTTCCTGAATCGTGCAACATGAGCTTAAGCGTTCCTGTGACCTGAGAAAACATGCTAAAGTGTGTCAATATAAAGTTGGTGAATTCACAGGTTTAATCACAGATAAAGTGTTTGTAACTTTTCGAATGGTAATGTAATTAAAGCATATCGATAGGTAGCTAGCCTATAAACAAGTTACTTAGCGTTTCGAACCGAAGCTGACTGTTTGTATGTTTGTTGCCTTCCCATCACGTCTCACCACACAGTGACAAGTGTTAGGTCAATAATGCACCCGTTTGACCTCCAATCAAGCTAGCGCGACTAGCCCGAGCGCGGTTTGTCAAACCTTGCAGTACTACTCAGAATTACCTCGCTACACATTACTAACGGTTCGAGAATGTAAGGACTTTTAAGTATGTTTGCACTAACGTAACAGGTGATAAACAATAATACTAAATCCATTTTGTAAAATACGTTTGCATGTTTTCTCCCCCAAAAGGAAAGAAAGTAAAATAGGGGCCGTGAAGACTCACCTTAGTAGCACAGCAAAGAGTAAAAGCTAACACAAAGATTAGTGTCCTTTTAACCTGTATTTTCATTAAATATTTAATTGAGATTAAATATTGGTACAGAAATTAATTATTAGTAAAAGAACGGTCCGGTTCATGATCATGGTTCGGATACGGCGTCGGTTATCGACATCACTCCCCATCCTCAAGCATACAAAAACTCACACAAGAGTGAACCCCATATCCGCGTATAGCCCGAGTTATATATAAAAGTACTCTATATACATGTAATTAATTATATGACACATTACAATAGAAGTCCTACATTTAATGATACATAACCCAAACTTACTAATGCATACCAATCCCTTTCATAACATAATAATTATAATTTAAACATGAATTTCTACACTCATATGATATATATATCTCTAGTTCATACACACATATATAACACACACACATAATATAAATATGCACCTACCAACTACATAATGTATATTTATTTAATATGTACATGAATCTCATCTCCATGCCAACCCACCACATGCACACATGCTGCTTATGTACCTCAAAATCCACACACACAGCCTACTCATAAAACAGATTATTTACACGCGTTTGTCTATCTTTGTTTGGTTAATACCCCAAAGAATTAAACCACATAACCCATTAGTGTCATACACGATTATATATACATTCATCCATACAAACACTTCAGCCAACACAATTCACAACACACAAAGTATATGTCTGCAGCTGAAGATCCAACACACTCACACATTTATACAAACATATGAATATATATATATATATAATTATCTACACACATACATATTTATATGTATACCTGTGCATACAAAATCACAACCATACATTCATATATATACATACATATATACAATCGCGTGCATATATATACACATAAACTTACATGCTAGGACACAATCAACTCATGTATGAAATAGATGTGGGTTTATGTACATATCTCACACTCAAAGGAACAATGATCAACAACAACAACATATACCAAAATACATATATATATAGCAGCCCACTGCATAACTAAACTAATATTTCTATACATCCATAACAAGAACACATACATAACACACATATACATCACGCAGAAGCACACACACATATCTTCAAAGTATACACACACAGCCATATTTACATGTACACTCACGGTTAACACACCCACACTCCCAATCACACAACATAACGCCCGTACAACCACTGAACGCATACACACACACACACTTAAGGCAACTTATACGTGTGAGATCGAACCCCAAACCGCGACTAATGCTCACGGTCGATGACCGAGCCGTAGTCAAAACCGTATGAGTGAAACGGGAGGAGGAAACATACCATACGTCTGTATTTCGCGGTTACCGGTTCTCATGAAGGGTTTTCGGGTCTCGCGAAGGGCTGCCGTCGCTAGTGTTGAGAGAGTTCACGGTTGTAGTTCTTTTTGAGGGAGTTCACGATGTGGGTGGGGGGTGCAGTAGATATGAAATCATGGGATTGGGGGTGGTTAATGGGGATGATTGTTGGGTTGTGATAAGTCTAATTGTTTTGAAATATTTATTTATTTATTATTATTTATTTTTTTATTATTATTGTTATTATTATATTATACTAATGTTTAATTGAGGTCAACTTAATTATAATTATATACTAATAATAATTAAGATTTTCAACTAATAATAATGTCGAATAACGTTGACAGATAGTAATGATAATGGAACAGTCGAAACGGTGTTAACCTAAAATATACGGGTTGTCACAGAATCGGAAGGAGAAAAGATTGAGGAATAAAGTGGTTTCACTTGTGTGGGTGCAGTGGAGACACCAAAAGGGTTCTGAGTCCACGTGGGGGACTAAAGAGGAAATGAGACATCATTACCCACGATTGTTCGAAGAATGACAGGTTTCGGGGACGAAACCTCCTTAAGGGGGGTAGACTTGTAACACCTGAAATTTTTGTCAAGATAAAGAGAATAAAATAATAAGAAGAGAAAATGAGAGTATCTTGCAAGAAGGGAAAAGAAATAAAAGTGGAGGGGGGCCAAAGTGTAAGAAGTACCAAACTAAAATATTTTATTATTTCTTTGAGTATGGCCGCCCATTACATGCTTTCACATCTTCTTTTCAGCTGAAAGAAGAGAGAAAAAGAAGCAAAAGTCTCTCTCTCTCTCAATTTCAAGAAGAAGAAGTGGTGTTCCTGCTCTTGGTAAGGATCTCTTCGTATAATTGGCTCGGTTTTGTAGGGTTTTCAACCTTAGAACTGATTTTTATATGTATTATGTGTTTGGTTGCTTGTTGTGGCTTGTTTTAGGTGTTTGAACTCTTGGTAACTTCAAGTTTGGTGGAGTTTATCTTGAAGACTGCTTTAGGTGAGTTCTAGACCCTGGTTGTTTGAACTTGAAATCATCAATACCACTTAATTCAGGTAATTCAACTAGGGATTTCATTGCTTTTACATGAGGAACAAAGCCCCATGGTTAATTTCATTATCATAACCGGATTGATGTTCAATTTGATCGATTTTGAAACTAGGGTTTGTGGTGAAATTGGGGAATTTCTGTAGAAATAAGTTTTATGAATTGATTTTTGTTTTAGAACACAAAACCGGGCCTTGGCCCGTTGGTTAAAGCGGTAAGGTATGAGGCAAAGGACCCGGGTTCGAACCCGAGTCCCTGCATTTATTTTTAAAAGGTGTTTTTCTTGATTTATAAAATTCAGAAAATGCTTTAATAATATTATTATGTATATAAAAAATCATCTTTAATTAGAATCTAAATAAAATTACTTTCTTTAAATTTCTTAGACATTTAACTTAATAAATATTTTATTCATTTACCTTGGAAATCATAAAAAAAATCATTATAAAATATATTTTCTTGTCAGATTTAAATTGTAATAAATTATTCCTTTTTAAATTCTTAAGATATTCAATTCAATAAATTTTTTTCATTTTTATAAAATTTACAAGTTTAAATTATGTATTTGAAAGAGAATAAATATATATGTGCAATATTTAAAATATTCATCTATTGTGGTTAATAAACTTAATCTAATCATTTGTTCTAAATTTAAGACTACAAATTAATTCTAATAAAT
This sequence comes from Flaveria linearis, assembly GCA_024085815.1. Taxonomy (NCBI): domain Eukaryota; kingdom Viridiplantae; phylum Streptophyta; class Magnoliopsida; order Asterales; family Asteraceae; genus Flaveria; species Flaveria linearis. The sequence continues at coordinate 56,637,283 of CM044003.1, read as the reverse complement.
TATTTAATTACAAAGGTTTACTAATGAAGTTATTACAAGCTTTCTTAATTGGTTATTTAAAATTTTAGTATAATTACTTATTGTGTTATTCTATAATCCATAGTCATTGGTTAAATAATTTATGAGTTTTCAAATAAATAAAATCGTTATATTATCACGATGTTATCTAAAACCCCAAATTCTAAAAGAAACCGATTATTCCCGAGTAGCCGTTTAAATTATAATAATTATGATTTACTTTTAAACGCCGTTCTCTAGGTTGAATTTTAACGAACCTCCAGCGTTTAGTACAAGACTCCATAATTGTTCATCCTTATCATTCAAGTGAGTTTTCCATACCCTATTTTATATTATTCACACATTTAGGTTGAAGCATGTTAACCTTTTAAAAAACATACTTGTAAAGACGTTTATACACTTGTAACACTCGTGCAATTCATTTTCAATTTTGCCATGGTTATTTTGATTCTTGTAATTATTATGTGATTGACATTTGTAAAATACAATCATTAACTATTGCTAGCCTAGTGACGTCATAGATCTATGAGCGTGACAAGCCTACTTGGTGCTAAAGCCGAGTTTATTGCCGACTCCTGGTGATGTATTCTTGATCATCATGGGAACCAAGTACACTTAGCTAATCATATAATTTTGTGGTAGCCATATTTGTGAAGATTTGATTCTCACATTTGTTTATCCATTTATATTTGCTTTATCCTTTAAGCTATGACACGAACCATCTTAATGTTTATATATATGTGTGTGTGTGTGTCTATATATATTTATATATATATATATACACACACACAAAGATATATGTATATATGTAGATATATACACATAGATATATGTATATATATGTAGATATATACACACAGATATATGTATATATATATGTAGATATATACACATAGATATATGTATATATATGTAGATATATACACATAGATATATGTATATATATGGAGATATATATACATAGATATATGTATATATGTAGATATATATACATATATATATATATATGTTCAATCTATGGAAACTCACCAACATTATATGTTGACTGTATTTTTAACATGTTTCAGGTAATGATCCTTCTTAGAATTACTCTTAGAGACTTGTAAACATGTAGGATTGGACCTAGAGAATAATAAAAGGGCATGTTTTTTACAAGATACCAAATTAAACTTATGTTATGTTGCTTGTTTTGAGACTTATGATTTGTAGCTTTGTATGTCATGAATTTGGTACTTAATAATATTTACACTTTGAATTAGTGTTGTGTGGCATGAACAATCTTAACTCTCACATCTCAACGTTTCCGCCGTAAAGGTTGGGGTGTGACAAGTAGATAAATAGGTATCTGCCGAATATTAGCAGATGTTCGGGGATCTATTGAATTAAGCAGTTCAGCAAATATCTAGGTAAAATGGGTATCTTCCGAATGGGAAGATTTGGCAGATTGGAGGAATTCAGCACATGCTTTTGAAAAAAATCCGGTAGGTCCCATTTTCATCTTCCGATAGGTAGTGGTGCCAGATTAGTTACCCGAAAAGACTATTTTGTCATCACACGCCATTGATTACAACTGTTAGGTGGTAAATACTTTAAAACTCAATTTTTATATATCCATAACTGTTAAAATATGAGGTTTCCCGCCATTGTCATCTTCATTCTTCCTAACAAAGTAAACCCTTAAACCTTCAATCCCTCAAAGTCTACTAAAACTCAACCGACATTCTAATGGTTGCCCAAACCCTAAATTCAATCCAAATCACAACATTAGTGCATCGCTTAATCCCATAGGTGATGATGTTTATGATCTAGTTCTCAAGTTCCTAAAGAATAGCATACTCATTTGCTATCACTATAGAACCTGTGATTTATGAGTCCAACATAATGGAATTCTCGAACACCTGTTCCATACAATAAGAGAATGAAGTCAAGGATATCATAGAGATAGTACAAGGGATGAATTTCATCAAATCCTGCGCCAAAATTCATCAACATTTGAAGTTGAACGACACAGATGGTGTATATTTCTTCTCTAAGGATGTGGTGAGTGCCACCTTCAAGGAAACAATGTATCTTCCTTCTCCCGACGTCTACCTTATCCAAATCACTAGTATATCAGTATTGGATAACTGTCATTCATATCTTCATACATTGTCTGTCTAATAAGTCGGGAGGATGAGACGAAGTATCATTGGATGTAGCAGGGGCTATCCATGGTCTGCTCAAATACCAGCATTACGATTTTTCAAACTTTAATTTTCAATATTTGTGAAAAACATAAATGCTGCTATAAAATTCAAGTTTTTCATGTACCCTAGGTTCTTACAACTGATTTTACAAGAAGAACCAGGGGATACATTAAAACTGAAGGAGATATTCATGTTCTGGGAACTTTAAACAAAGCAATCTTTTCAAAGTTCAGATAAACTCCTAAATCTTTTTCAGGGAAGGTGATTCCCCTTTTTGCTCATATGCTTGAGGTTGATGAACCTTCGGGTGACAACATGGTTACACCCCCTATTGCTGATCCCACACCCTCCATTTCATAACCATAATCTCTCAAACATAAGTGAACCCCTGCCTCTTCTACTAAGAAGATACATGCTCCCAAATCACCCTATCCCAAAAAGGCAAGACTGGAAACCAGAGTCCCAGTGAAGTCATATACATGGGTTGAACCTAGAGGCTTGAAAAATCAAATCAAGATGAAGATCAAGATCATGTCCATACGAGAACCTAAAGTTATCACGTGAAAACCTGCTTCTCGCGCGACAACATTTAGTCACCCGAGAACTAGTTGATTCACGTGAGAACTTCTAATTAGTATAAACAGAAGTTTAGTTTTGTAATTATTAGAGCTTTTATCATTTTCTTGATTTTCACACGTATTGTAATCATACAAAATCAGAGAGCAATATACTTTGAAGTTATTTACATTCATGTTCATATGCATTTGATTCTTCTTCTTATTATTACCGTGAACGATTATATTCCGCGTTCTCCTCACGAGATCAATTTTGTATTGGTGTTGATCCTTACAATTGGTATTAGAGCTTAGTATGCTCTAGATCGATTGAATTGAGGATTGAAGAAGTGTTTTGAAGTGTTCGTGAGTATTGATTTGATTGAAAATCAAATTTCTACTTAATTTCTGCTGAAATTGATCAATCCAGAAGATGGTGAAGCTGATATGTTCATTGATTGATGAATTCATGGTGTTATTAAGCTTAAACGAGGTTAATTAAATCAATTAAGGACAATTAGGATCTTAATTGAACCTAAATCACTAATTGAACACTTAATTAATCAAATGTTTATCAAATTGGTAAAAGATTAAAGCTAGAAACCTTTGAAATCGAAGAGATCAAACTTGCGAAAAGTTTGTGAATTTCAGCGAAAAGTTGGGTTTTCGAGCGAGAAGTTGGTTTTCTCGAAAGTTTGTTACAAAAGATTCCATTTGCGCGACAACTTTCATATTTCGCAAAATTCAGTTACAAAAGTATTCGTGCGAGAACTTTGTATTGTTCACGCGAGAACCTGGTTGTTTGCACGAGAAGCTGGTTGTTCGCGCGAGAACTTGAAGTTTAAACAATTTTTGAAGAATTTGATTTTTATGTGAGAAAAATGGCTAATCTGAAGCACATCACTACCACTTTGAATCTCGACAATATGATTGGTACTAGTACAAAGCCACCTCACCTGGTCAATGAAGAAGATTACCCAGGCTTGGCATATCGGTTTGAGAACCAAGTCATTTACACTGAACCCAGGATGATGAGGTCTATCAAGCAAGGTCCATGTATCCTAGTGTATAAAAATGAAAAAGGATATTTGGTTCTTAAACCTGAACATCTATGGGATGAAAAGGATTTGAAAAGGATGGAGCTTGATGATATAGCTTATGCTGCCATCACCATGGCACTTACCACTAAGATTGCACATAAATTTAAAGATTATACAAAGGCTAAGGATTTATGGGATGCCATGGAAGAACAAATCATAAGCAACAAAAACATGAGAGAGAGCAGGAAAGACATGCTTAACCAAGAGTTCAGTATGTTTAATCATATTCTTGGTAAGACCTTAAAGTCTAAGATGTCTAGTTTTGTGAAGCTCATCATAAAATAGCAGTAAACAAAAAACTTTTAAAGTCTCTACCATATAGCTGGATCAACAACTGCACTACCATCAAGAGAACCAAGGATCTGTTTACCTTATGTCTCAATGATCTCATCTCAACTATCAAATCCTATGATATGGATGACAAGCAAAGGGCTTCTAATTATATCAACACAATGGGAGCTGAAGCATTTGCTTTGTATGCAAAAATGGTTAGTAATCCGAATTATTATGTCAGCTACTCTCAGTTGTGTCAACAACAAGAGTCAGTAACTTCTACTTATCCAACTATCAATGATCAAACATTGCCCCAACCCTTGGCTCATTACCAAACTTCTTATTAAAATCCTTATGTCCAAGCTCAAATCCAACCACAACCTCAAACCTACCCATAAATTCAAGCTCCTCAACCAACACAACAAGCTTTTGTTGTAAACTCTCAACCTAACACACAAACCACTTAGATAGTTGAAGAGCACCTAGCTTAATTTACTACATTCATGAACAATTATGAAGTATTTTCTACTAGAAGGCTCAGTGCACCAAACATCTTGGTTGATGACATGCAACAAGTTAATCCGATGATGTTGAAGAAAATGATATTAAATATTAGTTGGCTATGGTGGTGTACAGAGCTAAGAATTTTGCTAGGAGAACTGGTAGAAAGGTGTTTGGTCTGAACAACTCCAACAAAATAGGGTTTGACAAGTCTAGTTTAAGATGATACGATAGTGACAAACCTGGTAACTTTGCCAGAGAATGCACTAAACCTAGATCAAACCAGAATGATCATGGAATGAAAATGGTGACAGTGGAGGTGGAAACAAAGAATGATCGAGTTAGTTCATCCAAAAACAAAGCATCGGTGTCTCAAATCAATGAAGAATATGATTGGTCAGACCAGGTGGAAATTCTTGATATGAAGTTGTTCACTGCTCTATTAACTGAGATCCAAACAGTTGATGAGCATGGTGAAGACAATTTATTTGCTGAGTTTGTGTTTGATGATCTGTTGAATGGTGTGTTTGCTGAAGAAGAAAGTGTTGAAGTTGAGAAAGTTGAGGAAGAACAAGTGGAAGAGGTAAATACTGAAGAAGTACAAGATAGTAATGAAATAGCTGTTGAGATTACACTATTTCACTCATAAGAGATTGAAGAGAAAGAAGCAAAGACTGTTGAGTTTATTCTAGTTAACATTGAAGAAATTAAATGAAATGTTGTTGATTTACTCCAGCTGAAGAAGAGAACAAAGACAAACCCGTTGAGTGAACTCTAGCATCTGCATATGATAACTAAGTCAATGTTGTTGAGATCATCTGGCATATGAAGTAGAAATATTTATGGATACGGCCTTCATGGTGAACGTTGTCCATGAAGAGACAATGAAGCAAGCCGAAACTGATGAGGTATATATTACTCTTTGTTTAAATGATTGTATTGAAAAGGTACAAAGATACAGAGTTCACAAAGAACGCTTGATCTTAGAAGTTGAAAAACTTCAATATCAAGTTCGTAAATATAACACTAATGAGAAAATTTTTAAAGAAATAATAGATGGCTTAAACAAATTGATTGTTGAAAAATTTATGATATAGATTGTAACATAAACGATTTGACAACTCGTAACAATGATCTATCTTTAGAAATTAATAAACTAAACAACAAACTCTTGTCTTCAAAATTGATTGTTGAAAAATTTGAATTATCTTCAAATATGGTAAAAGGTATAATGAAGTCTCAAATGACATAGAAAATTAATGGTGGTAAAGGTGGAGTTGGTTATTCTAACATTGCACCATCGATTAATCATGATTATACTTCTTTGCCTTCATCAATTGACATTTGTGATGAAGAGACCTATGCATTAGGTTTTCAACCAAAGTCCGACTTAACACCTTTAGTTAATGTTTCACTGACTATTGACCTTATCATAAAAACTGAAATTAAGTTCATCATGATAATTCTTTTGAAGAAAGTGTGAAAATGGATGGGTTGGTTGAAGAATAGGAAAATGATGATGATTTAGATTTTAAGGAAAATAAAAATTGTAATGAAAAATCTTCTTTCAATTCATCATCAATGATTAAGGGAAGTTCAGATGTTTCTAGCGCTATAAATGATTGTTCAAACCTGTCAAACAAAGAAAAGAAACTGAAATAAAAAATTGACTTTACGACATAAGAAAGAAAACGAGACGCAACATCTATAGCTGACTTGAAGAATGATTTCAAGAACAGATTTGTTTCAAAAGGCAACATTGATAAAGAAGATTACAATTTTATGGAAACAAATGCAAGTTTCTTTAAAAATAAGTCTCCTATTATTGTTAGAACTATGAAACAAGATGTATGTAGATCAGGTACAAAAGAAACTGGTCCTACTAGTACCTTTTAGTACCTTCCAGTCACAAGGATAATGCTAAACTAAAAGCCTCCTTAGCCTCATAACAGAATCATTCTGTTAGGACAATTCACAATGAAAAAGGAAAGCAAGAGACTATTAATGAATCTATTGGTCAAAGACATACTAAAGCCAGATTCTATGATAACAGTGGATGTTATCATCAACAGTTTGAGAAAACAACTTGCGAGCATAATGTGTATCATAATAGATATTGTTATATGTGTGGAAAGTCAAATCACATGGGTTGAAATAGTCAGCAATCGACAGTAAACAAAGATTTCACAATTCTATTGTAAATAATAGAAATCAATTCTTTCTTAATGCCAAAATTAAAAGAAATTTGAATAATTCAAACTCTTTTATTGATAAAAGAAATGTTCAAACAAACACTGATTTGCAAAAAAGAAAATACAAACAAGAAATCTTTACATGTCAATGCTGACAATTCATCTACCACATAAACTACTTTCAAGAAATTGGTCACAAATCTGATCAAACTAATTCAGGAATGGAAAATTAAAACAACTCAAGCTGAACCTAATATTGTTGATGATTCTATCTTCAATGATAAAAGAGATATAATATTGAAGTCTGTACAATATTTAGATGAAAATGGTGTACTCAAGTCAACCATGGTTTGCGTTCTTAAATTTGAATAAATGATTCATTTGTGCAGGAAAATCCAAGACCCAGCATCAACAGTGTTTGGCACGTTGACAGTGGATGTTCAAGGCACATGACTGGTAATATATCCCTATTAAACAACATTAAACCTTACAACGGAGGATATGTTATATTTGCTGGACACAAAGGTGGTAAAATTACAATGAAAGGTACAATGTTGAATGGTGTGTTAAGCTTTGAAGATGTCAATTTTTTAGAGGAGTAAAACGTAACTTGTTAAGTGTCTCTTAATTTGTGACAAACAATATTCAACACACTTCACTGATAAAGAATGTCTTATTCTAAAACCTAGATATGTATTTCTTCATGATTGGATCCTACTAAGAACCCCAAGAGACAAAGACACATACTTAGGTAGTGTTTGTGTTTTCAAGAAAGAGCTTCTTAACCTCTTTTTTGTTGCACCAAGAAAAGGATGGGCAGCATTTAAAGTTGCAGATTGTTTGTTTTCTAAAAGACATTTCATTAAAAAACATCTTCCTAACGTCTGCACGGAGAAGACATGGACCTACCACTTCTTAAATCTTCTAACTTCTTCTCAACTTTTAATATAATGCATCCCTTCCAAACCCATCTACCCTGCATCTCTTCTCCATCCTCTCACCACTTGAACCTTCTCCCATTCCTCCCTCTCTCCACCGCCGCCCACCTCCCAACCGCCGGTCGGACCTTCGCCGCCGTTGACCGTCCCTTCTCTACAAGCACGTACATGGGATCTGACCCTATTCGTTTATCAATAGGGGTCAAATTGACGGTTAGGGCTCAAAATGGGCACCCATATTGGTCAAATTAGGGACCCAAATTACAGCCGTGAAGATGAATCGACGGCGACGGAGTACAGCGGTGGTGGTGGTATGAAGCAGAGGGATGATAACTAAGTTTCAGAGAGAAATTGAAGGTGTTTTAGTTTGATTGGTTGAATTGCTTTGGTTAATTTTGGTTTTTGAGTCATTAATTGGAGATACCAAGTAGACCCTTGTGTGTGTTCTTCAATTTTTGATGTGGGTAAGTAGGTAATGATTCAAAATCTTGTTTATATACCTGTAAATGGTGACTTTAATGATGATGAAAACTTTTGTACGAACAATAAATGCTTTTGAGTTTAATTTGGTTCCTTTTATGTGTTTGTGTAATGAATTTATCAAGAGAATATGAATATTTGATTTCTGTGATTCGAGATATCCATAATCTGATGTTAATATGTTATACATGAAATTACAAGTGTTTTTGAAATTAGCAGAATGTGTTGAATGGTAAAAGGATGAAAATAATATGTTCAAATGATGAATTATGATTTGGTTTACGGTTTTTGTTTGATTTGTTTAATTACAGAATATTTTAGCAGTCTGCAGATGTTAAAAAAACAATCAGTCATTTTCTTGCAGACTGCAGACATTTGGTCCACCTCTTCTGCTGCAGATGTCTGCAGATATGGTCAGCAGACTGCATATATTTTTTTGCAAAAGAAAACAAATAGCATCTTACTTGATATGAATGGATCTCATTCATTTGTAATTGCGTCTTGTTTATTGTCTAAAGCCTCGGAAAGTGATTCATTGTTATGGCATCGTCGTCTTGGTCATGTAAATGTTAAAAATATGAACAAGTTGGTTAGAGGAAATCATGTTATTGGCCTACATCTGAAAGAATTTCAATTAACTGAACATTGTCTGTCATGTTTAAAAGGCAAACAACATAAACTTCCTCATAAATCAGTTGCTCATACAAAAGTTGACTCTATACTTCAACTGTTACACATGGATTTATTTGGCCTTGTTAGTGTATTGAGTTTATGACGTCGTGCATATTGTTTAGTCATTACTAATGATTTTTCTATATTTACATGAGTTTTCTTCTTAGCATCTAATGATGAGACACCTTATTTGCTTATAAAATTCATGATGCTCGTGGAGAATCAGACTGACAAAATAATCAAGTGCAGTCGAAGTGATAATGGAACCAAATTCTGCAACCATACATTGAATGAGTTTTGTGATTCAAAGGGGATAGCTAGACAATTCAGTTCCGCAGGAACTCCACAACAAAATAGAGTTGCTGAAAAATGTAACAAAACTTTAATTGACGCTGCCATATGTAAGGCCCCGTTCCCGGGCACCTCACAGTTGGTCATCATCACACGAAAAATACACATTTAATATAAACATACTGAAATAATGCAGCGGAATTAATAAAAGAACATTCTCATTTCATCATAAAAGCTTTTACAAGGCATTACATCGTTGACCCGATTACAAAATTCAAGCTTTCATTACATTACCTATCCTTACTATGATTGCTGCTGGAGCATATGAAACCGAGGATAACCTCGTTTATGTGAATCCTCAGCAATCATAGGGTCATATACAGTGACCTCTAATAGAAGATATTAAATTCAAAAATATATTTTTCGTCATAAAGAAGATTTCTTAAATAATCCTGTTTATCAGGATCTTCAAGAAATCTTGCACTCGCATGCAACATAATGTGTTGCGTGCATTACGGGCCCACAACACATGATGTGGCAGCATAATCAAAAGGAGAATGCCGTCCCCCATGAACTGAGTAGCCGCCTCGTGCCATCCTCAGCAACCCTACCTACCAACTGGAAACACATAAAAAGTCAGCGTTGCTGAGTGAGTTCTAGTTTTATAATAAAACATACTTTTATTTGTTAAAAGTGTCCTTCCATACATGCGATCATACATCATACGTACACAGAGATAATATTGGTTATTATTTTCGTCATTCGTTATACCTCATTATCTTTAACTTTTCATATGGATCCTGTCAGGCTTTACCCACTTCATAGCACTCGACTATGATTACTGTGGTCGAATGACAAGGGTCCCGTTTCATACTTACTAGCACATTGAATTCTAATGTACCAATGCCATATGCTATACCCCGAACCGTCTTAGCTACTGGGCCGTGAATCAATAGAGCGTATTGCCACAGCAGCCTTAGCTACTGGGCCGTGAATCTATGCGTATGCCACAGTACTAGAGGTAAGCGGTAGAGGTACCATGACCATGGTCAATCACAAAGAAGGACCAATCGACTTATTCAATGTTGGCAAGACATAATTCGTTCGTTCGTTAATGCATGTATTCATCATCATTCTTCTTTTCGTTCATTCGTTAATACATGCATTCATCATCGTGTTCCTCTTTCGTTATCTTTCACTTTACATAACATAATACTTCGTTCATTCATTCTCGTTATTCGTAAAGTTTCGGAAAGATAAACATACATAATCATAAGGAACATAAACATCAACAAGTCATCAGTCATTACCATCACATAGAGCAACATCATACTTATCTTGAGTACATCATACATACACCTGCATCCTCGTTCACATCAGCCCTACGTGGGCGATTGAACATACCACGGTCGCATGGCCTCCATACGACTGGGTCATGCGACTGGACAAGCAGGTGACTGGACTTACATTAGTGCGATTGAACCACCTATCGTACGAATGAACTCTATACGCATGGACTATCAGGCGACTAACCTCATACGCGCGACTAAACTATCATGCGAATGGGCCTATGCGACCGAATCCCTCAGTCGTATGGTCTATCGGGCGATTGAGCCCCATCCGTACGACTGAACTCAATCGTAAGAATGAACATCCGTTTTCCTCAGTCGTGCGACTGGACCTCCCAGTCGCATAACCCTAACTGGGCTGCGACTGGAGTTCATCACGAACTGCAGCCGCGACCTACGGGTCTCAAACCCTTCAAAACTCATTTCTAGCCCAAATTAGCCTTCCTAAACCTCAGGGAATCATACTAGGACCTTATACAAGCTAATGCAAGTCCTAATTCATACCATAAACACGTTACTCAAGATTTCACCCAAATGGGTCAAATATACATACTATTCAAAACTAGGGTTTATATGTGATCCAGCCCTAAAATCATTCAAAACGTGTAAAAGAGGGGTCTTAGAACTCACATTAACAGGTAGGAGTTGAAGAGCTTCGACTTGACTAGCTTTTCGACAAAACCTGAGCCTGAATCACCCCGTTCTCTCTTTTTCTCCTCTGCTCTGTCGCTCTCTGCTCTTTCCCGACTGAAAAACGTAAGTGTAGGGAGGAGAATAGAGCTGCTCCTCTTTTATAGGTACAGCCCAGTCGCCTGATGTCCAGGGGCGACTGGACCTTCAGTCGTATGAACACCATGCGACTGGACCTTCAATCGCATGCGTCCCATGCGGTTGAATTCTCAGTCATGCGATTGAACTCCATTCGTATGGTTGAGCTTCAATCGTCCTTCGGTTATGCGTTTGAACACCATGCGACTGGACCTCCGGTCGCATGAACCTCATGCGACTGAGACTCAGTCGCATACCTCTCAAAAATCAAACTTTCGGGTGTTACAAGTCCACCCCCCTTATTTAGGTTTCGTCCCCAAAACCTGTCATTCCTCGAACAATCGTGGGTAATGCTGTCTCATCTCTTCCTCAGTCTCCCACGTAGACTCCGATCCCTTTATGTACCGCCACTGTACACGCACAAGAGGAACCGTTTTATTTCTCAGTCTTTTCTCCTTTCGGTCTATGATCGCCACAGGTTGCTCCACATAATTGAGTCGTTCGTCCACCTCGATATCCTCCAGTGGAACGATCATATCCTCGTCTGCCAAACATTTCCTCAGATGAGATACGTGGAAGGTCGGGTGAATTCCACTTAACTCATCTGGTAAATCCAGCCTATAGGCTACCTCTCCTACTCGAGCAACGATTCGGAAAGGGCCTATATACCGCGGACTCAACTTGCCTCGCTTTCGGAACCGAATGATACCCTTCCAGGGTGAGACCTTCAACATAACCCGATCTCCCACCTGGAACTCAATCGGCCTGCGTCGTTTGTCGGCGTACGACTTCTGTCTGTCTTTGGCTGCCTACATATACGCCTTGATCTTCTCAAGATTTTCAGTCGTGGCCTCAATCACTTCGACGCTTCCCAGTTCTTTCTGACCAATATCACCCCAACAGACGGGTGTCCTGCATCTCCTACCGTGTAGCATCTCCTTGGGTGGCATGCCAATACTGGCATGGTAGCTGTTGTTGTACGAGAATTAAGCTAACGGTAAGTGGTCATCCCAACTTCCCCCGAAGTCAATAACGCATGCTCGAAGCATGTCCTCCAAAGTCTAAATGGTCCTTTCAGACTGACCATTAGTTTGAGGATGATAACCCGTGCTTATATGTAACCTCGTCCCCATGGCATCGTGGAATTTCTTCTAGAATTTGGAGGTACACCATGACGAGTCACAATCTCTTTGATGAAAAGATCGGCCAACCTCTCGGATGAATATGTCTCGCGCATCGGTAGGAAGTGAGCGCTCTTTGTCAGACGATCCACAATCACCCATATAGTATCGTACCCTTTCGGGGTACGTGGCAGCTTTGTGATAAAATCCATGGTGATGTGTTCCCACTTCCATTCCGGGATATCCAAGGGTTGAATCCTTCCATACGGCTTCTGGTGCTTGGCCTTCACTTGTAGACAAGTAAGGCACTTACTCACATACTCCACCACGTCACGTTTCATACCCGGCCACCAATAATCTTTCTTCATGTCGTGGTACATCTTGGTGGCGCCGGGATGAATGGAGTACCGAGACTTATGAGCTTCATCCATAATTCTCATTCGCAGATCCCCAAGACGAGGAATCCACATGCGCCCAAACCGGGTTCTAACACCCGTTGCGTTCTCCCCCAACTCCGCGACCAGGCCTCTCATTCGTTCAGAGTTAAGATGTTCGTCTTTCAAAGCCTCATCTTGGAACTCTTTGACCTGTCTCATCACGTCGGAGGTCATAATTAGCTGGTACGCCTTCACCCGAATTGGCTCGGGCCTCTCTTTTCGGCTAAGGGCATCCGCCACCACGTTGGCCTTGCCCGGATGGTAATGGATCTCACAATCATAATCCTCTATAAGTTCCAACCATCGCCGTTGTCTCATATTCAGATCTTTTTGCTCGAAGAAGTACTTTAAGCTTTTGTGGTCGGTAAAGATGGTGCACTTCGTTCCGTAGAGATAGTGCCTCCAAATCTTTAACGCGAAAACCACAGCTGCTAGCTCCAAGTCATGAGTAGGGTAATTAACCTCATAAACTTTCAACTGCCGGCATGCATAAGCTATAACCTTTCCCCTCTGCATCAACACACATCCCAATCCCGAATAAGAAGCATCAGAATAAACCAGTAAGTCTTCGCTCCCATCGGGTAATGACAGAACTGGAGCTTGGGTTAACCTCGTCTTCAGCTCTTCAAACGCCTTTTCTTGAGCTTGACCCCATATAAATTTCATGTCTTTCCAGGTCAACTTGGTTAGTGGAAAAGCGATTTTGGAAAAGTCTTGGATAAACCTTCGGTAGTAGCCCGCCAGACCCAAGAAACTTCGGATCTCAGATGGCGTCTTTGGAGACTTCCATTGCATCACCGCTTCCACCTTTGCCGGATCAACCATAATTCCATCCGGATTTACCACGTGACCTAAGAATTGAACTTCGCGTAGCCAGAAAGCACATTTGGAGAACTTAGCATACAGTTTCTCCCTTCTCAAAGTGTCCAACACCTCCCGGATGTGACCGGCATGCTCTTCTTCGCTCCTTGAATAAATCAAGATATCATCGATGAACACAATCACTGATTTATCCAACATTGGCCGGCACACCCTGTTCATCAGATCCATAAAAGCAGCCGGCGCATTGGTCAAACCAGAAGACATGACAAGAAACTCATAGTGACCGTAGCGCGTGCGAAAAGCTGTCTTAGGGATATCCTGCTCCTTCACCTTCAGTTGATGGTAGCCTGATCGAAGATCTATTCGTGAGAACCAACTAGCACCCTGAAGTTGATCAAACAAGTCATCGATTCTCGGCAAGGGATATCTGTTTTTCACCGTCAACTTGTTCAGCTTGCGGTAGTCGATACACATCCTCATACTACCGTCTTTCTTCTTCACAAACAGGACCGGAGCACCCCAAGGTGAGATACTCGGTCTAATAAACCCCTTGTCTAGCAGCTCTTGCAACTGCTCCATCAACTCTTTCATTTCCGTCGGGGCCAATCGATACGGTGCCTTGGCGACAGGTTGAGCACCCGGTATCAGGTCAATCTGGAACTCGATCTCTCTGTCAGGTGGCAATCCCGATAAGTCTTCCGGGAACACGCCTGGGAAGTCATGCACAACCGGAACATCGGATAGTTGTGGTGTTGGCGTTTCCACATCTTTCACATAACATAAATTGGCATTGCACCCACACCTCATACACTTTCCTGCCACAGCCATTGAGATCACTTTCGGAATCGTAGTAACTCGATCACCACAAACTATTACCGAACTACCTCTAGGCGCTGTCAGTTGAATCATCTTCTTGCGACACACGATGTTCGCCTTGTAGTCCGCCAACCAATCCATCCCAAGCACCAAATCGAAACCACCCAAAACCATCGCAAATGGCCTAACCGGAAATTTATGACCTTCCAATTCGACATCACAACCCTCTATCAACTCAGAGATCCTAGTAGACTTACCTATGGCAGTTTCTACATCAAAGGGCACATCAACACGTCTACTACTAACAGGCAGTTTAGCACAGAAGGCCGCAGAAATGAAACTCCTACTGGCACCCAAATAAAATAATACAGAGGCTAAAGTTTGGTTCACCAGAAACGTACCGGACACAACATCAGGGTCCGTCCTCGCCTCCTCCTGTGTCATCGTAAATGCCCTGGCCTTTGCCCTCGGTTCCTCACCTCCCGCCTTCTTCACTCCTGAGCCCTCAGCCCTCGGCTTCTTACAGTCTCTGCTCATATGACCACTTTCCCCACAGTTAAAACACTTGCCCATCCGGCAATCCTTGGCTATATGCCCGGTCTTCCCACACTTAAAGCAGATGTTGGACCCCCATTTGCACTCCCCCGAGTGCTCTCTGCCACATTGACCACACTTCCTCATCCCAGCTCCAGACATGACCACACGGCGGTCATCCACCCTTGCCTTCTTGTTACTCGTCGAAGTATCACCTCGACTAAACCTCTTTCCCCGCTAGCTTCTCTCTCCACCTTCCTTCTTGCTACCCTCAGCCTTTACCAACGCAGCCCATTCATCGTATAACCTTCCCGGCAAATCACTGCCGACCTGAAAGTGCTCGGTCGGGCAGAAATCAAATGCCAACGAATTTCAGCTGGCAGCCCCTGAATATACCGGTTGATCTTTTAAGACACCGGCGTCACCTGCTCTGGCACCAACAGCGCCATTTCGTTAAACTTGGTGGTGTATTGTTGGTGGGTCATCGTCCCCGCCTCCAACTGCAGGAACTCTCTCTCCACTCTGTCCATTTCCCGACGAGGACTGAATTCCTCGATCACCCGCCTTTTTAACTCAGCCCACTTCATCTTCCCTATGGCCCTGCTACCCTCGGCTTGGACTATATTGTTCCACCAGCACAAAGCCGACCCGGTGAAAGAGTGAGTAGCAAACTTCACCTTCTTGTTCTTCTAGCAATCACTAATATCGAGGACAGCCTCCATTTCCCTCACCCATTGGTGAGCATCAGCAGCAGTACCAGAACCATCAAAAGTCGGGGGCTTGCACCTCATAAATGTCCCGTAGTTACTACCCCGTGTTGTCTCCCGTACCTGCTCTTCCTCCTCTTCCTCTTCATCGTCAGATAGAACCGCTTCCGGCTCTGTTCGTTGCTGCCTTCTTAAGGACCTATCCCTTTCTCTTCTATCACCCTCTCTGACAGCTTTAATCACTTCGGTCACTACAGACGGTAAGATTGTCTGCATGACCTGGTGCACTTCTTCCACCACTGCCTCTTTTACCGAGGCTCTCAAGTTGGCGCTTTCGTCTGCATCCTCCTGATGAGGGGTCTCGGTTTCCTCATGAACTACCTTCTCTACCCTAGGCCTTCCTCTCGTGGCACGTGGTTCAGCACCACGTCCACCACCACGTGAAGCTTTAGATGATCTACCACCAGCCATTCTCTACCTCACACTAAAAGATTCAAACACCAACACGGTCATTCAATGAAATAGCTCAGTTTACGTTAAGTATAGTAAGTCCCTAATTACAGTGGCCAGTTGTGATTAGCCACTTACTGTACTCTTCATACCCCGAGCATTACCTGTCCTGACTACATTAGTGTCTAACTCTAACAGTAACACATACATCACATAACATGCGTACGTAATACTGATTAACTTTAATAAAAATACCTGATGGCACGCAACTACTCAGATGGCATTCTCTTCCTTTCTGTCCCATTTTTCAGTTTAAGTTTAGGTTTATTTTGAGAATTTACCCGTTTCACTTAAACTTTGGCTCTGACACCAACTTGTAAGGCCCTGTTCCCGGGCACCTCACAGTTGGTCATCATCACACGAAAAATACACATTTAATATAAACATACTAAAATAAAGCAGCGGAATTAATAAAAGAACATTCTCATTTCATCATAAAAGCTTTTACAAGGCATTACATCGTTGACCCGATTACAAAATTCAAGCTTTCATTACATTACCTATCCTTACTATGATTGCTGCTGGAGCATATGAAACCAAGGATAACCTCGTTTATGTGAATCCTCAGCAATCATAGGGTCATATATAGTGACCTCTAATAGAAGATATTAAATTCAAAAATATATTTTTCTTCAAAAAGAAGATTTCTTAAATAATCCTGTTTATCAGGATCTTCAAGAAATCTTGCACTCGCATGCAACATAATGTGTTGCGTGCATTACGGGCCCACAACACATGATGTGGCAGCATAATCAAAAGGAGAATGCCGTCCCCCATGAACTGAGTAGCCGCCTCGTGCCATCCTCAGCAACCCTACCTGCCAACTGGAAACACATAAAAAGTCAGCGTTGCTGAGTGAGTTCTAGTTTTATAATAAAACATACTTTTATTTGTTAAAAGTGTCCTTTCATACATGCGATCATACATCATACGTACACAGAGATAATATTCGTTATTATCTTTGTCATTCGTTATACCTCGTTATCTTTAACTTTTCATTTGGATCCTGTCAGGCTTTACCCACTTCATAGCACTCGACTATAATTACTGTGGTCGAATGACAAGGGTCCCGTTTCATACTTACTTGCACATTGAATTCTAATGTACCAATACCATATGCTATACCCCGAACCGTCTTAGCTACTGGGCCGTGAATCAATAGAGCGTATTGCCACAGCAACCTTAGCTACTGGGCCGTGAATCTATGTGTATGCCACAGTACTAGAGGTAAGCGGTAGAGGTACCATGACCATGGTCAATCACAAAGAAGAACCAATCGACTTATTCAATGTTGGCAAGACATAATTCGTTCGTTCGTTAATGCATGTATTCATCATCATTCTTCTTTTCGTTCATTCGTTAATACATGCATTCATCATCGTGTTCCTCTTTCGTTATCTTTCACTTTACATTACATAATACTTCGTTCATTCATTCTCGTTATTCGTAAAGTTTTGGAAAGATAAACATACATAATCATAAGGAACATAAACATCAACAAGTCATCATTCATTACCATCACATAGAGCAACATCATACTTATCTTGAGTACATCGTACATACACTTGCATCCTCGTTCACATCAGCCCTACGTGGGCGATTGAACATACCACAGTCGCATGGCCTCCATGCGACTGGGTCATGCGACTGGACAAGCAGGTGACTGGACTTACATTCGTGCGATTGAACCACCTATCGTACGAATGAACACTATACGCATGGACTATCAGGCGACTAACCTCATACGTGCGACTAAATTATCATGCGAATGGGCCTATGCGACCGAATCCCTCAGTCGTATGGTCTATCGGGCGATTGAGACCCATCCATATGACTAAACTTCAATCGTACGAATGAACATCCGTTTTCCTCAGTCGTGCGACTGGACCTCCCAGTCGCATAACCCTAACTGGGCTGCGACTGGAGTTCATCACGAACTGCAGCCGCGACCTACGGGTCTCAAACCCTTCCAAATTCATTTCTAGCCCAAATTAGCCTTCCTAAACCTCAGGGAATCATACTAGGACCTTATACAAGCTAATGAAAGTCCTAATTCATACCATAAACACGTTACTCATGATTTCACCCAAATGGGTCAAATATACATACTATTCAAAACTAGGGTTTATATGTGATCCAGCCCCAAAATCATTCAAAACGTGTAAAAGAGTGGTCTTAGAACTCACATTAATAGGTAGGAGTTGAAGAGCTTCGACTTGACTAGCTTTTCGACAAAACCCGAGCCTGAATCACCCCGTTCTCTCTTTTTCTCCTCTGCTCTGTCACTCTCTGCTCTTTCCCGACTGAAAAACGTAAGTGTTGGGAGGAGAATAGAGCTGCTCCTCTTTTATAGGTACAGCCCAGTCGCCTGATGTCCAGGGACGACTGGACCTTCAGTCGCATGAACACCATGCGACTGGACCTTCAGTCGCATGAACACCATGCGACTGGACCTTCAATCGCATGCGTCCCATGCGGTTGAATTCTCAGTCATGCGATTGAACTCCATTCGTACGGTTGAGCTTCAATCGTCCTTCGGTTATGCGTTTGAACACCATGCGACTGGACCTCCAGTCGCATGAACCTCATGCGACTGAGACTCAGTCGCGTACCTCTCAAAAATCAAACTTCCGGGTGTTACCCCATAACAATGTTATCAGCAGTCAAATTACCATCATTCTTTTGGGCTGAAGCTGTTAACACTGCATGTTATGTTCAGAATCATGTGTTAATCAATAAACAATAAAATATGACTCCTTATGAAATCTTATTCAAACATAAATTTAAATATATATCACAACTTTTGGATGTTGTTGTACTTTGTTAAACACATCTGATTCAAAGTCAAAATTTGATGAAAAAGCTGATGAATGTTATTTTGTTGGATAGTCAGGCAACAAGGTAGCATATCGGGTTTATAATAGAAGATCTAAACAAATAATTGAGTCGTTCAATATTGATTGGCATGAATCTAACAAAACTGATGCAAGTTCTGCACCTTCATGGGTATATAATTATGCTTCATCATTTGAAACACTTAATCGATCGTCTGTTATTTCCATAACTACTCTACACTTAATCGAAATGGAATATCTTCAGATATACCTTATTCTTCACATATTTCAGCTGCTCTATAGGTTTCTGAATCTGACATGTCTGAATCTGAACCAATTGTTGAGCAAGCTCCACAAGTTTCTGATCAGAGTTCTCTTTCTACTCATGTTGATCCAGTTGATCCCGTTCAAGTTCCCTTTGACTTTTTATCTATTTATAATGGGTATAGCCATCAAGAGGAAGATATTGTTTATCAATTGAAAGGAGGGAACTATGTTGAAGAACCAGTGGGAGATATTCTGTTCCTGACCAGACAGCTTCTGCATCAAGCACAAAAATTACTGGCAAGGGAGTGGAAGAGAATGTTCAAACATCTCATGGGTTGGGTAAAAAATCAACTTCCAAACAACCTAAGATTTCCAAAGACACTCAAGCTAAACCAGTGAAGCAAGATAATCACCAATTTCCAAGATCAAACACAAATCATGTTAAACAAGTTAAATTTGTCAAAGCAGGTGAAAATCTTAAAAATGATAATAAAAAGAAAGAATCTGAGGTTTATTCACCACCCCACAAGAGATCTCCTAGCCCTGATGAATAGAGATCCTGCTATACTTGTGGTCAGCGCGGTCATATTTCGACTAATTGTCCTCGCTATCAGACACCTAGAATTAAGGTTGAGCTACACGACAAAGTCAAAGTAGATTCAAAACAGCGTTCTAAGACTCAAGTCAGATCGAAAACACCTATTAGGTCTAAAACACCTTCTAGGTCCTTTTCGTCTCCACCTCGCCAAAGGCAAAATAGACAAGTCCCAGACAAGTCCGTGATGCCAGAGGTAAAACCTGTTTCTGAATCTAAACCATATACTCAAACCGTAAATCAGTCTAAGGTTTACCACAAACAATCCTTTCACAGGGATGGTCTATGGAAAGCCAAGACAACTGGTGTGTCTGAAAGCAAGGACAATCTGAAAGTTGAGATTCCACCCACTGATAAAGGACAGTGGGTCGAATTCATGATGGTTGATTCCTCTGGGAAACCCAAGCCAGTCAAGGCTTGGGTGCCCATCCTTAACTGATGATTTTCTCATATGTGCAGGATGTCCGCTATAGTGCGTCTACAAATACATGGATAGTAGATAGCGGAGCTTCCAGGCACATGACGGGAAACAAGTCTCTTCTTTTCAATGTCAAACAAATTAAAGGGGGACACGTTTCATTTGCTGGTAACAAAGGAGGATACATTACCGCTCAGGGTGAAGTAGGTAATGACTAGGTGAGATTCGACAAAGTCAACTTCGTTCAGTAGTTAGAAAACAATCTACTTTCTGTGTCTCAGATTTGCGACAAGGGATTCAAAGCCATGTTTGATAATCGCAAATGTTACATTCTGAAGAAAGAAATGGATATTCTAGAGGAACAGGTATTAATGTCAGCATCTAGATATAATGACCTATATGTTCTAGATATGTCTAATGCCTCTACTAGTGCTTCTACTGTTCAACGTTTCTTATCTAAAGCTACAGAGAAGGACTCCATTTCGTGGCATAGAAGAATGGGACACATTAATCATAGGAAGATGAATCACCTGATTCATAACAATCTAGTTGATGGAGTTCCTGTCAAAAACTTCAAGCTTCCTGATTTTTGTGTCTCATGCAAGAAAGGAAAGCAAACCAGGAAATCTCATAAGACCAAGAATGTCCATCCTATTGAGATACCCCTGGAACTACTGCACATGGATCTTTTCGGTCCAGTTAGCACGAAGAGTATCGCTGGAGACTGGTACTGCTTCGTCGTCACCGATGACTACTCACGATTCTCGTGGGTGAAGTTTCTGAAAGCTAAGTCAGAAACATTTGAGTCATTCAAAGTGCTGGTCACCACTCTGGAGTCGCTTTACAAGCTTAAAGTGAGAAAGATTCGTTCAGATAATGGAACCAAGTTCAAGAATCAGTGGATGGATGCGTTCTGCAAAGAAAAGGAAATTGTTCATCAATTCACCTCTGCATACACTCCACAGATGAATGGAGTTGCTGAGCGAAAGAACAGGAGTCTGTTCGAGACAGCCAGGACTATGTTGGCAGACTCAAAATTGCCAGTACAGTTCTGGAACAAGGCAGTAGCCAACGCCTGCTACACATTTAATCGTGTGTCAGTAGTGAAGAGGCATGGGAAGACTTGCTATGAGTTGCTACAGAAGCGTAAGCCAAACCTGGGGTATCTGGAACCTTTCGGTGCTCCTTGTACTCTTCTAAAGAAAACTCAAGAAGGCAAGTTCAATGAAAAGGCAGATCAGGGGATCTTTCTGGGATACAGTATACCCGACAAACGAGTTTACAACAACTCTACTGATCAGGTAGAAGTATGGTGCAACGTTGATGTTCAACGTCTCACTATCCCCCCTGCTGGAAAAGGTCCATCGTCATTCTTCGACTACGATGGCGTTTTCAAATCATTCAATCTTCCTCAGATAGTTTCAGATGATGATATTGCTACTCAGATGATGCATGAATAGGCCCAGTCGCATCTAATATGGGCCGAGGCCTATATATACCAGTTTCAATGTATAGAAACCTGAGGGTTTTTGATAGGGTTCCTGGCGCCCAGGTGCTGCCGGATGAGAGGGGAGATCATGCTCGATCTCCCCTTGCCAAAATTTGTTATTCTTAAGTTGTAACGAGCTTAAAATCGTTATGTTTTATCAATGAAATCATTATATTCTTGTTCGTACTATTGTTTATCTTTTGGTTTATCACCTTCCGTTAAGAAAACGCTCAGATGTTTATCGATCCAGTGACTTCACAATTGGTATCAGAGCCGATGGTCTCAACTCACCGAATCTGGATACTAGCAATACCACTCCTACAAGTAGGTCATCGG
The DNA here is from genome assembly GCA_024085815.1 of Flaveria linearis. NCBI lineage: Eukaryota > Viridiplantae > Streptophyta > Magnoliopsida > Asterales > Asteraceae > Flaveria > Flaveria linearis. Next base: position 56,615,075 of record CM044003.1, on the reverse strand, counting down.
GATCTGCCTCTGCTAATCAGAATGATAGTGAAGACTCATCAGAGGATGAAGAAGCATCTGAACCAGCACAAACACCTAATGTTGATCAAGAAGGGAGCTCTTCAGGTGCTTCACCTGCATCTGGAACCACAGACACTGAACCTTCAGTCACAACTATGGACTCTGAAGTTGTCGTTCCTACAACTCCTTTGACTAGGATCAGTACAAGTCATCCGCCAGATGCTATCATTGGTGATCTCCACTCCGGCGTGCAGACTCGAAGTCGATTGTACACTGCTGATTACGCTGACGTAATGGAAAAGGGCTACGTGAATGATGGAGCTTACAGATGTTTTGTCTCTCAAATTGAACCCAAACACGTAAGTGATGCCCTTAAGGATGAAGCATGGGTCAATGCTATGCAAGAGGAGTTGCTACAGTTCAAGAAACTTAGAGTGTGGACTCTTGTTGACCGACCCAAAGGAGTCAAGGTAATTGGTACCAAATGGGTACTAAAGTGCAAGAAGGATGACCAGGGTGTCGTTATCAAAAACAAGGCACGATTGGTTGTTCAAGGCTTCAGACAAGTCGAAGGAATCGACTACAATGAAGTCTTTGCTCCCGTAGCTAGAATGGAAGCAATTCGTATCTTTCTAGCCTACGCCTCTTACATGAAGATCAAAGTTTATCAATTAGATGTTATGAGTGCATTCTTGCATGGAGAAATCCGTTAAGAAGTATATGTAAGTCAACCCGAAGGATTCGAAGATCCTTATCATCGGGACAGAGTCTACAAGCTAGACAAGGCTCTGTATGGGCTACATCAGGCTCCTCGAGCTTGGTATGAAAAGCTCTCCACCCATCTGTTGAAACATGGCTTTCGCAGGGGTGTGATTGACTGTACATTGTTCATCAAAGAGAAGGATGGTGATTTGCTTTTGGTGCAGATTTATGTGGATGACATAATTTTCGGCTCACGAAACGAAGGGTTATGTAAAGAGTTTGAATCTGTGATGAAGGCTGAGTTTGAGATGAGTGCCATGGGAGAAATGAAGTTCTTCCTAGGATTACAGGTGGACCAAACACCTACCGGCATCTTTTTGCATCAAACTAAGTATGTCGGTGACATTCTTAGTCGCTTTGATATGGAAAATGTCACTGCAGCCGGTACTCCTCTCGCCACAAATCACGATGTGACTCTTGATGAGAATGGGGATTTGGTGGATGCCACCATGTATCGTGGGATGATCGGATCTCTCATGTACCTCACTGCCTCTCATCCAGATATCATGTATGCCATATGTCTATGTTCCCGATATCAGGCAAAACCTAAAGTCAATCATCTGATTGGAGTCAAGAGGATTTTTTGTTATCTGAAGGGTACTCCAACACTGGGGTTGTGGTATCCTCATGATGATGACTTTGAGCTAACGGCGTATAGTGACTCGGATTACGGAGGCTGCAAGATGAATTACAAGTCTACGTCAGCAGGATGTCAATTTTTCGGGAGAAGATTGGTAACTTGGCAGTGCAAGAAGCAGACATCCGTTGCTCTGTCTACCTGTGAAGCTGAATACGTTGCCGCCGCCAGCTGCTGCTCACAAATCATTTGGATTCAACAGCAAATGCGGGATTACGGTTTGCATTTCACTTCTACTCCTATCTATGTTGATAATTCTGCTGCCATTGCAGTAACTAAAAATCCGGTTCAACATCCTAAGACCAAACACATAGGCATAAAGTATCATTTCATACGCGATTGCTATGAAAAACACTTAATTGATGTGGTCAAAATTAACACAGATTTTCAACGCGCTGACCTCTACACCAAACCATTTGATAAACCAAGATTTTTTTATCTGCTAGAGGTCAACGGGGTTAAAAAGAAAAGTGATGTTATATTAGAAGAGACAGATACATAGTCCGACACCATTTTTCTTTATTTTTAGTCTTTTATTTTATTATTTTTAATTTCCTTGTAGTTATAAAAATCCAAAAACACAAAAAGATTTTCTGTTTTAGAATTTTAGGGGGAGATTAAGGTTTAACTCAGTATTTATTTACTTAAAAAAAGGGGGGGGAAGGCGAGTAAAGCTGAAAAGACAAAGATAACAAAACAGGAAATGTGACTCGACAAAATTGGAAAATGATAGTACACAGACATAGAGTTATTTGGAACAACAAAATGAGTTTAAGATCAAAAATGTTAATTAATTTACTGAAAATGTAAAAAATCAGAGAAGTCTAAGTCTAACAAAATGGGAAAATGATAGTACGTTTGATTGTTACTGTAATTACACGGAGAAAGTTGATCTAGGGAGGTGCTAGTTCATTATATGATGTGTCAGTAGATTCAACATAATAGACAAGTAGACTTCACTAGTAAACTTAATCTAAACTAAAAGGTTCAATCAACTGTGGGTTCACATCTTATCACTGGTTAACACAATCAGTTCTTCCGATAAGGGATAACGAGCAAATAAATGCCACCAAAGGTGTGCAAATGACCACAAAAAGAGCAAAGCACGAAAAAAATGAATACTAGCGTAATCAAGCTGATAACTTATGTTGTTGGTGCGCTATGTGTAAAAGAAAATAAGAAATGCTCTACCAAGGAGATAGGTTGTGTGCCTCTCTGCTGTGCGATGGCACTGACCTGAGGATAAGCATAACCTACATATTCTAGACTTCATTGTTGTTTGCCGCCTCTCTGCTGTGCGATGGCACTGACCTGAGGATTGGCTTCTCTTTGAAAGATCTAAGAATAGTCTCTTCTTGCAAAAAATACCTAAAGACCGCTCGAAAGTCCTTTAAGGAATGTGATTACCATATAAGTGTGGGATACACAAATGTTGTTTGAAATAATATAACATAATTCATTACCAATGTATGTCAAAAGTCTGTGTATGAATTTAAGTGGACAAGTATACTGACAATCGTCTTGTATGCACCGACTGAAGTTGACGATCAAAGTGTTTTACGTATCATATCAAACATGATTCCCAGTTAGTACTTAGAAGTCTTAGATCAGAACAAACTGTGATATGTCATCATGAAAAATGAAATCAACTCATAATGTTCCAAGTAATGGTGTATATGCCTGTCTGATTCCAAATGAGTTTGTTCCTGATATAATGTCAATGCTGATAGGCTACACAAACCTGCCCTAACAAAAATCACAAAAAGATGTTCATTTTTGTTCGTAGTTTAAATTTTATGTATTGGTTAGTATTAGTGTGTCAATGTCGGACTGTGTGTGTACGGTTATCTGTTAACGTCACTAAACGAGCTAAATGTTTATTTAAAAATTGTTTCTGAAAGGATAAAAATATCACGTCTGAGGTGATTGGGTGGATAAATGGATCATGTCTGAGATGATCAACGGCACATAATGTTTTAGCAATTGGTTAAGAAATCTAAGGGTCGGTAAATATAGTTGACTAAAATGGCACAAGTATAGCCCAATCGCACGACTGAATCTGATCTGACTCAGTCGTACGAATGGGATATACAATTGAACACAATCGTACGATTGGGCCATGCGAATGAGCCCAATCGGACGATTTAAAGTGACTGACTATGGTGGACATCCGAATGAAGGTCAATCGTACGACTGAAGATGGACAATTAGGTGAACTGTACGACTGACACTCAGTCGTACGACTCAACTATACGACTAGGCTCAGTCGCACGACTAAGTCATCCGACTAAGCACAGTCGTACGACTGAAGGTTGCCCTAGTATAAATACAAGGGAAATCACCCTAATCGCCTACTTCACTCGTACGACATAGCAAAACTCTGCCAAAATTTCCAAAAACATCTTAAATCTCGATTACATTGTTTCTGACACTTGCACTCGCTCATACAGGTAATAAACAAGAGGAATCATCGAACAAACTGTGTCGAATCATCAAAAATGGCACAAATTATGACCGAACAGTACTCGTAATCTTAATAGGCTTAATAGACCTTAAAACCTGACCTTAATGATCAAATTAAGGTTAAAATAAGCTTAAACGGCTACTTCTGAGTGCAATGAGCATAATTTTGATGTTTAACACTTAGTATTGCTCAAAACAGGAATTTGAATGAACAAATAGTCAAATGAATGACTGGTCATGCTGATGAACTTCACTCGTACGACTGAGATGTCCGATTGGCTTAATCGTACGACTAAGATGGACGATTGCCTCAATCGTACGACTAGATCTCAGTCGCACAGTTCAATCGTACGACTGGAACTAAGTCGCTTGTTCAGTCGCACTATTAAGTCAAAAGTTTAATGTTCATTGACTGAAATTAGCTATCTTCCACATGATCTAACGTTTACTTGTTTTGTGTCACAGATGGCGAGCAGATGGACTATGAGCACTAAGCATAATATATGTGCTCATCTAGACTTGACATCCCGCAACGCGGCAGACTTTACTGGGATTATTACTTTTCTGCGCCGTTCGAGGATCTCCAGAGCGATATCTGCTCAGTGTACACCATATAGATAGATACAGCAGGCGTTCTGGGAGAACGCAGTGGTGGATAGGTCGACTGATCCCTATTCCATCAGGAGTTCTATTTTTGGAGAGCCGATACAGATTTCTGAGAAGGACATACAGACGGTCCTTGAATTTGGGGATGATGCTGACTGCCCAACACGACTACACCCCCTGACCGTCCGTGGCTGCTTTATGAGGGCCAAATATTCGGGGGACATTAACACAAGCATGCTCAACAAGAGCAACTTGTGCCCCCAGTTTAAGTATCTGGCTCATGTTCTTCTGAGATGCATAGCATCCAGAAAGGGTGGATTCGATGAGCTTTCAGACCAGATGCAAAACGCATACGTCGCTCTGGTGCTGAACCACCTATTTGGTTTCTCCAGGATTGTGGTGGAGAATATAGAGGCCAAAGGGAAAGAGGGATTCTGCATGTACCCTCGATTTCTGCAGATGATCATCGACCAGAAACTTCCACAGCTGCCCAAAGCCCAAGACGATGCAGTTGTTCTAGAGATCATGGATGATACTACGTTGGGTAGGATGAAGGTCTACCGAGGGAAGCAAGTGAAACCCCCGGTGAGGAGTTTGTTTGGGCACCTTGCCCGGGAAGACTATATGGCGCCAGCTCGGAGAAAGTGGCGTCACGATAACAGTGATTCTGATATCGAGCCGATCGCTTTTCCCTCCGATGACTCCGACGACGACGATGATGGTACTGATCAAGGGGGAGTTGGTCAGGAAGGACCAGAACCAGCTCCAATTCATCCGGATTTTGATGTGCAAGAAGAGGATGATTCTGATGATGTGCCACTTACTCGGACTGTGGGCAGTCGGGTAGTTGCCACTGAGGAGGGATTACGGGCGGTTAGTGGACGCCCAGGAGAGTCTGGGAGCTCCGTAGCTGATCCATCGTACACCCCAGCCTCTCCCAGCAGCCAAGGGGGAGCCTCCGCGTCAAGGGGGACTCGGAGGAAACATATGGCTCGTCCTCATGGGATGAAGCCCAAACGCAGGAGGATCACGCTTATCACTACCTCCTCTGCACCTACCACTTCCACCACCCCTACCCAAACCACCCAAACCACTCAAACCACCCAATCCACCATATCCCAAACACCTCAAACCACCACTACTATCCTTCCATCTCACACTCCAACCACCACCACCACTGTACCACCTACTACTTCATTCCCACCGCCTCCCATATTCACCACAGCCACCACAACCACCACCACTCACCAAACTCAACCCTCATCTAACCCCTCGAGCTCAGTTTTACCACCGGTCTCTGTGGTTGAGCAACTTGCTGCGCTGAACAGCATGGTGCTCCAGCTACTAGCCCCTGATAAGGCTAAGATGGCTCAGATTCTCCAGCTGCAAAAGCAAAGTTCTGCACAAGCAGCTGAGATTGAGAGACTGAGGGAGTTGATATCTTTGCAAGCTCAGCTGATCGCGGCACAGACTGATCAGATCACTGGTCTATTAGAGCAAGAGATTGAGACCGATAGGAAGTTGGAGGAGTTAAAGGCTGCAAACAAGTCTATCTTGCTCAAGCTCAAAGGGACTCAAAGTGAAACTCAAAAGATTGGAGAAGGTGATGGTGAGGAAGGTGATGATGATGATGATGAGGATGATGATGACGAGGATGATGATGAAGATGCTGATGATGAAGGTGACGAAGATTCACAGGACAAAGACGATGATGCCGATGAAGGAGACGCTGCTACATCTCCCTCTGATCCTGAGCAAGAACAAAGAACTAAAAGAAAACAAGATCAGAGGGCCTCTTCTTCTGCTCCATCTACCTCTCACTCTACAGAAGAACCAGCTCAGATTCAAGGCAAAGTTCAGATTAGATGTTTATTTATTATTTAAACTTTGTAATTGAAATCTTGTATCAAATTCTGTTCTATATATATAAAATTAAAGGTTAAATCAACATCTGTTATGTGCTTAATGTATACTTACTTGTACTGTATTTGGTTGTTGAACAGGTTCAGCTAACCAAGTTGATGAGCACGATGTTGTACCCCTTTGTCAAATCGATTCAAAATTGACGATGATCCTCGATCTATAAGGGATCATACAACGATCTGTCAGTTACACTGCTGAAGAGGGGGAGATAATACATGATTTAACAGATGAACAGATTGCTGAACTGTTTAGTCTGAATCCTGACGAGCTGGTGAAAGACGCTCCAGAGGTCGACATAGTCAGTGATGATGAATTACAAGACGTCGATGAACTGGAGATTGAGGACATCACTGCTGATGAGTATCCTCAGTATACTAACGCCGAAGGTGAAGTTCTCCCAGATCTGGGGTAAACTTTTGACAGCAGTATCTTCAACAAGGTTGAAGAGATGACAGCTGCTAAAGCTGCTACAGCCTCAGCTCCTCAGGCAAATGATGCTGATATGGCAGTCAAAAAGGCTGAATGGATTGCCTGCTTGGAGGAAATGAAGAAACAGCGTGTGCCAAACAAGTCAAATGCCTACACCAAGCTCTATAAGGTCAAGAAACATCAGAAGGTGTCAGGCAAGATCATCAGCTGGGCATACATTGAGGATCTCAAGGTATATGCCGTGAAGAGAGAAAAGGGAATAGAGTATTTCAGATTCCCACATGATCTGAAAACTCTTTCTGGTTTCGAGCTAAATCGTCTAGCTAACTTGAACCTCCTATGTGCTATCCCCGGGAAGATGTCTGGATGGTTCGAGAAGGCACTGAAGAAAGAGTACCTTACGAGGTGGGTCAATTTTAAACCTCAAAAGCCTAAAAGGTTGATTCATAAGACCGAGGTTGACCCCACCTCTGGAAGGCCAAAGGTGATATTGAGATGGCATCCTCCGCGCACAATGTCGCGTATTCCATTGAGGGAAATGCCATAGGATTTTGCACCCCATTTTAAATGGTGGTACTATGACTGGTGTACTGGTGAGGCAGTCATAGTTTTGGAAAAAGAAGGGAAGGTCGAGACTATTAGGGTATACGACCCTATGTGGCTAACCAACTTGTCTGAGTCTGATGTCTATATCTTATTCAAGTGGCCACTGTTCTTTGACACACAGGATATTGTGCAAGCACTGCAGTTCCAACATGTTATACGTATCTGCTTTGCACTGAATATTCATTCTGGGGTCTCGAGAGAAGAAAGGGTGAAAAGATATAAAGAGTTCAAGAAAGAAGTTAAATCTTAGATAGAACTAGGTCCAAGGGGGAGTTTGTTGGTACACATGTCCACAGTTCTAGTCTAGTGATTTCAAATGTAATTGACTTCTATCTTGTAACACGTATGTAAGGTTTAGTCATTGTAAGGAAAACTCTTCAGTGAATGTTTGCTTGATTACTCAATGTCATATCTATTATTATTGTTTGTTGTTACACACATATTTGAACAAGTTATATAGGTTATAGACTTGTTAGACATGTTCTGAATCAGTTAAGGTTCAAGAGTGTGTTTAACTAAGTAATCTGATTCAGTCGCACGACTGGACCATGCGAATGGGCCAATCAGACGACTGAACCAGGAGATTAAGTCAATCGCACTACTGAGTCATGAGACTGACTCAGTCGTACGAATGAAACAATCGTATGACTCAGTCGCACGACTGAGCCAGTCGCTTGGCTCAGTCATACGAATGAAAGCTGTAACCTATAAATACCACTTAATTCGTGGAAAAACGGAAGACTTCGAATATTCATAACCCTAGTCGACCCAGAGCGCCCTGTTCGTCAATTCCAACTTCATAGAACGTTCCAGATCATTCCTAATCCATTCTTAACGTTTTCTAATCGTTAGGATTGATCTTGATTTCGTTCTCCTTGATTGGATCGCCAATCAAATAGGATTCCGCACTATTTGATTCGGTATAACGAAGAATCAGTTAGTACTCCGTACGTACACGGTCCAAACATAAACGATCCTCATACATATTTTGCCATTCTAGTGCTTCTTGATATGTATATCTCGGCCAATGATAGCTCACACTGGGCATCGGGTAATCCCCTTCCAATTGTATGCAAATAAAGTGAGCTCCGTTAATATGAGCAAGTGCGACAACTGGATAGGTGAATAATGGCTCTGGGGCTGTTCTCAACGGGAACCATGTCTGGCTGCCAAATGAAGAAATAAGATGCACAATACAGTTGAATGTTTCCGCAATTACGAGTCCATGGGCCGGAAAAGTTAGCCAATGGTTATCGGGTGCGGGTTTAGTCATGCCAAACCAATTTAAGCTATTACGAACAGAATCATAATAGCCAGGCATCTCATGGTTCAAATTGCTCCGCCAATACCGCATGTTTATGTCCATCTCCGATAACATTTGACGCCTAACCCATTCCTATTCATTTTGCTTTCTCCCTAAAGCCACCGCGATCGCCCGAAAACCACAGTTACCATCAGGCCGTACATCTTTTATAGTCGAAACATACCGGTGAATCCATTGGGGCAGCTGATCCTTAAACTTCATAACTTTTATCACGTCCTTTGGTTTCAATATTAAAGGAAACCCTAGGGCAGCTCCCGTAATCGGTACATTTGAAGCAGCCTTTGCCTTATTAGAACGGTCATTGGGCATTTTAAACTGAGGGGTATATGAGCTATGCCTCGCCGGGTCAGGCATAGTTTGTTGCGAGGAAGTATAGGAGCTGTGTCTAGCAGCCTCATACTGTGATGTATTGGAGTCCGCTCTTCTTTGTTGCTCCTTAATATTTGGACGACCATGTCGGTCATGACGCACTGTGTCACACGCATTCATCAGGGCCAGGTCCCTGTCTGTGACAATAACGCGGGGCTCCACACACCCATCGAGCATATCTCTGATCTACTCCAGTACACATGTGAAGTTGTCTTGCCGTTCCCTCAATATAAATGCATGCGCGATACAAAACGACTTCGACATCGACGTAACGCCAATAACCTGAACAAACGGAATGTTGTACATGTTGGTCTTGTACGTCGTGTCTATCAACATCACGTACGGGAATGCGCGCCACATTTTATACGAAGTAGGATGACAAAAGAAAACATCTTCCACGGCCTTAGTAGTTGCATTCGTTCGTGTTTCATACACGAACTCTTTAGATTGTAGCAGGTTTTCAAGTTCCTGCATTGGTGTGATGCCTTCTCTCCCCTCAGCCCTAAACTTTGACGTCAGATTGTATATGTCTTGAACAACACAGACGCTGTGGGGAAACTGCTCCCTTACGGCTGAATGGATATGTCGTGGCCGCACGTGCTGCCTGTGTAATTTCTCGACAAGATCAATTTCTTTGGCGGTCATCTTCCTATGATGCGTGTGGCCCTCCTTGTACACAACAGTATCGTGGTTGTGCGTCTCGTTTCTCACCTCTAACATCCAACTGTCACTCTTTCTGATGTGTGCTAGACTACCTAAATAAAACTAACAAAAATTGATTCTAAACTAGACACTAAAAAGCTTTAAATTTATAAAACTAAGACTAAGACTCGATCCTAAGCAACACAACCGGCAGTGTACCGGTCAATTGCAGAATAGCTTTAAAGTCCGAGTTATCGAACCCAAAGATTTCTGTATGGAAAACGTAAACTAAACTTACCTAAGACTCGACTAAAAATACTAAATGAAAGTAAATGGGGGGTTTGTTTTAAATTACTTTAAAAGAACTAAGACTGGACAGAAAACAAGGAATTGACTAGATTTAAATCAGGAGAAGAAAACGCGACCTAGGCAAGAATCCTATACATGTTTTGGCTTTTCTTCTAACGGTTTTGGAAATAGTTGTGTAACCAGGATCTGAAGATACTAACTTAAAAGGGACCTAGAGAAACCTCGACACTTTCAAGGAAAGCAACTAGATTGACCTAATAAGCCGATAAAACACCGGTTTGTGGATTACCCTCACAGGTTCTCCCACTAAGCTAACGACACACCCGAAAGACACTCTACCTCACGGCGCGAATGTCACAATACCTAACGGCAAGGGGATAGATCTGGAATGCCTAATCAGATTCAGGAAACTATGATATGAGCGGGAAACTAGACTGAACTCCTCACAGAGACTCTAACCTAGTAATCAATCACACAAGATAACCTGATAACCTATTAACCTCACAGTATTTAGATTAGTTGCATATTTGATTAGTCCAATTCAAGATCAATTACTTCAATGATTCAATACGTCTACCAAATCATCTAAAAACCGCAAACACAAGGCAAACGATCTAGCATGCATCCATTATATGACAGACAATCACCAAGACACATGTGAAGTAATAAATCAATCACAAGAACAGATCTAAATACACATCCACAACTGATTATACAAACCAAATCATTATCGTTAGCTTTTAAACACAAGTTCAATCCAAAAACCGAAAGAATATTAAACTAAATAATGTATATTCATCAAACCTAGGTAGCTACAGAAGTTTAGCCAAGAACCATATCAAAACAGTAGCTAAAGTTCATAAAAAACTCAGTAAACATGATTCAAAAGCAAGAGTAAACAAGAAGAAGATGAAACCGATGGATAACACCCTTGAATCTTCAATCCTCTTGCTCAATCCTTGCTCCTTGATGCTTCCAATTGCTGATTCTCTGCTTGAGATCTCCAAAATCGTCTCTTTTTTCGTCTGGAAGTCGGGGCTCCCCTTTAGAATGTGTTATACATTTTATTTAAATGTGAAAATTAGGGTTTGGCCGCGTTCTCTCTCTTCGCGCACCGCGTACAAGATATGCAAGCTGTGCGCGCGGCGCTAAGGGACAAAATAGTCGGGGGCCTTGATCTCTCTCTTCGCGCAGCGCGTACAGAGGGGTTAACTCGTGCGCGCAGCGCGGAGACCCTATTTCTCTGCAATTTTTCTTTATTTTCAAGTTTAACAACTTGCAAATCCTTCACTTGTCTAATGCCCTCGTTCCGACTCGTTTTCCATTCCTTCCTGCATCCAAACACCTACAAATAACAAATAACGAAAACATTAACTTATTCTAATAAAATTAAAGACAATAGACGTATAAAGACTCAAAACCCGATTCTAAAAACATATGTGTTTTGCAACACATCAAACATCCCCACACTTAACTCTTTTTCGTCCCTGAAAAAGTATTATGCTATGGAATCATAATCAGGTTTAAATCCGGATCTCAAAAAAAAATTCAGGTTAACGGCTTATATTAAGATCTAATAACATGTTGACCGCGATCACAGGTATATTTGTCCACTTAAACCCAACCGCCGATATTTCAGGTCCCCAATCGTATTGCAATTAAGTTCAAGTATTTGATTAATTCATTACGAGTCTCACACTTCGGTACCTATTCCCGCTTCAAGCTTTCTAGGTATAGAATAAATCAAATTTCTAAGATTTTTCTACCACCGTAAGCCACTACCCAACTGTAATCCCTCTATCTCTAGATGAAATTTGTTTGTGCCCTTTTTGGCATCTTTTCTGAGCTTTTCTCAATATATATATATATATTTTTTTTGAGCATTGCCTTATTATACCTAATTCTCAGAGGCGTTGCAAGCAAGATTCACCATCCCCCGCAACCAACGCATGAGCCTTAAGCTTATTATACCCAATTCCTAGAGGTGTTGCAAGCAAGAGTCACTATCCCCCGCAACCAACACATAGGCCTCAGGTTTTTAAAATTTTAAGTTCATTATTCTCTTTTTTTTATGCTCAATATATGGGTGGATTTCCTAAAGGCGTCGCCTGTTAAAGCGTGCCTGCTAGAAAAACTACAGCTGGGTCTTAACCTACAGTGGTACCCCTTATACTGTCTACGGTTTTGGCTTCCAATGGTGAGAACCCACAAGACTTAATAATGTTTAATTAAGTGTACTAAAATACTCCTAGGATAACCTTACAAGATCAGCTGGGCCTACCCGCACATCCCAAATCAGACATGTTTTTAATCAGTTATTCATCTTATATGTGTGCTATTTGAAAAACCGAACACCTGATTTTTTCTATCATTTTCCATTTTTTAATATATGCAAACATCAAAATCAGGGACTTTTTTTTAAGACTCAAATAAACAGACAAAAATAATAAAACTAACTAAACACACTCAAATATTAAAGACTGACTGACTCAATTAAATTAAACCTAAGACACATGTCTTCCTATCCCCACACTTAAATTTAACATTGTCCTCAATGTGGAAATTAAAAAGAAAGACATAAATAAGAAGAGTTTTGGAAAAGACTTAGCTGGTAATAAGCAGATTCCATCTGTGCACAGTCTGAATCCAAAACCTCTGATCGTATAGCATTTCATTCGCGATCAGGAATCACTGGTTGCCTCCTTAAAAAGTATTGGATATATTCACCCGAATGGAGATTGAGTACGGGTGAATTATTCCAAACCTGCAAAACAAACACTCTGGTAGCATCCTGGTCAGGTGTCAAATTGCAACCGAATAATCGTTTCCCTGCAAACACTTAACAAGACACGAAAAACAAAGCACACGAAACACAAAACCGACACAAACTAACTAAAACTCAAGCAAACCAACTCTACAAACTCTACAAACGGGTCTCTACCCAAATACTATCTTCCAAGATCAACTTACGGGGGATCATGAAGACCCAGCTCACCCCCGAAACTAACAACCTCACATCCAAACTCATCACTAAACAAGAAACCACCAAATTCAGAATCAATCAAATCACAACAATCCCCACACTTGGGTTTTGCTAATGGTGGCGGTTCTCTATCAAACTCTAACATCCCCACACTTGGAGATTTGCTATCCTCAACCACAAACTTCTCAAATTCACAATCAACTAACTCATCATCACTTTCACAAACTCGTATAAACTCATCCACCACTCGATCTAACTCATCCTCCTCCTCAACCGAATACACTCTCTCATTCTCCATCATCCTATCATCCACCTCACACGAATTGATCAAGGACACCGACTCTTTCGGAATACTAGGACCCCTAATCGATTTGGCAACCTCAAACACTACACTCTCCTCTCCCACGTGAAGTGTGATCTCACCCTTAAACACATTAATGTTAGCTTTAGCAGTACACAAGAAGGGTCTACCTAGAATGATAGGAACTCGCTCATCAGCCTCCATGTCTAACACTACAAAGTCCACGGGGAACACAAACTTACCAACCTTAACCAATAAATTCTCTACAATTCCCCGCGGATGCTTAACAGATTTATCAGCAAGGGAAAGTGTCATGCACGTTGGGCTCAACTCACCTAAACCTAGCTTCTCATACAAGGAATAGGGCATAAGATTGATACTAGCTCCTAAATCCGCCAACGCGTGGCATTGAACTTCACTACCAAACAGACACGGGATTGTGAAGACCCCGGGATCTGCCAATTTCTCCGGTAGTTGGTTCATGACCACCGCAGAACACTCACCCGACAAGGAAACACTCGAAATTTCACCTAGTTTGCTTTTATTCTTCAAAAGGTCTTTCAAAAATTTAGCATACCTAGGCATCCACTTAATTACCTCTATGAACGGGAGATGACCTTCAATTGTTTAAACAAATCCAAAAAGTGCCCGTAATCCCTTTCATACTTTTGATTCTTAAGCCTATCGGGAAACGGGATACGGGAATGATCAATCACCGGAGAACGCTCAAACACACTAGGCTTCCTAACAGCACTATCCCCAGAGGGATTCTCTACTACCTTCTCACTCTCATCCTTCTCAAACACGACCTCCTCAACTATAGGGCCTCTCACCTCATCTAACTGCCTACCCGACCTAGTTGTAATGGCCTTAACATGTGCATTCGGGTTCTGTTGAGTATTACCGGGCAACTGACCTTGGGGCCTCTTATCTAACCTTCTAGCTATATCCCCTACAGTCCTCTGAAGATCTAGGAAAGCTGATTGCTGATTTTTCAATAAGATATCATGTTCAGCTAGAATCTGCTGCGTCTTAGCATCCTTAACCACTAACTGAGTCAACAGATTCTCTATCCTACTCAACTCTCCACTATTCTGCCCTGACTGACCACCTGAACCACTACCCTGCCCCTGGTTTTGATTAGAATTCTATGAGAAACCTGGGGGAGCACCTGAAGAATGCCAGTTGTTCTGATTTCTCCAACCGGAGTTATAAGGATTGTTACCTACATAACTGGCTTGCTCTTGACCTATCAAAGGGCACCCACTAGTGGCATGGTCACCTCTACATAGCTCACACCTATCAACCTTCTTTTTCAGCTCTCTAACCTCAGGAACTAGGCTATCAAGAGCAGCAGCCACACTAGTATCCATGGTGACATGGTGAACTCCTCGGGATGAGGTACCAGTGGCAGGACTGGAATTCCTGTTTCCAGACCGCTGCTCATGTTCTGCTTGGGCAAAACTCTCAAACATCTCATTACATTCATTCACATTTTTCTTACCCATGAGATGCCCACCCGCAGACGTGTCAAACCTAGCTCTCGGCTCATAATTCAACCCATTGTAAAACTTTTCTACCAAAGCCCATTCAGACAAACCATGCTGGGAGCAACGACTAAGGAGGTTTTGAAACCTCTCCCAAGCACGATAGTAAGGCTCATCGGGCTCCATCCTAAACGAATGTATCTCATCTCTAAGCCTAGATGCCTTGGCCGGCGGAAAATATTTATGAAGAAAACGCTCACGAAGAGCCGGCCAGGTGGTGAAAGTACCAGCTGAGATTCGAGCCAAGTGGCGGCTCGATCAGCAAGTGAAAAGGGAAACAGTTGTAAAAAGATGGCATCATCAGACGCACCCTGCAACTTAAAAGTTCTACCTATTCGCTCTAAGCGACCTATGTGTGCAGGGGCGTCCTCATCCTCTCGTCCGTGGAACTGACAGTTATTAGTGATAGCTGTCATGACGTAGGATGGGATCTGCCAGGAGTTATCATTAGCAATGGTAGGAAGTATGATTGGATTGCTAACTCCTGTGAAGCCATTGGTGGCTTGCTGATGAACAGTCTGATTTTCAGCCATATGTGTGTGTGGTGAACTAGGTGGGCTAGAATCTGCAGAAGAAGTAGAAGAAGGTGCTGTAGGAAAAGGTGTAGAATCAAAAACAGAAAGAGAAGAAGTACCATCCTTAAATTTTGGCAACGCAAGCTGCAAATCTTGATCCGGAGGTGGTCCTTGTGATTTCAAGCGGGGCATAAACCTGCAAAACACAAAACTAAAAACTGTAAGACTGACTCAAACAAATAAAATAAAAACAAATAGAATTGAAAAAAAACTAATTAAAAAAAACACTTAGCACAAATAGCAATTAAATCAAGTAAGTCTAATTAACGCAATCGCCAAGAAATCCCCGGCAACGGCGCCAAAAACTTTGATGTGTGCTAGACTACCTAAATAAAACTAACAAAAATTGATTCTAAACTAGACGCTGAAAAGCTTTAAATTTATAAAACTAAGACTAAGACTCGATCCTAAGCAACACAACCGGCAGTGTACCGGTCAATTGCAGAATAGCTTTAAAGTCCGAGTTATCGAACCCAAAGATTTCTGCATGGAAAACGTAAACTAAACTTACCTAAGACTCGACTAAAAATAGTAAATGAAAGTAAATGGGGGGTTTGTTTTAAATTACTTTAGAAGAACTAAGACTGGACAGAAAACAAGGAATTGACTAGATTTAAATCAGGAGAAGAAAACGCGACCTAGGCAAGAATCCTATACATGTTTTGGCTTTTCTTCTAACGGTTTTGGAAATACTTGTGTAACCAGGATCTGAAGATACTAACTTAAAAGGGACCTAGAGAAACCTTGACACTTTCAAGGGAAGCAACTAGATTGACCTAATAAGCCGATAAAACACCGGTTTGTGGATTACCCTCACAGGTTCTCCAACTAAGCTAACGACAGACCCGAAAGACACTCTACCTCACGGCGTGAATGTCACAATACCTAACGGCAAGGGGATAGATCTGGAATGCCTAATCAGATTCAAGAAACTATGATATGAGCGGGAAACTTGACTGAACTCCTCACAGAGACTCTAACCCAGTAATCAATCACACAAGATAACCTGATAACCTATTAACCTCACAGTATTTAGATTAGTTGCATATTTGATTAGTCCAATTCAAGATCAATTACTTCAATGATTAATACGTCTACCAAATCATCTAAAAACCGCAAACACAAGGCAAACGATCTAGCATGCATCCATTATATGACAGACAATCACCAAGACACATGTGAAGTAATAAATCAATCACAAGAACAGATCTAAATACACATCCACAACTGATTATACAAACCAAATCATTATCATTAGCTTTTTAACACAAGTTCAATCCAAAAACCGAAAGAATATTAAACTAAACAATGTATATTCATCAAACCTAGGTAGCTACAGAAGTTTAGCCAAGAACCATATCAAAACAGTAGCTAAAGTTCATAAACAACTCAGTAAACATGATTCAAAAGCAAGAGTAAACAAGAAGAAGATGAAACCGATGGATAACACCCTTGAATCTTCAATCCTCTTGCTCAATCCTTGCTCCTTGATGCTTCCAATTGCTGATTCTCTGCTTGAGATCTCCAAAATCATCTCTTTTTTCGTCTGGAAGTCGGGGCTCCCCTTTAGAATGTGTTATACATTTTATTTAAATGTGAAAATTAGGGTTTGGCCGCGTTCTCTCTCTTCGCGCACCGCGTACAAGATACGCAAGCTGTGCGCGCGGCGCTAAGGGACAAAATAGTCGGGGGCCTTGATCTCTCTCTTCGCGCAGCGCGTAGAGAGGGGTTAACTCGTGCGCGCAGCGCGAAGACCCTATTTCTCTGCAATTTTTCTTTATTTTTCAAGTTTAACAACTTGCAACTCCTTCACTTGTCCAATGCCCTCGTTCCGACTCGTTTTCCATTCCTTCCTGCATCCAAACACCTACAAATGACAAATAACGAAAACATTAACTTATTCTAAAAAAATTAAAGACAATAGACGTATAAAGACTCAAAACCCGATTCTAAAAACATATGTGTTTTGCAACACATCACTTTCCTACGTACTTCCCTACGAGTTTAAGGGGACATCCTTTCTTTATGCTCCCAGTACGTCTACTTGTGCCAGTGAATTTAGGTTCACCACTATGATTGCATATTAGTTCCACATCCTTTTTTCGTGACCGACCCACCACAATGACGCACCCATGCTCGCGTCCTCTTGTTTTAGCCCACTTCTCCAAGTACTCACGAAAATCAAAATACTGAAAAAATGATAAAGCTAGACATAAAAAAACAATATATAAAACAAATAAAAAAATAAAATAAACAAAATAATAAAAACTCTTCGTACTTGATTGGTTTTATAAGAAACCGTAGCCTTTCTTATTCGATCCTCATCCCCATCATGCTCCGCGGTGTCCCCATGGTTTTCTTTGAGGTGAACCGAACCGTCACTCTCATCTGTGTCATTCCCATTAAAAGTATCCGACACATGTGTAATTTCTAGTTCTGACTGGTACGGAGGATGTCCGTAATCCAGCTCTGTTTGTGAGTGGTACGTGTTCGGGGCATACCCATAAGAATTGCAAGGGGGATATCTGTACCCTTTACCGTAACCTGTCGGTCCAAATAAAGAGTTGTACGCCTCTTGAGAAAATGTGTTCGACGGGTTGGTTTCCTCCCCCCCCCACGGAGGGTGACTCCCGTATACGTAATATTCCTAAAAAAGATAATGGTTAATATTTCAAATAATAAGTTATAATAAAACATATACTAGTTCAACCTGGTTCGAATCTTCGATATGTGGCACCTCATTCAAATCTGGAAGCTTCGGCTTTTGATAATGATCTCCCGAACCCGACATTGTTTTCGAATTAACGCGTTTTTAGAATGACGAAGGCTGAAAAATCTCGAGTGTTGGATGAATGAAAGCTCAAAATCCAAGGTCGATTAAAAACTAAAAATTTGGATTATGAAATTGCGAAACGGAAGTTTGGAAATGGATATGCCGATTGTTCTAAGTTGAAAGGTATATAAGGTGAAATTCTGGGGCACAAACCATCACGGTTTGGCCTCCACGTGACGGTTTGTGCCGGGAATCCCGGCCTTTTGTCAAAATCACGTCTACGTCGTACCTTAAACTGAGACCTTGTACCCTAGAGGTCACGGTTTGGCCTCCACATGACGGTTTGGTGACCGCTTCTCAACTTTAACAGCCCATTTTGTCATTTTTGTCGTTTTGTTGTCACGAGGTCACGGGGACTACCACCCCAAACCGTGACAGCAAGACCATGCGGTCACGGGGACTACCACCCCAAACCGTGACAGCAAGCCCATGCGGTCACGGTTAGGTTCCAAAATGTGACCGCAAGACCTAACCGTGACCGCAAGACCTAACCGTGACCGTTTGAACCGGCCCACCCCAAAAACCCATGCGGTGTCCCCATTAGGACCCTTTTAATTACGTTTCATTATTTTTGCGACCAAAATGACCACGTTTCTAAATATATATCTTTATTTTTTCTGCTACCCTTTTGGGATCAAAAAGAAATGGTTGCAAATTCGGCGACAGGTTTACGAATGAATTTATGTTGTCGCAAGAATGATCCGAGTGTTTTATGTTTTTACATAAAATTTGATCTCAAAGTACAATTTGTGTTTTACAGAAATGTTCAAATAAAAAATATTTTTAAATATAAAAAGTATAATAAGTAATATCAATTATCAATTTTTAGTCGATAACTAAAAGCGAATTATAGGGAATAATTTTGCTACAGAAATATTTTAGGTATGGCCATTTATTGAATTTTTTTAAGTTTCTTTACTTTTTTGAAAATGTTATAACTTTACATATTTATTATAAAAATTACATCATAAAGTGAGTATTTTGTTATTTATAAAACAAATTTATATAATATATAAAACAATGATAAAAAACTAATAAGAAATGATCGTATAAAAAGACAATGACGAATAAAAATAACAAATGATAAAAAATATTTCACACAATAAACTGATCGTATTATTACTTGACGTACTTATCAGAAAAAAAAATATTTTGTCGGTTAAAATAATAAAAAGACAAATGTCATAATTGGATTTTTTTTAATTTTTTTTACATTAAATAATATGTTTACTATAACTCCACCGTTGTGTTCTAATGGCATAAGCATACCAACATGTAAACTGAAGGATTTTGCTAATATGTATGAGCTATATTTATGTTATTAATTACTTTCAATTATATTTTAGCTCCAGCTTGGAAAATATTGATTATCATCTAACGGATGAAACTTGAAAGCGTATATCACAAACTTAACTAAAAACATGATGTGGGTCTTGGTAGAAAACGTTACACAAATAGAGGTACTCAAATTAAATAAAATTACTAATAACGTTATACGTGATAGATCAATAATTTAAAAAAAATAGTACATTAATCGCTTGGTGGTGTTGATGGAATACAATGGTTTGTTGATTAAAATGGAAATATAGCGACTTGAAAGGCACCTAACCCTTTGTTATATGTTGCATATATGGGGCACTTATAGTTTAGTACTCATTCAAGACCATATCAACTAGCGGACGGATGTTGGTAAATATATAGTAATATGCTTGTTGGGTTGGATGAACAGCGTCCCAAAACACGTACTTTGATGCATCGTCACATATTGCAGAATTCATGTTGCATAGGACTGCTGCTTCAATGTATCCAGATCCGCAACATCCAACACTCACCTCTTTGAAACCTATCATACATACACTAGTGAATAACGTACTGGTTGAGATTTCACCATCACATTTAGCAGAAAAGCTGACTCTATATCTATGCTCTTTTGTACACATGAAGGATGATTGAATTCAAGATATTATTAAAAACAATGTTTTTTCTATGTAGCCTGAGAGTGAATTCAGGACGAGTTACTAAATTAAAATGTTTAAATGTTCCATATAAGGTGAGGTGATATATGGCTGCAAAATGATGGAAAGGGGAAAACTGAAAATGGATTGATTATATTTTACAGAAATCAAATTCCCAGGCCAATAATTTCACATATTTTAGCAAAAGAGTTAATTGTCATCTTCCTTCATTTGGTTTGTTTAGATTTGTTATTTTTTTAAATAGATTTTTTTCCATATGAGTCCCCAAGTTTCTGATAAATTGTTATTTCCATTCAAAAACGTTAACTCCGTAAATTCAAAACGTAATACATGTAGATTGAAAATATACTCTTTAAAATACAAAACAAAAACTCTCAATTTGAGTGAAAATATATCACGATATAGGAGAAATGACGACTAGAGGTGATTGTCTCTATTATAAAACCCTTTCACAATGGATTCCTGACCGTCAGGAGAAACAAATTCCATCCTCCTCCCACAAGGACAGAAGTGATTCAATCATGATGACATGTTCAAAGATTAAATGATGAAGAATCTGACATAGGTTTCGTGAATAAAACGATAATAAATCAATGAATTTTAACAGCAATACATAAACATAAATAAAAATTTTCTGTTATTATATGAAACAAAATATAGTTGTCTCTTTTAACGATGGATGTTTAACATTTTACATTATGATGTTAATATTTTTGGATGACAAATTAATGATAATTTTTCAAAACCTTGAGGAGAAAAGTGCAAACAAACTTTGTTTGGATAAAATGTCAGATGTATCCAAACCACAAGAAGAAAAACTATCATTCACCCTAAAGCAAAATCTAGAGTTTTATTTTTTTTAAAATTGATAACATGTTTAGCATAATTGGAAACAATATTTCCTAAAATATTATATGCTGTGTTGGTTGATTATAGATGTGTGTCTAAACCAATAATAACATGCAGTTCATATATACAAAAAGGGGTACTGATGCAATACTTATGATAAACTTGCATCAATTTTGGTATACGTATATGCATGTGTATGAGCATACTTATTATACTCGAAGACTTGCTACAGATCGATCACAATCAAGACTATAAATTTTATCTGACCTTTGAATTCCAGGTTGATACATATAAAAAGTGGAGGACAAAATAATCTTATGACCATGTTGGTCTGATCCCTGGACATTAATTAAGTAGTAAACTTACCGAGCTTGCTTGTTCCAAACAGAATCATGTCCAGAATAGGCTTGTATATGTCCGCATAATAGATTTTAGTTTCTGAAGTTTGCATGTCTTTCAATTTTTTTTGAAGAATTACGTTGTAGTCTGTGGCAACAGATGACATAGCTTCAACACATATCCGACCATGAGTTGCAGAATATCTATTTAGACTGATCACTGCAGGTAGACACCCCATCGGAGGTAACCCTACCATGGCTATCTTTAGAGCACCTTCATTCATCAGTTCCTTCAAATTGTAATATTTTATTACTATGTATGTAAGCTGAAATCTATTGATGAATGTTGTAATGTTGAAAATATGTTTTGTTTATGAAAATAATAAAATAGAAAAGCACCCTTTGACTTCTTAATAATATGGCAGTAACTTATAGAGCAAGCATAACATACAAAAAAACATATAACAAGATATATAAAATAAACAAACTTAAGACTTGAAATTGTTGATGTCTTAAGATATCACTATCATTGAAGTTATAAGGTCACATCTTGCCCCAACCATCCATCATTAATTTTTTCAATTATTAGTCATTCAATTTCGTTTCTCACCCACATTTCAACGTCAGCTTACTCTATTTTAGTATTTTAATCTAAAACGAAACGGGTTGATAAGACAAACAATAATTTTTCATGATCCGTCCATTCCATATGTCTCTTGATTGTTTAATGTGTCTTAAAAAAAATTGACTGATGATTTGACGATGTTAATTATATATGAGTGAGTAGAATGCCATAAAAATTAATATGTAGGACCGATGGAGTGTTGTGTGAAACTCACAGCTAATGTTTTAAATACGATAGGGAGCCGTACAGAAATAGGGCCCATGACATAACTTAAATATCTACTTGTAGTTGGGTGGAGAAAAACTTACCTTGATAAACTGCTGAATGTTTTGAAACAGAAAGTTACGATAACTTGTGACGTTGGGATACATAACCTGCGCTATTGGCTCGCCAAGGGTATAATAATTGACGATAAAGTCATTTGTGCCCGCGCTGAGCATAAAGGCAGCATTCTTTATTAGGTCGTTTGTGTTTTCTTTCCCTATCAACATCTCCATCTTTGATTTGTATTCTCTAAAGTATTCCATCTGTTGATCCATTGAAATAGCACTCTACCACAACACCCATATCAATAACGTATTTACTTGCATTTTTACTAAAACTAAATAATGTCGAGAAATCAAAACAACCAATTTAAGACCGTACGTTGTGCCACATTAAATAAAAAAGGAAAAAGCCCATCTCAGTCCCCCCATAAATCTATATTATTGTTTTTTTGTAATCGTTCTGACATAAACAAACCTAACCGTAAAGTAATCCTCTCACAGGAGCCAATCCACCAAAAAGATTGTACAATTCTCTCTCATTATATCCAGTAACTAATATGATTTTACATACAAAGGTAACAACTGTATGACAGTAAAACAGTGAGTGAATTGATCAAAAAGCATAAAAACACGAAAATAAACTCTAAAAAACGATAGTCTTTCAAATTTCCCGAAGCTTTGTGGGTTATAATTATATGCAGAAAGACGAGAATAGAAAACATAATAAACCTCAACGATGACGGTAAACGTTTTAAATCAGAAAGTGAAAAGCTCCCATTAAGCTTTTTGTCCACGCATTGATTTATCGTACAAAAGTTTCAGAAGTGCATTCACTTTTTTAACAATTAACTTGATTGCTTCCTATGCACCGTCTTTCAAATGCAATAAATAGCTGCTACCATGTCAGGAGCAAGCTATGTATTATTATTATCACCCATCCCTCTTGAATATACTCCTAAACTTGCAACAAAAAACCACGTAGTTACACGTATATGATAAAATTATCCGGTTTCTCATATGTTACAAGACCATCACTATAACTTCCATGACTGCTGTTGAGCGCAGCCAAGATTCTAGAGGTTTTGCAGAGGTTTAACAGCATAATATACACCACAAACAGAAAATCTAAAAAATAAAGTTCATGATCTAGAAGTGATATATAAAAGTAGTAGATTGTGCAGGGATACGAGCAGTACTAGTCGAGTACCACTGTCTACTTTACCACAAGTGCATATAGATCAACAATATAAAGAATCATATCATACATACAAAAGAGAGAGAGAGAGAGAGAGAGAGGGGGGGGGGGGGGGGAGAGAGAGAGAGAGAGAGAGAGAGAGAGACCGAGAGTGTGGCAGTCATTGGATCAAATCCGGAACCAGCAGATGCAAAAGAAACTCCAGTCTTTAGGTCGTCTACAGTAAGAGTGGGATCTAAATAAG
The DNA here is from genome assembly GCA_024085815.1 of Flaveria linearis. Taxonomy (NCBI): domain Eukaryota; kingdom Viridiplantae; phylum Streptophyta; class Magnoliopsida; order Asterales; family Asteraceae; genus Flaveria; species Flaveria linearis. The sequence goes on along the minus strand of CM044003.1, from coordinate 56,591,273 downwards.
CTGGCACAATGTCTTTAACCCCAGCGTATGAAGCTGGCAAAAAAACACACATATATCAATCCACAGCTTCCCTTGATCAGGACAAAACAATTAAGAAAATCGTATTCAAAGAATATAGCATAGCTATTACCGACAAAATCAGATACGAGGCGGCCGTTAGTAAACCTCCCAGTAGGAATGTGGTTGATGAAATCTCTCCCATAAGGTGGGAAGTTGCTTTTCATAGGAGTTTGTATGTAGTTATTGTTTCCGGCATCAACAGTGGAGTCCCCAAACACGAAAAGCGCCGAAGGCTTCCGCCTACCTACTGAAGCTTGAGATTGAGAATAAATAGAGGTAATGAAGATGAGCCACATAAGTATAATATGGTAAAGAGCAAGAGAATAATCCATCTTTGTTGAAGCATACAGGGACCAAAAGCTTATATAATTGATATTTATGATATATTGCGGACTTCTAGGTTTGCTTAAGTTGCTCACCTAATTAATTTCAGAGAAATACGTATGAGGGTTCACAACTACACCCCCAAAAAGGTAAAATATACTTTTAACTCAAAATGTGAGGAAATGATTTACCCGGATATTATTGCGCGGCAGGGAATCGAATGAAGTTTATTTCACCGGTTTGACGATGGTCGCAATCTCAAAAGTCTTCATGAATGCAATATCTAAATCTTCTTATGATGTTCGCGTTCTTGAAAGTTGTGTTATGTTAAACAAAAACTAGAGAACTAAGATTCGGCGTGTATGCCCGATTTAAAGACTTCAATATGACGGTTAAATTAATGTAAAAAACCAGTCATAAAATGGTAAACCAATAATTATAAAACTAATAAACCAATTAAAAAAACTATTTTTTGGGATGGTGGGACCCGGGTTGTGGGTTGGTATGTAGCCTTGGGCGGATTAGAGACTGAAGGGTCAAGAGGGCCAACCAATGTCACCCCCCCACCTCAGCACACAACGAAAACGAAATCACATGAGTTCGACAAGACTTAATATAAAAAGCAGTATTGTTTACAATAAAATATTAAAATCTTAATACATTGAATATAAATGTTTCATAATCGGGGTTTCTAGAACTTAGTACATGGTGCTACACGAAATTTTTTAAATTGTATAACTAGTCAAGCTATCTTTGGTTTTCAGTTTCTTAAAAACATACTAAAAATATCAACTAAAAATAGTTGGTGAGTTCGCGAAATTAATGAAAAAATAGAGTTTTACACATATGATGCCAATTAAATAAGTTCACAACCAACTATGGTGGTTATCCAATCCCTATCTAATAAGGATTGAATCCCCGAATAGTAATTCCCTAACTGTCAAAGAGTAACATGTACAGATTATATGACGCATCAACACTATAGGATCAGTGGCACTGCATGTCTCAGTGTTTGTTTGCCTATACGTAGAACACACTACGTGTAGGGGATTCCACAAGTAGTACTACTCATACGATCTCTTAGTTCGCATTGAATCAATAAATGTGTGACAACTACGGTCGTGCATATGCATACATAATAACAAAAAGAAAGTATTAAATTATTGCACATCATAGAAAAACGAGCATGCTTTTCATCCAAACAGCTGCATAAACTCACTTGAATTCTCTTACAAGTATTCCTATATCAATATTGAAGCCTCATAACTGTGTGTAGGACTTTACCAATGTAATCATAGTTGTACACATTAAGCTCAGTCCTTAACAATACAATAAGACTATCACATGTGTTGTTGATCTCTATGTATTAGCTTAGGTGAGTCGATCGTTTAACATTGTTTTAGAATATATATTGTTGAATGATATCATATTATTTGGATAACTATTTGGGTGGCTCACAGTAATATTCTTTAATATATATGTGGCTATTGGATCATTGTAATATAAATATTTAACATTTACCTGTCTACATTAGTGCGTGTAGTAAGAAAACCCAATGGGACAGATTTTAGTTAAGGGAAAAAGAGTATAGCGTGTATAATGTACCCCTCAATTTAGATAACATTTTAATCTATGAAGCTCGATCTTTTATGGAAACTGCTCAAAAGCCTGATATTGGTATGATTGCATGATTGGTGTTGGCCTCTCAACACAAGATTTACCTCACAAACTCACTAAGTCTCACCTGGTTGATGAAGCAGAATCTCTAACTAAGTTGATAATAATATAATAAGTTAATAAACACAAGAATTATTTTCAAGATACTTGTATATATTACTTTTCAACTCAGTGTTTACAAGCGTAGTTTGATGAGTTACAATAAGAAACTATATATACTACTATCTACAGTCGGTTATACTTGGATGACCAGCTGTAATTTATAACTAGACAAATACTACATTGCTAAAAGTAAAGCATCTAAGATAAAATACTATCCTAGATTATGTAGTCATGACACGTCCATGACTTATCTTTTGTCACCAACTAAAGATGGTAACTATACTAATTGATAAAGGTAAACAGTGGAATAAACTATGATCAACTACATAGGCGTGGGAAAGTACCATACAGTATATCAGAGTTAGCAAACGATTATCAGTCAACCCATACTTTTATCCTCTGGTTCATAGTTGGTTCTTCCAAAGGTAAATGACATCAGAAGAATAAGTTCCTCCGAGGCCATTTATACTTCGGAAGAATCAACTTCTTCCGAGTCTTATGCAAGTCTTCGTGACTTCATTTTTTAAAAGACTTTGCCTTGATTCTTGTAAGTGTGAATACTTCGGAATAAGAACTACTTAGTATGCGAAAGACTTACTTCTACCTTCGGAAGTTCTTCATATACTTCTGAAGGAAAACTACGTAGTTTTGGAAGACTTAGTTTTCCTTCGGAAGCTCTTCATACTTTAAGCTTTGGAAGATTTTCAACTTGTCTTCAGAAGAGTTTCTTTAGCTTCAGAAGACTTCTTCAATTGTACTTCAAAAATTCTTCTAAATGTTGTTTTGGTTGCACCAGCCTCATATGATCCAACAAACTTCCCCTAGGCTGATGCTACCAAAACTTCACTTCCTTTTACTCCGTAAGGTCTTCAACACCAGGGGGAGAAAATATTTATCAATCTCCTTATTCATCCTTGATGTGGTGCTAAGGGGCTTGTCCAAGTCATTTGTCGATAGAAGATCAAGCTGTCACTCTAAATGACATTTACTCTTTGTTGTGGCCCTTTGGAGAGAGTTCCTTGTTGGAAATTATAGTTATATTCCCGTCTAACTATAGGGTCAGAAGTTAAGCCTTAAACCATCTGTAGGAATGTTTTTCCTTTTTTAGATGTGCCTTCTTCCTCATCCCTTGCTCTCTTTTTCAACTCTTCTTCAGTCTTGGCTTTCTTCGTAAGTTCAACCAGATGAAGAATGCTTAGATGATTTTTGATATGAGCAGCAACTTGAGAGTTGGAGGGATTGGATAATGGTTTCTCTACTAACTCTACATGTCAAATCTACTAGAGTGTAGCAGAGATGAAGTATTGAGCCTATTTACTTCACCATTCTCCCTTTCCACAGCAAAGTTGTGAGAAGGTTCAACAAACCTCTACTGGATAATTCTCCTTCTAGGATTAAGGGGTTATGTTGGATGCTTATCCCCTTTTATAGTATCCAGTAGTCACCAGTCTCCTTCTTAACTTCTTCTCTTCTTCCTTCAGAGCGTCTGAATTATTTGCAAGAAGTTGAAGATCTTGGTCCAGTGTTCCCCTAGGTAGATCAAGGAATGCATCTCTTACGAGGGAACTGGAAGAGCCATCAATGTACTTCAGCTTAATTGACTCTTCCTCATAAGTGATGTCATTCAAAGTTGTGCAGTTGATGAGCTTTCTCTTGATATCCTTGAATTCTTCTAAGGTCAGGGGTTTAGAAGGTTTAGAAGATGGTTAGGGGAGTGATTAGGTTCTAGGTTATGTTTTGGGTTTTAGGATAGGGAGTAGTGATAGTTGTTGGGATGCAATGGGTAAATGTGTGGGTATGGTTGATGGTGTTGGTTCAGGAGTGTAAGGCTCAGTGGTTGGTTCAGTTTTGATGAGGAAGGGATAAGGTGTGGGCATATGTTGTGGTTTGGGTGTTGGTGTTGGTTTCGGTGCTTGTTTGGGTTCCATCCTTTGAACACTTGGTACTTGAGGTACCTCCTACCTTCTTCCTAAGCGAATGTCAGCCTTGATGCCACTGACATTTCGCTGTAGGGTCTTCTCTGACATGCAACCCACTTGGCTGCCGGTGAAGCCATGAGCTTTGAGATAGGCCTTCATCCATTCTCTATCTTCCACCTTTTCAGCAGCTCAAGTTGTGTCTCTTCCTCTTCCTTCTTCTTCTCCCTTAACTAGTCTTCTTCCTTTCCATAATGATTTAATCTTGCTCTTTGAAGAAAAGAAACAAGATCGCATCAATATCATGAGGTGCCAATTCCTCCTGAGAATAGCCTCTACAGCAGAGATAGGCTATTCTCTCTAGTCTCTCCCTTTCCATAGCTTCCTCCTTCTCTTTCCTTTTCTCTTCCTTTATGACCAACCTTGCTGCTTCTCCCTTTTCCTTTTATAGCAAGGTTACTTCCTCTAACTTCACAAGCTCATCAAGAGGGAGTTGAACTATTTCTTCATTGTCAACTCCTAGGTTGATGAGCCTGTCTCTCACCTCCACTCTCTTCTTGTTGTTGATACTTTCTTGAACGACTGCTGCTGCTTACAGCCAACAATTTCCCAGTATCAAGTCTTCCTTTCTTTTTGAGCTTCTCCAACCTTTTTTCCTCTAAAAGCTCCTCAGTAGTGAGCTTCTTCTTCACCTTAGGATCAAAGGAAGATTCAACCTTTTGAGACTCATGCTTAGAGGGTTCAGGTTGGGAAGAGTGGGGTTGAACCTTTGGTGGTTGAGATATGGGACTTGTAAGGAATTCCTCACTGTTTACCTCAGAAGCTAGATCAAGAATTACCTCTTTGATGAACAGATCATCAGACAAGGAGGATTGTTCCATAATTCCTTCTGCTACTTCAATTTCTACTTCGGAAGAAACTTGAACTACACTATCTGTCCCTTCTAAATAAGTTGCTGGGCCATGAGTTTGTATATCCCCTTCGAAGTTAATGTCAGGTTCAATAAAGACCTTAGTTTGACTAACTTCCTCTTCAGAGGTAGGGGTGCACTCAACCTTTAAAGCTCTTCAGCTCCAAAGTAAGCAACAACTACATCAGGGAGAGTTATTCAAGGGAGGAGCTTATTAGAAATTTGGTTAGAAACCTGTTAAGGTCAATGAGTATTCTTGGGTCCACTTGAATGGTGATGGGAGCTGGTTGTGGAATGATGGTTGCATGTTATTGCTGTTTGGAGTAAAAATAAGATATGACATCAAGGGAAGTTTTTGTAATGGCAAGGCTATGTTCCTCATGTCTTTGTTTCTGTACATTCTCCCCCTTTTGGTAGCATTATATTGAGAAACAAATGAGCTAGAGGAAGAACTTAAAGAAGCCTATGTATGTACATTCCTAACAGATTTCTCACTCTATGTCTCAACTAGTTTAGGCTTGAGATTTTCAATCTCAAGTTGCTGAGTGGATGACCTATCTTCTAAAGTCTTAACCTTGAATTTAAGGTTTGAGAATTTAGAAAGTAGGTAGTTTATGGTGAGTTGCAGACTACCCTCATTTTCCTTTAAAGAATCATTGGGAGATGAGATAACATACCTGGTATGATCATCATCACCACCAGATGTGGTTTCTTGGCACCATGGATACCCTTGCATACTGTTGTCTCTTTTAGGGTCATCAATGGGCAAGGTTTCCGTAGATTCAGTCCCACTTATGTTACCACTGTCCTGAGAGGGCTAATGAAATACTCTTAGTAGTGGCAGCAAAAGCTACATGAGTCACCTCCACTCCAGTTGGACTCACCTTAGTTTTGGCTTTCTGATGTGAGCTTCATATTAGGGGTTCCCTGGGGCTCAGTTGATCTGGTGAGTGGTGTAGTAGATCAACATCATCGCCCTCAGGAAACATTATATCCTCATATGGTCGGGTGAGTAGCTCAAGAAAAGATACAGAGGTTATTTCTAATGACCCGGGACCATGGTCATCAACTAATGGTTCCTCTACAATAGCAGTTGAACCAGTGATGTGGATGTCCCTTATTGGCTGCTCAGGGGAGTGTTAGGACTCACCCTGAAGGCTTATGGCTTGGGTAATGGGCTCATCTTGTTGAGATTAAGGAGACTCAACAATGATATTGAGGTCTACTATGGAGGATGGTTGGACCTCTTGCTGCGTGGAAGCCCTTCGTTTCACTCTAGTGTTTTTGGTTTGAATAGAGGGGACTTGTTCAATTAGAGTAGATTGAACAAGAGTTCGTTTGGATCATCTCTTGTATGTGATTTTGATTGGGTGAGAAGAATTGGCTGTGAAGTGGTGGTATCTAGTGTGGGTTCATCAGCTGCTAGGTTTGTAGGGATGTCATAAGGAGCCATTGGCTCAAGCATACCGGGAAGGAGATTAATAACCTTCTAGTAAAGTTAGTGGATACCTTCTTCAATATTTTGAAGATACTCGGCCTTATTTGAGGTACCACTAGAACATATGCACATTCTAGTTTATCCTGATACAACTCACAGTTAATTATGTGCTGAAGAAAACTGGGATACATATAGAATGTATTTCTTATGAGATTACCTCTTAGGTTGTTCAACACAAATCTTGAGTAATTGAATCTGAGGCTTTTCACCAATCCATGGACTAGGCAACCTAGATTGTATAGGATTTGATCCCAACCCCCTGATTTGTTAGATAAGCTATGAATGATAATATGTAGCAAGAACTTCTAGTTGTAAGAAAAGTTGAACTTGTAGACTGTATACTTGCTTATATCTCCTCCATATCCTATTTGGGTGCATATATCCTCCAAATCAGACTTGGGGAACTCAGTAGGGGCTCCTTCATTGTGGAGTAATAGATGCTCCCTTATTGAAGGAATTTGAGAGTGAATGTATTGGATAGTAGGGGTCTTTTACAGTGGTAAAGATTTCAAAGAAAAAGAGTCGGAAGTATTTAAATGGTGGGTAAAAAGCCAAACGGTTAAGGTGAAAGGACAGTTTAGGTTCCGATTAGACAGAGGCGGTAAGATAAATCATTTAAAATGTTTTAACAATCATGAACAAAATCTTAATTTTTACAGGGTGGGGCCCAAAGATTTCCGTTACATAGTAAAGTTGTTCTTCCGAGAGTAAAGTTGCTTCCGAGATAAAAATACTTTTATTTTCTTAGTATTGTCTTTCGAAGTCAACTTTTACTTCCAAAGCAAATCATGTCTGAAAGAAAAATTTTACTTCAGAGAGTAAAGTATTCTTCCGTAAGAAGAAGTTAATAACCTTTAGAAGTAAGTTTGATCTATGATCGAATAGTCTTCCAAACCTAAAAATTCTTCGAAAGAGAATACTTGTGCAAAGGAATTTGCCTTCGGAAGATAGATAAATATCTCTTCTGAGGGTAAATTTCTCTTCAGAAGAATTCATACATAAAAAATTTGGAGAAAAACCTTTTGAAATAGAGCTTAGATTGTAAATAGACAACTTAGAAAAGATATATTTTCAAAAGAGATTTACTAGTTAATGTTAATTATACCGCTAGCCGTAATTAAATATCAAATCTTTATTTATCAAAGGATTTGGTGAACAAATCAACATACTGTTCTTTTGAATCAACTTTAACTAATTTGATTAAGTTTTTCTCATTTATATCTCAAATGAAATGGTACCTGATGTCAATTTGCTTTTTCTTGGAGTGATTGACTTGATTTCTATGATAGAAGTAGCACTCTTGTTTTCTATGCGGATAGGAGTCTCCATAAAGTTGAAACCATAGTCTAACATCTGATTTGTACCAATAGCAGTTGAGCACTAGCAGCTTGCAGCAACAATGTATTCAGCTTCAGCAGTTGATGTAGAGACACATGATTGCTTCTTGCATTGCAAAGAGATGATCCTTCCATCAAGAAATTGACATCCTCCTGATATAGATTTCTTGTTAATGTTGCAGCCTCAATGATCACTATCAGTGTAACCGTAAAGGCTAAAATCCTTATTCTTAGGATACTAAAGACCCATCTTGCATAGATGCAGGTTGCAAACATGATATTAGGTCTACTTTGCAGGATCGGTTTTGGGTCACTTAACAAGTGGTTTTCTCTCAAACTCACCTAGAACAACACTCAAAACGAGTCTAATAAGAGTTGATCACAATATAACAAGTAACAAATGATAATAAACACAGGAAGTAAATTTACAAGGTACTTTTATATATTGATTCTCAACTCAAAGGATTACAAGACTCTTGCAAACACAATCTCTATCTAATAAGTTAAAATAAGAACTACATATATAATTCTACCTACAACCGGATATACTTTGATACCAGCTAGAAACCTATAACCAAAAGCCTATACTACAAGACTGTAGGTTAAGGTATCTCGGATATTTTATCTGAGATTTGGTAGTCAGGACATGTCCCTGACTTACCTTTTGTCACCAACTAAGGTTAGTAACATGTACTATCATAAAAAGGTAAACAGTGGAATAAAGTATGGTCAACTACATGGCTCTTTAGGAAGAAGCCATGTTGTATCAGAAGTCTGCAGCGGAATGTCAGAGACCCTACTTATGTCCACTGGTTTATAGGAGTGTCTTCCGAAGGTTAAATTGCTTCGGAAGAATAACTTCTTCCGAATCCACTTATACTTCGGAAGACTGCTTCTTCCGAGGCTTGGGGGCTTATTCTTTGTCTTCGGATGTAGAGTTTGTCTTCGGAAGTTGATCTTTCACTTGTCTTCGGAAGAACTCTTCAAACTTTGGAAGTTCTTATACTTAGCTTCGGAAGCCTTTGAATGTAGCCCCAAAATTGACTAAGTGAAATGGTTTTGGTTGCACCAGCCTTTATCATGATCCAACAAACTCCCCCTAGGCTGATGCTACCAAAACTTCACTTCCTTTTGCTTCTCAAAACTTTCAGCACCAAGGAGAGTAGATACCTATCTTTTTGCTTGTTCTTCCCTGATGTGATGCTGAGAAGTTTGTACAAATCCTTGACAGATAGAACATCCAGTCTGTTACCTTGGAATATATGTACCCTTTGCTGTGGCCCTCTGAAAAGAGTTAGTTGATGGGAACTATAGTCATATTCCCATCCAACTATAGGTTCCAATTCCGGACCCTCCACCATCTATAGAAAGGCTGTGCCCTTGGTGGGTCTTTCTTTTACTTCATGTCTTCTCACCTTCAACTCTTCTTCAATCATGGCCTTTGAAGTTAGCTCAGCCAAGTGAAGACTACTGATATGATTCCTGATGAGACCAACAGTCTCGGAGTTGGAGGGATTAGAGAATGGCTTCTCTGCAAGCTCAGCAATGTCAAATCTGCTGAGGTGCAATAGAGAAGTGGCATTGAATTGGTTGATTTCACCATTCTCCCTTTCCATAACAAAGTTGTGAGAAGTTTCATCAAACCTCCACTGGATTATACTTTTCCTAGGTACAGGAGACTGACTAGGAATCCTGTCCTCCTTCCTTATATCCAGCAGAGTCACCAGTTTTCTTCTAAGTCTCTTCTCTTCAACATTCAGAGAATCAGAGTTGAGACTTAGAAGTCTTGCAGCCTGGCCCAAAGTTCCTCTAGGCAAATCAAGAAATTGATCTTGTATGAGGGAACTTGAAGAGTCATCAACGTAGGTGATATTGATGAGATTTTCCTCATAGGGGATGTTGCTTAAAGTTGTGCAGTTATTGAGCTTTGTCTTGATCTCCTTAATCTCTTCAAGAGAGATATGTTGAGAAGGCTGAGGGGATGGTTTGGGTATCCGTTGGGTAGGTTTGGGTTCAGTGGTTCTGGGTTGTGTTTTGGGTTGAAGGATGGGAAGTTTAGGTGGTTGAGGTGATGAAGTAGGTATGGGTAGAGTTGTAGGTTCAGGGGTGAAGGGTTCATCTAAGGGCTCGGTTTTGATGGGGAAGGAGAATGGGATTGGTTCTTCTGGTGTTGGTTGTGGTTGAGTGGTTGGGGTGAAGATCATTCCCTGTCCCCGTCTGTACATCTCTTTCTTCTTTCCCATACGGATGTCAGCTTTGATTTCACTGACAATCCGCTGGAGTGTCTTTTCAGACATAGGACCCACCTGCCTACCAGAGAAGCCATAAGCCCGGAGATAGTCTTTCATCCAGGCTTTGTCACTAAGCTTCTTGGTTGCAGAGATCCTTGCTTCTTCTTCCTTCTTCTTCTTCTCTTTGCTCTTTTCCCTTGCAACCTTCTTCCTTTCTTTCTCCATTTGATCCTGCTCTTTGTTATGGAGCCAGAGGATCGTATCATTATCATGTGGAGAAAGTTCTTGAAGGTTGAAGCCTCTGGAAAGTAGGAATTTTATCCTAGCTTCCCTCAGCTGCAGGGCAGCTTTCCTCTGTTCCTCCTCTTCCATCTCTAAGGCCAACCTGGCTTCTTCTTCTTGTTTTAGCCTTATTGTCCTCTCCAATGTCACCAACTCCTCTAGTGGTAGCAGGAGTACTTCTTCATTTGCAGCTTCTAAGTTGATGAGATGATCAATGAGTTCCTCTCTCTTCTTGTTGTTGATTTCCTCCTGATTGGCTGTAGCTGCCTTTGAACTAGCAGCTAGCAGCTTCTCAGTAGGGAATCTACCTTTCTTCTTTAGCTTTTCAATCTTTTCCTCTTCCTGAAGCTCTTTCGCGGTCATCTTCGGTTCTTGGATAGATGGTTCAGATTGAGAGAGAGGCAAAGATGGTGTTTGGGATGGAAAAGGTTTGAGAGAGTCCTCACTATCAAGGATTGCATCTGTGATGATTAGGTACTCGAACATCTGGAACAGTCCTTCCGCAGCTTCTATCTCAGCTTCGGAGGATTCAGCTTTTCTTCTGAGGCTTTAGCTGGTTCTTCCGAAGCTTTCCTTATGGCTTCAGAAGTTGAAGGAGATACAACTTCTGTCCCAATTATTTTAGTTGCTGGGCCATCAGTCCCCATTTTCCCTTCGAAGTGAATCTTAGGTTCCATGTGGACCTTAGGTTGACCAACTTCTTCCACAGTAGTAGAAGGTGCTGTGATCCTTTGAAGCTCTTCAGCTCCAAAGTAGATTAGTGTAGGATTAAGGCTTGGCTGATTAATGGAGGATCTCCATTCAAACTTGATGAAAAGTCTGTAGAGATCCTTAATCATATGTGAGTCAATCTGAAGGATAGATTCGGATGACTTGGGCATAGTGATGATGTAGGAAGTTGAAGCTTGGACCGGTGGATCCTCATGTGTTTGTCTCTGAACATTCTCCCCCTTTTTGGTAGCATCATCTTAAGAGCTAGATGAGCTAGAGGAAGAAGTCAATGAGACTTGAATTAGTACATACCTAACAGATCTCTCGGTTTGTTTCTCAGCTAGTTTGGCCCTGAGATTGTCAATCTCAAGTTGATGTGTGGCTGACCTGTTCTCTAAGATCCTAACCTGAGATTCAAGGTTTAAGACCTTGGAGATCAAGTACTGAATGGTGAGTTACATACTTCCCTCATCTTCATGTGATGAATCATAGGGAGATGAGATAACATACCTAGTATGTCCAGTCTTACCACCAGATGTGGCTTCTTGGCACCCTCGATATCTCTGCTCAAAGTCATCTCTTTTAGAGACATCAATTGGCAAAGTTGCCATAGACTCAGTCTGATTAATGTTACCACTGTCCTGAGAGCTCAATAAGAGACTCTTAGTAGGGGCAGTTGAGCCTACATGAGTCCCCTCCATATCAGTGGGACTCACCTCAATTAAGGTTTGCTGATGGGGGCTAGAGATAAGGGATGTCTCCAGGCTGTGTTGATCTTGGAGAGGGTGTGCTAGATCAACTTCATTGCTATAGAGAGATGTTATCTCTTCATCAGTTTTAAGGAGGAGATCAGTAAAGGATAGGGAGGCTAAACCTACTGATTCGGGACCTTGATCAATGTCTACAGGAATTGAGCCTCTGGTAGGGCTGTCCCTAATTGGCTGCACAGGAGAGTGTAAATACTCACCATGTGGGCTAAAGGCTTGGGTTCAGGCTCTTGGGTTTGAGACTGAAGAAGCTCAAAACCCAAATTGAGGTCAAAAGTGAAGGATGGTGTGACCTCGGACTGAGTGGGAGCCCATTGTTCCACTCTAGTCCTTTTGGATTGAACAGGAGGAGCTTGTTCAATCAGAGTAGATTGAATAAGGGTTTGTTTGGGGGCGTCTTTGATATGTGATTATGATGGGTGGAGAAGGTAATGTGAGATTTGTGGTGAAGGTTGCTGGTGTGGGTTCATCACCTGTGGGATTAACAGGGATGTCACCAGGAGCTATGCGCTCAATCATACCTGGAAGCAGATCAGTGTGTCTTCCAGTGAAGTTAGTGGACACCTTCTTCATAGTCTTGAAGATGGTTGGCCTCATGTGAGGGACAGTCAGAGCAGCTGCACAGACAAGCTGACTCTGGTCTAACTCACAGTTGATGATGTGCTGAAGGAATCTAGGATACATGAAGAATGTTTCCCTTTGAAGATTCCCTTTGAGGTTAGTCAACACAAACCTTGAGTAGTTGAAGCGCAGGCCTCTCACCAATCCATGAACTAAGCATCCTAGTTCATAGGGAATTTGATCCCATCCCCCTGACTTATTGGACAGACAGTGGAGAACAATGTGCAAGAGAAACTTCCAGTTGTAGGAGAAGTTAAACTTGTACACAATTGACCTGCTTACATCTCCTCCATATCCCATTAGAGTGTAAGTGCTGTCTAGGTCGTCCTTGGGAAATTCAGTAGGAGCTCCTTCATCCTGGAGCTATAGATGCTCCCTGATGAGTTGTTCAGTAAGGATCAGCTCGTGTCCACAAATGCTGGTCCTTAGTATACGAACCCCATTTAGGGTTTCTGCTCGACCATTTCCCCAAAATTAGGCCATTTGGTTTGAGTAAACAGTGGGGTTAACGGTAAGGGCTGTGAAGTAGGTTGATTCAGAGAGAAAGGTGATGATTTCAGAGAAGTCAGCATCTCTTGAAGAATCAAGTAATGCGACTTGGTTGTGCTGAGGGTTTAGTGCCATTGTGAAAGGTGAACGAAGATCAGTTTGAACTTGGGTGAATTGGAAGTGAAGAAACTTTTAGGGTAGTAAATTGGTAAAAATTGAACAAGTTGGATTATTTAAACAGTGAGGGATGACTGAGGGGAGTAACTATGGGTGGTTATGGTGGTTTTCGGCGGTTATGATGGTTTGCGGTTATGAAATGACGATGGCGGCAAGGGACAAGTTTAAATAATCTGACAATCATTAGCAAAATCTTTACTTTTTACAGAGTGGGGCCCAAAAAGATATCCGTTACACAGTAAAAACACTCTTTCCAAGTGTAAAACATTTCCGAAGGTAATTTTTCTTCCGAAGGCGACTCTTTCTTCCGAAGCAAAGCATTGCTTCCGAAGGTAAGAGCTATTTTCTCGAATGAAGAGTTTTATAAGCTTTCGAAGTAGGTCTGATGTGAAATGAATCACTTCTTCCAAGACTAAAAACTCTTCCGAGAAGCAAATTTCCATGAGGAATTTGGCTTCGGAAGATATTAAGGAATATCTTCCGAGAGTTAATTCTCTTCGGAAGAAATTTACACTGGGAATATTTCAAAGAGATCTTTTGTAACAGGGCTTAGATTATATTGACACAAGACATTACACATTAAAAAGCTTTCAAAAGAGGTAGTTTAATCAATGTTTATCATCCCAATAGCTGATATGAGATATTTAAACCTCTGTTCATCAAAAGCTTTGGTGAACAAATCAGCATATTGTTCATTTGAGTCAACTTTGATTAGCTTGATCTGATTTTTCTCATAAATATCTCTAATGAAATGATACCTGATATCAATGTGCTTTGTCTTGGAGTGCTTCACTGGATTTTCGGTGATGGAGATAGCACTATTGTTGTCAATATGGATAGGAGTGCTCATGAAGTTGAATCCATAGTTTAACATCTGGTTCTGAATCCACAGCAGCTGAGCACAGCAGCTAGCAGCAGCAATATATTCAGCTTCAGCAGTTGATGTAGATACACAGGATTGTTTCTTGCATTGCCATGAGATGATCCTTCCACCAAGAAATTGACATTCTCCTGATGTTGATTTCTTGTCAATGTTGCAGCCACCATAGTCACTGTCAGAGTATCCATAGAGATTGAAATCACTATTTCTTGGATACAAGAGACCTAGTTTAGGTGCCCCTTTGAGGTATCTGAGGATTCTCTTTGCAGTAGCTAGGTGAGACACCTTTGGAGCAGCCTGATATCTTTCACAAATGCAAGTAGCAAACATGATATCAGGTCTACTAGTAGTAAGGTACATCAGAGAACCAATAATTACTCTATACTGATGTTGATCAATATCCTCCCCCTTAATGTCAGGGCAAAGATTATGGTTTCTGGGTATGGGTGTCTTGGCTGGCTTACAGTCCTTCATCTCAAATCTTTCTAAGATGTCATTGACATATTTGGATTGATTGATGAAGAATCCTTCCTTCAATTGCTTCACCTGAATTCCAAGGAAGAAGTCCATTCTTCCCATGGAACTCATTTCAAACTTCTTTTTGACGATGTTTTCAAAGTCTTTGCATATTTGGTCATTTGAAGAACCAAATATGATGCCATCGACATAGACTTGAACAAGCAAAATGTCCTTTCCAGACTTTCTAATGAAGAGAGTCTTGTCAATGGTACCTCTGGTGTAGCCACTTTTAAGAAGAAATTGAGATAGAGTCTCATACCACAGCCTAGGTGCTTGGTGCAGCCCATATAGAGCTTTGTCCAGTTTGCACACATAGTTGGGATGCTGTGGATCTTCAAATCCTGGAGGCTGGCATACATAGATTTCCCTATCTATATCCCCATATAGAAAGGCACACTTGACATCAAGTTGGTAGACAGTAAAGTTCTTGGATGCCGCATAAGCAAGGAAGATCCTAACTGCCTCAAGTCTTGGAATAGATGCAAAGACATCAGTAAAATCAATTCCTTCCTCTTGGGTATATCCTTGAACTACTAATCTTGCTTTGTTCTTGATAATCAAACCTCTATCATCTTTCTTGTTTCTGAAAACCCATTTAGTGCCTACGGGTACTTGACCAGATGGTAGTGGGCATAAATTCCAGACCTTTTGTCTTCTGAATTGAAGCAGCTCCTCTTGCATTGATTCAACCCAACTACTATCTTTCAAGGCATCTTCTACCTTCTTGGGTTCCATCTGGGATAGAAAACATGAGTACAAACAGACATTCCCATGATGTGTTTGTCCTCTTGTTCTCACACCTTCAGTGACATCCCCTATGATGTTCTCAGTTGGATGAGTGTTGTGAATCCTAAGATGAGGAATCACTTCTAGTTGCAGAGATAGGTCCAGGTTGGACATATTCTGATCAGGAACTGGAACACTCTATCCAGCTGATGTTTCAAAGTCATTTAATGAGGACTGATTGAATGACTGAGAAACATCATCAATGGTTGGCTGTGAAGTAGTATTAACAGTTGCCCGTTCCTTCAAAATACTACTTCCTTCAACCTGGTGTTGTAATGGATCACCTGATGAGTTTTGAGGTTCATCAAGTGGTTCACTTGTTGAAGCTTCACTATTCCTTGAGATAGTTACACTATGAGATCTGTGAATGGTTGAAGCTTGTAGTCTTTCAGCTCTTGGAGAATTTGGAAGAGGTCTGGGTAGCTCAAATAGTTGATTAGCATGAGCATCAGCATCACTTTGAGCACCTGTTCCAGCTGAAACATTCTCACAAGATGGTTTAGAATAGTTTGGGAACAATTGTAAGTCAAAGATATAATCAGGTCCATTCCCCCTAACACAAGGAGTGTGCTCATTAACAACTATATTGGATGACTCCTCAAATTGTTGATTCTTAATGTTGTATACTCTATAAGCTTTGGAGCAAGAAGAGTATCCAACAAAGATAGCATCATCTGACTTCTCAGCAAACTTTGCTAAGTTGTCTTTTGTGTTAAGTATGGTACACCTGCTGCCAAAGGACCTTAGTAAACCAATGAACGGTGGTCTCTTGTTCCATAACTCATAAGGGGATTTTCCATGGGGCTTAACTACGAGAACTCTGTTCTGCACATAGCATGCAGTGCTGACTGCGTCTGCCCAGAATGTTAGAGGAAGTTTTGAATCAGCTAACATAGTTCTTGCAGCCTCAATAAGTGTCATGTTCCTCCTCTCAGCAACACCGTTTTGTTGAGGAGTTCTGGGAGCACTATATTGTCTAGCAATCCCTTTTGAGTCACAGAATGAGTCAAGAACAAAGTTCTTAAACATAATCCCTTGATCACTTCTAATATTTTAACCTTATGATCAATTTGATTTTCTATTTTTAAGAATAAAAGATTTCAAAGTTTCAGCAGTTTTATCTTTAGTTCTTAAAAAGAATACCCATGTGAATCTTGTAAAATCATCAACTATCACAAGGCAGTATGATTTCCTTCCAATGCTCATTTACTTGTGGGACCAAAAAGATCCATGTACAATAATTGTAATGGAGTAGTAATAGAATTAACACATTTGGATTTGTGAGACGTCATGTGTTGCTTTCCTTTCAGGCAAGCAACACAGTTATCTTTGCAGAAAAACTCCTTTTTAGGCAAATCATGTACCAAGTTGTTTTTAGCCAATTTATTCATTGTCTTAAAATTTACATGACACATACGTTTATGCCATAGTGTTGATTCATCACTATCAGCTTTGAAATGAAAACATGATACTTCACCCATAGGAGAAGCATTGTTCATATCTAGCTTGTACATGTCCCCTTTCCTGGAGATCTAAGAAGCACCAATTCCGGTGGAATTGTCATCTCTGGTTTGAGGATAATGCACTCATGTTCTGTGAAAAGCATTTGATGCTTTTGGTCATAGAATTGAGAAACACTTAACAATTATGTTCAAGCTGTTTGACAAAGTGAACTTTGTCAATGTTTAATTTACCATTGGATATACTCCCCCTGCCAGAAATATATCCTCCGGCCTCACCTCCAAATTGGACATGTCCTCCATCATAGTTCTGGAATTGTTGAAGGAGAGATATGTTCCCTGTCATGTGCCTGGAGCATCCACTATCTACAATCCAGACATTGTTGTTCTTGTTAAATGGATGTCCCTGCACATAAGATGAGATTGTTAGTTTTGTTTGGTAGCCCAAGCCTGGCTGGTGTTGGGCTCTTCCAAAGATGATGACATAATTGAAACAAAAGATATGCATTGGTGTTTAGTAGAGGTCTTTGAAGAAGATGTTTGGGCTGCAACATCTTCCTTCATCTTCCAATCCATCCCTTGGTTGATCTTTGAGGATGTGCTTGTAGAAGCTTTTGCAGCATGGACTTCTTCCTAAGCTTCTCTCTTTTCGGAAGAAGCCTTCACCACCCTTTATTCTGAAGTAGTCTTCTTCTGGGTTGGTTTTAGGGAGGCTTTCTTGTTCTTTCGAACCTTTGAAGCTTTGGCTTCCGAAGTCATTTTCCTTTCAGAAGAAGCATTTTCTTCTAAAAACAACTTGGCTTCTGAGACCAACTTTCCCTTTTTCATCATTTGAACCATTTGAAATGGTCCAAATGTGAAACCTTCCCTGACTCCTTCTTTTCTAACATTATTTGTATAATGTGTGCTTGCTAGATTGTAGTAACAATCTTTCGCCATGTGGTTGTACAGACCACACATTATGCATACGATCTTAGTCTTTGGGAATTTAAGGGTTGCTGTTTCTTGGGCTTCTTTTCTTCATCAGCAACTTTATCTTTCAACTTCTAATCCTTTGATAATACAGGAGTGCTGGTATTACACTCCTTTCCTGAATCAGAGGTACCTAACACTTGAAATCCAGCTGAGATAAAGACACCATTTTTCTTTTGGTCGATCTTTAGCTTAGATTCAGCAACCTTCTTGGCAGTCTTTCTAGCAACTTTAGCTCTACTTTTTCTTGCGTTGGTGGTTAGGATTTGATCTTCACAGGAGGTGATTGGTGCATTTACCTATTTCTTCCCTGTGGTGGCCACTATTGTTGCATCATCCTTCAACCTTAGTGAAGAAGGGTCAGTAGTTGGAACCTCTTGCTCCTCAGTACCACATCTAGGTTGTCTAATAGACTCATAAGAGTATGGTGGAGCTATTTCATTGGTTACCAACCCTCCTTTGTTTTGATAAAACATTTTGGAATCGGAGGAGGATGCAAGAATAGCTTGGAAGTTTTGCTTAGCAATTGCTTGCTTCCTAGCCTGAGCCTCAGCCGTGACAAGCTGGGCTTGAGCTTCAGGTAGCTTGGATATCAGATCTTCGATTTGAGTCTTATAGTTAGTTTGTTCATGTTTTAAAAGAGACACAATTTTCTCTAACTCCTCAATTTTCTTTTGATAGTCAGATTCAGCCCTTTTAAAGTCAGATTTTAAGATATTTAAAGACTCAACATCAGATCTGATTTCCATATTGTAATCCTTGTAAAGTTTAACTTTAGCAATACAGGCTGGAGTACAAAGATGTTCATATACCAGAGCATCATCTGTTCCGGCCATGAGTGCTTAGGCAGGAGTCATATCCTATACCATGAAGCTCCAGTCAACATCTTGAGCTATTGCAGCTGTTTCAGTTGTCTTCTCTTTAGACTTCGAGGTTGAGGGATGTGTGGAGGCCTATGGGGTTCCCGGGTTGTTCTTAGGAGCCTTGCATTCCCTAGTAAAGTGACCCAGTTGGTTGTAGTTGTAGCACTTTGCTTTGGTCTTGTCAAACCCAAACTTGGTGTTGGCAGGGTTTTGAGGGAATTGCCTTCCAGTTCTCTTAAAGAACTTCTTTTCTCTATAAGTTAAAAGAGCCATCTGTTGGACAATGTCCACATACTCTACATCATCTGGACTGAAGCACTCAAGATCATCAAAGCAATATTGAAAATCACCAGAGTGCCCACTTCCAGAGATAAAGGCACAACTATCCTGAAAGGAGTTATGTTAAGCCTGTTGAGACCTTGGAGTCTTAGGTAGAGTAATGTAGGGTCCATTTTGTGAGTTGTCGGGGTAGTATAGCAACTGATGTTGTGGTTCTATGCTTTCCCTTTCAACAACATGAAGGGCTGAACTCAGTTGGTTATTGGAGTTACCAGAGGAGTTTTGCATGTTCATCTCCATCTGGAATGCCCTAAGATACCATACAACTCTGTGAGAGTAAGAGTCTTAAGGTCTGAAGTTCTCTTGATCACAACACAATAGTTTGTCCATAGTTTAGGAAGGGAAAACATGAACTTCCTTACTATGTCCCTGTTCTCAAGAGTTACTTCGATATCAACCAGAGTATCCACTATCTCAACATACCTAAAGTATTGTTGAGTCAAGGTCTCACCAGCCTTGAAAGTGAAGTTTTCAAACTACTGCTTTAAGAGATCCTTCTTGTTCTCTTTAGTTTCCTTGGATCCTTCATACATGAGCTTCAGTGCTTCCCAGATCTTTAGTTGTCTTGCACTTCTTGAAGCCTCTATAGATGGAGTTTGGAAGAGTAGTTTGAAGAGAAGTCATAGCCCTTTGATCAAGCTCTATTCTTTTCCTATCTTCTTCTGAGTAATCATCCACATCTTTTGGAATGATACAATTACCAGTAGCAGAAGTAGTGCTTGGTATGAATGGACCATTAACAACAGAGTCCCACATCCTTGAATCTTGACACTTGATGAAGCCTTCCATTCTTGTGCACCATGTGTCAAAGTCTTCAGGGGTGATTAGTGGGGACTTGGTCATGGTACCAGTTTCCATATCAGCTTTAGTGAGACCGGCCATTTGAGTGAGTGGGTTGTAGGGAGGAGTGAAAAACAAGTTGATTTGGATGGTTAGATCACGCAATCAAGAGCCTAAAAAGCTCTGATACCAATTGCAGGATCAGTTTTGGGTCACTTAACAAGTGGTTTTCTCTCAAAGTCACCTAGAACAACACTCAGAACGAGTCTAACAAGAGTTGATCACAATATAACAAGTAATAAATGATAATAAACGCATGAAGTAAATTTTCAAGGTACTTTTATATATTGATTCTCAACTCAAAGGATTACAAGACTCTTGCAAACACAATCTCTATCTAATGAGTTACAATGAGAACTACATATATAATACTATCTATAGCCGAATATACTTTGATACCAACTGCAAACCTATAACCAAAAGCCCATAATACAAGACTATAGGTTAAGGTATCTCAGATATTTTATCTGAGATTTGGTAGTCAGGACATGTCCCTGACTTACCTTTTGTCACCAACTAAGGTTAGTAACATGTACTATCATAAAAAGGTAAACAGTGGAATAAAGTATGGTCAACTACATGGCTCTTTAGGAAGAAGCCATGTTGTATCAGAAGTCTGCAGCGGAATGTCAGAGACCATACTTATGTCCACTGGTTTATAGCAGTGTCTTCCGAAGGTTAAATTGCTTCGGAAGAATAACTTCTTCCGAAGCCACTTATACTTTGGAAGACTGCTTCTTCCGAGGCTTGGGGACTTCTTTTTTGTCTTTGGAAGTAGAGTTTGTCTTCGGAAGTTGATCTTTCACTTGTCTTCGGAAGAACTCTTCAAACTTTGGAAGTTCTCATACTTAGCTTCGGAAGCCTTTGAATGTAGCACCAAAATTGACTAAGTGAAATGGTTTTGGTTGCACCAGCCTTTATCATGATCCAACATACTTATAGTGAGGTACATCAGAGACCCAGTAATTACCCTGTAATGATACTGATCAGTATCCTCCCCCTCGAAATCAGGACAAAGATTATGATTTCTTCATACAGGTGTCTTGGTTGGTTTACAATCTTTCATCTCAAATATTTCTAAGATGTCCTTGACATACTTAGATTGATTGATGAAGGACCCTTTTTCCATCTGCTTCACTTGAATTCCCAGGAAAAAGTCCATCTTTCTTATGGGACTTATCTCAAACTTTTTCCTCATGATGCTTTCAAAGTCTTTACACATTTGGTCATTTGAGGAACCAAATATAATGTCATCAACATAGACTTGTACAAGCAACATTTCCTTGGTAGACTTCTTTATGAACAATGTCTTGTCTATGGTGCCTCTGGTGTAGCCATTCTTTAGAAAAACTGAGACAGTGTCTCATACCACAGCCTAGGTGCCTGGTGTAGCCCATAAAGAGCTTTGTCTAGTTTGCACATATAGTTGGGGTGCTATGGATCTTCAATCCAAGTGGCTTGCATAAATAGAATTCCCTATCAATATCCCCATACAAAAATGCACATTTGACATCAAGTTCGTGGAATATCAAGTTCTTGGATGCTGCAAAATCAAGGAAGATTTGCACAGCCTCAAGTCTTACAACAGGTGTATAGACATGAATGTAATTTGTGCCGTCCTCTTGCTTGTATCCTTGAAATACAAGTCTATCTCTTAATGATCAAACCTCTATCGTCTCTTTTATTTCTGAACACCAACTTTGTGCCAATGGGGACTTGCCCAGGTGGCAATGGACATAAATTCCATACCTTTTTCCTCTTGAATTGAAGCAATTCCTCTTACATTGATTCAACCCAATTGTTATCCTTGAGGGCTTCTTCCACTTTCTTTGGTTCCATTTAAGAGAGAAAGCATGAGTACAATCACATGTTCCCAGTCTGACTTCTTGTTTTCACACCCTCTGATACATCCCCAATGATGTTCTCAACTGGATGGGTGTTGTGTATCCTGAGTCTAGGAATCACATCTAGTTGCATAGATAGATCCAAGTTAGAAAAGTTTTGCTTAGGATTTTAAACACCATTCCCAACTGATGTCCCACACTCATTCAATGAGGACTGATTGAATGAATGTATGATGACATCAATGGTATTTTGCTGTGAAGTAGCATCAACAGTTGCCTATTCCTCTAGATCACTATCTTTATCAGCTAGGTGTTGAGTGTTAGAGTTGTCAACTGATGAGTTTTGAGGCTCAGTTGACTGACAACTTGTTATAGCACAAATATTTCCTGAGATATTCAAGCTTTTAGGACTTCCATTAGTAGGAGCTTGATCTTCATGTCTTCTTGGAGAAATTGGAATAGGTATGGGTAACTCAATAGTTGATCATCGTAAGAGTCATTTTGAGTTCCTGTTCCAGCTGAAACATTCTACCAAGATGATTCAGAATAGTTTGCAAACAATTCTAAATCAAAGATATGGTCAGGACCATTTCCCTTAACACAAGGTGTGTGCTCATTTACAACAATGTTGTATGACTCCTTATATCTTATAAGAGGTTTTTCTATGGGGCTTAACAATGAGAACCCTGTTCTGCACATAACATGCAATGTAGACTACCTCTGCCCAGAAAGTTTGAGACAACTTAGAATCAGCTAACATAGTTCTTACAGCCTCAATAAGCGTCCTGTGCCGCCTCTCAGCATCACCATTTTGTTGAGGAGTTCTAGGAGCACTATATTGTATGGTAATTCCTTTTGAGTTACAGAATGAGTCGAGAACATGATTCTTAAACTCAGTCCCTTGATACTTCTAAATGTTTTTACCTTGTGATCAATTTGATTTTCAATTTTAAGAATAAATGATTTTAACGTTTCAGCTGCTTCATCTTTAGTTCTTAAAAAGACTACCCATTAAAAAGCAATATGATTTCCTTCCATTGCTCATTATACTAGTGGGACCAAATAGATCCATGGGCAATATGTGTAATAGAGTGGTGATGGAGTTAACCTCTTTGGATTTGTGGGATACCTTGTGCTGCTTCCCTTTCAGACAAGCAAGACAGTTGTCTTTACAAAAAAGCTCCTTTTTAGGCACACCATGTACCAAGTTATTTTTAACCAGTTTATTCATGGTCTTAAAATTAACATGACACATTCTTTTATGCCGAAGAGTTGACTCATCACCATTAGCTTTGGAAAGAAAGTAGGATACTTCACCTAATAGGGAAGCATTGTTCATATCCAACTTGTACATATCCCCTCACCTGGGAGATCTAAGAAGCACCAATTCCTAAGGAATTGTCATCTCGAGTTTAAGGATGATGCACTCATGTTCTATGAAAAGCATATGATGCTTTTTAATCACAGAACTGAGAAACACTTAAGAGATTGTGTTCAAGCTGTTTGAAAAAGTTTAGTTTGTCAACTTTTAACTTACCATTGGATACACTTCCTCTACCAGAAATATATCCTCCGACTTCACCTCCAAACTGAACAAGACATTCATTAAAGTGTTCAAACTGTTGTAGGAGAGATCTGTTCCCTATCAAGTTCCTAGAGCATCAACTATCAACGATCCATACATTTTCATTCTTATCATGTGGATGTCCCTACACATATGGTGAAATGATTAGTTACTATTGAAAATGCAAGCGTTGTTGGTCTTGGGCTCTTCCAAAGTAGATAACATAATTGAACCAAAATGTATGTATGGGGGTTCAAATATGGTTTATGAAGAAGAGGTTTGGGCTGCAGCATCTTGTGTGATGTTCCATTCCATCCTATGGTTAATCAGTGTAGATAAGCCTGAAGAGGCTTGGTAGCATGACTTGCTTTTGAGATTTCTTTGTACTCGGAAGAAGTGATCAACACCTTTTCTACCGAAGCAGTCTTCTTCATGGAAGACTTCAAAGGATTCATTTTATTCCTTTTTTTCTTGTCTTCCGAAGTTATTTTCCTTTCGGAGGGATGATTTTTTCCGAAAGCAACATGGCTTCATAAACAAGCTTTCCTTTCTTTAACACTTGAACCATATGGTAAGGTCCAAATGTGGAACCTTCATTGACTCCTTCTTTCTTAACATTGTTTGCATAATATGTGCTAGCTGGATTGTAGTAACAATCTTTAGCCATATGGTTATGCAGACCATAGATTAAGCACTCAATGTCAAGTTTGATGGGGGCATGAGGGCTACTGTTTCTTATAGTTCTTTTCTTCTTCAATAGCCTTGCCTTTTAACTCTTGATTCTTTAGTTGGATAGGAGTACTGACACTACACTCCTTTCTTGAATCAGAGTTTCCAACCACTTGAAATCTAGCTGAAATGTATACACCCTTTTTCCTTGGGTCTAATTTCAACTTAGACTCAACCACCTTCTTCGCAGTTTTTCTTGCTGCCTTGATTTTGTTCTTTCTATCTTTGGTGGTTAGGGGTTGATCATCAGCAGTGTGGATGAGGTTTTCTACCTTATCCTTCACTTTGATGGTCACCATTATTGCATCATTCTTCTGCTTATTGGGTAGTGGGTCAGCCAGTTAGAACCTCTTGCTCATTATTACCATATCTTGGCTGTCTAATAGATATATAAGTGTGTGGTGGAGCAGTTTCGTTGGTTCCCAACCCACTTTTATTTTGATAACACACATTTGAGTGGGAGGATGATGCAAGGATGGTGTTAAAGTTATGCTCTTGAATAGCATATTCTTTTATGTATCCTCAACTATAACTAGCTGGGATTTGTTGGGTCATGACAATGCTGGTGCAACCAAAACCACTTCACATAGTCATGTTGGTGCCACATTCAAGGGCTTCCGAAGCTAAGCAAGAGATCTTCCGAGAGTCTGAAGAACAACAGCTGAAGGCTATCTTCCGAAGACAAAGTCTGAGCTTCCAAAGACAAAGTCTGATGAAAGAGCTGAACACAAAGTCTGAGCTTCCGAAGACAAAGTCTGATGAAAGAGCTGAAGACAAAGTCTGAGCTTTCGAAGACAAAATCTGAGCTTCCGAAGTCAAAGTTTGATGAAAGAGCTGAAGACAAAGTCTGCTTCCGAAGACAAAGAAGACTCCAAGCCTCGGAAGAAGCAGTATTCCGAAGTATAAGTGGCTTCGGAAGAAGTTATTCTTCCGAAGCATTTATCCATCGGAAGACATTGCTATGACCAGCAGATAAAAGTATGGTCCCTGACAGTCCGCTGCAGACTTCTGATACAACATGGCATCTTCCTAAAGAGCCATATTGTTGACCATACTTTATTCTACTGTTCACCTTTTTATGATAGTACATGTTACCAACTTTAGTTGGTGACAAAAGGTAAGTCAGGGACATGTCCTGACTACCAACTCTCAGGCAAAATGTCTGAAAGACCTCACCTAGAGTCTTGTAGTATAGATGTAAGGTTAGAGGTGTCCAGCTGGTATCAAAGTATATCCGGCTGTAGGTAGTATTATATTTATCTTCTCCTTATAACTCTTTAGACAAGCAATTTGAGTCCAAGAGTCTTGTAATCCTTTGAGTTGAGAAGCAATATATGAAAGTACCTTGAAAATTTACATCCTGTGTTCATTTACTTACAGTTACTTGTTATATTATGATCAACTCTTTATAAGACTTTTGCTGAGTATTGATTCTAGGTGAGTTTGAGAGAAAAACCATCTGTTGAGTGACCCATAATCGATCCTGCAATTGGTATCAGAGCATTCAGGCTCTTGATTGTGAGATCTTACCATCCAAATCAACCATTTTTTCACTCCTCACTACAAACCACTCACTCAAATGGCCGCTCTCACTAAGGGTGATATGGAGACCGGTACCATGACCAAGTCCCCACTGATCACCCCTGAAGACTTTGACACATGGTGCACTAGAATGGAAGGCTTCATCAAGTGTCAAGACTCAAGGATGTGGGACTCTATTGTTAATGGTCCCTTCATACCAAGCACTGCTTCTGCTACTGGTAATCGCATCATTCTAAAAGATGTTGATGATTACTCAGAAGAAGATAGGAAGAGAATAGAGCTAGATCAAAGGGCTATGACTTCTCTTCAAACTGCTCTCCCAAACTCCATCTACAGAGGCTTCAAGAAGTGCAAGACAACCAAAGATTTATGGGATGCATTGAAGCTTATGTATGAAGGATCCAAGGAAACCAAAGAAAACAAGAAGGATTTCTTGAAGCTGCAGTTTGAGAACTTTACTTTCAAGGCTGGTGAGACCTTGATTCAACAATACTTCAGGTATGTTGAGATAGTAGATACTCTGGTGGATATTAGAGTAGCTCTTGAGAATAGAGACATAGGAAGTTCATGTCTTCCCTTCCTAAACTATGGACACACTACTGTGTTGTAATCAAGAGAATTTTGGACCCTAAGACTCTTACTCTCACAGAGTTGTATGGTATCCTAAGTGCATTCCAGATGGAGATGAACATGCAGAACTCCTCTGGTCACTCCAATAACCAACTGAGTTCAGCCCTTCATGTGGTTGAAAGGGAAATCATAGAACCACAACATCAGTTGCTGTGTTACCCTGACAACTCACACAGTGGACCCTACATTACTCTACCTGAGACTCCAAAGTCTCAAAGGGTTCAACACAACTCCTTTCAGGATAGTTGTGCCTTTGTCTCTGGAAGTGGATACTCTGGTGATTTTCAATACTGCTTTGATGATCTTGAGTGCTTCAGTCCAGATGATGTAGAGTATATGGACATTGTCCAGCAGATGGCACTTTTAACTTACAGAGCGAAGAAGTTCTTCATGAGAATTGGAAGGTAATTCCCTCAAAACCCAGTCAACAGCAAGTTTGGGTTTGATAAAAGCAAAGCAAAGTGTTACAACTGCAACCAACTTGGTCACTTTGCTAGGGAATGCAAGGCTCCCAAGAACAACCCGGGAACCCCACAGGGCTCCACACATCCCACTGCTTCAAAGCATGAAGAGAAGTCAACTGAAATAGCTGCTGTGGCTCAAGAAGTTGACTGGAGCTTCATGGTTCAGGATGTGACTCCCGCTCAAGCACTCATGGCCGGAACAGATGATGATCAGGTATATGAACATCTTTGTACTGCTGCATGTATTGCTAAAGTTAAACTTTATAAGGATTACATTTCGGAAATTAGATCTGAGGTTGAGTCTTTAAATATCTTAAAATCTGACTTTAAAAGGGCTGAATTTAACTATCAAAAGAAATTGAGGAGTTAGAGAAAACTGTGTCTCTTTTAAACATGAAAAGACCAACTATAAGACTCAAATCAAAGATCTGATATCCAAACTATCTGAAGTTCAAGCCCAGTTAGTCACTACTGAGGCTCAGGCCAGGAAACAAGCTATTGCTGAGCAAAGCTTCCAAACTATTCTTACATCATCCTCTTATTCCAAAATGTTTTATCAAAACAAAGAAGGGTTGGGAACCAATGAAATAGCTCCACCACACTCTTATGAGTCTATTAGACTACCTAGATGTGGTACTAAAGAGCAAGAGGTTCCAACTGCTGACCCTTCTCCATTGGAACTAGAGGATGAGGCAACAATAGTGGCCACCAAAGGGAAGAAACTGAAGGATACACTCATCTCCACCTGTGAAGACCAAATCCTAACCACCAAGGCAAGAAGAAGCAGAGCTAAAGCTGCTAGAAGGACTGCCAAGAAGGTTGCAGAGTCCAAGCTTAAGATTGACCCAAAGCAAAAGGGTGTCTTCATTTCTGCAGGATTTCAAGTGGTAGGTACTTCTGATTCAGGAAAGGAGTGTAATACCAGCACTCCTATCCTACCTAAGGATCAGAGGTTGAAAGGGAAAGTTGCTGATGAAGAGAAGAAATCCACGAAATAGCAACCTGCTAGTTCCCAGAAGGCTAGCGTTGCATGCATAATGTGTGGTCTGCACAATCACATGGCTAAAGATTGTTACTACAATCCAGCAAGCACACATTATGCAAATAATGTTAGAAGAGAAGGAGTCAGAGAAGGTTTCTCAGTTGGACCACTTCAAACAGTCCAATGATGAAAAAGGGAAAATTAATCTCGGAAGCCAAGTTGCTTTCGGAAGGAAGTACTCCTTCCGAAGGGAAAATGGCTTCGGAAGCCAAACCTTCTAAGGTTCGGAAGAACAAGAAGGCTCCCTTGAAACCATCTCAGAAGAAGACTACTTCGGAAGAAAAGGTGGTGAAGGCTTCTTCCGAAAAGAAAGAAGCTTCGGAAGAAGACCATGCTGCAAAAGCTTCAACAAGCTCATCCTCAAAGATCAACCAAGGGATGGATTGGAAGATCTAGGAAGATGCTGCAGCCCAAACCTTTCTTCATTGAACCCCAATGCATATCTTTCGGTTCAATTATGTCACTATCTTTGGAAGAGCCCAAGACCAGCAAGGCTTGGGCTTCCAAACAAAACTAACCATCTCATTTATGTGCAGGGACGTCCATCTGACAAGAACAACAATGTCTGGATTGTAGATAGTGTATGCTCCAGGCACATGACAGGGAACGGATCTCTCCTTCAACAATTCCAGAGATTTGATGGAGGGCCTGTCTAATTTGGAGGTGAGGCCGGAGGATATATTTCTGGCAGAGGAAATATATCCAATGGCAGAATAAACATTGACAAAGTTCACTTTGTCAAACAGCTTGAACATAATCTGTTAAGTGTTTCTCAATTCTGTGACCAGAAGCATCAGATGCTTTTCACAGAACATGAGTGCATTATCCTCAAACCAGGGATGACAATTCCTCCGGAATTGGTACTTCTTAGATCTCCCAGGAAAGGGGATATGTACAAGCTGGACATGAACAATGCTTCTCCTATGGGAGAAGTATCATGCTTTCCTTCCAAAGCTGATAGTGATGAGTCAACACTATGGCATAAACGCATGTGTCATGTGAATTTTAAAACAATGAATAAATTGGCTAAAAATAACTTGGTACATGGTTTGCCTAAAAGGAATTTTTCTGCAAAGATAACTGTGTTGCATGCCTGAAAGGAAAACAACACAGATCATCTCATAAATCCAAATATGTTAACTCTATCACTACTCCATTACACTTATTGCACATGGATCTCTTTGGTCCCACAAGTATAATGAGCATTGGAAGGAAATCATATTGCCTTGTGATAGTTGATGATTTTACAAGATTTACATGGGTATTCTTTTTAAGAAGTAAAGATGAAACTGCTGAAACTTTAAAATCTTTTATTCTTAAAATAGAAAATAAAATTGATCACAAGGTTAAGATCATAAGAAGTGATCAAGGGACTGAGTTTAAGAACTTTGTTCTTGACTCATTCTGTGACTCAAAAGGGATTACCAGACAATATAGTGCTCCCAGAACTCCTCAACAAAACGGTGTTGCTAAGAGGAGGAATAGGACACTTATTGAGGCTGCTCGGACCATGTTAGCTGATTCAAAGCTGCCTCTAACATTTTGGGTAGAGGCAGTCAGCACTACATGCTATGTGCAGAACAAGGTTCTTGTAGTTAAGCCCCATGGAAAAACCCCTTATGAGTTATGGAACAAGAGGCCACCGTTCATTGTCTTTCTAAGGTCCTTTGGCTGCAGGTGTACCATACTTAACACAAAGGACAACTTAGCAAAATTTGCTGAGAAGTCAGATGATGCTATCTTTATTGGATACTCTTCTAGCTCCAAAGCTTATAGAGTATACAACATCAAGAATCAACAATTTGAGGAGTCATCCAATATAGTTGTTAATGAGCACACTCCTTGTGTTAGGGGGAATGGAACTGAGTATATCTTTGATTTAGAATTGTTTACAAACTATTCTAAACAATCTTGTGAGAATGTTTCAGCTGGAACAGGTGCTCAAGGTGATGCTGATGCTGATGCAGATCAACTATTTGAGCTTCCCAGACCTCTTCCGAATTCTTCAAGAGCTGAAAGGCAACAAGCTTTAACCATTCACAGATCTGATAGTGTAACTATCTCCAGGAATAGTGAAGCTTCAACAAGTGAATCACTTGATCAACCTCAAAGCTCTTCAGGTGATCCATTACAACACCAGGTTGAGGGAAGTAGTATTCTGAAGGAACAGGCAACTGTTAATACTACTTCACAACCAACCATTGATGATGTTTCTTAATCATTCAATCAGTCCTCATTGAATGACTTTGAAACAACAGTTGGACAGAGTGATCCAGTTCCTGATCAGAACATGTCCAACCTGGACTTATCTCTGCAACTGGAAGTGATTCCTCGCCTTAGGATTCACAACACTCATCCAACTGAGAACATCGTAGGGAATGTCTCTGAGGGTGTGAGAACAAGAGGGCAAACTCATTATGGGAATGTCTGCTTGTACTCATGCTTCTTGTCTCAGATGGAACCAAGGAAGGTGGAAGATGCCTTAAAGGATAGTAGTTGGGTTGAATCGATGCAGGAGGAGCTGCTTCAATTCAGAAGACAAAAGGTTTGGAATCTATGCCCACTACTATCTGGTCAAGTACCCATAGGCACTAAATGGGTGTTCAGGAACAAGAAAGATGATAGAGGATTGATTATCAAGAACAAGGCAAGACTAGTAGTTCAAGGGTACACCCAGGAGGAAGGAATCGATTATACTGATGTCTATGCACCTGTTGCAAGACTTGAGGCAGTTATGATCTTCCTTGCTTATGCTGCATCCAAGAACTTCATAGTCTACCAACTTGATGTCAAGTGTGCTTTTCTATATGGGGATATAGATAGGGAAATCTATGTATGTCAACCTCCAGGATTTGAAGACCCACAGCACCCCAACTATGTGTGCAAACTGGATAAAGCTCTATATGGGCTGCACCAAGCACCTAGGCTGTGGTATGAGACCCTGTCCCAGTTTCTCCTGAAGAATGGCTACACCAGAGGTACCATTGACAAGACTCTTTTCATCAGAAAGAGTGGAGAAGACATTTTGCTTGTACAAGTCTATGTTCACGACATCATATTCGGTTCTTCAAATGACCAAATGTGCAAGGACTTTGAGAACATTATGAAGCAGAAATTTGAAATGAGTTCCATGGGAAAAATGGACTTTTTCCTTGGAATTCAGGTGAAACAGATGAAAGAAGGGTTCTTCATAAGTCAATCTAAGTATGTCTCAGACATCTTAGATAGATTTGAAATGAAGGACTGTAAACCACCCAAGACACCTATACCCAGAAACCATAATCTTTGCCCTGACCTTAAGGGGAGGATACTGATCAACATCAGTATAGAGCAATCATTGGTTCTCTGATGTATCTCACTGCTAGTAGACTAGATATCATGTTTGCCACATGCATTTGTGCAAGATATCAGGCTGCTCCCAAGGTGTCTCACCTAGCTGCTGTTAAGAGAATCCTCAGATACCTCAAAGGAGCACCTAAACTAGGACTCTGGTATCCAAGAAATAGTGATTTCAATCTCTATGGATACTCTGACAGTGACTATGGTGGTTGCAACATTGACAAGAAATCAACATCAGGAGGATGTCAATTTCTTGGTGGAAGGATTATCTTATGGCAATGCAAGAAACAATCCTGTGTCTCTACATCAACTGCTGAAGCTGAATACATTGCTGCTGCTAGCTGTTGTGCTCAACTGCTATGGATTCAAAATCAGATGTTAGACTATGGATTTAACTTCATGACTACTCCTATCCATATTGACAACAATAGTGCTATCTCCATTACTGACGGTGAAGCACTCCAAGACAAAGCACATTGATATCAGGTATCATTTCATTAGAGATATCCATGAGAAGAATTTGATCAAGTTAATCAAAGTTGACTCAATGAACAATATGCTGATTTGTTCACAAAGGCATTTGAGGAACAAAGATTTAAGTATCTCATATCAGCTATTGGGATGATAAATATTTATTAACTACCTCTTTTGGAAAGCTTTTTGAATGTGTAATGTCTTTTGTCAATACAATTTAAGCCCTGTTACAAAGGTCTTTAAATTATTCTAAGTATAAATTTCTTCCGAAGAGGAATTAACTCTCGGAAGATATTCTTGAATATCTTCCGAAGCCAAAATTCCTCAATGGAAATTTTCTTCTAGGAAGAGTTTTTGGTCTCGAAAGAAGCGATTGATTTTACATCAGATCTACTTCCGAAGCTTATATAACTCTCCATTCGGAAAGACAATTTTACCTTCGGAAGCAATGCCTTGCTTCGGAAGAGAAATTGCCTTCGGAAGACAAATTACCTTTGGAAATGTTGTACATTCGGAAGTAAAGGTTTTACTCTGTAACGGATATCTTTTTGGGCCCACTCTGTAAAAAGTAAAGATTTTGCTTATGATGGTCAGATTATTTAAAATTATCCTTTGCCGCCACTATCATTTCTCCGCCGTAAACCACCATACCACCCACAGTAACCCCAAACAGTTACCCTATTACCGCCACTACCACAATTCATCCCCTTTAAATAATCCAGACTGATCAAATTTATCTTCTTTTACCAATTTACCGCCCTAACAATTCCCTTCACTGTCAAACCTGCAAATTCACCCAAATTCAAGCTTACCTTCTCTTCAATGGCGCTAAACCCTCAGTACAACCAAGTCGCATTACTTTATTCGTCAAAAGATGCCGACTTCAGTTAACCCAAAATCATCACTTTTCTTACCGAATCCACATACCTCACTGCACTAACAGTTAACCCCACCGTATACTCCAACCATATGTCCGAATTCTGGAGTAACAGTCAAACTGCAGTTCTGAATGGGTTCGAGTACTGTGAACTCTCATTTATGGCCAAGAGTTGGTCATCACAGAACAACTCATCAGGGAGCATCTCGAGCTTCACGATGATGGGGCTCCTATTGAGTTCCCCAAAGAAGACTTGGAAGGCACCTATATCCACATGGGATATGGAGGGGATGTGAGCAGGTCTACCGTCTACAAGTTTAACTTCTCTTACCATTGGAAGTTCCTGCTGCACATTATCTTGCACTGTCTCTCCAATAAATCAGGGGGTTGGGATCAAATCCCATATGAACTAGGATGCCTAGTTCATGGGTTGGTGAAAGGTCTACGCTTCAACTACTCAAGATTTATGTTGACCAACCTTATCAGCAATCTGAGCAGGGATACATTCTTCATGTATCCTAGATTTATTCAACACATAATCAACTGTGACCTGGAACCGAGCAAGCTTGTCTGTGCAGCTGCTCTTACTGTTCCACAAGTAAGACCTACCATCTTCAAAACATTGAAAAAGGTTTCCATCAACTTCACTGGAAGGTACACTCCATTACCTCCAGAGATGACTGAGCGCATAGCTCCTCGTGACATCCCTGTTATCCCCACAGGTGATGAACCCACACCAGCAACCTCCACCACAATGCCAACAAAACCTTCTTTACCCATTAGAATCACTTACCAGAGACGCCCCAAACGAACCCTTGTTCAATCTACTCTGATTGAACAAGCTCCCACAGTTCAAACCAAAAGGGCTAGAGTGGAATCATGGGCTCCCACTCAGTCCGAGGTCACACCATCCTTCACATTTGACCTCAATGTGGGTTTTGAGCCTCCTCAGTATCAAACCAAAGAGCCCGAACCTCAAGCCTTAAGCCCACAGGGTGAGTCTTTACACTTCCCTGTGCAACCTTCTAGGGACAACCCCACCATAGGCTCAATGCCTGTAGACATTGATCTAAGTCCCTGGTCAGTAGGTTTAACTCTCTATCTTTCACTGACCTTTTACTCCGTACTGATGAAGAGATTACATCTCTCCATGGCCATGAAGTTGATCAACAACACCCTCTCACAGATCAACAGAGCCAAGAGAGATCCCTTATCTCTAGCCCCCATCAGCAGCCAACTACTGAGGTGAGTCCCACTGATGTGGAGGGGACTCATGTAGGCTCAGCTGCCACTACTCAGAGTCTCTCATAGAGCTCTCAGGACAGTGGTAACATCATTAGGACTGAGTCTACGGCAACATTGCCCATTGACATCTCTGAAAGAGATGACTTTGAGCAAAGGTATCCAGGGTGCCAAGAAGCCACATCTGGTGGTGAGACTGAGCATACTAGGTATGTTATCTCATCTCCCCGTGATTCTTCTCATGAAGATGAAGGAAGTATGCAACTAACACTTCAGTACTTGCTTTCTAAGGTCTCCAACCTGGAATCATAGGTGAGGATCTTAGAATCAAGAACTGCCACTCAGCAACTTGAGATTAACGATCTCAAGGCTCAACTAGCTGAGAAACGGACGGAGAGGTCTGTTAGGCATGTACCTGTTCAGGTCTCAATGACTTCTTCCTCTAGCTCATCTAGCTCTCAAGATGATGCTACCAAAAAGGGGGAGAAAGTTCAGAGACAAACACTTGAGGAACCACAGACCCAAACCTCTTCTTCACAACTCATCACACTACCTGAGTCATCTCAATCATTCCTAGAGATTGACTCAAAGATGCTTCATAATCTCTACAGACTTTTCACAAAGTTTGTATTGAGATCCTCCTTAGAGCAGCCCAGCCCTGACACCACACTTATATATTTTGGGGCTGAGGAGCTCCAAAGACTGACTGCACCTTCTACCACTATGGAAGAAGTTGGTCAACCTAAGGTCCACATGGAACCTGAGATTAACTTCGAAGGGGAAATGGGGACTGATGGCCCAGCAACTAAAACAGATGGGACAGAACTTGCAGCAGTCTCATCTTCCGAAGCTCAGGCTGAAGCTTCCAAAGCTGACATTGAAGCCTCGGAAGAACAAGAAATGTCTTCCGAGGCCGAAATAGAAGCTGCGGAAGGCTTATTCCAGATGTCCAAGGAACTGACCATCACAGATGTTATTGCTAAAATAGCATCTGAGGTGAGCAGGGAGGACATTTCTGATATTCCTCCAACCCAAACACCAGCTGAACTTCTCTCTCAATCTGAACCCTCTATCCAAGAACCACCACAGTCAAGCTATGTCAAAGACAAAGGCAAGAGGAAATTGACTACGGAAGAGCTTCAGGAGGAGGAGAGGATTGAGAAGCTCAAGAAGAAAGGTAGGTTTCCTACTGAGAAACTGCTAGCTGCTAGTTCTAAGGCAGCTGCAGTCAATCAGGAAGAGATCAACACCAAGAGAAGAACATCACTCATTGACCAGCTCATCAGCCTAGGAGCTGCCAATGAGGAAGTACTCCTGCTACCACTAGAGGAGTTGGTGTCTTTGGAGAGGTCAACCCGGCTAAGGCAAGAAGAAGAATCCAGGTTGGCCTTGGAGAGGGAAGAAGAAGAGCGAAGAGAAGTAGCCCTGAAGCTGAGAGAGGATAGGATCAAATTCCTACTCTCAAGAGGCTTCAGTCTTCCTGAACTGTCTCCACATGATGATGACATGATCCTGCTACTCCATAACAAAGAGCAGGATCAAATGGAGGTGGAAAGGAAGAGAGCTGCCAGGGAGAAGATGAGGGAGAGGAAGCAGAGGGAGGAAGAAAAGGGGGTCACTGCCACCAAGAAGTCCAACGACAAAGCCTGGATGAAAGACTATCTCCAGGCTCATGGCTTTTCTGGTAGGCAGGTGGGACCTATGTCCGAAAGGACACTCCAGCGGATAGTCAGTGAAATTAAAGCTGACATCCGTTTGGGTAAAAGGAAGGAGATGTACAGGAGGGTACAGGGAATGGTCTTCACCCCAGCCACTCAACCACAACCCACTCCAGAAGAACCAATCCCATTTCCCATCAAAACCGAACCCACCGATGAAACCTTCACCCCTGAACCCACAACTAAACCTAAACCTACCACGTCACCTCAACCACCCAAACTACCCATCCTAAAACCCAAAACCACTAAACCTAAGCCTTCCCAACAAAAACAAAGACCACCCCCTCAGCCTCCTCAACATCTCTCCTTTGAGGAAATAAAGGAGTTCAAGACAAGGCTCATCAACTGCACCACTTTGAGCAGCATCTCCTATGAGGGAGACCTTATCAACATCACCTATGTTGATAACTCTTCAAGCTCCCTCACCCTATGCCAATTTCTTAAGTTGCCTAGAGACACTTTGGGCCAGGCTGCAAGACTTCTTGGTCTCAACTCCGATACTCTCAATGCTGAGGAGAAGAGGCTAAGAAGGAGACTGGTGACTCTATTGGATACAAGGAAAGAGGACAGGATTTCTAGTCAATCTCCTGGACCTAGGAATGCTATAATCCAGTGGAGGTTCGATGAACCTTCTCACAACTTTGTTGTGGAAAGGGAGAATGGAGAAACCAACAGGCTTAATGCCACTTCTCTACTGCACCTCAGCAGATTTGACCTTGCTGAGCTTGCAGAGAAGCCATTCTCCAATCCCTCCAACTCTGAGACTGCTGCACACATCAGAAACCATATCAGCGGTCTCCACTTGGCCGAACTAAGTAGAAGAGCCAAGATTGAAGAAGAGTTGAAGATGAAAAGAGCGGAAGACAAGGAAAGACCAACCACCAAAGGCACAGCCTTTCTACAGATGGTGGAAGGTTCTGAATTGGAACCATAGTTAGATAGGAATATGACTATAGTTCCCATCAACTAACTCTTTTCAGAGGAGCACAACAAAGGGTACATATAATCCAAGGTGACAGAGTAGAGGTTTTGTCTACCAAGGATTTGTACAAGATTCTCAGCTCCATATCAGGAAAGAATGAAGACACTGATAAACACACTTTCAATGGTGCTGAGAGCTTTGAGAAGAAGAGGGAAGTGAAGTTTTGGTAGCATTAGCCTAGGGGGAGTTTGTTAGGTCATGACAAGGCTGGTGCAACCAAAACCACTTCACATAGTCATGTTGGTGCTACATTCAAGGGCTTCCGAAGCTAAGCAAGAGATCTTCCGAGAGTCTGAAGAACAACAGCTGAAGACTATCTTCCGAAGACAAAGTCTGATGAAAGAGCTGAAGACAAAGTCTGAGCTTCCGAAGACAAAGTCTGAGCTTCCGAAGACAAAGTCTGATGAAAGAGCTGAAGACAAAGTCTGAGCTTTTGAAGACAAAATCTGAGCTTTCGAAGACAAAGTCTGATGAAAGAACTGAAGACAAAGTCTTCTTCCGAAGACAAAGAAGACTCCAAGCCTCGGAAGAAGCAGTCTTCTGAAGTATAAGTGGCTTCGGAAGAAGTTATTCTTCTGAAGCATTTTATCCTTCGGAAGACATTGCTATGACCAGCAGATAAAAGTATGGTCCCTGACAGTCCGCTGCAGACCTCTGATACAACATGGCATCTTCCTAAAGAGCCATATTGTTGACCATACTTTATTCTACTATTCACCTTTTTATGATAGTACATGTTACCAACTTTAGTTGGTGACAAAAGGTAAGTCAGGGACATGTCCTGACTACCAACTCTCAGGCAAAATGTCTGAAAGACCTCACCTAGAGTCTTGTAGTATAGATGTAAGGTTAGATGTGTCCAGCTGGTATCGAAGTATATCCGGCTGTAGGTAGTATTATATATATCATCTCCTTGTAACTCTTTAGACAAGCAATTTGAGTCCAAGAGTCTTGTAATCCTTTGAGTTGAGAAGCAATATATGAAAGTACCTTGAAAATTTACATCCTGTGTTCATTTACTTACAGTTACTTGTTATATTGTGATCAACTCTTTATAAGACTTTTGCTGAGTATCGATTCTAGGTGAGTTTGAGAGAAAAACCATCTGTTGAGTGACCCATAATCGATCCTGCATTAACCCTCTGTTAATTTGGCGACTAAATCTTTTATTTGAGCCCTGTAGTTTGAGTGTCCATATCTTAAAGAGGATACAACTTTCTCTAACTCTTCAATTTTGAGTTTATAGTCAGATTTTGCTCTCCTAAAATCATATTTAATATGTTTTACAACTCAATATCATATTCAATTTCCATGTTGTAGTCCTGATACATTTTAACCTTAGCTATACAGGCTAGGGTACAGAGATGTTCATATACGTTGTGAATCCAAGGATCGCAATCAAGAATTATCAGTGTTAGAATGGAATCAAGTTAATGATTGTGGAATGATCATTAACCGTTGTTTAATTGTTTTGTTTTATAAATAAATATCAAACAGAATAAATGTTGACCATGACGAACACAATTATATCAATGCAATAATTAAACAAACAAGATTTGATTTAAAAGTATTTCATTAAAACTGATTAATGATTACAAATGAATAAATAATGAATGCGATAAACAATAAGTGCTTCGAACGTGTTGATGTTGGTGATATATTGATGTGATGGCTGCTAGGGTTTGTGATGAATTGATTGTGTGAATCGATGTGATGTTCTGTGTTTGCCGTCTAATTGCCCTTGTGTTTTTTTATGTGAAACCTAGGACTCATATTTATAGACAATTATGAATCTGTTAAGGAAACACCGGATCTCTTGGGATTCGAAATTGTCTTATTGACTTGTTGACTTGTAACACTTGTATAATGAAAGTCCAAGTGTTTGGTCTTCCGCAGCTACTTTTGTTCTTCAGAAGGAATCTTGTTCTTTTGAAGGTAGTTTGTTCTTTTGAAGGACACTTCACTTCAGTTTCTTCTTATGGTGTTTGTTCATTAGTGAATACTGATGTTCATCTGTAGAAGAACTTCGGATGTTTGTCTTGTAAGAAACATATCTATGGAAGAACAAAAATGATCATCCGTAGATGTTTTTTACACTTTGTCGATTTCACAAATTTACCAAGTATAATGTTTTTACCTGCCATCATACACATAAATTAGCACACATATGGGTTAACCTATATACATAATGGATACATCAAAATAATGAATTACAATCATTCATTACAAGTATTGATTAAAGTTTTAAGCCTATACAAAATGATCTAGATCTATGGTTCCTAGATCTAACAATACTCCTCCTTAGGCTTAGACACTTTTAATTAGTTCTTCAAAGTTGAAAGCTCCTTCACTCTTGCTATATTTTGTTGTAGAAGTACGAGCCAGTAGTCTTCTAATCATCATACTTTTAGTTGATCTTCATCTTGCTAATCTTATGTAAGGTTTCAAAACTGAGCCCCAGAACATCTTCTTCAGTTGTAAGAGTTTCCGAAACATTATTATTGTGGACTATTTCCAACTCATCTTGCTCTGAGATCCTCAGCTTACTCACTTCCTTGATGTTAGACCCTCTCAAAATCCCTGCCTCATATCTTTTTCTCTTGTAAGCCTTGGCATGCAGTTTGTCAATCACCTGTATTATATGGACATGTTGGAATAGATCATTCTGAGCTCTTTCATCAGTCAGCTTTAGGAAGAATTTGTCATGTAAGTATGAAGTGTAGCTGGGATGGAGCAACTTGATTTCCACAGTATCAAAGATCCTGATCCGATCAGCTTTCTTGTTCTCTGCATT
This sequence comes from Flaveria linearis, assembly GCA_024085815.1. NCBI lineage: Eukaryota > Viridiplantae > Streptophyta > Magnoliopsida > Asterales > Asteraceae > Flaveria > Flaveria linearis. The sequence goes on along the minus strand of CM044003.1, from coordinate 56,552,271 downwards.
CCTCAGCAGCACTAGCTCTATTGTCTTCTCAACATAACCCCACTCTGTGATAGGATGTGTGTATTGATTTCCATCAATTGACTTTATTGCTGTTGTTCCTATTTTGGTATCCAACCCTCTTTAAAAACTCATCATCTACCATTGTAGAGGAGTTGGATTTTGATCTTTTCATCATCTCTTTTCTTCTTTTGTGTTCATCATCCTCTCTCTTAGCTTCTTTCAGCATATCATCTCTAAATTTAGTCTTTAACTTTCCTACCAATACAGAGGAGTCTATTCCTCTTGGGTGAATTGGGTAGTTAGAAATGATTAAGCTTTGCATATCTTTGAGGTCACTTTCAGGTAGGCATAATACTATTACTACATCATGAAAGTATTGAATCCTTCTAGATGTTCTCTTTATGATTGCACAATCCCACTCTTAATCATACTTCCAGGCCATAATCCTATTGTCTTGCACAGAGTTGGGACTTGTGATGTGATCAAACAACTCTATCAAGGTAGACTTTTGTTCTGTAATCTCTCTGACTGTTGTACCTAATGGCCACACTTTGCCAGGTATAACTGCCCATGGCTCTCTGATCAGTTTTTCTTTCCCTTTGTGCTGGTCTTTACTATCAACTGACATTGGTTTAACAGGGGTTTTGTTGTGTTGCTCAGTATCAGACTTTGAAGTTTCAGTCCTGAACCTCACTCCAGTTTCCAGCTCAACAACCATTACATGCTTCATCATCCTCCTTAGCTCACCTACTGTTCTTTCCTTAAGCTCATGTACTTTGTAGTTGTGACCCTACAGCTAACAGGTCATATTGTATTTGCTAAGCTTTGATGTATCACAATGACCCAAGTCTTTATTGACTTTCTGAATAGATTAGAATGTTGTGAATGCGTCATAGTCATAATTAGGGATCACTAATCTAGCAAGCTCAAATTTTTTCAGTAGACCCTTCATTTCAGTCAATCCTCTCAACCATGTCATACGAAAACCCATGGTTGATAAGGGTCATAAACATAGTTGACTCAGGCCTCTCTTTCAATATGTCTTTTATTTTCAGAAGATCATCAACCTTTGATTCTTCTTGTTCTTTGTGATGCTCTTCTTTAGTAAGCTTATTCCATTCAGCATCACTATTAGTTTCTACATGAGATTCAGGCTTTAAAGTGGAAACATCCATTGAAGGAGTGTGCTCTAGAGATGTAGGCCTTGATCTTTTAGGTGAATCTTCAACATTGATCACCTTTTTCTAAGTAGTACCTAAGTACTTCTTCTTCCTAGAGTATAGAATAAGATGCTTAGAAGTCTTATAAGATTCTTTTGATAGTTTTGTTGTTGGAGCAGCATTTGACTCAAGGGCACAAATTTTCATCTTTATCTCATCAATCTCTTCCTCTTTCCTTTTTAACAAAGTAGATTGAGCAGAGAGAGAGAGAGTTGGTCACATGATCAATTTCTAATGCTAGCTTCTCCTTTTCACACTTCTCATGCTTTACTGACTCTAGAAGTTTTTCTTCTTGTTAAAGTAGTGCATCAATTACTTCATTGTTGCATTATGCATCTTCTCTTAATCTTTTTAGTCTTGATTTTTGTTACATCAAATCATCATCTTTTTCTTTTATCACACCCTTCAACTCTTGTATTCTTTGCTTTATTTTGTTTGATTTGATAACCAAGTTACTATATTCAGCCACCAAATACCTTTTGCTTACATGCATGTCCTTGTCATTGAGATCATCTTTATGATAGGCAACAACATCAACATAATTAGTTTCTTCTACACCTTCTTGATATTGATCAGCAGTCTCATCATCATAAACATCAGTAGGTGCCACACTTGCTGAACTTGAGTAGGACTCAACTGCTTGATCTGCCTGCTCTTGATGTTGTTATTGTTGTAGTTGTTGCTGAAGATCAGTGGTTGGTGAAGCTGGTTTAGTTTGATTAGAGAAGATTGGTTTTTGTGAGTTGGCTATTGAGAGTAGAGTGGTTCTAGCTTGAGAAACCAACTCAGTCTTACCAGTATGAACTAAGTTTGAGACTGAGTAGCAGAGACAAGCTCTGTATCTACACTCTTAGGTGATTGACTAGGTGAGTGACGAAGAATTGGGGAGATTGGCTTGGTGTTTTGACTAATTGTTTAAGAATGTGATAATGGTTCATGTTGGATAGGTGAGATAGGCAGGGTGTTTTCACTGGCTGGTGATTGATGTTGCGAAGATTGATGAAGTTGGTAAATGGGTGATTTATTGGGTGAATGTGAGGCTTGCACAGTGTCAGCAGATGAACTCTCTTGCTGGTTTTCCCATATCAGTTCTTGCGGGATGTTGGCACTGGCATCCACCATATGAGCAAACATTTGCATGTCTTCTCCTTGGTATTTACCACTAATCTTTTTCGGTACAGATCTACCCAAATGTGCTTGTACAAAGACATCACCTAATCTTTCTATCCCAGGCACCTCAGCATTAATGATCAGTTGGAGAAACCTTGGAAACATGAACATTTTATCATCCTTTTTCACTTTGATGTGGTCACACAGACAAATGAAAATATACTTTGAGTAGTTTTATTTCCTTCCCTAAAAAATGCCAATGATTCCAGATGAAATGTGCCTAGAGACTCTGTCAAGCCCAGACTTCCTGTTAGAGATGCACTTTAGATACGTATGGCATAAGAATCCATATGGCTTGCACAGTCTCCCTTTCTTTATCTCACCCTTGTCAAAGTCACCATCATATCCCATCAGATAGAACACTTTCTCTATGTAGTCATTCTCAAATACATTCGGATGACCAACTTATTGTTCTCCCAGCTCAAGTGCCCTTCTGATAGTTTGTTCATCAACACTCATCCTTTCATTTTTGATTGCAGCAACTATCACTTCAGATTCTCCAACTTTCTCTATTCGAGCTGAATTCCAGAAATGAATGATGTGTGCTCGATGAATCACAGGCTCTGCTTTTAAGGCATAGAAGAGCCTGGATCGTCGTAGGTATCTGATGATATCCTAACACCCTTCCGATATGGGGTCATTAGGGTTTAGGAATGCACATACATTATGCTCTCTTGCAAACCTATTTGTCATCTTTACATAAAAATGATGAAGATTAGGTTAGTATCAATGTTACAGACATAAGAATATGAACAGTTTTAATGATAACCATGAATCAAATAGTTCATTATTCATGATTATAACGTGTTTTACCTTCAAAACAATGATCTGAAATCAATTTTATGAGTTTGTTTGATGTTTTGATTTGGTAATTTTGAATGTTTATGAAAGAGGGAAAAAGGTTTGATGTGTGCGCTTTTCTAGGTCTGAAAAGTGCTTGGAAAAAGTGCATAATAAACATTTAGGTCAAAAACATCATTTATACTTACTCGGACACATTTATTTCATTTATCTAATGAAGTGGGTCCCACTTCCTTTTACCCTACCGTGGAATTTATTTATTCCGCAGATTTCAGTTCTTCTGTAGGACATCTGCGGATGCATAACATCTGTAGATGCCTAACCAACAAGAACTGAAATAGAATTCGAAGTATAACTTGATTATCATAGATTACCACTCTATGAACATAGATTATACTTTTAAAATATTAACACATCCGTAGTTTACCAATTCTACGGATGGTCATATTTTAGTTGGTTAAGTTTTGCCCTATAGCTTCTGCTGAAGCTGAAATTGCACCGTAGCTTCTGCTGATGCTTAGAATGCACTGTTTGAAACTTCTTGTTATTGTATGGTTCTAATCAAGTGATAGAACTATTTATTGCTATTGGACCTTGTTGACTTTTTTTTTCCATGACAATTTGTGTCACAAGAAATATATTTTGGAAAACTTCATGTATCCTTCAGCCATCTGCCAAGTTTGTGCTCAAGTTCCAATTCCCTTTTTTGAATTCTAAAAATTCAGACTTCGATTTTTGTGTTTCATGCACTACTCCCCCTAAATTTATGATTAATGATAAAATGTTGCATTCATCATAAATTTATGTAGAAGAATAACATGAAAGGCATATGATAGTCCAAAAGTTATGAAACCTACTAAGGTAAAAGAAATAAAACAAAAATAAAAGAATTATTATGTACATGCATATACATAAGGGGATCATACTTGATGTGTTGCAACATCTGATTTTCCCATGTATTTTATTTTAATTTCTAGTTAATTTTCGTTTTATTTTCATAGATTTTAGTTACTTTGCTTCATTTTGTATTTTAGAGGTTCACGGCTTACGGGAGGAAACCGAGCAATTATCGGGCGATCAGGAGTTAAAAGCGAAGAAAATTTCCAAAAGGCAAAGCTCTTGCGGTTCACAGGAACTTTCCCTACGGTCTGCAAGCCAGGTCAACGCGGCCCAAGAACCTTGAAGTTCCTGCGGTCCGCAAGACTTACTCCTGCGGTCCGCAGGAGATCGCGAAAAAGTCAAAATTTGTTTTTTATAAGTTGAGGTCAGGGTTATGACTGATTTGATTATGATTAGTGGCTAATTGTTCTTTATCTGCCTAGATTAGGTGATGGTTGACTTTGTTTGACTTGTTTTTCGGGTTATTTGACTTGTTGATGAATTCTATCGTATAAAGATTGATGATTTATGAGTAGTGATGCTGATTTACTTCTGTTGAAATTGATTTGATTCATAATTAGGCTTCTTGTGTATTTTGGTTGATTTACTTGTGTGTTAATTAACTAGAATTGCATGTTAGGATCATTACTTGGTGCTTTGACCTAGATGGATTGATCATCCATAGGAGTTTTATATTTAAAATCAATTTTTAGAAGTTAGCTTATCTTAAGTCTGAGAGGAGAGATATAATTGATTGATCTTGGGGGTTTTTGGTTTGGGTAACTAGTGCACAAGAGTGACTAGTCCTAAAATTAATAACTTTTCTTGTCAATTCAAGTCACTAATCATATTCATCAATTTACTCAGTGTGTCTAGTGTTGCTTTGGGTAACCTATTTCACATTGTGCTGTTGAGACAGAGAGGTAAAATAGTTTTCGGGTACATAGAGTTTCAGGGAATTTTGAGACCGAGAGGTGAGAAATAACCTGTTCAGTGCTACAATTGATTTTCATAGCATTTAGAGTGTGTCAGTGAGTCCGAGAAGAGATCTGATATGTTTCAGGTGTCTAATTCAGAATCTGGAGTCAAACTGTTAGTCAACCCAAGAGTCAGTCAAACCGATCAACCTGATACCGAGTCTAGGTAGTGATTCCTTTTATTTGATTTCCCTTTCCATTTATAGTGATTTGCGTTAGTCTCCTTGTTTAGATTTTATTTATTTTAATTTTCAGTATTATTGCATGCTTTATTTTGTTTCCTGTTTTGTCTTATTATTTGATGGTGTTGCTTAGTTGGTTTACTAATTTCATTGTCCTCTTCTTAATTATCAAAAAATCCCTTAAATATCATTGGTGATTCGTCGACAGTTCAGTAACAAGGTCTGCCACCCATTCGTGTCCATGGTCGATACTCGGTTTACTTTCCATACTACACGTGACCGGTACACTTGCCGTGAGTGTGTGTTTGAGAAGTAATTCATTTTAAATAATTAAAACTTGGTTTTTATAATTTAAACTACATTTTCACACCATCAAGTTTTTGGCGCCGTTGCTGGGGACACGATTTTGGCGACTTTGAGAACCATTGGCGTCGGGGGTCGGACCGCCCTTGTTTGCTTGTCTAGTGCTTAGTTGTTTTTATTTGCTATTTTAGGTAATTTTTTCAAATTTTATAAACTTTTCTGTTATTTGTTTCTTAGGTTTAATTTGTTTATTGCTTGCTTTAGGAAAATTTCAATTAATTATTTTATTTTATTTCATTTTATTTTTTCATTTATTTTTATCAGTATATGCATAATATCCGGCGGACCCGATCTGCAAGATCTGCCGAGTTCGAGGGACTTTCTGACCCAGAGCAATTGTTTCGTAGGAAGCATATTGCAGCTGAGGGGATGGCACAACCACAACCCCAAAAGACTCTTTCTGATTACGCGAAACCTGCTACTGGAGGCGTGCGAGCACCTGTGGTACCACCAGTCATCGAGGCAAACAATTTCCCGTTCCCTTCTCATGTGATGACCACCATTGCCTCATCTGTCCAATTCCATGGTCTTTCTCACGAATATCCACACTCGCACATTTACCGCTTTCAGCATGTCTGCGACACGTTCAAAATCAATAGTGTGACTGACGACGCGCGTCTAACGCATCTGTTTCCCTTCTCGATGGCAGACAAAGCCACCACCTGGCTTGTGTCTTTGCCACCTGGCTCTATCACTACCTGGGATGGCATGAAGGACAGATTCCTTGCTAAATACTACCCTCCTTCCAAATCTGCCTATCACAGAAGCCTTATTCATTCTTTCAAACAGAAGCCGGGAGAGTCGTTTCACGATGCATGGGAGAGGTTCAAAGGTCTCTACAATGATTGTCCATATCACGGTATTGAGGATTGGCAGCTGGCTGAGAAGTTCTACAACGGTTGTGATTACGTCTACAGAGAGAGATTAAACAATGCCTCGGGAGGAAGCATGTTCAACACTAAAACACCGAGGAGTGTTTGGAGCTTTTTGAGGATCTGGCCATGTCCAGCTATCAGGATCCAGTTGAGGGATCACACAGGGCGTGTTGTAGGTGGACTCTAGCACAGCATTAGCAGCACAGGTGGAGGCCCTATCTAGGATTCTGAAGGATCTGCAGCTGAAGACAAACAGGATTTATGAGATCTATAGAGGTGGACATAACACGACTGATTATATGGTTACTCAGGAACAGGTGGACTTCATGGGGAATCAGCCTAGCAGGAGCTTCCTTGGGAATAATCAGGGTTGGAAGAGAGATCAAGGCTTGAGCTGGAGGGGACAGCAGAATCAAGGACCGTATCAGAGCTATGCACAGCCCAGCAATGAGAAGAAGAGACCTAGCATCGAGTCTATGCTTGCACAGTTCTTAGAGAAGGATGAGAGGCGTCATGAGCAGATTCAGGCTAAGTTCTAGGAGCATGACATGATGATTCAGAATCAAGGGGCAGCACTGCAGAATTTAGAGCGTCATGTTGGTCAGATAGCTAAGATCCTTTCGAGCAGGAAAGAGGGCACCTTATCGAGCTCCATTGACACAAACCCTAAGGGGTTCGTGAAGGCAGTCACTACTAGGAGCAATCGAAGTGGAATTGTGGTTTCACCACCTGCGACTGAAGATGAGCCTGTGGATGAAGAAATCAAGATGGAGGTGAACCCTGGCCAGGTGCAACAGAGGCTGTGCCCAGCAAGTACAGGACAGCCAGAGGTCACCCGCAGAAGCATTACATAGGTCAATGGGCATCGTCTGAAGCATTACATAGGTGGGTCAGAGGAGCAGAGAGTGCTCGAGGTGTTACACCTCGACCCGCTTCATGAATAAGTGTGGGGATGAGTCGGGCTGAGGACTCGTTAAACTTAGCGCTACCGGGAGGCAGCCCGGATTGTACGGTTTGATTTTTACTTCTCCTTTTTAATTTTTCATCCTTAGTAGTTTTTCTTTTTATTTTCTTGCTTATTTTTATTTCTAACTGTATGTTGAGTGTTTCAAGAATTCTAGCCCGGGGAATCATTGCATACACTTCCAGGTACGTATATATATTTTTTTCAGAATTTTGGTGCCCCGGGTCAAAAAATTGGGCTATGGTTGGCTCGGTGGGGGCAAAACAGGAAAATTGGCAGTCTGCACAGCCCTGTGGTCCACGGGATATTTCCCTGCGGACCGTATACACTTCCTGAGGTTACTGCGGTCCGCAGGAGTTACTCCTGCGGTCCGCAGGAGATCGGACTGAAAATTAAACAAGGTGAAAACCCCTGTTCACCTACAAGCCTTCATTTCAAAAACCCTCCGAGAAACCCCTTGTCACCACCGCCGTTTTCACCACTAAACCACCACCGGAGCGACCCCGACACCTTAATTCGGGTTCATTCCCTGATTGTGCACTTCAAGCAGATAGATCACATGCGTTACAGGTTTGATCCCATAGTCTGCGTGCGTGTGTACTTACACGAACGCCTCAGTTGCTGCCGCCGGTTCTTTTGTCCCTTTTCTTTGTTTTCTTTTTTAAGTTACTTTTATTTTTTTTCTTTCTTTCTTTCTTGTTTCACGTGCTGCACATTAGGGACAATGTGCATGACAAGTGTGGGGATGCTTAGGACGTGGCTAGGTTTTACGTTCCACTTTTAGTTCATTATCTATTTATCCTTAGTTATTTTTCATTTCGCTAAAATGATTGAAAAAAAATTTGAAAATTTTTGAAAATGCCCTAGAAAATGAAGTTGGCAACTAGAATGGAAAATGATAAGACTGTATGGGAACTTGATTTTGATTTCAAGAAAAGAAAAAGAAAAAAAAATTAGGTAGGCGCGCGTCTGATTGGGGATATGTTGGTAGGCCCAGTTAACTGTGTTAAATTCTCACAAAGTGTTTAATAAATTAACTTTAATAAACATATGGAATCTTGTGGGTGTACATCTTAAGGGAGGCGATTAAGCTGAAATGCGTTAACAAAGTTTTAGGGATGCCATTGCATATTTAAAAACAGATTTGTCTGATAATTAATCTCACAGCCCAGCACACCTCTCCACTATTTATAAGAATAAATTCGAGGTGTGGTGGCGCCCCGCTGATCCATCCAAATAAATAAGTGTGTTAACTGATGAGTTATTAAGACTAGCCTACGTGTCACATGCCGAGTTACAGCTTGGTTGAAACACCACCGGGTCGAAATCTTGAGAAACTTATTAGAAAAAGAACTGCAGCCTACGTATCATATGCCGAGTTGCAGCTTGGTTGAAACACCAATGGTTAAGGTTCAGCTGAAATAAATTAGAATACCAATTTCGCATTCCATCTTCCATAAGTGAGTTTAATTATCAATTCAGAGAGGTTTCTGTGTGCAATGGTAGGAAAATAAATTTAATTAATCTGTATCCTAAATGCTTGAAATGAACCTAAGCGAAATCGTAACCTCTCTAAACCGTGGCACCCATAGATTTAAAATCGAGCACGTGCACATAAAAGAATAACACTGAGTGAGAGTTTGATAAGCTAATTTAAGTTTAAGTGGCCAAATATATCGGCAATCCCGGTTAATGCGCGCTGTTTTTTATTGTAATAATTCTGGATTGAAATCTAAGATCTTGGTGACCCATTTTGATCCCATCGTTGCATACAGCTTTTTCAGGGGCGAAAAAGATTAAAGTGTGGGGATGTTTGATGTGTTACAAACACATCTGATTTTCCCGTGTATTTTATTTTAATTTCTAGTTAATTCACATTTTATTTTCGCAGATTTTAGTTACTTTCCTTCATTTCATATTTTACAGGTTCACGAGAGCTTACGGGAGGAAACCGAGCAATTATCGGGCGATCAGGAGTTAAAAGCGAAGAAAAATTCCAAAAGGTGAAGCTCCTGCGGTCCGCAGAAACCTTCCCTGCGGTCTGCAGGCCTGGTCAACGCGGCCCAGGAACCCTGAAGTTCATGCGGTCCGCAAGACTTACTCCTACGGTCCGCATTGAGGTTAGGGTTATGACTGGAGGACACTTGGATGGCCCTTGGAGAGTTCCAAAAGCATATTGGAGGCGATTTGGAGCAGCTAGCTCGTGGGATTGAAGAAAAGAACCTTACTTTTGGCTTGTCACGCGTTTGACCATTCAGTTTCTCTTCGTTTCTCCGTTTCCATTCGTGTTCTTCACTGTTTATTCATGGTTTATCATTATAAATCTGATTTGATTATGATTAGTGGTAATTGTTCTTTATCTACCTAGATTAGGTGATGGTTGACTTTGTTTGACTTGTTTTTCGGGTTATTTGACTTGTTGATGAATTCTATCGTATAAAGATTGATGATTTATGAGTAATGATGCTGATTTACTTCTGTTGAAATTGATTTGATTCATAATTAGGCTTCTCGTGTGTTTTGGTTAATTTACTTGTGTGTTAATTGACTAGAATTGCATGTTAGGATCATTACTTGGTGCTTTGACCTAGATGGATTGATCACCCATAGGTGTTTTATGTTTAAAATCAATTTTCAAAAGTTAGCTTATCTTGAGTCTGAGAGGAGGGAGATAATTGATTGATCTTGGGGGTTTTTTGTTTGGGTAACGAGTGCACGAGAGTGACTAGTCCTAAAATTAATAACTTCTCTTGTCAATTCAAGTCATTAATCATATTCATCAATTTACTCCATGTGTCTAGTGTTGCTTGGGGTAACCTATTTCACATTGTTCTGCTGAGACTGAGAGGTAAAATAGTTTTCGAGTACATAGAGTTTCAGGGAATTTTGAGACCGAGAGGTGAGAAATAACCTGTTCAGTGCTATAATTGATTTTCATGGCATTTAGAGTGTGTCAGTGAGTCCGAGAGGAGATCTGATATGTTTCAGGTGTCTAATTTAGAATCTGGAGTCAAACAGTCAGTCAACCCGAGAGTCAGTCAAACCGATCAACCTGATACCGTGTCTAGGTAGTGCTTCCTTTATTTGATTTCCCTTTCCATTTACAGTGATTTGCGTTAGTCTCCTTGTTTAGATTTTATTTCTTTTAATTTTCAGTATTATTGCATGCTTTATTTAGTTGCGTGTTTTGTCTTATTATTTGATTGTGTTGCTTAGTTGCTTTACTAATTTTCTTGTCCTCTTCTTAATTATCAAAAAATCCCCTAAAAATCATTGGTGATTCGACAACAGTTCAGTAACAAGGGCCGCCACCCATTCGTGTCCATGGTTGATACTCGGTTTACTTTCCATACTACACGCGACTGGTACGCTTGCCGTGAGAGTGTGATTGAGAATTAATTCGTTTTAAATAATTAAAACTTGGTCTTTATAATTCAAAATACATTTTAACACCATCAATACTATGGCACTAAGCTTCTTCCTGTTTGATTTGTTTGATGAAACGTGACCTGATTCTAGTCCTAATTGCAAGCATGTATTTCCACTTAAATCCAAACAAGAGTATTGTATCAACTAGGCATGTTGTTTATCATGTTTTAAGTTTATTAGAGATTAACTGTTATGTGCTCCACATTCAATTCACATTAGAGTTTGTCCTCCGTTTGTGAGTCAATTCATCACTTTTTCACACTTAGAAACTTGTACATTAAGTTATAAATTCTATCTTGAGACAAATTTGATGTTTCATTAATGCTTTGTTGTTAAAGCTCTTTAGATAATATACAATTGATCATAATGGATTCTTTTGAGAGCTTAGATATGATCATCATCAGGTCACCAGGTCTTGACTTACATAAAACAGAGGTGCCAACCCAGGTCTTTGTTTACACAAAACAGAGGGATGATGAGGATCATACTCTATACACCAGTTGGTTACAGAGGTATACCAAGGTGTTCGTAAACCTGGGTCTTTGTTTACACAAAACAGAGGGAATACGATTTGCAAAGATAGAAGTTATAAAGTGTTTTACATAGTGTGCTTGGGTGAGTGATTTGATCACATCAGGATAAGACTTACTTGCTTGATCTTCAAAATGAAGTTCCCACAGACAGTGACCTTTTCATCATGTTAGGCATCCTCTTAGTGTAGTTTCCACTCAAGATGAACCTACTCACATATCAACGTACTTTTGATCAGATTTAAATTAAGGTAATTACACAGGAAGTAAGCAAAGGCATAGTGTACTATCATTTCCCAAACATATGACATGCTAAATCAAAAGACATAATAAAGAAAGACTATATTTTTGCATTTTAATATGGTTTTCTAAATATTTTTGGAATTTATATATTACTATTCACAAGGACAGTCACGTGCTTTTCTTTGTTGATGATGATCAATCTAAGTTAATCATGGCCAAAGAGTCAATTAGAAAATTAAATCTAACTGAATCAAAGGCTTTAGTGAATAAATCAGCAAGCAGATTTGTTGTATCCACTTTGATTAACTTGATTAAACCCTTTTCTGAGCAATCTCTCAGAAAATGGTATCTGATTTCAATATGCTTTGTTTTACTATGTTGAACTGGATTAGCAGTGATAAACATAGCAGCTGAATTATCAATATGAATTGGGGTTTAAAGGAAATTGTAACTATAATCAAGCAATTGGTTCTGCAATCAAATTACTTGAGAGCAACCAACTGAAGCAGCTATGTACTCAGCCTCAGCTGTGGATACAGATACATTTGTTTGCTTCTTGCACTGCCATGAAACAAGTCTTGGTCCTATAAATTGACATCCACCAGTTGTGGATTTTCTGTTTTTGTTGCATCATCCGAAGTCACTATCTGAATATGAGTAGAGAATGAAGTCACCATCCTTTGGATACCAAAGGCCAAGAGCATGCTTCCCTTTCAGATATCTGAAGATTCTCTTAACAGCATTCAGAGGAGACTCTTTTAGATCAGATTGGTACCTAGCACAAACACACAGCAAACATTATGTCAGGTCTGCTGGCAGTTAGATACATAGGAGATCCTATCATTGATCTATACAATCTTTGATCAACAGATTTTCCAGTAGGATCAGGCACAATCTTGTCAATTCTTGAAGCACGAGTTTTGCATGAAGATGTATCAGCAAGATTGTACTTCTTCAATATTTGATGAATATACTTCTCTTGACTGATAAAGATGCCATCTGTTTTCTGATTAACTTGGAGACCAAGGAAGAAAGTCAAATCTCCCATTGAACTCATCTGAAACTCAGATTTCATTAGTTCTTTAAAACTAACACACGGTCTCTTGTTTATTGATCAAAATATAATGTCATCTACATATATTTGAACAACTAAAAGGTCTTGATGTTCTTGTTTGAGAAAGAGTGTCTAATCAATAGTTCCCCTTTTATATGCATGCTTAAGCAAGAAAGATGATAATGTTTCATACCACTTTCTTGCTATGAAGACCATACAAAGCTTTGTCTAGCTTCTATACCCTATGTGGGTAGTCAGGATCTTCAAAACCAGGAGGTTGAGCTACATAGACCTCTTCATCAATTTCCCCATAAAGGAAACTACACTTGACATCCATTTGGTAGACAGTGAACTTCTTATATGAAACATAGGCTAGAAATACTCTTATTGCTTCAATTCTTGCAACAAGTGCAAAAACTTCATCATAGTCTATCCCTTCTTCTTGAGTGTAGCCTTGTGCAATTATCCTAGCTTTGTTACTCACAATTATACCTCTGTCATCTAGTTTATTTTTGAAGATCCATCTTGTCCCAATTGGATATTGACCTTCAGGCAGATCAACATGATTCTAGACTTTCTGCTTTGTGAATTGCTGAAGCTCTTCCTGCATAGCTTCAATAAAGCTATTATCTTTTAGAGCAGTTGTGATGTTTAGAGGAACAACTTGTGAAAGAAAACAAGTAAACAAATAAATGTTTGCAGCTCCCCTTTGGCTTCTTGTGGTTCTTTCATTTAGATCTCTAATTATGTTGTTTGTTGGATAAGACTTGTGAATTCTGGTTGTTGGAATAGATTAATCTAAAATGGATGATTCTAACTTAGTCATATCCATCGATGCAGATAAAAATAGCTGTGATGATGAATGTAGGAAGTAATCAAAGTGTTCTTCATTTTCATCATTAGAAGTAGAATGATTTTCTTCATGAGTTAGTACATCAGCTGTATTGTGACTATCTTCCGCAGGAATTTCTACTAAAGTATTTTGTGCTTCCGTAGTAGTTACAAGAACATCTACGGATGGTATTTGTTGACTTGCTGACATCAAATCTTTGGAATGAAATGGATCATCTCCAATGTGTGGAACATCTATGGAGGCATTATTCATATCTCCGGATGTAGGATGCTCATCTACGGATGAAGAGTCGTTAGCTGCAGATTCAGTCTTTCCATCTGAGGATGTAGATCCATTTTGTTGGACTTGTGCAACATTATTGTTGTTATTTGTTATTCCTTGATCCATGATACTTGATGTTTGTGTTCTTGAAGGATCAGCTGATAGTGATACTTTATTCAGATTTGGAGGAACAAATGGATAACATGAATTAGCAGAACCTGCATTATTCAAATAACTAGAATTAAATGAGTCTGTTAGTGCATCTATATCAAACAACCATGATGATCCTTTTACAGATTTAGGAAATAAGGATTCATCAAATGACACATTAGGAGTTTCTTCCATAACGTTCTGTTGTGGAATGTAAATCCTATATATTTTAGATGTTGAAGAATATCCAACAAGAAACCATTATAGGTTTTGACTGGGTGTGAGAATGATGTTCTCTGTTGTTGTGAAACAACAAGATTGAATATGATGATTGAGTCAGCGATTATATGATGGAATCATACAAACACAAAACATTGATTGCAAGAAATACTCATAAATGCACTTTTGTATTAATTAAGATGAACAGTTACAATAAATGCTAGGGTTTGAGCACTATACAGGAAACGGACACCTTGGGAACAAAAGACTGGTATTCTGATTGTCTAAGATTTAATGACAAAGGTCTAAGTCTAAAGTCGCCTCACATACGAGGTTGTCTAATCTATTTATAAGCTAACAGGAAGCCTTTACAAAAGACTAAATTACCCCTATACATAATCTAGTCTAAGTACAAAAGGTCTTCATCAGCATTTGTTTTGTTCATCCGCATTGACTAATGTGGATGTGTTGAACTTCATCAGTATTTGTTTTTCTTCAACCGCATTAGTGTTTGGTCATCAGCATTGACAAATACGGATGAACAAACACGGTGCATTTGTTCCTGAGCATCCACATTAGTTAATGCGGATGTGTAAATCCTTTGGTAGCATTTGTTCAGTTGTCCGCATTTGTTAATGTGGAAGAACAAATACTTGTCAGCATTTGTTCTTTGGTCATCCACATGTACAAATGCGGATAGCCGACACTTGTCTTCTTTTTTTGATGCAGATTCTTCATCCGTATTGGTTCTTGGACTTAGGGAGATTTCAGCAGAACAACCATCACCACTACTTGAATTAGCATGTATGATCCTTTCAGGGTCCAACAATACTCCCCCTAAGGATTATACAGTCTATGACCTTTAAGGTTTTGGTGGATGACGTTGTGCGGATTCTGCTGGGTCTTGATCCGCAGGAGGAGATGAAGCAGGAGCTGGGCCTGTGTATGAAGGATCCAGTATGGCTTTGACCATAGTGGAGAACTGTCTTGCATCAGCTAACTTCTCTCTGCTCAGTACATGGATCTTCATTTGGCTCATAGTATGAATGGTTTCAATGGGTAGCTACTTTAAAGAGATAGGCTCCCAAAATGACACAGTTGGCATCCCATCTCTGTGAATCAGTAAAGATCCTTGCACATCTACCTCTAGCTTCATAATGTTCCCAAATTGCAAAGGAGTCTTCTTCTTCCTCCTCTGCTCTCTTTTATGAAGTATTCTGTCATAGGCCATCTTCAGGAGTTTTATGCATTTGAGAAAGAATTGCATATCAGCTTCTCCAATGTGTGGAACATCTGTGGAGGCATTATTCATATCTCCGGATGTAGGATGCTCATCTACGGATGAAGAGTCATTAGCTGCGGATACAGTGTTTCCATCTGAGGATGTAGATCCGTTTTGTTGGAGTGCATCATTATTGTTGTTATTGGTTATTCCTTGATCCATGATACTTGATGTTTGTGTTCTTGGAGGATCAGCTGATAGTGATACTTCATTCAAATTTGGAGGAACAAATGGATAACATGTATCAGCAGAACCTGCATTATTCAAATAACCAGAATTAAATGACTCTGTTAGTGCATCTATATCAGACAACCATGATGATCCTTTAACAGATTTAGGAAATAAGGATTCATCAAATGACACATTAGGAGTTTCTTCCATAATGTTCTGTTATGGAATGTAAATCCTTTATATTTTAGATGTTGAAGAATATCCAACAAGAAACCATCATAGGTTTTGACTGGGTGTGAGAATGATGTTCTCTGTTGTTATGAAACAACAAGGATTTAATATGATGATTGAGTCAGTGATTATATGGCAGAATCATACAAACACAAAACATTGAATGCAAGAAATACTTATAAATGCACTTTTGTATTAATTAAGATGAACAGTTACAATAAATGCTAGGGTTTGAGCACTATATAGGAAACGGACACCTTGGGAACAAAAGACTGGTATTCTGATTGTCTAAGATTTAATGACAAAAGTCCAAGTCTAAAGTCGCCTCACATATGAGGTTGTCTATTCTATTTATAAGCTGACAGGAAGCCCTTACAAAAGACTAAAATACCCTTATACATAATCTAGTCTAAGTACAAAAGGTCTTCATCAGCATTTTTTTTGTTCATCAGCATTGACTAATGCGAATGTGTTGAACTTCATCAGCATTTGTTTTTCTTCAACCGCATTAGTGTTTGGTCAGTAGCATTGACAAATGCAGATGAACAAACGCAGCGCATTTGTTGCTGAGCATTCGCATTAGTTAATGCGGATGTGTAAATCCTTTGGCAGCATTTGTTCGGCTATCCGCATTCGTTAATACGGAAGAACAAATACTTGTTAGCATTTGTTCTTTGGTCATCCATATGTATAAATGCGGATAGCCGACACTTGTCTTCTTTTGTTGATGCAGATTCTTCATCCACATTGGTTCTTGGACTTAGGGAGATTTTAGCAGAACAACCATCGTCCACTACTTGAATTAGCATGTATGATCCTTTTAGGGTCCAACAATACTCCCCCTAAGGATTATACAGCCTATGACCTTCAAGGTTTTGATGGATGAGGTTGTGAGGATTCTGCTGGGTCTTGATCAGCAGGAGGAGATGAAGCAGGAGCTGGGTCTATGTATGAAGGATCCAGTATGGCTTTGATCATGTTGGAGAACTGTCTTGCATCAGCTAACTTCTCTCTGCTCAGTACATGGATCTTCTTTTGGCTCATAGTATGAATGGCTTTAATGGGTAGCTTCTTTAAAGAGATAGGCTCCCAGAATGACACAGTTGACATCCCATCTTTGTGAATTAGTAAAGATCCATGCACATCTACCTCTAGCTTCATAATGTTCCCAAATCATAAAGAGTCTTCTTCTTCCTCCTCTACTCTCTTTTATGAAGTATTCTGTCATAGGCCATCCTCAGGAGTTTTATGCATTTGAGAAAGAATTGCATATCAGCTTCTCCAAGCTTGTTGCTGATATCTCTAAAGTGCCTTGTATATATGTAGTGGATATAGGATTCATCAAGCAGCCTTAACTCATATCCACTAAACAGTCTAATTTCAGCCCCTTCTTTTCCTCCCCGTTTTCTTTTAATCACCAACTCATACGTCTTCTCATCATAATAGACATTTGAGATTGGGATGGAGGAATGAGTTCCAGCTACCATCTTTCTTTTCAAAGATTCAGTGGGCTTCACCTTAAGCTCAGCTTCTTCAGCTAACTTGGTCTTTTTCTTCTCAAGTGGGTTAACAAAGGATCTATCTTTCCTCATATAGATAGCCTTGAGAGATTTGAAGTTGTCTGTCCTTTTGAACATCCTCAGAATGTCTTCAAACTCATAACCCCTGAACATAGCCTTATGATTGATCAATCTTAGATTGGCTAGTTCTTTTAGATCATGGATCTGCAGGGAGTTCACCAGAGTAGAGTACTCTTTGAAAAATTGGACTAACCCTGTGATCCTCTTGACCATGAACATGACCAGTCTCTGTCATACTTCCAAGCAATTATCTTCAATTTAGTCTTGGCCTGGGGAGTAGACACACCTCTAATCATCTCTGCAATGGTGAGTCCTTCATGAAGCTCTATCTGTGAAGGCTCAACAAACCACTCAAGATATCTATGGAGTATAGGTGCCAACGAGTCATGATCTCTATGAGTTAGTTGCATGTCTTGTGCTGAAACTCTTGATCTGGGCTGTTTTCTTGTTATTTCTTCTTCCATCTTCTTCAGCCTATCTTTCTTCTCATTAATCATTCTAAGGATAGAAGTCCTTAGAGAATTTGTCTTCATATTTTCTAATTTTCTCTTAGTGAATCCCTGCTCAGACAAATAGTCCTTTATTTCCCTATCAGTCATACTATAAGGATCAGGATACAGTGATTGAGAAGAAGATGTCTGCTTGGCCATTGAAGATAATTTTAACACAGGAGCCCTGGGTGAATGAGACGTTTCATACTCAGTCTCATATGTAGGGTCCAGCAGTTTGTTTAGCTTTACTTCTTCTGCTATCATCCCCTCATAGGTCAACCCAAAAACCTCATCAGGATCATATCCGTGGTCAATCAAGAATATGGCTTTCACCATTAGATCATCTGACTTGGTTTTATCACCATCTCATGTACTGATGGCTTCTCCTGTTCAGGGCTTTCCTTAGCTATTGGTTCATCAACCACATAGCCACTCTCCATTTATCTTTCTTCTAGATCAATAACCTCAGCCTTCTTTTTCAGTTGAGCTTCAGCCTTTACATGTTCTTCCGAAAATTTAGCAATGGCTTCAAGGCTACAAGGATCATCCTTTTGCTTTTTCTTGACCGGTTCTTCTTCTTCAACTGGTCTTTTTCCCTTGGCGTTTTCATCCAAGTATTTCCTCCTTTTGGATCAGAAGAGGATTGTTCTGCTTCTGAAGAAAGTAGCAAAGATGGAAAATCTACTTTAGCAGCTGCTGAATCTCTTTGTTGTTCTGCTTCTTTGGGCAGTGTATCAGATTCTGCCTGCTGAATCTCTTTGCTGTTCTGTTCTACTGCTAAAGAAAGTAGCAAAGAGTTTGCATTGTTGGATCAGAAGAGGATTCAGCTTGTTCTGCTTCTTTGGGCAGTGTATCAGATTCTGCCTTTTCTTTCTCATCTACTTTAGTAGCTGCTGAATCTCTTTGCTATTGTTCTTCACATAGCTTTCTGATCAGCTCTTTTTGTTCATCAGATAGGGACATAGCACGTACAATTTGTAGACTCAATTCCTTCTCAATTGGGATAAGAGATTGAGGAATAACCACTATTGGACCTTCCCTCTGACTGACTATGAAGTCCCAAAATTCATCATCAATAATAAACTCTTCTGCAGTGAAGAAGTCAAGAGCTGTGATCATATCACTGAATTCAGCCTCTTCAGTGTGAGTTTATGTTTGTTCACTTGAATACACCACCATTTCCATGCTTGATTCATCTAGTTTAGTTCCACTAGTCTTAGACTCCTTTTCAGACTCAGTGAACTTCATCTTTTTAGCCTACGGGGAGTCATTATCTCTCTCCCCTGATGAATCTTTATCACTGTCATCTTTATCACTTTCCCTCTTTCTTTTCTTATCTTTGTCATCACCCTGATCATCTTGGTCTTTTTCAGCTTCTTGTTTAATCCTGACGAACATCTCCAACTCAGATACTCTCTTGTTTAAAGATGCTACCTGAGTTTGCAGGTCAATGATTATGACAGCTTGTTCTTCAATCAACCCTTATTGTTCTTCCATTGCAATTGTTTGGATGGTCAAGGTGTCTAAGTGACCACTAACTTCATCCTTGGATTGCTAAAGAGCTTGTTTTAATTTCTTAATCTCATCTTCCTTTTCTTTCTTCTGCACCTTGCTTATCAATTACATTGATGAAATCAAGTTGATTATTTCCTTTTGACTTTTTAATGGTCAAAATTAAGCAATCAAAGGTACTGTTACATATAAATTTGACCTAATCTTGATTTTGCAATGTATGATTATGTTATTATGCTTTATATATTATTTTGATGTTTGTTTTCTGATTCAACTCCAGTTATTATTTCAAACATAAGTTTTGAGGTTAACATTTTCAGTTTTGAAGATCCCCTGTTCATCTGAAGGTTAATTAGGGTTTCGAAAATCAATTGTTTGTGTCAATTTTCAAGATCATTTGTGTCTTCTAACACGAAATGCTTATCAATCCTTAGTTTGTGGATGTTCTGAGATCCTTTTAGTTCTAGGGTTCTGAATTTTGAAATGAGTTTATCGCCTGTGTCTGAGAATCACCTCGTTTTCGATACTATGATGGTATAGAATCGAAATGTAGACACTATTAGATTTGATGAACACTGAATTTTTGATGATGGTGATGAATCTAATAATGGATAAAGAACAGTAGGAGTGATGTTTTTCGCTCGTCGCACTATAGAGTCTCTCAAATTTGAAAAGTATTAAATGAACTATAGTGATCTGTTTATATAGTCCTTTTAGTGACGTTTTTAAATCTTACAAGTGTTAAAAACAAATGCGGTCAACTACTGTAGTACATGTGAGTGTTGAAAACAAATGCGGTTGACTGCTGTAGTAAATGCGGAAGATTAAAAAAATAAGCATTTGTTTACTGTAGCAAATGCGAAAGAGTAAATTCTGTCAGCATTTGTTTACTGAAGCAAATGCGGAAGGTTTAAGTTCAGACTTTTTAACACTGTAGCAAATGCGGATGTTTTAAGTTTGCATTCTTTTTTGCACTGTAGCAAATGCGGATGTTTATCTTAGTCAGCATTTGTACACTGTGGTTAATGCTGAAGAACACTTGTCTTCCTGAATTTACTTCAACAAATGCGGATGAACAACTGAGTTGTCTGCATTTCTTGAACTTCATACATAATGATAGAAGAGTGTGAGTACACTTCTAAGTTATGATGATACAAATATATAACCAAGTTTAAAGTATTGAATTTCAGCCATATTTGAGAAATGCGGCTGAGAAAAACAAGTACGGTTGAACAAATTTCTGTCCGTATTGGTTTTCATACTTGAAAACTTTGTTAATATTTATGGTGAGACTAATGCGGTAGAGTTAACTTATCCGTATTACTTTCACTTGTGTTTTTCATCTCAAAACTATTACCCATATTGGTTATTTACTTGGGTTACCTTCACCCGCATTAACCAGTGCTCTTACCTGCATTAAGTTTTGAACTTGTCAACACTTAATGTTTCTATTATGGATAGTTTTGGTTAATTTTGCTTTGATGCTTGAACTTTATGAAGATGAGTCTTTTGCTTGTTTATTATGAAGTTTTGTCTGTTTCTTGAGTTGTCAATTCTTGCTTGGATTAACTTGTTCATCAGAGGTGATACAAGTTTCCAGCGTTGACTGTTCTTGGACTTTTGTGCTTCAAAATGTTTGCAAGAAACTGAGATAATATGATATAACTTCTGCACCAACACAGTTAGGTTTTCTGATTTTGTAACTATTTTTGATTTTTTATATTTTAAGAAAAGGAACATCCATACCAATTGATGATCAAAATTTTAGTTACTCCCCCTAAAGTTTATATCTATATAAGATAGAAACTTTAAAGAGCTGAAAATTTTGAAAAGAAAATCTTTTTGTGATTTTTGTACAAGAAGTTGAGATATACTTTTCTTTGGGATCATATCAATCTTACCCTTCACAAGTGCAAGCAATTGTTAGTAAAACAGACATGTTCATGAACATATTGATTGAAGGTATGTTTATCCTCTTAAACTCATACTTGGTTAATATTTTGATGCAAATGATCTTATCATGTTTTGAGTTGATTAGGTATTCAGCATGTACCTCACACTCAAAAGCATGGCAAGGTTAACTATCTACGTGCAATGTATGGTAGAATCTTTTAACATCTTACTTGACCTGGTTACTTAAAATGTGAAATCTCATTTTACTTGATCCTCATTGGGATTATTTTATTTTTGATCCTTTTCTCTGTTTGATCCACATTGGGATTCTTTTCACTTCACTTTGGAAGGTGATCTCTTATGATTCTTTTGTTTCATTCATTTAGAATGACTTTTATTCTTTTGTTTCATCCAAGTTGGATGTGTTCCTCATTGGGAATCTTGATGGATCATGACATCAGCACTATGTGCTTGTTTCTCTAGGTCTTTGCTTAGCAAAACAGAAGAGAAACTGATGTTAGTAAAAGAGATTCATATAATATCATTACCTGGTGTGTTTAGGTTGCTACACATACACATATTTGGATAGGCCAATACTTACACACACTATGAGATGAGAGCTTCACAGTTGAATATAAGCTTTAGTTCATCACTGCATGTGTCTTCTTTTCCAAGTTGAGCCTACTCGCATATCAGATAAGTCATGTCAGTCATTCAAGATTTATAAGTAAGCACAGTGAATGATATAATGACTATAATTATATTATTTCCCTATTGTATAAACCATATACTTCTTCTTTTTAATTTCTCTTTGTAATTTTGAAATATTTGAACGTTTTTGTTGATTTTAAATTTTAATCAAGGTTAATCATGCCAATTGATTGAACTAAGAATTCAAATCTGGTTGGATCAAATGCCTTAGTGAACAAATCAGCCAATTGATTATCAGTGTGAACCTGTATCAATTTGATTATCCCTTTTTTAGCACAATCTCTTAAAAAATGATATCTAATTTCAATGTGTTTAGTTTTTGAGTGTTGAACTGGATTATTTGTTGTGAACATAGCTGTTGTGTTGTCAATGTGAATTGGAGTGTGCAAGAAGTTAAAACCATAATCAAGCATCTGGTTTTGAATCCAGAGAACTTGAGAACATCATGCTGATGCTGCTATATACTCAGCTTCTGTTGTTGAAACAAATACCTTTGTCTGCTTCTTGCACTGCCAGGAGACCAGTCTGGGACCAATAAATTAACAACCGCCAAAAGTGGATTTTCTGTTGAAATTGCATCCCCCGTAATCACTATCAGTGTATGCGTAGAGATTGAAGTCTCCTTCCTTTGGATACCATAATCCAAGAGCAGGCTTGCCCTTAACATATCTGAATATCCTCTTGACTGCATTTACATGGGATTCCTTGGGATCTGCTTGATATGTGGCACATACAAAAACACCAAACATAATGCCAGGCCTACTGGTTGTTAGATACATAAGTGAGCCTATCATAGAACGATAGTGAGTCCGATCCACTGGTTTGCCTTTAGGATCTGGACCAATCTTCACTTTAGTGTCAATAAGAGTTCTGATGGACTGACAATCAACAAACTGAACTTCTTCAATATTGTTTCCATATATTTTGATTGATTAATAAAGATTCCATCTGCTGTTTGTTGGACTTGCACTCCAAGAAAGAATGTGAGTTCTCCCATAGCACTCATTTGAAATTTTGAATGCATGAGTTCTTAAAATTCTTTGTGAAGTAACTTGTTTGTTGAGCCAAAAATGATATCATCCACATATATCTGAACCAGCAACATGTCTTTTCCTTTTCTTTTTCTGAAGAGAGTCTGATTAATCTTTCCTCTTTCATACCCGTTTTCATGAAGAAAGGATGATAGAGTCTCGTACCACTTCCTTGGAGCTTGATGAAGATCATACAAGGCTTTGTCAAGCTTGTATACCCTGTATGGAAAGTTTGGGTCTTCAAATCCAGCAGGTTGACTCACACAGACTTCTTCAGCAATCTTTCCATATAAAAAAGCACATTTCACATCCATTTGATAAACAGTGAATTTCAAGAATGCTGAATATGCTAGAAAGATTCTTATTGCTTCTAGTCTGGCTACAGGAGCAAACACCTCATCATAATCAATTCCTTCTTCTGGAGTATACCCCTGAGCCACTAGTCTTGCTTTATTTCTCATGACGATTCCCTGTCATCAGTTTTGTTCCTGTATAGCCACCTGGTACCGATAGGGTATTGTCCTTTGGGAAGATCTACCAGTTGCCATACTTCTTGTTTCTTGAATTGCAGCAACTCTTCCTACATTACCTCAATCCAACTATTGTCTTGAAGAGCCTCTTTGATATTTTTGGGTACCGTTTGACAAAGAAAGCAGGAGAACAAACAGATGATTGCTATGCTTGATTTTCTTCTTGTCACCCGCTCATTAAGTTCACCAATAATGCTATCTACTGGATGATTCTTGTGTATTCTGGTGGTTGGAATTGAGTCACCAACAATGGTTACATCAAGATTGGAGACATTTAGATCATTATGGTGCGAGGCAACTTCATCTTGTACTGTAAGGAAGTTGTGAAAATAATCAAAGACTGTTTAGTTCTTGCTTCAGCATCAGCAACACTTTGATTACTTCCATCATTTGAAGTTCTTTTAGTTTCAACTAGTGGTGCAACAAGATCTTGATTTCTGACTTTGGTGGATGGTTCTTCTGAAGGAGATGGTTGCATGGTTGGACCATCCTCAGTTGCAAGACTTTGATTTTGAACTGATTGTGTGACAGGATCAGCTTGCAGTGGCACATCTTCATTAAGTTGCTCATCAGTAGTTGGAGGAATCATTGGAAAGTCATTCCTTCTTTCTACTAATGATGAAGATTCATCTGATTGTAGGCTTCCTGCATTAGACAAGTGAAATTGATCAAATGATTTTGTAAAGGAGTCAATATCAAACAACCAATCAAGACCATTTGTAGATTTAGGAAAAGAATGTTCCTTGAATTGAACATTTGTTGATTGATCAATTATGTTTAATCTAAGATTAAACACTCTATAAGCATTTGAGACAAAAGAATAACCTACAAATAATCCTTCATCAGACTTGGATGAAAACTTTCATAAATGGTCTCGGGTGTTTAATATTGAGACAGGACAACCAAATGACTTAAAAAATCCAATAAATGGTTTTCTTTAAAAGATAAGTGCATAAGGAATTTTATTGCTTTCTTTACAATCAAAGTCCTATTTTGTACAAAGCATGATGTGTTAACTGCTTCTGGCCAAAAGGTAATTGGCAGTTTAGCATCGGCTAGCATGGTTCTTGCTGCTTCAATTAGTGTTCTATTTCGCCTTTCAGCTACCCCATTTTGTTGAAGAGTTCTAGCTGCACTAAATTGATGAGCGCTGCCTTTGGTTATACAAAATGAACTCATGTCTTCATTCTTAAATTTTGTCCCATTATCACTTCTAATAGTTTTAACTTTATGATCAAGTTGGTTTTCAAGTTTTGTGATAAAATCTTTTATCAGTTGGGACGCTTTGTTTTTATGAAGTAGGAAGAAGACCCATTTAAATCTGGAAAAGTCATCTATGATCACCAAACAATACTATTTCTTTCCAATACTCATAACATGAGTTGGTCTGAAAAGATCCATATGAAGTAACTTCAATGGAGAATCATTTGTGTTCACTAGCTTTGTTTTGTGGGAAGATTTATGTTGTATTCCTTTGAGACACGCTGAACAGTGGACAATGAAGTGAAATTCTTTCTAGGGGTATCCCAATGACATGATTTCCCTTGACCAATCTGTTCATGTTTTTGAAATTTGTGTGTCCTAAACGTCTGTGCCAAAGCTATGACTCATCAAAAGATGCTTTTGATAATAGACATGTTTCTTCTTTTGGTAAAGCAGATTGAGGTTTAAGACATAGGTGTCATTCTTCCTCAGAGTCTTCAATTGTAACACCCGTAATTCTTATTAAATAGAAATAAAAGAATAAAGAGAAAGAAAAAGGAGGAAGAGCAAGTCAACCCCAAAGTTGAGGGACCAAAAGTGTAAAATGATAAAAATCTTAAAAAGTTGGTAAAAAAAGTTGGTAAAAAGGTGGCATGGCCGCCCATTACCTCCTGCACAACATCTTTCATTCGACTTTAGAGAGAGAAAGAAGAAAAAGCTTCGGGTTGAGAAAGAAGGTCAAGGAGGATTCGGATTTCCAGGTAAGAATTCTTTTTTTAAGTTGTTCTTGGCTAGATAATGCCTTGGATATATGTTCTTATGTGCCTATATGCTTTCGGGTATGTGTTCTTGGTGTTTAGGTGCTAGAAACATCAAGAATTCGTGGTTTTGAGAGTGTTAAGCTTGAAAGCAGCTAAGGTGAGTTCTAGACCCCGTGTTTCACATGTTTTTACAAACTTTTGGGGCTGGAAATACATGTAAAAATGTTTTATACTTATTATGAATGTTGCCCGTATGTGCTTGTGTATGTATGTTAGTGATTTATGCCATGATTCATGCTTAATATTGTATGTACATGTTTAGCACTAAGTTTTATGGTGTTTGGGGACTGAGATATGAATTAGATACATGATTAGGCTGCTAATACGACTAAGAAGACCAAATAGTGGTCATATGTCTGAAAT
Source organism: Flaveria linearis (assembly GCA_024085815.1). Taxonomy (NCBI): domain Eukaryota; kingdom Viridiplantae; phylum Streptophyta; class Magnoliopsida; order Asterales; family Asteraceae; genus Flaveria; species Flaveria linearis. The sequence continues at coordinate 56,526,282 of CM044003.1, read as the reverse complement.
TGTGACTTAGAAAACTAAGTACAAGGTGGTATGTCTAAATAGTGCTTATACGACCCATGAAATTTGCCTTAGAAATATTTTAAGAGTTATATGACTGAACAGTGGTCGTATGACCATTAGAAATTTGCTAAGTATGGGGTCGTATGACTGAACAGTGGTCGTATGACCACTGGAAATTTTCTAAGTATGGGATCATATGACTGAACAGTGGTCGTATGAACATTAGAAATTTGCTAAGTATGGGGTCATATGACTGAATAGTGGTCGTATGACCACTGGAAGTTTTCTAAGTATGGGATCATACGACTGAACAGTGGTCGTATGACTTAGAGAAATTTTCTAAGTTTAAGGTGAAACGACTAAGCAGGGCTCATACGACTGAGCAGGGCTCATACGACTGAGCAGTGCTCATACGACTGAACACTTAGAATTTTTACAGAAAATTTCAGGAAATCTGATTTATGGGATTTTGACCAGAGTTGACTAGGGTTAATAAATGATGATGTTTTATGAATGTAATGATGATAATTGATTGACCCTTATTACTACTGATTTTATTATCAGTATTTTATTATTATTAACAATATTTTAATATTGTTAAAGTATGTACTGGCATGACAAAGAATGATTAAGATTTAACGAAGAGCATAATCATTAATAAGTAAAATATTAATGATAATGAGAAATGAAACGTAAAGTGAAAGATAATGAAAGGGGAATATGATGAATGAATGCATGCATTAATAAATGAACGAATGAACGTAAGAAAGGCTTGCTAGCAAATGTATGGAGGTGCACACCCCTGGCAGGTGTTAGCTCAACTGTGATGCGGGTTAGCTACCCCGGAGGATGCACACAGGGTCAATCTTTAAGATTGATAATGAGGTGAGCAACTTTGTGTTGCAACAGACTCGGTTAGCAGGCAATCCGTGGGGTTGCCACTGAGGTGAGCAACTATGTGTTGCAACAGACTTGGCTAACATATTGATAATGAGGTGAGCAACTACGTGTTGCAACAGACTCGGTTAGCAGGCAATCGTGAGATTGCCACTGAGGTGAGCAGTCGTGTGCTGCAACAGACTTGGCTAACATATGATAGAATGAAAGAATGTAATGTGAATGTATGAATGAAATGAATGAACGTACGAAGGAATGTAATGAACATATGAATGAAAGAAATGATCGTACATATGAAATGAATGTATGAATGTATGTAATGTATGAATGAATGAAAGTAAGATACATACGAATGGAAGAACTAATATGAAAGAAAGAATACGAATGTAAACGATGAACGGCACACTAACGAAAGTTAATGAATGAACGACGAAGATAATAATAATATTATCTGTGTACGTACTTGTGTGACCGCATATAAGTAAAGAAAGGTTTTCCTTGAGACGAAAAGCAAAGTATTTTAAATTATAAAACTAGAACTCACTCAGCAACGCTGACTTTTATGTATTTTCCAGTTGGCAGGTAACAGGTTGCTGAGGATGGCACAAGGGGATGGCTAGTTGGCGGGCAAGACTGACACCCATTTATGTTTTGACAACACTGTTGTTTTGTAATTCATGCAACTAATTATTTTGTGAATTCCTAAACTAGAATGTATTGCTTAGCAACAGTGTTTAAAATGAATGAATGGATTTTTGTTAAAATTAATTCCGCTGCTTTAATTTATAATATATGAATGTTTTATGTTGTGAATGACCAACTGTGAGGTGCCCGGGAAGGGGGCCTTACAAGTTGGTATCAGAGCTAAAGTTTAAGTGAAACGGGTAAATTTTCAAAAATAAACCTTAACTTAAACTGAGAATGGGACGGAAAGAGGGATGTCAGCCCGAGTAGCCATGTGCCATCAGGTATTGCTTTTCTTAAAAGTTAATCAATGTTATGTGCGTGTGCTATGTGATTTATGTGTTTTTAGTAGATTTAGATGCTGATGTAGTCAGGATAGGAAGTGCTTGGGGTGTGAAGAGTAAAGTAAGTGGCTAATCACAACTGGCCACTGTAATTAGGGACTTACTATACTTGACATAAACTAAGCTGTTCCTTGAATGACTGTTTTAGTGTTTGAATCTTATAGTGCATAGGAGAATGGCTGGGAAGAAACCTTCTAAGGCTGCTAGAGGTAGAGGTCGTCTGCGTACGACTAGGAGCAGTGCTAAAGCTCCTAAGACGGCTCCTGTGAACCCCGAGGTTCCTGACAAGAATGAAGAAACAGAGAATGCTAGTCTGAATGCCTCAGCTAGGGAGGCGATTGCTGATGAGGTACACCAGGTCCTACAGGCAGTTATGCCATCTGTAGTGACCGATGTTATTCGAGCTATAAGGAACGAGGAAAGGAAGGAAAAGGAGGACAGGAGAGGGTCGACTGAAAAGGAGAGCAAGGAAGAAGAGGAACGACCGGATCCTGAGATAGTAATATCTGATGAGGAAAGAGATGATGTAGTAGGGGTGACGACCAAGGGGTGCAGTTACGGGGCATTTCAGAGGTGCAAGCCCCCGACTTTCGATGGCAATGGCACTGCTGCAACCGGTCAATGATGGGTAAGGGAGATGGAAGCGACACTCGAGATCAGCGAGTACCGTGAGGATCAGGAGGTGAAGTTTGCCACCCACTCCTTTACTGACTCAGCACTATGCTGGTGGGACAATATTGTCCAAGCTGAGGGTTCTAGGGCCATCGGGAAAATGAAGTGGTCCGAGTTGAAGAAGCTAGTAATTGAGGAATTCTGTCCTCACAGAGAACTTGATAAGGTCAAGAGGGATTTCCTGCAACTCGAGGCTGGAACCATGACACACCAGCAATACACTACCAAATTCAATGAGATGGCGAGGCTGGTGCCAGATCAGGTGACACCGGTATCTCGAAAGATTAACCGGTACATTCAAGGACTGCCAGCTGACATCCGCAGGCACTTGATTACTGCCCGACCGAGCACCTTTAGGTCAGCAGTAGACTTAGCTGGGAGGCTCTATGACGAGAGGGAAGTGATGGTGGTGGAGGCAAAGAAAGCTGGTGGTGCTAACCGGAACTGGAATGGGAAACGGTTCGGGCGTGGTGGCTTTACCCCAAATAACAAGAAGGCTAGAAGGGATGACCGTAGGGTGGGGTCACCAAGCTCGGGACCCAAAAGGTGTGACAAGTGTGGTAAGGAGCATGGTGGTGAGTGTAGATGGGGGTTAAACGTCTGTTTCAGGTGTGGGAAATCCGGTCATATGGCTAGAGACTGTAAGGCTGCGAGGTGTTTCAACTGCGGTGAAGTGGGGCATATGAGTAAGGATTGCAAGAAGTCGAGGGCCGAGAGTTCCGGGGGAAAGAAGGTGGCAGGGACTGAGGGACAGAAGACGAGTGCCAGAGCTTTCACTATGACCAGGGAGGAGGCTAGGACGGACCCCGATGTTGTGTCAGGTACGTTTCTAGTAAATCAAACTCTTGCTTCTGTGTTATTTGATTCTGGTGCTAGTAAGAGTTTCATTTCTGCTACTTTCTGTGCTAAATTGCCTGTTAGTAGTAAATGCATTGATGAGCCCTTTGAAGTAGAAACCGCTATTGGTAAGTCCACTAGAGTTACTGATGTGATAGAGGACTGTGCCATAGAGTTAGAAGGTCATAGGTTTGCTGCTAGATTACATGTGATGCCCCTAGGTGGATTTGATGTAGTACTAGGGATGGATTGGTTGGCAACCTATGAAGCGAATATAGTATGTCGAAAGAAGATGATTAGATTGACGGCATCTGACGGAAGTCTGGTGACAATATACGGTGATCGGGTAACGATGACTCCGAAGGTGATTTCGATGGCGGTGGCGGGGAAGTACATGAGGCGTGGGTGCAACGCCTACCTATGTTATGTGAAGGATGTGGAAACGCCAACACCACAACTATCCGACGTTCCGGTTGTGTGTGAGTTTCCAGATGTGTTCCCGGAAGACTTATCGGGATTGCCACCTGACCGCGAAATCGAATTTCAAATTGACTTGATACCCGGTGCCCAACCTGTTGCTAAAGCACCGTATCAATTGGCTCCGACAGAGATGAAAGAGTTGATGGAGCAACTGCAAGAGTTGCTTGACAAGGGCTTTATTAGACCGAGTATCTCTCCTTGGGTGCCCCGGTCTTGTTCGTGAAGAAGAAGGACGGTAGCATGAGGATGTGTATCGACTACCGTGAGTTGAACAAGCTAACGGTAAAGAATCGGTATCCGTTACCGAGGATTGACGACTTGTTCGACCAGCTCCAAGGTGCCAGTTGGTTCTCGAGGATAGATCTTCGATCTGGCTACCACCAGTTGAAGATGAAGGAGCAGAACATTCCTAAAACAGCTTTTCGTACGCGTTATGGACACTATGAGTTTCTCGTTATGTCATTTGGTCTAACTAACGCGCCAGCTGCTTTTATGGATTTGATGAACCGAGTGTGTCGGCCAATGTTAGATAAATCAGTGATTGTGTTCATCGATGATATCCTGATTTATTCGAGGAGCGAAGAAAAGCATGCCGGCCACATTCGGGAAGTGTTGGAGACTTTGAGAAGGGAGAAGCTGTATGCTAAGTTCTCCAAATGTGCTTTTTGGCTACGTGAGGTGCAATTTCTGGGTCACGTGGTAAATGCAGAGGGAATCATGGTGGACCCAGCAAAGGTTGAGGCTGTGATGCAATGGAAATCACCAAGGACGCCATCCGAGATTCGTAGCTTCTTGGGATTGGCGGGCTATTACAGGAGATTTATTCAAGACTTCTCCAAGATAGCCTCACCTTTGACTAAGTTGACCCGCAAGGACGTGAAATTCGTGTGGGGTCGAGAGCAGGAGACTGCCTTTGAGGAGTTGAAGACGAGACTGACACAAGCTCCTGTCTTGACATTGCCCGAGGGAAATGAAGACTTAGTGGTCTATTCGGATGCATCCTATTCTGGGCTAGGTTGTGTGTTGATGCAACATGGAAAGGTGATAGCCTACGCATCTCGACAGCTGAAGACCCACGAAGTCAACTATCCCACACACGATCTAGAATTAGCCGCGGTGGTTTTCGCGTTGAAGATTTGGCGGCACTATCTATACGGGACGAAGTGCACAATCTTCACCGACCACAAAAGCTTGAAGTACTTCTTCGAGCAGAAGGACCTAAACATGAGGCAGAGACGGTGGTTGGAGCTGATAAAAGATTATGATTGTGAGATCCATTACCACCCGGGCAAAGCCAATGTGGTGGCTGATGCCCTTAGCCGAAAGGAAAGGCCTGAGCCGATCCGGGTAAAGGCTTATCAGTTAATCATGACCTCCGACGTGATGACACAGGTTAAGGAATTTCAAGACGAGGCTTTGAAAGAAGATCGTCTTAACTCCGAAAGGATGAGAGGTCTAGTTACGGAATTGGGTGAGAACACTCATGGTGTTAAGACCCGATTTGGGCGAATGTGGATTCCTCGATACGGGGATCTACGTGAAAAGATCATGGATGAGGCCCATAAGACCCGATACTCCATTCACCCCGGTGCTACCAAAATGTACCACGATATGAAGAAAGATTACTGGTGGCCGGGTATGAAACGTGACGTAGTGGAGTACGTGAGTAAATGCCTAACTTGCTTACAAGTAAAGGCAGAACACCAGAAGCCTTACGGGAAGATCGAACCATTGGATATACCCGAGTGGAAGTGGGAGCACATCACCATGGACTTTATCACAAAGTTACCACGTACCCCTAAGGGGTATGATGCTATATGGGTGTTAGTTGACCGCTTGACAAAGAGTGCCCACTTCCTACCGATCCGTGAAACGTACTCATCTGAAAGATTGGCGGATCTGTTCATTAAGGAAATTGTAGCTCGTCATGGTGTACCGGTGTCTATTGTGTCTGATCACGACACTCGGTTTACCTCCAAGTTTTGGAAGAGATTTCATGATGCAATGGGGACGAGGCTACATATTAGTACAGCATATCACCCTCAGACGGACGGTCAATCTGAAAGGACGATCCAAACACTCGAAGACATGCTTCGGGCGTGCGTGATCGATTTTGGAGGAAGTTGGGATGATCACTTGCCGTTAGCGGAATTCTCGTAAAACAATAGCTATCATGCCAGTATTGGCATGCCACCCTACGAGATGCTATACGGTAGGAGATGTAGGACGCCCGTATGCTGGGGAGACATTGGGCAAAAGGAGCTGGGAGGTGTTGAGGTGATTGAAGCTACGACTGAGAAATTGGAAAGGATCAAAGCCTTCATGAAGGCGGCGAAAGATAGGCAAAAGTCGTATGCTGACAAGAGGCGAAGACCGATAGAGTTCAAGGTTGGTGACCGAGTCATGTTGAAGGTCTCACCTTGGAAGGGAATCATCCGATTCAGGAAACGAGGTAAGCTAAGCCCGAGATACATAGGACCTTTCCGAATTGTCGCACGAGTAGGAGAGGTGGCCTATCGACTTGAGCTGCCAGATGAGTTAAGTGGAATTCATCCCACATTCCATGTATCTCATCTGAGGAAGTGCTTAGCTGATGAAGATATGATTGTTCCACTGGAGGATATTGAAGTAGACGAACGGCTCAATTACGTGGAGCAACCAGTGGCAATCATTGATCGTAAAGAAAAGAGGTTGAGGAATAAAGTGGTTCCTCTTGTGCGTGTACAGTGGAAGCACAGGAAGGGATCCGAGTCTACGTAGGAGACTGAGGAGGAGATGAGACAACATTACCCACATCTGTTTGAGGAATAACAGGTTTCGGGGACGAAACCTATATAAGGGGCGTGGCCTTGTAACACCCGTAATTCTTATTAAAAAGAAATAAAAGAATAAAGAGAAAGAAAAAGGAGGAAAAAGAAGTCAACCCCAAAGTTGAGGGACCAAAAGTGTAAAATGATAAAAATCTTAAAAAGTTGGTAAAAAAGTTGGTAAAAAGGTGGCATGGCCGCCCATTACCTCCTGCACAACATCTTTCATTCGACTTTAGAGAGAGAAAGAAGAAAAAGCTTCGGGTTGAGAAAGAAAGTCAAGCAGGATTCGGATTTCCAGGTAAGAATTCTTGTTTTTAAGTTGTTCTTGGCTAGATAATGCCTTGGATATATGTTCTTATGTGCCTATATACTTTCGGGTATGTGTTATTGGTGTTTAGGTGCTAGAAACATCAAGAATTCGTGGTTTTGAGAGTGTTAAGCTTGAAAGCAGCTAATGTGAGTTCTAGACCCCGTGTTTCACATGTTTTTACAAACTTTTGGGGCTGGAAATACATGTAAAAATGTTTTATACTTATTATGAATGTTGCTCGTATGTGCTTGTGTATGTATGTTAGTGATTTATGCCATGATTCATGCTTAGTATTGTATGTACATGTTTAAGACTAAGTTTTATGGTGTTTGGGGACTGAGATATGAATTAGATACATGATTAGGCTGCTAATACGACTAAGAAGACCAAATAGTGGTCATATGTCTGAAATTGTGACTTAGAAAACTAAGTACAAGATGGTATGTCTAAATAGTGCTTATACGACCCATGAAATTTGCCTTAGAAATATTTTAAGAGTTATATGACTGAACAGTGGTCGTATGACCATTAGAAATTTGCTAAGTATGGGGTCATATGACTGAACAGTGGTCGTATGACCACTGGAAATTTTCTAAGTATGGGATCATATGACTGAACAGTGGTCGTATGACCATTAGAAATTTGCTAAGTATGGGGTCATATGACTGAACAGTGGTCGTATGACCACTGGAAGTTTTCTAAGTATGGGATCATACGACTGAACAGTGGTCGTATGACTTAGAGAAATTTTCTAAGTTTAAGGTGAAACGACTAAGCAGGGCTCAAACGACTGAGCAGGGCTCATACGACTGAGCAGTGCTCATACGACTGAACACTTAGAATTTTTACAGAAAATTTCAGGAAATCTGATTTATGGGATTTTGACCAGAGTTGACTAGGGTTAATAAATGATGATGTTTTATGAATGTAATGATGATAATTGATTGACCCTTATTACTACTGATTTTATTATCAGTATTTTATTATTATTAACAATATTTTAATATTGCTAAAGTATGTACTGGCATGACAAAGAATGATTAAGATTTAACGAAGAGCATAATCATTAATAAGTAAAATATTAATGATAATGAGAAATGAAACGTAAAGTGAAAGATAATGAAAGGGGAATATGATGAATGAATGCATGCATTAATAAATGAACGAATGAACGTAAGAAAGGCTTGCTAGCAAATGTATGGAGGTGCACACCCCTGGCAGGTGTTAGCTCAACTGTGATGCGGGTTAGCTACCCCGGAGGATGCACACAGGGTCAATCTTTAAGATTGATAATGAGGTGAGCAACTTTGTGTTGCAACAGACTCGGTTAGCAGGCAATCCGTGGGGTTGCCACTGAGGTGAGCAACTATGTGTTGCAACAGACTTGGCTAACATATTGATAATGAGGTGAGCAACTACGTGTTGCAACAGACTCGGTTAGCAGGCAATCGTGAGATTGCCACTGAGGTGAGTAGTCGTGTGCTGCAACAGACTTGGCTAACATATGATAGAATGAAAGAATGTAATGTGAATGTATGAATGAAATGAATGAACGTACGAAGGAATGTAATGAACATATGAATGAAAGAAATGATCGTACGTATGAAATGAATGTATGAATGTATGTAATGTATGAATGAATGAAAGTAAGATACATACAAATAGAAGAACTAATATGAAAGAAAGAATACGAATGTAAACGATGAACGGCACACTAACGAAAGTTAATGAATGAACGACGAAGATAATAATAATATTATCTGTGTACGTACTTGTATGACCGCATATAAGTAAAGAAAGGTTTTCCTTGAGACGAAAAGCAAAGTATTTTAAATTATAAAACTAGAACTCACTCAGCAACGCTGACTTTTATGTATTTTCCAGTTGGCAGGTAACAGGTTGCTGAGGATGGCACACGGGGATGGCTACTTGGCGGGCAAGACTGACACCCATTTATGTTTTGACAACACTGTTGTTTTGTAATTCATGCAACTAATTATTTTGTGAATTCCTAAACTAGAATGTATTGCTTAGCAACAGTGTTTAAAATGAATGAATGGATTTTTGTTAGAATTAATTCCGCTGCTTTAATTTATAATATATGAATGTTTTATGCTGTGAATGACCAACTGTGAGGTGCCCGGGAAGGGGGCCTTACATCAATACAACCCATTCTTCAGGAATTTGAAATCTTGGTTTCAGAATGTAGCAATGAGTGTTAGTGAAGTGAGTGGAATATTTCTTGTCACAGATCTGAGACACGCTGAGCAGATTGAAATTCAGTTGTTCACAATAGTTCACTCTATCAAAGCTCAACATCCTATTTGTCACAGATCCTTCACCAGTAATTCTACCACCTTGTGAATCTCTACCAAATGCCACAGTTGTTCCTTGAATATGCTTGAAGTCATAAAGGAGGGAAAGATCTCCAGTCATGTGTCGAGAGCACCCACTGCCACATACCATAAACTATTGTACCTGTATGAGTGACCCTGCAAGCACAAAAAGAACTAATTAGAGTGTGGAACCCAAGCCATGATGGTCTTGGGTTTCCCATTCCTATCCATGATAGTAACTTTTTGGTACTTTCCTCTAAACTATGACTTGGGGGATGTGGTTAATTTATGTTTATACCTTGGTTGTTTCATCATATCTACATCAACTGAAGAGTCAGAAGAGTATTCAAACCTTTGATCTCTATGTTTCTTCAAAAATTGAACCTGTTTTTGGTCATCAAACTTTGTTTTTGGATTGTGAAAATGATGAGTTTGTCTGAAGTTATGTGTTATATTTCTTTGACCTTTTTTTTACTGTATAGTTTTCCCTGATGCTGCTCTCCACTTACACCATCCTGCTTGGACACGGTGAGCTACATCGCTGTGTATTTCTCCGGGCTCGTACCTGCAGGAGGACGGAGAAATACACAGCGATGTAGCTCACCGTGTCCAAGCAGGATGGTGTAAGTGGAGACCAGCATCAGGGATCCTATGTGATAAGAGGTTTCCAGCAAAACTTAAGGGAAAACTATACAGAGTGGCGGTACGCCCAGCTATGCTATATGGAACAGACTGCTGGGCCATAAAGAAATCGCACGAGAAACAAATAGAGGTTACGGAAATGCGAATGCTAAGGTGGATGTGTGGTCATACAAGATTGGATCGGATAAGAAACGAAGTGTTTCGACAGAAGTTAGAAGTGGCTTCTATTGCAGATAAAATACGAGAGGGAAGATTAAGATGGTATGGACATGTCAAGAGGCGACCAATGGCAGCACCGGTCAGAGCAGTGGAGAACATCATCATAGAGGGTAGGAAGAGTAGAGGAAGACCTAGGTTGACTTGGGAAGAGAGAATTAGGCGGGATATGGTACAGTTGCACCTCTCTGAGCACATGATCGAGGATAGGAGTGAATGGAGGCGTAGAATCAAAATTAAGGACTTTTAGTGGTTCCTGTAGCTAAGAAAGGACTTTGATTAATTGTTACGGGACCTGATGTGTATGTAGTACGCTTGGACATTTTTAGGGGAAACTTGCTGCTTCCCTGATACATGCTTGTTCATTTTATACTTGCTTTTGGTGATATTTCAATGTTTGTTGTATGATGTTTGATTATATGTTGATTATATTCTTCCCTGATGTGTGCTGTACCATATACCATATATCACATATCGTATGTTTGATTATATGTTGATTCGTTAGCGTTACTGCTTTTGCTATCGAGCCAGGGGTCTCTTTGGAAGCGGTCTCTCTACCTATCTGGATAGAGGAAAGACTTGCCACCACCTACCCCTCCCAGACCCTGCTCTTGAGTGGGATATACTGGGTTTGTTTGTTTGTTTGTTTAAGATTACTCAAATCATCATCAGACCTGGACGTCTTGAACTGTTTATTATGAAAATGACTGTTGATTTTAGGTTTTGCAGATATGCTTGGTGAAATGGGCTTGTTTTGAGGAATTCTTAGTCCCTTTTGTTTGAAGAAACAATCAGATGTGTTATGGTTGGTCATATCACAGACTATTCAATATTTATTAAAATAGCAATTTTTGGTGTAATGATTGTTCATGTCACAGATTGAGCAATATTGATTGAAAAAGCACTTATCTGTTCTGTGATTTGACATTTCACACATATCATAATACATGTGTTTATTTCTAGACATTGATCCTGGTGTTGATGTCTTAGTGGCTTTACCAGTTTTGGACTGAGTCTCAGTTTTTGATTTTGGTGAGGAATCATGATTAGTCCTTTTAGCAGTTTGTTTCACAAGACTACTAGTCTTGATTTTCTTCGACTGATTTTGCTTCTTTAAACTTTTCCTATCCTCTTTTTCTTGTTGGTTTTCATGATCTTTATTAAAAATATCAAAACCAACTCCTTACTTTGGTTTTGATGATTAAGGATCTAATCTGATCTTTGCTTTTGAAACCACTAAGATTTTACTTTTGATTTTTGGTGAAACTTTGTCTGATTTGATTGAATTCTTTAGAGATTTGATCTCACAATCAGATCCGCTTTCAGTAGATGATTTCACAGAATCATCAGATATCTTCTTTTCTTTAGAAATTGCAGTAACAAATTTCACAAAAGGCACTATGGATTTGACAGGACTTGTTGGTTTAATGACATTCACTGTCTTGTCTGAGTACTCTTTGATTTTGATAGGATGACTTTACTTATTTTTCTCCTCATTTGTTTCAATGTAAACACTTGGTTTATTTTGAGGATTAGTGATTTGAGTTACTATTGACTTAGGTTTAATAGTTTTAGGTTCATTTTAATCAAAAAGAGTGACAGACTCAGGCATGAAAGTGTAGTTATCATTATATGGTGGGGGACATGAATTGTATCCAATTCTAGTCATATCATTGTGCTCCTTCTGTGAATCAAGCATCTCTGGCAGCTTAGCTGAAGACAGTTGAAACTTTTCAAGTTTCACTTCAGTAACTGATTGCTCAGCCTTGGATTGGGCTAGCATTTCAGTTAGTTTGTCATTTTCAGCTGCAAGAGTGTACTTTTATCCATGCAGTTTTTCTATATCAGAGATGAGAGATTTGATTTTTATTTCAAAGCATTTGATTTCTCTTTTATACATCTCACATTTACCTTTTTTTCTTTGATTTTAGCAACCAATTTGTGATTGTGCTCACGAGAACCCTATAGTTCAGCAATGCATTTATCATTACACCGATTATATTTTACCTCAGAAGGCATTGGAGTTGGGCCATCATTGATATCAGCCATGAGAGCATGATTTTGGAATTGAGGCTTCACTTCCACAGTATATAAGCTCCAGTCACATACTCCATCTTGTCTGAAGACAAATGCATTTGAAGTAGATTGGTTGGTTCCATGAGCTTGATTTGTCAGTTGTGGCCGACTCTGGTAAGGATGTTGATGTTGTTGTTGGTGATGATACTGCTACTATTGATGATTGCTTGACCGATAGCTTGAGTTTGATTATGATGTTGATTGGCCTGGAGTGTTCCTTTGAAAACTATTGTTGTCTCTTCTAGGAGCATTGCATTCTCTTGAAAAATGGCCAGTCATACCATAATTAAATCATTTGACCTTGGATTCATCATATCCAAGCTTTGTATTTTTATTGAAAGTTAGCTTTCTCCTTTTTCTGAAAAACTTCTTGGCTCGTATTGCTGTCATAGCCATTTGCCATTGTAGATCCATTTCTTCCACATCATCTGGATCCATTTCTTCCAAGTCTTCTTGGATCAGGTGGGCAGAAGTGAGTCTACCTCCCAAGTATGCTTCAAAGCTTGCAACAAAGGCCGTGTAAGTAGCCTTTTGCTCTTCAGATCTTTGGTCTTCAGACATACCAGTAGGAGTGGCAGTGAATCCTGTTGGTTGAGTTGATGTTGATGGCTTGTTTGTTGATGGAGCAGCAATGAAACCAGTTGTCTTCACTTGATCTCTTGAGGAGAGAAAATCATCATCCTTAGTAATGAAGGCCTTTTCCAGTGAGTGAGTATCTGACGGAAATTTATATGCTTCAACAACTCTAGGTCCACCAAGGTTCCTGCTCCTTTCATCAAGTTCAAGAGCTTCAATTTTGGCTATCATGATGTCCAAGGTGGTACTCTCTAGATCAAGATTGTTCTTAAGCATGGTAACATTTTGTTTCCAGCTTTGAGGAAGGCTGTGAAGCATTTTCTTGTTCAACTCTTTGACTTTATATGTAACCCCCATAATCTCTAAATCCTTCACCAGTTGCACAAATCTATGCAATTATTTTGAGATTGACTCCCCTTTGGAGTGATGAAATGTTTGATATTGATTAACAAGTTTTTCCTTGTTAATTTTAGCTACTTCACTGCTGCCTTTACACATAATCAACAGTGCATCCCATATAGCTTTAGCTGTTCCATACTTCTCAAGCCTTTTAGCACATCCATTTTCAGTGCTTGAGTTAGAATGGAATAAGCTTTGAGATCAATTTTTATCTTTTTGTAGTCATCAACATCAAGAGTAAGATCCTCTATGGGTATTCTTGAGGTTTTGTATAGAGCAGTCTGATCAGCAAAAAGTGTCACTGGAATGTATGGCCCTTTGCATATGGAAATCCAATAGTTCGGATCTACACCTGTAATGTAATTCATAAACCTAATCTTCCATTGCTTAAACTCAGATTTGTGTTTACGCATAGGGGGTTTAGGAGTATGACTAATTCAGAGAAATTATGTGAATCCATTTTAATAAGTTGTTTCTAACTTGTTTAAGTACTGATTAGGTTGATTCTTAAGTCCTCCTAGTCCAGTAAGTCCAAAACAGTCTTATACAACCAGATCTGCCTAGTGAAGAGCAGAATTTTGTTTGAACTTCTTTTGTTAAGTTTCTGATTTAGTTTCTGGTATGATTTTATATTGAAGCTACTATTCACAGATTTGTTTTAAGAGGTTGATGATGAATGAATAGTGACTGTCGAAGTATTTCAGCAGGTATTCAACTTGTATGTTGAATAGAGGTAGCCGAACACTCTATCAGTAACTCAATCACTAGATCAATCAAGTTCAACTTAGATCTGTGCAGATTTGAAGAAGAACTAAGAGCCAAAGCTCTGATACCATTTGACTGGGTGTGAGAATGATGTTCTCTGTTGTTGTGAAACAACAAGGATCGAATATGATGATTGAGTCAGTGATTATATGGCGGAATCATACAAACACAAACATTGAATGCAAGAAATACTCATAAATGCACTTTTGTATTGATTAAGATGAACAATTACAATAAATGCTAGGGCCCGAGCACTATATAGTAACCGGAAACCTTGGGAACAAAAGACTGATATTCTGATTATCTAAGGTTTAATGACAAAAGTCTATGTCTAAAGTCGCCTCACATACGAGGTTGTCTATTCTATTTATAGGCTGACAGGAAGCCTTTACAAAAGACTAAAATACCTCTATACATAATCTAGTTTAAGTACAAAAGGTCTTCATTAGCATTTGTTTGGTTCATCCACATTGACTAATGCGGATGTGTTGAACTTCATCAGCATTTTTTTTCTTCAACCGCATTAGTGTTTGGTCATCAGCATTGACAAACGCGGATGAACAAACACTTAGCGCATTTGTTGTTGAGCATCTGCATTAGTTAATACGGATGTGTAAATCCTTTGGCAGCATTTGTTCGGTTGTCCGTATTTGTTAATGCAGAAGAACAAATACTTGTCAGCATTTGTTCTTTGGTCATCCGTATGTACAAATGCGGATAGCCGACACTTGTCTTCTTTTGTTGATGCAAATTCTTCATCCGCGTTGGGTCTTGGACTTAGGGAGATTTCAACAGAACAACCATCATCCACAACTTGAATTGGCATGTATGTTCCTTTCAAGGTCCAACAGGTTTTCTCTGAAAATTTTCCCAATTGTTCCTTTATGTTTAAAACAGATAAATAACCCCAAAAGCTCTAAGATATCCTATTTAAGGTTTTCTTTCCAATAAAATCTCATAAGATGTTTTATTATGTTCTTTGACAATTAATGTCCTATTTTGAACATTGCATGTTGTGTTCATAGCTTCACCCCAAAAGGTGATTGGCAGCAGTGAATCAGCTAGCATTGTTCTTGCTGCTTTAATGAGACTTCTTTTTCTTTTTCAGCAACTCCATTCTGTTGTGGAGTTCTTGGTGCACTGAACTGCCTTGCAATGCCTTTATTCCTGTAAAAAGAATCTAAGTCAGCATTAACAAATTCAGTCCCATTATCACTCCTGAAAATTTTAACTTTTAAATTAAGTTGATTCTTAATCTTGATGACAAAGTCCATTAATGTTTCTGATGTTTCAATCTTTTATTTTAAGAAAAAGACCCATGTGAATCTAGTGAAATCATCGACTACCATTAAACAATATTGCCTTTTTCCAATGCTCATCACATTAGTTGGACCAAAAAGATCCATGTGAAGAAATTTGAGTGGTGTAGTGTTAGAATTGATAATTTTGGATTTGTGAGGCACTCTATGTTGTTTTCCTTTATAACATGAAGGACAATGGTTTGAACAATAAAACTCTTTCTTTGGCAGTCCAATGACTAGGTCATTTTTCACCAATTATTCATGTTCTTCATGTTGGAATGAACAAGCCTTCTATGCCACAATTGAGATTCATCTTCTGATGACTTAGATAGTAGGCATGTTTCATGGCTTGTGAGTGCAGTATTGTTCATATCCAAGACATAGGTGTTTCCTTTTCATGATGCTTTAAGAAGGATCCATTTTCTGAAACTAAAAAGACTGGCTTAAGAATGTAATAATTGGTGTTATCAAACAATGTGGTACAATTTTGATCACAAATTTGAGACGCACTCAATAAATTATACTATAGATTTTCACAATAATTTACATTCTCAAATTTGAGCACACCATTAGTTACTATTCCTTCACCAACTATTTTGCCTCCCTTCTTATCCCCACCAAATGCCACATATGAGGAATTTTTATGCTTGAAGTCATGGAGAAGAGAACAGTTTCCTATCATATGCCTGGAACAACCACTGTCAACATACCACTTGTGGTCAGCTCTCCATGATTGTTCCTGCACACATAAAGAAATCAATTAGAATTGACAACCCAAGCCTTAATGATCTTGGGTTTGGCAACAGTGTCTAAAATTGTTAATCCTTCATGAATCAGTCTTAAAGTTTCAGTATTAATTTTAGTCTTAATTGATTCATTCTATGTTGTTTGTGGTGAGTATGATTCTGTTAAGATGAGGTTGTTGAACTTGGTTCTGGTTTCTCAATCTCTTCTTCATTCACCTTGTCTTTATTTGTTTGTTGCTTTGGTGTTGACGACGAACCTTGATTGTTGAAAGTTTCATCATCTTTTGATTTTGAATGAGGTACATGAGTTCCCTTTTCAAAATTATCAAAGAAAGCATCATCAACATTTGTCTCCTTTTCAGTTAAATCCACCTTTTTGTGAGGTGTTTTGGATTGCTGAAATGATGTTCTTTTCTTCAAAGGCTTACCATCAGCAGATATTTTCTCCTTTGCTTTTGGCTTTGTTTTTGTTACAGCTTCATTGTTTTTGAATCTTCTTGACTATCAGTGGATTGAGAGTCTGATTCAGCCATCTCAGATTATGGCTTCTTTATGCTCTTTGTCTTGTTCTTTTTGTTAAAATAATATTCCTTAGTTGAATGATTATTTTTGTTACATATTGCACAATGTTTGTTAAAGTAGCAGTCAGAGGTCATGTGATTGTTCATATTGCAAATAAAACAATAACTGCTAAAGTAACAATCTTCAGTATTGTGATTTTTCATATCACACCATTTGTAATACATTTCCTTTGATTCTTTATGAGAATTGATTACTTTATTTTTCTTATTCAGCTTTTGAGGCTTCATGTCTTTTTCCAATTTTGCAGTTGATTTGTCCTTGCCTTTCCCTGGTACACTGTCAAAGGACTCTTGTTTACCATTTACTGATTTCCGCTGCTTCGAATTCACACTTTCTAGTTTGATTTTTTGGTTGTTGATTTTGTCTTCTGCAGATCTTCTACTGATTCAGTAGATTTGTTTTTCCGCATATCTTCTACCGAAGAAAGTTTCTTCTTCTGTCGACGATCTGCTGATTGTTTCTTCTTTCCCTTTTCTATGGAAGATATGTGTACTTCCTCAGTAGATGTACACTATTTAATTCCCTCAGTTGAAGTTTTTTGATGCTGATGAAGTTCTTGAAGAGCTTCATTTAGCTGAGCTATTCTCTTGCAAATAGTCTTTAACATGTTTCTTTGTTTTGGAGGATATTGCAACTTTGTTTCTTCAAGAATTTTAGGAATGATTGTTTCAAAAGAAACATTCTTACCAATGTTCAGTTGATCATCATCGTGTTCACCAGAATCATCCAAGTCATCACACTCATCAAAGTCAAATTCCGAGTCATCTTGTTTAATATTTTCTGATTCAGAAGACTCAGTTTCACTCACCTCAGTTTCATTGTTATTAATTTGTTGATAAGATTTTGTTAAAAACTTTGTGCTTGGTACAAAATGATTTGACAAATTGTTTGTCATTGTTTCAGGTAAAGTTGTGTAATTATCATTTATAGCAGGTGCAACAACATTATATCCCAACCCATACCTGTTCTTTGATTCAATATGAGAATTTAATAATTTCTCATATTACTGAGATGAAAATTGAAACTTCTGAAGTTTCACTTCAGTTGATGCATGATCAGCCATGGATTTAGTTAAGGAAGTGGTCGGATGCTCAATTTATGCTTTTAAGCTGTAATTTTCTGAAACAAGTTAATCTAAATCCTTTAGTAAAGAGTTAGTTTTGATTTTATATAATTTATGTTCTCTTACATGAAATTAATTCAAAATCATTGTTTCTTTTACTTTATCAGCCAGTTGTTGAGATTGGACTCTATATCTTTTAACTTCCTCAACACATACTGATGAACACAGTCTATCTCTTACCTCTCTAGCCATGGGTGGAACTTTGTTCTCCATGTGGGCCATTAAAGCTTGATTCTCTTCCAAGACTTCCTTCTCATACATGCTCCAGTCATAGGTTCCATCTTGTAGTATGATCAGCCCAGATTCTTTAGAATTACTAGGTCCTGCTGATTTATTTGTGGCTGGTCGGGATGAATTGGTTAGCTGTGGTTATCTGAAATGTAAGGCCCCATTTCCGGGCACCTCACAGTTGGTCGTCATCACACATAAAACATAGATTTGATATAAACATATTGAAATAACGCTGCGGAATTAATAAAAAGGTCATTCTCATTTCATCATAAAAGCTTTTACAAGGCATTACATCGTTGACCTGATTACAAAATACAAGCTTTCATTACATTGCCTATCTTTACTATGATTGCTGCTGAAGCATATGAAACCGAGGATTTCATAAGTAATCCCCGTCATGTGAATCCTCAACAATCATAGGGTCATATACAGTGACCTCTAATAGAAGATATTAAATTCAAAAATATGTTTTTTCATCATAAAGGAGATTTCTTAAATAATCCTGTTTATCAGGATCCTCAAGAAAACTCACACTTGCATGCAACATGATGTGTTGCGTGCATTACGGGCCCACAACACATGACGTGGCAGCATAATCAAAAGGAGAATGCCGTCCCCCACGAACTGAGTAGTCGCCTCGTGCCATCCCCAGCAACACTACCTGCCAACTGGAAACACATAAAAAGTCAGCGTTGCTGAGTGAGTTCTAGTTTTATAATAAAACATACTTTTACTTGTTAAAAGTGTCCTTTCATACATGCGATCATACATCATACGTACACATAGATAATATTGTTATTATTATCGTCATTCTTTCATTAACTTTCATTCGTGTACCATTCGTCGTTTTCATTCACGTTCGTGCATACATTCTTTACGTTCATTCATACATACACAGAGATAATATTCATTATTATCTTCATCATTCGTTATACATCGTTATCTTTAACTTCTCATATGGATCCTGTCAGGCTTTACCCACTTCATAGCACTCGACTATGATTACTGTGGTCGAATGACAAGGATCCCGTTTCATACTTACTTGCACATTGAATTCTGATGTACCAATACCATATGCTATACCCCGAACCGTCTTAGCTACTGGGCCGTGAGTCAATAGAGCGTATTGCCACAGAAGCCTTAGCTACTGGGCCGTGAATCTAAGCGTATGCCACAGTACTAGAGGTAAGCGGTAGAGGTACCATGACCATGGTCAATCACAAAGAAGGACCAATCGACTTATTCAATGCTTGCAAGACATAACTCGTTCGTTCATTAATGCATGTATTCATCATCATTCTTCTTTTCGTTCATTTGTTAATACATGCATTCATCATCGTGTTCCACTCTCATTATCTTCCACTTTACGTTACATAATACTTCATTCATTCATTCTCATTATACGTAAAGTTTCGGAAAGATAAACATACATAATCATAAGGAACATAAACATCTACAATTCATTAGTCATTACCATCATGTAGGGCCACATCATACTTATCATGTTCACATCGTACATACACCTGCATCCTCATTCACATCAGCCCTATGTGGGCGATTGAACATATCACAGTCGCATGGCCTTCATGCGACTGGGTCGTGCGACTGGGCAATCAGGCGACTGGACTTACATTCGTGCGATTGAACCTCCTATCGTACGAATGAACTCTATACGAATAGACTATTAGGCGATTAACCTCATACGTGCGACTAAACTATCATGCGAATGGACCTATTCGACCGAATCCCTCAGTCGTATGGTCTATCGGGCGATTGAGCCTCATCCGTACGACTGAACCTCAATCGTACGATTGAACATCCGTTTTCCCCCAGTCGTGCGACTGGACCTCCAGTCGCATAACCCTAACTGGGCAGCGACTGGAGTTCATCACGAACTGCAGCCGCGACCTACGGGTCTCAAACCCTTCCAAACTCATTTCTAGCCCAAATTAGCCTTCCCAAACCTCAGGGAATCATACTAGGACATTATACAAGCTAATGCAAGTCCTAATTCGTACCATAAACACGTTACTCAAGATTTCACCCAAATGGGTCGAACATACACACTATTCAAAAATAGGGTTTATATGTGATCCAGCCCCAAAATCGTATGAAAACAGGTAAATGAGGGGTTCTAGAACTCACATTAACAGGTAGGAGTTGAAGAGATTTGACTTGGCTAGCTTCTCGACAAATCTCGTGCCCGAATCACCACGTTCTCCCTTTCTTTCTCTTCTTTCGTTGTTCTCTCGCTCTCTGCCCTTTCTTCCGACTGAAAAATGTAAGTGTTGGGAGGAGAAGAGAGCTACTCCTCTTTTATAGGTACAGCCCAGTCTCCTGAAGTCCAGGGGCGACTGGACCTTCAGTCGCATGAACACCACGTGACTGGACCTTCAGTCGCATGAGTCCCATGCGGTTGAGCCTTCAGTCGTGCGATTGAACCCCAGTCATACGGTTGAGCTTCAATCGTCCTTCGGTTGTGCGTTTGAATACCATGCGACTGGACCTCCAGTCGCACGAATCACATGCGACTGAGACTCAGTCGCATACCACTCCAAAAGTCAAACTTCCGGGTGTTACAAGTCCACCCCCCTTATTTAGGTTTCGTCCCCGAAACCTGTTATTCCTCGAACAATCGTGGGTAATGCTGTCTCATCTCTTCCTCCGTCTCCCACGTAGACTTCAATCCCTTTCTGTGCCGCCACTGTACACGCACAAGAGGAACCGTTTTATTTCTCAGCCTTTTCTCCTTTCGGTCTATGATCGCCACTGGTTGCTCCACATAATTGAGCCGTTCGTCCACCTCGATATCCTCTAGTGGGACGATCATATCCTCGTCCGCCAAACATTTCCTCAGGTGAGATACGTGGAAGGTTGGGTGAATTCCACTTAACTCATCTGGTAAATCCAACCTATAGGCCACCTCTCCTACTCGAGCAACGATTCGGAAAGGGCCTATATACCGCGGACTTAACTTGCCTCGCTTCCGGAATCGAATGATACCCTTCCAGGGTGAGACCTTCAACATAACCCGATCTCCCACTTGGAACTCAATCGGCCTGCGTCGTTTGTCAGCGTACGACTTCTGTCTGTCTTTGGCTGTCTTCATATAGGCCTTGATCTTTTCAAGCTTTTCATTCGTAGCCTCGATCACTTCGACGCTTCCCAATTCATTCTGACCAATATCACCCCAACAGACGGGTGTCCTGCATCTCCTACCGTATAGCATCTCATAGGGTGGCATGCCAATACTGGCATGATAACTGTTATTATATGAGAATTCGGCTAACGGTAGGTGGTCATCCCAACTTCCCCCGAAGTCAATAACACATGCCCGAAGCATGTCCTCTAAAGTCTGAATGGTCCTTTCAGACTGACCATCAGTTTGAGGATGATAAGCCGTGCTAATATGTAACCTCGTCCCCATAGCGGTCGTGGAATTTCTTCCAGAATTTGGATGTGAACCGGGTGTCGCGATCTGATACAATCGATACCAGTACACCATGACGAGTCACAATCTCTTTGATGAAAAGATCGGCCAACCTTTCGGATGAATATGTCTCGCGCATCGGTAGGAAGTGAGCGCTCTTCGTCAGACGATCCACAATCACCCATATAGTATCATACCCCTTCGGGGTACGTGGCAGCTTTGTGATAAAATCCATGGTGATGTGTTCCCACTTCCATTCCGGGATATCCAAGGGTTGAATCTTTCCATACGGCTTCTGGTGCTCGGCCTTCACTTGCAGACAAGTAAGGCACTTACTCACATACTCCACCACGTCACGTTTCATACCCGGCTACCAATAATCTTTCTTCATGTCTTGGTACATCTTGGTGGCACCGGGATGAATGGAGTACCGAGACTTATGAGCTTCATCCATAATCCTCATTCGCAGATCCCTAAGACGAGGAATCCACATACGCCCAAACCGGGTTCTAACACCCGTTGCGTTCTCACCCAACTCCGCGACCAGACCTCTCATTCGTTCAGAGTTAAGATGTTCGTCTTTCAAAGCCTCATCTTGGAACTCTCTGACCTGTTTCGTCACATCGGAGGTCATGATTAGCTGGTACGCCTTCACCCGAATTGGCTCGGGCCTCTCTTTTCGGCTAAGGGCATCCGCCACCACGTTGGCTTTGCCCGGATGGTAATGGATCTCACAATTATAATCCTTTATAAGCTCCAACCATCGCCGTTACCTCATATTCAGATCTTTTTTCTTGAAGAAGTACTTCAAGCTTTTGTGGTCTGTAAAGATGGTGCACTTCGTTCCATAGAGATAGTGCCTCCAAATCTTCAATGCAAAGACCACAGCTGCTAGCTCCAAGTCGTGAGTAGGGTAGTTAACCTCATGAACTTTCAACTGTCGGGATGCATAAGCTATAACCTTTCCCCTCTGCATCAACACGCATCCCAATCCCGAATAAGAAGCATCAGAGTAAACCACCAGATCTTCGCTTCCCTTGGGTAATGATAGAACAGGAGCTTGGGTCAATCTCATCTTTAGTTCTTCAAACGCCTTTTCCTGAGCTTGACCCCATACAAACTTTACATCTTTCCGGGTCAACTTGGTCAGTGGAGAAGCAATCTTGGAGAAGTCTTGAATGAATCTTCGGTAATAACCCGCCAAACCTAAGAAACTTCGGATTTCAGACGGCGTCTTTGGGAACTTCCATTGCATTACTGCTTCCACCTTTGCCGGATCGACCATAATTCCCTCCGGATTAACCACGTGACCCAGAAATTGAACTTCACGCAACCAGAATGCGCACTTGGAGAATTTGGCGTATAATTTCTCCTTCTCAACGTCTCCAAAACTTCGTGAATGTGACCGGCATGCTCAATCTCACTCTTCGAATAAATCAAGATATCATCGATGAATACAATCACTGATTTATCCAACATCGGCCGGCACACCTTGTTCATCAGATCCATAAAAGCAGCTGGCGCATTGGTCAAACCAAAAGACATGACAAGGAACTCATAGTGACCGTAGCGCGTATGAAAAGCTGTTTTGGGGATATCCTGCTCCTTCACCCTCAGTTGATGGTAGCCTGATCGAAGATCTATTCGTGAGAACCAACTAGCACCTTGAAGTTGATCATACAAGTCATTGATTCTCGGCAAGGGATATCTGTTCTTCACCGTTAACTTGTTCAGCTCGCGGTAGTCGATGCACATCCTCATACTACCATCTTTCTTCTTTACGAACAGAACCGGAGCACCCCAAGGTGAGATACTCGGTCTAATAAACCCCTTGTCTAGCAGCTCTTGCAACTGCTGCATTAACTCTTTCATTTCCGTCGGGGCCAATCGATACGGTGCCTTGGCGACAGGTTGAGCACCCGGTATCAGGTCAATCTGGAACTCGATCTCTCTATCAGGTGGCAATCCCGATAAGTCTTCCGGGAACACGTCTGGAAAATCGCGCACAACCGGAACATCAGATAGTTGTGGTGTTGGCGTTTCCACATCTTTCACATAACATAAGTAGGCGATTCACCCACGCCTCATACATTATCCTGCCACAGCCATTGAGATCACTTTCGGAATCGTAGTAACCCGATCACCATAAACTGTTACTGAACTACCGCCGGGCGCTGTCAATTGAATCATCTTCTTGCGACACACGATGTTCGCCTCATAGTCTGCCAACCAATCCATCCCAAGCACCAAATCGAAACCACCCAAAATCATCGCAAATGGTCTAACCGGAAATTTATGGCCCTCCAACTCAACATCGCAACCCTCTATCACCTCAGAGATCCTAGTAGACTTACCTATGGCAGTTTCTACATCAAAGGGCACATCAACACGTCTACTACTAACAGGCAGCTTAGCACAGAAGGCAGCAGAAATGAAACTCCTACTGGCACCCGAATCAAATAATACAGAGGCTAAAGTTTGGTTCACCAGAAACATATCGGACACAACATCAGGGTCCGTCCTCGCCTCCTCTTGCGTTATCGTGAATGCCCTGGCCCTCGCCCTCGGTTCTTTACCTCCCGCCTTCTTCACCCCTGAGCCCTCAGCCCTCGGCTTTTTACAGTCTCTGCTCATATGACCACTTTCCCCACAGTTAAAACTCTTGCCCAACCGGCAATCTCTTGACATATGCCCTGTCTTCCCGCACCTGAAACAGATGTTGGATCCCCACTTGCACTCCCCTGAGTGCTCGCTTCCACACTGACCACATTTCCTCACCCCAGCTCCAGACATGACCACACGGCGGTCATCCACCCTTGCCTTCTTGTTACTCGTCGAAGTATCACCCCGACCAAACCTCTTCCCCTGCCAATTTCTCTCACCACCTCCCTTCTTACTACCTTCAGCCTTCACCACCACAACCCGTTCATCGTATAGCCTTCCCGCCAAATCCATTGCCGACCTAAAAGTACTCGGTCGGGCAGTAATCAAATGCCTGCGGATGTCAGCTGGCAACCCCTGAATATACTGGTTGATCTTTCGAGACACCGGCGTCACCTGATCCGGCACCATTCTTGCCATCTCATTGAATTTGGTGGTGTACTATTAGTGGGTCATTGTCCCCGCCTCCAGCTGCAGGAACTCTCTCTCAACTTTGTCCATTTCTCGACGAGGACTGAACTCGTCGATCACCATCCTTTTCAGCTCGGCCCACTTCATTTTCCCAATGGCCCTGCTACCCTCGGCCTGGACAATATTGTCCCACCAGCACAAAGCCGACCCTGTGAAGGAGTGGGTAACAAACTTCACTTTCTTGTCCTCCTGGCAATCACTAATATCGAGGACAACCTCCATTTCCCTCACCCATTGGTGAGCATCAGCAGCAGTACCAGAACCATCAAAAGTTGGGGGCTTGCACCTCATAAATGCCCCGTAGTTACAGCCCCTTGTTGTCTCTCGTACCGGCTCCTCCTCCTCTTCCTCATTATCAGATAGAACCGTTTCCGGCTCTCGTTATTCTTGTCTCCCTGAGGACCTATTCCTCTCTCTTCTATCGCCTTCTCTGACAGCTTTAATCACTTCGGTCACTACAGACAGTAAGATTGTCTGCATGACTTGATGCACCTCCTCGACTACTGCCTCTTTCACCGAGGCCCTTAAGTTAGCGCTCTCATCTACCCCCTCTTAATGAGGAGTATTGGGTTCTTCATGAACCATTTTCCCCACTCTAGGTCTTCCTCTTGTGGCTCGTGGTTCAGCACCACGTCCGCCACCGCCTCCACCCCAGGAAGCTTTGGAAGATCTACCACCAGCCATTCTCTACCTCACACTGAAAGATTCAAACACCAACACGGTCATTCAAGGAAATAGCTCAGTTTATGTTAAGTATAGTAAGTCCCTAATTACAGTGGCCAGTTGTGATTAGCCACTTACTCTACTCTTCGTACCCCGAGCATTACCTGTCCTGACTACATTAGTATCTAAGTCTAACAGTACACATAAACACATATCATGCGCACATAATCATGATTAACTTTAAGAAAATACCTGATGGCACGCAACTACTCAGATGGCATTCTCTTCCTTTCTGTCCCATTTTCAGTTTAAGTTTTGGTTTATTTTGAAAATTTACCCGTTTCACTTAAACTTTGGCTCTGATACCAACTTGTAAGGCCCCATTTCCGGGCACCTCACAGTTGGTCGTCATCACACATAAAACATAGATTTGTTATAAACATATTGAAATAATGCCGTGGAATTAATAAAAAAGTCATTCTCATTTCATTATAAAAGCTTTTACAAGGCATTACATCGTTGACCTGATTACAAAATACAAGCTTTCATTACATTGCCTATCTTTACTATGATTGCTGCTGAAGCATATGAAACCGAGGATTTCATAAGTAATCCCCGTCATGTGAATCCTCAACAATCATAGGGTCATATACAGTGACCTCTAATAGAAGATATTAAATTCAAAAATATGTTTTTTCATCATGAAGGAGTTTTATTAAATAATCCTGTTTATCAGGATCCTCAAGAAATCTCACACTTGCATGCAACATGAAGTGTTGCGCGCATTACGAGCCCACAACACATGACGTGGCAGCATAATCAAAAGGAGAATGCCATCCCCCACGAACTGAGTAGTCGCCTCGTGCCATCCCCAGCAACACTACCTGCCAACTGGAAACACATAAAAAGTCAGCGTTGCTGAGTGAGTTCTAGTTTTATAATAAAACATACTTTTACTTGTTAAAAGTGTCCTTTCATACATGCGATAATACATCATACGTACACTTAGATAATATTGTTATTATTATCGTCATTCTTTCATTAACTTTCATTCATGTACCATTCGTCGTTTTCGTTCACGTTCGTGCATACATTCTTTACGTTCATTCATACATACACAGAGATAATATTCATTATTATCTTCATCATTCGTTATACATCGTTATCTTTAACTTCTCATATGGATCCTGTCAGGCTTTACCCACTTCATAGCACTCGACTATGATTACTGTGGTCGAATGACAAGGATCCCGTTTCATACTTACTTGCACATTGAATTCTGATTTACCAATACCATATGCTATACCCCGAACCGTCTTAGCTATTGGGCCGTGAGTCAATAGAGCGTATTGCCACAGAAGCCTTAGCTACTGGGCCGTGAATCTAAGCGTATGCCACAGTACTAGAGTTAAGCGGTAGAGGTACCATGACCATGGTCAATCACAAAGAAGGACCAATCGACTTATTCAATGCTTGCAAGACATAACTCGTTCGTTCATTAATGCATGTATTCATCATCATTCTTCTTTTCGTTCATTCGTTAATACATGCATTCATCATCGTGTTCCTCTCTCATTATCTTCCACTTTACGTTACATAATACTTCATTCATTCATTTTCATTATTCGTAAAGTTTCGGAAAGATAAACATACATAATCATAAGGAACATAAACATCTACAATTCATTAGTCATTACCATCATGTAGGGCCACACCATACTTATCATGTTCACATCGTACATACACCTGCATCCTTATTCACATCAGCCCTATGTGGGCGATTGAACATACCACAGTCGCATGGCCTTCATGCGACTGGGTCGTGCGACTGGGCAATCAGGAGATTGGACTTACATTCGTGCGATTGAACCTCCTATCGTACGAATGAACTCTATACGAATGGACTATTAGGCGATTAACCTCATACGTGCGACTAAACTATCATGCGAATGGACCTATGAGACCGAATCCCTCAGTCGTATGGTCTATCGGGCGATTGAGCCCCATCCGTACGAATGAACCTCAATCGTATGATTGAACATCCATTTTCCCCCAGTCGTGCGACTGGACCTCCAGTCGCATAACCCTAACTGGGCAGCGACTGGAGTTCATCACGAACTGCAGCCGCGACCTACGGGTCTCAAACCCTTCCAAACTCATTTCTAGCCCAAATTAGCCTTCCCAAACCTCAGGGAATCATACTAGGACATTATACAAGCTAATGCAAGTCCTAATTCGTACCATAAACACGTTACTCAAGATTTCACCCAAATGGGTCGAACATACACACTATTCAAAAATAGGGTTTATATGTGATCCAGCCCCAAAATCGTATGAAAACAGGTAAATGAGGGGTTCTAGAACTCACATTAATAGGTAGGAGTTGAAGAGATTCGACTTGGCTAGCTTCTCGACAAATCTCTGCCCTTTCTCCCGACTGAAAAATGTAAGTGTTGGGAGGAGAAGAGAGCTACTCCTCTTTATAGGTACAGCCCAGTCGCCTGAAGTCCAGGAGCGACTGGACCTTCAGTCGCATGAACACCACGCAACTAGACCTTCAATCGCATGAGTCCCATGCGGTTGAGCCTTCAGTCGTGCGATTGAACCCCAGTCATAGGTTGAGCTTCAATCGTCCTTCGGTTGTGCGTTTGAATACCATGCGACTGGACCTCCAGTCGCACAAATCACATGCGACTGAGACTCAGTCGCATACCACTCCAAAAGTCAAACTTCCGGGTGTTACATGAAAGATCTTTGAGATATTAATGGTTGATGAGATTGATGTTGATGAGACTGATGTTGTTGATGTTGTCTCAAGTCAGGATTTGATTGTTGATTAGATTTTCTAGAGAAATGTCCATAGAGATTGCATTTGAAACATCTTTCCTTTGACTTATCAACACCAATCTTTGATGTTCTACTTACTGCAGCCAAATTTTTATTTCTTCTCAGGTACTGTTTGGCACTATAAGCAATCATTGCCATTTGCCATTGAAGATCCATCTTCTCTACTACATCTGGATGTAATTCTTCCAAGTCTTGCTGGCAAATGTTAGTTGATGTTAAAGAGCTTCGTTAGTAAGCTTGAAAACTTAAACTAAAAGTTGCAAAGGCTACCTTTTATTCTTTAGAGTCCAGAATCAAAGTGATGGACTCTACTTGGTTATTATATGATGAAGACTTTGCTGATGATGTAGATGCATCTCTTCTATCATCAGTTCTTCCCTTTTCCTTTCCTAATTTACTTTGAGAAGATTTATTTGAAGGCTTTGATGCATAAAAACTCACTTCTTCTTCATCTGCACTCAAGTACAAGAGTTGTCACTATCATTGTTAGAAATAAAAGCACTTCTAGCACTTTTGTTTCTTTAAAGTGATAGGTTGTGACATGTGTTCTCACACTCTTGTTTCTTGATTTTTCATCCATTTCAAGAGCATCCACTTTAGCTACCAATGTATCTAAACAGTTGCTTTGAGGTCTATGGTGTTCTTGAACATGGACACAGTTTGCTTCCATCTTTCAGGCAAAGTATGGAGCATCTTTTTGTTTAATTCCACATTTGTATACTTCAACTCCAAGATATTCATCTCTATTACAAGTTGCATAAATCGATGGCTTTGTTGAGGAATTGATTCACCCTCAATATGATGTAAGGTTTCATATTATGAACGAAGGGTGTCCTTCCTATTGCTTCTGATTTCATCACTCCCTTCATAGAGTGTATGAAGTATCTTCCACAAGGAATTTGCTGTTTTGTAATTCTCACACCTGATTAAAATTTCTTCAGGTAAAGCCGTACTAAGCAGACTGTATGCTTTAATAATGACTTTGACCTTCTTAATATCATTAGGTGATAGATCTTTATACTTATGGGTTGATTATTGTCATTATAATCTAGCCCAAGAGTGGGTGGAATATATGGACCTTCAGTTATTGATACCCATAAGTCAGAATCATTATAATTCACATGATTCCTGAACTTGATTTTCCAGGATTTTTAACCCGCCTTTGTGTCCAACTTTGGAGGTTGGTATGATCCACCAAAGTTACTCATTTTTAGTTAAAGTTTAAGAATTTAACCGTAATAGTTTCTTTTAAGTAATGAACTAATTAGTGACAAAACTTAATTAGTAATAATTAAGTGATTATGGTCACAAATCAGTCAATACTTTTAATGATAATTAATTATCAAATCAAGGATTTTGTTAATGTATTTGTTCAATCTAATTTGAACAATTGATGAATGTCACTCAAAACCCCAGATCTACTATTCAATTGATGTGAATATTGATCTAAGTTAACCAAGCAATGAAAAAGTGCTTACTGAAAGACAAATCACTGTATTAAAAAAATCGATTCACACCAAAACGATTTGTTTAAAAACAGTAGATCTAATCAGCAAACACTGATAAATCTAATGAAACAAACAAACAATTAATCAATTCTAACACCAATAGATCAATCGATCTAAATCAATGAGCACTTGGCTCTGATACCACCTGTGAATCCAAGGATCGCAATCAGGAATTATTAATGTTAGAATGGATCAAGTTAATGATTGCGGAATGATCATTTACCGTTGTTTAATTGTTTTGTTTTGTAAGTAAATATCAAACAGAGAAAATGTTGACTATGACGAGCACAATGTTGCTCGTGCTTGATCGTGTATCGCCTTATTCTTTGAAGCTCTTGTTGCTTTCATTACATCAATTCAAGGTGAGTTTACAGCCCCACTTTACTTATATACTCTTTTGGGGGAGAGAAACATGCCGTTTTCAAAACATTACATTACATTTGGATTTCTGTAATACTGCATATACTTGATACTATGGTGTTATACTTTGCCCATCGGACCGTTAATATGGACTTAGCGAGGTGATTGTTAGTAGTACTACTGGGATTGACATACCCCACCAGGGCTAGTCGCGCTAGCACAACGTTCGTCAAACGGGTGAACGGTTAGCCTAATTACAAGTGTTGTGGTGTGTGATCCACAGCCGGGCCTGCTTTATTATTGATTACATGTTAGCTCGGTCGCAACTTCATACACATAGGGATCATTATGGATTAGCTACCCATTGTATGCTTTGATTACAAAATCCAGAAATTTTATTACTGATAATTACAGCTTTCTGATAAACCTGTGAACTCACCAGTCTTGTACTGAGATTTTGCATGTTTTCTCTCAGGACATTGATGTGGCACGTTTAGGAGCACAGCATCCACCGCATGTCATTCAGCATTCATCATAAACTGTTGGACCAAAAGAACCAATGAGCCAAGATCAGGAAAACCTCTAAGTCCCACATGCCACTGCTACAACTGCTGAAGACTCCCATCAGTTACAATGTTCTCTTGCTTGAATGTCAGACTCGAGAACATCTGAAGACTCTCATCAGCTATTGTGTTCTCTTGCTTGAATGTCAAACTCGAGAGCATCTTAGCTCCAGCCTTCTGCTGTTATGACAAAGTCTGAAGAACAAAGTATGAAGATCAAAGAACTGAAGAATATCAGCTGAAGAAGACTCCAAAGTACTGAAGACCAAAGTACTGAAGTCTGAAGTACTGATCTTACAAGTACTGAAGACTTCAAGTACTGAAGACAAAGTACTGAAGAATCAAAAGCTGAAGAACTAAAGAACTGAAGACCTTCTACTGAAGCACAAAGTCTGAAGACAAAGACTGAAGACAACAACTGATGATATCTACTGAAGTCATCAGTTGTTACATCATCTGAAGCCAAGTCTGAAGACCAAGTACTGAAGACTCAGAGTTTGTCACAACAGCTGAAGAAGTCTTCTTCAGTTGTTGTGATGGTTTTTCCTTTTCAGTAGTTTATTTCATTTCAGTAGTTGTACAACAACTGAAGAGCATGTTCTTCAGTTGTTATAGTATCAGTAGTTATAAACGATTGAAGAGTTTGTTCTTCAGTCGTTGTAGGATTTCAGTAGTTTACTTTTGTCAGCACTTAGAAACTTTTGTAAGAAGATGTCAGTTGTTGACATCTTCAGTAGTTTTAAGTTTTTGTCAGTTGTAATTTGAATATTCAATGATGTCAGAAAAAGGACATCAACCCATCCTTTTGCCGCCTATAAAAGGATGGGTAACCATACAGTTTTAATTGCCGAAACGTGCGACCAATAGAACATTTATTGTTTCGCAGAACTCTTCTCTCTCTATGTTTATGCTTTAATTTGAAATATCTTTTATGTTCTTGCTTTAATTGCTAATTAATGTGCTAAATCCGCTGCAAACTTAATCTAATTGATCAACCGAGAGGCTGAGATCCTGTCAAATGGAATCAGAGCAGGTTAATCATTGATCGATTTCACTATTGATCATTTGAAACTGCTCTTTTGATCTCTCTGTTTGATCGAATTAGCAATTTGCAAGAGTTAGCCATAGAGAGTGAGTTTCTGCTGTTTCCGGCCAAAATCTTGAGGTCTTTTGGTGGTTTTGAGTTACGTTTGTCGTGTTTAAACTTGTTTTTGACCAAAACCTGAGATGACAACACCAACCAATGATCCTCACAATACTGGTTCCGCAACCAAGCCTCCGATGTTGCTAGGAACGAGTATAACATATGGCAAAGACGTATGCTACACCACTTGGCTGTCAACAGTGCTGGTTGTTGGAAGTCAGTGGTGCATGGGCCATACAAGCCTATGGTGAGCGTCCCGGAGTCTAATGAACAGGTTGCAAAGAAACCTGAACAATATTCGGATGAAGATTTAAAGCTGTTCGAAATTGATGCTAGAGCCCATGGAATTTTAGCCATGGCCATTCCAAACGAGATATATTCAGGGCTCTTGCATCATGAGTCTGCTCATGACCTATGGGTTGCTCTAAAGGAACAATTTGGAGGAACTGATTCGGTCTTAGCAAACAATAGGGAAATCCTTGCCCAACAATATGAGACTTTCTCATATAGAAAGGGTGAGACTCTGATCCAGCAGTTTGAGCGGTTCTCTTGTTTAATCTCTGAGCTGAAGATGGTTAAACAAGAGTACTCCAAAAGCCAGATGAACAACAGGTTCCTCAGGTCATTGC
The DNA here is from genome assembly GCA_024085815.1 of Flaveria linearis. Classification (NCBI taxonomy): domain Eukaryota; kingdom Viridiplantae; phylum Streptophyta; class Magnoliopsida; order Asterales; family Asteraceae; genus Flaveria; species Flaveria linearis. The sequence goes on along the minus strand of CM044003.1, from coordinate 56,493,979 downwards.
CTGAGAGATGGGACACATATACCATTGTCCTACGCTCCAGTGCTGACCTGGACACTCTATCTCTCACCCAACTTCATGGGAAATTGCTCACTTTTGAGAGAGAGGTAGAGCAACAGAGGAAGTTGTCATCTTCTGGCAAACTTGCTGATGACTTTGTCCAAGGTAATGCTGCCTTGATAAGTCATGAGTCAGAATATGCTTCATCAGAAAGTTCTTATGATGAGCATATTGATTTCTCTACAAACTCAGAACAAGCTTTTGTTGGTGTTAGTAGTTCAGGAGGAGGTGGTGACAACTTGTGTTTTCTGATGGAGGATTTGAAGGGCATTCCAGATGATGATCTGGAAGAGATGGATATTTTGAACCAAATGGCAATGATAAATATCCGCTCTCAGAAGTTCTACAAAAGAACTGGTAGGAAATTCCCAGGACTCTCTGGCAAAACCAAAGTTGGTTTTGACAAGAGCAAGTTGCGGTGTCATAAGTGCCAAAGGCTTGGACACTTTGCAAGAGAGTGTAGATCATCTGGATCTAACTCATCTTCACCCTTTGTGACTTTTCCCAGCAATAGCTCACAGCACAAAGGGCAACCTTCCTACAGTTCTACCCATCCATCTCAGGCACAGGCACCACCTGCTTATTTTGTGCCACAGGGTCATATGCCTTATCCTTACCCCTGTTACTACATGCCTCAGCCTGGTCAAACTCAAGCACCCCCGGCTTAACCACCTCATGCTCTTCCAGAGCCTCATTCTTCCCAATCTCATCACCACACACAACCTCAACAACAAAGCTTTTTCACCCCAACTGCTGTTGACTGGAGTAGTCTACCAGAAGAGCTATCTGGTCAGGAACCACTACTCCAAGGTGCTGGTCAACATGGTGGTGACCAACCTTTTGGAAATCTTGCTCTGATGGCCCTTGATTCTGCTGAAGGGTCATCATCTAATGCCTCATCTCAGGTATCCACTGAGGCAAAAGCCAAGCTTTGTTCAGAGTCATGCATAGCTGCATTTGCTTCTATTAGAGAAGCAAATATAGCTTTAATAGATAAAAATCTTGAGCTTGAGCACACTATTTCCAAAAGAAAAGCTGATTTTGAGGTTGTTCTAAAAGATAAAAATGATGAGATTTACAAGCTTAACTGCCAAATCAAAGATGCTAAAGCTAGGGAAGATGTACTTCTAGAGAAGTACAAAGATCTCAAGGAAAATCTTGCAACCACCCAAGTTGAGTGTGATCGATGGGTGCAATCATGCAAGGGTTTTGAAATGCTTCTTAGCAAGCAAACAGCTTCCAATGTGAAGTTTGGCATTGGTTATAATCACACTGCTCCTCCCACAGACTTCATTTCAAGAGCAGAAGTTGAATCTGATGGGGAGAGCAATAACCAATCCTTCTCATCATGTGACTTACTATCCTCTGAATCAGCATCATCAGAGATAGACTGTCACATGACCAAAAGGCTGATCAACTCAGGAGTTGTCACTAGAAGTACTGAAGGTACTGGAAAGCAAGTGACAACATCTGAAGTTCAAACCTCAAATACTGTTAGCACTAAAGAGAAGAAAACTAACAGTAGGAAAGGTTTGAAGACAGCTAGAGAGGATACCAGGAAAGCAAGCACTAGGAAGAAAACTGCTAGTACTGATGACAAACAGCTGAAGAACAAGTCTTCAGCAGTTAAATCCTCTTCAGCTGATGATCAGCATAAGATGAAGAAAAAGCCATGTGAGATATGTGGTTTGTTCAATCATCTTACTGATGATTGCTGGTACAAAAGGGGTTCCAAACTCAAACAGAAGGAGAAAATTACTGAGAGCATCAATAAAATGAAGAATGAGTTTGAAACTAAGTTTGTATTAGCAACATCCAAGCCTGAAATCCCTAAGCCCAAAGCAAAATCTAAAAAGAAGGTAGGGATAACTCAGGCAACAGCTGAGGTTGCTCAGAAAAAGATGGTACAACATAGGAACTCATCATCAGCAAACTCCAATGTGTCTGAAGAGCTGAAAGCCTTATCACAGAATCAGACACAATTGGTGATGATGGTTCAGCAGCTAGTGGGAAGAGTCAACCACTTTGATGCTCCTGTGTTGAAACCACAGAAAAGGAAGTCCAAGCCAAAGGGTTCCTCTTCTGTACCATCTTCTTCACCTCAAGCTGTCACACACAACACAACTGTTAGTGCTGCACCTGTAGCTGAGAACAGACCCAAAACCAAGCAGGTTTGGGTCTCCAAGACAAACTAACACATGGTTGTGTTTGCAGGGTTCTTCAATATGCCATAGAAGCATCTGGTATGTAGACAGTGGAGGATCCATGCACATGACAGGAAGCAGCTCCCTTCTTAATGACTACTCTCAAGGAAAGAAGGGATTTGTTTCTTTTGGCAATGATGCAAAGGGTTACATCATCGGAAAAGGCTTTGTTTCCAATAGGGAAATAAGGTTTGATGATGTTAACCATGTGGAGAATCTCAAGTACAACCTCTTGAGTGTCAGTCAAATGTGTGACAAAGGCCATGTTGCCCTTTTCACAAGCCAGAACTGTCGGATTCTGTCATCCAAAGTTCTGAGTTTGATTGACAAGGCATTGGATGAACACACTCTCCTGAAGGCCAACAGGACAGGAAGAGTGTATGCCTTAGATCTTTCCAAAAAGATGGATCTAAAGGCCATCCTTGCCTATTCTCCAAGGCATCTCCTCAAGAGTCTACACTATGGCATAGAAGGCTGGGTCATGTAAATTTCAAGAACATGAATCAGCTTATAAGCCATGGTTTAGTAAGAGGATTGCCTCTGAAGGAGTTCAAGTGTGAAGATGACTGCACTGCTTGCTTGAAAGGAAAACAACACAAAGTTTCATTCCCTTCAATAGAAGAACCAAAGTCCACTGCCTGTTTACAACTTCTGCACATGGATCTTTTTGGTCATGTCAGAGTAATGAGCATGGCAAAGAAGAAATACTGCCTGGTAATTGTGTATGATTACTCCAGGTTTGTATGGACTTTCTTCTTGCACTCCAAGGATGAAGCAACAAAGACAATAATGAACTTTGTGTTACAAGTAGAAAAGCAGTATTCCCTACAGGTCAAGTGTGTGAGGAGTGATAATGGAACAGAATTTAGAAACCACACACTTGATGACTTCTACCTGTCTAAGGGAATTAGAAGGCAGTTCAGCATTCCTAGAACTCCTGAGCAGAATGGAGTGGTGGAGAGAAAGAACAGGACCCTCATTGAAGCAGCAAGGTCAATGTTGGCTGACTCTGGATTGCCACTGACCTTTTGGGCTGAAGCTGTCAATACAGCTTGCTATGTACAAAATAGAGCTTTAGTAAATAAGAGGTTGATGAAGACTCCTTATGAAGTTCTTCATCATTTGGCTCCTCTTATTTCATTCTTTAGAGCCTTTGGGTGTCCTTGTTTTATTCTCAACACTAGCAACCCACTCCATAAGTTTGCTAGTAAGGTGGATGCAGGGTACTTTGTTGGTTATTCATCAACTTGCAAAGCATACAAAGTCTTCAACAGTAGAACCAAAGGGTTGAAGAAACTTTGCATGTTAAGTTCAATGAATCTCCAAAGGACAAGATTCCACAAAACCCTATGGAGTTGTTTGATCTGGACATACTGCAATATGTTCCTTATCAACCTCCATCTGTTGAGCCTGTCAACAGATCTCCACCTGGTGGTACTGATGATGATGAAGTCAGTACTCACCTCTTCAGGATCAGTGACAATCTGCCTAAGTTCACTGAACCTGATGCTCCTGTAGCCTCAGCAGCTCCATCCACTACAAATGCTGATGAGATTTCTGCTTGCTCTACTTCATTTGAGCTGCCATCCTCTACATGGTTTCAGGAATCTCCACCACCATCTGTTGCTGCTGATGGGTCTACAAACACTTGCACAGATATTATAGTTTATCAAGAGCTCAAGACTCACCCCACTTCACAAATCATTGGTGATATCCAAACTGCAGTTTCAACCAGGAATCAATTGTCCAACTTCTGCTTCTATGCTCTCTTCATCAGTCAGCAAGAGCCAAAGAACTATCATATTGCTTTAAGAGACAATGGATGGGTGGAAGCTATGCAGCTTGAGCTTCTTCAATTCAAGAAACAGCAAGTGTGGGAGCTTGTTCCATTACGCAAAGATAAGTGTGCTATAGGCACCAAGTGGGTATTTAGGAACAAAACAGATGAGAAGGGCCAAATTATCAAGAACAAGGCCAGACTGGTTGTCCAAGGGTTTGCACAGGAGGAAGGCATCGATTATGATGAGACCTTTGCACCTGTGGCCAGACTGGAAGCAATCAGACTGTTCTTAGCTTATGCTGCCTTTCACAGTCTCAAGGTTTATCAAATGGATGTCAAAAGTGCCTTCCTATATGGAAAAATAAAAGAAGAGGTTTATGTGTGTCAACCACCAGGCTTTGAGGACAATAAACATCCTGATTGGGTGTACAAGCTTGATAAGGCTCTCTATGGGCTGAAGCAAGCTCCTAGAGCCAGGTATGAGACACTCTCAACCTTTCTTCTAGAGAATAAATTCACTAGAGGCACCATTGATAAAACCCTATTCATCAAGACTGTGGGACAACATAAACTCCTTGTTCAGATTTATGTTGATGACATCATCTTTGCATCCTCTGATCCAAAGTTGTGTGATGAATTTACAAAGCTTATGAAGCTGAGATTTGAAATGAGTGCTATGGGAGAATTACAGTACTTTCTGGGTTTGCAAATCAAACAACTGGATGATGGAATCTTCATCCATCAGTCCAAGTATTCCAAAGAGTTGATAAATAAGTTTGATTTACAATCCTGTAAGCCCTGTTCTACTCCCATGAGCAGCATCACACAACTAGATATAGATCAGAAAGGTAAAGCGGTTGATGAAACCCTTTACAGATGTATGATTGGGTCCTTGATGTACCTTACAGCTTCTAGACCAGACATTATGTTTTCAACATGTGCTTGTGCTAGATTTCAGGCTGTACCTAAAGAATCCCATTTGATTGCAGTCAAAAGGATCTTTAGATATCTGCAAGGTACCCAATCACTAGGTCTTTGGTATTCAGCTGGGCATTCCTGCAAATTAGTTGCTTTCTCTGATAGTGACTATGCAGGATGCAAAGTCACCAGAAAATCCACTTCTGGTGGTTGCCAATTCCTAGGTAATTGTTTAGTTTCTTGGCAGAGTAAGAAACAAACATCAATTGCTACATCTACTGCTGAAGCTGAGTATATTGCTGCTGCAAGTTGTACCTCACAGATACTCTGGCTTCAGAACCAACTTCTGGATTATGGCATTACTGAGACTAAGACTCCATTATTAATGGATAGTGCTTCAGCTCTCTGTATTGTTAAGAATCCAGTCCAGCACTCAAGGACCAAACATATTGAGATCAGACATCATTTTATCAGGGATTGCTATGAGAAAGGTCTGATTGATCCTAAGTTTGTACCTAGTGCTGATGAGCTTGCAGACATTTTTACTAAGCCTTTAGATAGTGCCACATTCCAAAATTTGGTACAAAGGCTTGGTATGCTGCAGCTTGATTGATTTGACCTATGCTGGTATTCTTAGTTCACAACTACTGAAGAGCAAAGGTCAAATACAAGTACTGATGAGTAATTTAGTCTTCAGCTCTTTCACAACTACTGAAGACTAAAATGACTCAAAGTACTGATGTACATTATTTATTGAAAAACAACTGATGTAGTGAGGTGGATTACAACTACTGATGTATGATTTTCAAATAAATAAGTACTGAAGAACAAATTTTGCTCATAAGTACTGATGTGTAATCTTACACAAATACTGAAGACAAAATTTGTTCACCAGCTCTGAAAAATATTTCATCAGCACTTGTGAACATCTGATCACAAGAGCTGAAGGCATAAATACTCACAAGAGCTGAAGGGTCAATGAAACATCTGAAAATCAGCCAAAGAGCTTATGAGTAAGTGTGGAGGCTAGTATGAAACAACTGATTTGACGGAAACAGCTGATGAGTAATTTCTCATCAGCTGATAACAACAGCTGATGTTTCATACACAAACAACTGAAGGACAAAAGCATGTCTTCAGTAGTTCACAACTACTGACATCAGTAGTTCACAACTACTGAAGGCTAACAAAGTCCTCAGTTGTTTACAACAACTGAAGGACAAAACCATGTCTTCAGTAGTTCACAACTACTGACATCAGTAGTTCACAACTACTGAAGGCTAACACAGTCCTCAGTTGTTTACAACAACTGAAGCAATACCATGTCTTCAGTAGTTCACAACTACTAATCTCAGTAGTTTACAACTACTGAAGGCTAACACCAAGTCTTCAGTTGTTCCAACGTCTGAAGAAGAATACTAGGTCATCAGTAGTTCATAACTACTGACGACTGACAGTAACTCTTCAGACGTTCACAACATCTGAAGGACAAAACCAAGGTCTCAGTAGTTTCAACTACTGAAGACTAATACCAAGTCCTCAGATGTTACAACCACTGAAGGTTAAAACCACGTCATCAGTTGTTACAACAACTGATAACTAACACCAAAACCTTCAGTAGTTTTCTTTCAACCTTTACCTACCCTATAAATACCCCACCTTCAGAGCATTTACTCCTCACTTGACCTAATCCTTACAAACCTCTGAAATTCCCATACACCATTAATGGCGAACATGCAACTGAAACCTCGACACAACTGTGTCGCCCATCTCACCAAATCGCCATTATGGCCCAAATTTCACCAAGCCGTCGATCTTATGCATGACTCACCATACAAAATGGCTTTTCTCTTGAACCCCACTCTATACACTGACTCCTTGACGGAGTTTTGGACAAATGTCACTGTCCAAACCGGAGAGCAGAATGCCGAGGTCTCCCTCCGGTCCTCCGTCAACGGCAAACCCGTGGTTATCACTCCAGCTACACTACGCCAAACCCTAGAGCTGGAGGATTCCACTCACCCAACTTCCTACCCCAAAAGTACCCTGGATCTCTCCTTCACATCTCATGACTATCAGGGTAACCTCTCCGCCTCCACCTTGTTGAAGAAACACTTCCCTGACCCTCAACGTTTGATCTTCCACATGGTGAACGTGTGTCTGGCTCCCAAGACCTCTTCGTGGGACCAGATGTCCACAAGGTGGCAGCAGGTATTGTATTCTATCCTTGAGAAACAACCTTTAAATTTTACTGATCTTTTATTTTTGGAACTCAAGGACATGGCCACAAAACCTTCTTCTAACCGTTGGAACTTGTATCCACTGTTCATAATGGCCATGATCGAATACCAGTTTCAGGCTGAGGGACTAGTTGGCACTGGGGTCCCTGCCATGGCTGTTCAAGCCGAGGTATACTCCAGGCACAACACTCACCAAACACTGAAACAGGCTGGCCGGCTGCGAAAACCCACGCAGCTGGAACCCACAGCCTCCACCTCCAAACCCAAAGTCCCTACCAAGCCAAAAGCCAAAAGAAGCCCACAAAGGCTACTCAGGGAGATGAGTCCCCTGAGGATGCCCCTGCCACACAAAGGCAGGATGTACCTGCTGGTTCGATTCTCCCAGCAGGTACCACGACTCCACCCACCACAACCGCACAGGCTTCCTCTCAACAGGAGCCTGATGCAACCAATTTTGGGGCAACCACATTACTGGGGTCTCTCTCACTTGAGGAGACTGCCATTGAAGAGCACAGTCCTCCCCATGTGCACACTGCTTCTTGCCCACATACTGAGGAGACCGCCCCACTAAGCCCAACATTGGTAATAGCCAAAGTGCTGACCGATCTGAGCACTCCACCCTCTCCCCAGAAACCTATTACACCTGGGGAGACTCCAACCGAAGAAAGGGTGGGTACAAGTGCTGATAGGAGCCCACAGCACAGAGAATCAGTTCGATCTCCCAGTGTGGCTAGGGAGATGGAACAATCTGGTGAGGCTGCCACTTCCCCTGCATCAACATCTGAGCAGGGTGAAGCTGGTAACATCACTAAGACCTCACCAGAGGCAATGGCCGATGATGGATCCAATCCGGAGGCCAGAAGTCCCCAGTACCATGAACAAGGGGCACATGTCATTACTGAGCCACACTCAGGACATGTTCATCCTGACAATGTCAGGAGGCCAGGTGATTCAGCTTATGCTGATGATGACCTGAGCTTCTTCTACGATGTAGTAGCTCAAAACACTATCCTTGAGGATGAGATAAGCAAACTCAAAGCTGCTTGCTCAAATGACTCAGGATAGAAGTCCATCTGCCACCACTACACCACAGATGGCACCTTCACCCGAAGGTCTCACAAACACTGAGCCACTCCCACAAACTCAGCCACCAGCCCCTGCTTCTGGCACTAGCTCTCAGTGTCAGAACCCCCTGAGCAGCTGGATGCTATCCTCCAGAAATCCCTGCCTCTCATCACACCCATGCTTAAAGATATAGTCATTCAAACCCTGGATGAGAGGCTTCCCACATATATACAACCCATGGTGGAGGTTGCCATTTCTAAGGCTCTTGCTGATAGTCAAACCCCAACCAATGCACCCAAAAAGGGGGAGACATCAGTGCAATACAAGAGGAAGAGGGGAGAGGAGGAGAAAGAGGCAGAGAAAGAGGTGGTGGTAGAGAGGGAGATGGCTGAGGAGAGTAGTAGGGTGAGGGAGAAGGGGAAGAGGAAAGTGAGGGAGGTAGAGCACATAGAAGTGGCTGAAATCCAAAAGGATTTCAGTATCACTGATAAGAATAAGGGAGAGGGAAAGAAGGTGGCTGATCCTGATCTAGCAGCCCTTGTCAAGGAGGCGGATGCTGAGCATAACCGTTCAATGAACAAAGTCATTGAACAGCTGTTCAGGCAAGGCTTTGACAAGGACACTGCCTTGCTAGATCAAGAGATCAGGAATATGGAGAGGAGAGAGATTGAGTACCGATGGACTACTCATAGCCAAGAGGAAAGACAGAAACTTGAGGCTATGAGTAGGTTCACTTCGAAGTACCTGGGCAGACCAGTCCTTGATGTTAAGGCATGGACCAGGGACGAACTCTTGGCAATAACCACCAAGATTTGTTCGGCTGGTGATTTTACTAAGGGACTGGTCGCTGAGGCCCTATCTGAAGCCGGTGCTGGGAACAGGACACTGCTAGTAAAGCTAACCAAACCAGCCCTTATCTCCAGGCTGCTAGCAGTGCCTGCCAACATTCCCACACCAACAACCCAACCACAACCCACAAAACCAACTCCTTTACCACCAAAACCCGCAGCCAATGATCCACCCTTGAAGAAGAAGAGAAGGGTGCTGAGGCTGCAAGATGAAGAAGAGGAGGATGAGGAGGATAGCCTGCCACTTTCAGCAGTTATACCTCTACCCAAAGCTAAACCAAAAACCATCACTCCCACCTCACAGCAGGACACTGTGAGGGTAAAGTTAGAAGAGGAGGAGCAGCAGAAAAGACATGATGAGGAAATGCTGAAAAGCATTGACAAATGTTATACTGCTACCACCTCTATAATAAACATGCAGAGAGAAGCTCTGAGATTATTCACCCTCAAACAAACCTTTCAATATGAAAGGGAGAGGGTGAGAACTTGGCCTGACCCAAGGGTGGCTCACAGGATAGTCAAGAAGGACATGCCTGTGAGATACAAAAGCCAACTAAAGAGAATCGTAGATGAAGAGATCTCTATGGCTATTGTAATAACACCCTGGGAAATAGTAGATGAATTCGAGAAAGCTTATAGAGCCGGCCAATCACCCTTTTCAATGCTAGATAATAGGGTGGTTAGGAAGGGTCTGGTCTATAAGAAGCTTGAGAATTTCCGTAGGAATGAGCTCACTCTGTTGTTAGAGGGTAAACACCCTGATGAGTTTGCATATAGGCAAATCACAACACTTGAGCTCAAAAATGGTAGACAGGTCAAGTACATCTTAGAGCTGTACGGTCGGGAGGGGTTGTTCGAAGGTGAGCCTGAAGACCTGTCCAAAGAAGAACAAATGATCTTTCTTCAGGCTTACTGTCGAGAATCCTACCGGCTTGTACGTAGGAGGTAGATCTCATGGATGGGGCAACAGCTCTGTGTCCAATTCCCCAAAACAGAGCTCCCATCCATACTTAGCCAAACAAACTCTTGAGACTACCTCTCTGGCCAGTGCTTATCTGGGTCAACTTCTAATCTGATCTAGAAGGAAATAGACCAATCTTTATGCCATCAATAAGTGGGACATCCAATAATTAGAGGTTTTGGCTGCATTGGTTCAGGGGGAGTTTGTTGGACCAAAAGAACCAATGAGCCAAGATCAGGAAAACCTCTAAGTCCCACATGCCACTGCTACAACTGCTGAAGACTCCCATCAGTTACAATGTTCTCTTGCTTGAATGTCAGACTCGAGAACATCTGAAGACTCTCATCAGCTATTGTGCTCTCTTGCTTGAATGTCAAACTCGAGAGCATCTTAGCTCCAGCCTTCTGCTGTTATGACAAAGTCTGAAGAACAAAGTATGAAGATCAAAGAACTGAAGAATATCAGCTGAAGAAGACTCCAAAGTACTGAAGACCAAAGTACTGAAGTATGAAGTACTGATCTTACAAGTACTGAAGACTTCAAGTACTGAAGACAAAGTACTGAAGAATCAAAAGCTGAAGAACTAAAGAACTGAAGACCTTCTACTGAAGCACAAAGTCTGAAGACAAAGACTGAAGACAACAACTGATGATATCTACTGAAGTCATCAGTTGTTACATCATCTGAAGCCAAGTCTGAAGACCAAGTACTGAAGACTCAGAGTTTGTCACAACAGCTGAAGAAGTCTTCTTCAGTTGTTGTGATGGTTTTTCCTTTCCAGTAGTTTATTTCATTTCAGTAGTTGTACAACAACTGAAGAGCATGTTCTTCAGTTGTTATAGTATCAGTAGTTATAAACGACTGAAGAGTTTGTTCTTCAGTCGTTGTAGGATTTCAGTAGTTTACTTTTGTCAGCACTTAGGAACTTTTGTAAGAAGATGTCAGTTGTTGATATCTTCAGTAGTTTTATGTTTTTGTCAGTTGTAATTTGAATATTCAATGATGTCAGAAAAAGGACATCAACCCATCCTTTTGCCGCCTATAAAAGGATGGGTAACCATACAGTTTTAATTGCCGAAACGTGCGACCAATAGAACATTTATTGTTTCGCAGAACTCTTCTCTCTCTATGTTTATGCTTTAATTTGAAATATATTTTATGTTCTTGCTTTAATTGCTAATTAATGTGCTAAATCCGCTGCAAACTTAATCTAATTGATCAACCGAGAGGCTGAGATCCTGTCACAAACAGTTTTCAAGATTAAATTTTCATTTATTTTGTATAAACTGGATTGGACGCGTGTTTACATGTTCCAAAACTATCGTTAAAAGTTATCTTGTTTACGCTTCCGCATTACATAAATATAAATGGATTGTTTCAGTATTATTAAGCAATATATATGTTTTGTAATTATCGAGTCGTTTGGTGGAACTGATGCTTATCTGAGATCCTGGTTATGTCATACGCCTGACGGTAAAACCCCGTTAGTGGATTTTGAGGGTGTGACAACGTATATATATATATCTCTCTCTCTCTCTCTCTATATATATATATATATATATATATATATATATATATATATATATATATATATGTATATATGTATATCTATATATATATGTATATATATGTATATACATATATATACGTATATATATATATACATATATATATATATATACGTATATATATATCTATATATATACATATATATATACGTATATATATATATATATATCTATATATATATATATACGTATATATATATACATATATATATGTATACGTATATATACGTATATATATACGTATATATATACATATATATATATACGTATATATACGTATATATATACATATATATATATACACACATACGTATATACATACGTATATATACGTATATATATATATGTATATACGTATACGTATACGTATATACGTATAGGTATAGGTATACGTATACGTATACGTATAGGTATACGTATACGTATACGTATACGTATACGTATATGTCTATGTATATGTATATGTATATGTATATATATATGTATACACACACACACATATATATATACACACACACACATATATATATACACACATACATACATACATACATACATACATACATACATACATACATACATACATACATACATACATACATACATACATACATACATACATACATACATACATACATACATACATACATATATATCTATATATATGTATATATATATATATATATATATATTTGTAATTTATTGTGTAATGTAATTTATTATGTAGTATAATTTATTTTGTAGTGTAGTGGATTGTAGCTTCTAGTTTTTATAAGTTTTCTAGTGTAATAATATATATGCATGCACGTGTGCCCAAAATGTGTATGTATACACACACATATTGTTTGTTTTATTTAAAAATTTTAATTTCTAGTATAGATTTTTATATTTTCCTAAATCACATAATAATTTTTAGACTAAAGCTAGTCATAATGGAATCTTCTAAGGAAACAAAGCACGTAAACAATTATCATGGAAGAAAGAAAATAATAAAATAAAATAATTTTAGATTAAATAAAGTTTAAAAGTGAAATTAGAAGTCAAAGTTGTTAGAAATTTTAATTAAAATACTAGTAAATCTTATTTAATTGGTTGTGTAACCTTAATTGGACTTCTTTTTAATCAATCATACATTACGTTTCTCGTTTAACGTCTGATTAGTTACATTTCTACTATAATTTGATTCTCTATTTTTCTCTAGTGAAATATGATTAGTTTATTGGTTCTTTACACCTTGTTTCCTTCTCTTGATCATCGATATTGGATTTTGTGGATCAATAGTTCTCATTTGTATTGATTCAATGGATTTTAAGGCAACAGTGTACAAAGTTGTTTGGAGTGTTATGGATAAGTTTTGGAAGGAGTAGATTGATTTTAAGGGTCATTCAAGTGGTGTCGTGTTCGGTTTTTGTTTCAATTTAAACAATATATACTATGATCCATGTGTGATCGATTAGTGTGATTCCAATAAATATAATAATCAAATTTAATTAGATTGATTCCGGAGTGTGTTTTGAAGGCTTGAGAATCAAAACTTCATAGCATTTTAGGTTGTTATGAAAAGTAAAAAGTATCCATCCTAGAACTATCGTTGTCTAATGTTTTTGTATCAATAGGTCCTTTCCATGTATTCAGTTATACCTTTGTAAATACATTGATTCACCAATCTATAGTTGCATAATTTTGATTCAAATACATATAAATCTTATTTAATTGGTTGTGTTACCTCCATTTGACTTCTTTTTCATTAATCACACAATACGATTCTCGTTTGACGTCTGATTAGTTTCATTACAACTGTAATTTGACTCTCTCGTCTTATTTATTGAAATAAGAGTAGTTTAGTGATCCTTTTTGGATCGTTTCCTTCCGTTGATGGTCGAAAAAGGATGCCTTGGATCGATAGTTGTCATTCATATTGATTCAATGGATTTTTGAGGCAATATTGTACGACGTTGATGGTCGAAAAAGGATGCCTTGGATCGTTTCCTTCTGCTGATGTGTTGCTGATGTTTGGTTGTTTGCAGCTTTTGTTTAATTTGCTGCTGTTGATTGGTTGTTTGCAGCTTCGTTTGCTTTTTTTGAATTCTTGAAACCTCTTTCTACCTGCAGCAAGAAAGAGAGCTCGGTTTCTGGAAATACGAGTGTTAGTGAATGATGTCAAATTTTCCATTTTGTTTAATAACAAAAATGATTTGAAAATTTGTGTAGTGTTTTAAATCAAATCAAATTTTAAAATTTTAATTGAATTCAAATAACGTCGAAACTCAATTTAATTAGATCGGCCTAATTAAAGAGTTAACTTTGTTCGATTACGATTTAGTTAAGCTCGACTAAGATTAGTCTAGCCCAATTAAAAAGTAACAATATTTGGATATTCCAAATTAAAATTTGGATTTAATCAATTAAAATTAAATGATTTTTACTTGATGATTAATTAAATTATAATCAAATTATCATGATTAAAAATAATTTGAATTTGTTTGTTGGAAAATTATAAATGTCTTTTAAACAATAATATCTTTCGATAATTTTAAAAATTTTCCCTAGAATAAAATTTTAAACAGTTTGTCAAAATTTAAAAGCTTCCGAAAGTGAAAGAAATCTTCTGAAATCAAATGAATTCTTTCAAAAACATTTAATTAAAGTAGAAATTTTAACTTTCAAAGTTTGAACTTTGTTGTTGATAAAAATATCTATAATTATTAGAATATATATATTTTGCTGGCCAAAGCTAAAACAAAAGTCAAAATTGAATCTCCTTTGTTTGTCGGTAAAAGATCTTATAAACAAAGAAGTCTGATTGCTTTCTTCTTTCACCCTAAGACTGCCTCCAATGGAGGGCCAAATTTTTGGTATAAATTTGTGCCACATAAGCTTTTTACAAATTCTTACTACAAACACATTTTTTACCTCAATACTACAAATTAAATTCTTACTACAAACTCCACTTAATTTCCACATCATTATTTCTTTTAACCATTTAATAAACATCAAATTTATTAATTACGTATCTAGTTAATTAAATAAATATTTAATTAATTAAATAGTTATAAAAAAATATTTAATTAATTAAACAGTTATAAAAAATAGATATATATTTAAAATTCAAATACCATTAAAATTTCAACTGACAATACAAATAAAACAAATACACAAGAAACACAAGAAATACAAAGAAAGCAAGCATAATAAAAAGTAATACAAATTGACAATACATATAAAACTAATCCTCTTCGTCATACACCGACCTGTTTGCCCAAAGATGTTGGATTAGATCGTTTCGTAATTCTGTGTGCTCCGACGCACTACGTAAGCTTCTAAACCTCTCAATTGATGTTAGAAATTGTGGTGTTGCTCCATGATTGTAACTAGATGGTTCTGGTTCATCGTCATCAGGTGTCCAATTAAGAATGTCATGTCCTTCATCCTCTACAATCATATTGTGTAGTATAATGCAGGTTATCATTATATCACCTATAACTGGTATGCTCATACTCCTTGCTGGTCCTCGTATCATTGCCCACCTAGATTGAAGAACGCCAAAGGCTCTTTCAACATCCTTTCTACAAGACTCTTGACGTGCTTTGAAATACTTCATGGGCAAGTTTTCTTCTGGAGGATATGTGAAACTTTTCACTAGTGTTGCCCATTCTGGATAAATCCCATCAGCAAGATAATATCCCTTACTGTACATATTTCCATTAACTTCAAAGTTACAGACTGGTGCAGTCCCGAGTAAGACCTCATTGAACAAAGGAGATTGATTTAGTACATTGATATCATTGTTTGATCCTGAAACGCCAAAGAATGCATGCCATATCCACAAGTCATGTGAAGCAACTGCCTCAAGCATGATTGTTGGATAACCATGATCACCGCGAGTAAACTGGCCCTTCCATGCAGTTGGACAGTTTCTCCAAGCCCAATGCATACAATCAATGCTACCAAGCATCCCAGGGAACCCATGTTTTTCCTTATGGAATGCTACTATACGATTAACATCAATTTGTGTTGGCCTTCTGAGGTACACTTCTGAATACACCTCCACAATAGATCTACAAAACTTGTGTAGGCATTCATTGGCAGTACTTTCACCAATGCGTATGTATTCATCACATTGGTCAGCCGAAGCACCGTATGCTAACTGACGGATGGCACAAGTGACTTTTTGTCTAGGTGAAAGCCCAGCCACACCAAGAGCATCATAGCGTTGTGTAAAGTATTTATAGTTTTTAGATTTACCTGGTTCTGAAATACCAGCAACAATGCGGTTAAACAGACGAATGTTCATTCTGAAGCGTCTTCTAAAGAAGGTCTCATCATACACTGGAGAGGGAGCGAAGTAATCATTCCATAGACGGGCATCTCCATCCTTACGACCACGGTTTACTACTTTGCGCTTCTTCTTGTTACCAGATGGAGTAGTAGCAGACGAACTAGCATCCTCAAAGGCTTCAAACTCATTGTATTGTTCCACCATCTCTTCAAGATCATCGGACATCAGAAGAGAGAAATGTTGTTGGATCTGGTGGATAGCGTTATTCCCATTGGTGTTCATTGTCGGTTTCGAATCAGAGATTTTGGCAAATATTTTGAAAGAGATTTTAAGAGAAATGAAGGTGGGGGTGTGATAGTGAATGAGAAGAATATGTGTATTTATAGAGGGATACAAAAAAAAAGTCGTTAGAATAAAACAAAAAAACTAGTCGTTAGAATAAAACAAAAAAAGTGTAAACATACCCGGTTGTGTAAACATACCCGGTTGTGTAAACATGTTTGGCTGTGTAAACATACTCAGTTGGTTTGGTGGTTGTTGGTTTGGATTATGTTCTTGGTTGGCATCATTAAAAAGGAAAGTGAATGATGTTGGTTGTTGGTTTGGATCCATTGATGAAATCAGGTTAGATGTTCAAAGAAAATTCAAAGTGTATTTTAGAGATTAAAAGAGAAGTGTGAATGAAATAAGAAGATTTGCCTAATATTTATAAATGAAAAAAAAAACTAGCCGTTGATATAAGACAAAAAAAAAACTAGTCGTTGGAATAAAACAAAGAAACTAGCCGTTAGAATAAGGCAGAAAAGTTGCCGTTATAAGCGTTATTTCAAAAAAAAATTAAAAAACTCTAATATTATTATTATATTTAAATATAGTTTTTAGAATTTTTTTCAGAATTTTTTGGAATTTATTTATATTTTATATATATTTTATAATATATTTAATGTATATATGTGTTTCAAATTTATTATAACCATTTTATTTAAAGAAAAAGAAGAAAAAGAAAAAAGCTATTGATGGCCACATTTGTTGATTCGTTGCATTTTGTGGGGAAGAATTTGGTGCAAGACAAATTCACACCTCAATGCATGTTATACTACAAATTAAAAGTGAGTCGACTCCACAAATCTCCCATTGGAGCCGGTCTAAGTCTTCTGCCCCAAAAACTCTCAAACCTCTCTCTTTCAATTCTCACGAAATCTCCTCTCTTCGGTGAATCGAAATCAACAGTCGCTGGTAGAACCTAATCGATTGGAGGTGATGGTTGCTGGTGTTGGTGGTCGACAGTGGATAGGTTGGAGATTAGAGCTGATGGTTGATGGAGGTTGCGATTGATTTTGATGGTTCGAAGACGATGATGGTTGCGGTCGAAAGTCGCAGATGATTGGGGAACAAGAGTTTGAATTCGATTGATGATGTTGATTGGGGTCACGGTCGATGGTGGTGTGTCAGTCGGGGATGATATTTGAAGGTGGTTCGGTCGAGGATGTATGAAGGGCGACAGGGAATGGTTCTCGGTGTGATTTCAGTCGACTGATGTCGATTGATGATGAAGGTGTCGGTCAGCAGAGGTGTTTGAAGGTTGCTATCGGCAGAGGTGATTTGGCTGTCCGCCGTTGACTTCTCAATTTTGTTGTCCACTGTGAGCTGATTATGTATGTTTCATGTGTTCATCCGTTGTGGATGGAGGTGTGGTCTGCTGTGTTTGGTGATTTGTTCGTCCGCTGTGGATTTTTCTTACTCTAACTCATCCGCTGTATGATTGGCTTTTGCTCATCCGCCGTGGGGTTGTCATCCGCTGTGGACAGAAGTTTGTGTATGTTGACAACACTTTGTCCGCTGTGGACAGTTAGGGTCGTCCGCAGTGAATACGACTTGTGTGTGTTTTTGGAAGATGAAGATTAGAAGTGGTTTGTATGGTTTTTGCTCGTCCGTTGTGGACAAGACTTGTGTCCGTGGCATTTGGATGGACCTGAAACTCAAGTTATCCGCTGTGAATTCAACAACACTTGTTTCTGATCATAAAACGTCCGCTGTGGACTTTAAGTTGTGTGTCTGCTGTTGATTTAATTTGTTTGTTGATGATGGTTGTTTGTTCAAAAATGTCAAGCGTACGCTGTGAACAATTGTGGTGGTTGATTGCTTTCAACAGAAACAAGTCTGCTATGAAATTCAAAGATTTATCCGCTGTGGATGAGATAAAATGTCCGCTGTGGACAGATTCAAGTTTGTTCTTGTTTGTTTGTCTGATGTGGTGATTAGTCCACTATAGATGTGAATTTTCAGCAATTTGTATGTTTGTTAAGGTTAGTTCTGTGATTATGGATGATGATAAAGGTGTATGTTGAAGATGATGATGGATTTGAATGTATGTTGACAGCCTTGAAATAAAGTGCAAGTGTAAGGAACTTAAGAGATCAGCTGTGAATTAATTGTTTATCAGCTGTGAATTAATTGTTCATCAGCTGTGAAGTTTTGTTCGTCAGCTGCAGGTTGGTTTGTTCATCAGTTGTGAACACATAGAAAAATTTTTGGATGTTGTGCGTCAGCTGTGGATGTTGTGCTTCAGCTGTGGAATTATCTCATCAGCTGTCGAATTAGAACATCTAGTCAAAAATCAAGTGTAATTTATATATTCTTTATAAATGTTGATTATGAATGAAATTTGACTTTCGAATTCATAACTTGTATGTATGTTTGTTTGAATGATTTTGAATGATTGTATGTGTGACAACCCTCGATTTCCGGGTAATTTTTCTAGAAACCGTACATTTTGATTTCTATGCTCAGTCTTGTTTTAGAATATATAGTACCAAATAAACTAATCTAAAGATTGATTAGAGTCCTACGTGTGCTTACGTTTCTATTCCATGCGTGTTCGACCATGAAAACCCGAGTCCAACGAATGTCTGAAATAAACGTCACTACGAACCGACCGGGAAAATAAATATTAAAGTCATAGGTAAAAATGAAAATTTGGCCTAATTTAATCTTAGTTACACTAATATTAATGTTATTATGTGATGAAACGACTATCGTAACGAGAAAACCCGATAACAACATCTACGCGCCTTAGTGCGACGAGATGGTTTAATCTAGCGGATAAACAATAAAATGCCCAAGTGGACGATAAAACCAAGATATGGGGCATGTAAATAGTCGTTTTTTATTAGAATTTCGCAAGGAATTAGAATTTAACATGTTCGGGTTTTGAAAGTCGGGTCGAGACGGGAGAAAAATGAAAAAGACCATTCGACTACCCCTTTACCCCCCCCCCTCCTACGGCCGCCCTCCCCCATTTCCCTCTCCTCCCCTATAAAAGCCCCTCTCCCCCCTCATTTCATTTCTTCCACTTCATTTTAAAAAGAAATCACCCTCTCCCTCTCTTTCTCTCTACAAACCTACGGCCACACCACCACCCCACAACCATTTTCGTTTTTGTTACGTTTTCTTTGAAGATCTTCACTTGGAACTCAAGGTGCAAGCATATTAGAGCAAAAGAAGGCTCGTTGGTGGTGAAGCAAGAAGGAAAACCATCATTCTACATTCTTTTTCGTGAAAATAGCTTGCTAGGACTAAGGTAACCTTAATATTACGTTTTAGTTACGTTTCTATACGAAAATGATTACCTAAAAGTTGTAGATTGTTCATCCAAGTAAAATTTGGGGAAAAACTTGTTTTGAAACAGAAAATATGGAATGAAAATAAGTTATATATGTGTATGTATGTGTCCATACGTGTGCATGCATGTGTGTCGAAGTTTGGATGCTAAATTGTTGCTTGATGATGCGTTGTTGATGTTGAATCGTCCATGCAAGTAGATTTAAGTATGACATCTGTTATAAATCGCCTATTGTGACATTTTGATGAAGGTTTACATGTATTAAGTGCGTGTATGGGTGACCGTATGCATGCATGAGTGTATGTTGATGTTTAGGTGTTTGTTCTTGCAAAAAGTGAAGGATTATGACTAGATTTGAATATGCAAGTATGGATAATGTTACGAATCATTTAGAAAAGAATATTTCAGTGTTTTGTTGAAGGATTTTGATGGATTTAAGGTGTGTATGAATGTCGTATATATATATATGCAAGTATTGGTTCATATCTTGCGAAATGTGATGAAATAAGATATAATCTTTGACATGCAATAAGTTGTTTGTTATGGATAGTTTAGAACAGTAAGTTGGGATATAATGTAGCACGAAAACATGATAGATTTTGGACGGATCATTGTTTGGTAGATTAGAATGATTATGGTTGAGATTTACGTCGAAATGCATGCTAGACTAGGTGTTTTTGTATGGAATAAAAGGAACTAGTGAAATCTGGAACTAGGACTGTAATGTGATGATATTTTATGTCCAAATAATGTATTTTTGATAATATGTATGATTCTTGGTGACTGGATGCATTATATTACATTATAGGCTTAACTAGTTGTAAAAGCGTTGACTTTTGGCATGAAGATTAGGCATAATATGTGTCTTAGTTTAATCAGTAGTTATGGACTTGTTGTATGTATTATTTACAGCCATATGAGGTACAATTGGTTCATGAAGTGATACGTGTGTTTGAACATGTTTTATGATGCCTAAATGGTCACTTATGCGTAGAAATTGCCATGATTTAGAGACTTTTATACCAAGTTGTTTAAAGTTGTTTGTTTCATGAAATGTGATTTAGGATTTATGTACATATACATATATGAGTGTTTTTATGTGTATTTGGTTACGATTTTCACATTTTGGTTGTTAATTAGTACATGTCTAAGTAAGGCGTAATTCACTGTTTTCGTTAAGATCTTAACCGAGTGTTATAATCACCAACTACTCGCGTAAATAAATATTTTCTTAAAAATAATATAAGTCTAGTAGGTTTGATGAACAACTTGCTTGTAAGACTTGAGTATCAATTCTTAAAGTGTCTATCGTATTTAGGGCACTATTAGGATTGACTGGACGTTCGTTGGTGAAATTGCACGTACTTTCAATTTCATTAATCAAGGTGAGTTTCCACAACCCCTTTTTAACTTGTTATCATTTTACAAAATCGTGGGGGAAATACATGGCTTCGTTCGTTGTATCATGATCATGTGGCTTACTCGTATGTGTTCGTATGATAGTCTCGAGTATGGGTGTTTCGTTATTGTGTTCATGTAAGTCGTTCATGAATACCCCCTTTCCCGTATAATCATTAGCCTTGGGTAGGCCACAGTGTATATTGGTAGATCTATTTGGGTTTGATAGCCCGCACTCGCGATCAGTAGCTCTGATCAGGCGTTTTGGATGCGAGTGAATATATGTTGAATTCGTTTAGTGGGGATTGCTTACTTTATGTAAAACCTTTGTATTTTGGTTTGAGTATAGCTCCAGGTGCTATTATTAAGTTGTATCCCTAGCTAGTTTACAACTTACCACATTGTTTGTCAATGATATCTGATACTGTTGTATGTAATATTTTCTTAAACCCGTGAAACTCGCTCAACTTTATGTTGAATTTTTAAGCATGTATTTCAGGTACATAGGAGCATGGATGGTGGTATGAACTGGGCTTGGGCAAACGTGGATGTGGCATCTTTTGGTTTATCTTGGTTATTTATGTAAAAATACGATCTCTGTGTATGATCGCTGTTAAACAAATTGAACTTTTCTTATTTTGGAATGTCATGAAAAAATCCTGTGGTTTGTAATTTAAAAACTGATGTTTTAACGTTTGCCTATATATCATGTTGGATTCCAACTTTGTCATCGCCATGCTTAACGCATATACAATTCCGCTGCGATATTCAACGTCGTTTAGGGTGTGACAGAAGTTGGGATATCAGAGCCAAGGGTTATAGCGAACTAGAAAAGGATTTTTTTTTAAAAAAAAATTATCTAGACTATAACTTTTCGTAAAAGAAGAAAGTTTTGGGGATTTTGGGAAAAAGGCGTGTTCATACCACTTGCCCTTAGTAGACGTAAGATTATATTTAAATTGCCTGAATTAAGTATGCCATAATTTAGGTGCCGTGTGTGAAGATTTAAACTGATAGTTTGTTGTTTAGCATACGTAAGTGCTATGTTAAGTTTGGATTCATATGATGAAATTGTTTAGCATACGTAAGTGCTATATTGAGTTTGGATTCATATGATGAAATTGTTTAGCATACGTAAGTGCTATATTGAGTTTGGATTCATATGATGAAATTGTTTGCATGCGTAAGTGCTTACATTTTAATTTGAATGCCATATGAGACGTTGTTTAGCATGCGTAAGTGCTATATTGAGTTTGAATTCATATGATGAAATTGTTTGCATGCGTAAGTGCTTACATATGAGTTGACTCTGGAATATTCTAGTTGTTGCATGATTTCGTGATCATATGCAGGATAATATGTTAATATCATATAATTACCCTTTTGTCATAGATGTCAACAAACCCGAGTGATAAGGATCAGGAGTCTAAGGTCCCACAGGTTGAGAGATCATCATTTACTTCCAGTTTTTATGCTGATCCCAGTGCCTTTGCACCCGCTATGTCACCTCATGCTAGTGATCCTAGTAAAAAGGAATGGGTGGATCGAGGAGTCCGAAGAAGAGGGGCCCATTGAAGTTCCATCCGAAGATGTGACGGAGCCTGTAGTTCCTATAGTTGATGGTATTGAGGACTCTAGTGATAGTGATGATGGTGATGACAGTCCTGGGGATAGTGATTATAGTGATGATGGATCTAGTGGGGATGGTTATGTTAATGGTGATAGTGATTATGAGTGTAGGGATGAGGTTAAGGAGGTTGAGTTGTCTACTGGTGGAGTTAGGAAGAGAGCTAGCACTCCTATTCAAGCTAGTACTGATAGGGATGTAGATGGAGAGACAGTAGGATATGTTGTGGAGCGACCCCTTAAGAGGACACGTGCATATGTGGCTAGGAAATGGGAATGGTTAGGAGATCGAGTTCAGAGGTGGACCGATGAAGAGGGTATACAAGTGATTAGAGGAGTTGGAGAGTCTTCTGACTCGAGAGCATTACCCCTGACGAGGCAGCCGATGGAGAGGACTGTGCCTCTACTTGCTGCTAGGTGCGTCCGGTTAGAGAGTAGGTTAGACTCGCTGGAGATGAGGAATGGTGAAGCTAGTGATGACAGGTTGGATGAGATAGATGGTAGACTGGGTACGCTAGAGGAAGAGAAGGTAGTAGATGATGATGCACAGGCGCAGATGCATCACAGGATCCAACTGTTGGAGGAGAAGATGCTCGAGATGCAAAGAAAGTTGATCGCTGCTGAAGCCAAGATTGAGGACGTGACATGACTGCTGATGTGACCAGGATGAGGTTGGATGCCTCAAGAGTTAGGGAGATAGATGCGAACCGTCATGTGCGAGTGATGGAGCAGCATGTGAGGGTTACCATGCCACTGATGGTAGTTTGCGTTCTGCTTCTCATGGTTGCCGTACGTTTGGGAGTTTACTTTGGCCTGAGCTATCCAGGAGCTAGGCGCAGATTCCTATGATTATCTTATTTCCAGTTTGTCTATTTCATTTCATCATTGTAATTGTTGCGTGAAACAATTTATTAACTCGCGTAAAAACATGTACTTGTTAGGGGATGGCGTTTGACCGCCCCAGTATTTTGGTTGAGCGAAGTTGTTCTTTTGGCATTGGATGAAAAACAAGTAACATTGGTTTTTGGAGTTAATTTTTAGGATGAATGAAATGTGATGAATGGTTATGTTATGATGTTATGGTTAAATTTCTTTGCCTACATACGCGACTGATTCGGATATTACGTGATATATCGACTCACTTATATTATGATTGTTATGTTATAAAAGAAAAACCATGGCTCCAAGACGGGAAACCCACGGAAACCCACTTCCACAAACTGCTGAGGAATTAGCTCAATTGATTTCGCAACACGTTCAAGCTGCCGTCGCCCAACATAATGCAAATCAAGGGAACCAAAATGAAGGATGCAGCTACAAGACCTTCCAAGCATGCCAGCCAAAGAATTTTGCTGGAACAGAAGGACCAATTGGAGTTCTCCGCTGGATAGAGAAGATGGAAGCAGTTATGATGATCAACAACTGTACGCCAGCTCAGCGCGTGAAGTATGCAACAAGTTCACTCCAAGATGAGGCGTTAACTTGGTGGAATGAACAAATCCATGCTTTAGGTGAGGTGCCTGCCTATGCACTCACCTGGGACGAATTCAAAGCTTTGTTGATGAAGGAATACTGTCCGAGTAATGAGATTCGAAAGGTTGAAGCCGAGTTTTGGAACCTCTCGATAGAAGGAGCAGATGTTCGTGGATACACTACACTGTTCAATGAAATAGCAAGAATTGTACCCCATCTCGTAACCCCTGAGTACAAGAGAATTGAACGCTACATTTGGGGATTGGTGCCTCAGATTCGTAGCATGGTGACATCATCAAACCCTACTACTTACCAGGAAGCAGTGCAGCTAGCACATACCCTGACCGATGATACTGTACGAATGGGAACGTTAAGGAAAGCGAGCACAGGGAAGAAGCCAATGGAAATTTGTGAGAGTCCAATGGAGAAGGAAAAGTCAGTTTATTCTGGAAAGAGGAAATGGTCTGAAGGTTCATGAAGTTGTTCTGGAAACTTCCGTCTAAAGAAGAGAGGCTCTGGCAGGATGTATACTGCTAACAAAGCAAAAAGAAACCAAGGACCTAACCCTAAGTGCAACAAATGCAAATACTACCATACAGGCCCCTGCAACGTATGTGAACGCTGTGGAAAGTTTGGACACCGGATAAGAGATTGTCGAGTAAAGTTGGACGAGAGGAAAGAAGGTCAGAACCAAGGTTGCTATGAATGTAGAGCGTTTGGACACTTTAAGAGGGAATGTCCTAAGTTGAAGGAACAAGAAGCCCGTGGCAGAGCATTCGTGATGGAGGTGAAGAAAGCTCGTAAGGATCCCTCCGTTGTCACCGGTATATTTCTAGTTAATAACCATTATGCTTACGTATTATTCGATACTGGAGCCGATAGAAGTTTTGTTTCTAGAAACTTCGAGTCTTTCCTTGACTCACAATCTAGTAAGTTGAATAAGAAGTACTCGATTGAGTTAGCTAATGGGAAATTGATAGAAACTAACGAGGTGTATAGGGATTGTACTGTACTCTTAGGAGACCACACGTTTAGAATTGACCTTTTGCCTATAGAACTGGGAAGTTTTGATGTTGTAATAGGGATGGATTGGCTATCGAAGAATCGTGCTGAAATCATATTTCATGAGAAAGTAGTCAAGTTGCCCCTCGATAATGGAGAGCAATTAGAGATTCAAGGTGATGAAAGTGCTCCATTAAAGATTGTGAATGTGATGAAGGCGCAAAAGTATTTAAGGAAAGGATGCGCAGCTTTTATAGCCCATGTAATCGACACGAGAGCCGAGGAGAATAAGCTAGGGGAAATACCGATAGTGCGCGACTATCCGGAAGTGTTTCTTGAGGAGTTGCCTGGATTGCCGCCGCAACGGCAAGTTGAATTTAAAATCGACTTATTACCAGGAGCAACGCCAATTGCACGATCTCCATATCGGTTAGCGCCACCTGAAATGCAGGAGTTATCCAAGCAATTGCAAGAAATGTTGGATAAAGGATTTATAAGACCAAGCTTCTCGCCTTGGGGAGCGCTAGTCTTATTTGTGAAAAAGAAGGTTGGATCGATGAGGATGTGCATCGACTACAGAGAACTGAACAAGTTAACCATCAAGAACCGCTGCCCTTTGCCAAGAATAGATGACTTGTTTGACCAATTGCAAGGATCTAGTTACTATTCGAAGATAGATTTGCGCTCTGGGTATCACCAGTTGAGAATTGTTGAGGAAGATGTTCCTAAGACAGCGTTTCCAACGCGATATGGTCACTATGAATTTATGGGCATACCCTTTGGACTGACAAACGCCCCTGCTGTATTCATGGATCTCATGAATAGGGTGTGCATACCGTATCTGGATAAATTTGTAATCGTGTTCATAGATGACATACTTGTATACTCGAAAACTAAGGAGGAGCATGAACAACATCTGAGGTTGCTTTTGGAGTTACTAAAGAAGGAGAAGTTATATGCAAAACTTTCCAAATGCGAGTTCTGGATTCGAGAAGTTCAATTTCTTGGACATGTCATCAATGCTGAAGGCATACACGTTGACCTCGCCAAAATTGAAGCAATTAAGAATTGGGAAATACCAAGAAACCCAACCGAGGTACGAAAATTCCTTGGATTGGCAGGATATTATCGGAGATTTATCGAGAACTTCTCAAAGATAGCAAAGCCGTTGACTGCATTGACACAGAAGAACAAGGAGTATATTTAGTGTGAGGAGCAAGAGGAAGCGTTTCAATTGCTCAAGGGAAAGTTGTGTAGTGCCCCTATTTTGTCACTTCCTGAAGGGACTGACGGATTCATCGTATACTGTGATGCCTCGCACCATGGACTAGGATGTGTTCTGATGCAAAACAATAAAGTGATCGCTTATGCATCACGACAACTTAAAGTGCACGAGCAGAACTACACGACTCATGATTTGGAGTTAGGAGTAGTAGTTTTCGCACTCAAGATCTGGAGACACAACCTATATGGTACGAAGTGTACAATCTTTACAGATCACAAGAGTCTCAAGCACATCTTTGAACAGAAAGAGATCAATATGAGACAACGACGTTGGGTGGAATTGCTCAATGACTACGACTGTGATATTCGTTATCACCCAGGTAAGGCCAACGTTGTGGCCGATGCCTTAAGTAGAAAGGAGCGTGCAAAACCCTTGCGTGTGCGTGTACTAAGGTTGACCATCCAAACAAATCTCACAGCTCAGATCCGTGACGCTCAACATGAAGCTTTGAAAGAAGAGAAATTGAAGGATGAGAATCTCCGTGGAATGATTCGAGAACTTGTACCTAAGTCTGATGATAGGTTATACTTCATGAATAGAATATGGGTACCCCTTATGTGAAATTTGCGTGAATTGGTACTGGATGAAGCTCATAGGTCTAGATATTCGATTCACCCAGGATCGGATAAGATGTACAAGGATCTTAAGGAACATTACTGGTGGCCGAATATGAAAGGAGATATTGCTGAGTACGTTAGTAAATGTTTGACTTGCGCAAAAGTCAAAGCCGAGTACCAGAAACCGTCTGGACTTCAACAGCTAGTGATTCCTCAGTGGAAATGGGATCGTATCACTATGGATTTCATCACCAAATTACCCAGCACAAGGAGTGGTTATGACACCATTTGGGTAATTGTGGACCGTTTGACGAAATCGGCACATTTCCTACCTATTAGAGAATCCTATCCTATGAAGAAGTTGGCTAGCATTTATCTCAAAGAGGTTGTGTCCCAGCATGGAGTGCCGATTTCGATTATCTCTGATAGAGATAGCCACTTTACATCAATATTCTGGAAAGCATTGCAGAAAGTCCTAGGTACAAAGCTAGATATGAGTACGGCTTATCATCCACAGAGTGATGGTCAAAGTGAAAGAGTTATTCAGATCTTGGAAGATATGTTACGTGCTTGTGTAATGTATTTTGGTGGTAGTTAGGATACTTATCTACCGTTAGCTGAATTTTCCTATAACAACAACTATCAAACTAGTTTGAAGGCCGCACCATTCGAAGCTCTTTATGGGAGAAAATGTCGTTCTCCCCTATGTTGGAGTGAGGTTGGTGATAAACAAATGATAGGACCTGAGATTATCCAGGAGATAATAGACAAGATCTTTAAGATAAAGGATTGATTGAAAGTCGCACAGGACAGACAGAAAAAGTATGCCGACCGAAGGAGAAAACTGTTGGAATTCAAGGTTGGAGATGGAGTTCTGCTGAAAGTCTCCCCTTGGAAAGGAGTTGTTAGGTTTAGCAAGCATGACAAACTTATCCCCCGCTATATTGGTCCATACAAGATAGTAGCCCGTGTAGGCCCCGTTGCATATCGTCTAGAGTTACCGCGTGAATTGAAAGGTGTGCATAATGTGTTCCATGTGTCCAATCTAAGGAGGTGTTTGTCTGATAAAACGCCTGTTATTTCTCTAGAAGAAGTTTGTCTTGATGATAAACTTCAATTTCATGAAGAACCTGTTGAGGTTACTGATTGGAAGGAAAGTAAGACTAGACGTAGTCGTATTCGCCTAGTGAAAGTGAGATGGAACTCGAGACATGGACCTGAGTATACTTGGGAACAGGAAGACATGATGTAATGAGAATACCCGCGCTTATTCAAGACAAATCGTAACCCTACCTCTTAGAAAAATTTCTGGACGAATTTTCTTTAAGGTGGGAAGACTGTGACAACCCTCGATTTCCGGGTAATTTCTCAAGAAACCCTAGATCTTGATTTCTATGCTCAGTCTTGTTTTAGAATATATAGCACCAAATAAACTAATCTAAAGATTAATTAGAGTCCTACGTGTAAGTTTCTATTTCATGCGTGTTCAACCATGAAAACCCGAGTCCGGCGAATGTCTGAAATAAACGCCACTACGAACCGACCGGGAAAATAAATATTAACGTCATAGGTAAAAATGAAAATTTGGCCTAATTTAATCTTAGTTACACTAATATTAATGTTATTATATGATGAAACGACTATCGTAACAAGAAAACCCGATAACAACATCTGCGCGCCTTAGTGCGACGAGATGGCTTAATCTAGCGGATAAACAATAAAATGCCCAAGCGGATGATAAAACCAAGATATGGGGCATGTAAATAGTCGTTTTGGACTAGAATTTTGCAAGGAATTAGAATTTAACATGTTCGGGTTTTGAAAGTCGGGTCAAGACAGGAGAAAAAGGAAAAATACCGTTCGACTACCCCTCTACCCCCCTCCTACGGCCGCCCTCCCCCCCATTCCTCTCCTCCCTGATAAAAGCCCCTCTCCACCCCTCATTTCATTTCTTCCACTTCATTTTAAAAGGAAATCACCCTCTCCCTCTCTTTCTCTCTACAAACCTACGGCCACACCACCACCCCACAACCATTTTCGTTTTTGTTACATTTTCTTTGAAGATCTTCACTTGGAACTCAAGGTGCAAGCATATTAGAGCAAAAGAAGGCTCGTTGGTGGTGAAGCAAGAAGAAAACCATCGTTCTACGTTCTTTTTTGTGAAAATAGCTTGCTAGGACTAAGGTAACCTTAATATTTCGTTTTAGTTACTTTTCTATACGAAAATGATTACCTAAAAGCTGTAGATTGTTCATCCAACTAAGATTTTGGGAAAAACCTGTTTTGAAACAGAAAATATGGAATGAAAATGAGTTATATATATGTATGTATGTGGCCGTACGTGTGCATGCATGTGTGTCGAAGTTTGGATGCTAAATTGTTGCTTGATGATGCGTTGTTGAAGTTGAATCATCCATGCAAGTACATTTAAGTATGACATCTGTTATAAATTGCCTATTGTGACATTTTGATGAAGGTTTACACGTATTAAGTGCGTGTATGGGTGACCGTATGCATGCATGAGTGTATGTTGATGTTTAGGTGTTTGTTCTTGCAAAAAGTGAAGGATTATGACTAGATTTAAACATGCAAGTATGGATAATGTTACGGATGGTTTAGAACAGAATATTTCAGTGTTTTGTTGAAGTATTTTGATGGATTTAAGGTGTGTATGAATGTCGTATATATATATGCTTGTATTGGTTCATATCTTGCCAAATGTGATGAAATAAGATTTAATCTTTGACATGCAATAAGTTGTTTGTTATGGATAGCTTAGAACAGTAAGTTGGGATATAATGTAGCATGAAAACATGATAGATTGTGGATGGATCATTTTTTGGTTGATTAGAATGATTATGGTTGAGATTTACGTTGAAATGCATGCTAGACTAGGTGTTTTTGTATGAAATAAAAGGAACTAGTGAAATCTGGAACTAGGACTGTAATATGATGATATTTTATGTCCAAATAATGTATTTTTGATAATATGTATGATTCTTGGTGATTGGATGCATTATATTACGTTTTAGGCTTCACTAGTTGTAAAAACGTTGACTTTTGGCATGAGATTAGGCATAATAAGGGTCTGAGTTTAATCAGTAGTTATGGACTTGTTTTATGTATTATTTACAACCATATGAGGTACAATTGGTTCATGAAGTGATACGTGCGTTTGAACATGTTTTATGATGCCTAAATGGTCACTTATGCGTAGAAATTGCCATGATTTAGAGACTTTTATACCAAGTTGGTTAAAGTTGTTTGATTCATGAAATGTGATTTAGGATTTATGTACATATACATATATGAGTGTTTTTATGTGTATTTGGTTACAATTTTCACATTTTGGTTGTTAATTAGTACGTGTCTAAGTAAGGCGTAATTCACCGTTTTCGTTAAGATCTTAACCGAGTGTTATAATCACCAACTACTCGCGTAAATAAATATTTTCTTAAAAATAATATAAGTCTAGTAGGTTGGATGAACAACTTGCCTGTAAGACTTGAGTATCAATTCTTAAAGTGTCTATCGTATTTAGGGCACTATTAGGATTGACTGGACGTTCGTTGGTGAAATTGCACGTACTTTCAATTTCATTAATCAAGGTGAGTTTCTACGGCCCCTTTTTAACTTGTTATCGTTTTACAAAATCGTGGGGGAAATACATGGCTTCGTTCATTGTATCATGATCATGTGGCTTACTCATATGTGTTCGTATGATAGTCTTGAGTATGGGTGTTTTGTTATTGTGTTCATGTAAGTCGTTCATGAATATCCCCTTTCCCGTATAATCATTAGCCTTGGGGTAGGCCACAGTGTATATTGGTAGATCTATTTGGGTTTGACAGCCCGCACTCGTGATCAGTAGCTCTGATCAGGTGTTTTAAAAGCGAGTGAATATATGTTGAATTTGTTTTTGTTGGACCTAAAGAACCAATGAGCCTGATCAGAAAAACCTTTAAGTCCTACAGACATCACAACAACTGCTGAAGGCTTCATCAGCTGATGACAACAACTGAAGACTTCATCAGCTGAAGTTCAAGTGCTGAAGACATCAGCTGAAGTTCAAGTACTGAAGACATCAGCTAAAGTTCAAGTGCTGAAGACATTAGCTAAAGTTCAAGTACTGAAGACTACATCAGCTGA
The DNA here is from genome assembly GCA_024085815.1 of Flaveria linearis. Taxonomy (NCBI): domain Eukaryota; kingdom Viridiplantae; phylum Streptophyta; class Magnoliopsida; order Asterales; family Asteraceae; genus Flaveria; species Flaveria linearis. Next base: position 56,462,947 of record CM044003.1, on the reverse strand, counting down.
AGTCAAGAACTGAAGACTTCAGAGATCGTCACAACAGCTGATGTAGTCTCTTCAGTTGTTGTGATGGTTTCTTTTCAGTAGTTTTCTATTTTAGTATCAGTAGTTTTCTTTCAGTAGTTTACTAAATGTAAAACGTCTGAAGAGCCTGTTCTTCAGACGTTGTAGTTCAGTAGTTGTAGTTTCAGTAGTTATAGTAGTATTACACTTAGCTTTTGTAAGACGATGTCCGCTGTTGTAGATATCTTCAGTAGTTTAGCTTAACTTTCAGTAGTTGTTGTAATAACGGTTAGATGTCACTATCAAGTGACATCAGCTGACGTCACCTTCCTTATATAAGGGAGGATGACCTAATTTTGTAATCGCCGAAGTGTGTGTTGAATGAAATATTCCATTTTACAGAAACACTTTTTCTCTCGATAATCGTACTGTTCCATTGAATTATCATTTGTGTTCTTGATTGAATTTGTCTAATTCTTATACTATTCCGCTGCAAATCCCAATCTAATTGATCAAACTAGATCATCGATTCTTTCAAATGGTATCAGAGCAGGTTAATCATTGATCGATTTAACAATTGATCATTGAAACTGCTCATTTGATATCTACGTTTGATCGAATTAGCAAATTTGCAAGAATCGGTTATAGAGTTTGAGTTTCTGTTGCTTCTGGTTAATTAATCTGAGGTTCTACGAGGTTTTGAGCTAGATTTGTTGAAACTGCTTTGAATTTGCTTGAATTTGTGAAATGGCGACACCAACCAATGATCCTCACAATACTGGCTCCTCAACAAAGCCTCCGATGCTTGTTAGGAGTGAGTATAATATATGGCAACGACGTATGCTCCATCACCTGTCTATCAACAGCGCAGAATGTTGGAAATCTATGGTGCGTGGACCATACAAGCCTATGGTGAGTCTTCCGGAAACAAATGAGAGGGTTCCAAAGAAACCTGATCAGTATTCGGATGAAGATCTAAAGCTGTTCGAAATTGATGCTAAAGCCCATGGAATTCTGGCCATGGCACTGCCTAATGAAATCTATTCAGGGCTTATGCATCATGAAACTGCTCATGACCTCTGGGTTTCTTTGAAAGAACAATTTGGAGGAACTGATGAGGTCTTGGCAAATACTAGGGAAATCCTTGCCCAGCAATATGAGACATTCTCTCATAGGAAGGGTGAGTCTCTGACTCAACAGTTTGAGCGATTTTCCTATTTGATTTCTGAGCTGAAGATGGTCAAACAAGAATATACAAACAGCCAGATGAACAACCGATTCCTCAGATCCCTGCCTGAGAGATGGGACACATACACTATTGTCCTACGCTCTAGTGCAAATCTGGCCACTCTATCTCTCACCCAACTTCATGGGAAACTGCTGACATTTGAAAGAGAGATAGAACAGAAAAGGAAGTTGTCTTCATCTGGAAAGCTCACTGATGACTTTGTACCAGGCAACACTGCCTTGGTTGGCCAGGAGTCAGAGTACGCTGCATCAGAAGGTTCATATGATGAGCATATTGATTTCTCTACAAACTATGGAGAACATGCTTTTTTTGGTGTGGATTGTAATTCAGGTGGCAGCAGTGATAATCTGTGCTTTATGATGGAGGACTTGAAAGGAATTCTGGATGATGATCTGGAAGAGATGGATATTTTGAGCCAAATGGCAATGATCAATATCAGATCTCAAAAGTTCTACAAACAAACTGGTAGGAAATTCCCAGGTCTCTCTGGCAAAACCAAAGTTGGCTTTGACAAGAGCAAGTTAAGGTGTCACAAGTGCCATAGGCTTGGAAACTTTGCAAGAGAGTGTAGATCATCTGGATCTAACTCATCTACACCCTTTGTGACCTTCCCAGGCAATAGCTCGCAAAACAAATGGCAACATTCCACCAGTTCTGGTCATCCATCACAAGCTCAATCATCACCTGCATATTTTGTTCCTCAAAGTCCTATGCCATACCCTTACCCATGCTTTTACATGCCTCAGACAAGTCAGGTTCAAGCACCTATTGCTCAATAACCACATGCCCTTCCTGAGCCTCAATCATCTCAATCTCATCAACAATCTCAATCTCAACCACATCGCTGCTTTTTCACCCCTAGTGTTGTTAACTGGAGCAGTCTACCAAATGATATGTCTGGTTATCATGAATAACTGTTCCCTGGTGCTGGTCAACATGGTGGTGACAATCCTTTTGGAAATCTTGCTCTTATGGCCCTGGAGTCTACTAACCTCAAATGCTTCAACATCACAGGTATCTTCAGAGGCCAAGGCCAAGTTATGTTCTGAATCATGCATAGCCACATTTGCATCTATTAGAGAAGCAAATGTAGCTCTAATTAACAAAAAACTTGAGCTAGAGAACATAATTTCCAAAAGAAAAGCTGAGTTTGAGTCGGTGCTAAATGAAAAGAATGATGAGATTTACAAATTAAAATGTCAAATCACTGATGATAAGGCTAAGGAAGAGGTACTTTTAGAGAAGTATAAGGACCTCAAAGAAACTCTTGCATCTACCCAAGTAGAGTGTGAACGCTGGGTAACATCATGCAAAGGTTTTAAAATGCTTCTAAGGAAACAAACAGCTTCCAATGTGAAGTTTGGAATCGGTTATAATCACACTGCTCCTCCTACAAATTTTACTTATAGGTTAGAAGTAGAATCTGAAGGAGAAAGTAATAACCAATCCACCTCATCATGTGATTCATCCTCTGATAATGCACCAAAATTAGAGGATGAAGTCAACATTCATCCCTCTGAAAACCAATCAGCTGATAATGAAACAGTTGATGGTTCAAATGCTGACAGTCACATGATCAGAAAAGAGTTGATCACTTCAGGTGTTGTCTCACAAAGTACTCAAAGTACTGATGGGCAAGTTACAACACCTGAAGAACAAACCCAAACTACTGAAAATTGAAAGGGTTTGAAAACTGTTGACGAATCAATCAGGAAGTCTGCAAGTACTGAAAAGAAGAAAACTGCAAGTACTGATAGAAAACTGCTGAAGAACAAATCTTCAGTAGTTAAGAATCCTTTAGTACTTACCACAAGTACTGAAAGGAAGAAAGTACTGAACAACAAATCTTCAGTTGTTTCATCTTCTTCAGCAGTTGATCAACAAAAGATGAAGAAAAAGCCATGTGAAATATGTGGCTTATTCAATCATCTCACTGATGATTGCTGGTACAAAAAGGGTTCAAAACTCAACAAAGATAAGAACGTAAAAGAGAAAATTAACAAAATGAAAGTTTAGTTTGAAACCAACTTTGTACCAGCTGCATCTCAACCTGAAACCCCAAAATCATTAAAGAAATCCAAAAAGAAGGAAGGGGTTAATAAGGAAACAGCTGAAGGTGTTCACAAGAAGATGGTGCAACACAGGAATCCATCAAAATCAAGCACTGATGTGTCCGATGAGCTGAAGGCTTTAGCAACCAATCAGACACAACTTTTTATGATGGTTCAACATCTATTGGGGAGAGTCAACCAAATAGATGTTCCTATGATTAAACCACAGAAAAGGAAACCTAAGCCTAAAACAAAGGAACCCTTTTCTGCACCATCTCCATCACCACATGCTGCAACTCATGACAAACAGTTAGTATGAAATCTGTTGATGAGAACAGACCCAAAACCAAAATGGTTTGGGTCTCAAAAGCTAACTAGTTTCTTATGATAAATGCAGGGTTCCTCAGCATGCCAAAGAAGCATCTGGTATGTGGACAGTGGAGGATCCATGCATATGACAGGGAGCAGCTCTCTTTTTAATGACTACTCTCAAGGAAAGAAGGGGTTTGTTTCTTTTGGCAATGATGCTAAGGGTTACATCATCGGCAAAGGCTTTGTTTCCAATGGTGAAATAAAGTTTGACGATGTCAACCATGTGGAGAATCTCAAGTATAATCTCTTGAGTGTCAGTCAAATGTGTGATAAAGGTCATGTGGCCCTTTTCACCAGCCAGAACTGCAGGATTCTGTCTTCCAAAGTTCTGAGTTTGATTGACAAGGTATTGGATGATCATACTCTCCTGAAGGCCAACAGGACAGGCAGAGTATATGCCTTGGACTTGTCAAATAAAATTGATCTAAAAGGCCATCCTTGCCTGTTCTCCAAGGCTTCTTCTCAGGAATCTACTCTATGGCATAGAAGTTTTGGTCATGTAAATCTCAAAAACATGAACCAGCTGATTCACCATGGTTTAGTAAGAGGATTGCCAATGAAGGAGTTCAAATGTGATGACAACTGTTCTGCTTGTTTAAAAGGGAAGCAACACAAGATATCATTCCCTCTAATAGAAGAGCCAAAGTCCACTGCTTGCTTACAATTATTGCATATGGATCTCTTTGGTCCTGTAAGAGTGATGAGCATGGTAAAGAAGAAATACTGTCTGGTAATTATGGATGATTACTCCAGATTTGTATGGACTTTCTTCTTGCACTCCAAAGATGAAGCTGCACAAGCTACTATGAACTTTGTGTTGTATGTTGAGAAACAATATTCCCTTCCAGTCACGTGTGTGAGGAGTGATAATGGCACAGAATTTAGAAATCACACACTTGATGACTTCTACCTGTCAAAGGGAATCAAGCGGCAGTTCAGCATTCCAAGAACTCCTGAACAAAATGGAGTGGTGGAGAGAAAGAACATGACACTTGTTGAAGCTGCCAGGTCAATGTTGGCTGATTTTGGTTTGCCACTAACATTTTGGGCTAAAGCTATCAACACAGCTTGCTATGTGCAGAATAGAGTATTAGTGAATCAGAGGTTGATGAAGACTCCTTATGAAGTGCTGCATCATTTGGCCCCTTTGATTTCATTTTTTAGAGCATTCGGGTGTCCTTGTTACATTCATAACATAAAGAATCCACTTCAGAAGTTTGAATCAAAGGTGGATGCAGGGTACTTTGTTGGATATTCATCTACTTGCAAGGCATACAGAGTTTTCAACTGCAGAACAAAGATGGTTGAAGAAACTTTGCATGTGAAGTTTAATGAATCTCCAAAGGATAAAATTCTATAAAACCCTATGGAGCTATTTGATTTGGACATGCTGCAATATGTTCCTTATCAGTCTCCAGCTGTTGCAATTCCTGATACTCCATCACCAACTGCACATAGTTCTACACCTGGTGGTACTGATGATGATGCTGGCAGTACTCACCTTTTCAGGTTTAGTGATCAACTGCCTGATTCATCTAAACCTGATGCTCCTGTAGCTTCAGCAGCTCCATCCACAACAAATGCTGATGAGATTTCTGAATCATCTACTTCATTTGAGTTGCGATCTCCTATATGGTTTCAAGAATCTCCATCAACATCTGCTGCTGTTGAATCTCCTACAAACACTTGCACAGATCTCATTGTTTATCAAGAGCTGAAGGATCATCCAATGTCTCAGATCATTGGTGATATCAATGCTGGAGTCTCAACCAGAAGTCAATTGTCAAATTTCTACTTCTATGCTCTCTTCATCAGTCAGCAAGAGCCAAAGAATTATCATGTTGCATTAAGAGACAATGGATGGGTTGAAGCTATGCAACTTGAGCTTCTTCAGTTCAAAAAGCAGCAAGTGTGGGAGCTGGTTCCTTTACCCCAAGGTAAGTGTGCAACAGGCACTAAATGGGTGTTTAGGAATAAAACAGATGAAAAGGGTCAAATTGTCAAGAACCAGGCCAGACTGGTTGTACAGGGGTTTGCACAAGAAGAAGGTATCCATTATGATGAGACCTTTGCCCCTGTAGCCAGACTGGAAGCAATCAGATTATTCTTAGCTTATGCTGCTTTCCATAATCTTAAAGTTTTTCAAATGGATGTCAAAAGTACATTCTTATATGGTAAAATAAAAAAAGAGGTTTATGTGTGTCAACCACTAGGTTTTGAGGATAATAAACATCCAGATTGGGTGTATAAGCTTGATAAGGCTCTATATGGGTTGAAACAAGCTCCTAGAGCCTGGTATGAAACATTATCAAATTTTGTTCTTCAAAATAATTTCACTAGAGGCTCCATAGATAAAACTTTATTCATAAAGAAAGTGGGATAACATAAGCTACTTGTTCAAATTTATGTTGATGATATTATTTTTGCATCTTCTGATCCACAGTTGTGTGAAGAATTTACAAAGTTAATGCAACAAAAGTTTGAAATGAGTGCCATGGGAGAATTACAGTTCTTTCTGGGTTTGCAAATCAAACAAAGGCTGATGGAACTTTCATTCATCAGTCCAAATATACAAAAGATCTTTTGAAAAAGTTTGATTTACAAAACTGTAAGCCCTGTTCTACTCCCATGAGCAGCACCACACAACTGGATGTTGATCAGAAAGGTAAAGCGGTTGATGATACCATTTATAGATGTATGATTGGTTCCTTGATGTACCTTACAGCCTCTAGACCAGACATCATGTTTGCAACTTGTGTCTGTGCTAGATTCAAGCTGCACCTAAAGAATCCCATTTGATTGCAGTCAAAAGGATCTTTAGATACTTGCAAGGAACTCAATCTCTAGGACTTTGGTATTCCACTGGGCACTCTTGCAAATTGGTTGCTTTATCTGATAGTGACTATGCCGGGTGCAAAGTCACCAGAAAATCAACTTCTGGTGGATGCCAATTTCTAGGCAATTGTTTAGTTTCTTGGCAGAGTAAGAAACAAACTTCAATTGCTACATCAACTGCTGAAGTAGAGTACATTGCTGCTGCAAGTTGTACATCTCAGGTACTCTGGCTTCAGAATCAATTATTGGATTATGGCATTACAGAGACTAAGACTCCATTACTAATGGACAGTGCTTCAGCTCTTTGTATTATTAAGAATCCAGTCCAACATTCTAGGACCAAAATTATTGAGATCAGACATCATTTTATTAGGGATTGTTATGAAAAAGGTCTGATTGATCCAAAGTTTGTTCCTAGTGCTGATGAGCTTGCAGATATATTCACTAAGCCTTTAGATAGTGCAACTTTTCAAAATATGGTGCTAAGGCTTGGTATGCTACAGCTGGAATAAATTGACTAATACTAATGCTCTCAGATAATAAGTACTGATGAGCATTAGTATACAAAAGTCAAAAATAAGTATTGATGAGTTATTTAGTCCTCAGTATTTTTCCTAACTACTAAAGACTAATATAATTCAAAGTACTGAAGTTCATTATTTGTTGTAAAGAATTGATGAAGTTTCAACTACTGATGTGGTTATAACTCATGATGCCTTTTCTAACAAATAAGTACTGAAGAATAAATTTTATCCAAACATACTGCTGTGTAATCTTTCACATAAGTACTGAAGACAATATTTGATCACAAGTTCTGAAGAATAATTTATTTCAACAGATCAAGGAACCCCGTGCTCATCAAAAGACTAGGCACATTGAGTGGAGATTCAACTACATACGAGATGAAGTTGAAAAGGGAAAGATATGTATTCACGAAGTTCACACGGATCAAAACATTGCGGATCCTCTCATGAAGCTCCTTGAAAAGGCAAAGCATGAAGGTCATACTTGTGCCATGGGACTTTGATATTCTAGTGATTGGATTTGATCTGTAAATTTTGTATTTGGATATATGGAACTCTTTATTATTTGAATAAAATTAATTGTTTATAATGTTTCAATTAATGTTCCAATTTAGCATGTTTAATCCATGAGTAAATTGTTTACTCTAAATGTCCGTAGTCGTTCAGACTTGTGAGAACAAGTAGTAAGGATAAGACTATTATGAACTTGGATTGGTTGATATTCATAAGGACGAATATAAAGCAATGGGTTGCTACCAAGGTTCATAGATATTTGTAGGATACAAATATTGGACTAACCCGCATCTCAAATTTTACTACATGGAATCTTATTGATTGATCATAAGTAAATTTGAGTAAAGGTGAATATCATTTGGTATCCTCCGACCTGAGATACATATTGGGTTTTGATATTCACCAAGTGTCATACCTTGAGCTAATTCTTCACTGTCCTGAAATAGTGGACAGTACATAAGGGTATGTTCAGGTATGACACGAGGTGTTTGTGAGAAACGTATGTAGTCAAGATGGAATTTGTTCCTCTTTTTCGTTGAGAGCTAGATGTCTAAGGCCTGATTAAGTTAAATCAACAAGGAATGATCATTCTATGTCCTTGGATTTAACATGACATCTGTAACAAAAGGATAGATGATTGATTCACCTAAATCATTTCAAGTAGGGTACTTGAAAGGGATGATGTTATTGAATTGCTATAAGTCATGCGTATTAAGGGTAGTAAACCGTTGTTAGGCGGTATTTACTGCATTCATCAATCTTCTATGAATCTTGGGCAAGTGGGAGATTGTAGGATTCTATGTGCCCAAGACACTTAGAATATTGATGTGGTTAGTACGTCATGATCCAAGTCGGGTTATACCCAATAACAAGCTTAGCAAACACCAATCAATATATAATTGATGATATGATCATGCAATTAAATATTTACACCAATTTAGAAAATGAGTTTTCTAAACAAGTTGCATATGAGATGAAACAATTTATTAGGACATTTTGTTCAATAATATATTTGTAATGTTATTTAAATAAGTTAGATAACATTACAAATTAATAATGGGAGAGTATAGATTATACAATTAAAAGGTTAGTTGTATATATCTAGTAAGAGGACTACTTAACATACATAATGTGTGATAAAATTCAAGAGGGAAACTTTGTTTTTTTAAAAACTTTGGCCGCCCCCCTTCTATTTTATTATTGGACCATTTTTGTCTTGTAACTAACACACATTAAGTGGTCTATGGGTCCTCTTTTCTCAGCCATTCTCAAGACATGAAAAACACAAAAACTCTCTCCTTTTCTCTCCTCTAACTTTCGGACCAGGCAGCAGCAAAGAAGGGGTTTTTGAGTTGATTTAGTGCTCATTCTTCCTAACAAGAAGGTGATTGAAACTAAGCTTGGGGTATACAAGCTTGAGGGGTCCTATTTTCGAGCCTTGTCCGTTTTTGGGGACATCCAATCTTCATTTCTTTGCTCATTTTTACTGCTGGATAAGGTAGATATCACAGCTCAGTGAAGCTGTGATTTTATGCACATTTACATAAGTTCATAGCTTGTTTATTCACATATTATGATCCTTTGATGTTGGGTTTGTTTTAAAACATATGTATGTCAAAAGGGAACACGATTTTCAGCTTATAAACTTAGTTATAATGCTAAACTTTCGCTGCGTTTTTTCAGAAAGTTTAAAGGGTTAAACTAGATTTTGTGTTCTTGCAAACCCGTCACTGATGGCCAATGAAACGTCTGAAAATCAGACAAAGTCTGATGAGTAATTGTTGAGGTCAGAATGAAACATCTGAATTGACGACAACAGCTGATGAGTAAATTTACTCTTCCGCTGATTCTAACTACTGTTGTTTTATATCAAAACAACTGACGCCAAAACCATGTCTTCAGTAGTTTATAACTACTGATGACTAACACCAAGTTTTCAGTTGTTTACAACCTCTGAAGATGAAAACCATACCTTCAGTAGTTTTTAACTACTGATGACTAACACCAAGTCTTCAGTCGTTTACAACCTCTGAAGGTTAAAACCATGTCATCAGTCGTTTCAAACACCTGATGACTAACATGTCACACCCTCAATTTCCACGTACGGGGTTTTACCGTTAGGCGTGTGACATACCAGGATCTCAGACACAGTTATATCGAACGACACTACATGAATTTAAAATAAACATTTGACCTCATTCAGAAGAACATAAACAAAGTTTACATTAGCGCGGAAGCGTATACATGATAAGTACATCCATTACATGAAAGTTACAAGTGCCAGTTCTAGACATAATGTTCAATGCAGAAAATAAAATAGATGAATGCATGTCCTGAGTGCGTTTCCTGTAGCGTGCATCATGAGCTTATGCGTTCCTATGACCTGAGAAAACATGCTAAAATGTGTCAACATAAAGTTGGTGAGTTCACAGGTTTAATCAACAAGAGATGTGCTCGAAAGCGTTTCAATGGTTTAGTATATAAAGCATATCATTAGGTAGCTAGCCTATGTTCATGTTACTTAGCGTTTCGAACCGAAGCTGACTGTTTACGTCCTATACGTTTGTTGTATCCCCGTCACGTCTCACCAGACAGTGACAAATGTTAGGTCAATTATACACCCGTTTGACCTCCAATCAAGCTAGCGCGACTAGCCCGGGCGGGGTTTGTCAGACCCAGTAGTACTACTCAGAATTACCTCGCTAATCCCATTACTAACGGTTCGAGAGTGTCAGGACTGTTATGTGTGTTTGCACTAACGTAACAAGCGATATCAATAATACTACAACCATTTATGTAAATCTGATGCATGTTTTCTCCCCCAAAATAAAAAGAAAGTAAAATAGGGGCCGTGAAGACTCACAGATGATGTAGTAAGTGTGTAGGATGAAAGTCTCCCAAGTGTTGTTTATGATGAGCTGTCAAACACCTATTGACAGTTATGTTAAGCGTTATGTTGTGTTTAGTGTTAATAGAAATGTTTAGTCGGGTCAGGTCGCATTGGTTCGGTCGTAGGTGACACACACAAGCAGGCATACACATATCACATCTATGTAGCTCCCAAATAAGTTGTCGAGAATTATAAACGGTTAGGTTATCTTAGATTGAAAAAGTATGTGCTTGTTGTTTGCGTTGAATTTAATCTTTGTGGTCAAGAAATGACACTTTATTGATGTTAACTTTTCATCACACGATAGGCACACCGCACACAAGGAGAATTCACTCACAATGACTCCAATCGCATATCAAGGCTAGACGCACGACTGGACACTTCATTCGCACGAATGGGCCTTCAATCATACGAATGAACTTCACTCGTATGATTGAACCCTCATTTGTGTGACTCAGCATTCAGTCGTACCACACATCACCCATTCGCACGACTCAAAGGCCATTCGCACGACTGAACCTTCATTCGTACGATTGGACTTTCAGTCGTGCGATGCACAGTCGCACACACTCTTAATCGCATGCATTCAGTCGCACGACAAGCCCTTACGCCTGAACTCAGTCGCATGACTCACCCCAGTCGCACCACTCAGTCGCACGACACGCCCAGTCGTACGGCTCAGTCGCACGACTGGCACAGTCGCGAATTGCAGCAGATCGCAACTGCTGTTAGGGCTGAACAGCCTTCGGCTGTTCCGTGCACGGTTTTCACACATCAGGGACTTCCAGAAACACTTTCCTAACATGTCTAAGTAAAATGCACAAGCTGATTGACCTCACACACACCCCCACGACCACATGCATTCGGGTTGAACCCGAGCACCCGAACCCTATATTTTCAGCAGTGAATCGAGCAATAAAATGGACGACCAAGGTCACCTACCTGTTAGGAACGTGCTATCTCAACTATAGCGTGGTTTAGCCGGCAAAATCGAGCTCAAACGAGGCGGTTCGTGGTGCTAGGAGGTGGTAGAAAAGTGTAGAGGAACAAAGTGAAGAAGATGGAAGAATTTGGGAGTGAAATGAAAATAAGGGCTGGTAGGGGGTTTATATACCCAGCCCTAGTTTGGTAATTTGTCACGTCCTCGCACTTAGTCCCCGCGTTCCGAATTTGTTTTGGTTGATAACGACGTAGATGGGCGAGCTATGTTAATTAACACGATTCCTTAAGTAATCCCGTTTATTTGAATCCTCTACAAACACCAATGTAGTATTTTATCATAATTTATTTAACGATGTCGGTGGCGGTGCTTGCATACGTTTCGGGTAATAATGAGTATGTAATAATGATAACGACAATAGTCTGAATAGTGTTAACCTAAAGTTACGGGGTGTCACATAACACCAAAACCTTCAGACGTTTTCTATCAGCCGTTTCATAACCATACCCTATAAATACCCAACCCTAACTTCAGAGTGTTTCATTCTCACAACCTAAACATTCAAAAACTCTGAAACTTCTCTCTCACATTAATAGTGACCATGCAGCTCAAACCACGCCATAATTGTGTAGCCTACCTCACAAAATCAGCCTTTTGGACCCAGTTCGATGCCGCCATCAATCTGATGGTTGCATATCCTTACAAAACGGCCTTTCTTCTAAATCCAATCATCCACGCCGAATCCCTCATACAGTTCTGGACAAACGTCACCATTACAACTGGTGAAAATGACACCGAGGTCATTATCCAGTCGTTTGTCAACCAACAGAAGGTAGTCATCATTTCTGACATCATTCGACAAACCCTAAATCTGAATGATGCCACCTTCGTCACTAAGTATCCTAAGGGCACAACTGACTTATCTTTTTCCCACCATGGATACCAAGGTGACCTCCATGCTTTAACAATCCTGAAGAAGCACTTTCATGATCCTGAACGACTTATCTTTCACATGGTCAATGTGTGCCTTGCCCCCAAATCATCTTCATGGGATCAAATGTCATCAAGGTGGCAGCAGATATTGTACTCTATCCTTGAGCAACAAAATCTTAATTTTTCTGAAATAATCTTTTTAGAATTAAAAGATATGGCTATCAAACCTATGGCTACCAGATGGATATTATATCCAAGGTTCCTCATGGCTATTATTGAAAAACAATTAAAACTGAGGGCCTTGTTGGCCTAGGAGTCCCTACTCTGGCTGTATTGCCTGAAGTATACTCCAGGCACAACTCAGACACACACCTCAAACAGGCTGCCAAGCTTCTAAAACCTAAGCAGCTGGAACCCACAGCCTCCTCATCCAAACCCAAAGTACCCACCAAGCCAAAAGCTAAAAAGCCCAAACGGCTACTCAGGGAGTTGAGTCCCCAGAGGATGCCCCCGCACCACAAAGGAAGGAAGTAGCTACTGGTACCAATCCCCCAGTAGTTACAAGGACTCTACCAGCCACAACCGCTCAGGCATCCTCTTAACAGGATCCTGAAGCAACCACTTCTGGGGCTGCCACATTTCTGGAACCTATCTCACTTGAGAAGGTTACCATTGAAGAGCACCACTCTCCCAGGTGCAAACTGATTCACCCCTATCTCCCATTGCAACCGCCCCACAAAGTCCAACCATTATAATTGCAAAAGTGCTGACTCATCTTAACACTCCACCCTCTCCCCAGGAACCTATTACAACTGGGCAAACCTCAACCACTGAGAGGGAGGATCCAAGTGTTGCTGAGAGCCCACAACACAGGGATTATAATGTTTTATCTCCCTATGTGGAAGAGGAGATCAGAACATCTGGTGAGGCTGCCACTTCTCCTGCTTCAGCACATGAACAGGGTGAAGTTGGCAACATCTCTAAGTCCTCACCAGAGGCAACTGCTAATGAAGGATTTCATCCTGAGGCAGGAAGTCCCCAATTCCAAGACAAAGGGGCACATGTGCATACTGATCCACACTGAGCACATGTTCATCCTGATATAATCAGGAGGTCAGGTGATTTAGCTAACACTGATGATGACCTGGGCTTCTTTTATGATGTTTTAGCCCAAAACACTATTCTTGAGGATGAGGTAAGTAGATTAAAAGAACTACTTGCCAAATTCTCTTAAGAATCAAGTCCATCTGCCAACATTCACCCACAGATGGCACCTTCTTTTGAAGGTCTCCCACACACAGAGCCACTCCCAAATACTCAGCCACCAGCCTCTGATTTTGGCACCATTTCTCTGGGACAGAACCCCTCTGAGCAAATGATTGCTATCTTTAAAACATCCTTGCCTCTCATCACTCCCATCATCAATGATATTGTGAATCACACCCTTGATGAGAGGCTTTCCTCAAACATCAAAACCCTGGTTGATGATGCTATGTCAAAGATACTTTCTGACATTCACACCCCTACCACCAATGCAACAAAAAAGGGGGAGTCTGAAAAAGAAAAAGAAAAAGACTTTTATGTTAGATATAAGAAGAAGAAGGGTGGTGAAAGTGAAAAGACTCCTGATGAAAAGATGCTAGATGATATGATCAAGGTAGCTGATGACCAACACAGCAGGTCAATGGATAAAATCATTGATCAGCTGTTTAGGCCAGGCTTTGATACAGCTAAGCTTGATTCTGAGATCAGGAGGTTGGAGATTCAGGAGATTGAATACTGATGGTCTTGTTATAGTGAAAAAGAGAAGAAGAGACTTGAAGCTATGGCAAGATTCATTTCGAAGTATCTGGGGAGATCAGTCCTTGAGGTTAAATCATGGTCCAGGGACAATATCTTAGGAATAACCAACAAGATTTGTTCGTCTGAGGTATTCACTAAAGGGATGATCATAGAAGCCCTGAATGAAGCTGGTGCTGGGAGCAGGACTGATCTAGCCAAGCACACCAAAGCTTCTCTTACAAAAATGCTAGAACAACCTGTCCAATCTCCCACACCAAAACAACCCACATCACAACCCACAAAACCAACTCCCTTTCCCAAGAAACCAATAGCCGATGATGCACATAAGAAGAGGAAGAGAAGGGTGTTGAGGCTTGAAGTAGAAGAAGAAGAAGATGATGAAGATGAGGACAGGCTGCCTATTTCAGCTGTCATTACATTGCCTAAGGCCAAGAGTCAACCAACACTCACTTCTGCCATCCAGATAGAAACTATGAAGGTAAAACTTGAAGAAGAGCAACAGCATAAACTACATGATGAGGAGTTGTTGAGAATGGTTGACAAAGTTTATACTCAAACTTCATCGATTTTATACATGAGAAAACATGCTCAAAGGTTATATGCTCTCAAACAAACTTTTCAATATCAGAAGGAGAAAATTAGGATTTGGCCTGATCCCAGGGTGAGTCATATGATTCACAAGAAAGACATTCCTATAGGATTCTATGTGCCCAAGACACTTAGAATATTGATGTGGTTAGTACGTTATGATCCAAGTCGGGTTATACCCAATAACAAGCTTAGCAAACACCAATTAATATTTATTTGATGATATGATCATGCAATTAAATATTTACACCAATTTAGAAAATGGGTTTTCTAAATAAGTTGCATATGAGATGGAACAATTTATTAGGATATTTTGTTCAATAATATTATTTGAAGTGTTATTTAAATTAGTTGTATAACACCAAATAATAATGAGAGTATACTACTTATACAATTAAATGGTTAATTGTTACAAGGCTAGACATGTGTGTGTATGTTTAATCAAAAAAAGAAAAAAAAAACCCTCCTTCCTTTTAACAAGGAGCCGTCCCATGTAGCATGCATGTGCATGTGTTGTGCTTGCTTTTATTCTCTTGAGAAGAGACACATGCATGCCTTACATGATTCCACTAGCTTGGCATTGATAAGAGCATGCACATGCCTTTTGACTAGCTCCACTAACTAGATATTATACTCTTCCTCTCATCAAATAAGAAATGCAACTAACAACACAAAATCAGCTCTTCATCTCTCTCTCTCTCTCTATTTTTACGGAAATAGGCAGCAGCTTAGGAGGGCTTTCTTTGACGTTTTGTGTTGTTTTGGTGATCATCTTCCTAACAAGAAAGTGTGTTTGCAATGAGGCTTGGGGTATACACACTTGAGGGTTCCTCCTCTTGGAACCTTGGTCGATTTCATCTTCATAAATCATCAAGTTTGCTGCTGGAAGATCACGATCTTGAATGGTTTTGGCAGCTTTCATTTTGGTGTTTTTGGTGTCCAAATCCATGCAAGAATGATGCTTACTTAGAGCTTTGTGGGAGTCAACATTTGAGGACATCCAACTTTTAAGTTTTGGCCATATTCAGCCTCCTATCTTCTTTCCTTAGTCGACATTTAGCTGCTGGAAGGAGGTAATTTCACAGCTCTATGTAGCTGCGATTTTATGTAGTTTTACGTATGTTCATAGCTTGCTAATTCACATAAATGATCCTTTGTTCTTTGGGTTTGTTTTATACATCAATATGGTCATCTAATGAACATATTTTTCAGCTTATAAAAATGGTTATAATGCTATACTTCCGCTACGTTTTCAGAAAGTTTAAATGGTTAAACTGTGATTTTATGTTCTAACAAACCCTACAATGGCATCAAGAGCCGGTTATGTGAATAGCTTGCTTGTTCTTACCCTTTAAAAATCATTTTAAAGGATGTTAATCAACTAATTAGGGGCTGATTTTGGTTGATTTAATAAACCCCAAGTCTTTCAAAGTTATATCTTCATGCTTATGATTAAACTTTGAAAGATAGGAATGTCAATTGGTTGATATGTTTGGTTGTTGTTTGTTTGGACAAACAAACCCAAATTTTTAGTTTATGTTGGCTGAAAATTTTGGGTTTGGTGGGGTTTATTTTGTTTATTGAATAATATTTATGATTGTTCATATGTTAGCGTGCATAACCTAGCCTTTGGCCTTTTGATTTGGATGATTGGAATGGTTATTTTAATTCATTCAATTGGGTTGTAATATTTATGTTTATTATTTGGGTTGTAATTATTTATTCATTTGGTTATGTAATAAATGGATTAGGTGCATTTCTTTTATTAGAAAAATGTATTAAGATATAATTTTTGTAAAAGGAAGATGCACAAGATGAAGACCCAAAGATGGACATCAATGACACAAAAAGGACTTGAAGCATATGGATGCAAGTTCAAGTGGGAGTCTATGAAGACCTCAATTTTGTGTTGTATTCAACCCTTAGAAAAGACCAAATGACCACACTTGTGATGGCAAACAAGTGTGGTCACAATAGTAGCTATGGTTATGCACATTGTGGTTGTTAATATTATGCTTGTTTGGTTGTTTGTTGTATGATTGTTGTTTGATATTTGGATATGCATAACAAACTCATTAGCAAACTTAACAAGCTGAAAATTTATGGTTTCTAATCATTAAGTGGTTAATAAAAGGTTATTAAAAGGATTAATGATTTAATAAAAGAGGTTTTATTAAAAATAAACCATAGGATACCTTGCATTTGAAAGCATGCAAATACAAGGTATATATAGAGTTTTCAAAACTAGAATTAATGAAAACCAAAAATCCCTTTTGAAACAAGTTTAACACCATCCTTTTACACGACACTCGAATCACTTGAGAACTATTTGTGGGATAAAGGTCACCTAACCACTAATAGGGAGCTTGTGTGTTTGAGGTGAGTCTAACATACTTGTGGGATAAAGGTCACCTAACCGCTTGTATGTGAAAACTCACACGTGTGTGTAAGTAGGACGACTTGAATTGGAAACCATGTGCATAGGGTCACCGAAGCATGGCGTACAATGGTGTTGATGGGATTAAACATGCCAACCAAACATAAGATGTTTAACCGATCCCATAAAGGCTAGAAGTTGCAAAAGGTTGCAATTGTCAAATATTGACTACCTTGTTAAATTAAATAATTGGATAAAGGTCACCTAACCATTATTTGAATATAGCGTTGGATTCTAGATTTTAATTATTAATTGTCTATGAGACATAAAAGGGTATTAATAATTAAAATAAAATTTTAAGAAATACTAATAAGAACTTTGTAAATTTTGTAGAATGGTCGCAAACAATAATGCTACCACCCCGACCGTCCATACCCTATCACTGAGAATCGTTATCAAAATGAGTAAAGGCCTATGTCCTTGATGATCCCATGTCTCACTAACCAACACTGTTGATGTTAAGACCTTTTTACGATTGGCTTAAGAACATTAAGGATTCTGTGCAAGTTTCCTACCTCAAGTTAGGAATATGATTCCCGAACTCCAAAAGGGTTTGGAACATCATAGGGCATATGACATGATAATCTAGTTGAAGGAAATGTTCCTTCAACAAACATTAGTAAGATTGCTTTGAAACGGTTCAAGCACTTTATGCATGTCACATGGAAGAAACCCAATCGATATCATCTTATATATTCTTAAGATGAAAAGCCACATTGATAGCCTCAAGATGCTTAAATGTCCTGTCTCAAAGTAGTTGGCCAAGGATTTGATCCTTGATTGCCCAACTAAAGGTTTGAGACATTCATAATAAACTTTAATATGAACGGGTGGGACAAGAGCATCGGTGAAATTCACGCAATGCTCAAAAGCAACCGAGGCAGGGATAGATAAAGAGGTTCTACCTATTCTCTCGATCAATGAGGGAGACTATAAGAAATGGCCAATCTCGATCCTAAGGCAATTATTTCCAAAAGAAAGGAATACATCAAAGCAAAGGTTGAAGCGAAACCTCAAAAGCCTAAGCTTATGAGCCTAAAGTAAAGGAGAACGATCCATGCTTTGAGTATGGAGAGATAGGACAATAAAAGGTAATTGTCCCTCCTATCTCATAGAGTTGAAAAATAAGAGGGATGCTAGGCAAATCTCGAATACAATTTTTATGATTCACATTGTATTAAATGTCATTTCTTCAAACACATGGGTATTGGATACCGGATCTGAGACTCATACTTGCAATTGTTGCAAAGGGGTTCAAAAGAAATGTGCGCTTCAAGGAGGGAAACTCTATTTTGAGACTTACAAATGGTTTGAAAGTTGTTCTCAAAACCTTTTATATGCACCTAGTTTGACTAGGAACATAATTAATGTTTCCCCTTAAAACAATATGGTCATGATTTAAAGTTTGTATATAATGGTATTAAGTTTTGTGGATGATGTATTTCATTTTAAGGATATGCCTTTTAATGATATTCATGAATTAGTTCATGATAATTCATCCTATAATAACTCATTATACACATTAAGCACCAAGAAACTTATAATCGGTTTAAGTTATTATTATCTTTGACATTGACATCTTAGTCACATAAACAAGAATTGGATTCAAACACTTCAAAAGAATGGTCTTTTGGAAACAAATGAAAATGTTTCATTTGATAAGTGTGAACCAAAAGACTTATTAGGAATGATACATTTGGATGTATGTGGTCCTTTTAAGACAATGACAAAGATTGGTGAAAAGATACTTCATTACTGTTACCGACGTTTACAGTCGCTATTATTGTGTGCACTTGATGACAAATAAGAATGAAGCTTTTGAAATGTTCAAAATCTTCAATAATGAAGTAGAAAATCAACTCTACATAACTATCTAAGTTCTTCATTCTGATAAAGGAGAAACTGAACCCTATTTGGATATGGTTCAATTCATTAAGGCTATAAGCTTACCACCTTTATCATCTTGGGTTTTCGCACTACTCTCCACAGCTCGTATTTTGAATATGGCCTAAACCAAGAAAGTGGGTTCGACACCTTTTGAAATATGGCATGGAAAGAGTTCCATCACTATCATGTTTAAAAGGTATGGGTAGTAAAGCTTATGTTAAGCTAAACACCCAAAACAAATTTGAAAGTCGATCCACTAAGTGTATATTTGTTGGATATCCCAAAGACTATAGGATACTACTTCTTTGATCCAACAGAGCAAAAGGAGTTTATTGCTCGAAGGGCAGAGTTCTTGGAAGCCAAGTTCCTTATGAAAGGAGTGATGCATAGAACAATGGAATTTGATGAAGATCAAGATCCACAAGCCGATACACGTTTGGTTGACACTAGCTATCAACAAGAAGTTGTTGATGATGATCAAGAGGTTGATCAATACACACAAAACGTTCATAGATTTGGTAGAGTTAGCATTCCACCTGAAATATATGGATTTTCATGGATGGATGCTATGAGGTTGACTCCGATGAGCCAACTACATACCATGATGCTATATCCAATACGGATTATGACAAATGGCTGGAAGCCATGAATGTAGAGATGCAATCCGTGTATAACAACCACGTTTGGGAATTGGTTGACCCTCCACTTAACTCTAAACCGGTTGGATGCAAGTGAGTTTTCGAGAAGAAAACAAATATGCGATAATATGCACTAAGACCGGACGTGTCATGCGTGTTAAGCATGACAAGAAGATATCAGCAGAATCCAGGTAATAGCCATTGGATGGCTGTTAAAAGTATATTGAAATACCTTAGGAGGACTAAGGATATGTTTCTAATATACGGATCTAAGAAAGAGGAACTCGTTATAAAGGGTTACACGGATGCGAGTTTCCAAACTGACTCGATCACAATCGGGTATGTCTCCATTATGAATAGAGTAGCATTGTCCACTACAAAATAGGAATACATAGCCGCCTGATTAGCAGCTTTGGAAGCTGCATGAATAAAAGGTTTATCGTCGATCTAAGGATGGTCCCTACCATTCAAGACCCCTTAGAAATCTTTTGTGATAATGAGGGTGTGATTGCTCAAATCAAGGAACCCCGTGCACATCAAAAGATTAGGCACAATGAGTGGAGATTCAACTGCATAAGGGATGAAGTTGAAAATGGAAAGATATGTATTCGCAAAGTTCACTTTGATCAAAATATTACGGATCCACTCACGAAGCTCCTCGAAAGGGCAAAGCATGAAAGTCATACCTATGCCTTAGGACTTCGATATTCTAGTGATTAGACTTGATCAAATTTTGTATTTGAATATGTGGAACTCTTTATTATTTGAGTAAAATTATTTGGTTATAATGTTTCAATTAATGTTCCAATTTAGCATGTTTAATCCATGAGTAAATTATTTACTCTAAATGTCCGTAGTCGTTCATACTTGTGGGAACAAGTGTGAGGGTAAGATTATTATGAACTTGGATTGGTTGATATTCATAAGGATGAATATAGAGCAATGGGTTGCTACCAAGGTTCATAGATATTTGTGGGATACAAATATTGGACTAACCCGCATCTCAAATTTTACTACATGGAATCTTATTGATTGATCATAAGTAAATTTGAGTAAAGGCGAATATCATTTGGTATCCTCCGACCTGAGATACATATTGGGTTTTGATATTCACCAAATATTATACCTTGAGCTAATTCTTCACTGTCCTGAAATAGTGGACAATACATAAGGGTATGTTCAGGTATAATACGAGGTGTTTATGAGAAACGTATGTTGTCAAGATGGAATTTGTTCCTCTTATTCGTTGAGAGTTAGATGTCTAAGGCCTGATTAAGTTAAATCAACAAGGAATGATCATTTGGTGTTCTTAGATTTAACATGACATCTGTAACAAAAGGATAGATGATTGATTCACCTAAATCATTTCAAGTAGGGTACTTGAATGGGATGATGTTATTGAATGGCCATAAGTCATGCGTATTAAGGGTAATAAACCGTTGTTAGACGTCATTTACTACTTGCATCAATCTTCTATGAATCTTGGGCAAGTGGGAGATTGTAGGATTCTATGTGCCCAAGACACTTAGAATATTGATGTGGTTAGTACGTTATGATCCAAGTCGGGTTATACCCAATAACAAGCTTAGCAAACACCAATTAATATTTATTTGATGATATGATCATGCAATTAAATATTTACACCAATTTAGAAAATGGGTTTTCTAAATAAGTTGCATATGAGATGGAACAATTTATTAGGATATTTTGTTCAATAATATTATTTGAAGTGTTATTTAAATTAGTTGTATAACACCAAATAATAATGAGAGTATACTACTTATACAATTAAATGGTTAATTGTTACAAGGCTAGACATGTGTGTGTATGTTTAATCAAAAAAAGAAAAAAAAACCTCCTTCCTTTTAACAAGGAGCCGTCCCATGTAGCATGCATGTGCATGTGTTGTGCTTGCTTTTATTCTCTTGAGAAGAGACACATGCATGCCTTACATGTTTCCACTAGCTTGGCATTGATAAGAGCATGCACATGCCTTTTGACTAGCTCCACTAACTAGATATTATACTCTTCCTCTCATCAAATAAGAAATGCAACTAACAACACAAAATCAGCTCTTCATCTCTCTCTCTCTCTCTCTCTCTATTTTTACGAAAATAGGCAGCAACTTAGGAGGGTTTTCTTTGAAGTTTTGTGTTGTTTTGGTGATCATCTTCCTAACAAGAAAGTGTGTTTGCAATGAGGCTTGGGGTATACACACTTGAGGGTTCCTACTCTTGGAACCTTGGTTGATTTCATCTTCATAAATCATCAAGTTTGCTGCTGGAAGATCACGATCTAGAAGGGTTTTGGCAGCTTTCATTTTGGTGATTTTGGTGTCCAAATCCATGCAAGAATGATGCTTACTTAGAGCTTTATGGGAGTCAACATTTGAGGACATCCAACTTTGAAGTTTTGGCCATATTTCAACCTCCTATCTTCTTTCCTTAGTCGACATTTAGCTGCTGGAAGGAGGTAGTTTCACAGCTCTATGTAGCTGTGATTTTATGTAGTTTTACATATGTTCATAGCTTGCTAATTCACATAAATGATCCTTTGTTCTTTGGGTTTGTTTTATACATCAATATGGTCATCTAATGAACATATTTTTCAGCTTATAAACATGGTTATAATGCTATACTTCCGCTGCGTTTTCAGAAAGTTTAAATGGTTAAACTGTGATTTTATGTTCTAACAAACCCTACAATTCCACACCGATACAATGGCCAAGTGAAAAAGATCATAGATGCAGTGATTATGCTGGCCATTGTAGTATCACCCTGGGAGATCCTAGAAGACTACAAGAAAGCCTATAAAGCCAATCATCCCCCACAAAAGTTGTTGGAGAACAAAATGGTGAAAAAGGGGTTAGTATACAAGAGGCTTGAGGAAGTCAGACATAATGAACTCCAGTTGTTGCTAGGGGGTAATCACCTTGATGAATTTGCTTACAGGGAAATCACAACTGTGCAGTTAAGGAATGGGAAATAGCTCAAATACTTGTCTGAGTACTATGGGCCTGAGTTCTTTTTTGAGGGAGAAGCTGAAGATCTTACCATGGAGGATCAAATAGTCTTAATTGAGGCCTATATGAGAGAGTCTTACAGACTCATAGCTGGGAAGTAGGTTCCATGGATGGGGTAACAACTATGTGTCTAGTTCCCCAAGACAGAGTTCCCATCCATCCTTTACCAATCAGATCTTTGAAACCTCTTCCCTAGCCTGTGCTGATATTGGTCATTTCTGAGCTGATCCAGAAGAAAAAGACAAAACTTTTCTGCCTAATAAGTGGGACATCAATAAAGTTAAAGGTTTTGGCAGCATTGGTTCAGGGGGAGTTTATTGGACCAAAAGAACCAATGAGCCTGATCAGAAAAACCTTTAAGTCCCACAGACATCACAACAACTGCTGAAGGCTTCATCAGCTGATGACAACAACTGAAGACTTCATCAGCTGAAGTTCAAGTGCTGAAGACATCAGCTGAAGTTCAAGTACTGAAGACATCAGCTGAAGTTCAAGTGCTGAAGACATCAGCTGAAGTTCAAGTACTGAAGACTACATCAACTGAAGTCAAGAACTGAAGACTTTAGAGTTTGTCACAACAGCTGAAGTAGTCTCTTCAGTTGTTATGATGGTTTCTTTTCAGTAGTTTTCTATTTTAGTTTCAGTAGTTTTCTTTCAGTAGTTTACTAAATGCAAAACGTCTGAAGAGCCTATTGTTCAGACGTTGTAGTTCAGTAGTTGTAGTTTCAGTAGTTATAGTAGTATTACACTTAGCTTTTGTAAGAAGATGTTAGCTGTTATAGATATCTTCAGTAGTTTAGTTTAACTTTCAGTAGTTGTTGTAGTAACGGTTAGATGTCACTATCAAGTGACATCAGCTGACGTCACCTTCCTTATATAAGGGTGGATGACCTAATTTTGTAATTGCCGAAGCGTGTGTTGAATGAAATATTCCATTTTACAGAAATACTTTTTCTCTCGATTATCGTACTGTTCCATTGAATTATCATTTGTGTTCTTGCTTGAATTTGTCTAATTCTTATACTATTCCACTGCAAATCCCAATCTAATTGATCAAACTAGATCATAGATTCTTTCAATTTCGTGGGGATTGCTTACTATAAGTAAAGCCTTCGTGTTTTGGTTTGATTATAGCTCCAGGTGCTATCATTAAGTTGTATCCCTAGCTAGTTTACAACTTACCACATTGTTTGTTAATGATATCTGATACTGTTGTATGTAATATTTTCTTAAACCCGTGAAACTCGCTCAACTTTATGTTGACTTTTTAAGCATGTATTTCAGGTACATAGGAGCATGGATGGTGGTATGAACTGGGCTTGGGCAAACATGGATGTGGCATCTTTTGGTTTATCTTGGTTATGTAAAAATACGATCTCTATGTATGATCGCTGTTAAACAAATTGAACTTTTCTTATTTTGGAATGTCATGACAAAATCCTGTGGTTTGTAATTTAAAAACTGATGTTTTAACATTTGCCTATATATCATGTTGGTTTCCAACTTTGTCATCGCCATGCTTAACGCATATATAATTCCGCTGCGATATTCAACGTCATTTTTGGGGTGTGACACTATGATGAACAAATGAATCGAAATCCGAATTAAAGCATAGAATAGGCTGATTTTTGGATTTCAAAACAGTTTGACTCTAAAAAGTCAAACTTCATGTTCTTGAATGAACCAACTTTTGATTCTTGAATTTCTGATGGAATTGGGTGAAATCAAAGGTTATAATAGCTGTAGATAAGTGATTCTAAGCTAGAACAACAATTAATTTCATATAATCATCACATAAACTCAGATTTAGATGATGAACACATGAAGTACACCAAGAACAAAAACCCAGATCTAAGAATCAATGTTCAAAATGTATGATTTGGATGTTGTGAATGATAAACGAACCTTAGATTTGATGTTTCTAAGCTAAACCACTTTCAATTTCAGCCAAACAACATCAGATTCATGATTTTGATGAATTTTCCTCAAGAACACAAAATTTTCAAAAATCTTCAAATTCGAGTGTTATGATAATCCAATTGATATGAAACTTTTCACATGTGTTAGTTATTACAAACTAAAACTATTTGAAGCTTAAATTGATCAAACAACAAGAAAATCAAAATTTCACGTTCATGAGCATTTGAAGACTTGAAGAACAAGTCTACTTGAATCTTAAAATTAATGGCTCATATGAACTTTAATGGATATGAAAACTTGCAGATCATCAGAAATAACAAATCTAAGCTAATGGTAGCTTTGATTTCATCAAAAACAATAACAATTTGCAGATCAAACTTGTGGTTCAATTTTTTATGAAAAATTTGAAGAACAAGGAGCCAAGGCTCTGATACCAACTGTGGAAATCGATATACTCGTGTGGATCAAATATTGCAATCGTATTGTTGTCGTTTATTAGATCTATGATGCGGAATCTCACAGATCCGTTAATGATTTCATGAAGATCTATATGCAAGAGATGAACATGTATGATGATGAATGAATGATGAACAAATTCAAGAACACAAATTCATAAATATTTCTTTCATTCAGATGTATGATGTTCAAAAGGAATCCAAAGGAGTTTGTGAGAAAGCAGTTTCGCTCACAGACACTCAACCTTGACTCCTCTGATTGTTAGTGATTACACCTTTTGTGTGTGTTTTGCTCTCTTCTTGCTCTTCACTTGTTGAGTATAAATGACTACACTTAGTCATTTATACTCCTTATAAAAATAAAAAATTACATTTAAGCACAAAATGATTACACAAATATTGTTCTAAGTCTGATAAATTCTTTGTTGCTGATGCATGACTGCCTGGTGCTGATGTCATTCGGGACGACCGCTAATGTTGACTGTTGACTTTTACCACAGTTGACCAAGTTTGACTTTGGTCAATTTTCTTCGTTTTGATCATATCTTTAGCATATCTTCATCATGTCGGTTTTGGTAATCATCATGAGATTTGACACTTAGGTTTTGGTAAGTATCATCTTCAAATATTCCAACAGATACTAGTTTTGAAGCATTAGAGGTGGAATTATCATTTTGTAGATCAGATCCTTGCTAGATGAGCCCCAAACCTGCAGAAAAATCATATTCATCTCGAACCTCTTTGTGATTAACACTGCTTAAACCTGCATGAAAACTTTTAGTATCTGTAGCTTTAATTAAATTATTAGATGGATGAGGTTGAGGCATAGGAGAGTAACAGTAAGTGCTAGGAGGAGGATGAAAGGATCTCAGCCTCTAGTTTAATCAATTAGGTTGTATTTGTAGCAGATTTAGTACAAGAATTAAGCAAATTATACGAAGAACACAAGAGATATATCAATGTAACAATAGGTTATAGAGAAAGAAAGGAATTCTGCAAAAAGGTGTTTTCTATTAGATCACACACTTCGGCAAGGATTACAATTAGGTCATCTTCCTTTTATAGGAAGAATGACGTCAGCTGATGTCACTTGATAGTGACATCAAACCGTTATTTTAACGAACTACTGAAACTACCTAAACTACTGAAGATGTCAAACAACTGATATCTTCTTACAAAATGCTAAGTGTTAAACTTATTACAACAACTGAAAAGAAACTACTAAAAACTACAACGACTGAAGAACATACTCTTCAGTCGTTTTACAAACTACTAAAATAGAAAATACAACTACTGATAACAAAAAGCTGAAAGGTAAACCATCACAACAACTAAAGAATACTTCTTCAGCTGTTGTGACAAACTCTGAAGCTTCAGCACTTGTCTTCAGACTCTAACTTCAGATGTTTCATCAGCTGATGACTTCAGTAGTTATCATCAGCTGATGTCTTCGATCTTTGTCTTCAGTCTTCATACTTCAGCTGTTGATCTTCAGTACTTTAGTCTTCAGCTGATAGTCTTCAGTACTTGAGTCTTCAGTACTTGAGTCTTCAGTACTTTAGTCTTCAGTACTTGTGTCTTCAGCTGATGTTCTTCAGTACTTTGATCTTCAGCTGTTGAGGTCTTCACACTTTGTCAAACGACTGATGATGCTTTCAGCAGTTGTTTTGATGTCTTGTGGGACTTAGAGATTTTTCTGATCTGGCTCATTGGTTCTTTTGGTCAAACAAACTCCCCCTGAACCAATGCAGCCAAAACCTCTAAGCTTATTGTTGGTCCCACTTATTATGGCAGAATGATTGGTCTATTTCCTTTTTGATCAGCTTCAGAAGTTGACCCATATAAGCACGGGCCTGGGAAGAAGTCTTCAAGGATCTGATTGGCATAGTATGGATGGGAACTCTGTTTTAGGGAACTGGACACGGAGTTGTTGTCCCATCCATAAGATCTACTTCCCAACTATGAGCCTGTAGGATTCTCTAGTGTAGGCTTCTAAAAATATTACTTGTTCCTCCATGGTAAGATTCTCCGCCTCACCCTCAAATAATCCTTCAGGCCCATAGAACTCTGAGATGAATTTGGCCTGTTTACCATTTTTGAGCTCCACAGTTGTTATAGCCCTATAGGCGAACTCATAAGGGTGATTACCCTCTAAGAACAACTGGAGCTTATTTCTCCTAACATTCTTAAGCCTCTTGTAGACTAACCCCTTTTTAATCACTCTATTTTCCAACAACTTTTGGGGTGGCAGGTTAGCCTGATAGGCCTTCTTGAAATCTTCAATTATCTCCTAGGGTGATACTATAATGGCCAAAGAGATCACTTCATCTATAATCTTTTTTACCTGGCCATTGTATCTCAGTGGAATGTCTTTCTTAATAATCTTGTGAGACACCCTATGATCAGGCCAAATTCTCACTTTGTCCTTTTGGTATTGAAATGTATGCCTTAAAGTGACTAATCTCAGAGCTTGTTTCCTCATATTAACAATTGATGAGGAAGCAGCATAAGCTTTATCTACTCTTTTCAACAGCTCCTCATCATGTAGCTTATGCTACTATTCTTCTTCAAGTTTAACCCTCACAGCTTCCATCTGTGAGGTAGGAGTGATGGGTAAAGATATGACTGCAGAGAGAGGCAACCTATCTTGGTCCTCATCATCCTCTTCTTCTTCTTCTAGCCTCAGCACCCTGCTCTTCCTCTTCAAGGGTGCATCATCGGCTATGGGTTTTGATGGTGAAGGGATTGGTTTTATGGGTGGTGGTTTGGTTTTTGGTGTGGGAAATTAGGCAGGCTGAGCTAGTAATTTAGATGTGAGAGAGGATTTGGTTTGTTTGGTTAACTCATTCCTGTTCCTAGCTCCAGCTTCACTAAGGGCTTCTATGATCAGTCCTTTAGTGAATACCTCAGACGAACAGATCTTGGTGGAACAGATCTTGGTGTCTGTTGCCAAGATGCTATTCCTGGGCCATGATCTAATCTCTAGGACTGATCTCCCTAGATACTTTGAAATAAATCTTGTCATAGCCTCAAGTCTCTCTTTTTCCTCTTGGCTATAACAAGACCATCAGTACTCTATCTCTTTCACCTCCAACTTCCTTATCTCTTGATCTAGCTCAGCAGTGTCAGTGTCAAAGCCTTTCCTGAACAGCTGATCAATGATATTATCCATTGACTTGCTATGTTCAGCATCAGCCTCCTTGACAAGGAAAGCTAAATCTTTCTCCTTCTCTCCCTTCTTCTTCTTATATGTGACATGACAGTCTTTTTGACTTTCAGTCACTTTCCCCAATTCAGCCCTCTCCTTCTCCTTCTCCCTCTTAATCTCCACCACCAACTCCCTCTCATGCACTACCTCATCCTCAACTTCTTTCTCTTTCACTTCCTCCTCCACTCACTTCCTCTTGGCTTTCACTGAAGTCTCCCCCTTTTTGGTTGCATTGGTTTCAAGGGGTTGACTCTTAGAAAGCTTCTTCATCATAACAGCTTCCACCACAGGCTGTATAGTAGAGGGAAGCCTCTCATCAAGGGTTTTGATCACAATATCTGTGATAATAGGTGTGATGAGAGGCAAGGAATTTTGAAAGATAGTAGCTAATTGCTCAGGGGGATCTGTCCCTGAGAACTAGTGCCAGAAGCAGGGGCAGGTGGCTGAGTTTGTGGGAGTGGCTGAGTGTATGTGAGACCTTCAGGTGAAGGTGCCATCTGTGGGTGTATGGTGGCAGATGGATTTTGTTCTTGAGTCATTTTGACGAGTAGCTCTTTGAGTCTACTCACCTCATCCTCAAGAATAGTATTTTGAGCTACTACATCGTAGAAAAAGCTCAGGTCATCATCAGTTGTAACTAAATCACCTGACCTCCTGATTGAATCAGGATGTACATGTGGTGAGTGTGGCTCAGTGATCACATATGCCCCTTGTTCTTGGTACTGGGGACTTCCTGCCTCCGGAGTGGATCCATCATCGGCAGTTGCCTCTGGTGAGGTCTTAGAGATGGTACCAACTTCTTCCTGGTCATATGCTAATACAGGGGAAGTGGCAGCCTCACTAGATTGTCCTATCTCCTTTGCCACACTTGGAGAGGAGACATGTGATTCCCTGTGTTGTGGGCTCCCATCAACACTTGTATCCACCCTCTCTGTGGTTGGAGTTTTCCCAGTTGTTATTGGTTCCTGGGGAGAGGGTGGAGTGTTAAGATGAGTCAACACTTTAGCAATTATTAATGTAGGGCTTTGAGGGGCGGTTGCAGTAGGAGATGGGGTAGAAGCAGCTTGCACCCGGGGAGAGTGGTGCTCTTCAATGGCAACCTCCTCAAGTGAGAAAGGTTCCAGATGTGTGGCAGCCCTAGAAATGGTTGCATCAGGCTCCTGTAGAGAGGATACATGTGCGGTTGTGGTTGGTGGAGTCGTGGTAATTGCTGGGAGAATCGTGCCAGTAATTACTTCCTGCCTTTGTTGTGCAGGGGCATCCTCAGGGGACTCATCTCCATGAGTAGCCTTTTTGGGTTTCTTTTGTTTGGGTTTGGTAGGGACTTTGGATTTTGAGGTGGAGGCTGTGGGTTCCAGCTGCGTGGGTTTTCGCAGCTTGGCAGCCTTTTTCAACGTTTGGTCAGTGTTGTGCCTGGAGTATACCTCAGGCAATACAACCATGGCAGGGACTCTAAGGCCAAAAAGTCCCTCAGCATGTAGCTGGTTCTCTATTATGGCCATTATGAACCGTGGATATAGTATCCAACAATTAGCAAAAGGTTTTATGGCCATATCCTTAAGTTCCAAAAAGATTATTTCATAAAAATTTATGTTTTGTTTCTCAAGGATAGAGAAGAATACCTGCTGCCACCTTGATGACATTTGGTCCCATGAGGAGGTCTTTGGGGCTAAGCAAACATTCACCATATGGAATATAAGGCGTTCAGCATCAGGGAAATGTTTCTTGAGCAGGGTAGAGGCATTAAGGTCACCCTGATAGTCATGGTGTGCAAATGAAAGATCAATGGTGCCTTTTGGATATTCAGTTGGGAAGGTGGCATCATCCAATTTTAGGGTTTGGCGGATAATTGCTGGATTGATAACCACCTTCTGGTTGTTGACGAACGACTAGAGAGAGACCTCGGCGTCGTTCTCTCTAGTAATGGTAACGTTCGTCCAAAACTGTATAAGGGAATCGGCATATATTGTGGGATTTAGGAGGAAGGCCGTTTGGTAAGGAGAATCGACCATGAGATCTATGGCTTTATGAAACTTGGTCCAGAATGGGGATTTGGTAAGTTAGGCGACACAGTTGTATCTTGGCTTGAGCTGCATGGTGGCCATTAATGGTGTGAGAGAGGTTTAGAGGTTTTGAAATATTAGGTTATGAGAGAATGAAAAACTCTGAAGGTAGGTTGGGTATTTATAGGGTACGGATTGAAACGGCTGAAAGAAAACGACTGAAGGTTTTGGTGTTAGGCATAAGTTGTGGAAACGACTGATGACATGGTTTTAACCTTCAGAGGTTATAAACATCTATGGACTTGGTGT
This sequence comes from Flaveria linearis, assembly GCA_024085815.1. Taxonomy (NCBI): domain Eukaryota; kingdom Viridiplantae; phylum Streptophyta; class Magnoliopsida; order Asterales; family Asteraceae; genus Flaveria; species Flaveria linearis. The sequence continues at coordinate 56,432,373 of CM044003.1, read as the reverse complement.
TAGTCATCAGTAGTTGAAACTACTGAGACCGTGGTTTTGTCCTTCAGATGTTGCAAACGACTGAAGACTTGTTGTTAGTCATCAGTAGTTATAAACTACTGAAGACATGTATTTCATCTTCAGACGTTGTAAACAACTGAAGACTTGGTATTAGTCATCAGTAGTTGTAAACTACTGACAAGTTGTTGTAAACAACTGAGGACTTGGTGTTAGTCATCAGTAGTTGTAAAACTACTGAGGACATGGTTTTGTCCTTTAGTTGTTTGGAATGAAACAACAGAAGAAATCAGCTGAAGTGGAAAACTACTCATCAGCTGTTATCGTCAATTTAGTTGTTTCATGCTGACCTTAACATTTACTCATCAGCTCTTTGGTTGAGTTTTAGATGTTTCATTGGCCTTCAGCTCTTGTGAATATTAATTCCTCAGCTTTTGTGAACAAATGTTCATAAGACCTGATGAAATAAATTATTCTTCAGAGCTTGTGAACAAATTGTCTTCAGTACTTATGTGTAAGATTACACATCAGTACTTGTGAACAAAATTTGTTCTTCAGTACTTATTTGTTTGAAAACTATACATCAGTAGTTATAACCACATCAGTAGTTGTAACTACATCAGTTAATTGCAACAAATAATGTACTTTAGTACTTTGAAGCATTTTAGTCTTCAGTAGTTATGAAAAATGCTGAATACTAAATTACTCATCAGTACTTATTTTTGACCTTTGCATACTAATGCTCATCAGTACTTGTGAGCTGAGAGCATCAGTATTAGTCAAAATTATTCTAGCTGCAGCATACCAAGCCTAGTACCAGATTTTGAAATGTGGCACTATCTAAAGGCTTAGTAAAGATGTCTGCAAGCTCATAAGCACTAGGCACAAACTTTGGATCAATCAGACCTTTTTCATAACAATCCCTAATAAAATGATGTCTGATCTCAATATGTTTGGTCCTAGAGTCCTGGACTGGATTTTTAACAATACAAAGAGCTGAAGCACTATCCATTAATAATGGAGTCTTAGTCTCTGTAATGCCATAATCCAAGAGTTGATTCTGAAGCCAGAGTACCTGGGATGTACAACTTGCTGTATCAATGTACTAAGCTTCAGCAGTGGATGTAGCAATTGATGTTTGTTTCTTACTCTGCCAAGAAACTAAACAATTGCCTAGGAATTTGCAACCACCCGAAGTGGATTTTCTGGTGACTTTGCATCCTGCATAGTCACTATCAGAGAAAGCAACTAATTTGCAAGAATGCCCAGTAGAATACCAAAGACCTAGAGATTGGGTACCTTGCAAATATCTAAAGATCCTTTTGACTGCAATCAAATGGGATTCTTTAGGTGCAGCCTGAAATCTAGCACATGCATATGTTGCAAACATAATGTCTGGTCTAGAAGCTGTAAGGTACATCAAGGACCCAATCATACATCTGTAAAGGGTTTCATCAACCGCTTTACCTTTCTGATCAACATCCAGTTGTGTGGTGCTGCTCATGTGAGTAGAACAGGGCTTACAGTTTTGTAAATCAAACTTATCTAACAACTCTTTTGTATATTTGGACTGATGAATGAAGGTTCCATCAGCCCTTTGTTTGATTTGCAACCCTAGAAAGAACTGTAATTTTCCCATAGCACTCATTTCAAACTTTTACTTCATTAGCTTAGTGAATTCATCACACAACTGTGGATCAGAGGATGCAAAAATTATATCATCAACATAAATTTGAACAAGTAGCTTATGTTGTCCCACATTCTTAATGAATAAAGTTTTATCAATGGAACCTCTAGTGAAATTATTCTATAGAAGAAAATTAGATAATGTTTCATACCAGGCTCTAGGAGCTTGTTTCAACCCATAAAGAGCCTTATCAAGCTTATACACCCAATCAGGATATTTATTATCCTCAAAGCCTGGTGGTTGACACACATAAACTTCTTCTTTTATTTTACCATATAAAAAGGCACTTTTGACATCCATTTGAAAAACTTTAAGATTGTGAAAGGCAGCATAAGCTAAGAACAATCTAATTGCATCCAGTCTGGCTACAGGAGCAAAGTTTTCATCATAATCGATGCTTTCCTCTTGTGCAAACCCATGTACAACCAGCCTGACCTTGTTCTTGACAATTTGGCCCTTTTCATCTGTTTTATTCCTAAACACCCATTTAGTGCCTATTGCACACTTACCTTGGGGTAAAGGAACAAGCTCCCACACTTGCTGTTTTTTGAACTGAAGAAGCTCAAGCTACATTGCTTCAACCCAGCCGTTGTCTCTTAGTGCAACATGATAATTCTTTGGCTCTTGCTGACTGATGAAGAGAGCATAGAAGCAGAAATTGGACAAGTGACTCCTGGTTGAAACTCCAGCATTGATATCACCAATGATTTGAGACATTGGGTGACGCTTCAGCTCTTGATAGACAATAAGATCAGTGCAAGTGTTTGTAGGACCTTCAGCAGCAACAGATGGTGATGTAGATTCTTGAAACCAAGTAGGAGATGGTAACTCTGTAGGGATTTAACATGTTTATCAAAGCTCATATAACCTTGTTTATATGAAAACGCAGCGGATTTTTAGTTTTAAAACATGTTAATAAGATGGTTATTAAACCCATTTAATAAGCAACCCCAAACCATGGATCATTATACAAATGCATACAATGAAATGAACATTAGATATTTGAAGTATACAACCTTTGTAGCTGCTCAAAATCGAACTTGGTGAGGCGAGGATGATGAGTTTTGTGGCTGAAACTTCAAGCTAGAAGTCCTCAAGAGGTGATAACCGAAGCTTCTTCAAACACCCACTTTGCTAGGTTGTGCAACACCACCTTCGAAAATCCTCTTGGACACTTGATTTTCAGCCAAGAACACTTTGATCAAAAGCTGAAAATCTGCCCTTTGTTCTACTCTAAATCAATTTCTAGAGAGAAGATGGAGAGGATTTGCTCTTGTGTGTGTGAGAGAAAAGTGTGAAGTGAAAGAGTGTTCCAGTGAGAGACCATTGCATGTCCTTGGATAAAACAATATTGGTTTTCCAAGACCCAAAAGGGGCGGCCGAAATGGTCCGCTTTTTGTTTCCCTCTCACTTTTAAACTTTTATTTAATTATACACTCTTGCACCTTAGTTTTATAAAATTAACCATTTTAATTTTATAGCACTAACACACATTATTATTTGTCATTATTTAACTAATTTAAGTAATGAAACAAATAATCCCTCATGAACAAATTATCTATATATATAATCTTGTTCATTTACAAAAGCAATGATTTAGAAAACCCGGTTTCTAAATTGGTGCTAATATTTATGTGTGTGATCTTATCAATGAATAAATATTTATCGGTGTTTGTTTGGCTTGTTATTGGGTATGACCCGACTTGGATCATATCACACTAGCCATATCAATTTAATATGTATCTTGGGTAGATCAATTCCTTCAAACTCAAATGAAGTAGAGGATTCAGAAATCTCATCAGCATTTATTGTGGATGGAGCTGCTGAAGCTACAGGAGCATCAGGTTTAGTTGACTCAGGCAGGTGGTCACTAAACCTGAAAAGGTGAGTACTGGCTACATCATCATCAGTACCACCAGGTGGAGAGCTGTTGACAGGAACAACAGCTGGAGGTTGATAAGGAACGTATTGCAGTATGTCCAGATCAAATAACTCCACAGGGTTTTGTGGAATCTTGTCCTTTGGAGATTCAATAAACTTCACATGCAAAGTCTCTTCAACCATCTTTGTTCTGCAGTTGAAAACTCTGTATGCCTTGCAAGTTGATGAATAACCAACAAAATACCCTACATCCACCTTTGATGCAAACTTCTGGAGTGGATTGCTTGTGTTAAGAATGAAGCAAGGACACCCAAAGGATCTGAAGAAGGAAATCAAAGGAGCCAAATGATGAAGTACTTCATAAGGAGTCTTTATCAACCTCTGATTCACTAATATTCTATTCTACACATAGCAAGCTGTGTTGACAGCTTCAGCCCAAAAGGTTAGTGGCAATCCTGAGTCAGCCAGCACTGACCTTGCAGCTTCAATGAGGGTCCTGTTCTTTCTCTCCACCACTCCATTTTGTTCAGGAGTTCTTGGAATGCTAAACTGCCTTTTGATTCCCTTTGATAGATAGAAGTCATCAAGTGTGTGATTTCTAAACTCTGAGCCATTGTCACTCCTCACACACTTGACTGGAAGGAATAATGCTTCTCCACATATAACACAAAGTTCATTATAGCTTTTGCAGCTTCATCTTTGGAGTGCAAGAAGAAAGTCCATACAAATCTGGAGTAATCATCCATAATTACCAGACAGTATTTCTTCTTTGCCATGCTCATTACTCTGACAGGACCAAAAAGATCCATGTGCAAAAGTTGCAAACATGCATTGGATTTTGGTTCTTCTATTAGAGGGAATGAGACTTTGTGTTGTTTTCCCTTGAAACAAGCAGTGCAGTTGTCTTCACATTTGAACTCCTTCAAAGGCAACCCTCTTACTAAACTATGGTGTATTAGCTGATTCATGTTTTTGAGATTCACATGACCCAGCCTTCTATGCCATAGAGTAGATTCTTGAGGAGAAGCCTTGGAGAATAGGCAAGGATGGCCTTTTAGATCAATTTTCTTTGAAAGATCTAAGGCATATACTCTTCCTGTCCGGTTGGCCTTCAGGAGAGTATATTCATCCAAAACCTTGTCAATCAAACTCAGAACTTTGGATGACAGAATCCGACAGTTCTGGCTGGTGAAAATGGCAACATGGCCTTTATCACACATTTGGCTGACACTCAAGAGATTGTACTTGAGATTCTCCACATGGTTAACATCATCAAACCTTATTTCCCCATTGGAAACAAAGCCTTTGCTGATGATGTAACCTTTTGCATCATTGCCAAAGGAAACAAACCCCTTCTTTCCTTGAGAGTAGTTATTAAGAAGTGAGCTGCTTCCTGTCATATGCATGGATCCTCCACTGTCCACATACCAGATGCTTCTTTGGCATATTGACGAACCCTGCATTCATCACAACAAGTTAGTTTTTGAGACCCAAACCTTTTTGGTTTTGGGTCTATTCTCATCAATAGATGTAACACTAACTGGTTTGTTATGTGTGACAGCCTGAGGTGAAGGAGATGGTATAGAAGAGGAATCCTTTGGCTTGGATTTCCTTTTCTGTGGTTTCAGCACAGGAGCATCTAATTGGTTGACTCTTCCTATTAGATGTTGAACCATCATAACAAGCTGTGTCTGATTTTGTGATAAAGCCTTTAGCTCATCAGACACATTAGTGCTTGCTTGCGATGGATTCATGTGTTGCACCATCTTCTTTTGAGCAACCTCAGCTGTTGCCTGATTAACCCCATCCTTCTTTTTGGATTTCTTCTTGGACTTAGGAGTTTCAGGTTTTGATGTTGCTGGTACAAACTTGGTTTCAAACTCAGTTTTCATTACATTCATTTTCTCTTTAATTTTCTCCTTTTGATTGAGTTTGGAGCCCTTTTTGTACCAGCAATCATCAGTAAGATGATTAAACAAGCCACATATTTCACATGGCTTCTTCTTCATCTTTAGTTGATCATCTACTAAAGAAGATGAAACTACTGAAGACTTGTTCTTCAGCAATTTGCTATCGGTACTTGCAGTTTTCTTCCTTCCAGTACTTGCTTTCCTGATATCTTCTTCAGTAGTTTTCAAACCCTTTCTACTTGCAGTTTTCTTCCCTTCAGTACTGGCAGTAGTTGGGGTTTGAACTTCAAGTGTTATCACTTGCTCCCCAGTACTTTCAGTACTTTTAGAGACAACACCTGAGTTGATCAACTTTTTGATCATGTGACAGTCAGCATTTGAACCATCAGCTGTTGTAGCATCCGCTGATTGGTTTTGTGAGGAATTAATGCTGACTTCAACCTCTGATGATGCTGTATCAGATAGTAGGTCACATGATGAGAAGGATTGGTTATTGCTTTCTCCATCAGATTCTACTTCTGCTCTGGAAGTAAAATCTGTTGGAGGAGCAGTGTGATTATAACCAATGCCAAACTTCATATTTGAAGCTGATTGCTTACTCAGAAGCATTTTAAAACCCTTGCAGGATTACACCCAGCGATCACACTCTACCTGGGTAGCTACAAGTGTTTCCTTGAGGTCTCTGTACTTCTCTAGAAGTACCTCTTCCCTAGCCTTATCATCTTTGATTTGGCATTTAAGTTTATAAATCTCATCATTTTTATCATTAAGCACAAACTCAAGTTCAGCTTTTCTTTTGGAAAGGGTTTGCTCTAGCTCAAGACTTTTATCAATTAAAGCTACATTTGCTTATCTAATAGATGCAAATGCAGCTATGCAAGATTCAGAACATAGCTTGGCTTTGGCCTCAGAAGATACCTGTGATGAAGCATTGGAGGATGACCCGTCAGCAGACTCCAGGGCCATGAGAGCAAGGTTCCCAAAAGGATGATCACCACCAAGTTGACCAGCACCAGGAAATAGTTGTTCATGACCAGATAAATCATCTGGTAAACTGCTCCAGTCAACAACTCCTAGGGTGAAGAATCTGTGTTGTTGAGGTTGGGTTTGATGATGAGATTGAGAAGATTGAGGCTCAGGGAGAGCATGTGGTTGCTGAGCAATGGGTGCTTGAACTTGACTTGACTGAGGCATGTAGTAGCAGGGGTATGGGTATGGCATATGACCCTGAGGCACAAAGTATGCAGGTGGTGCCTGAGCTGGTGATGGATGACCAGAACTGGTGGTATGTTGCCCTTTGTGTTGTGAGCTATTACTTGGAAAACTCACAAAGGGTGCAGGAGAGTTAGATCCAGATGATCTACACTCTCTAGCAAAGTGTCCAAGCCTTTGGCACTTATGACACCTCAACTTTCTCTTGTCAAAACCAACTTTGGTTTTACCAGAGAGACCAGGAAATTTCCTGCCAGTTCTTTTGTAGAACTTTTGAGATCTGATATTTATCATTGCCATTTGACTCAAAATATCCATCTCTTCCAGATCATTATCTGGAATGCCCTTCAAATCCTCCATAAGAAAGCACATGTTATCACTGCTACCTCCTGAGCTACCATCAACACCAACAAAAGCATGTTCAGAATTGGTAGAGAAATCAATATGCTCATCATAGGCACTCTCTGATGCAGCATATTCTGACTCCTGACCTTCAGGGAAGTATTGCCTGATATAAAGTCATCAGTGAGTTTACCAGATGATGACAACTTCCTTTTCTGTTCTATCTCTCTTTCAAATGTAAGCAGTTTCCCATGAAGTTGGGTGAGAGATAGAGTGCTCAGATTTGCACTAGAGCGTAGGACAATAGTGTATGTGTCCCATCTCTCAGGCAGTGATCTGAGGAATCGGTTGTTCATCTGGCTGTTTGAATACTCTTGTTTAACCATTTTCAATTCAGAAATCAAACAAGAGAATCGCTCAAACTGTTGAGTCAGAGTCTTACCCTTCCTATGAGAGAATGTCTCATATTGTTGGGCGAGGATTTCCCTAGTGTTTTCTAAGATCTCATCAGTTCCTCTGAATTGTTCCTTCAGAGCAACCCAGAGATCATGAGCAGTTTCATGATGCATAAGCTCTGAATAGATTTGATTAGGCAGTGCCATGGCCAGAATTCCGTGGGCTTTAGCATCAATCTTGAACATCTTAAGATCTTCGTCCGAATATTGATCAGGTTTCTTCGGAACCCTCTCATTTGATTCAGGAACGCTCACCATAGGCTTGTATGGTCCATGTACCACTGACTTCCAACAACCAGCACTGTTGATAGACAAGTGGTGGAGCATACGACGTTGCCATATGTTATACTCACTCCTCACAAGCATCAGAGGCTTTGTTGAGGAGCCAGTATTGTGAGGATCATTAGTTGGTGTCGCCATCTCAGACTTCAAGCAAATTCAAGGTAAACAAAACAAATCTAGCTCAAAACCACGAGAACCTCAAGTTTAATGGCCAGAAGCAGCAGAAACTCTATCTCTATAACCGATTCTTGCAAATTTGCTAATTCGATCAAACGTAGATAGCAAAAGAGCAGTTTCAATGATCAATTCTTAAATCGATCAATGATTAACCATCTCTGATACCATTTGAAAGGATCTCAGCCTCTAGTTTGATCAATTAGGTTGTATTCGTAGCAGATTTAGTATAAGAATTAAGAAAATTATACTAAGAACACAAGAGATATATCAATGTAACAGTAGGTTATAGAGAAAGAGAGGAATTCTGCAAAAAGGTGTTTTCTATTAGATCACACACTTCGGCAAGGATTACAATTAGGTCATCTTCCTTTTATAGGAAGAATGACGTCAGCTGATGTCACTTGATAGTGACATCAAACCGTTATTTTAACAAACTACTGAAACTACCTAAACTACTGAAGATGTCAAACAGCTGACATCTTTTTACAAAATGCTAAGTGTTAAACTTATTAAAACAACTGAAAAGAAACTACTGAAAACTACAACGACTGAAGAACATACTCTTCAGTCGTTTTACAAACTACTGAAATAGAAAATACAACTACTGATAAGAAAAAGCTGAAAGGTAAACCATCACAACAACTGAAGAATACTTCTTCAGCTGTTGTGACAAACTCTGAAGCTTCAGCACTTGTCTTCAGACTCTAACTTCAGATGTTTCATCAGCTGATGACTTCAGTAGTTATCATCAGCTGATGTCTTCAGTCTTTGTCTTCAGTCTTTATACTTAAGCTATTGATCTTCAGTACTTTAGTCTTCAGCTAATATTCTTCAGTACTTGAGTCTTCAGTACTTGAGTCTTCAGTAGCTTAGTCTTCAGTAGTTGTGTCTTCAGCTGATGTTCTTCAGTACTTTGATCTTTAGCTGTTGAGGTCTTCAGACTTTGTTAAACGACTGATGATGCTTTCAGTAGTTGTTGTGATGTCTTGTGGGACTTAGAGGTTTTTCTGATCTGGCTCATTGGTTCCTTTGGTCCAACAGAGGATAAACATATGAAATTTCACCACAACCCACACCCGTTTTAATTCTAGCTCCCCTTTGCTTAGAAAATAGTTCTTCCTGTTTCATCCCTGATATTGTCCATTTATCAAGTTTAGTTTTAAGCTTGCTAGTCTTAGATTCTGCTAATATGACTCGTTCGTGTAGGGTTTTGTAACATGTTTATCAAAGCAAGTTTAACCATTTAAACTTCAAAATGCAGCGGATATTAGGGTTTAAACATGTTGTTAACAATCTGAAAATATGAACCATTTTAAACCAAAAACAAAACCCAAGAACAAGTATCATTTATATATGTGAAATGGCATGCTATCTAAAACGAAAATGCAACCATAGGGTGTTCTTGAACTACCTTTCAAGAACAAGATGTTGTAGTAAGGATGATATAAAGATGATGATGTTCTTGTATGTGCAGCCCTCAAGGAAGAAAGCCTCAAGCTTGTATACCCACAAGCTCTTCCAAACACCTACTTGTTATGTAGTTGAACACCAAGACCCAAATCCCTTCTTGCAAACTCGAAAATCCGGCCAAGATGAGATCCTTTTCAGCCAAAAGGTTCTTAAATATTCAGCCAAAATTTCGAAATTTTAGCTGAGAAGAAAGAAGGGAGCTTCTTGCATGTGAGAGAGAGAAAGTGCGATGTTCTAGGAAGTGTGCAAGGAAGGAGAAGTCTCGTATTAAAACAAGACTAACCACCACAAAACCCCATGTAAGGGGCGGCCGAATTGGCCTATTTAAAATGGGTTTTCCCCATTTTTATTTTATATAATTTGCACTCTTTAATCATAAGATTTTTAAAATTAAAACCCCTTCTAATTTTATAACATTATCACACTATTATATGTTATTATTCAACTTACTTAAATAATGTAACAAATAATTTCTCATGAACAAATTATCCATATAATTTGTTTTTTTTATTTCAAATGCAATGTTTTAGAAAACCCATTTTCTAAATTGGTGTCAATATTTGTTTGTTTGATCTCATCAACGAATGAATATTTATTGGTGTTTGTTTAGCTTGTTATTGGGTATGATCGACTTGGATCATAACGTATTAACCACATCAATCTTGTATGTGTCTTGAGCATACAAGATCCAACAATCACCCACTTGCATAAGATTTATAGAAGATTCATAGAAGATTGATGCAAGCGGTAAATACCGCCAAACAACGGTTTACTACCCTTAATACGTATGACTAAGTGCCATTCAATAACATCATCCCCTTCAAGTACTTTACTCAAAATGTTTTAGGTGAATCAATCATCTATCCTTTTGTCACAGATGTCATGTTAAATCCCAAAGACACAGAGTGATCATTCTCCATTGATTTAACTTTATCAGGCCTTATACATCTTACTCTGAATGAATAAGAGGGACAAATCCCATCTTGACTACATACGTCTCTCATCATTATTACCTTGTATTATACCTGAACTCAGACTTCTGTACTGCCATGTCTCAGAACAGTGAAGAACTAAGTCAAAGTATAATATTCGGTAAATATCAAGACCCAATATGTATCTCAGGTCAGAGGATACCAAATGATGCTTGCCTTTACTCAAAATTACTTATGATCATCAAGAAGATTACATGTAGTAATATTTAAGATGCAGGTTAGTCCAATATTTGTATCCCACAAATATCTATGAACTTTGGCAGCAACCCTTTGCTCTATATTCATCCATATGAATATCTACCAATCCAAGTTCATAATAGTCTTATCTTTATACTTGTTCCCACAAGCGTGAACGAATACGGACGTTCTGAGTAAATGATTTACTCATGGATTTTAAACATGCAAAGTAGGAATATTAGTTGAACCATTATAACCAAATAATTCATTCAAGCAATAAAGAGTTACAATATCTAAATACAAAATTAAAGATTAAATCCTGTCACTAGAGTATTGAAGTCCCATGGCACAAGCATGACTTTCATGCTTTACGTTTTCAAGAAGCTTCATGAGTGGATCCGCAATGTTTTGATCCGTTTGAACTTTGTGAATACATATCTTTCCCTTTTCAACTTCATCCCTTATGTAGTTGAATCTCTGTTCAATGTGCCTAGTCTTTTCATGTGCACGGGGTTCCTTGATTTGAGCATTCGCACCCTCGTTATCACAAAGAATTTCTAGGGGATCCTGAATGGAAGGGACCACCCCTAGATCGGCATGAATTTCTTTAACCATGCTTCTTCCTGAGCTGCTAATGAAGCGATGATGTATTCTGATTCTGTAGTTGATAATGCCACCATATCTTGCTTAGAGCTCTTCCAAGAAATTGCTCCTCCATTCAAGATGAAAATGTACCCCGATTGTGATCGTGAAACTCGCATCCGTGTAACCCTTTACTACGAGTTCCTCCTCACGAGATCCATAGATTAGGAATATATCTTTGGTCCTCCATAGGTACTTAAGTATGTTCTTAATAGCTATCCAATGATTGTTTCCAGGATTTTGTTGGTATCGGCTTGTCATGCTCAACGTGCATGACACGTCCGGTCTAGTGTATATCATTGCATACATGATGGATCCTATAGCAGACGCATACGGGATTCCCTTCATTTTGTCTTGCTCATCCTTTGAGCTTGGACATTGAGTCTTACTCAATATCGTTCCTCTTTGGATAGGTACCGTACCTTTCTTAGAGTTTTCCATCTTGAACCTTTTCAAGAACTTGTCAATGTATGCACTTTAATTTAAACCTATCAACCACCTTGATCTATCCCTATAGATCTTTATTTAAAAAATATAGGCAGCTTCACCAAGATCCTTAATGGAAAAACAGCTTCCAAGCCAGGCTTTTACTCCCTCCAAGGTTGGAATGTCATTTCCAAATAGTAGAATGTCATCGACATATGATACTAGGAAAGTGATGATGCTCCCACTAGCTTTCTTATATACGCGTGCTTCATCAGCGTTTTTTATGAACCCAAATTTGATTATCTCTTCATCAAAACGGTGATTCCAACTTCTTGATGCTTGCTTCAATCCATAGATTGATTTCTTCAACTTGCATACTTTATTAGGATGCTTTTGATTGACAAAACCTTCAGGCTGAACCATATGGACATGTTCCTCAAGATATCCATTTAGAAAAGCGGTTTTGACATCCATTTGCCAAATCTCATAATCATAATGAGCAGCTATGGTAAATAATATCCTAACAGACTTTAGCATTGCAACGAGTGAGAAGGTCTCATCATAATCAACCCTTTGAGTTTGAGTTTGAAACCTTTTACTACAAGTCTAGCTTTATAAGTATCCAAGTTTCCATGCATATCAGTTTTCTTCTTGAAAACCCACTTACTTCCAACTATCTTGGAGTTAAGAGGTGGTTCAACCAAGTCCCATACTTGGTATTCATACATGGATTGCATCTCAACGTTCATGGCTTCAAGCCATTTGTCACAATCAAAATTGGACATTGCATCACGATAAGTGGTTGATTCATCGGAATCTACCACATAGCATCGATCCACAAAAAATCCATATCTTTCAGGTGGATTACTAATTCTATCAGATCTGCGAACGTTTTATGTGTATTGATCAACCATTTGATCATCATCAACATCCTCATGTTGAGTGCTAGTGTTAACCAAATGTGTATCGGTTTGTGGTTCTTGATCCTCCACAAGATCCACTGTTCTACCGCTAGTTCCTTCCATAAGAAACTTAGCTTCTAAGAACTCAGCCTTCTTGGAAACAAACTCCTTTTGTGTTGGACCAAAAGAACCAATGAGCCAAGATCAGGAAAACCTCTAAGTCCCACATGCCACTGTAACAACTGCTGAAGACTCCCATCAGCTGTTCTGACAAAGTTTGAAGATCAAAGTATGAAGATCAAAGAACTGAAGAACAACAGCTGAAGATTCTAAAGTACTGAAGACAAGTACTAAAGTCTGAAGTACTGATCATACAAGTACTGAAGACTTCAAGTACTGAAGATAAGTACTGAAGAATTAAAAGCTGAAGAACTAAAGAACTGAAGACCTTCTACCGAAGCACAAAGTCTGAAGACAAAGACTGAAGACAACAGCTGATGACATCTACTGAAGTCATCAGCTGATACATCATCTGAAGCCCAAGTCTGAAGAACCAAGTGTTGAAGACTCAGAGTTTGTCACAACAGCTGAAGAAGTCTTCTTCAGTTGTTGTGATGGTTTTTCCCTTTTAGTTTATTTTGTTTCAGTAGTTGTACAACAGCTGAAGAGCTTGTTCTTCAGCTGTTATAGTATCAGTAGTTATAAACGACTGAAGAGTTTGTTCTTCAGTCGTTGTAGGATTTCAGTAGTTTACTTTTGTCAGTACTTGTAAAAGATAGGAACACTTTTGTAAGAAGATGTCAGCTGTTGACATCTTCAGTAGTTTTATGTTCCGTCAGTTGTAATTTTAATAATCGGTTGATGTCAGAGAAAGGACATCATCACCATCCTTTTGCCGCCTATAAAAGGATGGTGAACCATGCTGTTTTAATTGCCGAAACGTGTTGAGCAATAGAACAATTAATTTTTTGCAGAACTCTTTTCTCTCTCTATGTTTGTGCTTTTACTTGCAATATCTTTTATGTTCTTGCTATAATTGCTAATTAACGTGCTAAATCCGCTGCAAACCAATCTGATTGATCAAACGAGAGGCTGAGATCCTGTCAAATGGTATCAGAGCAGGTTAATCATTGATCGATTTCACTATTGATCATTTGAAACTGCTCTTTTGATCTCTCTGTTTGATCGAATTAGCAATTTGCAAGAATTAGCCATAGAGAGTGAGTTTCTACTGTTTCTGGCCAAAATCTTGAGGTCCTCTGGTGGTTTTCAGTTACGTTTGTCTTGCTTAAACTTGTTTTTGACTAAAACCTAAGATGATGACACCAACTAATGATCCTCATAATACTGGTTCCTCAACCAAGCCTCCGATGCTTGTTAGGAACGAGTATAACATATGGCAAAGACGTATGCTTCACCACTTGGCTGTCAACAGTGCTGGTTGTTGGAAGTCAGTGGTGCATGGACCGTACAAGCCTATGGTGAGCGTCCCTGAATCTAATGAACAGGTTGCGAAGAAACCTGAACAATATTCGGACGAAGATCTAAAGCTGTTCGAAATTGATGCTAGAGCCCATGGAATTTTAGCCATGGCTATTCCTAATGAGATTTATTCAGGACTCTTGCATCATGAGTTTGCTCATGACCTATGGGTTGCTCTAAAGGAACAATTTGGAGGAACTAATTCGGTCTTAGCAAACAATAGGGAAATCCTCGCCCAACAATATGAGACATTCTCATATAGAAAGGGTAAGACTCTAACCCAGCAGTTTAGCGGTTCTCTTGTTTGATCTCTGAGCTGAAGATGGTCAAACAAGAGTACTCCAACAGCCAGATGAACAACAGGTTCCTCAGGTCACTGCCTGAGAGATGGGACACTTATACCATTGTCCTACGCTCCAGTGCAGACCTGGAAACTCTATCTCTCACCCAACTTCATGGGAAACTGCTCACTTTTGAGAGAGAGATAGAGCAAAAGAGGAAGTTGTCCACTTCTGGTAAGCTCGCTGATGACTTTGTCCAAGGTAATACTGCCTTGATAAGTCAGGAGTCAGAATATGCTTCATCAGAAAGTTCTTATGATGAGCATATTGATTTCTCTACCAACTTAGAACAAGCTTTTGTTGGTGTTAGTAGTTCAGGAGGTGGTGGTGACAATTTGTGTTTTCTGATGGAGGACTTGAAGGGCATTCCAGATGATGATCTGGAAGAGATGGATATTTTGAACCAAATGGCAATGATAAATATCCGCTCTCAAAAGTTCTACAAGAGAACTGGTAGGAAATTCCCTGGACTCTCTGGCAAAACCAATGTTGGTTTTGACAAGAGCAAGTTGAGGTGTCACAAGTGCCAAAGGCTTGAACAGTTTGCAAGAGAGTGTAGATCGTCTGGATCTAACTCCTCTGCACCCTTTGTGACTTTTCCTAGCAATAGCTCACATCACAGAGGGCAACCTTCCTCCAGTTCTGGCCATCCATCACAAGCACAGGCACCACCTGCTTATTTTGTGCCACAGGGTCATATGCCATATCCTTACCCCTGTTACTACATGCCTCAGCCTAGTCAAGCTCATGCACCCTCGGCTCAACCACCTCATGCTCTTCCTGAGCCTCAATCTTCCCAATCTCATCATCACACACAACCTCAACAACATAGCTTTTTCACCCCAAGTGTTGTTGACTGGAGTAGTCTACCAGAAGAGCTATCTGGTCAGGAACAACTACTCCAAGGTGCTGGTCAACATAGTGGTGACCAACCTTTTGGAAATCTTGCTCTGATGGCCCTTGATTCTGCTGAGGGGTCATCATCAAATGCCTCATCTCAGGTATCCACTGAGGCAAAAGCCAAGCTTTGTTCAGAATCATGCATAGCAGCATTTGCTTCTACTAGAGAAGCAAATGTAGCTTTAATAGATAAAAATCTTGAGCTTGAGCACACTATTTCCAAAAGAAAAGCTGATTTTGAGGCTGTACTCAAAGATAAAAATGATGAGATTTACAAGCTTAAATGCCAAATCAAAGATGATAAAGCTAGGGAAGATGTACTTCTAGAGAAGTACAGAGACCTCAAGGAAACTCTTGCAACCACCCAAGTTGAGTGTGATCGATGGGTGCAATCATGCAAGGGTTTTGAAATGCTTCTTAGCAAGCAATCAGCTTCCAATGTGAAGTTTGGCATTGGTTATAATCACACTGCTCCTCCTACAGATTTCACTTCAAGAGCAGAAGTTGAATCTGATTGGGAGAGCAATAACCAATCCTTCTCATCATGTGACCTACTATCTTCTAAATCAGCATCATCAGAGATAAAAGTCAGCATTAACTCCTGCCAAAACCAATCAGCTGATGCTACAACAGCTGATGGTTCAAATGTTGACTGTCACATGACCAAAAGGCTAATCAACTCAGGTGTTGTCACTAGAAGTACTGAAGGTACTGGAGAGCAAGTGACAACATCTGAAGTTCAAACCTCAAATACTGTTAGCAATAAAGAGAAGAAAACTAACAGTAGGAAAGGTTTGAAGACAGCTAAAGAGGATACCAGGAAAGCAGACACTAGGAAGAAAACTGCTAGTACTGATGGCAAACAGCTGAAGAACAAGTCTTCAGTAGTTACATCCTCTTCAGCTGATGATCAACATAAGATGAAGAAGAAGCCATATGAGATATGTGGCTTGTTCAATCATCTTACTTATGATTGCTGGTACAAAAGGGGTTCCAAACTCAAACAGAAGGAGAAAATCAATGAGGAAATCAATAAAATGAAGAATGAGTTTGAAACCAAGTTTGTACTAGCAACATCCAAGCCTGAAATCCCTAAGCCCAAAGCTAAATCTAAAAAGAAGGTAGGGGTTACTCAGGCAACAGCTGAGGTTGCTCAGAAAAGATGGTACAACATAGGAATCCATCATCAGCAAACTCCAATATGTCTAAAGAGCTGAAGGCTTTATCACAAAATCAGACACAGTTGGTGATGATGGTTCAGCAACTAGTGGGAAGAGTCAACCACTTAGATGCTCCTGTGTTGAAACCACAGAAAAGGAAGTCCAAGCCAAAGGGTTCCTCTTCTGCACCATCTTCTTCACCTCAGGCTGTCACACATAACACACCTGTTAGTGCTGCACCTGTAGTTGAAAACAGACCCAAAACCAAACAGGTTTGGGTCTCTAAGACTAACTAACACATGGTTGTGTTTGCAGGGTTCTTCAACATGCCATAGAAGCATCTGGTATGTAGACAGTGGAGGATCCATGCACATGACAGGAAGCAGCTCCCTTCTTAATGACTACTCTCAAGGAAAGAAGGGATTTGTTTCCTTTGGCAATGATGCCAAGGGTTACATCATCGGAAAAGGCTTTGTTTCCAATGGGTAAATAAGGTTTGATGATGTGAACCATGTGGAGAATCTCAAGTACAACCTCTTGAGTGTCAGTCAAATGTGTGACAAACGCCATGTTGCCCTTTTCACAAGCCAGAACTGTCGGATTCTGTCATCCAAAGTTCTGAGTTTGATTGACAAGGCATTGGATGAACACACTCTCCTGAAGGCCAACAGGACAGGAAGAGTGTATGCCTTAGATCTTTCCAAAAAGATAGATCTAAAAGGCCATCCTTGCCTATTCTCCAAGGCCTCTCCTCAAGAGTCTACACTATGGCATAGAAGGCTGGGTCATGTTAATTTCTAGAACATGAATCAGCTGATAAGCCATGGTTTAGTAAGAGGATTGCCTCAGAAGGAGTTCAAGTGTGAAGATGACTGCAATGCTTGTTTGAAAGGAAAACAACACAAAGTTTCATTCCCTTCAATAGAAGAACCAAAGTCCACTGCCTGCTTGCAGCTCCTTCACATGGATCTCTTTGGTCCTGTCAGAGTGATGAGCATGGCAAAGAAGAAATACTGCCTGGTAATTGTGGATGATTACTCCAGGTTTGTATGGACTTTCTTCTTGCACTCCAAGGATGAAGCAGCCAAAACTATAATGAACTTTGTGTTACTTGTAGAAAAGAAGTATTCCCTACAGGTCAAGTGTGTGAGAAGTGACAATGGAACAGAGTTTAGAAACCACACACTTGATGACTTCTACCTGTCCAAGGGAATTCGAAGGCAGTTTAGCATTCCTAGAACTCCTGAGCAGAATGGAGTGGTGGAGAGAAAGAACAAGACTCTCATTGAAGCCGCAAGGTCAATGTTGGCTGACTCAGGGCTGCCACTGACCTTTTGGGCTGAAGCTGTCAACACAGCTTGCTATGTACAAAATAGAGCTTTAGTGAATAAGAGGTTGATGAAGACTCCCTATGAAGTTCTTCATCATTTGGCTCCTCTGATTTCATTCTTTAGAGCCTTTGGGTGTCCATGTTTTATTCTCAACACTAGCAACCCACTCCAGAAGTTTGCTAGTAAGGTGGATGCAGGGTATTTTATTGGTTATTCATCAAATTGCAAGGCATACAGAGTCTTCAACTGTAGAACAAAGGGGGTTGAAGAAACTCTGCATGTAAAGTTCAATGAATCTCCAAAGGACAAGATTCCACAAAACCCTGTGGAGTTGTTTGATCTGGACATACTGCAATATGTTCCTTATCAACCTCCAGCTGTTGAGCCTGTCAACAGATCTCCACCTGGTGGTACTGATGATGAAGTAGTCAGTACTCACCTCTTCAGGTTTAGTGACAACCTGCCTGAGTCCACTGAACCTGATGGTCCTGTAGCCTCAGCAGCTCCATCCACTACAAATGCTGATGAGATTTCTGCTTGCTCTACTTCGTTTGAGCTGCCATCCTTTACATGGTTTCAGGAATCTCCATCACCATCTGTTGCTGCTGATGGGTCTACAAACACTTGCACAGATATCATAGTCTACCAAGAGCTCAAGAATCACCCCACATCTCAAATCATTGGTGATATTCATGCTGGAGTTTCAACCAGGAATCAATTGTCCAACTTCTGCTTCTATGCTCTCTTCATCAGTCAACAAGAGCCAAAAGAACTATCATATTGCTTTAAGAGACAATGGATGGTTGGAAGCTATGCAGCTTGAGCTTCTTCAGTTTAAGAAACAGCAAGTGTGGGAGCTTGTTCCATTACCCAAAGGTAAGTGTGCTATAGGCACCAAGTGGGTATTTAGGAACAAAACAGATGAGAAGGGCCAAATTGTCAAGAACAAGGCTAGACTGGTTGTTCAAGGGTTTGCACAGGAGGAAGGCATCGATTATGATGAGACCTTTGCACCTGTGGCCAGACTGGAAGCAATCGGACTGTTCTTAGCTTATGCTGCCTTTCACAGTCATAAAGTTTATCAAATGGATGTCAAAAGTGCCTTCCTATATGGGAAAATAAAAGAAAGGTTTATGTGTGTCAACCACCAGGCTTTGAGGACAATAAACATCCTGATTGGGTGTACAAGCTTGATAAGGCTCTTTATGGGCTGAAGCAAGCACCTAGAGCCTGGTATGAGACACTCTCAACTTTTCTTCTAGATAATAAGTTAAATAGAGGCACCATTGATAAAACCTTATTCATCAAGACTGTGGGAGAACATAAGCTCCTTGTTTAAATTTATGTAGATGACATCATCTTTGCATCCTCTGATCCAAAGTTGTGTGATGAATTTACAAAGCTCATGAAGCTAAGATTTGAAATGAGTGCTATGGGGGAATTAAAGTTCTTTCTAGGTTTGCAAATCAAACAACAGGATGATAGAATCTTCATCCATCAGTCCAAATATACCAAAGAGTTGTTGAATAAGTTTGATTTACAAACCTGTAAGCCCTGTTCTACTCCCATGAGCAGCATCACACAACTAGATGTAGATCAGAAAGGTAAAGCGGTTGATGAAACCCTTTACAGATGTATGATTGGGTCCTTGATGTACCTTACAGCTTCTAGACCAGACATCATGTTTGCAACATGTGCTTGCGCTAGATTTCAGGCTGCACCTAAAGAATCCCATTTGATTGCAGTCAAAAGGATCTTTAGATATCTGCAAGGTACCCAATCACTAGGTCTTTGGTATTCAACTGGGCATTCTTGCAAATTAGTTGCTTTCTCTGATAGTGACTATGCAGGATGCAAAGTCACCAGAAAATCCACTTCTGGTGGTTGCCAATTCTAGGCAATTGTTTAGTTTCTTGGCAGAGTAAGAAACAAACATCAATTGCTACATCCACTGCTGAAGCTGAGCACATTGCTGCTGCAAGTTGTACCTCTCAAATACTCTGGCTTCAGAATCAACTTCTGGATTATGGCATTACTGAGACTAAGACTCCATTACTAATGGATAGTGCTTCAGCTCTTTGTATTGTTAAAAATCCAGTCCAGCACTCTAGGACCAAACATATAGAGATCAGACATCATTTTATCAGGGATTGCTATGAAAAAGGTCTGATTGATCCTAAGTTTGTGCCTAGTGCTACATTCCAAAATTTGATAGTGCTACATTCCAAAATTTGATGAGCAAAGCTCAAATATAAGTACTGATGAGTAATTTAGTCTTCAGCTCTTTCACAACTATTGAAAACTAAAATGACTCAAGGTACTGATGTACATTATTTATTGAAAACAACTGATGTAGTGAGGTGGATTACAACTACTGATGTTTGATTTTCAAATAAATAAGTACTGAAGAACAAATTTTGCTCACAAGTACTGATGTGTAATCTTACACAAGTACTGAAGACAAAATTTGTTCACCAGCTCTGAAGAGTATTTCATCAGCACTTATGAACGTCTGATCACAAGAGCTGAAGGCATAAATATTCACAAGAGCTGAAGGGTCAATGAAGCATCTAAAAGTCAGCCAAAGAGCTGATGAGTAAGTGTAGAGGCTAGCATGAAACAACTGATTTGACGGAAATAGCTGATGAGTAATTTCTCATCAGCTGATGCCAACAGCTACTGTTTCATACCCAAACAACTGAAGGACAAAACCATGTCTTCAGTAGTTTCACAACTACTGATGGCTAACACCAAGTCCTCAGTTGTTTACAACAACTGAAGCAATACCATGTCTTCAGTAGTTCATAACTACTGATATCAGTAGTTCACAACTACTGAAGGCTAATACCAAGTCTTCAGTTGTTACAACGTCTGAAGAAGAATATTAGGTCTTCAGTAGTTCATAACTACTGAAGACTGACAATAACTCTTCAGCCATTTACAACATCTGAAGGACAAAACCAAGGTTTTAGTAGTTTTAACTACTGAAGACTAACACCAAGTCCTCAGATGTTACAACCACTGAAGGTTAAGACCACGTCATCAGTAGTTACAACAACTGATAACTAACACCAAAACCTTCAGTATTTTTCTTTCAGCCTTTGCCCTACCCTATAAATACCCAACGTTCAGAGCATTTACTCCTCGCTTGACCTAACCTTTCAAAACCTCTGAACTTCCCATACACCATTAATGCCGACCATGCAACTGAAACCTCAACACAACTGTGTCGCTCATCTCACCAAATCGCCATTTGAACCCTACCATCTACACCGACTCCCTGATGGAGTTTTGGACGAACATCACCGTCCAAACCGGAGAGCAGGATGGCGAGGTCTCTCTCCGGTCCTCCGTCAACAACCATCCAGTGGTTATCACTCCAGCCACTATTCGCCAAACCCTAAAGCTGGAGGATGCCACCTACCCAACCTCCTACCCCAAAGGCGCCCTGGATCTATCCGTCACATCCAACGACTACCAAGGTGACGTCTCCGCCGCAACCTTGTTGGAGAAACACTTCCCTGATCCCCAACGCCTTATTTTTCATATGGTGAACGTGTGTCTGGCTCCCCAAACCTCTTCATGGGACCAGATGTCAACAAGGTGGCAATAGGTATTATATTGTATCTTTGAGAAACAACCACTAAATTTAACTGAAATTATATTTTTGGAACTCAAAGACATGGCTGCTAAACCTGTTTTAAACCGATGGATTTTATATCCTAGGTTCATTATGGCCATGATAATAGACCAGCTTCAGGCAGAGGGACTTGTTGGCACTGGGGTCCCTGCCTTGGCTGTTCTAGCCGAGGTATACTCCAGGCACAACTCTGACCAATCCTTAAAACAGGCTGGCCGGCTGCGAAAACCCACGCAGCAGGAACCTACAGCCTCCACTTCCAAATCCAAAGTCCCCACCAAACCAAAAGCCAAAAAGAAGCCCAAAAAGGCTACTCAGGGAGATGAGTCCCCTGAGGATGCCCCTGCAACACAAATGCACGATGTGGCTGCTGGTTCGATTCTCCCAGCAGCTACCACGACTCCACCCACCACAACCGCACAGGCTTCCTCTCAACAGGAGCCTGACGCAACCACTTCTGGGGCAGCCACACTTCTGGGGTCTATCTCACTTGAGAAGACTGCCATTGAAATGCACAGTCCTCCCCCTGTGCACACTGCTTCGAGCCCATCTACTGATGAGACTGCCCCACAAAGCCCTATATTGGCATTAGCCAAAGTGCTGAACAATCTGAGCACTCCACCCTCTCCCTAGAAACCTATTACAACTGGGGAGACTCCAACCGAAGAGGGGGTGGATACTAGTGCCGGTAGGAGCCCACAACACAGAGAATCACAAGTCCAATCTCCCAGTGTGGCTAGGGATATAGGACAATCTGGTGAGGCTGCCACTTCCTCTGCATCAACATCTGAGCAGGGTGAAGCTGGTAACATCAATAAGACCTCACCAGAGGCAACTGCCGATGATGGATCCAATCCGGAGGCTAGAAGTCCCCAGTACCATGAACAAGGGGCATATGCTATTACTGAGCCACACTCAGAGCATGTACATCCTGACATTGTCAGGAGGTCAGGTGATTCAGTTCATACTGATAATGACCTGAGCTTTTTCTTCGACGTTGTAGCTCACAACACTATCTTAGAGGATGAGATAAGCAGACTCAAAGAGCTGCTTGCTCAGATGACTCAAGATAGAAGTCCATCTGCCACCACAACCCCACAGATGGCGCCTTCACCTGAAGGTCTCACAAACACTGAGCCACTCCCACAAACTCGGCCACCAGCCCTTGCTTCTGGCACTAGCTCTCAGGGTCAGAACCCCCCTGAGCAGCTGGATGCTATCCTCTAGAAATCCCTACCCACATCACACCCATACTAAAAGATATAGTCATTCAAACCATTGATGAGAGGCTTCCCACTTATATCCAACCCATGGTGGAGGTTGCCATTACTAAGGCGCTTGCTGATAGTCAAACCCCAACCAATGCACCCAAAAAGGGGGAGACATCAGTACAAGTCAAGAGGAAGAGGGGAGAGGAGGAGTTAGAGGCAGAGAAAGAGGTGGTGGTTGAGAGGGAGAGGGCTGAGGAGAGTAGTAGGGAGAGGGAGAAAGGGAAGAGGAAAGAAAGGGAGGTTGAGCATATAGAAGTGGCTGGAATCCAAAAGGATTTCAGTGTCACTTATAAGAAAAAGGGAGAGGAGGGAAAGAAGGTGGCTGACTCCGATCTAGCAGCCCTTGTCAAGGAGGCTGATGCTGAACAAAGCAGATCAATGGACTCTGCCATTGGTCAGCTGTTCAGGCAAGGCTTTGACAAGGACACAGTATTGCTAGATCAGGAGCTCAGGAAGATGGAGACTAGGGAGATCGAACACCGATGGTCTACTTATAGCCAAGAGGACAAAAAGAGACTTGAGGCTATGAGTAGATTCATTTCGAAGTATCTGGGCAGGTCAGTCCTTGATGTCAAAGCATGGACCAGGGACAGAATCTTGGCTATAGCCGCCAAGATCTGTTCAGCTGGTGATTTCACCAAAGGACTGGTCGCTGAGGCCCTCTCCGAAGCCGGTGCTGGGAACAGGACACTGCTGGCAAAACAGACCAAACCATCACTCATCTCTAGATTGCTAGCAGTGCCTGCCAACATTCCCACACCAGCCACCAAACCACAACCCACAAAACCAACCCTTCACCATCAAAACCCGCAGCCAATGATCCACCCTTGAAGAAGAAGAGAAGGGTGTTGAGGCTGCAAGAAGAAGAAGAAGAGGAGGATGAGGAGGATAGTCTGCCCATTTCTGCAGTTATACCTCTACCTAAAGCCAAATCACAAACCATCACTCCCACCTCACAGATGGATACTGTGAGGGTTAAGATAGAGGAAGAGGAGCAGCAGCAGCTTCATGATGCTGAAATGCTTAAGTCAATTGACCAAGCATATGCTGCCTCTACCTCTATCATGAACATGAAGAAGGAAGCTCTAAGACTCTTCACTCTCAAACAAACCTTCCAATATAACAAAGAGAGAGTGAGGACTTGGCCTGATCCTAGGGTGGCTCACAGGATCACAAAGAAAGATATTCCTGTGAGGTACAAGAGCTAGATGAAGAGGATTGTAGATGAAGTAATAACTGTGGCTCTTGTATTAACACCCTGGAAATTGTGGATGAGTTCGAGAAGGCTTATAAATCTAAGCAACCACCCGAAATGATGTTGGAGAATAGGATGGTGAGGAAAGGCTTAGTTTATAAGAAGCTTGAGAACTTCCACAAAGATGAGCTCAACTTGTTGCTAGAAGGCAAACATCCAGATGAATTTGCATATAAGCAAATCACAACAGTTGAGCTCGAGAATGGCAAACAGGTCAAATTTGTCTCAGAGATGTACGGCCGTGAAGGATTGTTCGATGGTGGGGCTGAAGACATGACCAAAGAAGAACAAATGATTTTCATCCGAGCCTACACCAGAGAATCCTACAGGCTAGTACGTGGGAGGTAGGTTTCATGGATGGGATAACAGCTCTGTGTCCAATTCCCCAAAACAGAGCTCCCATCCATACTTAGCCAAACAAATACTAGAAACCTTCTCCCAGGCCAGTGCTTATCAGGGTCAACTTCTGATCTGATCCAGAAGGAAATAGACCAATCTTTATGCCAACAATAAGTGGGACAACAAATAATTAGAGGTTTTGGCTGCATTGGTTCAGGGGGAGTTTGTTGGACCAAAAGAACCAATGAGCCAAGATCAGGAAAACCTCTAAGTCCCACATGCCACTGTAACAACCGCTGAAGACTCCCATCAGCTGTTCTGACAAAGTCTGAAGATCAAAGTATGAAGATCAAAGAACTGAAGAACAACAGCTGAAGATTCTAAAGTACTGAAGACAAGTACTAAAGTCTGAAGTACTGATCATACAAGTACTGAAGACTTCAGTACTGAAGATAAGTACTGAAGAATCAAAAGCTGAAGAACTAAAGAACTGAAGACCTTCTACTGAAGCACAAAGTCTGAAGACAAAGACTGAAGACAACAGCTGATGACATCTACTGAAGTCATCAGCTGATACATCATCTGAAGCCCAAGTCTGAAGAACCAAGTGTTGAAGACTCAGAGTTTGTCACAACAGCTGAAGAAGTCTTCTTCAGTTGTTGTGATGGTTTTTCCCTTTTAGTTTATTTTGTATTAGTAGTTGTACAACAACTGAAGAGCTTGTTCTTCAGTTGTTATAGTATCAGTAGTTATAAACGACTGAAGAGTTTGTTCTTCAGTCGTTGTAGGATTTCAGTAGTTTACTTTTGTCAGTACTTGTAAAAGATAGGAACACTTTTGTAAGAAGATGTCAGCTGTTGACATCTTCAGTAATTTTATGTTCCGTCAGTTGTAATTTTAATAATCGGTTGATGTCAGAGAAAGGACATCATCACCATCCTTTTGCCGCCTATAAAAGGATGGTGAACCATGCTGTTTTAATTGCCAAAACGTGTTGAGCAATAGAACAATTAATTTTTTGCAGAACTCTTTTCTCTCTCTATGTTTGTGCTTTTACTTGCAATATCTTTTATGTTCTTGCTATAATTGCTAATTAACGTGCTAAATCCGCTGCAAACCAATCTGATTGATCAAACGAGAGGCTGAGATCCTGTCATTTTGTTCCAATGGATCATAGTGATGGGTTTGTTAGAACACAAAACGTAGTTTAACCGATTAAGCTTTTTGAAAAACGCAGCGGAAGTTTAGCATTATAACGTGCTTATAAGCTGAAAAATTTCATGTTCTAAATGATGTTTTAAGATGAAAAACAAACCCAAATCAAAAGGATCTTTAATATGTGAATAAGCAAGCTATATACTTATGTATATGTACATAAATCACAGCCACAATGAACTGTGATTACTACCTCTTTCAGCAGCAAAAACGATCAAGAAAGAGGTGTTAGATGCTCCAAAAACGACCAAGACTTCAAGTGTAGAGGTCCTCAAGCTTGTATACCCCAAGCTTTTTGCTAAACACCTTCTTGTTAGGAAGAACACCACCAAAAATCACTCCTAAAAACCTCCTTTTCTTGCTGCCTGGCCGAAAAGTTTGAGAGAAAGAGAGAAGTGTTTTTGTCTATTGCATGTAATGTGAGAGGTGGAGAAAGTTGAGAGACCAAGACAAGTTAATGTGTGTTCCTTTCAAAGCAAGGTTGGTCCAATGGTAATAAGGAGGGGGGCGACCGAATTTTGGGTTTTCAAACCCTTTCCCTCTTAAAATATTACACAACACATTAAAAGTCTTGTTAACTAGACATACAATTAACAATTTAATTGTATGTACAAGTTATATATAACTTATACAATTAACCATTTAATTTATAAGTTGTAATTTCTCATTATTATTTGGTGTCATCTAACTAATTTAAACAACACTTCAAATAATATTATTGAACAAAATATCCTAATAAGTTGTTCCCTCTCATATGCAACTTATTTAGAAAACCCATTTTCTAAATTGGTGTACATATTTAATTGCATGATCATATCATCAATTAAATATTTAATTGGTGTTTGCTAAGCTTGTTATTGGGTATAACCCGACTTGGATCATAACGTACTAACCGCATCAATATTCTACGTGTCTTGGGCACATAGAATCCTACACATAGAAATGATATCCCATAGAATCTCTTGGATATCCAATGAAGATACACTTAGTAAAATGGCTTTCAAACTTGTTAGAGGTGGGAGTCTTAACATAAGCCTCACAACCCCATACCTTTAAATATGATAGCGATGGAACCCTTCCATGCCATATTTCAGAAGGTGTCGTTTCCACTTTCTTGGTTGGGGCCATATTCAAAATATGGGCCATGAGCTTTTAGCCATCATAGATCGAACCATATCCAATAGAGTTCAATTTCTCCTCTCGGACACACCATTGTGTTGTGGTGTTCCTGGTGGAGATAGTTGTGAGATGATACCACAACTTATAAGATGATCTCTAAAAGCATCACTTAGGTATTCACCTCCTCTATCGGTGCGGAGAATTTTTATTTTCTTGTTGAGTTGATTTTCTACTTCATTCTGGAAGATTTTGAATATTTCAAAAGCTTCCTTTTTGTGTCTTAATAAGTACACATAACCATATCGACTATAGTCGTCGGTAAAGGTAATGAAGTATCTTTGATGCTACCTAGTCATTGGCTTAAAAGGACCACATACATCCGAATATATGATGCCTAATAAATCTTTTGCCCTTTCGGGTTTGCCACTTAATGGTGCTTTAATCATTTTTCCTTGTAAACAAGATTCACATACATCAAATGAATCATATTCACTTGCTTTTAAAAGACCATTCTTTTGAAGTGTTTGTATGCATTTCTTGTTTATATGACCAAGACGGCATGCCAAAGATAGGTATTACTCAAATCAAATTTGATTTTCTTGGTGGTGGTTTGGTACAATGAGCTATCATATAATGTGTTTTCATGAACCAATTCATAAATACCATTAATAGGAATAGCTTTAAAATAAAATATCCTATTTAAAGAAACATGAATTTTATTTTCAATAAATGTTAAAACATAACCATATTGTCTTAATTAGGAAATAGAAATAATGTTCCTAGTCAAACTAGAAGCATATGAAACATTGTTCAAAATTGCTTCCAAACCATTTGGAAGCTTCAAGATATAGTCCCCTCGGTCTTCAACTTGAACTTTAGCCCCATTCCCCATGTAGAGGCTAACATCCCCTTTCTTGAAGTCCTTACTTCTTTTAAACCCCTGTAATAAGTTGCATATGTGAGTTCCACATCCGGTATCCAATACCCATGTGTTTGAGGATATTAAATTTAGATCAATATGAATCATGAAAATTGTACCTGAGGTTTGCCCGGCATCCCTCTTTGCTTGCAACTCTTTGAGATGGACTGGACAATTCCTTGCCCAATGTCCAATCTCCCCACACTTGAAGCATGGGTCATTTCAAGCAACCTTTTGCTTCTTCTCCGCTTGTTTTGGTGGTGGCGCTCTTACCACTCCCTTCCCCTTTCCCTTAACATACCCTTTGCCCTTGGCAACATTTGCCTTGGGTGCGGGGTGAGGCCTCTTCTTGTTCCCACCTTCATTGATGGTGAGAACGGGTAAAACCTTTTTACCCATGGCCGCCTCGGCAGTTTTGAGCATAGAGTGAAGCTCACTTATGTTCTTGTCCCACCCGTTTATTTTATAATTCGTGACAAAGTTGTCAAACCTCTTTGACAAAGAGTTGAGGATCAAATCCGTAGCCAACTCTATCGAGACGGGACAATTCAGCCTTTCAAGGCGGTCAATGTGGGTTTTCATCTTAAGTACATAAGATGAAACAGATTGGGTGTCATCCATACGACATGCATGGAGTGCTTGAACCATTTTAAAGCGCTCTACCCTTGCTTGTTGTTAGAACGTTTCCTTCAACTAGGTAATCATGTCGTATACTCCATGATGTTCATACTCCTTTTGGAGATCCGGAGTCATACTTGCCAACATGAGGCAAGACACCTGGACCGAGTCCTCAGTGTATTTCACCCAATTCATAAAGGCCTCCTCATCCTCCTCATTAGGTTGATCGGGAATCGGATCGTTTAAAATATATGATCGTTTCTCTTGCTTGAGAACAATTCTCAAGTTTCGAAACTAATCAATAAAGTTATTATTGTTTAGACGCTCCTTTGGAGAATGGTCCTTAGTGATAGTGAGTGAGCGGACGGGATTTCATTATTTTTATTATTGTTGGTGGCCATCTATAAAATTTTAACAAAGTTCAATTTTAGTATTTTCGATATCGTTCATATTTTTAATAATTTAAAACTCTTATAAGTGTCTTACACAATTTTAAAATCTAGAATCCAACGTTACATTTAAATAGTGGTTAGGTGACCTTTATCCCATTATTTAAATTAACAAGGTAGTCAACGTTTTGACAATTGCAACCCCTTGCAACTTCTAGGGTATGGGATCGACTTAAACGTCATATGTGTGGTCGGCACGTTTATCCCATCAACACCTTTGTAAACCACATTTTAGGTGATCCATTAAACATGGTTTGCAAACAAGTCACCCTATTTGCACACACATGTGAGTTTTCCAACGTAAGTGGTTAGGTGACCTTTATCCCACATATATGGTATCCCCACCTCAAATCACAAGTTCCCTCAAAATGGTTAGTTAATCTTTATCCCATTAAGAGTTTCCAAGTGACTCAAGTGTTGTGCAAAAGGACGGTGTTAAACTTGTTTATAAAAGAAATTTTAAGTTTTCATAATACTAGTTTAGAAAACTCTATGTACCTTATATTTGCATGCTTTCAAATACAAGGTACCCTATGGTTCACCTTTTAATAAAACCCCTTTTATTAAAGTCATTAATCCTTTTAATAACATTTTATTAATCCCTTAATGATAAAGAACCATTAATTTTCAGCTTGTTATGTTTGTTAATAAGTTTGTTTTGCATATCCAAATATCAAACAACAATCATAGAACAAACAACCAAACAAGCATAATCATACAAACATAAGTGCATAACCATAGCCACTAAGTTGACTACACTTGTTTGCCATCACAAGTGTTGTCATAAGGTCTTTCCTAAGGGTTAATAATGACACATCATTTGTGTCCATGAACTCCCACTTGAATCCACATCCAAAACTTTAAGTGTCCATGTCTTTTGTGTCCTTCTTTGGGTCTTCATCTTGTGCATCTTCTTTTACATAAATTATATCCTAATACAATTTTTCTAATAAAAGAAATGCACCTAATCTATTTATTACAAAACCAAATGAATAAATAAATTACAACCCAAAATACAAACACAAATATTACAACCCTTTCAAGACAAAACCACATGACAAAATTACAATCAACCAAAACCAAAACATCATAAGGTCAAGGCTATGTTATGCACCAAAAATATGTATCATATACAACATCCAAGAACAACAATGAACCCCTTATTTCAGCCCTAAATTTTCAGCCAACATGAACCAAAATTTAGGGTTTTGTCCAAACAATATAACCAACCATTTGTTGTTAAGCTTTCAAGGTTTATACTAAAGCATGTAAGATTAAACCTTGAAACATAAGGGATTTATTCATCCATAACAAAACAGCCCCTAATGGGTTGAAAAAGTCCATGAAAACTAACTTTTCAAGAACTTTTGAAGCATGCATTCCACATAACCGGCTCTAGATGCCATTGTAGGATTTTGTAACATGTTTATCAAAGCAAGTTTAAACATGGACTTTTGTTAACAATCTGAAAATATGAACCATTTTAAACCAAAAAAAAACCCAAGAACAAGGATCATTTATATTTGTGAAATGGCATGCTATCTAAAACGAAAATGCAACCATAGGGTGTTCTTGAACTACTTTTCAAGAACAAGATGTTGTAGTAAGGATGAGATGAAGATGATGATGTTCTTGTAGGTGCAGCCCTCAAGGAAGAAAGCCTCAAGCTTGTATACCCACTAGCTCTTCCAAACACCTACTTGTTAGGTAGTAGAACACCAAGACCCAAATCCCTTCTTGCAAACTCGAAAATCCAGCCAAGATGAGATCCTTTTCAGCCAAAAGGTTCTTCAATATTCAGCCAAAATTTTGAAATTTTAGTGGAGAAGAAAGAAGGGAGCTTCTTGCATGTGAGAGAGAGAAAGTGTGATGTTTTAGGAAGTGTGCAAGGAAGGAGATGTCTTGTATTAAAACAAGACTAACCACCACAAAACCCCATGTAAGGGGCGGCCGAATTGGCCTATTTAAAATGGGTTTCCCCCATTTTTATTTTATTTAATTTGCACTCTTTAATCATAAGATTTATAAAATTAAAACCCCTTTTAATTTTATAACATTATCACACTATTATTTGTTATTATTCAACTTACTTAAATAATATAACAAATAATTTCTCATGAACAAATTATCCATATAATTTGTTTCTTTTTATTTCAAATGCAATGTTTTAGAAAACCCATTTTCTAAATTGGTGTCAATATTTATTTGTTTGATCTCATCAACAAATGAATATTTATTGGTGTTTGTTTAGCTTGTCATTGAGTATGACCCGACTTGGAGCATAACGTATTAACCACATCAATCTTGTATGTGTCTTGGGCATACAAGATCCAACAGTTCGCTCAAAACATTAATCTTGACATTCTTTTCTAAAAGATTTCTTTTTAAAAGATCAGATTCTTTTACAGTTTTTCTCAGTTTAATAAAATATTTGGACTCATTGATTTTAAGTTCTTTATTTATTCGTTTTAATTCCTATTCATTTTCTAACAATAATCTGTTAGCTTTATAAACCCCGAATAAATGAATTTTGCAGGGAGGAGAACACATGTCTTGTACAACCTCATAAGGGAGTCCCATAACTATCTTTTTCGCAGCTAGGACTTTTTCACATTGACAAACAGGAGTGTTCTTTTTGTATTCTTCCTCCTCAGTAGCTCTCTTCTTAGCTTCTTCAGCTTCACCTTCCTCTTCTTTTCCTTCATCCTGAACTTTACATCGACTTGCACAGTCACCAACATCACCAAAACTCTCACCGTGAGTATCACACCTGAATTCTTTGAAAGGATCAAAATTTTCAATAGAATCCTCATCACTGTTTACCACCACAATCATCAATGCATGGTTGACTTCTTATTTAGTTTCTTTGATCTTAACACTTGAAGATACACCACCATACATGAATTGACTGTACTCTTTACTTTTCATATCCAAATCAAATAACTTCAACTTGTTGATAACTTCCATGAGTTTGTAGTCAGCAAAATTTCTTTCCTGCTTTAACAATGTAACTTGTGGACTCCACCGTGGAGGAAGAGAGTCCAAAAGTTTTGTGACTTCTTTATGATTTCCGAGTTGGTCATCATACTTCTTAGGGTTACTTGCCACCATCAGAAATCGATCAACAACATCAGATATCTTTTCATCATTCATGGCTGCAAAAGAATCAAATCGACTTTGTGCCATTGTGGCGTTGTCAAATTCGAGTTCATCAAAACGCGACTTTTCATATAAAATATTAAATTCTGTCACACCCTCAATTTCCACGAACGGGGTTTTACAGTTAGGCGTGTGACATACCAGGATCTCAGACACAGTCATATCAAACGACACTATATGAATTTAAAAATAAACATTTGACTTCATTTAGAGGAACATAAACGAAATTGACATTAGTGCGGAAGCGTATACACGAAATGTAAATCCATTACATGAAAGTTACAAGTGCCAAATCTAAACAAAATGTTCAATGCATGAAAATAAGATTGATGATGCATGTCCTGAGTGCGTTCCTGAAGCGTGCATCATGAGCTTATGCGTTCCTGTGACCTGAGAAAACATGCTAAAGTGTGTCAACATAAAGTTGGTGAGTTCACAGGTTTAATTTCAGATAAAATGTTGGTAACTATTCAAATGGTAAAGTAATTAAAGTATATCGATAGGTAGCGAGCCTATAGTCAAGTTACTTAGCATTTCGAACCGAAGCTGACTGTTTGCATGTCCCATATGTTTGATGTCTTCCCATCACGTCTCACCAGACAGTGACAAATGTTAGGTCAATTATGCACCCGTTTGACCTCCAATCAAGTTAGCGCGACTAGCCCGGGCAGGGTTTGTCAAACCCAGTAGTACTACTCAGAATTACCTCGCTACACGTTACTAACGGTTCGAGAATGCCAGGACTGTTATGTGTGTTTGCACTAACATAACAGGCGATATCAATAATACTAAAACCATTTATGAAATATGTTTGCACGTTTTCTCCCCCAAAAGGAAAGAAAGTAAAATAGGGGCCGTGAAGACTCACTGATTATGTAGTAAGTATGTAGGATGGAAGCCTCCCGAGTGTTGTTTACAATGAACGGTCAAACACCTATTGACAGTTATGTTAAGCATTAATGTTGTGTCTAGTGTTAATAGAAGTGTTTAGTCGGGTCGGGTAGCATTGGTTAGGTCGTGGGTGACACACACAAGCAGGCATACACACATCAGACCTTATGTAGATCCAAGTATTAAGAGTAGTCGTCATTGCTAATGACATCCTTATGGGGATCCCATTATTATAAAAAAATAATAGTGCTTGTTAAATGTTTGTAGTCCCAAATGGATTGTCGATAATTGTAAAAGGTTAGGTTATTTTAAATGAAAATAGTATGTGCCTGTTGATAGCGTTGACTTTAATCTTTGTGGTCAAGAAATGACACTTTATGGATGTTACCTTATCATCACATGATAGGCACACCGCGCACAAGAAGAACTCACTCACAATGACTCCAAACGCATAACATGACTAGACGCATGACTGGACACTCCATCTGCACGAATGGGCCTTCAATCGTACTAATCAGCTTCACTCATACGATTGAACCCTCATTCGTGCGACTCAGCATTCAGTCATACCACACAGCACCCATTCGCACGACTCAACAGCCATTCACACTATTCAACCTTCATTCGTACGAATCAGCTTCATTCGTACGACTGAATCTTCATTCGTACGACTGGACCTCAGTCGTGCGATACACACAGTCGCACACATTTATTCGCATTGACTCAATCGCACGATAGACCCAGACGCATGAACTCAGTCGCACGACACGCCCAATCACACGACTCAGTCGCACGACTGACCCAGTCGCGAACTGCAGCAGATCGCGACTGCTGGAGGGGCTGAACAGCCTTCGGCTATTCCGTGCACGGGTTTCACATATCAAGGACTTCCAGAAACACTTTTCTAACATGTCTAAGTAAAATGCACATGCAGGTGGACCTCATGCATTTGGGTTGAACCCGAGCACCCGAAACCCCAAATTCGCAGAAATGATGTAACACCCGGAAGTTTGACTTTTTGAAGTGATATGCGACTGAGTCTCAGTCGCATGGAATTCATGCGACTAGGGGGTTCAATCGCATGATGCTCGGACGATTGAAGCTCAACCGTATGATTAGAGTTCAATCGCACGACTGAAGGTTCAACCGCATGGAACTCATGCGACTGGAGGTCCAGTCGCATGGTGTTCATGCGACTGAAGGTCCAGTCGCCCCTGGACTTCGGGCGACTGAGTTGTACCTATAAAAGAGGAGCAGCTCTCTTCTTTCCCCAACACTTACTCACTTCAGTCGGGAGAAAGAGCAGAGAGCGACAGAGCAGAGAAAGAAAAGAGAGAACCGGGTGATTCGGGCTCGAGATTTGTCGAGAGGCTATTCAAATCGAAGCTCTTCATATTCTCGTGATAATATGAGTTCTAGGAACCCTCATTTACTTGTTTTCATACGATTTTGGGGCTGGAACACATTCAAACCCGTTTTTGAATAAAGTGTATGTTTGACCCATTTGGGTGAAATCTTGAGTAACGTGTTTATAGTACGAATTAGGACTTGCATTAGCTTGTATGATATCCTAGTATGAATCCCTGAGGTTTAAGAAGGCTAATTTGGGCTGGAAATGAGTTTGGAAGGGTTTGAGACCCGTAAGTCGCGTCTGCACTTCGTGATGAACTCCAGTCGCTGCCCAGTTAGGGTTATGTGACTGAAGGGCCAGTCGCACGACTGAGGAACGACTGATGTTCAATCGTACGATTGAGTCTCAGTCGCACGATTAGGGCTCAGTCGCACAACAGGCCATGTGACTGAGGGTTCAGTCGCATAGATCCATTCGCATAGTAGTACAGACCCACGACTGAGGGTTCAGTCGCATAGATGCCCATTCGCGTAGGGTTCATTCGTACGATAGAAGTCCATTCGCACGAATGTAAGCCCAGTTGCCTGATTGTCCAATCGCACGACCCAGTCGCATGGAGGCCATGCGACTGCAGTATGTTCAATCACCCAAATAGGGCTGATGTGAATGAGGAGGCAGGTGTATGTAGGACGCAAGCATGATAAGTATGATGTTGCCCTATATGATGGTAATGACTGATGATTTGTAGATATTTTGTTCCTTATGATTATGTATGTTTATCTTTCCGAAAACTTTGCGAATAATGAAGATGAATGAATGAAGTATTATGTAACGTAAAGTGAAAGATAAAGAAAGAGAACATGATGATGAATGCATGTATTAATGAACGAATGAATGAGTGAAATGATGATGAATACATGCATTAATGAACGAACGAATTAAGTCTTGCAAGCATTGAATAAGTCGATTGGTCCTTCTTTGTGATTGACCATGGTCACGGTACCTCTACCGCTTACCTCTAGTACTGTGGCATACGCTCTATTGATTCACGGCCCAGTAGCTAAGACGGATCGGGGTATAGCATACGGTATTGGTACATCAGAATTCAATGTGCAAGTAGGTATCAAATGGGATCCTTGTCATTCGACCACAGTAATCATAGCTGAGTGCTATGAAGTGGGTAAAGCCTGACAGGATCCATATGAGAAGTTAAAGATAACGATGTATAACGAATGATGAAGATAATAATGAATATTATCTCTGTGTACGTATGAATGAACGTAAAGAATGTATGCACGAACGTGAACGAGAACGATGAATGGTACACGAATGAAAGCTAATGAACGAATGATGATAATAATAACAATATTATCTGAGTGTACGTATGATGTATGATCATGTAAAAGAATGGTTTCTAAAGGAAATATAATATGTTTATTATAAAACTAGAACTCACTCAGCAACGCTGACTTTTATGTGTTTCCAGTTGGCAGTTAGTGTTGCTGGGGATGGCACGAGGCGGCTACTCAGCTCTTTTGGGATGGCATTCTCCTTTTGATAATGCTGCCACGCAATGTGTTGTGGGCCCATGATGCACACAACACATTACGTTGCATGCCGTTAGGAGATTCCTTAGGGTTCCGATGTACGGGACTACTTAAAGAAATCTCCTTTATGATGAAAAATTTTATATTTTATATGCTAGAGGTCACTATATATGACCCTATGATTGTTGAGGATTCACATAACCGAGATTACTTAGGAAATCCTCTGTTTCATATGCTTCAGCAACAATCATAGTAAAAAGCTAGGCGTTTTAAAGAAGGCTTGTATTTTGTATTTAAATCACGATGTAATGCATTGTAAAAGCTTTTATGATGAAATAAGAATGACCTTTTTATCAATTCCGCTGCATTGTTTTATTAAGTCTATAAAAATCTATGTTTTATGTGCGATGAATGACCAACCGAAAGGTTCCCGGGGACGGGGCCTTACAAGTGAACAAGCAATAAAATGGACGACCGAGGTCGCCTACCTGCTGGAAACGTGCTAACTCAGCTGTAGCGTAGTCTAGCCGACGAAAACGAGACCAAAGGAGGTGATTTTGGTGCTAGGAAGTAGTAGAGAGGGGTAGAAGAAGAAAGTGAAGAAGGAGGTGAAGGAAAGGGGTGTCGAATGAAAGATAGGGCTAGTAAGGGGTTTATATACCCAGCCCTAGTTTGGCAATTTGTCACGTTTTGTCCTCGCACTTAGTCCCTGAGTTCCTGAATTTGTTTTGGTTGATAACGACGTAAATGGGCGAGTTATATTAATTAAGAGGATTCCTTAAGTAATCCCGTTTATCCAAATCCTCTACAAACACCATTTTGTATTTTGAAAAAAAAATGGGGTCATTCATGACGTTAGTATTATATAACATAATATTATTTAACGATGACGGTGGCGATGTATGTAAACGTTTTATGAGATAACAATGCAAACAATGATAACGATGACAGTCAGAATGGTGTTAACCTGAAATTGCGGTGTGTCACATTATCCCCTTGTCGATGGAATTTTCGTCCTGGAAATTAGAACATCATGTTACGAGGTTCGACGGGGAGTACAAGGCTCAGCGGTTTGTAACGTGTGTTGAATAGAGTTTCTGCGTATCTTAAGAGGTAGATGTCTGATTCTGAAACAGTTGCGAGTACTTCTTCTTCATCTGATCCTCGCGTTCCCAGGTAAATTCTGGTCCACGCTTTGAGTTCCAACGGACCTTGACGATAGGGATACGACTATGTTTGAGTGTCTTGAGCTCTCGGTCCATAACTTCCACTAGTTCCTCGATGAAACGTAGTTGTTCGTCAACATGTACTTCGTCTAACGGAACGACGAGAGTCTCGTCTACCAGGCATTTCCTCAGGTTCGAAACATGGAACACATCGTGTACTCCACGGAGTTTTTCGGGTAGGTTCAGCTGATAGGCCACGGGGCCGACCCGTTTGACAATCTCAAACGGACCCACGTATCTAGGGTTTAGTTTCCCACGTTTTCCGAAACGAATCACACCCTTCCAAGGTGACACTTTCAAAAGCACTTTGTCACCTATTTGAAATTCCAACGGTCGGCGACACTTATCAGCGTAACTCTTCTGTCGGTCACGTGCTGCTGCCATACGGTTACGGATCTGAACGATCTTCCCGGTCGTCTCGTGTACAAGTTCGGGGCCGGTAAGTTTACTTTCTCCGACTTCCACCTAACAAATAGGTGATCGGAACTTACGCCCATACAGTGCCTCAAATGGAGCAGCTTTGATCGATGTGTGATAGCTATTATTGTAAGAAAACTCAACTAGCGGTAAGTGAGTTTCCCAACTACTGCCAAAATCTGTCACGCAAGCACGCAACATGTCTTCTAAAGTCTGTATCGTATGCTCACTCTGGCCATCGGTTTGAGGGTGATATGCGGTGCTCATATCCAACCGCGTTCCCAATGATCGTTGTAAGGATTGCAAGAAGTGTGAAGTGAATCGAGCGTCACGATCAGAGATAATGGAAATTGGCACACCGTGCCGAGAGACTATTTCCCTTAGGTAGATACAAGTCAACTGTTCCATGCGGTCAGTCTCTCGGATTGCCAGGAAATGTGCGGATTTCATCAAATGATCCACGATCACCCAAATGGTATCGCAACCGCTGGGAGTTTTTGGCAGTTTTGTGATGAAATCCATCGATATATGTTCCCACTTCCATGCTGGAATTTCCGGTTATTGAAGTAAACCAGATGGTCGTTGATACTCCACCTTAACCTTATAATAGGTTAAACATCTGCTTACATAAGTTGCAATTTCAGTTTTCATGTTTGGCCACCAGTATAGGGTCTTCAAATCTTGATACATCTTATCCGAACCAGGATGAATAGAATATCGTGACTTGTGAGCTTCATCCATTACCAGCTCTCGTAGGTCTCCATACAAGGGAACCCATGATCGGTCCAAGAAGTAGCGGATTCCGTCAGACTTGGTTTCCAGTTGCTTCTCCATGCCTCGTAGCGATTCGGCTTTCAGGTTCTCGTCTTTTAATGACTCAAGTTGAGCCTTGTGGATCTGATCGGGTAAATCGATATGAATGGTGAGTTGTAATGCTCGAACTCGTCTTGGCTTAGGTGTCTCCTTACGACTTAAGGCATCTGCTACTACATTAGCCTTGCCCAGATGATACTTGATCGCACAATCATAGTCGTTCAACAATTCGACCCAATGATGTTGTCTCATGTTCATCTCCTTCTGTTCAAAGATGTGTTGGAGACTCTTGTGATCGGTGTAAATGGTGCACTTGGTACCGTACAAGTAGTGTCTCCATATCTTGAGTGCAAACACGACTGCTCCCAACTCTAGGTCATCTGTCGTGTAGTTTTTCTCATGTACCTTCAGTTGTCGGGAAGCATAAGCAATCACCTTCTTGCATTGCATTAGCACGCAACCGAGGCCTTGAATAGAAGCATCACAGTAAGCTACAAAATCATCTGTTCCATTAGGCAGGGATAAAATCAGTGCCGTACAGAGTTTCTGCTTCAGAACCTGAAATGCGGATTCTTGTTTGTCACCCTAATTGTACGTAGTGCCTTTATGAGTTAACGCGGTGAGAGGTTGAGCAATCTTTGAAAACCATTCGATGAACCGTTGATAATATCCAGCCAACCCGAGAAACTGTCGTACCTCAGTCGGAGTCTTAGGCGTAGCCCTGTTCTTGATGGCTTCTATTTTTCTGGGTCAACATGTATCCCGTTCTCATTGACCACATGACCCAAGAAAAGGACCTCTCGTATCCAGAAGTCGCACTTTGAAAATTTAGCATACAATTGTTCTTGTTTCGGCAGCTCCAGAACCAGCCTAAGGTGTTCCGCATGTTCTTCCTTATTCTTTGAATAAATAAGGATGTCATCGATGAAGTCAATGACAAACTTGTCCAAATAGGGTTTGCACACTCGGTTCATGAGGTCCATGAAAACTGCTGACGTATTGGTCAACCCGAATGGCATGACCAACAACTTGTAGTAGCCATACCTAGTTCTGAAAGCAGTCTTTGAAATGTCTTCATCTCGAATCCTTAGTTGATGATAGCCCGACCTCAGGTCTATCTTGGAATAGAAACTTGACCCTTGAAGTTGATCGAACAAATCATCGATGCGCGGGAGAGGATAACGATTCTTAACCGTTAATTTGTTCAATTCCCTATAATAAATACACATATGAAAGGTTCCGTCCTTCTTTTTGACAAACAGGACTGGGGCTCCCCACGGTGATGAGCTAGGTCTAATAAACCCTTTATCCAATAGTTCCTGCAATTGCGTAGACAGCTCTTGTAGTTCTTTTGGAGCTAATCTGTACGGTGCTCTCGCGATAGGTGCGGCTCCAGGTACCAAATCAATCTGGAACTCGACTTGGCGATGCGGTGGGAGACCGGGTAGGTCTTCAGGGAAAACCTCCGGATAATCACGTACAATAAGGATATCTTCAATCTTCTTTTCTTCAGTTTCTTTTTCCGTGACCATAGCAAGGAAAGCGGTGTGGCCCTTAAGCAAGCACTTCTGGGCTTTCATGTAGGAGATGATTCCTGAGACCGTACCACTCCTTTCGCCCTGAACTAACAAAACTTCACCACTAGGAAGTGGTACACGAACAATTTTCTCACCATAGATGATCTCAGCTTGATTCTTGGACAACCATTCCATTCCAACAACTACATCGAAGCTACCAAGTGTGACAGGCATCAGATCTATATCTAACTCATGACCACATAATCCTAGCTTGCATCCCTTAATGATATGAGTTGCCTCAATTAGTTTACCGTCAGCTAATTCTACAGCGTAACTAGGCTCCACATCAGCTAAGGTTAAATCTAAGAACTTAATGAACTTGTTGGAAACAAAACTCTTATCAGTGCCGGTATCAAACAGTATAGAAGCAAAACAACCATTCAGGGGAAACGTACCAGTAACCACATTCTGATCATTCCTTGCCTCGCAAGAACCAATCACAAAAGCACGACCTTTAACATTGCTTCCATTGTTGCCCTTGACTCCACTCTTCAGTTATGGGCAATCTTTCCTGTAGTGGCCCTCCTTACCACACTCATAATAGCCTCTAGTCACTTCGCCTTGGTGTTTTTGTTGAGGTTGTTGCTTAGTCATCAGTTCACCCCTGCATCTTTAGTAGCATGACCCATCTTTCCACAACTTTGACAACGGAGTCGATCACACTGGCCATGATGGTGGACGTTGCACCGGTTTTACTTCGGATACTTGCCCGCGTAGTTGCTCGATCCCTGACCATTGTTGTTATTGTTGTTGCTGTTCTGATTGTTGTTGGTGAAGCTTCTTGATGAATCAAACTTTCTGGTCTGTTGTTCCTGGGTGTTATTGGAGCTTGAAGTCTTGCTGTTGTTACCATCCTATTTCTTTTTATGATCAGATGAACCAGATGCAGCGCCACGTTTAGGCAAAGTACCTTGTGCTACTGCCTGATCAGTGAGCTTTTGAGCTAGTCGGATAGCCTGCTGAATAGTGACAGGATCAGCAGCCATAACACTAGCTTGGATTTGAGGAGCTAGACCATCAATGTACTTCTCAATCCATTTGTAGGCCGGGGTCACCATCTGAGGGCATAAAGCAGCCAACTCGTGTGAACGAGTCATATATTCCTCAACGTCAGAACCAATCATCTTGAGATTCCAAAACTCTGCTTCTAATTGTTGGACTTCATTTCTGGGGCAATATTCTTCTTTCATCAAAATCTTGAAATCATCCTGGCAAACCATTAGCAGCATCAAGCCCTAAGGTCTGGACTTGTGGGTTCTACCACGTCAGAGCTGGTCCTTCCAGTATGCCGGAGACGTACTTAACACGACTTCCTGTAGGACAGTTGTACATGGGGAAAACCGACTCGAGTTTCTCCAGCCAGCGAAGTAATGAGACAGCACCATGAGAACCACTGAAAGAGTGAGGCTTACAATCCATAAACATCTTGAAGGTACAGACTGTTGGACCTCTTTGATTCAGATTCTGGTTGTCCTGGTTCTTATTGCGGGCCTGTTCATAGGCTACAAGCGCATCAGCAACACGCTCATTGATGACAGCATTCAACTCAGCTTGAGTCATGTTGATGGTTCCTCGTCCACACGGGCGTCCAGCTCTTCTTCCAGACATGATTTCTTCAATTCACAATACACAACAGTCACTAATCGAATAATAATTATTGATAAAAATAAATTGTAGGAAATACAACGTATTTAAATCAAACAATCATAATTCAATGTATCTTTGCGTTGGATGGAAAATAATCCGGCGACCCGAGTTAAAATATTCCCCTTTGAAGCTCTAAGTGTCTTATATATCTAAATCTGATTCTCTGATAGACTTTGAATCCCTTAGTTGTCCCTCTTTAACTGCTCAGACTAGTGTAGAAGATAGGATATGTTAGAAATAGTAACAAGTGTAAAAGAGTTGGAAGAGTAAGGTGTTGTTCTCTTTATTTGTCATCGTTAGGCTAGTCGTGCGGGTTAGATAGGTTTCCGTGTTCCAAAGTGGTAATGTTAGATTCAATTCGTCGTTGTTTCAACTCCAGGAGTGAAGAAATAGGTGTAGATGTTGGAAGTGAGCGAGCGGGATTCTCCGCCCCTCTGTCAGTCGATAATGATGTCACACCCCCGGGCCCAGGTAGGGTGGGACGTCACAGATTAGCAACAACATACATGGCAGTGGAAACAAACCAATATAAGAGCTCAAAGGGAGAGAACATCACATGGCATTTCAAGTTTTTAAAAGACACAGGGCTAGAAACAGATCCAACCCCAAATGTTTACATGTTTCAACATAAATTAAATAGTTATTGTATCAAATTGTTCAAGTCATAAATTTGGTCACACAACTAATGCCATGGTCTCGGGGTTGAGTCTAAGTCTTCCATAACAGCTAAGAGTCTTCACGAGTTACCTTAAACATGCTTAAAAGAAAATAGTGTCAACTAAAAAGTTGGTGAATTCAAGTGCTTAAAGTTTCAAAACAATAAAAGGAACTCTTAAAGTCCTCAGTAAAGGTTTTAGAATCAAGTCTGAAAGTTTATGAAAATCTCATTTGATTTTAAAAGCATCATTTTTAGTATCAGTCATCGTGGGGTATCACAATCAACCCTTCACTTGGTCCCCGGTTAGCCTCTTCTAAACTTGTGTTTAACCGGATATTCCCGAAGGAAAGAACCAAGCCTCAGAACAGTCAACCATTCCTGCCAGGATGGTTCACCATAGTTTCTTATTCAAAACCTATTACATGCCATAAATGACCCCTCAGGATCTTAGTGGGGTACCTCCCTGTAGCGGGAGCCACTATGCGTGGGGGATTCCCCAAATAGATCTATCCACATAAAACAAGCGGTTCATAAAAGAATTAATGATCATGATATAAGTATCAGTAGGTATCCAAAAGTCCCACATACAAGCATCAAATACAGCACAATCATAGTTCATAAACAAAAGAGCATGTTCCATCCCAAAAACAGTAAGTAAAAAGGGATCACTAGAACTCACCTTAGATATTAAGCAAAGAAATCCTTCGTGTGCCAGGAATATCTCAAGTCTAGCATCCTGACATGAATATATTAAGTGATTAGCTACTGCTCTAAATGTATTTAAGGTGCATCAAGAGTGTCTAAACCTTAGTTGGTCGGATTCGGCTTTGATTCGATTAGGGTTTGTATAAAAGTTTCCTTTTATGGAAAGTCAAGGTTTCTCATACAATTAAGGGTTTCTACATTACTAAGTCCAGAATATATGATAAATATGCTATTAAGGTGACTAAAGTGCTTATTGGAGTCGATTATGAAGTTTAACAAAATTTTACAGTTTAGCCCCTGAAGTTTCCAAATTGACAGTTTCTACCCTTATGTTTGGTTTCATGTATTAGATGACCTTTATAACCAAAAATCAGTTTCAAGAATTTAATATAACTTTATTTTAAGAACATATACTTTTTTTTTCAGTTTATGGACTCGGTTTATAATTTACGCGTTTAACGTTGCCGGTTACGGTAAAACCGAAGGGTCTAAGATGGTTACCTATGAGTTTTCATGTTTTTGAGTCTAGGTCCAGTAGCTAACTTTTTAAGGTCTTCTTTATAAGTTTCCAACCTTTTAAATCACAAAATTTACCTCTAGTAGTGGGAAGGCTCGTTTTTACGTTTAAACCATTAAAACGCGTTTTTAACCGGGTTTGACCATTTTAAAAGCTTGTTTGACCAACCTTTCCACTTTATAAGTTATTTTATTATTTATCCTAATGGAATGACATGATTTTTATAATTTCTCACCTTATATCCATTTTTCTTAGATTTTCCTAAAAACGTCTCTCGGTTAGCACCCGTTTTCACTCAAAAATCCATTTGAATTATCTTTTGACCACTAAAAATTCCCATTAATTCCAGAACACTTTATTAATCCTTAATGAACCTGGAATTATCTTTAAAAAGTTTATAGCTCAAGATTTCTTGTTTTTAAGTAATTTTAGCATGTTTTCAGGTCCCGAAAGTGACCAAAATGGGTCTAAACACAACATGTCCATTGTTCCAGAGATTAAACAATATTAACACTCCTAATATCCATCAAACCTATAGAAATAACAGTCCAAAATCGTGGCCTAGTCATTCTACACATCCATAGCCTTCAAATACATAGAAAATGCCATAACCGACCATTACACTTGTGTAAATCATTGTAACTTGAGTTTATTCATTACCAAAACTTCATCTAACTTAAAAATTAGGTT
This sequence comes from Flaveria linearis, assembly GCA_024085815.1. Lineage (NCBI taxonomy): Eukaryota > Viridiplantae > Streptophyta > Magnoliopsida > Asterales > Asteraceae > Flaveria > Flaveria linearis. The sequence goes on along the minus strand of CM044003.1, from coordinate 56,388,584 downwards.
GTTGGGGTGTCTAAAATTCATTTTTGAGCAGGTTATGACCCTTTTTTAAGAGGGTTTTCAAGAAAGTGTTTAAGGTGTGTTGTAACTTGTTGAAAGAGTGGTTTTTCATGGTGTTATTGTGTTAACACCTTCCATTCATGGTGTACAACCATTTTTAACATTCAAAGCAGATTATTAGGAGTTTAATGAGCCATTAGATAGCAGGTTACAAGGTTGGTTCTCAAAGGTTACAAGATGCACAAGTTGGGTGATGAGAATCACCCAAAAAGAGGATACCTTCAAGAACGTGGAAAGCTCTCCAAGAACAAGGTAGTAGTGTGAAGTTTCTGCTACAACAAGAAATATAGGGTTTTTAGGTGAAAAATGAAGTCAAACTTGAAAAATGACCCAAACCGAACACAGTGAGCTTACACTTGATGTATCTCACTGTTTAGAAGGTGTGGATGGTCGTGAATGGATGAAATCTCCTTGGATGAGGCTGTAGAATATCGAACTAAGGCTGGAATCTCAGTTTTGCAAGGTTCAAGCATCAAAACATCACCAAATGGTCACCCTTCTTGCGGTTTGTTGTTGGCCGATGTTGTTATTGTTGTTGTTCACGATTTGGAGCTGGGAATGAGGCTGAAATGGAGAGTGTTGTGTGTGTTTTCTAGTATGAAAGATCCAAGAGAGAGAGGAGGGAGTAGAAGGGAGTGAGTCTTGCAAATGGAGATTTGCATGAGAGTTGTATGGTTGATAGGAAAAGTGGATTGTTGTGGCAAGCAAGAAATTCTATTGGGGACAAGGGGCGCGGCCGAGGTTTGTCTAGTAGTGAGGGGATGAGACAAAATTTTAATTCAAATATTTAATAAGTAATGTAGAGTGTAAGATGGTAAAATTTTCTAGTTAGTTGATTTGTCTTGTGCATGATAATGCATGCAAGAACCAAAAATTGCAAGTACGTGTGTGTGTTTGCACACATTTTATATGTTTCAATTAAGGCTAAGTGATTTCTACTTAGTGTGACTAATTAATATTCCCGGGAACAAATTTTCTAACAAGACAAGACTTAAAATGACTTAATTCACATAAATCACATAGAATCATAAAAATGGATCAAATAACAAATGGTGATTCTAACATTATTGATATAATTAAATTGTTTCCATTATTAGTACACATAAGATGGGATATGATGCAAATAAATTACGGTTTAGAATAGTGACCTTGGGACCGGTTGTCACATTCTCCCACCGTTTAGGAAATTTCGTCCCGAAATTTTAGCTTCGCTTAGAATTGGTACGGGTGGGTTTAAAGAGATGCGGGTAGTTCTTCCTGATCTCGTCCTCACGTTCCCAAGTGAATTCCGGCCCTCGTCTCGAGTTCCATCTAACCTTAACCTTGGGTATGCGGCTTCGCCTGAGTTGCTTAACCAAGCGGTCCGTGATCTCTATGGGCTCTTCCACGAAGTTTAGCTTATCATTGATTCTTGTCTCCTTCAATGGTAGCTCCAAGGTTTTGTCTACCAGGCATTTCTTCAAGTTTGACACATGGAAGGTGTCGTGTATATAACTCAATTTCTGAGGTAGTTTCAACTTGTAAGCCACAGGACCAATTCTTGTAAGTATTTCAAATGGTCCAATGTATCTTGGGCTTAACTTGCCTCTTTTTCTGAATCTCACAGTTCCCTTCCATGGTGCTACCTTCAACATTACTCTATCACCTATCTGGAACTCTAATGGTTTTCGTCTTCTGTCAGCGTACTTCTTTTGACGGTCCCTTGCTGCCTGTAGTCGTTCCTTGATTTTGAAAATCTTATCAGTGGTCTCCAATACGATGTCAGGTCCCAACACTTGGCTATCACCAATTTCATTCCAACTCAAGGGTGACCGACATTTCCTACCATAGAGAGCCTTATACGGAGCAGCATTGATACTTGCATGGTAACTGTTATTATAGGAGAACTCCACCAATGGAAGATGGTTATCCCAGTTCCCACCAAAATCTATCATGCAAGCTTTCAGCATATCTTCTAAAGTTTGAATAGTCCTTTCGCTTTGACCGTCAGTTTGCGGGTGGTACGCCGTACTTAAGTCCAGCCGGGTTCCTAAAGCTCGTTGGAGTGATTTCTAGAAATGCGAAGTGAAACGACTATCACGGTCGGAGATTATGGATAGTGGCACACCATGCCTAGCCACTATTTCATTGATATACAGTTCAGCCAGTCTTGACATGTCATAGTCTTCCCGAATTGGCAAGAAGTGAGCTGATTTGGTTAGTCTAACCACTATTACCCAAATAGCATCATGACCCCTAGACGTTCTGGGTAACTTGGTAACAAAATCCATCATGACGTTATCCCATTTCCATTTGGGATTTCTGGCTGCAGTAACGTCCCTGATGGTTTTTGGTTTTCAGCTTTTACCATGGCACAAGTTAGACATTTTTCGACATAAACAGCGATTGATTTCTTGATTCCAGGCCACCAGAAAAGTGCCTTCAAATCCTGGTACATTTTATCACTTCCAGGGTGAACTGAATACCTAGATTTGTGAGCTTCATCGAGAATTACCTCTCGAATTCCCCCATGCTTTGGCACTCAAGTTCTCCCTTCGCACATATATGTACCATCATTTCCTGTTTCAAATCGCTTTTCCATTCCAGTTAATCCTTCTCCCGCTAAATTTTCCTCCATTATCACTTCACTTTGAGCTTCTTTCAGCCTTGCAATTAGGTCAGTGTACACACTTATCCTTAAAGCTCATACATGAAGTGGTTTTTCTCTTTCCTATCTGCTCAAAGCATCTGCCACCACGTTGGCCATACTGGGATGATAACGGATTTCACACTCATTTTCATTTAACAACTCAACCCATCTTCTATGACGCATGTTTAGCATCTTCTCGTCGAGAATGTGTTGCAAACTTCGATGGTCAGTGTAAATGACGCACTTCGTGCCATAGAGGTAGTGCCTCCACATTTTGAGAGCAAACACCACGGCACCTAATTCCAAATCGTGCGTAGTATAGTTCTTCTCATGATCGTTCAACAATCTAGATGCATAGGCAATGACCTTGTTGCATTGCATTAGCACACATCCTAGCCCCTGATGTGAGGCGTCACAATAGACTACGAAGTCTTTGACTCCTTCTGGGAGGGCTAGAACGGGTGCACTGCATAACTTTTCCTTGAGCGTCTCAAAGGCTTCATCTTGCTCTGGTTCCCACTCAAAGGTTTTGCTCTTCTTAGTCAGTGCGGTCAAGGGTTGCACAATGCGTGAGAAGTCCTTTTTGAATCGTCGGTAGCATCCGGCCAATCCTAGGAATTGCCTAATCTCAGTGGGAGTTTCAGGAATCTTCCAATTCTTTATAGCCTCAATCTTTAAAGGGTCAACTTGAATTCCATTCTCATTCATTACATGCCCTAAAAATTGGATCTCTCACATCCAAAATTCACATTTTGAAAATTTGGCATATAGTTGCTCATTCTTGAGTAACTCAAGAATTAGTCTGAGATGTTTCTCGTGCTCTTCCTTATTACTGGAGTAGATCAGAATGTCATTGATGAACATGATCACAAACTTGTCGAGATATGGGCGGCATACATGGTTCTGAGATCCATGAATGCTGCTGGTGCATTGGTCAGCCCGAAGGGCATGACTAAGTACTCATAGTGCCCATATCTAGTTCGGAAAGCCGTCTTGGGTATGTCTTCTTCCCTTATCTTCAGTTGGTGGTAACCGGACCTTAAATCTATCTTGGAAAAATAGCTTGCTCCTTGAAGTTGATCGAATAGGTCGTCTATCCTCGGAAGTGGGTAACGGTTCTTTATGGTCAACTTATTTAACTCCTGGTAGTCAATGCACATGCATAAGGTTCCATCCTTCTTTTTCACAAATAACACCGGGGCACCCCATGGAGAGACACTCGGTCGTATGAATCCTTTGTTCAATAGTTCTTGAATTTGCGTCATCAGTTCCTTAATCTCAGAGGGGCGAGTCGATACGGCGCTTTGGCTACCGGTGCAGCGCCAGGCAGCAAATCTATTTGGAACTCAACTTTTCGATTCAGGGGAAGTCCCGGTAGTCTTCCGGAAACACCTCAGGGTATTCAGAAACTACTGGGATATCCGACATCTTCTTCTCCTCTTTGGACTTCATCACATAGATGATGAAAGCTTAGCATCCCTTCCTTAAGCACTTGGTAGCTTTAAATTGGGATATCATGGGGCATAAAGTGTTACTCCTTTCTCCTTGCACACTAACTCTTCCTTGTCGTTCAACGGTATCTTGAGTAGGCGTTCATCACAAACAATTTCGACTTTGTTCTTAGCTAACCAGTCCATGCCAACAACCACATCAAATCCTCCTAACTTAATGGGCATCAGATCTATTTTAAATGTACTTCCATTTAGATTCATTGTACAATCCTTTATGATTTCATTAGTTTCTAAAATGTTGCCATCAGCTAATTTGACGGTAAACGTAAAGCTACACGTAGCTAGGTCAATCAAGGATACTAGCAGTCGCATCAGTATCAAACAAAACGTTAGCAGGATGATCGTTTACAAGAAACGTACCATTAACCACATCAGGTTCCTTTTAGGCTCCAGCTGGGTCCATCACAAAAGCTCTTCCCTTGGGCTTGTTGTGTCGGGTGTCCTTGTTTCTTGCTAGCTTGGGGTATTTGTTCCTCATATGCCCTGGATCTCCACACTCATAGCATTGTTTTCCAGGCTCGTAGGTATAGTCTTTAATCAGGTGACCGGGTTTCTTGCACCGATAACAGGGCAAGTGATTGCACTCCCCTTGGTGATGAAGCTTGCATTTAACGTAGAAGGGGCTTGTGCCTAGATACAACCTCCTTGCCTTTCCACCATGGTCACTTCGTATTGCTTCTTCTCTAGGTCTCTGGCTTGAACCGCTACTGCTGCCGACCACCTTCCTAGTATCAAACCACTTCCTCTTCTCTTCCACAGCCTTCTTCTTGTCCTTAGTTTTCCCATGTTCAGTCCATCCAGCTCTAACTAGGTCGTCGGTCAGACTACTGGCAAAGTCGACTGCAGCCTGTATGGTTGTAGGCCTGGATGACCGAACCATGCCCCTCACCCTTGGGTGTAACCCCCAGATGAAGCGGGCCACGCCCTTGGATTCTGGCATCACCAAGTGTGGTACCAGTCGGGACAATGCAAGGAACTGGTTGATGTATTCTGTGTAGTTTGGGCCCCTCATCTCCAAATTCAGAAATCTAGCCTCCAGTTTTTCTAGCTGGTTGATCGGGCAGTACTTGTTGGTCATTAGTTCCCTGAACTCAGACCAGTTCATTCTACCAATGGCATCCCGGCCTCGAGGCTGAATGATGGTTTTCCACCATTCAAGTGCTGGTCCCTTGAGAGATTGAGAAGCAAACCTCACCATGTGTTCCAACTTGCATTCACTGATGTCTAACACAGCTTTGATTTCTTCCAGGCACCTATATGTTTCAATTGCACCCTTGGTGCCATGGAAGTCCTTTGGCTTGCAAGCCATGAATGTTTTGTAGGAGCACCCTTCCTGATAGCTTCAGATTCCTCGTTGTTTTCAGTCCCAGTACCACCTCCGGCGACGTTCCGGTCGGCATTGATTTGAGAAATGATGGTTGGTATAGCGTGCGCAATTTGCTGTGCTACGAGGTTTGCCATCCTCTCGTCATTTCCTGAGTTAGCATTCTCCCCGATGGGAGTCCCTGGAGGAGTAGGAGGTTGGTTTCTGGTTCGCCTTGTTCCTTCGTGACGACCTCAGTATGCTCCTTGTCTTCCGATGCGTGTTCCTCTTCTGGTAGGCATTCTGATAGTACTACAGATAAAGTCGTTTAGCATCTCATAATTTGTTTCAAACAATCTATGCATCAGTTTCCTACAAGGATCCCTCTATACGAGGAGAGAATACGGTGTATAATTATACACAGCCTTCCAAATTCCCACAGATTACCAATTCAAACAGTTTAAACAGTCATCAAGAATGGCATGGCCCAACACCATGAATACATAACACATGACAGATAATCATAAATGTTTCAACAGCATTGTATCATATAAATCAGTTCAAAACAAGACAAAGTCCATAGTATCAGAGTCTAGCTCTTACAAAGTGGAAGGTTCCATCACCCCCATGAATAATAATAATAATAATAATAATAATAGTGTCAAATAACAATAAGATTGTTTCCTTTGACTGTCCAATGACAGATAGTTCTTCCCCCTTCCACATGTCTCCTTCACATACACTTCTTTTTCAGCCATCCCATCCATCTAGAGCTCTTCTTCCTCTGCTCCTGCTCCAACCTCTGCACCCCGTGTGACGCCATCATAGCTTGGAATTGAGCAGACTGGGAGGTCCGGGTAGCGTGCTAAAGAGTCAGCTCGTGGTAACGGACGGTCTTCAGGAGCTCTCTAGTGCTGCATCAGTGGGTCCTACGTCACTAGCCCGGCGGCTGGATTGTGAATACCTATCCCGTGCCAGTACCCTAGGGTCGTCGTACATGCTGTGCCTCGGAGGCATCCAGGGCTCCTCCTGTGGGTGGCGTCGGTGTGGCTCGAACAACGGCGGTGCGGGTACAGGAGTTCTAACCGGTGGTGGAGGAGGAGGTGGCATCCTAAATGAGACCGAAGGTCCAGGTCTAGCACTCTTTCGTGGACGAGTGATGGTGCGTGCTCCCCTATACCTAATAGGAGGGATAGGTGAGTGGGATGGAGTGGCAACATGCGGCGAGTGGGAGCGCGTCCGGCTCCTGGAAGGTGTCGTCGAACAAGAGTCCTCAGAAGCTTCAATGTCCTCTGACGTGACGGATATCCAAATCTTGGTGTCCACACCTCCTAAGGTATTCCTCATACTTTGTGCGCGGTTTTGCCTTCTTGGTGTCCCCTGTTGGTAAACTGCTCTCAGTAGGGTATGCAGGTGCTTTTCCCTTGTCAGCCATGGTTGGTTTCCTGTAAAAAGACATCATGAGTAATTTGGTTTCTCATAGCTCATGATAGTCTTACTAATAATAATATACTCATAGTACTAGTGATGGCATTAGTATCAGGAATCTCTATGTATCCCTCATCAATGATGTTAGAATCAATTGTTTCTCAAAATAATGTCAGGCAAAACAGTTCAGCTTTAAAAATCAATTTCAAATCCCCAGTCAAAATAAATTTCAAAGTTAATCAGCACTAACAGAAAGGTCCAAACATAACTTAGAGGTCCGTGATGGAAATTACGCGTCCGGTAAATTCATGATTACGTTGATCAAGTGTAGTCATCAATTTACCCAACCCGATCATTCCAACACTTTCCCACAAGGACAGTCCTAGGGTATCAGGGTTGTAGCCTAGGGTCTACTATGGTATTCCCGACTTCTCTACAACCTTTGGCTCTGATACCAATCTGTCACACCCCCTGGCCTAGGTAGGGTGGGACGTCACAGATTAGCAACAACATACATGGCAGCGGAAACAAACTAATATAAGAGCTCAAAGGGAGAGAACATCACATGGCATTTCAAGTTTTTAAAAGACACCGGGCTGGAAACAGATCCAGCCCCAAATGTTTACATGTTTCAACATAAATTAAATAGTTATTGTATCAAATTGTTCAGGTCATAAATTTGGTCACACAACTAATGCCATGGTCTCGGGGTTGAGTCTAAGTCTTCCATAACAGCTAAGAGTCTTCACGGGTTACCTTAAACATGCTTAAAAGAAAATAGTGTCAACTAAAAAGTTGGTGAATTCAAGTGCTTAAAGTTTCAAAACAATAAAAAGAACTCTTAAAGTCCTCAGTAAAGGTTTTAGAGTCAAGTGTAAAAGTTTATGAAAATCTCATTTGATTTTACAAGCATCATTTTTAGTATCAGTCATCGTGGGGTATCACAATCAACCCTTCACTTGGTCCCCGGTTGGCCTCTTCTAAATTTCTGTTTAACCGAATATTCCCGAAGGAAAGAACCAAGCCTCAGAACAGTGAACCATTCCTGCCAGGATGGTTCACCATAATTTCTTATTCAAAACCTGTTACATACCACTCAGGATCTCAGTGGGGTACCTCCCTGTAGCGGGAGCCACTGTGCGTGGGGGATTCCCCAAATAGATCTATCCACATAAAACAAGCGGTTCATATAAGAATTAATGATCATGATATAAGTATCAGCAGGTATCCAAAAGTCCCACATACAAGCATCAAATAAAGCACAATCATAGTTCATAAACAAAAGAGCATGTTCCATCCCAAAAACAGTAAGTAAAAAGGGATCACTAGAACTCACCTTAGATATTAAGCAAAAAAAACCTTCGTGTGCCGGGAATATCTCAAGTCTAGCACCCTAACATGAATATATTAAGTGATTAGCTACTGCTCTAAACCTATTTAAGGTGCATCAAGAGTGTCTAAGCCTTAGTTGGTCGGATTCGGCTTTGATTCGATTAGGGTTTGTATAAAAGTTTCCTTTTATAGAAAGTCAAGGTTTCTCATACAATTAAGGGTTTCTACATTACTAAGCCCAGAATATATGATAAATATGCTATTAAAGTGACTAAAGTGCTTATAGGAGTTGATTATGAAGTTTAACAAAATTTTACAGTTTCAAGAACTTAATATAACTTTATTTTAAGAACATATACTCAATTTTTCAGTTTATGGACTCGGTTTATAATTTACGCGTTTAACGTTGCCGGTTACGATAAAACCGAAGGGTTTAAGATGGTTACCTATGAGTTTTCATGTTTTTGAGTCTAGGTCCAGTAGATAACTTTGTAAGGTCTTCTTTATAAGTTTCCAACCTTTTAAATCACAAAATTTACCTCTAGTAGTGGGAAGGCTCGTTTTTACGTTTAAACCGTTAAAACGTGTTTTTAACCGGGTTTGACCATTCTAAAAGCTTGTTTGACCAACCTTTCAACTTTATAAGTTATTTTATTATTTATCCTACTGGAATGACATGATTTTTATAATTTCTCACATTATATCCATTTTTCTTAGATTTTCCTGAAAACGTCTCTCGGTTAGCATCCGTTTTCACTCAAAAATCCATTTGAATTATCTTTTGACCACTAAAAATTTCCATTAACTCCAGAACACTTTATTAATCCTTAATGAACTTGGAATTCTCTTTAAAAGTTTATAGCTCAAGATTTCTTGTTTTTAAGTAATTTTAGCATGTTTTCGGGTCCCGAAAGTGACCAAAATGGGTCTAAACACCACATGCCCTTTGTTCCAGAGATTAAACAATATTAAAACTCCTAATATCCATCAAAACCTACTGAAATAACAGTCCCAAATCGTGGCCTAGTCATTCTACACATCCATAGCCTTCAAATACATAGAAAATGCCATAACCGACCATTACACTTGTGTAAATCATTGTAACTTGAGTTTATTCATTACCAAAACTTCATCTAACTTAAAAATCAGGTTGTTGGGGTTTCTAAAACTCATTTTTGAGCAGGTTATGACCCTTGTTTAAGAGGGTTTTCAAGAAAGTGTTTAAGGTGTGTTGTAACTTGTAGAAAGAGTGGTTTTTCATGGTGTTCTTGTGTTAACACCTTCCATTCATGGTGTACAACCATTTTTAAAATTCAAAGAAGATTATTAGGAGTTTAATGAGCCATTATATTGCAGGTTACAAGGTTGGTTCTCAAAGGTTACAAGATGCACAAGTTGGGTGATGAGAATCACCCAAAAAGAGGGTTTTCTAGGTGTAACTCTTGTTACACCTATAGATCGACATGTTATACTTGTAGGATACCTTAAAAAACGTGGAAAGCTCTCCAAGAATAAGGTATTAGTGAGAAGTTTCTGCTACAACAAGAAAAAAAGGGCTTTTAGGTGAAAAATGAAGTCAAACTTGAGAAATGACCAAAACTGAACATAGTGAGCTTACACTTGATGTATCTCACGGTTTAGAAGGTGTGGATGGTCATGAATGGATGAAATATCCTTGGATGAGACTGGAGAATCTTTAACTAAGGCTGGAACTCTCGGTTTTGCAAGGTTCAAGCTTCAAAACATCACCAAATGGTCACCCTTCTTGTGGTTTGTTGTTGGCCGATGTTGTTATTGTTGTTGTTCGCGATTTGGAGCTGGGAATGAGGCTGAAATGGAGAGTGTTGTGTGTGATTTCTGGTGTGAAAGATCCGAGAGAGAGAGGAGGGAGTAGAAGGGAGTGACTCTTGCAAATGGAGATTTGCATGAGAGTTGTATGGTTGATAGGAAAAGTGGAGTGTTGTGGCAAGCAAGAAATTCTATTGGGGACAAGGGGGCGGCCAAGATTTGTCTAGTAGTGAGGGGATGAGACAAAATTTTAATTCAAATATTTAATAAGTAATGTAGAGTGTAAGGTGGTAAAATTTTCTAGTTAGTTGATTTGTCTTGTGCATGATAATGCATGCAAGAACCGAAAATTACAAGTATGTGTGTGTGTTTGCACACATTTTATATGTTTCAATTATGGCTAAGTGTTTTCTACTTAGTGTGACTAATTAATATTCCCAAGCATAAATTTTCTAAAAAGGCAAGACTTAAAATGACTAAATTCACATAAATCACATAGAATCATAAAAATGGATCAAATAACAAATGGTGATTCTAACATTATTGATATAATTAAATTGTTCCAATTATTAGTACACATAAGATGGGATATGATGCAAATAAATTAGGGTTTAGAATAGTGACCTTGGGACCGGTTGTCATAAATGATGCATGTGACATGCAGAGTTATGTTCGTTCAGCAACGTAATGTTAGTATGCCAGGAGGATGTTCGTACAACAGTTGCAATCATGTAAAAGTGTCTGTGCGATACTAGTGTTGTGTCTAAGGCTATAGTCTAGATGCAAATGCAATCCTAGTTCTCTATAACCTGTGGCTCTGATACCAATCTGTCACACCCTCAATTTCCACAAACGGGGTTTTAACGTTAGGCGTGTGATATACCAGGATCTCAGACACAGTCATATTGAACGACACTACATGAATTTAAAAATAAACATTTGACTTCATTCAGAGGAACATAAACGAAATTGACATTAGTGTGGAAGCGTATACACGAAATGTAAATCCATTACATGAAAGTTACAAGTGCCAAATCTAAACAAAATGTTCAATGCACGAAAATAAGATTGATGATGCATGTCCCGAGTGCGTTCCTGAAGCGTGCATTATGAGCTTATGCGTTCCTGTGACTTGAGAAAACATGCTAAAGTGTGTCAACATAAAGTTGGTGAGTTCACAGGTTTAATTTCAGATAAAATGTAGGTAACTGTTCAAATGGTAAAGTAAATAAAGCATATCGATAGGTAGCGAGCCTATAGTCAAGTTACTTAGCGTTTCGAACCAAAGCTGACTGTTTGCATGTCCCATAAGTTTGATGTCTTCCCGTCACGTCTCACCAGACAGTGATAAATGTAAGGTCAATTATGCACCCGTTTGACCTCCAATCAAGCTAGCGCGACTAGCCCGGGCGGGGTTTGTCAAACCCAGTAGTACTACACAGAATTACCTCGCTACACGTTACTAACGGTTCGAGAATGTCAGGACTGTTATGTGTGTTTGCACTAACATAACAGGCGATATCAATAATACTAAAACCATTTATGAAAATATGTTTGCATGTTTTCTCCCCCAAAAGGAAAGAAAGTAAAATAGGGGCCGTGAAGACTCACTGATTATGTAGTAAGTATGTAGGATGGAAGCCTCCCGAGTGTTGTTTACAATGAACGGTCAAACACCTATTGACAGTTATGTTAAGCGTTGATGTTGTGTCTAGTGTTAATAGAAGTGTTTAGTCGGGTCGGGTCGTATTGGTTCAGTCGTGGGTGACACACACAAGCAGGCATACACACATCAGACCTTATGTAGATCCAAGTATTAAGAGTAGTCGTCATTGCTAATGACATCCTTATGGGGATCTCATTATTAAAAAAAAAATAATAGTGCTTGTTAAATGTTTGTAGTCCCAAATGGATTGTCGATAATTGTAAAAGGTTAGGTTATTTTAAATGAAATAGTATGTGCCTGTTGATAGCGTTTACTTTAATCTTTGTGGTCAAGAAATGACACTTTATGGATGTTACCTTATCATCACATGATAGGCATTCCGCGCACAAGAAGAACTCACTCACAATGACTCCAAACGCATAACATGACTAGACGCACGACTGGACACTCCATCCGCACGAATGGCCTTCAATCGTACGAATAAGCTTCATTCATACGATTGAACCCTCATTCGTGTGACTCAGCATTCAGTCGTACCACACAGCACCCATTCGCACGACTCAATAGCCATTCGCACGATTCAACCTTCATTCATACGAATCAGCTTCATTCGTACGACTAAACCTTCATTCGTACGACTGGACCCTCAGTCGTGCGATACACACAGTCGCACACATTCATTCGCATTGACTCAATCGCACGATAGACTCAGACGTATGAACTCAGTCGCACGACACGCCCAGTCGCACGACTCAGTCGCACGACTGACCCAGTCGTGAACTGCAGCAGATCGCGACTGCTGGAGGGGCTGAACAGCCTTCGGATGTTTTGTGCATGGGTTTCACACATCAAGGACTTCCAGAAACACTTTTCTAACATGTCTAAGTAAAATGCACATGCAGGTGGACAACACACGTACCCACATGACCTCATGCATTTGGGTTGAACCCGAGCACCCGAAACACCAAATTCGCAGAAGTGAACAAGTAATAAAATGGACGACCAAGGTCGCGTACCTGCTGGAAACGTGCTAACTCAGCTGTAGCGTAGTCTAGCCGATGAAAACGAGACCAAAGGAGGTGATTTTGGTGCTAGGAAGTAGTAGAGAGGGGTAGAAGAAGAAAGTGAAGAAGGAGGTGAAGAAAAGGGTGTGGAATGAAAGATAGGGCTGGTAAGGGGTTTATATACCCAGCCCTAGTTTGGCAGTTTGCCACGTTTGGTCCTCGCACTTAGTCCCCGAGTTCTCGAATTTGTTTCGATTGATAATGACGTAAATGGGCGAGTTATATTAATTAAGAGGATTCCTTAAGTAATCCCATTTATCCAAATCCTCTGCAAACATCATTTTGTATTTTGAAAAAAAAATGGGGTCATTCATTATAACATAATATTATTTAGCGATGACGGTGGCGATGCTCGTAAACGTTTTAGGTGATAGCGATGCAAACAATGATAACGACTACAGTCGGAATGGTGTTAACCTGAAATTACGGTGTGTCACAAATTCATTTTAACACCCAAACATATTTTTCCCAAAATTGTTGAAAAATTCTCCCTCGGGAAAAAATGTCAACTGAATGGTTTCTAAGCAACTGGGGTCAAGCTGCCAGGTCAGCTTATTTTTTTTGTTTTTTTAAGGTTATTTCGCTGAAAAATCTGTAAATTCGTTGATAATTTCGCTGTAAAACCAACAAATTCACTGCTAGATTCGCTGGCAAATTCGCTGGTACTTTCGCTCCTAATTTCGTTGGCAGTTTCACACACAGATGCTATTTTTGTTGGGTAGTTTCTCGCAAAACTAGCCAAACTTTAATTCAGAAATTAATTTGATAGCAATTTTGCTGGGTTTGTCACACAAACACCATGAATTTTCGTTCAATGTATGTACTTTTGTTAGGATGAAGAAACTAGATCCAAAAACCAAGAACTGCTTAGTTTCGCTAAAGGAACCTTAGTTCGCCAGGCGAAACTATATAGTTTCGCTGATTGAAGATGTAATTTCACTGGACAAGCTGTAAATTCACCCAACGTATCTGGACAGCCTTTTTCAACATGAAATCAGCTCAAACTCATCCAAATCTCAATGGATTTGAGATATGATGATTCCAATAGCTTCCCACACTAAAATCGAGCAATCCTCAATCAATTTCCATTTCTAAAACATGCAGATTAGATCAAAAATGTATGGAACAATGATTTGAACTTGAAACCAAACAAAACTTGAATAATCAAGAGCACGATGGCTCTGATACCAAATTGTTGGTCCTCTTGATCGAGATAACAGTGCAATTGATTAATAAACTCAAAAAAGTACCATTGAAACAAGCATCTAAACAATAGTTTATCAAAAGAGTTTTAAAATAGAACCATTTCAACCTAATAGAATCAAAAACAAGGCTCAATGATAAAGAGATGATGATTCCAGCCAAACTACACACAAGAACAGTAATGCGAAAGTATATTCTCGAATTAGGGTTATGCAAAACTTGCGACAAAAGATTACAAAGATTCATATATATAGCAGTTATAGTTCCGCTGACAGTTTCCCTGGGTAGCAAAATTGTCCTGACCAAAGCCTTAGTTTCACCCGGCTACGAAACACAATTTCGCCGGGTGACCTAAGTCAGTTTCGCTCGTAGTTTCGCTAGGTCAGAAGAAACTACTATTTACATTGATTAAACAAACTAACATAGATCCTATTACAAATAAAGCAAAGCAAACAAACTAACTACTAAGGTGAGTCCTACCTATACTTGATCTTCAATACTCCCACTAGGTTGGACCTCACCGGCTTCATCTTGATTCTCATCTTGAGCTCCAGCCTGGTCTCCCACTTGACTTCATCTTCTTTGGCTTTCTCGGATGCTTCCTGTTCAGCTCCAGACACTTTCACCACATCATCTACATCTCTGCCAATCTCTTCTTCAGCATGTGCATTGGCTTGAAGTAATTGCTTTGTCAAATCCTACACGTCCATTCTAGTCTCGTCAGCTTGAATCACTTTCTTTGTAAGCTCCCTGACCTCAGCTCTTACTCCATACGCTTTGTTAGCCACTCTCATGAATAGACTGGCTTCAGTCCTTGTTTCAGCTCCAGCTCCCGCTTTTATACGATTTTCACATAAAATCTTTAGATCCTCGTCTCCAAACAGAAATGCCTCCATCGGATCAAATAATCTAATCTCTTGATCACCTTTAATCCTTATCACTACTTCCCCGATATTATTGTCATAAAACCATTTGACAATATCTTGTAGTATCGGGGGAAGTGGATTGGGCACTCGTACTCTATTTACTATTTTTGCAAGCTTTAATTTCAACATGATCTTGCCCTTGCCTGTGGCCCAATCCAATTCTTTCTTAGATCTCCTTCTCTCAGGCTTCATATAACCGAAGGCTTCAAATTATCATTCAGCCCTTCTTTATCTCTTTCTCCAGTAGCATAGCCCTCTCACTTGCATCTGCATCTATTAGAGGGATCTCAACCAACCTCCTTAAATCCCACCTAGGCAAGGTCTTAAATGCCTTCCTCTTGTTCAAATTATTGCCGCCTCACCTCTTGATCATAATTTTAGCTCAGCATTGTACTTCCAGCTTATAATCTTTTTGTTAGCATCCTTCTTTCTAGCTTCTTGAATGTTTTGGAACAAGAGAGTTATCTCCTCTAGTTCCTTCTCCTTTTCAAAACAATCCTCCTGAGCAATCTCAATCACATCTCCCTCTGTCGACTCTCCTTGAGCTACATACGTTACTGGCCTCTCATCCACCTTATAATACTCATGCTTTAAGCTGTAATCAATAAGCTTCTCATCATCCTCTTCTTCTTCATCAACTAGTCTCATGTCAGGCTCTTTCTCCTTATCTTTATTACCCTTTTCTACATGCACCTCCTTTCCAGTCAAATCCTTCTCTACATCAAAACTCAGATTGAATTTAGCATCAATTACTCCAATCCCTCCTACATTCACTTCCTTCTCAACCCCACTAGCTCTAGCTCCTTCTCCCACATCACCAGCATCTACACCAATATCACAGCATTAGCTCCGCTTGGATCAACATCACCACTTGTATCTGCAACTCAACTTGTGCCCTGTTTGCAGACACGTTTGCAGGTTCACTTTCCTCAGCCCTTCTCTCAATCCTCTTTTGTTTCTGTACTCTGACCTCCTCAGCCACCTCATCAACTTCTTCTTTAAAATCATACACCTTTTCTTTTGCATACCTTTTCCACTTCTTTATTGTTTCTTCTATCATTTCTTTGTTTTCCTCATCATTCTTGTTTTCAGTCTCAATCAGCCTTCTAATGTAATTCCACCTCTCCGCTAGATAGATGTTTTCCCACAGATGAGTGATCTTTCCACTAAAATTATGTCTAACTACAGAACAGTCAGCAAATATCCTCGTATTCATTTGTGCCAGTCTTTTGATTTCACCGTGTCTTGGCACATTTGGAATTAGATCATCAATCAACATCTAGATGAACCTCGGGTATAACAACCACTTGTCTTTCTTCAGAGCCATTATATTCTCAATCATACAATCAAAAATCAGTTTTACAATATTGGCCTTTTGTCCTTTGTAGAAGATGATCATAACCCTGGCCTAAAGTATATTCAGCCTGTGTGATACTCCCTTCCTATGATCCAGACACATAATAAAGACATGGGCTATATATCTCCATTCCTTTGACAGAAAAGATTTCTTTATTTCCTTCTTGGAACTAAAGGGTGGCCCTTCATAACCAATACTCCTGAATGCCTCTAGAACTTGGGCATTAGACAGCACCACCTCTGGTCCACAATCATCTTCAAGACAAAGTACTCTGGTAATAGTTTCCACAGTGATAACTATATCATGTCCTTCAATCCTAGAAAATATCCTGCTTGGTACAGATCCAATATCATACTCAGCTGATCTCCAAAAGTCTCTCACATGAAGATCATAGATGGTAGGCATATGTGAAATGGCATAATATATGGGAGATTGCCTCAACCATCTGATACGGTCTCTTAATCCCACAGCCTTAGGATTCCCATCATCCAGAAGTGCCACGATGTTGAACTTGTCACCAAACTTTAAGTTAGCCATGTCAAGTGAAATGGAAACATAAATAGGTTAGTGAAAAAGATATACACAATAAGAGAAAAAACAAATTATACAAAACGATAAAAAGTAAGATCTGGCTAGTTTCGCTGGCAGCGAAACTATAATTTCGCTGGGAGAAATAGATAGTTTCACTGTCGAGAAACCATAGATTCACTGCTACAAAGGCTTAGATTCGCTAAGTCTTAGGCATTGAGTTATGCGTTTTAGTTGTTAATCAGTTTTGCTGACAACTAATTTTGTATATTCGCCTAAGAGAAACTGTATTTCGCTTTTAGTTTTGCTTAAGTTTAGACTTAGAAATCCATACCGAGCGAATCTATATTTTTGCTGAAATCTTCCCATCGAAACTTTCACTTGTGCTTAGACAGCACAACTTTACAGTCGGTCGAAACTATGAACTTTCGTTCAGATTTGCTGAACTAGCTCGCAGTTTCGCTGAACGAAACTACGACTTTTCAAATTCAGCGAATCAATTTCAGCTATGCATTTTTCTGAAACTAAACAGATAAAAGCATTGTACATAGGTCGCCGAACAAACCTAAGCATAAAATCGTTTGTTTATTTCAACAAAACATGAACGAATCAAGATCTGCACATATATCACCAAGAGAAACTAGGGTTCGTGTATAATCGCACATCTGAGACTCGATTCTCATACTGTACAATATATACCACCTAGTTACGCTGATCGCGAAACTATAGTTTCTCCCGTGTAGGAGATATGCTCACAGTTGAGCGTGACTGCTGGCGAATGTATATAGTTTCACCTTTTTTTAAATATAAATTTTATGTTTATACAAACATTTGTTAAAAAAAACTTCCTCACCCCCACAGTTTAAATAAAATAAAAGGAAATAAAATATTAAAAGGATATAGTATGCATCTTTTTCTCAAAGTATTTCTGAGAATCAAGTCTTGGCGAGATTGCTGATATGTTTGTCCACTTAAACCCATGCCTTATTATTTTTAACGAGTGACCTGCAACTGATTTTATGATGTTTTAGATTCAATTAGAGAAGCTCAGATAACTTGGTTCCCACAGACATCCGGCAAAGAACTTATCCCGTCATCAAGGTTTAATAAGTGTAATCTTTGATTTTGCTTGAATAGTTTAGAATTTGCACAGATGTATGCATATGATAGCATGATCATTTGACAAGACACTAGACTCTATGATGATATCTCTAGGTCTATACTCACGTATGACAGAGAAGATGTATATCTTTTCCCAGAAGATGAGAGCTTCAGGTCAATGATTTCGCATAGAAGAGAAGATCATCTTAGCGTGTTGATGAGAGCTGCAGGTCAATGGTTTCACATAGCAAGGAGATAAACACGCATTTTATTATACATAATATATAATTTGGGCTATGGGATGATAGACCCAACACGGACTGAGAACAGACTCAAGAGATAAATCAACCACTCTCAACCAAGTTTTGACGACACTTGTATCTTTGTGCAGGCCAAAACGTCATGAGAATAATCCTTATCACCGAGTTCTTGATCTTTAGTTTAGCTGCACAATCATTATTTACTTCGTTTTCTGGCTGAGTCTACCATGCATATCCTAACACAAGCTGTTGACATCTTTCTAACTTCTTTTTCTAGGGTTCCTAAGAGACAAAATTGGAAAACTCTTTAAAAGTGTATTCTCCCCCTAAATTTCTATTTACCCTCACGGGGATAGAAATTTATTTTGTTTTTCACATATAAAAGTAGATAAAAATAAAATAAGAAGAAGAAAATAAAATAAGAAGGAATATGGGATATCAAAAATTATTTGACAAATGTAAAATGTGGAAAGAGTTATTTACAAAAGCTGTACATTTTAATAGGAAAAGAGACTTTTAAAAAGATATTAAACCCAACATAGAGATCAGTTTATAAAAACGAGGGTTGTCAAATGTTTTAGTGAAAAGTTCTGCTCTTTGACTTTTTTTCGATTGGAATAATATCAATAAACCCCTTTTCCTGAGCATCTCGGATTGCATGAACCCTTCTTTCAATGTGCTTGGTTTGAGTGTGATGAATTGGATTTTTGGCAATTCCAATGGCAGCTTCATTATCACAGAATAGTGGTGTATGAAGAAATGTGATACCATAATCCATCATCTAATGTTGGATTTAAAGCACTTGGCAGCAGTAGCTAGAGACAGCAACATATTCAGCTTCACCTGTAGATAAAGATATAGTTGTCTCCTTTTATTTTGCCATGAAACAAGACAATCCCCAAGATACTGGCATCCACCGGTGATTGATTTCCTATTCATCTTGCAACCTCCATGATCACTATCAGAATAGGCATGCAAATCAAAGTTTCCTCCTTTGAGGCACCAAAGGCCCAGGTGGGAGGACCCTTTGAGATATCAGAAAGATACATTTAACAGCTTTTCATGAGATTCCTTTGGATTTGCTTGATAACAGGCATAGTAACACATGGCAAAAGTAATATCTGGACGACTCGCAGTGAGATACATGAGAGACATACTCATAGAATGATAACGATGAGCATCGACGGGTTTCCCATTATCATCCGCAGTTAAGCATGTCTGAGAAGTGAATAGGGTGAGTTCAGGAGAAGCATCATCCATCTTGAATTTCTTAAGAATCTCCAAAACATACTTTTTTTGATGAATCAGAATGCCATCAGGATTTTGTTCAACCTACAATCCCAAGAAAAGGCATAACTCCCCCATCATGCTCATTTCAAAGCGATCCTTCATCACTTCTTCAAACTCTTTACACCGTTTTTCATTGGTTGACCCAAAAATGATGTCATCAACGTACACTTGAACAATCAGCATTTCACCATCAACTTCTTTCTTGAATAGTATCATATCTATGGTGCCACGAGAGAAGCCTTTGCTGAGAAGATTGTGTCAAGGTTTCATACCAGATGCGAGATGCTTGATGTAATCCATATATGGATTTATCAAGCTTATACACTTTATCTTAGAAATCGGGATCCTTAAAAACTGGAGGCTGACACATATATTTCTTCATCAATATTCCCTTATAGAAATGTATCATAGTTCACGTCTATTTGAAAAACCTTAAAGTTCCTGTGAGCAGCGTGAGCAAGAAAGATTCTGATAGCTTCAATGTGGGTAACCGGAGCAAACACTTCAGTGCAATCAATTCCCTTCTTTTGAGCAAATCTGGTTTGTTCCAAAAGACCCATTTAGTCCCGATAGGAAACTTATTTGGAGGAAGATCGACTAGTTGCCAAACCTTCAGTTTCCGGAATTGCTAAAGCTCCGTTTGCATAGATTCGACCCAACTTGGGTGCTGAAGTGCTGCTGTGACATTTTTGGGTACAATTTGAGATAAGAAACATGCATAAAGACATTCATTTATCAATCCCGTTTGACTCCGTGTCCTCACACCATCAATAATGGAACCAATGACGTAGTCGTGTGGGTGGTCTTTTAGGGTTTTGAAATTGGTGTTAAGGGTTAATGGTTTGAATGAGATGAAAATTTAGTACTACTATATCCTTTTAATATTTTGTTTCCTTTTATTTTATTTCCTAAAATTTTTTGAATTTCTTGGCTGAATTTGAAGATCATCTTGTCTAATTTCAGGTTTTAGAAGAAGGAGTTGAATCTTGGTGTTCTACTACTTAACAAGTTAGGTGTTTGCAAAGGCTTGTGGGTATACAAGCTTGAGGACTTCTATTTGGAGGCTAGACATTCAAGAAGCATCATCATATTCTTCTCATCCATACTACATCATCTTGTTCTTGAAAGGTAGTTTCAAGAACACCCTATGGTTGTTCTTTTCAAACTCTTTACACCCTTTTTCATTGGTTGACCCAAAAATGATGTCATCAACGTACACTTGAACAATTAGCATTTCACCATCAACTTCTTTCTTGAATAGTATCATATCTATGGTGCCACGAGAGAAGCCTTTGCTGAGAAGATATTGTGTCAAGGTTTCATACCAGATGCGAGATGCTTGATGTAATGCATATATGGATTTATCAAGCTTATACACTTTATCTTGGAAATCTGGATCCTCAAAAACTGGAGGCTGACAAACATATATTTCCTTATCAATATTCCCATATAGAAATGCATACTTCATGTCTATGTGAAAAACCTTAAAGTTCTTGTGAGCAGCGTGAGCAAGAAAGATTCTGATAGCTTCAATGTGGGCAACCGGAGCAAACACTTCAGTGCAATCAATTCCCTCCTCTTGAGCAAATCCCTGAACAACCAGCCAGATTTGTTTCTGATAATAACTCCTCGATTATCTGGTTTGTTCCAAAAGACCCATTTAGTCCCGATGGGAAACTTATTTGGGGAAGATCGACTAGTTGCCAAACCTTCAGTTTTCGGAATTGTTGAAGCTCCGTTTGCATAGATTCGACCCAACTTGGGTCCTGAAGTGCTGCTGTGACATTTTTTGGTACAATTTGAGATAAGAAACATGCATACAGACATTCATTTATCAATCCTGTTTGACTCCGTGTCCTCACACCATCAATAATGGAACCTATGACGTAGTCGTGTGGGGTGGTCTTTTAGGGTTTTGAAATTGGTGTTAAGGGTTAATGGTTTGAATGAGATAAAGATTTAGTGCTACTATATCCTTTTAATATTTTATTTCCTTTTATTTTATTTCCTAAAATTTTTTGAATTTCTTGGCTGAATTTGAAGATCATCTTGGCTAATTTCAGGTTTTAGAAGAAGGAGTTGAATCTTGGTGTTCTACTACGTAACAAGTTAGGTGTTTGCTAAGGCTTATGGGTATACAAGCTTGAGGACTTCTATTTGGAGGCTAGACATTCAAGAAGCATCATCATCTTCTTCTCATCCATACTACATCATCTTGTTCTTGAAAGGTAGTTTCAAGAACACCCTATCGTTGTTCTTTTCAGTTTTGATAGCATTTCATTCATATATTTATATGATCCTTTGTTTATGGGTTTTGTTGTGGGTTAATATGGTTCAAATTTTCAGATTATAAAATACCTTTTAACCACTAATATCCGCTGTGTTTTTCAAGTTTAAATGGTTAAACTTACTTTGATAAACATGTAACAAAACCCAACAATGGCATCTAGAGCCGGTTATGTGGAATACTTGCTTCAAAAGTTCTTGAATTGTTAGTTTTCATGGACTTTTTCAACCCATTAGGGGCTGTTTTGTTATGGGTGAATGAATCCCTTATGTTTCAAGGTTTAATCTTACATGCTTTAGTATAAACCTTGAAAGATTAACATCAAATGGTTGATTATATTGTTTGGACAAAACCTTAAAGTTTGGTTCATGCTGGCCGAAACTTTAAGGCTGAAATAAGGGGATCATTGTTGTTCTTGGATGTTGTATATGATACATATTTTGGTGCATAACATAGCCTTGACCTTATGTTTTTTGGTTTTGGTTGATTGTGATTTTGTCATGTTGGTTTTGTCTTGAAAGGGTTGTAATATTTGTGTTTGTATTTTGGGTTGTAATTTATTTATTCATTTGGTTATGTAGTAAATAGATTAGGTGCATTTCTTTTATTAGAAAACTTGTATTAGAATATAATTTTGTAAAAGAAGATGCACAAGATGAGGACCCAAAGAAGGACACAAAAGACATGGACACTTGAAGTTTTGGATGTGGATTCAAGTAGGAGTTCATGGACACATATGATGTGTCGTTATTAACCCTTAGAAAAGACCTTATGACAACACTTGTGATGGCAAACAAGTGTAGTCAACTTAGTGGCTATGGTTATGCACTTATGTTTGTATGATTATGCTTGTTTGGTTGTTTGTTCTATGATTGTTGTTTGATATTTGGATATGCATAACAAACTTATTAACAAACATAACAAGCTGAAAATTGATGGTTCTTTATAACTAAGTGATTAATAAAAAGTTATTAAAAGGATTAATTGTTGGGTTTGATAGAACATGAGACGTAGTTTAACCATTTAAACATTGTGAAAAACGCAGCGGAATAATATGGTTTATAAACTGAAATTTCAGGTTCTATTTTGATATTATAAGTTACAAACAAACCCAAGAACAAAGGACCTTTTATATGTGAATAAGACTAGCTATGTAAAGACAAAAACACACATTATGGACAGCCATAAAGAGGCTGCCATAATCTACCTTTCAACAACAAAAAGGGACGAAATGGATGAAGATGGGGCTGTTCTTGAACGACCAAAACATCAAGAAGAGGTTTCCTCAAGCTACCATACCCTCAAACATCAAGCAATAACCCTTCTTGCTAGGATTTGTACACCAAAAGGACCAAACATGCAGCCGAAACCTTCTTCCAGTCGTGACCTTTTCTTCAAAAGAGATGGTTCTTGGTCACTTTTGCATGTAAGAGAGAGAGAGAGAGTTGAGTGTGTGTGTTTTTCAAGAGTGTCTTGAATGGAACAAAGAAAATGAACCAACCCCCTAATAGGGGGCGGCCGAATCCCTTTCAAAAAAGGGTTTTCCCCTTCAATAATTTTATTAACATTTCATTTTAACTAGTTCTTGTTAAGTTATGGTATTAACCTATTAATTTTATAACTTATACACACATACTTATATTATTTGATGTTATTTAACTAATTTGAATAACATTACAAATAGTATTCTTGAACAAAATATCCTTATAAGTTGTTCCATCTCATATGCAATTTATTTAGAAAACCAATTTTCTAAATTGGTATAATTATTTAATTGCATGATCATATCATCAATTAAATATTAATCGGTTTTTGCTAAGCTTGTTATTGGGTATGACCCGACTTGGATCATAACGTACTAACCACATCAATATTCTATGTGTCTTGGGCATAAAGAATCCAACAATCTCCCACTTGCACAAGATTCATAGAAGATTGATGCAAGCAGTAAATATCGCCTAACAAATGTTTACTACCCTTAATACGTATGACTAAAAGCCATTCAATAACAACATCCCCTTCAAGTATCCAACTTGAAATGATTTAGGCGAAACAATCATCTATCCTTTTGTCACAGATGACATGTTAAATCCAAGGACACATAATGATCATTCCTTGTTCATTTAACTTAATCAGGCCTTAGATATCTTACTCTCAATAAATAAGAGGAACAAATTCCATCTTGACTACATACGTTTCTCACAATCACCTCATGTCACACCTGAATATAGTCTTATGTACTGTCCATTATTTCAGAGCGGTGAAGAACTAGCTCATGGTATAACACTTTGGTGAATATCAAAACCCAATATGTATCTCAGGTCGGAGGATACCAAATGATATTCGCCTTTACTCAAATTTACTTATGATCAATCTAAAAGATTCCATGTTGTAAAATTTGAGACACGGGTCAGTCCAATATTCGTATCCCACGAATATCTATGAACCTTGGCAGCAACCAATTGCTCCATATTCATACCTTATGAATATCGACCAATCCATGTTCATAATAGTCTTACGTTCATATTTGCTCCCACAAACATGATCGACTACGAACATTTAGAATAATTAACATATTCATGGATGTATACATGCTAAATTGGAACGTTTATTGAAATATTATAACCAAATAATTTTATTCAAGTAATAAGGAAGTTCCAAATATCCAAATACAAAATTATAGATTAAATCCAATCACTAGAATATCGAAGTCCCATGGCACAGGTATGACCTTCATGCTTTGCCTTTTCTAGGATCTTCGTAAGAGGATCCGCAATATTTTGATCTGTGTGAACTTTATGAATACATATCTTTCCTTTCTCAACTTCATCTCGTATGTAGTTGAATCTCCGCTCAATGTGCCTAGTCTTTTGATGAGCATGAGGTTCCTTGATTTGAGCAATCGCACCCTCGTTATCACAAAAGATCTCTAGGGAGTCCTGAATGGAAGGGACAACCCCTAGATCAGCAATGAATTTCTTCAACCATGCAGCTTCTTGAGCTGCCAATGAGGCGGTGACGTATTCAGATTCTGTAGTTGATAAACCCACCACATCCTGTTTAGAGCTCTTCCAAGAGACCGCTCCTCCATTCAGAATGAAAATGTATCCCGATTGTGATCGTGAATCATCACGATCGGTTTGGAAACTCGCATCCGTGTAATCTTTTACAACGAGTTCCTCATCACCAGATCCATAGATTAGAAACATATCTTTAGTCCTCCTTAGGTACTTAAGTATGTTCTTAATAGCCATCCAATGACTGATTCCAGGATTTTGCTGGTATCGGCTTGTCATGCTTAAGGCGCATGAAACGACCGGCCGAGTGCATATCATTGCATACATGATGGATCCAATAGTAGATGCGTATGGGATTGCCTTCATTTTATCTTGCTCATCCTTTGCGCTTGGACATTGAGTCGTACTCAATATCGTTCATCTTACCGTATCTTTCTTAGAATTCTCCTTCTTGAACCTTTTCAAGATCTTATCAATGTATGCACTTTGATTTAAACCAATCAACCGCCTTGATCTATTCCTATAGATCTTTATTCCTAGAATATAGGCGGCTTCACTAAGATCCTTGATGGAGAAACAACTTCCAAGCCAGGTTTTTGCACCTTCCAATGTTGGAATGTCATTTCCAAATAGTAGTATGTCATCAACATACAATACTAGGAAAGTGATGATGCTCCCACTAGCTTTCTTATACACACAAGCTTCATCAGTGTTCTTGATGAATCCAAATTTAATTACTTCTTCATCAAAACGGTGATTCCAACTTCTCGATGCTTGTTTCAATCCATAGACTATTTCTTTAACTTGCATACTTTGTTAGGATGTTTTGGATCGACAAAACCTTCAGGCTGAACCATATAGACATCTTCCTCAAGATATCCATTTAGGAAGGTGGTTTTGACATCCATTTGCCAAATCTCATAATCATAATGAGCAGCTATGGCAAACAATATCCTAATAGATTTTAGCATTGCAACGGGTGAGAAAGTATCATCATAGTCAACCCCTTGAGTTTGAGTGAAACCCTTTGCTACAAGTCTAGCTTTATAAGTATCCAAGTTTCCAAGCATATTGATTTTCTTCTTGAAATCCCTCTTACTTCCAACTACTTTGGAGTTAAGAGGTGGTACAACCAAGTCCCATACTTGATTGTCATACATGGATTGCATCTCAACGTTCATGGCCTCAAGCCATTTGTCACAATCCGAATTGGAGAACGCATCACGGTATGTGATTGGTTCATCGGAATCTATCACATAGCATCCATCAGTGAAAAATCCATATCTTTCAGGTGGATTACTAGTTCTACCAGATCTACGAATGTTTTCTGTGTATTGATCAACTATTTTATCATTTTCACATCCTCATGTTGAGTGCTAGTGTCAACCAAACGTGTATCGGTTTGCGGTTCTTGATCCTCTTCAAGATCCACATTTCTACTACCAGTTCCTTCCATAAGGAACTTGGTTTCCAAGAACTCACCCTTTTTGGCAACAAACTCCTTTTGTTGTATTGGATCACAAAAATAATATCCCATAGAATCTCTTGGATATCCAATAAAGATACACTTAGTGGAACGACTTTCTAATTTGTTCGAGGTGGGAGTCTTCACATAAGCCTCACACCCGCACACCCTCAAATATGAAAATGATGGAACCTTTCCATGCCATATTTCATGAGGTATCCTTTACAGTTTCTTAGTTGGAGCCATATTCAAAATACGGGCCGCAGAGAGCAGAGCAAAACCCCAAAATGACAGAGGTAATGAGCTTCTAGCCATCATAGATCGAACCATATCCAATAGAGTTCGATTTCTCCGCTCGGACACGCCATTATGTTGTGGTGTTCCCGGTGGAGATAGTTGTGAGACAATCCCATAACTTCTAAGATGGTCCCTAAAATCATCATTCAGGTATTCACCTCCTCTATCGGTGTGGAGAATTTTAATTGACTTATTGAGTTGATTTTGTACTTCATTTTGAAAGATCTTGAACATTTCAAAAGCTTCATCTTTGTGTCTTAACAAGTACACATACCCATATCGACTATAGTCGTCAGTAAAGGTAATGAAGTATATTTCATTGTACCTTGTCATAGGTTTAAAACGACCACATACATCCGAATGTATGATACCTAATAAATCCCTTACCCTTTTGGCTTTGCCACTAAAAGGCGCCTTGGTCATTTTACCTTGTAAACAAGACTCATATACATCAAGTGAATCACATTCACTTGTTTTTAAAAGACCATTCTTTTGTAGTGTTTGTATTCTTTTCTTGTTTATACGACCAAGACGGCAATGCCAAAGTTAAGTGGCACTCAAATCCGATTTGAGTTTCTTGGTACTAGTTTGGTACAATGAGCAATCATTCAATGTATTTTCACGAACCAATTCATAGATACCATTGATTGGAATAGCTTTAAATACTAAACATGTCATTCAAAGTAACATGGATTTCATTTACAATAAATGATAATACATATCCAAAATGTTTTAATAGGGCTACAGAAATAATGTCCCTAGTCAAACTAGGAGCATACAAAAAATTGCACAAAATTACTTCCAAACCATTTGGAAGTTTCAAGGTGTAGTCACCATGGGCTTCAACTTGAACTTTAGCCCCATTGCCCATGTAGAGGCTAACATCCCCTTTGTTGAAGTTGCTATTTCTTTTGAACCCCTGCAACAAATTGCAAATGTGAGTTACACATCCGGTATCTAATACCCATGTGTTAGAGGATATTAAGTTTAAAATAATATGGATCATGTATATGGTACCTGAGGTCTACCCGGCATCCCTCTTTGCTTTCAACTCTTGGAGATGGACAGGACAATTTCTTGCCCAATGTCCAATCTCCCCACACTTGAAGCATGGGTCATAGGAAGCAACCTTTTGCTTCTTCTCTTGTGCTTTGGGTGGCACCCTTACCACCCCCTTCCCCTTCCCCATACGGGTCCCTTACCCTTGGCAACTCTTGCCTTGGGTGCGGGATGTGGCCTTTTCTTGTTCCCACCTTCATTGATGGTGAGAAGGGGTAAAACCCTTTTTACCCATGGCCACCTCGACCGTTTTGAGCATAGAGTGAAGATCACCAATGCTTTTGTCCCAAGCATTCATGTTGTAGTTTAACACGAACGTCTCGAACTTTTTGGTAATGCCATTGAGGATCAAATCCGTGGCCAATTCCTTCGAGACGGGACAATTTAGCCTTTCGAGGCGGTCAGTATGACTTTTCATCTTAAGTACATAAGATGAAACCGATTGGTTGTCGTCCAACATGGAGTGCTCGAACCGTTTCGAAGCACTCAACCCTCGCTTGCTGTTGGAACGTTTCCTTCAGTTGGGTTATTCATATCATAAGCTTCGTGATGTTGATACTCCTTCTGGAGATCCAGAGTCATGCTTGCCAACATAAGGCAAGACACTTGGACGTTGTCCTCAGTGTACTTCATCCAATCGTTATAGGCCTCCTCGTCATCCTCACTAGGTTGATCGGGGATAGGGTCGTCTAAAACATATGATCGTTTCTCTTGCTTGAGAACGATTCTCAAGTTTCGATACCAATCCATAAAATTGTTATGATTTAGACGTTCCTTTTGGAGAATCGCTCGTAAAGATTGGGCGGACGTGGATGAATTATCATGATTATCATTATTATTGGTGGCCATCTACAAAATTTAACATAGATCAATTTTAGTATTTTCGATATTGTTATTTTGATAATTAATACCCTTTAAGGTCATTTTCATATTAAAATCTAGAATCCAACATTACATTTAAATAGTGGTTAGGTGACCTTTATCCCACGATTTAAATTAATAAGGTGGTCAACAATTGTCGGTTGCAACCATTTGCAACTTCTAGAGGTATGGGATCGACTTGAAACATCATATGTAAAGTCGGCATGTTAATCCCATCAACACCATTTGGAAACCACATTGTAGGTGATCCATTTGACATGGTTTGCAAATCAAGATACCCTACTTACACACACGTGTGAGTTTCCCAAAATAAGCGGTTAGGTGACCTTTATCCCAAGAATATGGCATTCACATCTCAAGTCACAAGTTCCCTTAAAATGGTTAGGTGACCTTTATCCCACTAATAGTTCCCGAGTGACTCAAGTGTTGTGTAAAAGGATGTGACAACCCTCGATTTCCGGGTAATTTCTCTAGAAACCCTAGATCTTGATTTCAATGCTCAGTCTTGTTTTTGAATATATAGCACTAAATAAAATAATCTAAAGATTGATTAGAGTCCTACATGTGCTTACGTTTCTATTTCATGCGTGTTCGACCATGAAAACCCGAGTCCGGCGGATGTCTGAAATAAACGCCACAACGAACCGACCGGGAAAATAAATATTAACGTCATAGGTAAAAATGAGAATTTGGCCTAATTTAATCTTAGTTACACTAATATTAATGTTATTATGGGATGAAAAGACTATCGTAACAAGAAAAACCCGATAACAACATCTACGCGCCTTAGTGCGACGAGATGGCTTAATCTAGCGGATAAACAATAAAATGCCCAAGTGGATGATAAAACCAAGATATAGGGCATGTAAATAGTCGTTTTGGACTAGAATTTCGCAAGGAATTAAAATTTAACATGTTTGGGTTTTGAAAGTCGGGTCGAGACGGGATAAAAATGAAAAAGACTGTTCAACTACCCCTCTACCCCCTACCTACGGCCGCCCCCTTCCCCCTCTCCCTCCCCGCCCCTTATATAAACCCTTCTTCCCCCTCTCGTTTCATTTGCTCCACTTCATTTCAAAGAAAATCACTCTCTCCCTCTCTTTTCTCTCTATAACCTACGGCCAACACCACCTCCCCACCACCATTTTCGTTTTTGTTCTATTTTCTTTGAAGATCTTCACTTGGAACTCAAGGTGCAAGCATATTAGAGCAAAAGAAGGCTTGTTGGTGGTGAAGCAAGAAGAAAAACCATCATTCTACGTTCTTTTTCGTGAAAATAGCTTGCTAGTACTAAGGTAACCTTAATATTTCGTTTTAGTTACGTTTTTATACAAAAATGATTACCTAAAAGCTGTAGATTGTTCATCCAAGTAAGATTTTGGGAAAACCTGTTTTGAAACAGAAAATATGGAATGAAAATGAGTTATATATGTGTATGTATGGGTCAGTACGTGTGCATGTATATGTGTCAAAGTTTGGATGCTAGATTGTTGCTTGATGATGCGTTGTTGATGTTGAATCGTCCATGCAAGTAGATTTAAGTATGACATCTATTATAAATCGCCTATTGTGACATTTTGATGAAGGTTAACATGTATTAAGTGTGTGTGTGGGTGACCATATGCATGCATGTGTGTATGTTGATGTTTGGGTGTTTGTTCTTGCAAAAAGTGAAGGATTATGATTAGATTTGAACATGCAAGTATGGATAATGTTACGGATGGTTTAGAACAGAATATTTCAGTGTTTTGTTGAAGGATTTTGATGGATTTATGTTGTGTATGAATGTCGTATATATATATGCATGTATTGGTTCATATCTTGCGAAACGTGATGAAATAAGACTTGATCTTTGACATGCAATAAGTTGTTTGTTATGGATAGTTTAGAACAGTAAGTTGGGGTATAATGTAGCATGAAAACATGATAGATCGTGGACGGATCATTGTTTGGTTGATTAGAATGATTATGGTTGAGATTTACATCGAAATGCATGCTAGACTAGGTGTTTTTGTATGGAATAAAAGGAACTAGTGAAATCTGGAACTAGGACTGTAATGTGAAGGTTCGGAAGTCGTTCTAGAAACTTCCGTCTAAGGAATAGAGGCCTGGAAGGAGGTATACTGCTAATGAAGCAAAAAGAAACCAAGGACCAAACCCGAAGTGCAACAATTGCAAATATTACCATACTGGCCCGTGCAACGTATGTGAACACTGTGGAAAGCTTGGACACCGAATAAGAGATTATCGAGTAATGTTGGACGAGAGGAAAGAAGGTTAGAACCAAGGTTGCTACGAATGTGGAGCGTTTGGACACTTTAAGAGGTGTTAGGACCGTGTATGTACGGAGTACTAACTGATTCTTCGTTATACCAGATCAAATAGTGTGGAATCCTATTTGATTGGCGATCCAATCAGGGAGAACGAAATCAAGATCAATCCTACCGATTAGAAAACATTAAGAATAGATTAGGAATGATCTGGGACGTTCTATGAAGTTGGAATTGACGAACAGGGCGCTCTGGGTCGACTAGGGTTATGAATATTCGATGTGTTATGTTTTTCCACGAACTAGGTGGTATTTATAGGTAAGGGTTTCTCATTCGGGCGACTGAACCATTCGCATGGTTCAGTCGTGCGATTGAGCTATGCGGTTGATCCATACGCACGACTGAGCCTTCAATCGTACGACTGGTTCAATCTTATGCTTCAATCTTCCGACTGATCCAGTCTCATGGTTCAGTCGTATGACTGAGCCATTCGCATGAAGTTATTCATGCGTATGGTCCATTGGCATGGCCTATTCGCATGATAACTTCGTCATGTTAAGTTTGAATGTGTTAATCATTACAACATTATGCATACCAATTCAAACAACCACAAACCTATATAATTAGTCATTACACAACCTATTAATGAAATATATAAACATTATAACATAAACAACCAAATGTATTTCATTAATCGACGTTAAATTACATATAATCAAGACATTACAAAGATATTACATTCAGCTCAGAATCTAGGTACACATGTATCAACAAACTCCCCCTTGGACCTAGATTCCTCTAATGTCTTGCTTTACCCATAACCTCTTCGTACTTCTTGAATTTCTCCTCTCTGGTTACGCCTGCATTTATTTCAAATACAAAGCAGAGGCGTATGACGTGCTAATACTGGAGAGCTTGTACAATATCCTGCGAGTCATAGAACAGTGGCCACTTGTAGAGTGTATAAACATCATTAGCTGACAAGTTCGTAAGCCACATCGGGTCAAATACCCGGATGACATCCATCTATCCATCTTTGTTCAACACTATGACTGCTTTAGCTGTTCGCCAATCGTAGTACCACCATTTGAAATGCGAAGTGATGTCCTGAGGCATTTCCCTTAGAGGGATCTTCGACACGGTGCGCGGAGGACGCCACTTCAACACAATCTTTGGCTTCCCGGTTCGTGGATCAACTTCAGACCTTCGAATGTACCTCGTAGGTTGCTGAGGCCTAAAGTTCACCCACCGGGTGTGGTACTCTTTCTTTAACGCAGCTTCGAACCAACCTGACATCTTTCTCGGATCAGCATAAAGAAGCTTTAGCTTTGCCAGTTGGTTGAGCTCAAAACCAGGTAGAGTTTTTAGATCGTGTGGGAATCTAAAATACTCGATACCTTTCTCTCTCTTAACTACATAAACGTTAAGGTCATCAAAATACGCCCACGATATAATTTTGCCAGACACCTTTTGATGTTTCTTTACTCTATAGAGCTTGCTGTAGGCATCAGACATTGGAGCACTTCGTTGGGCACGAAGATCCGCAAAACAAGCAGCCCATTCAGCCTTTCTCACTTTGACTTCCTCCTCAGTGGCTCTGGTTGTATCTTCTTGTTTGTCGGACTTTTCTTCCATCTTATCCAGAGTATCAAACGTCTCGCTGACCAGATTGTCATCCAGATTTGGAATGACATGACCTTCAGTGTCAGTGTACTCTGGATAGCATTGGTCTGTTATATCCTCTATCTCAATCTCATCTACATCGTGTAGTTCTTCTTCACTATCAACTTGAACTTCGGGAGCGTCTTTCACTATGTCGTCGGCATTGAGTTTGAACATTTCTGCCAACTGTTCCTTAGTGAAGCTGTGAATAATCTCTCCCTCTTCTGGGGTATACTCAACCGATCTCCTTACGATTCCCTGTAGATCAAGAATCATTGTTAATTGACTCTTGACCTGTTGTAGGGGTTCGACATCATATTCATCTCTTTGAAAGTTTGGATCTGCTTGTTTTAAACATGCAACACAATATTTGTTAGTAAGTAATCAAACACAATCATTATTAAGACAAAAGATATAAACATTAATTACACAAGTGTTACACAATTTTCCAAGTACAAAAGCCTTTTAAATACAGAAACATAAATAACTAATCAGTACTTTTGTCTTGAATTTCAGGAGTATCTTTAGGTGGGCCAGACGTAGAGGCTCCTTGGTCTTGACGTTGTTTAGTACGCCTCTCGTCTGCTGCTTCATCACTTTGTTCTCCTGCAGCCTCTCCTCCTTCATCATCATCATTATCTTTCTTGTCATCACTATCACTACCTTCATCACTTTCATCATCCTCATCATCGTCATCCTCTTCATCATCGTCCTCCTCTTCATCATCCCCTTCACCAATCTTAAGGGGCTCACTCTGATTGCCTTTCAGCTTCAGCAATAGAGACTTATGCGCCGCCTCCAGCTTTCCCATCCTCTCGTCAGTCTCAGCCTCGTGTTGTAGCAAGCCTGTGATCCGATCAGTCTGTGAAGTGATCACTTGGGCTTGTGAGGATGTCAACTCCCTTAATCTCTCAATCTCAGCTGTTTGTTTAGAACTTTCTTCTTGCAGCTGTAGAATCTGGGCAGACTTGGCCTTGTCGGAGGCTAGCAACTGGAGCACCATACTGTTTAGTGCAGCAAGTTGCTCAGCCACAGAGACCGGAGGTATGACTGAACTTGAGGGTGCAGATGAGGGTTGTGATTGGTGAGTGGTGTGAGTTGTGGTGGCTGTGGTAAATATGGGAGGAGGTGGAAATGATGTAGTGGGGGGCACAATTGTGGTGGTTGATGTGGTTGCTGTGGTGGTGGTTGGTGTGGTGGCTGTGGAAGTGGATGGTGTGGCTGTGGAGGTGGTTGTAACAAAGGTGAGATGTCGTTTCTTCTTCTTTTGACCATGGGGTTGAGCCATCCTTTTCTTCCTCGTTCCCGTTGAAGTGGATGCTCCCCCTACAACCCTGCTGGCTGACTCCGGTGCATAACTCGGATCAGTAGCTATATCTCCTGAGTATCTTGGGCCTTCACCGACCGCCCTTAGCCCATGTTCTGTGGGAACAACCTTGCTTCCCACAGTACGTGTTAAGGGCTCCTCTTTAGACTCCTCTTCCTCCACATCAGGAATAAAATCCTGATGGAAACCCGCCGACTCAGTTCTATCGTGGGTGGGTGGTGGAGATGGTATATCAGTGGTAGTGGCCCTAGATGGAGCGGGGCCTGTATCTCCACCATCTCCACTCTCATCATCATCAGAATCATCTAATGGTATCGCAATCACCTCCGTATCAGATTCGCTGTCATCATGACGCCATTTGCGTCTCCTCGGTGCAACATAATCAGCTCGGGCCAGATGCCCAATCAACCTCTTCATCACAGGCTTTACTTGCTTGCCTCTGTACACCCTCATACGACCCAGGGTGGTGTCATCCATAATCTCCAGAGGCATAGCATCACTTTTTTCTTTGGGAAGGTCGGGCAGCTTCTCATCAAATATAAGCTGTAAAAATCTGGGGTACATGCAGAACCCCTCCTTCCCCTTGGCCTCAAGGTTCTCTATCAGATACATGAATATCATGTTGGAGAAGCTGAATGGGTGGTTGAGGAGCAATGCGACATAGGCATTCTGAATCTGGTCAGACAAGTCATCAAAACCACCCCTCCTCGACGCGATGCACTTTAGAATGACATGTGCTAAGTACTTGTACTGGGGGCTCAGGTTGCTCTTGTTCAGCACACCTGAGCTTATGTCCCCACAGTACCCAATCCTCAGAACGCATCCACGAACTGTAAGAGGGTGGATCTTGAGTGGGTGAGAATCATCATCTCCAAAGCCTAATACCCTCCTTATATCAGCGGCTGTAATCACAATCTCCCTACCAAAGATAGAACTTCGAATGCAGTAGGGCTCCACTGATCGGTCAACTGACGCTCCCTCCCAAAATGACTGATGTAATGACTGATAGGGAGTACACGGTGTAGATATAGCTTTGAAGATCCGAGATCTCCTCAAGAACTCAATAATCCCTACAAACTCACCTCCATTTCTCGAGGTGGAATCCAAGTGAGCACAAATGTTGTGCTTTGGATTAATCAACCAACGGTTAGCCATATTCCTGTAACAAATAGCAAACATACGTTAGAAACATGCTCAACAGAGTTTGACTAAATCAGAAACCAGTTTAGTTCAATCGTGCGATTGAACTATGCGACTGGGTTTAGTCGGATGGTCATATGTGCGACTAGACTTTAATCTGTTGAACTGTTATGCGATTTAATTTCAGTCGGATGATGTGTCCTGCGATTGAGTTATCCGACTGAATGAAATCATTCGTATGACTCATTCCACCAATTGAATGTATCACCTCTTTCAATCAGGGCGATTGAAGTTCATTCTGGGGAACCAGTCGTATGACAAACTCAACCCACTGGATTCGTTTACAATTGTGAAATCACTAGATCGATGAACATCCGAGCATGTTCTTGACGGAAGGTGATAAACCAAAAGACAATCAATAATACGAACAATAATCGAATGATTTTATTGATAAAACATAACGATTTTAAGCTCGTTACAACTTAAGAATCAAGACTTTTGGCAAGGGGAGATCGAGCATGATCTCCCCTCTCATCCGGCAGCACCTAGGCGCCAGGAAACCTATCAAAACCCTTAGGTTTCTACACATTGAAACTGGTATATATAGGCCTCGGCCCATATTAGATGCGACAGGGCCCATTCGTGCGATTGGACCATGCGTATGGTTCAATCGTACGACTGGACCATTCTTATGGTTCAGTCTTACGAATGCCCCACTCGCATCTCTCAGTCGCACGACTGCTCCATTAGCATGGCTCAGTCGTACGACTGAGTCTCATTCGCATATGCTCCTGCGAATGACCCAGTTTCATGTGTTTAGAAGGTGTATAACATTAATCCTAGACTATTCGTCAAGCGACGGACACACTATATATGACTATATATGCTCCAACAAATTCCCCCTTGGACGTTGCTTGTGAATAGTAGATAACACCTCTTACAATCTTCAGTCAATCTTTGCTCTGGTTTCCAATACAATCAAACGAAAAACCATATTAGCCAACATTGCCGATCTGTCAGGTTACCACAATATCCCTGAAAATGAATTTAGGCATAATATCTTTCGTCTACTTTGCAGAACACCATCATAGCAGTAAGATTCCCCAAATCACTGATTTTTCCAGATAATGACATGACCAGTTTTCCATTGCTTCAATCTTCACACAGTCTAACCTGTTTAACATTAACAACTGTAGAAATTCCCCCTCATATTCAGCATATCCCAATATATAAACGTTGTGCTCTCCTAACGTCTTTATACGGTGTATTGGGCAAAAGGTTGAAGGTTCCAATCCACAGCTGACAATATCAAACAAATCAGCATGCACGAAGATTCATCATCAGAAACCTGCTCACATCATCACTTTCTGATTGCGTCTTCAATTTCTCTATACATGGATTCCCCCTAAGAATGAGAATCCTCTCTGTGCGGATAAATATAACTTGATTGGCCCATAAATAGTCAGATGCTCCTGACTACCCCACAAATTCAGCACCGACAACTGACATCTTCTCTTTTCTCTTTCGTGTTCTAACAACATTCACCGATTCTGGAAGTCCAACGAATAATGGGGTATCCATCGAACTTGTTTGACATAAGAAACTCAGGGTGAATGTGCTTTGCTCATCCTCAACTCTTGCATAGACTCTCCAGGACAATCTTCACTATTGACCCGAACATGAACCGAATTTTTTTTTGGTCTGGTACACAGCTCATTCATGCGACTTGAACAGATGAATGAGGACATACGTACGAATGGGTGATTCGTGCGAATGGATACTCCGAATGGGTCAGTCGTGCGAATGAATGTTCATTCGTACGAATGACATACGACTGGGTTAGTCGTACGAATGGACCATACGAATGGTTCAGTCGTACGAATGAGGCCCAGTCACATGGCCCAATCGCATGAACGGGTCTGAACGCAGAAAACCAGATCTGCAGCCGCCACAAGGCTGAAAAACCCTAATCCGATGATTTGGACGAGACACAGTACAATAATTGTACCACTGGATTTGTTTTTATGATCTGAAGAAGATTCGGAGTCTGTTTTTAACAAATAAACATCACGCGCAATGAGATTTGAGCAAAACAAGATGAACACGAAGTGGGTTTAACGTCAAGATCTGAACTTTGATCCAGAAATCAAGAGCTCGGGTTGCTAGAATGATTGTTAGATCATTCCAGCAGTAACCTGGCTCTGATACCAATTGTGAAGTCGCTGGATCGGTAAACATCCGAGCGTGTTCTTGACGGAAGGAGAAAAACCAAAAGACAATTAATAACACGAACAATAATCGAATGATTTTATTGATAAAACATAACGATTTTAAGCTCGTTACAACTTAAGAATCAAGACTTTTGGCAAGGGGAGATCGAGCATGATCTCCCCTCTCATCCGACAGCGCCTGGGCGCCAGGAACACTATGAAAACCCTTAGGTTTCTACACATTGAAACTGGTATATATAGGCTTCGGCCCATATTAGATGCGACTGGGCCCATTCGTGCGATTGGACCATGCGTATGGTTCAATCGTACGACTGGACCATGCGTATGGTTCAATCGTACGACTAGACCATTCTTATGGTTCAGTCTTACGAATGTCCCAATTGCATCTCTCAGTCACACGACTGGTCCATTAGCATGGCTCAGTCGTACGACTGAGTCTCATTTGCATATGCTCCTGCGAATGACACAGTTTCATGTGTTTACAAGTGTATAACATTAAGCCTAGACTATTCGTCAAGCGACGGACACACTATATATGACTATATATGCTCCAATCGACCAGTTCCCCGCACCTCCACCATCTTTGTAATGTCTTGATTATATGTAATTGAACGTCGATTAATGAAATACATTTGGTTGTTTATGTTATAATGTTTATATATTTCATTAATGGGTTGTGTAATGACTAATTATATAGGTTTGTGGTTGTTTGAATTGGTATGCATAATGTTGTAATGTTTAACACGTTCAAACTTAACATGATGAAGTTATCATGCGAATGGGCCATACCAATGGACCATACGCATGAATAACTTCATACGAATGGCTCAGTCATACGACTGAACCATGAGACTGGATCAGTCGGAAGACTGAAGCATGAGATTGAACCAGTCGTACGATTGAAGGCTCCGTCGTGCGTATGGATCAACCGCATAGCTCAATCGCACGACTGAACCATGCGAATGGTTCAGTCGCCCGAATGAGAAACCCTTACCTATAAATACCACCTAGTTCGTGAAAAAACATAACACATCGAATATTCATAACCCTAGTCGACCCAGAGCGCCCTGTTCGTCAATTCCAACTTCATAGAACGTCCCAGATCATTCCTAATATATTCTTAACGTTTTCTAATCGTTAGGATTGATCTTGATTTCGTTCTCCATGATTGGATCACCAATCAAATAGGATTCCGCACTATTTGATCTGGTATAACGAAGAATCAGTTAGTACTCCGTACGTACACGGTCCTAACAAGTGGTATCAGAGCATAGGCTCTTGATTCTTCGTTGATTCAATCGTTTTGTGAAAAAGTCTACGTTTTTTAGCGAAAAGATCCGTTCTTTCTGCTCAAAAATCGATTTTTACGTGTGCATGTTCTGGAAAATCAATCTTCTTCGAGTTTCAGCCGTCTAGGGTACAAAACTTGCGTTTTAGGTCAAAGTGTGTGAAAAATCGCGTTTTCAGCCGACCCAGTCGCAGGATTATCTCAATCGTACGACTGAAGCCCAATCGTACGACTGAAGCCCAATCGTACATTCATTCGGCCGATTGAGTCAGTCGCCTTGTCCAATCGCCCGAGTGAGTCAATCGCCCAGTTCTGTCGCACGGTTGTGTCGTTCGGTCTGTTCAGACGCCCGAGTCTCTTAGTCACCTGTTCAATCGTACGTTTGAGTCCAATCGCATACAGCTAGTGTCAGTCGCATCCCAGTCGTACTCCCCAATCGCATTAGCAGTTTAATTCACAGGTTAAATTAATAAAAGAATGGACTCAGAAAATTATGCCATGTCAGCTGGAAAGGACTCAAGGATCCAGAACCTGCTTTTACTAGAAAATAGATAGGGAACCATAACAAGCCGCCTAAGCTTCTATCCATTGATGAGTTCTCGCAGTGGAAGCAAAGGTTTGAGATTCATCTCAATGGTGTGGACACTAATCTCTGGAATTCAATTGAAACTGGTTACACCATGCCAGTTGGTGCTGATGGTTTGCCATTAACGTTGAGTGGAATGACGGATGCTCAAAAGACTGCCTATAATGCTGAAAAAAAGAAGGCTTATGCTATGCTCACCCAGTCAATCCCTAAAGAAATCTTCCATCAGTATTCGGATCAGAAACAGATTAAAAAATTCTGGAAAGCTCTCGAGAAAAGGTATGAAGGGAGCTCAACTCTGAAATCCTTGAAGGCTAAAGCTCTCAAAAAGGAGTTTAATAGTTTCTCTGCTATTGGGAACGAGAGCTTAGACGACATCATTGACCGCTTCTATCATTTAATGAGTGAACTTCACACTCATGGGGTTACAACGTCTAAAGAAGAAAAGGTCGCTAGTTTAGCTGAAGGTCTTCCAGAAAAATGGGATTCATTTATTTCAGCCTTGAGACACAATTCAGTTCTCGAGACTTTGGATATAAATGACTTTATTATGAAACTGCGAGAGGAAGAGGTCAGACATAAGTATAACGCGAAGAAGGGTGCATATGCTCAGGACCCTACTATTTACAATGTGACTCCAACTCCAATTGCAAAGTCTTCCAATGCTCCTCTGCAGACTGCATTTGTTTCTAATTCATCTGGTCAAAGCTCATCGTCTGGGGTTGAGTCATCTGGTTCAACAGGAGTTCAACAAAGTATTACTGAAACTCACTCGACAAAGTTAATAACTGAGAACCTGGGTAAAGTCACTATGGAAGTTGCCAAGGAACACATGGACCTACTTGCTGCAGTGGTTCATTCCTATGATGGTTTGGTTGCAGGGAAGATTGGAAACTGCCAGTTGGCTGATGAAGACTATGAGCAGGTGGATGAAAATGAGCTGGAGAGGATGGACATTATGTGGGCTCTCGCAAGTGCCGTGCGACGAGCGAAGAAGTTTGTGAAGAAGACAGGGCAGAATCTCGTGGCTACAAAAGATACTACTTTTCGGTTTGACAAGCCCAAAGTCACGTGTTTCAACTGCGGTGAGAAAGGACATTTCAAGAGGGAATGTGTGAAGCCTAAAAAGACTGGGAACGGAAATCCATTCTCCTCATTCAACAGGCAAGATAAAGATAAGAAGCCAGTTCCAGCAGGAAGTGATTCCAAGGCTTTGGTGGCACAAGGTGATGAAGGACAGGACTGGTCCTTCCAGTTCTTATCTGATGGTGAAGCCAACATAGCATCTGTTGAGGACTTAAATGAAGACTCAGCAAGTGAGGGGGAGAACTCAGCTGAGCTTGACAATGCTGAATTGGATGATGACATAGCTGATGTTGATCAGCTTATGGAGAATGAACTGAATGCTGCGTCTGAAGCACAATCTGAACCCCAAAATGCTTTCATGGCTGGAACATCTACATCGGCACAGGTAGAATCAAAGGATGAATTATTTACTAAACATGCTTGTGTTGAATGTGAAAAATTTAGGGAAAGCATTGACCTGAAATTTGCTAGGTTATTAGATCATAATGATAACTTAGTAAATGATTTAAAATTGTGCACTGAAGCAAACAAAATCTTAAAACAGAATGAAAACAGTTATAAAGAAAAGATTGATGCTTTAAAGAAACAGTTAAAAGAAACTGAAGTTGTTACCTTTAACTAAGAAAATGATATCAAGTTTTATTTAAAGACAATAGAAGAAACTAAGAAGGAACGAGCGGTTTTACAAGTTGAAAACGAGTCTTTGCAACAAAGACTCCACAGTCTAGCTAGTTCCTCACATATTTTGAAAAACTTGCTTAAAGAACGCAATAACGGGGAGGGTTTGGATTATAAAGTTGTGCCACCACCACATGAGTCCTTTTTAAACATCAAACAACGTCCAATTAATGATAACCCAATAAAGGATCATGTGGTGACAACTCCTCTAGTCTGTGATCCGGATACAGCAGTCAACTCTGCTCCTTCGGTTCCTGAGCAGACAGCTTCTGCATCAAGAACAAAAATCACTGGCAAGGGAGTGGAAGAGAATGTTCAAACATCTCATGGTTTGGGTAAAAAATCAACTTCCAAACAACCTAAGATTTCCAAAGACACTCAAGCTAAACCAGTGAAGCAAGATAATCACCAATTTCCAAGACCTAACACAAATCATGTTAAACAAGTTAAATTTGTCAAAGGAGGTGAAAATCTTAAAAGTGATAATAAAAAGAAAGAATCTGAGGTTTATTCACCGCCCCACAAGAGATCTCCTAGCCCTGATGAATGGAGATCCTTCTATACTTGTGGTCAGCGCGATCATATTTCGACTAATTGTCCTCGCTATCAGACACCAAGAATTAAGGTTGAGATACACGACAAAGTCAAAGTAGATTCAAAATAGCGTTCTAAGACTCCAGTCAGATCGAAAACACCTATTAGGTCTAAAACATCTTCTAGGTCTTTTTCGTCTCCACCTCGCCAAAGGCAAAACAGACAAGTCCCAGACAAGTCTGTGATGCCAGTGGTAAAACCTGTTTCTGAATCTAAACCATATACTCAAACCGTAAATCAGTCTAAGGTTTACCACAAACAATCCTTTCACAGGGAAGGTTTATGGAAAGCCAAGACAACTGGTGTGTCTGAAAGCAAGGACAATCTGAAAGTTGAGATTCCACCCACTGATAAAGGACAGTGGGTCGAATTCATGATGGTCGATTCTTCTGGGAAACCCAAGCCAGTCAAGGCTTGGGTCCCCATCCTTAACTGATGATTTTCTCATATGTGCAGGTTGTCCGCTATGGTGCGTCTACAAATACATGGATAGTAGATAGTGGAGCTTCTAGGCACATGACGGGAAACAAGTCTCTTCTTTTCAATGTCAAACAAATTAAAGGGGGACACGTTTCATTTGCCGGTAATAAAGGAGGATACATTACCGCTCAGGGCGAAGTAGGTAATGACAAGGTAAGATTCGACAAAGTCAACTTTGTTCAGCAGTTAGAAAACAATCTGCTTTCTGTGTCTCAGAATTGCGACAAGGGATTCAAAGTCATGTTTGATAATCGCAAATGTTACATTCTGAAGAAAGAAATGGATATTCCAGAGGAACAGGTATTAATGTCAGCATCTAGATATAATGACTTGTATGTTCTAGATATGTCTAATGCCTCTACCAGTGCTTCTACTATTCAATGTTTCTTATCTAAAGCTACAGAGAAGGACTCCATTTCGTGGCACAGAAGAATGGGACACATTAATCATAGGAAGATGAATCACCTGATTCATAACAACCTAGTTGATGGAGTTCCTGTCAAGAATTTCAAGCTTCCTGATTTTTGTGTCTCATGCAAGCAAGGAAAGCAAACCAGGAAATCTCACAAGACCAAGAATGTCCATTCTATTGAGATACCCCTAGAGCTACTGCACATGGATCTTTTCGGTCCAGTTAGCACGAAGAGTATCGCTGGAGACTGGTACTGCTTCGTAGTCACCGATGACTACTCACGATTCTCATGGGTG
The DNA here is from genome assembly GCA_024085815.1 of Flaveria linearis. NCBI lineage: Eukaryota > Viridiplantae > Streptophyta > Magnoliopsida > Asterales > Asteraceae > Flaveria > Flaveria linearis. Next base: position 56,346,084 of record CM044003.1, on the reverse strand, counting down.
ATGTTTCTGAAAGCAAAGTCAGAAATATTTGAGTCATTCAAAGTGCTGGTCACCACTCTGGAGTCCCTTTACAAGCTTAAAGTGAGAAAAATTCGTTCAGATAATGGAACCGAGTTCAAGAATCAGTGGATGGATGCGTTCTGCAAAGAAAAGGGAATTGTTCATCAATTCACCTCTGCATACACTCCACAGATGAATGGAGTTGCTGAGCAAAAGAACAGGTGTCTGATCGAGACAGGCAGGACTATGTTGGCAGACTCAAAACTGCCAGTACAGTTCTGGAACGAGGCTGTAGCCAACACCTGCTACACACTTAATCGTGTGTCAGTAGTGAAGAGGCACGGGAAGACTTGCTATGAGTTGCTACATAAGCGTAAGCCAAACCTGGAGTATCTGGAACCTTTCAGTGCTCCTTGTACTCTTATGAAGAAAACTCAAGAAGGCAAGTTCAATGAAAAGGCAGATCAGGAGATCTTTCTGGGATACAGTATACCCGACAAACGAGTTTACAACAACTCTACTGGTCAGGTAGAAGTATGGTGCAACGTTGATGTTCAACGTTTCACTATCCCCCCTGCTGGAAAAGGTCCATCGTCATTCTTCGACTACGATGGCTTTTCCAAATCATTCAATCTTCCTCAGATAGTTTCAGATGATGATATTGCTACTCAGATGATGCACGATGTTCTCAACTCACCGAATCTGGATACTAGCAATACCACTCCTACAAGTGGGTCATCGGGATCTGCCTCAGCTGATCAGAATGATAGTGAAGACTCATCAGAGGATGATGAAGCATCTGAACCAGCACAAACACCTAACGTTGATCAAGAAGGGAGCTCTTTAGGTGCTTCACCTGCATCTGGAACCACAGACACTGAACCTCCAGTCACGACTATGGACTCTGAAGTTGTCGTTCCTACAACTCCTTTGACTAGGATCAGTACAAGTCATCCGCCGGATGCTATCATTGGTGATCTCCACTCCGGCGTGCAGACTAGAAGTCGATTGTACACAGCTGATTATGCTGACGTAATGGAAAAGGGCTACGTGAATGATGGAGCTTACAGATGTTTTGTCTCTCAAATTGAACCCAAACACGTAAGAGATGCCCTTCAGGATGAAGCATGGGTCAATGCTATGCAAGAGGAGTTGCTACAGTTCAAGAAACTTAGAGTGTGGACTCTTGTTGACCGACCCAAAGGAGTCAAGGTAATTGGTACCAAATGGGTACTAAAGTGCAAGAAGGATGACCAAGGTGTCGTTATCAGAAACAAGGCACGGTTGGTTGTTCAAGGCTTGAGACAAGTCGAAGGAATCGACTACAATGAAGTCTTTGCTCCCGTAGCTAGAATGGAAGCAATTCGTATCTTTCTAGCCTACGCCTCTTACATGAAGATCAAAGTTTATCAACTAGATGTTAAGAGTGCATTCTTGAATGGGGAAATCCATGAAGAAGTATATGTAAGTCAACCCGAAGGATTCGAAGATCCTTATCATCGGGACAAAGTCTACAAGTTAGACAAGGCTCTGTATGGGCTACATCAGGCTCCTCGAGCTTGGTATGAAAAGCTCTCCACCCATGTATTGAAACATGGCTTTCGCAAGGGTGTGATTGACTGTACATTGTTCATTAAAGAGAAGGATGGTGATTTGCTTTTGGTGCAGATTTATATGGATGACATAATTTTCGGGTCACGAAACAAAGGATTATGTAAAGAGTTTGAATCTGTGATGAAGACTGAGTTTGAGATGAGTGCCATGGGAGAAATGAAGTTCTTCCTAGGATTACAGGTGGACCAAACACCTACCGGCATCTTTTTGCATCAAACTAAGTATGTCGGTGACATTCTTAGTCGCTTTGATATGGAAAATGTCACTGCAGCCGGTACCCCTCTAGCCACAAATCACGATGTGGCTCCTGATGAGAATGGGGATTTGGTGGATGCCACCATGTATCGTGGGATGATCGGATCTCTCATGTACCTCACTGCCTCTCGTCCAGATATCATGTATGCCACATGTTTATGTTCCCGATATCAGGCAAAACCTAAAGTCAATCATCTGATTGGAGTCAAGAGGATTTTTTGTTATCTGAAGGGTACTCCAACACTGGGGTTGTGGTATCCTCATGATGATGACTTTGAGCTAACGACGTATAGTGACTCGGATTACGGAGGCTGCAAGATGAATTACAAGTCTACGTCAGCAGGATGTCAATTTTTCGGGAGAAGATTGGTAACTTGGCAGTGCAAGAAGTAGACATCAGTTGCTCTGTCTACCTGTGAAGCTGAATATGTTGCCGCCGCCAGCTGCTGCTCACAGATCATTTGGATTCAACAGCAAATGCGGGATTACGGTTTGCATTTCACTTCTACTCCTATCTATGTTGATAATTCTGCTGCCATTGCAGTAACTAAAAATCCGGTTCAACACCCTAAGACCAAACACATAGGCATAAAGTATCATTTCATACGCGATTGCTATGAAAAACACTTAATTGATGTGGTAAAAATTAACACGGATTTTCAACGCGCTGACCTCTACACCAAACCATTTGATAAACCAAGATTTTTCTATCTGCTAGAGGTCAATGGGGTTAAAAAGAAAAGTGATGTTATACTAGAAGAAACAGATACATAGTCCGATACCGTTTTTCTTTATTTTTCGTTTTCTTTTATTATTTTTTTAATTTCCTTGTAGTTATAAAAGTCCAAAAACACAAAAAGATTTTCTGTTTTAGAATTTTAGGGGGAGATTAAGGTTTAATTCAGTATTTATTTACTTAAAAAAACCGGGGGGGGGGGGAAGGCGAGTAAAGCTGAAAAGGCAAAGATAACAAAACAGGAATTGTGATTCGACAAAATTGGAAAATGATAGTACACAGGCATCGAGTTATTTGGAACAACAAAATGAGTTTTGAAATCAAAAATGTTAATTAATTTACTGAAAATGTAAAAAAAAATCAGAGAAGTCTAAGTCTAACAAAATGGGAAAATGATTGTACGTTTGATTGTTACTGTAATTACACGGAGAAAGTTGATCTAGGGAGGTGCTAGTTCAATATATGATGTGTCAGTAGATTCAACATAATAGACAAGTAGACTTCATTGGTAAACTTAATCTAAACTAAAAGGTTCAATCAACTGTGGGTTCCCATCTTATCACTGGTTAACACAATCAGTTCTTCCGATAAGAGATAACGAGCAAATAAATGCCACCAAAGGTGTGCAAATGACCACAAAAAGAGCAAAGCACGAAAAAATGAATACTAGCGTAATCAAGCTGATAACTTATGTTGTTGGAGCGCTATGTGCAAAAGAAAATAAGAAATGCTCTAACAAGGAGATAGGTTGTGTGCCTCTCTGCTGTGCGATGGCACTGACCTGAGGATAAGCATAACCTACATATTCTCGACTTCATTGTTGTTAGCCGCCTCTCTGCTGTGCGATGGCACTGACCTGAGGATTGGCTTCTCTTTGAAAGATCTAAGAATAGTCTCTTCTTGCAAAAATACCTAAAGACCGCTCGAAAATCCTTTAAGGAATGCTGATTACCATATAAGTGTGGGATACACAAATGTTGTTTGAAACAATATAACATAATTCATTACCAATGTATGTCAAAAGTCTGTGTATGAATTTAAGTAGACAAGTATACTGACAATCGTCTTGTATGCACCGACTGAAGTTGACGATCAAAGTGTTTTATGTATCATATCAAACATGATTCCCAGTTAGTACTTAGAAGTCTTAGATCAGAACAAACTGTGATATGTCATCATGAAAAATGAAATCAACTCATAATGTTCCAAGTAATGGTGTATATGCCTGTCTGATTCCAAATGAGTCTGTTCCTGATATGATGTCAATGCTGATAGGCTACACAAACCTGCCCTAACAAAAATCACAAAAAGATGTTCATTTTTGTTCGTAGTTTAAATTTTATTTATTGGTTAGTATTAGTGTGTCAATGTCGGACTGTGTGTGTACAGTTATCTGTTAATGTCACTAAACGAGCTAAATGTTTATTTAAAAATTGTTTCTGAAAGGATAAAAATATCACATCTGAGGTGATAAGTTGGTTAAATGGATCACGTCTGAGGTGATCGGGTGGTTAAATGGATCACGTCTGAGGTGATCGGGTGGATAAATGGATCATGCCTGAGATGATCAACGGCACATAATGTTTCATCAATTTGTTTAAGGAAAACTATGTGTTGGTAAACGAAATGACTAAGATGGCACAAGTATAGCCCAATCGCACAACTTCATCATGAGTATGCTCGTCATACGAATGGGCTATACGATTGAACATAATCGTGAGATTGGACCATGCGAATGAGCCCAATCGGCCGATTGAAAGTGACCGACTAGGTCAAACGTGCGAATGGAGGTCAGTTGATCGAATGGAACTGGTCGATTGAGTGAATCGTACGACCCAGTTTCAATCGCACGAATGAATCATGCGATTAGACTCGGTCGTATGTCTTGATATTGAATCGGCCGAATGAAATGGCCGAATGAATCAGACGATCGACCAAATTCCAGTCGGCCGAATGAAATAGAACGACCGACTCAGTCGTACGATCGAACTACATTCGCCCGAATCATATGAGCGAATGGGTTCATTCACCCGATTGAACTGAGTCTGTGTAACACCCGGAAGTTCGACTCTTTGATAGGCTATGCGACTGAGCCTCAGTCGCCTGTGAATTGTGCGACTGGAGGTCAACCGCATGGCTATTCGGCCGATTGAAGCTCAACCGCACGATTGGAGTTCAACCGCCCGAATGAAGTATGAGCCGCATGGAACATGTGCGATTGGGGTCCAATCGCATAGTGTTCATGCGACTGAAGGTCCAGTCGCCCCTGGACCAGATGCGACTGAGAAGTGGGTATAAAAAGGGGGTAGCTCCATTCTCCTCCCCATTTTCAGTCGGGGAGAGAGCAGTGAACGACAGAGAACAGAGAAGAAGAGAGGGAAAGTGCTGCCCGAGTTCAAGATCGATCGTGAAGCTAGCCAAATCGAAGCTCACCAACTTCTACCTGTTAATGTGAGTTCTAGGACCCCTCATTTACATGTTTTTAACTGATTTTGGGGCTGGATCACATATAAACCCTAGTTTTGTAAAAGTGTATAGTTGACCCATTTGATGAAATCTTAGATAATGTGATTATAGTGTGACATAGGACTTGCACATGCTTGTATGATGTCCTTGTATGAATCTCTGAGCTTTGGGAGGGTCAATTTGGGTTAAAACGGGTTTAAGGTGGGTCTGAGCACTTAGGTTCGCGACTACTGTTCTTGAAGAACTCCAGTCGCTGCCCAGTTAGGGTTATGCGACTGAAGGGCCATTCGGCCGAATGAGTGTCAGTCGTTGTCCAATCGCCCGATTGAGGTCCAATCGCACGATTGAGTCTCAGTCGCACGGTAGGCTATGCGATCGAGGATTTCGGTCGCATAAGCCCAATCGCAGAGTAGATTCAGTCGCATAGACCCATTCGCATAGTAATACAGACGCCCGACTGAGGATTCAGTCGCATAGACCCATTCGCATAGTAATACAGACGCCCGACTGAGGATTCAGTCGCATAGACCCATCGCATAGTAATACAGACGCCCGACTGAGGATTCAGTCGCATAGACCCATTCGCATAGTAATACAGACGTCCGACTGAGGATTCAGTCGCATAGACCCATTCGCATAGTAATACAGACGCCCGACTGAGGATTCAGTCGCATAGACCCATTCGCATAGTAATACAGACGCCCGACTGAGGATTCAGTCGCATAGAAGTCCAATCGCATGACTCAGTCGCATGGAAACCATGCGACTAGGGTATGTTCAGTCGCCCGAATAGGGCTGATGTGATTGGATAAAGAAGTGTATGTGTATTGTATGTATGCTAGTTATGATGTTGCCATGATAGATGGTGAACTCTGATGAATTGTAACTATTAATGTGTCTTGATTTGATGCATGCTTATCCCCCATAGTATACATGATATCTTTAATATATGAAATGAAAGTATTATGTAAAGCACAGAGAAAGAGTAATAAAGAAAGAGAAAGGAACAGTAATGAAAGTAACAAGTCTTGCAAGCATATAGGAGTTACACGACTATGTGTCGTTAGCTCAACTGTGTGGCGGGCTAGCTACCCACTGACGCACACAGGGTCAATCAATTGAGATTGGCAGGACCTTTGGACGTGCCCCGGATGTTCGGGTCGGCCTTGTACATAGTACACATAGCCCTTTCGAGGGATACAGTTGACCCTTTCGGGGGGATACACATAGCCCTTTCGAGGGATACAGTTGACCCTTTCGGGGGGATACACATAGCCCTTTCGGGGGAACCGTTGAACCCTTCGGGGGAATACACATAGCCCTTTCGGGGGAAACACAGTTGGCTCTTCGGAGCTTATAGATGGCCCGACATCCATTCTCCCCTCGCGCACATAGTTGGGGTATCGCCCACTGGTCCATATAGAAAGTGAAACATAAAGATAAAGTTACAGACAAGGCCTATAGTACAGAGAACGAACATTATTTGTTCATACAGTTGATGCGTGCTCGCATATACAGTACAGTATAGTATAATACAGAAAAAGGGTATTTTTATATACTATTTATAAAACTAGAACTCACTCAGCAACGCTGACATTTTATGTGTTTCCAGATCGCAGGTAGTGTTGCTGAGGATGGCACGAGGCGGCTACTCAGCTCTTTTGGGAGGGCATTCTCCATTCTATAATGCTGCAACGTCACGTGTTGCGGGCCCATAATGCACGCAACAAGTCACGTTGCCTGCCATTACGAGATTTCTTGAGGATCTGAATCAACGGGATTACTCAAGAAATCTCCTTTATATATTTTTGAACTTAATATCTTCTTTATGAAGAAAAATATATTTTCTTATTTCGGTAGAGGTCGCTGTATGACCCTATGATTGCTGAGGAATATGCATCAGCAGCAATCATAGTATAGATAGGCAATGTAAAGAAAGCTTGTAATAGCGCTTTTGTAATGTGATGCAACAACAGATGTTTTGTAAATGAACTACGTTGTATTAAATGGCAAAAGTATTCATAGTAAAGGTTTATTGTTTCCGCTGCAAATGTTCGATTCTAAAGTCATGATTATATGTTACACGCATTGTTTATTTTAAAAAAAATACATGCAATGAAAGACCGACTGTAGGGTTCCCGGGATCGGGGCCTTACAAGTTGGTATCAGAGCAAAAGTTTAAGTAAAATGGGTAAATTTGCAAAATAAACCTAAACTTAAACTGAGAATGGGACAGGGAGAATGAGAATGCCATCTGAGTAGTCGCGTGCCATCAGGTATTTTCTTAAAGATTAACTGGTTATTATGTGCGCATGTGATGTGAATTATGTGTACTGTTAGACTGAGATACTAATGTAGTCAGGATAGGTGATGCTCGGGGTACGAAGAGTAGAGTAAGTGGCTAATCACAACTGGCCACTGTAATTAGGGACTTACTGTACTTAACATAAACTGAGCTATTTCCTTGAATGACCGTGTTGGTGTTTTAATCTTTCAGTGTAATAGAAGATGGTCGGTGGTAGATCATCTGAAGCCCCACTTGGTGGAGGCGGTGGCGGGAGTGGTGCGGAACCACGAGCCACAAGAAGAAAGTCTAGACGAGAGCAGAAGGTTCCTGAAGAACCTAATACTACTCCCTCGGGGGGGATGGACGAGAGTGATGATTTTAGGGCCTCGGTGAAAGAAGCAGTTATCGAGGAGGTACATCAAGTTATGCAGACGATCTTGCCGTCTGTAGTAACCGAAGTGATTAAGGCAGTACGTGAAGATGAGAGACGGGGGAGGAATCGGTCCTCCGGTAGACAGCAACAGACGGGGGCAGAAACAGTATTGTCCGATGATGAAGAGGAAGAAGAGGAAGAACAGGTACGGGAGATAGCCCGGGGTTGTGATTACGGGAAATTTATGAGATGCAAGCCTCCGACTTTTGATGGTTCGGGCACGGCCGCGGATGCTCACCAATGGGTGAGGGAAATGGAGGCGGTCCTTGATATCAGCGATTGCCATGAGGATAAAAAGGTGAAGTTTGCTACCCACTCGTTTACGGGGACGGCGTTGTGCTGGTGGGACAATATTGTCCAGGCCGAGGGTAGTAGAGCTATTGGGAAGATGAAGTGGTCGGAATTGAAGAGAATGGTGATCGAGGAGTTTAGTCCTCGTCGAGAGATGGAAAGAGTTGAGAGAGAGTTCCTGCAGTTGGAGGCGGGGACGATGACCCATCAGCAATATACGACTAAGTTTAACGACATGGCACGGTTGGTGCCAGAGCAAGTGACGCCGGTGTCTCGCAAAATTAACCGGTATATCCAGGGGTTGCCAGCCGAAATTCGTTGGCATTTGATTTCTGCCCGACCCAGTACTTTCAGGTCGGCGGTGGATTTAGCCGGTAGGCTGTACGATGAACGGGCTGCGTTGGTAAAGGCTGGGGGCAGTAAGAAAGGAAGTGAGGAAAGGAAGTGGCAGGGAAAGAGGTTTGGTCGAGGGGGTGCCTCGACGAGTAATAAGAAGACGAAGGTGGATGACCGCCGGGTGGTCATGTCGGGTTCAGGAGTAAAGAAGTGTGGTAAATGCGGGAGAGAACACAGTGGGGAATGCAGACTGGGGATGAACGTATGTTTCAGGTGTGGTCAGCCTGGTCACATCGCTAGAGACTGTAGGAAGCCTAGGGCTGAGGCTTCAGGGGTAAAGAAGACGGGAAGTGAAGGTCCGAAAGCAAGCGCCAGGGCATTCACAATGACGCAGGAAGAGGCGAGGACAGACCCCGATGTAGTGTCCGGTACGTTTCTGGTGAACCAAACTTTAGCCTCCGTATTATTTGATTCGGGTGCCAGTAGGAGTTTTATTTCTGTTGCTTTTTGCGCCAAATTGCCCGTTAGTAGTAGGCGTGTGGATGTGCCGTTTGATGTAGAGACTGCTATAGGTAAAACCACCAGGATTTCAGAGGTAATTGAGGGTTGCGATGTAGAACTGGAGGGTCACAAATTCCCAGTTAAACCCTTTGCGATGACATTAGGCGGTTTCGATTTGGTGCTTGGAATGGATTGGTTGGCAGATTTCGAGGCGAACATTGTGTGTCGCAAGAAGATGATCAGTTTGACAGCGCCTGACGGTAGTCCAGTGACAGTTTATGGGGATCGGGTTACTACGATTCCGAAGGTGATCTCAATGGCAGTGGCGGGGAAATGTATGAGGCGTGGATGTAACACCTATTTATGTTATGTGAAAGATGTAGAGAAGCCAGCACCACAACTGTCTGATGTTCCGGTTGTGTGTGAGTTCCCAGACGTGTTCCCGGAAGACTTATCGGGATTGCCACCAGACAGAGAGATCGAGTTCCAGATTGATTTAGTACCAGGCGCCCAACCTGTTGCCAAAGCACCATACCGATTGGCCCCGACAGAGATGAAAGAGTTGATGGAGCAGTTACAAGAGCTACTGGATAAGGGGTTATTAGACCGAGTATCTCACCTTGGGGTGCTCCGGTCCTGTTTGTAAAGAAGAAGGACGGTAGTATGAGGATGTGCATCGACTACCGCGAGCTGAATAAGCTGACAGTAAAGAACAGATACCCCTTGCCGAGGATCGACGACTTGTTTGATCAACTTCAGGGTGCTAGTTGGTTTTCACGTATAGATCTTCGATCAGGTTACCATCAACTGAAGGTGAAGGAGCAGGATATCCCTAAAACAGCTTTTCGTACGCGTTACGGTCATTATGAGTTCCTCGTTATGTCATTTGGTTTGACCAACGCGCCAGCTGCTTTTATGGACCTGATGAATAGGGTGTGCCGGCCGATGTTGGATAAATCAGTGATTGTATTCATTGATGACATCCTGATTTATTCAAAGAGTGAGACTGAGCATGCCGGTCACAATCGCGAAGTTCTGGAGACGTTGAGAAGGGAGAAGTTGTATGCTAAATTCTCCAAGTGCGCATTTTGGTTGCGTGAAGTTCAATTCTTGGGTCACGTGGTAAATCCGGATGGGATTACGGTCGATCTGGCGAAAGTGGAAGCAGTGATGCAATGGAAGTCTCCGAAGACGCCGTCCGAGATCCGTAGTTTCTTGGGTTTGGCGGGTTACTACCGAAGGTTCATCCAAGACTTTTCCAAAATTGCTTCTCCACTGACAAAGTTGACCCGGAAGGATGTGAAATTTGTATGGGGTCAAGCTCAAGAGAAGGCGTTTGAAGAACTGAAGACGAGATTGACCCAAGCTCCAGTATTGGCGTTACCCGAGGGAGTGAAGATTTGGTGGTTTATTCTGATGCCTCCTACTCGGGGTTGGGGTGTGTATTAATGCAGAGAGGAAAGGTGATAGCCTACGCATCCCGACAGCTGAAAGTTCATGAGGTTAATTACCCTACTCATGACTTGGAGCTAGCAGCTGTGGTTTTCGCGTTGAAGATCTGGCGGCACTACCTGTATGGGACGAAGTGCACCATCTTCACGGACCACAAAAGCTTGAAGTACTTCTTCGAGCAAAAAGATCTGAACATGAGGCAACGGCGATGGTTGGAGCTCATAAAGGACTATGATTGTGAAATCCATTACCATCTGGGCAAAGCCAATGTGGTGGCGGATGCCTTAGCCGAAAGGAGAGGCCCGAGCCAATTCGAGTGAAGGCGTACCAGCTCATCATGACCTCCGACGTGATGAAACAGGTCAAAGAGTTCCAAGATGAGGCTTTGAAAGACAAACATCTTAACTCCGAACGCATGAGAGGTCTGGTCGCGGAGTTGGGTGAGAACGCAATGGGTGTTAGAACTCGGTTTGGGCGTATGTGGATTCCTCGTCTTGGGGATCTGCGAATGAAGATTTTGGATGAAGCTCATAAGTCTCGATACTCCATCCATCCCGGCGCCACCAAGATGTACCAAGATATGAAGAAAGATTATTGGTGGCCGGGCATGAAACGCGATGTGGTGGAGTATGTGAGTAAATGCCTCACGTGTCTGCAAGTGAAGGCGGAGCACCAGAAGCCGTATGGAAAGATTCAACCTTTGGACATCCCGGAGTGGAAGTGGGAGCACATCACCATGGATTTTATCACAAAGCTGCCACGTACCCCGAAAGGGTATGATACGATCTGGGTGATTGTGGATCGATTGACGAAGAGTGCTCACTTCTTACCGATGCGTGAGACATATTCGTCCGAGAAGTTGGCCGATCTTTTCATCAAAGAGATTGTGACTCGTCACGGTATACCGGTGTCGATTGTGTCCGATCGCGACACACGGTTTACATCTAAATTTTGGAAGAAATTCCATGATGCTATGGGGACGAGGTTGCATATTAGCACGGCTTATCATCCTCAAACTGATGGTCAGTCAGAAAGGACCATTCAGACCTTGGAAGATATGCTTCGGGCATGTGTTATTGACTTCGGGGGAAGTTGGGATGACCATTTACCGTTAGCTGAGTTCTCGTACAACAACAGTTATCATGCTAGTATTGGCATGCCACCTTACGAGATGTTATACGGTAGAAGATGCAGGACCCCCGTCTGTTGGGGTGAAATTGGTCAGAAAGAATTGGGGAGCGTCGAAGTGGTAGAGGCTACGACTGAAAAGCTTGAAAGAATTAAAGCTTATATGAAGGCAGCCAAAGACCGACAGAAGTCGTATGCCGACAAACGACGCAGGCCGATTGAGTTCCAGGTGGGAGATCGTGTTATGTTGAAGGTCTCACCTTGGAAAGGGATCATTCGATTCCGGAAGCGAGGTAAGTTGAGTCCACGATATATAGGCCCTTTCCGAATCATTGCTCGAGTAGGAGAGGTGGCCTATAGGTTAGATCTGCCAGATGAACTAAGTGGAATCCACCCGACTTTCCACGTGTCTCATCTGAGGAAGTGTTCATGGTCGTTCCACTGGATGATATCGAAGTAGACGAAAAGCTCAATTATGTAGAGCAACCAGTGGCGATTATCGATCGCAAAGAGAAGAGGTTGAGAAATAAAGTGGTTCCCCTTGTGCGTGTACAGTGGTGGCACAGGAAGGGATCCGAGTCGACGTGGGAAACAGAAGAAGAAATGAGGCAGCATTACCCACAATTGTTCGAAGAGTAACAGGTTTCGGGGACGAAACCTAAAATAAGGGGGGTGGACTTGTAACACCCGGAAGTTCGACTCTTTGATAGGCTATGCGACTGAGCCTCAGTCGCCTGTGAATTGTGCGACTGGAGGTCAACCGCATGGCTATTCGGCCGATTGAAGCTCAACCGCACGATTGGAGTTCAACCGCCCGAATGAAGTATGAGCCGCATGGAACATGTGCGATTGGGGTCCAATCGCATAGTGTTCATGCGACTGAAGGTCCAGTCGCCCCTGGACCAGATGCGACTGAGAAGTGGGTATAAAATGGGGGTAGCTCCATTCTCCTCCCCATTTTCAGTCGGGGAGAGAGCAGTGAACGACAGAGAATAGAGAAGAAGAGAGGGAAAGTGCTGCCCGAGTTCAAGATCGATCGTGAAGCTAGCCAAATCGAAGCTCACCAACTTCTACCTGTTAATGTGAGTTCTAGGACCCCTCATTTACATGTTTTTAACTGATTTTGGGGCTGGATCACATATAAACCCTAGTTTTGTAAAAGTGTATAGTTGACCCATTTGATGAAATCTTAGATAATGTGATTATAGTGTGACATAGGACTTGCACATGCTTGTATGATGTCCTTGTATGAATCTCTGAGCTTTAGGAGGGTCAATTTGGGTTAAAAACGGGTTTAAGGTGGGTCTGAGCACTTAGGTTCGCGACTACTGTTCTTGAAGAACTCCAGTCGCTGCCCAGTTAGGGTTATGCGACTGAAGGGCCATTCGGCCGAATGAGTGTCAGTCGTTGTCCAATCGCCCGATTGAGGTCCAATCGCACGATTGAGTCTCAGTCGCACGGTAGGCTATGCGATCGAGGATTTCGGTCGCATAAGCCCAATCGCAGAGTAGATTCAGTCGCATAGACCCATTCGCATAGTAATACAGACGCCCGACTGAGGATTCAGTCGCATAGACCCATTCGCATAGTAATACAGACGCCCGACTGAGGATTCAGTCGCATAGACCCATTCGCATAGTAATACAGACGCCCGACTGAGGATTCAGTCGCATAGACCCATTCACATAGTAATACAGACGCCCGACTGAGGATTCAGTCGCATAGACCCATTCGCATAGTAATACAGACGCCCGACTGAGGATTCAGTCGCATAGACCCATTCGCATAGTAATACAGACGCCCGACTGAGGATTCAGTCGCATAGAAGTCCAATCGCATGACTCAGTCGCATGGAAACCATGCGACTAGGGTATGTTCAGTCGCCCGAATAGGGCTGATGTGATTGGATAAAGAAGTGTATGTGTATTGTATGTATGCTAGTTATGATGTTGCCATGATAGATGGTGAACTCTGATGAATTGTAACTATTAATGTGTCTTGATTTGATGCATGCTTATCCCCCATAGTATACATGATATCTTTAATATATGAAATGAAAGTATTATGTAAAGCACAGAGAAAGAGTAATAAAGAAAGAGAAAGGAACAGTAATGAAAGTAAAAAGTCTTGCAAGCATATAGGAGTTACACGACTATGTGTCGTTAGCTCAACTGTGTGGCGGGCTAGCTACCCACTGACGCACACAGGGTCAATCAATTGAGATTGGCAGGACCTTTGGACGTGCCCCGGATGTTCGGGTCGGCCTTGTACATAGTACACATAGCCCTTTCGAGGGATACAGTTGACCCTTTCGGGGGGATACACATAGCCCTTTCGAGGGATACAGTTGACCCTTTCGGGGGGATACACATAGCCCTTTCGGGGGAACCGTTGAACCCTTCGGGGGAATACACATAGCCCTTTCGGGGGAAACACAGTTGGCTCTTCGGAGCTTATAGATGGCCCGACATCCATTCTCCCCTCGCGCACATAGTTGGGGTATCGCCCACTGGTCCATATAGAAAGTGAAACATAAAGATAAAGTTACAGACAAGGCCTATAGTACAGAGAACGAACATTATTTGTTCATACAGTTGATGCGTGCTTGCATATACAGTACAGTATAGTATAATACAGAAAAAGGGTATTTTTATATACTATTTATAAAACTAGAACTCACTCAGCAACGCTGACTTTTTATGTGTTTCCAGATCGCAGGTAGTGTTGCTGAGGATGGCACGAGGCGGCTACTCAGCTCTTTTGGGAGGGCATTCTCCATTCTATAATGCTGCAACGTCACGTGTTGCGGGCCCATAATGCACGCAACAAGTCACGTTGCCTGCCATTACGAGATTTCTTGAGGATCTGAATCAACGGGATTACTCAAGAAATCTCCTTTATATATTTTTGAACTTAATATCTTCTTTATGAAGAAAAATATTTTCTTATTTCGGTAGAGGTCGCTGTATGACCCTATGATTGCTGAGGAATATGATCAGCAGCAATCATAGTATAGATAGGCAATGTAAAGAAAGCTTGTAATAGCGCTTTTGTAATGTGATGCAACAACAGATGTTTTGTAAATGAACTACGTTGTATTAAATGGCAAAAGTATTCATAGTAAAGGTTTATTGTTTCCGCTGCAAATGTTCGATTCTAAAGTCATGATTATATGTTACACGCATTGTTTATTTTAAAAAAATACATGCAATGAAAGACCGACTGTAGGGTTCCCGGGATCGGGGCCTTACAGTCTGCCTATAAATAAACTCCTCAGTCGATCGCAGACATCATTCGCCCTAATATCCCCGATTCGCACCGTTAATCTGCCGATTTTTCGTTTGATCTTTAATCATTGTGATATCTGATTTCTGACCATTTGTATCTGTTACACAGGTAATATGCGACACAAAGATGAATCAAAATGTCAAATATGATGCAAAATCAGTCCGCATTTGCCCTAAAAGTTGCACCGTAACAAATCTGGATAATAAACTGCCTTAATCACATACAATGTTAAAATCAATGGATTAGGTGGTTTAGTTACATGATTGCGAGTCTAATGAACATGAACTTAAAGTTTAATTCAGCCATTTTATAAATCTGAGTTTGAAATGGAACAGTTGTCTATGATGCGACTGGTTTCCCAGTATGAACATCAATCGACCGATTGAGAGAGGCGACTCATTCATTGTGAAATCACTAGATCGATGAACATCCGAGCATGTTCTTGACGGAAGGTGATAAACCAAAAGACAATCAATAATACGAACAATAATCGAATGATTTTATTGTTAAAACATAACGATTTTAAGCTCGTTACAACATAAGAATCAAGACTTTTGGCAAGGGGAGATCGAGCATGATCTCCCCTCTCATCCGGCAGCACCTAGGCGCCAGGAACCCTATCAAAACCCTTAGGTTTCTACACATTGAAACTGGTATATATAGGCCTCGGCCCATATTAGATGCGACTGGGCCCATTCGTGCGATTGGACCATGCGTATGGTTCAATCGTACGACTGGACCATTCTTATGGTTCAATCTTACGAATGCCCCAATCGCATCTCTCAGTCGCACGACTGGTCCATTAGCATGGCTCAGTCGTACGACTGAGTCTCATTCGCATATGCTCCTGCGAATGACCCAGTTTCATGTGTTTACAAGGTGTATAACATTAAGCCTAGACTATTCGTCAAGCAACGGACACACTATATATGACTATATATGCTCCAACAAATTCCCCCTTGGACGTTGCTTGCGAATAGTAGATAACACCTCTTACAATCTTCAGTCAATCTTTGCTCTGGTTTCCAATAGAATCAAACGAAAAACCATATTAGCCAACATTGCCGATCTGTCAGGTTACCACAATATCTCTGAAAATGAATTTAGGCATAATATCTTTCGTTTACTTTGCAGAACACCATCATAGCAGTAAGATTCCCCAAATCACTGATTTTTCCAGATAATGACATGACCAGTTTTCCATTGCTTCAATCTTCACACAGTCTAACCCGTTTAACATTAACAACTGTAGAAATTCTCCCTCATATTCAGCATATCCCAATATATAAACGTTGTGCTCTCCTAACGTATTTATACGGTGTATTGGGCAAAAGGTTGAAGGTTCTAATCCACAGCTGACAATATCAAACAAATCAGCATGCACGAAGATTCATCATCAGAAACCTGCTCACATCATCACTTTCTGATTGCGTCTTCAATTTCACTATACATGGATTCCCCCTAAGAATGAGAATCCTCTCTGTGCGGATAAATATAACTTGACTGGCCCATAAATAGTCAGATGCTCCTGACTACCCCACAAATTCAGCACCGACAGCTGACATCTTCTCTTTTCTCTTTCGTGTTCTAACAACATTCACCGATTCTGGAAGTCCAACGAATAATGGGGTATCCGTCGAACTTGTTTGACATAAGAAACTCAGGGTGAATATGCTTTGCTCATCCTCAACTCTTGCATAGACTCTCCAGGACAATCTTCACTATTGACCCGAACATGAACCGAAATTTTTTTTTTGGTCTGGTACACAGCTCATTCGTGCGACTTAAACAGATGAATGAGGACATACGTACGAATGGTTGATTCGTGCGAATGGATACTCCGAATGGGTCAGTCGTGCGAATGAATTTTCATTCGTACGAATGGACATACGACTGGGTTAGTCGTACGAATGGACCATACGAATGGTTCAGTCGTACGAATGAGGCCCAGTCGCTTGGCCCAATCGCATGAACAGGTCTGAACGCAGAAAACCAGATCTGCAGCCGCCACAAGGCTGAAAAACCCTAATCCGATGATTTGGACGAGACACAGCACAATAATTGTACCACTGGATTCGTTTTTATGATCTGAAGAAGATTCCGAGTATGCTTTTAACAAATAAACATCACGCACAATGAGATTTGAGCAAAACAAGATGAACACGAAGTGGGTTTAACGTCAAGATCTGAACTTTGATCCAGAAATCAAGAGCTCGGGTTGCTAGAATGATTGTTAGATCATTCCAGTAGTAACCTGGCTCAGATACCAATTGTGAAATCACTAGATCGATGAACATCCGAGCATGTTCTTGACGGAAGGTGATAAACCAAAAGACAATCAATAATACGAACAATAATCGAATGATTTTATTGATAAAACATAACGATTTTAAGCTCGTTACAACTTAAGAATCAAGACTTTTGGCAAGGGGAGATCGATCATGATCTCCCCTCTCATCCGGCAGCACCTAGCCGCCAGGAACCCTATCAAAACCCTTAGGTTTCTACACATTGATACTGGTATATATAGGCCTCGGCCGATATTAGATGCGACTGGGCCCATTCGTGTGATTGGACCATGTGTATGGTTCAATCGTACGACTGGACCATTCTTATGGTTCAGTCTTACGAATGCCCCAATCGCATCTCTCAGTCGCACGACTGGTCCATTAGCATGGCTCAATCGTACGACTGAGTCTCATTCGCAAATGCTCCTACGAATGACCCAGTTTCATGTGTTTACAAGGTGTATAACATTAAGCCTAGACTATTCGTCAAGCGACGGACACACTATATATGACTATATATGCTCCAACAAGAGGGAATGTCCTAAGTTGAAGGAACAGGAAGCCCGTGGCAGGGCATTCGTGATGGAGGCGAAGAAAGCTCGTAAGGATCCCTCCGTTGTCACCGGTACATTTCTAGTTAATAACCGTTAGGCTTATGTATTATTTGATACTGGAGCTGTTAGAAGTTTTGTTTCTATAAACTTTGAGTCTTTCCTTGACTCACAATCTAGTAAGTTGAATAAGAAGTACTCGATTGAGTTAGCTAATGGGAAATTGATAGAAACTAACAAGGTGTATAGGGATTGTACTGTACTCTTAGGAGACCACACATTTAGAATTGACCTTTTGTCTATAGAATTGGAAAGTTTCGATATTGTAATAGGAATGGATTGGCTATCGAATAATCGTGCTGAAATCGTATGTCATGAGAAAGTGGTCAAGTTGCCCCTCGATAATGGAGCGCCATTAGAGATTCAAGGTGATGAAAGTGCTCCATTAAAGATTGTGAATGTGATGAAGGCACAAAAGTATTTAAGGAAAGGATGCGCAGCTTTTATAGACCATGTAATCGACACGAGAGTCGAGGAGAAGAAGCTAGAGGAAATACCGATAGTGCGTGACTATCCGGAAGTGTTTCCTGCGGAGTTGCCTGGATTGCCGCCGTAACGGCAAGTTGAATTTAAAATCGACTTATTACCAGGAGCAGCGCCAATTGCACGATCTCCATATCAGTTAGCGCCACCTGAAATGCAGGAGTTATCCAAGCAATTGCCAGAAATGTTAGATAAAGGATTTATAAGACCAAGCTTCTCACCTTGGGGAGCACCAGTCTTATTTGTGAAAAAGAAGGATGGATCGATGAGGATGTGCATCGACTACAGAGAACTGAACAAGTTAACCATCAAGAACCGCTACCCTTTGCCAAGAATAGATGACTTGTTTGACCAATTGCAAGGATCGAGTTACTATTCGAAGATAGATTTGTGCTCTGGGTATCACCAGTTGAGAATTGCTGAGGAAGATGTTCCTAAGACAGCGTTTTGAACGCGATATGGTCGCTTTGAATTTATGGTCATGCCCTTTGGATCTCATGAATAGGGTGTGCAGACCGTATCTGGATAAATTTGTAATCGTGTTCATAGATGACATACTTGTATACTCAAAAACTAAGGAGGAACATGAACAACATCTGAGGCTGCTTTTGGAGTTACTAAAGAACGAGAAGTTATATGCAAAACTTTCCAAATGCGAGTTCTGGATTCAAGAAGTTCAATTTCTTGGACATGTCATCAATGCTGAAGGCATACACGTTGACCACGCCAAAATTGAAGCAATTAAGAATTGGGAAATACCAAGAAACCTAACCGAGGTACGACAATTCCTTGGATTGGAAGGATATTATCAGAGATTTGTCGAGAACTTCTCAAAGATAGCAAAGCTGTTGACTGCATTGACACAGAAAAACAAGGAGTATATTTGGTGTGAGGAGCAAGAGGAAGCATTCCAATTACTCAAGGCTAAGTTATGTAGTGCCCCTATTTTGTCACTTCCTGAAGGGACTGACGGATTCGTGGTATACTGTGATGCGCTCACATCATGGACTAGGATGTGTTCTGATGCAAAACAATAAAGTGATCGCTTATGCATCACGACAACTTAAAGTGCATGAGCAGAACTACATGACTCATGATTTGGAGTTAGGAGCAGTAGTTTTCGCACTCAAGATCTGGAGACACTACCTATATGGTACGAAGTGTACAATCTTTACAGATCATAAGAGTCTCCAGCACATCTTTGAACAGAAAGAGCTCAATATGAGACAACGACGTTGGGTGGAATTGCTCAATGACTACGACTGTGATATTCGTTATCACCCAGGTGAGGCCAACGATGTGGCCGATGCCTTAAGTAAAAAGAGCGTGCAAAACCCTTACGTGTGCGTGCACTAGGGTTGACCATCCAAACAAATCTCACAGCTCAGATCCATGATGCTCAACGTGAAGCTTTGAAAGGAGAGAAATTGAAGGATGAGAATCTCCGTGGAATGATTCGAGAACTTGTACCTAAGTCTGATGATACGTTATACTTTATGAATAGAATATGGGTACCCCTTATGGGAAATTTGCGTGAATTGGTACTGAATGAAGCTCATAGGTCTAGATATTCGATTCACCCAGGATTGGATAAGATGTACAAAAATCTTAAGGAACATTACTGGTGGCCGAATATGAAAGGAGATATTGCTGAGTACGTTGGTAAATGTTTGACTTGCGTAAAAGTCAAAGCCGAGTACCAGAAACCGTCTGAACTTCTTCAACAGCCAGTGATTCCTCAGTGGAAATGGGATCGTATCGCTATGGATTTCGTAACCAAGTTACCCCGCACAAGGATTGGTTATGACACCATTTGGGTAATTGTGGACCGTCTGACGAAATCAGCACATTTCCTACCTATTAGAGAATCCTATCCTATGAAGAAGTTGGCTAGTATTTATCTCAAAGAGGTTGTGTCCTGGCATGGAGTGCCAATTTCGATTATCTCTGATAGAGATAGCCATTTTACATCAAGATTCTGGAAAGCATTGCAGAAAGCCCTAGGTACAAAATATGAGTACGGCTTGTCATCCACAGAGTGATGGTCAAAGTGAAAGAGTTATTTAGAAATTAGAAGATATGTTGCGTGCTTGTGTAATGGATTTTGGTGGTAGTTGGGATACTTACCTACCGTTAGCTGAATTTTCCTATAACAACAGTTATCAAACTAGTTTGAAGGCCACACCATTCGAAGCTCTTTATGGGAGAAAATGTCGTTCTCCACTATGTTGCAGTGAGGTTGGCGATAAACAAATGATAGGACCTGAGATTATCCAGGAGACAACGAACAAGATCTTTAAGATAAAGGATCGATTGAAAGTCGCATAGGACAGACAGAAAAAGTATGCCGACCGAAGGAGAAAACCGTTGGAATTCAAGGTTGGAGATGGAGTTCTGCTGAAAGTCTCCCCTTGGAAAGGAGTTGTTAGGTTTAGCAAGCATGACAAACTTAGCCCCCGCTATATTGGTCCATACAAGATCGTAGCCCGTGTAGGCCCCGTTGCATATCGTCTAGAGTTACCGCGTGAATTGAAAGGTGTGCATAATGTGTTCCATGTGTCCAATCTAAGGAGGTGTTTGTCTGATAAAACGCCTGTTATTTCTCCAGAAGAAGTTTGTCTTGATGATAAACTTCAGCTTCATGAAGAACCTGTTGAGGATACTGCTTGGAAGGAAAGTTAGACTAGACGTAGTCGTATTCGCCTAGTGAAAGTGAGATGGAACTCGAGACATGGACCTGAGTATACTTGGGAACGAGAAGACATGATGAAACGAGAGTACCCGCACTTATTCAAGACAAATCATAACCCTACCTCTTAGAAAATTTCGGGATGAAATTTCTTTAAGGAGGGAAGGCGGTGAAAACCCTCGATTTCCGGGTAATTTCTCTAGAACCCCTAGATCTTGATTTCTATGCTCAGTCTTGTTTTAGAATATATAGCACTAAATAAACTAATCTAAAGATTGATTAAGTCCTACGTGTGCTTACGTTTCTATTTCATGCGTGTTCGACCAAGAAAACCCGAGTCCGGCGGATGTCTGAAATAAACGACACTACGAACCGACCGGGAAAACAAATATTAACGTCATAGGTAAAAATGAGAATTTGGCCTAATTTAATCTTAGTTACACTAATATTAATGTTATTATGTGATGAAATGACTATCGTAACGAGAAAACCCGATAACAACACCAACGCGCCTTAGTGCGACGAGATGGCTTAATCTAGCGGATAAACAATAAAATGCCCAAGTGGACGATAAAACCAAGATATGGGGCATATAAATAGTCTTTTTGGACTATAATTTCACAAGGAATTAGAATTTAACATGTTCGGGTTTTGAAAGTCAGGTTGAGACGGGATAAAAATGAAAAAGACTGTTCAACTACCCCTCTACCCCCCACCAACGGCCGCCCCCATCCCCCTTTCCCTCCCCTCCCCTTATATAAATTCTTCCTCCCCCTCTCATTTCCCTTTCTCCACTTCATTTCAAAGAAAATCACTCTCTCCCTCTCTTTTCTCTCTTAACCTAAGGCCAACACCACCTCCCCACCACCATTTTCGTTTTTGTTCCATTTTCTTTGAAGATCTTCACTTAGAACTCAAGGTGCAAGCATATTAGAGCAAAAGAAGGCTCGTTGGTGGTGAAGCAAGAAGAAAAACCATCATTCTACGTTCTTTTTCGTGAAAATAGCTTGCTAGGACTAAGGTAACCTTAATATTTCGTTTTAGTTATGTTTTTATACGAAAATGATTACCTAAAAGCTGTAGATTGTTCATCCAAGTAAGATTTTGGGAAAAACCTGTTTTGAAACAGAAAATATGGAATGAAAATGAGTTATATATGTGTATGTATGTGTCCATACTTGTGCATGAATGTGTGTCGAAGTTTGGATACTAGACTGTTGCTTGATGATGCGTTGTTGATGTTGAATTGTCCATGCAAGTAGATTTAAGTATGACATCTATTATAAATCGCCTATTGTGACAGTTTGATGAAGGTTTAAATGCATTAAGTGTGTGTATGGGTGACCGTATGCATGCATGTGTGTATGTTGATGTTTGGGTGTTTGTTCTTGCAAAAAGTGAAGGATTATGATTAGATTTGAACATGCAAGTATGGATAATGTTATGGATGGTTTAGAACAGAATATTTTAGTGTTTTGTTGAAGGATTTTGATGGATTTAAGGTGTGTATGAATGTCATATATATATATCCATGTATTGGTTCATATCTTGTGAAACGTGATGAAATAAGACTTGATCTTTGACATGCAATAAGTTGTTTGTTATGGATAGTTTAGAATAGTAAGTTGGGGTATAATGTAGCATGAAAACATGATAGATCATGGACAGATCATTGTTTGGTTGATTAGAATGATTATGGTTGAGATTTACGTCGAAATGCATGTTAGACTAGGTGTTTTTGTATGGAATAAAAGGAACTAGTGAAATTTGGAACTAGGACTGTGATGTGATGATATTTTATGTCTAGATAATGTATTTTTGATAATATGTATGATTCTTGGTGATTGGATGCATTATATTACGTTTTAGGCTTAACTAGTCGTAAAAACGTTGACTTTTGGCATGAAGATTAGGCATAATATGGGTCTGAGTTTAATCAATAGTTATGGACATGTTGTATGTATTATTTGCGGCCACATGAGGTACAATTGATTCATGAAGTGATGTGTGCGTTGGAACATGTTTTATGATGCATAAATGGTCACTTATGCGTAAAAATTGCCATGATTTAGAGACTTTTATACCAAGTTGGTTAAAGTTGTTTGATTCATGAAATGTGATTTAGGATTTATGTACATATACATATATGAGTGTTATTATGTGTATTTGGTTATAATTTTCACATTTTGGTTGTTAATTAGTACGTGTCTAAGTAAGGTGTAATTCACCGTTTTCGTTAAGGTCTTAACCGAGTATTAGAATCACCAACTACTCGCGTAAACAAACATTTTCTTAAAAATAGTATAAGTCTAGTAGGTTGGATGAACAACTTGCTTGTAAGACTTAAGTATCAATTCATGAAGTGTCTATCATATTTAGGGCACTATTAGGATTGACTGGACGTTCGTTGGTGAAATTGCACGTACTATCAAATTTCATTGATCAAGGTGAGTTTCCACAGCCCCTTTTTAACTTGTTATCGTTTTACAAAATCTTGGGGGAAATACATGGCTTCGTTCGTTGTATCATGATCATGTGGCTTACTCGTATATGTTCGTATGATAGTCTCGAGTATGGGTGTTTCGTTATTGTGTTAATTGTAAGTCGTTCATGAATACCCCCTTTCCCATATAATCATTAGCCTTGGGTTAGGCCACAATGTATATTGGTAGATCTATTTGGGTTTGACAGCCCGCACTCACAATCAGTAGCTCTGATCAGGCGTTTTGGATGCGAGTGATTATATGTTGAATTCGTTTCGTGGGGATCGCTTACTTTATGTAAAGCTTTCATGTTTTGGTTTGATTATAGCTCCAGGTGCTATCATTAAGTTGTATCCCTAGCTAGTTTACAACTTACCACATTGTTTGTCAATGATATCTGATACTGTTGTATGTAATATTTTCGTAAACCCATAAAACTCGCTCAACTTTATGTTGACTTTTTAAACATGTATTTCAGGTACATAGGAGCATGGATGGTGGTATGAACTGGGCTTGGGCAAACGTGGATGTGGCATCTTTTGGTTTATTTTGGTTATTTACTGTGTATGATCGCTGTTAAACAAATTGAACTTTTCTTATTTTGGAATGTCATGACAAAATCCTGTGGTTTGTAATTTAAAAACTGATGTTTTAACGTTTGCCTATATATCATGTTGGTTTCCAACTTTGTCATCGCCATGCTTAACGCATATACAATTCCGTTGCGATATTCAACGTCGTTTTTGGGGTGTGACAAAGGACGGTGTTGATCTCATTTTTAATATATTTAGAGATTTCATAATTCTAGTTTAGAAAACTCTATGTATTCATATTTGCATGCTTTCAAATACAAGATACCCTATGGTATATTAATTAAAACCCTTTTAATCTTTAAAACCATTAAACAATATTAATAACCTTTTATTACCTTTTAATAATTAAGGACAATTTAGATAGTTTGTTATGATCATTGAAGGGATTGTTAAGCAAACATCATATATAAGCAATCAACCACAATACCATAACCAAACAACCATGAATCAACCAAATATTAGTGCATAACCATAGCATCTAAAGTGGCCACACTTGTTTGCCATCACAAGTGTGGTCCATAGGACATTCCTAAGGGACAAAAACACAACACAAAAAGGCTTCCAAGAACCTCCCACTTGAAACCGCATCCAAATGCTCCATGTTTCTTGTGTCTTTCCTTTGTGCTTCTAACGCGTACATCTTCATATTACAAGATATTATATCCTAATACAAGATTTCTAGTAAAATGAAAAGTACCTAATCTATTTATTACATCCCAATAATAAATAAATTACACTTTAAACCAAGCACAAAAAAAGATTATACAACCCAATTGAATGAATAAATACAACCATTACAATCATCCAAATAACACAAGGTCAAAGGGCTAGGTTATGCACCATAATAAACAATGATCATATCATCCAAAATAACAATGAATCCCCACTAAAAACCACGAAATTTCATCCAACACAAACTGAAATTTCTGGTTTTATCTTGTCCATAACAAACAAATATACAACATACATGTCTTTCAAAGTTTAATCACAAGCATGTATGATATAACTTTGAAAATTTGGGGATTCATAATACATGAACATAGCAGCCCCTAAAGGGGTTTTAAAGTCCTATAAAGCGAATTTTTCAAGGACAAAACTAGCTAGCTATCCACATAAACGGCTCTGATACCAATGTTGGGTTTGATAGAACATGAGACATAGTTTAACCATTTAAACATTGTGAAAAACGTAGCGGAATAATAAGGTTTATAAAATGAAATTTCAGGTTCTATTTTGATATTATAAGTTACAAACAAACCCAAGAACAAAGGACCTTTTATATGTGACGAAATGGATGAAGGTGGGGCTGTTCTTGAATGACCAAAACACCAAGAAGAGGTGTCCTCAAGCTACCATACCCTCAAGCATCAAGCAATAACCCTTCTTGCTAGGATTTGCACACCAAAAGGACCAAAAATGCAGCTGAAACCTTCTTCCAGCCGTGACCTTTTCTTCAAAAAGAGATGGTTCTTGGTCACTTTTGCATGTAAGAGAGAGAGAGTTGAGTGTGTTTTTTAAGAGTGTCTTGAATGGAACAAAGAAAATGAACCAACCCCCTAATAGGGGGCGGCCGAATCCCTTTCAAAAAAGGGTTTTCCCCCTCAAAAATTTTATTAACATTTCATTTTAACTAGTTCTTGTTAAGTTATGGTATTAACCTATTAATTTTATAACTTATACACACACACTTATATTATTTGATGTTATTTAACTAATTTGAATAACATTACAAATAATATTCTTGAACAAAATATCCTTATAAGTTGTTCCATCTCATATGTAATTTATTTAGAAAACCAATTTTCTAAATTGGTATAATTATTTAATTGCATGATCATATCATCAATTAAATATTAATCGGTTTTTGTTTAGCTTGTTATTAGGTATGACCTGACTTGGATCATAACGTACTAACCACATCAATATTCTATGTGTCTTGGGCATAAAGAATCCAACATTAATGACTTTAATAAAAGGGGTTTTATTAAAAGGTGAACCATAGGGTACCTTGTATTTGAAAGTATGCAAAAATAAGGTACATAGAGTTTTCTAAACTAGTATTATGAAAACTTAAAATTTCTTTTATAAACAAGTTTAACACCGTCCCTTTGCACAACACTTGAGTCACTTGGAAACTCTTAATGGGATAAAGGTCACCTAACCATTTTGAGGGAACTTGTGATTTGAGGTGGGGATACCATATTTGTGGGATAAAGGTCACCTCACCACTTATGTTGGAAAACTCACATGTGTGTGCAAGTAGGGTGACCTGATTTGCAAACCATGTTTAATGGATCACCTACAATGTGGTTTACAAAGTTGTTGATGGGATAAATGTTCCAACCACATATATGATGTTTAAGTCGATCCCATACCCTAGAATTTGCAAAGGGTTGAAATTGTCAAAACGTTGACTACCTTGTTAATTTAAATAATGGGATAAAGGTCACCTAACCACTATTTAAATGTAACGTTGGATTCTAGATTTTAAAATTGTGTAAGACACTTATAACAGTTTAATTATTAAAATATGAATGATTTCGAAAATGCTAAAATTGAAGTTTGTTAAAATTTTGTAGATGGCCACCAACAATAATGTAAATAATGATATCCCGTCCGCTCACTCACTATCACTAAGGACCATTCTCCAAAAGGAGCATCTAAACCATAATAACTTTATAGATTGGTTTCGAAATATGAGAATTGTTCTCAAGCAAGAGAAACAATCGTATATTTTAGACGATCCGATTCCCGATCAACCTAATAAGGAGGATGAGGAGGCCTTTATGAATTGGGTAAAATACACCGAGGACTTGGTCCAAGTGTCTTGCATCATGTTGGCAAGTATGACTCCGTATCTCCAAAAGGAGTATGAACATCATGAGCGTACGACATGATTACCCAGTTGAAGGAAACGTTCCAACAACAAGCAAGGGTAGAGCGCTTCAAAACGGTTCGAGTGTAGGATTCTTTATGCCCAAGACACGTAGAATATTGATGCGGTTAGTACGTTATGATCCAAGTCAGGTAATACCCAATAACAAGCTTAGGAAACACAAATTGATATTTAATTGATGATTGGGGATCATGCAATTAAATATAAACACCAATTTAGAAAATGGCTTTTCTAAATTAGTTGCATTGAGATAGAACAACTTATTAGGATACTTTGTTCAAATATTATTATTTGAAGTGTTATTTAACTTAATTAGATAACATCAAATAATAAAAAGGGTGTATGAGTTATACAATTAAGTGTTAATTGTACAACTTATTTAGAGACTAGCTTAATATTGGAGTTGGATAAAAAATTTGATGGGGAAAACCCTCCTAACTTAAAAAAATCGCCCCCCCCCTCTCATGTAATTGGTCCTTTGTTTTCTTGAGAAGCTCCATTATTTACTAGTTGAACACACCACCCAAAATACCTCTCCCATACATGCAAACACAAAGCAAAAGAAACTCTTTTTTCCTCCCAAAAACTCTCGACAGCAGCAGCTAAAGAAGAGGGGTTTTGGAGTTGCTTTTGGGTGTTATTCTTCCTAACAAGAGTTGTTTGCCATCAAGCTTGGGGTATACTTACTTGAGAGGACCTCCCTTGGTGCCTTGGTCCGATTTCTTGCTACATGTCATCCTCATTTCCTCACTTTTGGCAACTCAAAGGTAGATTATGGCAGTTTCTATATGGCTGTCCATAATGTTCGTTTTTATGTTTCATAGATAGCATCATTCACATATATAAGATCCCCTTTGTTATTGGGTTTGTTTGAAACTTATAATATCAAAACAATAACCTGAAATTTCAGTTTATAAACATATTATAAAGTTCAATTTCCACTGAGTTTTTACAAAGTTTAAATGGTTAAACTATGTTTCAAGTTCTATCAAACCCAACAATGGCATCTAGAGCCAGTTATGTGGATAGCTAGCTTGTATTGTCCTTTAAAAGTTCGTTTTATGGACTTTAAAACCCCTTTAGGGGCTTCTATGTTCATATATAATGAATCCCCAAACTTTCAAAGTTATATCACACATGCTTGTGATTAGACTTTGAAAGACATGCATGTTGTATTGGTTGATTGTTTGGACAAAAATAAGACCCGAAATTTCAGTTTATGTTGGCTGAAATTTCGTGTTTTTAGTGGGGTTTCATTATAGTTTTGGATGATATGATCATTCATTATTAGTGTGCATAACCTAGCCTTTGGCCTTATGTTATTTGGATGATTGGAATGGTTGTTTTATTCATTCAATTGGGTTGTAATGTTTATGTTTATTATTTGGGTCGTAATGTTTATGTTTATTATTTGGGTTTTAATTATTTATTCATTTGGTTATGTAATAAATAGATTAGGTACATTTCTTTTATTAGAAAAATGTATTAGGATATAATTTTTGTAAAAGGAAGATGCATACAATGAAGTCCCAAAGATGGACATCAAATACATGGACCTTGAAGTATTTGGATATGGATTCAAGTGGTAGTCCATGGATACATATGATGTGTCATTATAAACCCTTAGGAAAGACCTTATGACAACACTTGTGATGGCAAACAAGTGTGGTCAACTTAGTGGCTATGGTTATGCACTCAAGTTTGAATGTTTATGCTTCTTTGGATGATAGTTGTTTAAATTGTTTGGTTGATACTTGGATATGCATTAAAAACTAATAAACAACTTAACAAGGTGAAATTTTCATGGTTCTTTATCATTAAGTGTTTAATAAAAGGTTATTAAATGGTTTTAATAAAATAGGTTTTATTAAAAGTGAACCATAGGGTACATTGTATTTGAAAGCATGCAAATATAAGGTACATAGAGTTTTCTAAACTAAGATTATAAAAACTATAAATTTCTTTGATAAAAAGTCTAACACCGTCATTTTGCACAACACTTGAGTCACTTGGAAACTCTGAATGGGATAAAGGTCACCTAACCATTTTGAGGGAACTTGTGATTTGAGGTTGGGATACCACATTTGTAGGATAAAGATCACCTAACCACTTATGTTGGAAAACTCACATGTGTGTGCAAGTAGGGTAACTTAATTTGCAAACCATGTTAAATGGATCACCTACAATATGGTTTCCAAATGGTGTTGATGGGATTAACATTCCAACTTTACATATGATGTTTCAAGTCGATCCCATACCTCTAGAAGTTGCAAATGGTTACAACCGTCAATTGTTGACCACCTTATTAATTTAAATCGTGGGATAAAGGTCACCTAACCACAATTTAAATGAAATGTTGGGTTCTAGATTTTAATATGAAAATGACCTTAAAAGAGATTAATTAATTATTAAAAATAGTAATATCAAAAATACTAAAATCGATCTTTGTTAAATTTTGTAGATGGCCACCAACAATGATAATCATGATAACTCATCCACGTCCACCCAATCTTTACGAGCGATTCTCCAAAAGGAATGTTTGAATCATAACAATTTCATTGATTGGTATCGAAACTTGAGAATCGTTCTCAAGCAAGAGAGACGATCATATGTTTTAGACGACCCTATCCCCGATCAACCTACTGAGGATGATGAGGAGGCCTATAACGATTGGCTAAAATACACTGAGGACTCCGTACAAGTGTATTGCCTCATCCTGCCAAGCATGACTCCGGATCTCCAAAAGGAGTATGAACATCACGGAGCTTATGACATGATAACCCAGCTGAAGGAAACGTTCCACCAACAAGCGAGGGTTGAGCGCTTCGAAACGGTTCGAGCACTCCATGCATGTCGTATGGACGACAACCAATCAGTTTCATCTTATGTACTTAAGATGAAAATCCACATTGACTGCCTCGAAAGGCTTTATTGTCCTATCTCGAAGGAATTGGTCACGGATTTGATCCTTAATGGCCTTACCAAGAAGTTCGAGATGTTCGTGTTGAACTACAACATGAATGCTTAGGACAAAAGCATTGGTGAGCTTCACTCAATGCTCAAAATGGCCAAGGCGGCCATGGGTAAAAGGGTTTTACCCGTTCTTACCATCAATGAAGGTGGGAACAAGAAAAGGCCTCATCCCGCACCCAAGGCAAGAGTTGCCAAGGGTAAGGGACCCGTATGGGGAAGGGGAAGGGGGTGGCAAGGGTGCCACTCAAAGCACAGGAGAAGAAGCAAAAGGTTGCTTCCTATAACTCATGCTTCAAGTGTGGGGAGATTAGACATTGGGCAAGAAATTGTCCTGTCCATCTCCAAGAGTTGAAAGCAAAGAGGGATGCCGGGCAAACCTCAGGTACAATATACATTATCCATATTGATTTAAACATAATATGCTCTAACACATGGGTACTAGATACCGGATGTGGAACTCCTATTTGCAATTTGTTGCAGGGGTTCAAAAGAAGTAGCAACTTCAACAAAGGGGATGTTAGCCTCTACATGGCCAATGGGGCTAAAGTTCAAGTTGAAGCCCGTGGTGACTACATCTTGAAACTTCCAAATGGTTTGGAAGTAATTTTGTATAATGTTTTATATGCTCCTAGTTTGATTAGGAATATTATCTCTATAGCCCTATTAAAACAATTTGGATATGTATTATCATTTATTGGAAATGAAATCCATGTTACTTTGAATGACATGTTTTATTTTAAAGCTATTCCCATCAATGGTATCTATGAATTGGTTCATGAAAATACATTAAATGATAGCTTATTGTACCAAACTAGTACCAAGAAGCTCAAATCGGATTTGAGTGACACTTAACTTTGGCATTGCCGTCTTGGTCATATAAACAAGAAAAGAATACAAACACTACAAAAGAATGGCCTTTTAAAAACAAGTGAATGTGATTAATTTGATGTATGTGAATCTTGTTTACAAGGTAAAATGACCAAGGCACCTTTTAGTGGCAAAGCCGAAAGGGCAAAGGATTTATTAGGTATCATACATTCGGATGTATGTGGTCCTTTTAAAACTCTGTCGAGGTACAATGAAAGATACTTCATTACCTTTACTGACGACTATAGTCGATATGGGTATGTGTACTTGTTAAGACACAAAGATGAAGCTTTTGAAATGTTCAAGATCTTTCAAAATGAAGTACAAAATCAACTCAATAAGTCCATTAAAATTCTTCGCACTGATAGAGGAGGTGAATACCTGAATGATGCTTTTAGGCTCCATCTTAGAAGTTATAGGATTGTCTCACAACTATCTCCACCGGGAACACCACAACATAATGGCATGTCCGAGCGGAGAAATCGAACTCTATTGGATATGGTTCGATCTATGATGGCTAGAAGGTCATTACTTCTGTCATTTTGGGGTTTTGCTCTGCTCTATGCGGCCCGTATTTTAAATATGGCCCCAACCAAGAAAGTGGAAACGACACCTTTTGAAATATGGCATGGAAGGGTTCCATCGCTTTCATATTTAAAAGTATGGGGTTGTGAGGCTTATGTTAAGACTCCTAACTCAAACAAACTAGAAGGCCGTTCCTCTAAGTGTATCTTCATTGGATATCCTAGAGATTCTATGGGATACTATTTCTATGATCCATTGGAACAAAAGGAGTTTGTTGCCAGAAAAGCTGAGTTCTTAGAATCTAAGTTCCTTACGGAAGGAACTAGCAGTAGAACTGTGGATATTGAGGAGGATCAAGAACCACAAACTGATACACGTTTGGTTGACACTAGCACTCAACATGAAGATGTTGAGAATGATCAAGTGATTGATCAATATACAAAAAACATTCGCAGATCTGTTAGAATTTGTAATCCACCTGAGAGATATGGATTTTTCGTAGATGGATGCTATATGGTAGACTCCAATGAACCAACCACCTATCATGATGCAATGTCCGATTTGGATTATGACAAATGGCTTGAAGCCATGAACGTTGAGATGCAATCCATGTATGACAACCAAGTATGGGACTTGGTTGTACCACCTCTTAACTCCAAGATAGTTGGAAGTAAGTGGGTTTTCAAGAAGAAAACTGATATGCATGGGAACTTGGATACTTATAAAGCTAGACTTGTAGCAAAAGGTTTCACTCAAACTCAAGGGGTTAACTATGATGAAACCTTTTCACCTGTTGCGATGCTAAAGTCTATTAGCATATTGTTTGCCATAGCTGCGCATTATGATTATGAGATATGGCAAATGGATGTCAAAACCGCTTTCCTAAATGGATATCTTGAGAAAGATGTCTATATGGTTCAGCCTGAAGTTTTTGTCGATCCAAAACATCCTAACAAAGTATGCAAGTTAAAGAAATCAATCCGTGAATTGAAACAAGCATCAAGAAGTTGGAATCACCGTTTTGATGAAGAAGTAATTAAATTTGGATTCATCAAGAACGCTAATGAAGCTTGTGTATATAAGAAAGGTTCAAGATGGAGAACTCTAAGAAAGGAAAAGTACCTATTCAAAGAGGAACGATATTGAGTACGACGCAATGTCCCAGCTCAACGGATGAGTAGGATAACATGAAGGCAATCCCATAGGCATCTGCTAATGGATCCATCATGTATGAAATGATATGCACTCGGCCGGACGTTTCATGCGCCTTAAGCATGACAAGCCGATACCAGCAAAATCCTGGAAACAGTCATTGGTTGGCTGTTAAGAACATACTTAAGTACCTGAGGAGGACTAAAGATATGTTACTAATCTATGGATCTGGTAGTGAGGAACTCGTTGTAAAAGGTTACACGGATGCGAGTTTCCATACCGATCGTGATGATTCACGATCACAATCGGGATACATTTTCATTCTGAATGGAGGAGCGGTCTCTTGGAAGAGCTTTAAACAGGATGTGGTGGCTTTATCAACTACAGAATCTGAATACGTCGCCGCCTCATTGGCAGCTCAAGAAGCTGCATGGTTGAGGAAATTCATTGCCGATCTAGGGGTTGTCCTTTCCATTCAGGACCCGCTAGAGATCTTTTGTGATAACGAAGGTGCGATTGCTCAAATCAAGGAACCTCGTGCTCACCAAAAGACTAGGCACATTGAGCGGAGATTCAACTACATAGGAGATGAAGTTGAGAAAGGAAAGATATGTATTCGCAAAGTTCACACAGATCAAAATATAGCAGATCCTCTTACGAAGCTCCTAGAAAAGGCAAAGCATGAAGGTCATACCTGTGCCATGGGACTTCGATATTCTAGTGATTGGATTTGATCTGTAATTTCGTATTTGGATATTTGGAACTCTTTTATTACTTGAATAAATTATTTGGTTATAATATTTCAATAAATGTTCTAATTTAGCATGTTTAAATCCATGAGTAAATTGTTTACTCAGAATGTCCGTAGTCGTTCATGCTTGTGGGAACAAGTATGAGAGTAAGGCTATTATGAACTCAGATTGGTTGATATTCATATGGATGAATATAGAGCAATTGGTTGCTACCAAAGTTCCAAAATATTTGTAGGATATAAATATTGGATTGACCCGCATCTCAAATTTTACTACATGGAATCTTCTAGATTGATCATAAGTAAACTTGATCAAATTTTACTAAGGTAAATATCATTTGGTATCTTCAGACCTGAGATATATATTCGGTTTTGATATTCACCGAGTGTGATACCTTGGGCTAGTTCTTCACGGTCCTGAAATAGTGGACAGTACATAAGGCTATGTTCAGGTGTCACACGAGGTGTTTGTGAGAAACGTATGTAGTCAGGATGGAATTTGTTCCTCTTATTCGTTGAGAGCAAGATGTCAAATGCCTGATTAAGTTAAATCAACAAGGAATGATCATTCTGTGTCCTTGGATTTAACATGACATCTGAAACAAAAGGATAAATGATTGATTCACCTAAATCACTTCAAGGAAATGATTGATTCACCTAAATCATTTCAAGTAGGGTACTTGAATGGGATGATGTTATTGAATGGCCATAAGTCATGCGTATTAAGGGTAGTAAACCGTTGTTAGGCGGTATTTACAGCTTGCATCAATCTTCTATGAATCTTGGGCAATGGGAGATTGTAGGATTCTTTATGCCCAAGACACGTAGAATATTAATGCGGTTAGTACGTTATGATACAAGTCGGGTTATACCCAATAACAAGCTTAGCAAACACAAATTGATATTTAATTGATGATATGATCATGCAATTAAATATAAACACCAATTTAGAAAATGGCTTTTCTAAGTTAGTTGCATATGAGATAGACAACTTATTAGGATACTTTGTTCAAATATTATTATTTGAAGTGTTATTTAACTTAATTAGATAACATCAAATAATAAAAAGGGTGTATGAGTTATACAATTAAGTGTTAATTGTACAACTTATTTAGAGACTAGCTTAATATTGGAGTTGGAAAAAAAATTTGAGGGGGAAAACCCTTCTAACTTAAATCGGCCGCCCCCCCTCTCATGTAATTGGTCCTTTGTTTTCTTGAGAAGCTCCATTATTTACTAGTTGAGCACACCACCCAAAATACCTCTCTCATACATGCAAACACAAAGCAAAAGAAACTCTTTTTTTCTCACAAAAACTCACGGCAGCAGCAGCTAAAGAAGAGGGTTTTTGGAGTTGCTTTTGGGTGTTATTCTTCCTAACAAGAATTGTTTGCCATCAAGCTTGGGGTATGTTAACTTGAGAGGACCTCCCTTGGTGCCTTGGTCGGATTTCTTGCTACATATCATCCTCATTTCCTCACTTTTGGCAGCTCAAAGGTAGATTATGGCAGTTTCTATATGGCTGTCCATAATGTTCTTTTTTATGTTTCATAGCTAACATCATTCACATATATAAGATCCCCTTTGTTCTTGGGTTTGTTTGAAACTTATAATATCAAAACAATAACCTAAAATTTCAGTTTATAAACATATTATAAAGTTAAATTTCCGCTGCGTTTTTACAAAGTTTAAATGGTTAAATTATGTTTCAAGTTCTATCAAACCCAACATCGAGCACTCCATGCATGTTGTATGGATGACACCCAATCAGTTTCATCTTATGTACTTAAGATGAAAAGCCATATTGACCGCCTCGAAAGGCTGAATTGTCCCGTCTCAAAAGAGTTGGCTATGGATTTGATCCTAAACTCTTTGTCAAAAAGGTTTGACAACTTTGTTAAGAATTATAACATGAATGGGTGGGACAAGAACATAAGTGAGCTTCACTCTATGCTCAAAACTACCAAGGTGGGCATGGGTAAAATTGTTTTACCCGTTCTCACCATCAATGACGGTGGGAACAAGAAGAGACCTCACCCCGCACCCAAGGCAAATGTTGCCAAGGGTAAAGGGTACGTTAGGGGAAAAGGGAAGGGAGTGGTAAGAGCGCCACCACCAAAACAAGCGGAGAAGAAGCAAAAGGTTGCTTCAAATGACCCATGCTTTAAGTGTGGGGAGATTAGACATTGGGCAAGAAATTGTCCAGTCCATCTTAAAGAGTTGCAAGCAAAGAGGGATGCCGGGCAAACCTCAGGTACAATTTTCATGATTCATATTAATCTAAATTTAATATCCTCAAACACATGGGTATTGGATACTGGATGTGGAACTCACATATGCAACTTATTGCTGGAGTTCAAAAGAAGTAAGGACTTCAAGAGAGGGCATGTTAACCTCTACATGGGGAATGGGGCAAAAGTTCAAGTTAAAGACTAAGGGGACTACATCTTGAAGCTTCCAAATGGTTTGGAAGCAATTTTGAACATTGTTTTGTATGCTCCTAGCTTGACTAGAAACATTATTTCTGTTTCCTAATTAAGACAATATGGTTATGTTTTAACATTTATTGAAAATGAAATTCATGTTTCTTTAAATAACATCTTTTATTTTAAAGCTATTCCTATTAATGGTATTTATGAATTGGTTTGTTAAAACACATTATATGATAGCTCATTATACCAAACCACCACCAAGAAACTCAACGGATTTGAGTGATACCTACCTTTGGCATTGCCGTCTTGGTCATATAAACAAGAAGCGCATACAAACACTTCAAAAGAACGGTCTTTTAAAAGCAAATGAATATGATTCATTTGATGTATGTGAATCTTGTTTACAAGGTAAAATGACTAAGGCACCTTTTAGTGGCAAATCCGAAAGGGCAAAAGATTTATTAGGAATCATACATTCGGATGTATGTGGTCCTTTTAAACCAATGACTAGGTATAATACAAGATACTTCATTACCTTTACCGACGACTATAGTCGATATGGTTATGTGTACTTATTAAGTCACAAAGATGAAGTTTTTGAAATGTTCAAAATCTTCCAGAATGAAATAGAAAATCAACTCAACAAGAAAATAAAAATTCTCCGCACCGATAGAGGTGAATACCTAAGTGATGCTTTTAGAGATCATCTTAGAAGTTGTGGTATCGTCTCACAACTGTCTCAACCTGGAACACCACAACACAATGGTGTGTCCGAGAGGAGAAATCAAACTCTATTGGATATGGTTCGATCTATGATGGCTAGAAGCTCATTGTCTCTATCATTTTGGGGTTTTGCTTTGCTCTCAGCGGCCCGTATTTTGAATATGACCCCAACCAAGAAAGTGGAAAAGACTCCTTTTGAAATATGGCATGGAAGGGTTCCATCACTATCATATTTAAAGGTATGGGGTTGTGAGACTTATGTTAAGACTTCCACATCCAACAAGTTAGAAAACCGTTCCACTACGTGTATCTTCATTGGATATCCTAGAGATTCTATGGGATATTATTTCTATCCTCCACTGGAACAAAAGGAGTTTGTTGCCAAGAAGGCTGAATTCTTAGAAGCTAAGTTCCTTATGGAACGAACTAGTAGTAGAACAGTGGATCTTGAGGAGGATCGAGAACCACAAACCGATACACGTTTGGTTGACACTAGCACTCAACATGATGATGTTAAGGGTGATCAAAAAGTTGATCAATACACACAAAACGTTCGCAGATCTGGTAGAATTAGCAATCCACCTGAAAGATACGGATTTTTTATAGATTCCGATGAACCAACCACTTATCATGATGCAATGTCCAATTTGGATTGTGACAAATGGATTGAAGCCATGAACGTTGAGATGCAATCCATGTATGACAACCAAGTATGGGACTTGGTTGAACCACCTCTTAATTCTAAGATAGTTGGAAGTAAGTGGGTTTTCAAGAACAAAACCGATATGCATGGAAACTTGGATACTTATAAAGCTAGACTTGTAGCAAAAGGTTTCACTCAAACTCAAGGGGTTGATTATGATGGGACCTTCTCACCGGTTGCAATGCTAAAGTTTATTAGGATATTATTTTCCATAGCTGTTCATTATGATTATGAGATTTGGCAAATGGATGTCAAAACAGCTTTTCTAAATGGATATCTTGAGGAAGATGTCTATATGGTTCAGCCTGAAGGTTTTGTCGATCAAAAACATCCTAAAAAGTATGCAAGTTAAGGAAATCAATATATGGATTAAAACAAGCATCAAGAAGTTGGAATCACCGGTTTGATGAAGAGATAATCAAATTTGGCTTCATAAAAAATGTTGATGAAGTATGTGTATATAAGAAAGCTAGTGGGAGCATCATCACTTTCCTAGTATTGTATGTCGATGACATTCTACTATTTGGTAATGACATTACAAGCTTGGAGGGTGTAAAAGCCTGGCTTGGAAACTATTTCTCCACTATGGGTCTTGGTGAAACAGCCTATATTTTGGGAATAAAGATCTATAGGGATAGATCAACGCGGTTGATAGGTTTAAAGCAAAGTGCATACATTGATAAGATCTTGAAAAGGTTCAAGATGGAAATCTCTAAGAAAGGTACGGTACCTATCCAAAGAGGAACGATATTAAGTAAGACTCAATGTCCAAGCTCAAAGGATGAGCAAGACAAAATGAAGGGAATCCCGTATGCGTCTGCTATAGGATCCATCATGTATGCAATGATATGCACTAGGCCAGACGTGTCATGCGCTTTGAGCGTGACAAGCCGATACTAACAAAATCCTGGAAACAATCATTGGATGGCTGTTAAGAACATACTTAAGTATCTAGGGAGGACCAAAGATATGTTCCTAATCTATGGATCTGGTGAGGACAAACTCGTAGTAAAGGGTTACACAGATACGAGTTTCCAAACTGATCGGGATGAGTCACGATCACAATCGGGGTACATTTTCATCTTGAATAGAGGAGCAATTTCTGGAAGAGCTCTAAGCAAGATGTGGTGGCATTGTCAACTACAGAGTCAGAATACATCGCCGCTTCATTAGCAAC
The DNA here is from genome assembly GCA_024085815.1 of Flaveria linearis. NCBI lineage: Eukaryota > Viridiplantae > Streptophyta > Magnoliopsida > Asterales > Asteraceae > Flaveria > Flaveria linearis. Next base: position 56,307,951 of record CM044003.1, on the reverse strand, counting down.
TCAGGAAGCTGTACGGTTAAAGAAATTCATGGCCGATCTAGGGGTAGTCCCTTCCATTCAGGATCCCTAGAAATTGTTTGTGATAATAAGGGTGCGATTGCTCAAATCAAGGAACCCCGTGCCCATCAAAAGACTAGGCACATTGAACGGAGATTCAACTACATAAGGGATGAAATTGAAAAGGGAAAGACATGTATTCATAAAGTTCACATGGATCAAAACATTGCGAATCCACTCACGAAGCTTCTTGAAAAGGCAAAGCATGAAAGTCATGCTTGTGCCATGGGACTTCAATACTCTAGTGACTGGATTTGATCTTTACTTTTGTATTTAGATATTGTAACCCTTTATTACATGAATGAATTATTTGCTTATAATGGTTCAACTAATATTCCTACTTTGCATGTTTAAAATCCATGAGTAAATCATTTACAAAGAATGTCCGTAGTCGTTCATGCTTATGGGAACAAGTATGAAAGTAAGACTATTATGAACTTGGATTGGTGGATATTCATATGGATGAATATAGAGCAAAGGGTTGCTGCCAAAGTTCATAGATATTTGTGGGATACAATAGTTGAAATGACCTGCATCTCAAATATTACTACATGGAATTTTCCTGATTGATCAAAAGTAATTCTGAGTAAAGGCAAATATCATTTGGTATCCTTTGAACAGGGATACATATTAGGTCTTGATATTTACTGAATTGGGTTTTGAAGCAAGTTTATCAACGCTAGTTTAACCATTTAAACCATGAAAAGGCAGCGGATATTAGAGTTTAAAATGTGGTTATGAATCTGAAAAATATGAACCATTTTTAACCAAAGCAAAACCCAAGAACAAGGATCTTATATATATATGAAATAGTATGCTATCAAACCATAAAACAACCATAGGGGGTTCATAGATACAACCTTTCTTGTATAAATGTTATAGATGTATGAGATGAAGATGGAGATGAAGATGATCTTGAAGAAGTTCTTGAATGTTCAGCCTGTCACACCCTCAATTTCCACAAACGGGTTTTACCGTTAGGCGTGTGACATACCAGGATCTCAGACACAGTCATATCGAACGACACTATATGAATTTAAAAATGAACGTTTGACTTCATTCAACAGCGCGGAAGCGTATACATGATATGTAAATCCATTACATGAAAGTTACAAGTGCCAAGTCTAAACAAAATGTTCAATGCATGAAAATAAAACAGATGAATGCATGTCCTGAGTGCGTTTGCTGTAGCGTGCATCATGAGCTTATGCGTTCCTGTGACCTAAGAAAACATGCTAAAATATGTCAACATAAAGTTGGTGAGTTCACAGGTTTAATCAACAAGAAATGTGTCAGAAAGCGTTTCAATGGTTTAGTATATAAAGCATGTCGTTAGGTAGCTAGCCTATGATCACGTTACTTAGCGTTTTGAACCGAAGCTGACTGTTTGCGTCCTATATCTTTGTTGTATCCCCGTCACGTCTCACCAGATAGTGACAAATGTTAGGTCAATAATGCACCCGTTTGACCTCCAATCAAGCTAGCACGACTAGCCCGGGCAGGGTTTGTCAGACCCAGTAGTACTACTCAGAATTACCTCGCTACACATTACTAACGGTTCGAGAGTGTCAGGACTGTTATGTGTGTTTGCACTAACGTAACAAGCGATATCAATAATACTAAAACCATTTATGTAAATCTGTTTGCATGTTTTCTCCCCCTAAAAGGAAAGAAAGCAAAATAGGGGTCGTGAAGACTCACAGATGCTGTAGCAAGTATGTAGGATGGAAGCCTCCCAAATGTTGTTTACAATGAACTGTCAAACACCTATTGACAGTTATATTAAGCGGTAATGTTATGTCTAGTGTTAATAGAAATGTTTAGTCGGGTCGGGTCGCATTGGTTCGGTCGTGGGTGACACACACAAGCAGGCACACACATATCAGACTTTATGTAGATCACAAATGGGTTGTCGACAATTGTAAACGGTTAGGTTATTTGAGATTGAAAAAGTATGTGCTTGTTGATAGCATTGACTTTAATCTTTGTGGTCAAGGAATGACACTTTATTGATGTTACCTTATCATCAGACGTTAGGCACACCGCACACAAGGAGAATTCACTCACAATGACTCCAATCGCATAACAAGGCTAGATGCCCGACTGGACACTTCATTCGCAAGAATGGGCCTTCAATCGTACGAATCAACTTCACTCGTACGATTGAACCCTCATTCGTGCGACTCAGCATGCAGTCGTATCACACATCACCCATTCGCACGACCGAACCTTCATTAGTGCGATTGGACCTTCAGTCGTACGATGCACAGTCGCACATATTCATCCGATTGACTCAATCGCTCACACTCTCAATTGTATACATTCAATCGCACGACACGCACATATGCCTGGACACAGTCTCACCACACAGTCGCACGACACGCCCAGTCGTATGGCTCAGTTGCACGACTGGGACAGTCGCAAACTGCAGTAGATCGCGATTGCTGGTGGGGCTGGACAGCCTTCGGTTATTCCGTGCATGGTTTTCACACATCAGGGACTTCCAGAAACTCTTTTCTATCATGTCTAAGTAAAATGCACATGCTGATTGACCTCACACACACCCCCACGACCACATGCATTCGGGTTGAACCCGAGCACCCGAACACTAGATTTCCAGTAGTGAAACGAGCAACAAAATGGACAACCAAGGTCGCCTACCTATTGGAAACTTGCTATCTCAGCTGTAGCATAATTTAGCCGGCGAAAACGAGCTCAAACGAGGTGGTTGTGGTGCTAGGAGGTGGTAGAAAAGGTGGAGGAGAAGATAGTGAAGAAGATAGAAGAAATGGGAGTGAAATGAAAATTAGGGCTGGTAAGGGGTTTATATACCCAGCCCTAGTTTGGCAATTTGTCATGTTTGGTCCTCGCAATTAGTCCCCGAGTTCCCGAATTTGTTTCGGTTGATAACGACGTAAATGGGCGGGCTATGTTAATTAAGAGGATTCCTTAAGTAATCCCGTTTATTTGAATCCTCAACAAACACCAATGTTAGTATTATATATCATAATTTATTTAACGATGTCGGTGGTGATGCTTGTATACGTTTCGGGAAATAACGAGAATGTAACAATGATAACGACAACAGTCTGAATGGTGTTAACCTGAAATTACGGTGTGCCACATTATCCCCTTGTTAAAGGAATTTTCATCCCGAAAATTAGAACATCATGTTATGAAGTTCAACGGGGAATACAAGGCTCAACGGTTTGTAACGTATGTCGAATAGAGTTTCTGCGTATCTGAAGAGGTAGATGCCTGATTTTGGAACAGTTGTGGGTACTTCTTCTTCAGCTGATCCTCGTGTTCCCAGGTAAATTCGGGTCCATGCTTTGAGTTCCAACGGACTTTGACGATAGGGATACGACTATGTTTGAGCGTCTTGACCTCTCGGTCCATGACTTCCTCCGGTTCCTCGATGAAACGTAGTTGTTCGTCCACATGTATCTCGTCTAATGGAACGATAAGAGTCTCGTCTGCAAGGCATTTCCTTAGATTCGAAACATGGAATACATCATGTACTCCACTAGTTCTTCGGGTAGGTTCAGCTGATAGGCCACGGGGCCAACCCGTTTGACAATCTCAAACGGTCCCACGTATCTAGGGCATAGTTTCCCACGTTTTCCGAAGCGAATAACGCCCTTCCAAGGTGACACTTTCAAAAGCACTTTGTCACCTATGTGAAATCCAACGTTCGGCGACGCTTATCAGCGTAACTTTTCTGTCGGTCACGTGCTGCTGCCATACGGTTACGGATCTGAACGATCTTCTCGGTCGTCTCGTGCACAAGTTCGGGGCCGGTAAGTTGACTTTCTCCAACTTTCACCCAACAAATAGGTGATCGGCACTTACGCCCATACAATACCTTAGATGGAGCAGCTCTGATCGACGTGTGATAGCTATTGTTGTATGAAAACACCACTAGCGGTAAGTGAGTTTCCCACCTGTTGCCGAAATCAATCACGCAAGCGCGTAACATGTCTTCTAAAGTCTGGATTGTACGTTCACTCTGGCCATCGGTTTGAGGTGGTATACGGTGCTTATATCCAACCGCGTTCCCAATGATCGTTGTAAGGATTGCCAGAAGTGTGAAGTGAATCGAGCGTCACGATCAGAGACAATGGAAATTGGCACACCGTGCAGAGAGACTATTTCCCTTAGGTAAATATGTGTTAGCTTCTCCATTCTATCGGTCTCTCTGATTGGTAAGAAGTGCTCGGATTTCGTCAAACGATCTACAATTACCCAAATGGTATCGCATCCGCTGGGAGTCCGAGGCAGTTTTGTGATGAAATCCATTGATATTTGTTCCCACTTCCATACTGGAATCTCCAGTTGTTGAAGTAGACCTGATGGTCATTGATACTCCACTTTAACCTTAGAACAGGTTAAGCATCTGCTTACGTATGTGGCAATGTCAGCTTTCATGTTCGGTCACCAGTAAAGGACTTTTAGATCGTGATACATCTTGTCTGAACCCGGATGAATAGAATACCTTGACTTGTGAGCTTCGTCCATTACTATTTCTCGTAGGTCTCCATACAAAGGAACCCATATTCGGTCCATGAAGTAGCGGATTCCATCAGATTTGGTTTCCAGTTGCTTCTCCATGCCTCGTAGCGATTCGGATTTCAGGTTCTCGTCTTTTAATGCCTCAAGTTGAGCATTACGTATTTGTTCGGGTATACCGGTGTGAATGGTGAGTTGTAATGCTCGAACTCGTCTTGGCTTAGGTGTCTCTTTTCGACTTAAGGCATCTGCTACTACATTAGCCTTGCCCGGATGATACTTGATCGCACAATCGTAGTCGTTCAACAACTCGACCCAACGACGTTGTCTCATGTTCAGCTCCTTCTGTTAAAGATGTGCTGGAGACTCTTGTGATCAGTGTAAATGGTGCACTTGGTACCGTACAAGTAGTGTCTCCATATCTTGAGTGCAAACACGACTGCTCCCAACTCTAGGTCATGTGTCGTGTAGTTTTTCTCGTGTACCTTCAATTGTCGGGAGGCATTAGCAATCACCTTATTGCGTTGCATTAGCACGCAACCGAGGCCTTGAATAGAGGCATCACAGTAAACTACAAAATCATCTGTTCCCTCAGGCAGGGATAGAATCGGTGTTGTACAGAGTTTCTGCTTCAGAACCTAAAATGCGGATTCTTGTTTGTCACCCCATTTGTACGTAGTGCCTTTATGAGTTAATGCGGTGAGTGGTTGAGCAATCTTTGAAAACCCTTCAATGAACCGTCGATAATAGCTAGCCAACCCGAGAAACTGTCGCACCACGGTCGGAGTCTTAGGCGTAGTCCAGTTCTTGATGGCTTCTATTTTTGCCGGGTCAACATGTATCCCATTCTCATTGACCACATGACCCAAGAAATGGACCTCTCGTATCCAGAATTCACACTCTGAAAATTTAGCGTACAAGTGTTCTCGTTTCAGCAGCTCCAGAATCAGCCTAAGGTGTTCCTTATGTTCTTCCTTATTCCTTGAATAAATAGGATGTCATCGATGAAGACAATGACGAACTTGTCCAAATAAGGTTTGCACACTCGGTTCATGAGATCCATGAAAACTGCTGGTGCATTGGTCAACCCGAATGGCACAACCAAAAACTCGTAGTGGTCATACCTAGTTCTGAAAGCAGTCTTTGAAATGTCTTCATCTCGAATCTGTAGTTGGTGATAACCTGATCTTAGATCTATCTTGGAATAGAAACTTGACCCTTGTAGTTGATCAAACAAATCATCGATGCGCGAGAGAGGATAACGATTCTTAACCGTGGCTTTGTTAATTCCCTGTAATCAATACACATACGAAAGGTTCCGTCCTTCTTCTTGACAAACAGGACTGGGGCTCCCCACGGTGATGAGATAGGCCTGATAAACCCTTTATCCAATAGTTCCTGCAATTGCGTAGACAACTCTTGTAGTTCTTTTGGAGCTAATCTGTATGGTGCTCTCGCGATAGGGGCGACTCCAGGTAACTAATCAATCTGGAACTCGACTTGGCGATGCGGTGGGAGACCGGGTAGGTCTTCAGGGAAAACCTTGGGATTATTGCGTACAATAAAGATATCTTCAATCTTCTTTTCCTCGGTTTCTTTTTCAGTGACCATAGCAAGGAAAGTGGTATGACCCTTACGCAAGCACTTCTGGGCTTTCATGTAGGAGATGATTTCTGAGACCGTACCACTCCTTTCGCCCTGAACTGATAAAATTCCACCACTAGGAAGTGGTACACGAACGATTTTGTCACCACAGATGATCTCAGCTTGATTCTTGGACAACCAGTCCATTCCAACAACTACATCAAAACTACCAAGTGTGACAAGCATCAGATCTGTATGTAACTCATGACCACATAATCCTAGCTTACATCCATTAATGATATGGGTTGCCTCAATTAATTTCCCATCCGCTAATTCTACGGTGTAACTAGGCTCCACATCAGCTATGGTTACATCTAAGAACTTAATGAACTTGTTGGAAACAAAACTCTTGCCAATGCCGGTATCAAACAGTACAAAAGCAAAACAACCATTCAGGGGAAACATACCAGTAACTACATTCTGATCATTCCTTACCTCGCCGGAACCAATCACAAAAGCACGACCTTTAGCATTGCTTCCATTGTTGTCCCTGTTTCCACTTTTTAGCTGTGGGCAATCCTTCCTGGCCCTCCTTACCACACTTATAACAGCCTCTAGTCATTCCGCCCTGGCGTTGTCGGTGGGGTTGTTGCTAAGTCATCAGTTCACCCCTACAGTCTTTAGCAGATGGACCTATCCTTCCACACCTTTGACAACGGAGTCGATCACATTGGCCATGATGATGAAAGTTGCACCGGTTACACTTCGGATACTTGCCCGCATAGTTACTCGATCCCTGACCATTGTTGTTGTTATTGTTGTTCTGATTGTTGTTGGTGAAGCTTCTTGACGAGTCAAACTTTCTGGTCTGCTGTTGCTGGGTGTTATTGGAGCTTGAAGACTTGCTGTTGTTACCGTCCCATTTCCTTTTATGATCTGATGAACCAGAAGCAGCGCCACGTTTAGGCAAGGTACCCTATGCCACTGCATGATCAGTGAGTTTGTGAGCTAGTCGAATAGCCTGCTGAATAGTGACAGGATCAGCAGCCATAACACTAGCTTGGATTTGAGGAGCTAGACCATCAATGTACTTCTCAATCCGTTTGTAGGCCGGGGTCACCATCTGAGGACATAAAGCAGCCAACTCGTGTGAACGAGTCGTGTATTCCTCAATGTCAGAACCAATCATCTTTAAATTCCAAAACTCTGCCTCTAGTTTCTGGACTTCGCTTCTGGGGCAATACTCTTCTTTCATCAAAATCTTGAAATCATCACATGGCAAACCATTAGCAGTATCAAGCCCTAAGGTTTGGACTTGTGAGTTCCACCACGTCAGAGCTGGTCCTTCCAGTGTGCCGAAGGCGTACTTGACACGACTCCCTGTAGGACAGTTGCATATGGCTAAAACCGACTCGAGCTTCTCCATAAACAGCACCATCAGAACCACTGAAGGAGTGAGGTTTACAATCGATAAACATCTTGAAGGTACAGACTGTCGAAACTCCTTGATTCAGATTCTGGTCGTTCTGGTCCTGATTGCAGGCCTGTTCATAGGCTGCAAGCCCATTAACAACGTGCTCATTGATGATAGCATTCAACTCAGCTTGAGTCAGGGTGATGTTTCCTCGTCCACCCGAGCGTCCAGCTCTTCTTCCAGACATGATTTCTTCAATTCACAATACATAATAGTCACTAATCGGATAATAATTATCGATGAAATAAATTGTATCATACTAGTAGGAACGAAGGATTTGTTTGCATATCAATAGTGAGGCTTTATGAGAACCGAGACCTCATGTCTCCAAGTATGGAATTGAAAATTGGTACTGATCATGACCGTTATCACCCAATAGAGTTGCCAGAATTTTCATGCATGACAAATTACAATTACGTGTGCACCCGTGATTCTAATTTGCTTTGCATGGTCACCCATGGTTCCTTCTATTCGAGATAACATACCTTGTCAAGTACCGAGTGTTATGAATGATATAGGTATCAAAGATATGTTCATTATACTAAGGGTCAAATAACTATGGTTGTACTAATATTGTACAAAGGATTTGGTTGAGATAACAACAGGGAAATCAAGACGATTTGGCCTTTTTCCCTTTGAAGTTCTAGGCGTTTAAATGTTTAAGTCCAATCCTCTAATAGACTTTGAATCTTTTAGTTATCCCTCGTTTACTGCTCAGACTAGTGTAGAAGATAGGATATGTTAGGAATGGTAACAAGTGTGAATGAGTTGGAAGAGTGAGGTGTTGTTCTTTTTGTTTGTCATCGTCGTGCGGGTTGGAAAGGTTTCTGTGCTCCCAATGTGGTAATGTTAGGTTCAATTCGTCGTTGCTTCAACTCCGAGAGTGAAGAATCAAGTGTAAATGTTGGGAGTGAGCGAGCGGGATTCTCCGCCCCTCTGTTAGCCAATAATGATACATGTGTCACACGGATAATGTCATGTTCGTTCAGCAATGTAATGTTAGTATGCCGGGAGGTTGTTCGTATAATAGTTGCAATCATGTAAGAGCGTCTGTGCGATACTAGTGTTGTGTCTAAGGCTATAGTCTAGATGTAATGCAATCCTAGTTCTCTATGACCTGTGGCTCTGATACCAATCTGTCACACCCTCAATTTCCATAAACGGGGTTTTACCGTTAGGCGTGTGACATGCCAGGATCTAAGCACAGTCATATCGAACGACACTATATGAATTTAAAAATGCATGTTTGACTTCATTCAACGGAACATAAACGAAATTAACAACAGTGCAGAAGCGTATACATGATATGTAAATCCATTACATGAAAGTTACAAGTGCCAAGTCTAAACAAAATGTTCAATGCATGAAAATAAAACGTATGAATGCATGTCCTGAGTGCGTTTGTTGTAGCGTGCATCATGAGCTTATGCGTTCTTGTGACCTGAGAAAACATGCTAAAATATGTCAACATAAAGTTGGTGAGTTCATAGGTTTAATCAATAAGAAATGTGTCAGAAAGCGTTTCAATGGTTTAGTATATAAAGCATATCGTTAGGTAGCTAGCCTATGATCACGTTACTTAGCGTTTCGAACCGAAGCTGACTGTTTGCGTCCTATATGTTTGTTGTACCCCCGTCACGTCTCACCAGACAGTGACAAATGTTAGGTCAATAATGCACCCGTTTGACCTCCAATCAAGCTAGCGCGACTAGCCCGGGCGGGGTTTGTCAGACCCAGTAGTACTACTCAGAATTACCTCGCTACACATTACTAACGGTTCGAGAGTGTCAGGACTGTTATGTGTGTTTGCACTAACGTAACAAGTGATATCAATAATACTAAAACCATTTATGTAAATCTGTTTGCATGTTTTCTCCCCCCAAAAGGAAAAAAAGTAAAATAGGGGCCGTGAAGACTCACAGATGCTGTAGCAAGTATGTAGGATGGAAGCCTCCTAAATGTTCTTTACAATGAACTATCAAACACCTATTGACAGTTATGTTAAGCGTTAATGTGGTAACTAGTGTTAATAGAAATGTTTAGTCGGGTCGGGTCGCATTGGTTCGGTCATGGGTGACACACACAACCAGGCACACACATATCAGACTTTATGTAGATCACAAATGGGTTGTCGATAATTGTAAACGGTTAGGTTATTTGAGATTGAAAAAGTATGTGCTTGTTGATAGTGTTGACTTTTTAATCTTCGTGGTCAAGAAATGACACTTTATTAATGTTACCTTATCATCACACGTTAGGCACACCGCACACAAGGAGAATTCACTCACAATGACTCCAATTGCATAACAAGGCTAGACGCACGACTGGACACTTCATTCGCACGAATGGACCTTCAATCGTACGAATCAACTTCACTCGTACGATTGAACCCTCATTCGTGTGACTCAACATTCAGTCGTATCACCCATTTGCACGACTGAACCTTCATTCGTGCGATTGGACCTTCAGTCGTGCGATGCACAGTCGCACACATTCATCCGATTGACTCAATCGCTCACACTCTCAATCGTATACATTCAATCGCACGACAAGCACATACGCTTGGACTCAGTCGCACGACTCACCACAGTCGCACCATACAGTCGCACGACACGCTCAGTCGTATGGCTCAGTCGCACGACTGGCACAGTCATGAACTGCAGCAGATCGCGACTGCTGGCGGGGCTGAACAGCCTTCGGCTGTTCCGTGCACGGTTTTCACACATCAGGGACTTCCAGAAACTCTTTTCTAACATGTCTAAGTAATATGCACATGCTGATTGACCTCACACGCACCCCCACGACCACATGCATTCTGGTTGAACCCGAGCACCCGAACCCTAGATTGCAGCAGTGAAACGTGCAACAAAATGGACGACCAAGGTCGCCTACCTGTTGGAAACTTGCTATCTCAGCTGTAGCATAGTTTAGCCGGCGAAAACGAGCTCAAACGAGGTGGTTGTGGTGCTAGGAGGTGGTAGAAAAGGTGGAGGAGAAGATAGTGAAGAAGATAGAAGAAATGGGAGTGAAATGAAAATTAGGGCTGGTAAGGGGTTTATATACCCAGCCCTAGTTTGGCAATTTGTCATGTTTGGTCCTCGCAATTAGTCCCCGAGTTCCCGAATTTGTTTCGGTTGATAACAACGTAAATGGGCGGGCTATGTTAATTAAGAGGATTCCTTAAGTAATCCCGTTTATTTGAATCCGCAACAAACACCAATGTTAGTACTATATATCATAATTTATTTAACGATGTCGGTGGTGATGCTTGTATACGTTTCGAAAAATAATGAGAATGTAACAATGATAACGACAACTGTCTGAATGGTGTTAACCTGAAATTACGGTGTGTCACACAGCCCCCAAGAGAGAAAGCCTCAAGTTGTAATACCCACAAGCCCATCCAAACACCTACTTGTTAGGTAGTATAACACCAAGACCCACTCCTTCTTCTAGAACCAGAATTTCAGCCAAAGAAATCCACAAATTCTGCTTTTGATTTTGAATTTTTTAGCCAAGGGAGAAAGGAGAAGGAGCCTTTGCATGTATGAGAGAAAAGTGCGTTTTCAAGGAAGAGTGCAAGTGTGTTATCTCTTGTGTTTTTACCAAGGCAAAAGGGTGATCCCCATGAGGCAAGGGGCGGTCGAAGGTCCCCTTTTAAAATTGGGTTCCCCCCAATTTTATTTTATTTGTTTTGCACTTTCTTAGTCATAAGTTTTTATAAAATTAAAACCCCTTTATAATTTTATAATACTAACACACTATCATTTGTTGTCATTCAACTAACTTAAATAATATGACAAATGATTTCTCATTAACAAATTATCCATATAATTTGTTTTATTTCAAATGCAATGTTTTAGAAAACCTATATCCTAAATTGGTGTCAATATTTATTTGTTTGAACCCATCAACAATTAAATATCTATTGGTGTTTGTTTAACTTGTTATGGGGTGTGACCCGACTTGGATCATAACGTACTAACCACATCAATCTTGTATGTGTCTTGGGCATATAAGATCCAACAATCTCCCACTTGCACAAGATTCATAGAAGATTGATGCAAGCAGTAAATACCACCTAACAACGGTTTACTACCCTTAATACGTATGACTAAGTGCCATTCAATAACATCATCCTCTTCAAGTAGCATACTTGAAATGTTTTAGGTGAATCAATCATCTACCCTTTTGTCACAGATGTCATGTTAAATCCCAGAGACACAGAGTGATCATTCTCCATTAATTTAACTTTATCAGGCCTTAACATCTTATTCTCAACGAATAAGAGGGACAAATCCCATCTTGACTACATGCGTCTCTCACAATTACCTTATATCATACCTGAACTCAGACTTATGTACTGCCATGTTTTAGAAAAGCGAAGAACTAAGTTAAAGCATAGTATTTGGTAAATATCATGACCCAATATGTATCTCAGGTCAGAGGATACCAAATGATGTTCGCCTTTACTCAAAATTACTTATGATCAATCAAGAAGATTCCATGTAGTAATGTTTGTGATGCAGGTCAGTCCAATATTTGTATCCCACAAATATCTATGGACTTTGGTAGCAACCTTTTGCTCTATATTCATCCATATGAATATCTACCAATCCAAGTTCTTAACAACATTAACTTCACAAATGTTCCCACAAACATGAACAACTACGGACGTTCTGAGTAAACAATTTACTCATGGATTTTAAACATGCAAAATATAAATATTCATTGAATCATTATAACCAAATAATTCATTCAAGTAATAAAGGGTTACAATATCTAATTATAGAAATTAAAATCAAATCCAGTCACTAGAAAATTGCAGTCCCATGGCACAAGCATGACTTTAATGCTTTGCCTTTTCAAGAAGCTTCGTGAGTGGATCCGTAACGTTTTGATCCGTGTGAACTTTGTGAATACATATTTTTCCCTTTTCAACTTCATCCCTTATGTAGTTGAATCTTCATTCAATGTGCCTAGTCTTTTGATGTGCACGGGGTTCCTTGATTTGAACAATCGCACCCTCGTTATCATAAAACATTTCTAGGGGGTCTTGAATGGAAGGGACCACCCTAGAACGACAATGAACTTCTTTAACTATGCAGCTTCCTGAGCTGCTAATGAAGCGGCGATGTATTCTGATTCTGTAGTTGGTAATGCCACCACATCTTGCTTAGAGCTCTTCCAAGAGATCGCTCCTCCATTCAAGATGAAAATGTACCCCAATTGTGATCGTGAATCATCCCGATCAGTTTGGAAACTCGCATCCGTGTAACATTTTACAACGAGTTCCTCATCACCAGATCCATAGATTAGGAACATATCTTTAGTCCTCCTTAGGTACTTAAGTATGTTCTTCACAGCCATCCAATGACTGTTTGCAGGATTTTGCTGGTATCTTGTCATGCTCAAAGCGCATGACACGTCCGGTCTAGTGCATATCATTGCATACATGATGGATCCTATAGCAGACGCATATGGGATTCCCATCATTTTGTCTTGCTCATCCTTTGAGCTTGGACATTGAGTCTTACTCAATATCGTTCCTCTTTGAATAGGTACAGTACCTTTCTTAGAGTTTTCCATCTTGAACCTTTTCAAGATCTTGTCAATGTATGCACTTTGATTTAAACCTATCAACCGCCTTGACCTATCCCTATAGATCTTTATTCCTATAATATAGGCGGCTTCACCTAGATCTTTAATGGAAAAACAGTTTCCAAGCCAGGCTTTTGCACCTTCCATGGTTGGAATTGATGGGTTTGTTCGAACATAAAATCATAGTTTAACCTCTTAAACTTTCTGAAAAACGCAGCGGAAGTATAGCTTTAAAACTGATTTTATAAGCTGAAAATTATGTTCTTCAAGTGACCATTCAAGTGTATAAAACAAGCCCATAAAACAAAGGATCATTATATGTGAATGAGCATGCTATGTAAACACTAAAACACATAATATGACAGCCACAAGGGGTTGCCATAACTACCTTTCTCCAAGCTACAAATGTCGACAGAAAGAGTAGAATAGATGCTGAAATTCGGCCAAAAGAAAGCTGAAAATATTCACAAAACTTCAAGCTTTGAAGTCTTCAAGTGTTCACTCCCACTTGGCTCTAAGTAAGCATCTTGATTGCTTGGATTTGGACACCAATACTCCAAAAGGAAAGCTGCCAGCAGCCCTTCAATTACGTGAACATCCAGCAGCAAAAATGGGAGGATTAAATGACCAAGATTCCAAGTAGAGGAACCCTCAAGTGTTTATATGCAAACTCATCATCTTGCTAGGTAGATTATCACCGAAATTGAACACCAAAAATGTTCTTCAAACCTTTAATGCTGCTGCTGAGTTCGTAACTTAGAGAGAGAGAGGAAGAGAGATTTTTGTTGTGTTCTAGTTTGCATGTATAAAAGAGTGTTCCCCTTGGATAGTGGACTAGTTCTTTTGCTTTTGTTCTTCACAAGAGAGTGGAGAATCTCTTCTTGCCTTAAGAAGAGTTAGTGGAAGATGGAGTGCTATGAGAACAAATATATAAAAGGGGGGGGACGGTTGCATGCTCTTCTCCAAGAGATTCCCACCCAAATATATTACCCACTAATTAGAATTAGTAGTCTCTTTTAATTGTAAAACTTTCATCCTCTAACTTTATAAACTAGTCCCTTATAAGTTGTACAATTAACTTTTAGTTGTATAACTTATACACTCTTCTTATTATTTAATGTTATATAACTAACTTAAATAACACTAAGTAATGTTTTTGAACAAGATATCCTAATAAGTTGTTCCATCTCACATGCAACTTATTTAGAAAACCTATTTTCTAAATTGGTGTAAATATTTAATTGCATGATCATATCATCAATTAAATATTAATTGGTGTTTGCTAAGCTTGTTATTGGGTATAACCCGACTTGGATCATAACGTACTAACCACAACAATATTCTAAGTGACTTGGGCACATAGAATCTTACAATCTCCCACTTGCCCAAGATTCATAGAAGATTGACGCAAGCAGTAAATAACGCCTAACAACAGTTTACTACCCTTAATACGCATGACTTATGGCCATTCAATAACATCATCCCATTCAAGTACCCTACTTGAAATGATTTAGGTGAATCAATCATCTATCCTTTTGTTACAGATGACATGTTAAATCCAAGAACATAGAATGATCATTTCTTGTTGCTTTAACTTAATCAGGCCTTAGACATCTAACTCTCAACGAATAAGAGGAACAAATTCCATCTTGACTACATACGTTTCTCACAAACACCTCGTGTCATACCTGAACATACCCTTATGTACTGTCCACTATTTCAGGACAGTGAAGAATTAGCTCAAGGTATAATACTTAGTGAATATCAAAACCCAATATGTATCTCAGGTCAGAGGATACCAAATAATATTCGCCTTTACTCAAATTTACTTATGATCAATCGATAAGATTCCATGTAGTAAAATTTGAGATGCGGGTTAGTCCAATATTTGTATACCACAAATATCTATAAACCTTGGTAGCAACCCATTGCTCTATATTCATCCTTATGAACATCGACCAATCCAAGTTCATAATAATCTTACCCTCACACTTGTTCCCACAAGTATGAACGACTACGGACATTTAGAGTAAATAATTTACTCATGGATTAAACATGCTAAATTGGAACATTAATTGAAACATTATAACCAAATAATTTTACTCAAATAATAAAGAGTTCCACATATTCAAATACAAAATTTGATCAAGTCCAATCACTAGAATATCGAAGTCCTAAGGCACAAGTATGACTTTCATGCTTTGCCCTTTCGAGGAGCTTCGTGAGTGGATCCACAATCTTTTAATCAAAGTGAACTTTGCGAATACATATCTTTTCCTTTTCAAATTCATCTCGTATGTAGTTGAATCTCCGCTCATTGTGCCTAATCTTTTGATGTGCACAGGGTTCCTTGATTTGTGCAATCGCACCCTCATTATCACAAAAGATTTCTAAGGGGTCTTGAATGGTAGAGACCATCCTTAGATCGACGATAATCCTTTTATTCATGCAGCTTCCAAAGCTGCTAATGAGGCGACTATGTATTCCTATTTTGTAGTGGACAATGCTACCCTATTCATAATGGAGACATACCCCGATTGTGATCGAGGATTATCTCGATCAGTTTGGAAACTCGCATCCGTGTAACCCTTTACAACGAGTTCCCCTTTCTCAGATCCGTATATTAGAAACATATCCTTAGTCCTCCTAAGGTATTTCAATATACTTTTAACAGCCATCCAGTGGCTATTTGCTAGATTCTGCTGATATCTTCTTGTCATGCTTAACGCGCATGACATGTCCAGTCTTAGTGCATATCATCGCATATATGATGGATCCTATAGCAGACGCATATGGGATGTCCTTCATACAATCTTGCTCATCCTTTGAGCTTGGACATTGAGATGCACTCAATATTGTTCCTCTTTGATTAGGTACCATACCTTTCTTAGAGTTTTTCATCTTGAACCTTTTCAAGATTTTATTAGTATATGCACTTTGGTTTAGACCTATCAACCGATCTATCCCTATAGATCTTTATTCCTAAAATATAGGCGGCTTCACCGAGATCTTTCATGGAAAAACAATTTCCAAGCCAGGTTTTAACACCTTCCATGGTTGGAATGTCTTTTCCATATAGTACTATGTCATCAACATACAATACTAAAAATGATATTACACTCCCACTAGCCTTTTTATACACACAAGCCTTGTCAGCGTTCTTGATGAAACCAAATTCCTTGATCTCTTCATCAAAACATTGATTCCAACTTCTCGATGCTTGTTTCAATCCATAGATTGATTTTTTTAACTTGCATACTTTATTAGGATGTTTTGGATCGACAAAACCCTCAGGCTGAACCATATAGACATCTTCCTCAAGATATCCATTTAGGAAAGCGGTTTTGACATCCATTTGCCAAATCTCATAATCATAATGAGCAGCTATGGCAAACAATATCCTTATAGACTTTAGCATCGTAACAGGTGAGAAAGTTTCATCATAGTCAACCCCTTGAGTTTGAGTGAAACCTTTTGCTACAATTCTTGCCTTGTAAGTATCCAAGTTTCCATGCATATTTGTTTTCTTCTCGAAAACCCACTTGCATCTAACCGGTTTGGAGTTAAGTGGAGGGTCAACCAATTCCTAAACTTGGTTGTCATACATGGATTGCATCTCTACATTCATGGCTTCCAGCCATTTGTCACAATCCGAATTGGACATAGCATCAAGGTATGTAGTTAGCTCATTGGAGTCAACTTCATAGCATCCATCCATGAAAAATCCATATATTTCAGGTGCAATGCTAACTCTACCAGATCTATGAACGTTTTGTGTGTATTGATCAACCTCTTGATCATCATCAACAACCTCTTGTTGACAGCTAGTGTCAACCAAACATGTATCGGCTTGTGGATCTTGATCTTCATCAAATTCCATTGTTCTATGCGTCACTCCTTCCATAAGGAACTTGGCTTCCAAGAACTCTACCCTTCGAGCAATAAATTTCTTTTGCTCTGTTGGATCAAAGAAGTAGTATCCTATACAGTCTTTGGGATATCCAACAAATATACACTTAGTGGATCGACTTTCAAATTTGTTTTGGGTGTTAAGCTTAACATAAGCTTTACTACCCATACCTTTTAAACATGATAGTGATGGAACTCTTTCCATTCCATATTTCAAAAGGTGTCGAACCCACTTTCTTGGTTTGGGCCATATTCAAAATACGAGCCGTGGAGAGTAGTGCGAAAACCCAAGATGATAAAGGTGGTAAGCTCATAGCCTTAATGAATTTAACCATATCCAAATAGGGTTCAGTTTTTCCTTTATCAGAATGAAGAACTTAGATAGTTATGTAGAGTTGATTTTCTACTTCATTATTGAAGTTTTTGAACATTTCAAAAGCATCATACTTATGTGTCATCAAGTGCACACAATAATACCGACTGTAATCGTCGGTAACAGTAATGAAGTATCTTTTCACCAATCTTTGTCATTGTCTTAAAAGGACCACATACATCCAAATGTATCATTCCTAATAAGTCTTTTGGTTCACACTTATCAAATGAAACACTTTCATTTGTTTCCAAAAGACCATTCTTTTAAAGTGTTTGAATCCAATTCTTGTTTATGTGACCAAGATGACAATGTCAAAGATAATAATAACTTAAACCGATTTTAAATTTCTTGGTGCTTAATGTGTAAAATGAGTTATTATAGGATGAATTGTCATGAACTAATTCATGAATATCATTAAAAGGCATATCCTTAAAATGAAATACATCATCCATAAAACTTAATACCATTATGTACATACTTTAAATCATGACCATATTGTTTTAAGAGGAAACATTAATTATGTTCCTAGTCAAACTAGGTGCATACAAAAGGTTTTGAGAATAACTTCCAAACCATTTGTAAGTCTCAAAATAGAGTTTCCCTCTTTGAAGCGCACATTTCTTTTGAATTCCTTTGCAACAATTGCAAGTATGAGTCTCACATCCGGTATCCAATACCCATGTGTTTGAAGAAATGACATTTAATACAATGTGAATCATGAAAATTGTATTCGAGGTTTGCCTAGCATCCCTCTTTTCAACTTCATTAGACAGGAGGAACAATTCCCTTTTATTGTTCTATCCCTCCATACTCAAAGAATGGATCGTTCTCCTTTACCTTAGGCTTCATAAGCTTAGGTTGTTGAGGTTTCGCTTTAACCTTTGCTTTGATGTATTCCTTTCTTTTGGCAATAATTGCCTTAGGATCAAGATTGGCCATTTCTTATAGTCTCCCTCATTGATCTAGAGAATAGGTAGAACCTCTCTATCCATCCCTGCCTCGGTTGCTTTTGAGCATTGCGTGAATTTCACCGATGCTCTTGTCCCATCCGTTCATATTACAGTTTATTATGAATGTCTCAAACCTTTAGTTAGGCAATCAAGGATCAAATCCTTGGCCAACTACTTTGAGACAGGACATTTATGCATCTTGAGGCTATCAATGTGGCTTTTCATCTTAAGAATATATAAGATGATATTGATTGGGTTTCTACCATGTGACATGCATAAAGTGCTTGAACCGTATTGAAGCAATCTTACTAATGTTTGTTGAAGGAACATTTCCTTCAACTAATTTATCATGTCATATGCCCTATGATGTTCCAAACCCTTTTGGAGTTCGGGAATCATATTCCCAACATGAGGTAGGAAACTTGCACAGAATCCTTAATGTGCTTAAGCCAATCGTCAAAAGGCCTTAACATCAACAGTGTTGGTTGGTGAGACATGGGATTGTCAAGGACATAGGCCTTTACTCATTTTGATAACGATTCTCAGTGATAGGGTATGGACGGTCGGGGTGGTAGCATTATTGTTTGCGGCCTTCTACAAAATTTACAAAGTTCTTGTTAGTATTTCTTAAAATTTTATTTTAATTATTAATACCCTTTTATGTCTCATAGACAATTAATAATTAAAATCTAGAATCCAATGTTACATTCAAATAATTGTTAGGTGACCTTTATCCCATTATTTAATTTAACAAGGTAGTCAATATTTGACAATTGCAACCTTTTGCAACTTCTAGCCTTTATGGGATCGGTTAAACATCTTATGTTTGGTTGGCATGTTTAATCCCATCAACACCATTGTATGCCATGCTTCGGTAACCCTATGCACATGGTTTCCAATTCAAGTCATCCTACTTACACACACGTGTGAGTTTTCACATACAAGCGGTTAGGTGACCTTTATCCCACAAGTATGTTAGACTCACCTCAAACTCACAAGTTCCCTATAAGTGATCAGGTGACCTTTATCCCATAAATAATTCTCAAGTGATTCGAGTGTCGTGTAAAAGGATGGTGTTAAACTTGTTTCAAAATGGATTTTTGGTTTTCATTAATTCTAGTTTTGAAAACTCTATGTACTTGTATTTGCATGCTTTCAAATACAAGATACCCTATGGTTCTTTTAATAAAACTCATTTTATTATAAAACCATTAATCCTTTTAATAACCGTTTATTAACGCTTAATGATTAAGAACCATTTTATATTAGCTTGTTATGGTCATTTGTATTAAGATTGTTTATCATATCCAAATATCATACAATATTCATAAAATCACAATCAAACAAGCATAATATAACAACCACAATGTGCATAACCATAGCTACTATTGTGACCACACTTGTTTGCCATCACAAGTGTGGTCATTTGGTCATTCCTAAGGGTTGAATACAACACAAAATAGAGGTCTTCATTTACTCCCACTTGAACTTGCATCCATATGCTTCAAGTCCTTCCTTTGTGTCTTCTTCTTGTGCTTCCTTCCCGAGCATCTTCTTTTACAAAATATATATCCTAATACATATTTTATAGTAAAAGAAAAACACTCCTAATCTATTATTACATCCCAATGAATAAATAGACAAATTAAATTTTTAAACAAAGCACAAAAGAATTATATTACAAACCAAATGAAAATAACCAAAACAAACATTGCAAGCATCCAAACAACTCAAGGTCAATGGCTAGGTTATGCACACTAACATCCAATGATCATATCATCCAAACATATAATGAAACCCCACTTCAAACCACCAAATTTCAGCCAACATAAACTGAAATTTTGGGTTTTAAACATTGTCCAAACAATCAACATTTCATAATATATATCTTTCAAGGTCTAATCACTAGCATGTGTGATATGAACTTGAAAGTTTGGGGAATCATTCGAACAAAACATAGCAGCCCAAAATCAGCCTATACTAAGTTTATAATCATCCTTTAAAACCAATTTTAAAGGACTAAACAAGCAAGTCATCCACATAACCGGCTCTTGATGCCATTGATGGGTTTGTTAGAACATAAAATCATAGTTTAACCTCTTAAACTTTCTGAAAAACGCAGCGGAAGTATAGCTTTAAAATTGATTTTATAAGCTGAAAATTATGTTCTTCAAGTGACCATTCAAGTGTATAAAACAAACCCATAAAACAAAGGATCATTATATGTGAATGAGCTTGCTATGTAAACACTAAAACACATAATATGACAGCCACAAGGGGCTGCCATAACTACCTTTCTCCAAGCTACAAATGTCGACAGAAAGAGTAGAATAGATGCTGAAATTTGGCCAAAAGAAAGCTGAAAATATGCACAAAACTTCAAGCTTTGAAGTCTTCAAGTGTTCACTCCCACTTGGCTCTAAGTAAGCATCTTGATTGCTTGGATTTGGACACCAATACTCCAAAAGGAAAGCTGCCAGCAGCCCTTCAATTACGTGAACATCCAGCAGCAAAAATGGGAGGATTAAATGACCAAGATTCCAAGTAGAGGAACCCTCAAGTGTTTATTTGCAAACTCCTCATCTTGCTAGGTAGATTATCACCAAAATTTAACACCAAAAATGTTCTTCAAACCTCTAATGCTGCTGCTGAGTTCGTATCTTAGAGAGAGAGAGGAAGAGAGATTTTTGTTGTGTTCTAGTTTGTATGTATAAAAGAGTGTTCCCCTTGGATAGTGGACTAGTTCTTTTGCTTTTGTTCTTCACAAGAGAGTGGAGAATCTCTTCTTGTCTTAAGAAGAGTTAGTGGAAGATAGAGTGCTATGAGAACAAATATATAAAAGGGGGGGACGGTTGCATGCTCTTCTCCAAGAGATTCCCACCCAAATATATTACCCACTAATTTGAATTAGTAGTCTCTTTTAATTGTAAAACTTTCATCCACTAACTTTATAAACTAGTCCCTCATAAGTTGTACAATTATTTTTTAATTGTATAACTTATACACTCTTCTTATTATTTAATGTTATCTAACTAACTTAAATAACACTAAGTAATGTTTTTGAACAAGATATCCTAACAAGTTGTTCCATCTCACATGCAACTTATTTAGAAAACCCATTTTTTAAATTGGTGTAAATATTTAATTGCATGATCATATCATCAATTAAATATTAATTGGTGTTTGCTAAGCTTGTTATTGGGTATAACCCGACTTGGATCATAACGTACTAACCACATCAATATTCTAAGTGTCTTGGGCACATAGAATCCTACAATCTCCCACTTGCCCAAGATTCATAGAAGATTGATGCAAGCAGTAAATAACGCCTAACAACGGTTTACTACCCTTAATACGCATGACTTATGGCCATTCAATAACATCATCCCATTCAAGTACCCTACTTGAAATGATTTAGGTGAATCAATCATCTATCCTTTTGTTACAGATGTCATGTTAAATCCAAGAACACAGAATGATCATTTCTTGTTGATTTAACTTAATCAGGCCATAGACATCTAAGTACATAAGATGTCAAACCTCTTTAACTTAATCAGGCCTTAGACATCCAAGAACACAGAAGCTCACTTATGTTCTTGTCCCACCCGTTCATGTTGTAATTCATGATAAAGTTGTCAAACCTCTTGGACAAAGAGTTGATGATCAAAATCCGCAGCCAACTCTTTCGAGACGGGACAATTCAGCCTTTCGAGGCGGTCGATGTGGCTTTTCATCTTAAGTACATAAGATGAAACAGATTGGGTGTCATCCATACGACATGCATGGAGTGCTCGAACCGGTTTGAAGCGCTCTACCCTTGCTTGTTGTTGAAACATTTCCTTCAACTGGGTAATCAAGTCGTACGCTCCATGATGTTCATACTCCTTTTGGAGATCAGGAGTCATACTTGCCAACATGAGGCAAGATGTCACACCTCTCACGAAACCTTAAGAACCTTACGTTCCTTTATTTTGGATTTATTCCTAATCTCTCGGAAACCTTAGCATGTCTACGTGCTGGATAACTAAATAGTTTGCTCACAATGCTTAGTTTACTCACTACGTACGTTGACTCAGTGTTCCAATTTTCTGGAAGAAAATTCTTTCAACATGGGGATAATGTGACACCCGAAAATTTTACGTTACGAAACTTCGTTAGTCTCGTTAAGTCTTGCATACACATGTCTTGAGCACACATTGGTTGTCATTTAACGTTGGTGACCTAATGATAATTAATAATGTTAGATTAATGATAATTTAACTAATTATGTGATTGTTGTGTTATGTTTATGTGCTTGTGTGTTTTACATGTAAATTGAGAATTAATCGCGTAACGTGGAAACGGGTGTATAAATTTGTGTGTTTTGTGTTTTATAAAGATTAAATGTGTAATTGTTACCATGAGTTTATATGTTTAATTATTGTAATTAAAAACCATTTGAAAAGTGTTTAAAGGGGTGCCTTTTTATAGAATGCAAAACACAAGGTCCAAAGGGTAAATATGCAAAATTAAAAGGAATAAAACAACCCAAACCCCAAATTCCCAACCCCTCGACCACCACTCTTCTTCTACACCTTTCCACACTTCGAAATCAGCCAAGAAACACCAAGTTTCTGCGATTTTGGTTCGGAATCAAGCAATACAACAAGACATAAGCATCGATTCGTGTTCTATTGCAAGAATCGAATGTTAGTTTTAGTGTTTTATGGGTTTCTTCATCTTTGCCGAAACCCTAGAGATGAATTGATGTTCTTGGTGTTGAGTTGTGGTTAATTACATGAAATTGATGGGTGTTTGATGATTTCGTGATGTTAGTTTGATTGGATGAATGCTAGAATATGTTTTCTGCGTATGTATGTATGTGTATGTGATTTGTATATGTATGTATGTATATGTTTTCTGCGTATGTATGTATGTGTATGTGATCTGCATATGTATGTATGTATCTGTAAGTATGAAACATGCGTATGTATATGCTTTCATGTGAAATGTGTATACGTTCTGATTTCAGGTAGATTGCATACCCCGTTTTCATCATGACATAACCAAATGAAGACGAATCCAAAAACAGGTTTTCTTGAGCCTAATATGTTTCTCATGGAGTCTAGTTTTCAAAACATCCAACCTTGTCCAATTTGGACGTGTAAAACGTGAGTTATGATCATTTTAATGAAGTATGGTCAGAAACAAACTTTCTGACAGATTCTGAGTCTCATTTTGTATGTGCCACAAACAGGTCATAACAGCTCCCAATGATGTGTTTCTGGTGTCCAAATTGTTTGTTACTGAGTCTAGTTTCCAGAAAGGGTAACCACACTCCAATTGGAGGTGGTTAAGTTGGTGTTTTACCTGTTTTGGCTAGAAGGGTCAATTCTGTCCTCTTAGACAGAATGTGTGTGTTGACTTGTTTGATGTGCCATTTTCATTTCATAAAACCTGAGACCAAACCCTATTGTCAAACATTTTTCCTAGGAGTCATCTGAACTCCAGAAAAAGAATTAACCCAATAGCTATTTTCAAATGGGCGTTATGCACAATTTGGCAAGCTAACTCCAGCAGCCTTCCGGTTGAGAGCTGCTGTAACATTTTTAGTTTTTCTAGTAACTCCAGGCCTTAAAACCTAAAACAACTTTTCACATACTTAATTGACTCATAGGAGAGCCTACTAGAGTTTGGCCTTGGCCTAAATCCTTGGTTGGTTATGTGTTTGATTGTATCTTCCGAACACCTAGAATCTGCCGGAAAAAGCAGATTCCGGAAAACGAATACCTACAACTTGTAGCATATTTACTTGGCTTTTGCGTGTAATGATAGTACTACTAGAATTTATTTTGATGGTAGAGTTGTGTATGATGTTAGGATCATGCTAGAGTGTTTATTAATGATGCTGATTGTGATGAAATGTGTTAATTGGTTTGTATGGAACTTGATGATCATGTATGATGTTGAATGATTATTACTAATTCGGACATCATGTTTGGGACTTGAATTTAATTGTTATGATGTATGTTAATCATGTTTGAGAAACGATTATGTTCATTAAAGAAATTACAACTCATAATATCACCAACGGGTCAAACAGGTCAACCGGGTCAAACATGTCTATTTTCTGAAACCTTGAGTTTTTAGTTGTGTGTGCTTAGGGTTCCACATGTTCTCGGTTTACACGTACTTATGCACTTACATGATCTAGGTAACCTCTGATGGTTGTTGGTTCACTTATTCCCCATGTAAACTTTAAATAGTTGTTACGCATACCAGGTGAGTTTACAGCCCCACTTTTACTTTATACTCTTTTTGGGGGAGAGAAAAATGCTGCTTTCATAAACGTTACATTACATTGGGTTTTTGTAATACTGCGTATACCTGATTCTATGGTGTTATACTTTGCCCTTCGGACCGTTAATATGCAAATAGCGAGGTGATTGTTAGTAGATCTACTGGGATTGACATACCCCGCCATGGCTAGTCGCGCTAGCTTGACTGGAGGTCAAACGGGTGAACGGTCAGCCTGTTTTACAGTGTTGTGGTGGGGAAACCACAGCCGGGCCTACATTATTACTATTCATTACATGTCAGCTCGGTTGCGACTTCATACACATAGTGATTGCTATGGGCTAGCTACCCATTATATGCTTTGATTACTAAATCCGGGAATTACATTACTGATACTTGTTGTTTTCTGAAAAACCTGTGAACTCACCAGTCTTGTACTGACTTTTGCATGTTTTCTCTCAGGACATTGATGTGGCACGGTTAGGAGCGCAGCATCCACTGCATGTCATTCTGCATTCATCCCTAACTGTTTTCAAGATTTAATTTCATGTACTTAACATCAATTAGATTGGGCGCGTGTTTGCGTGTTCCAAAACCATTGTTAAAATGTTTTCCAGTTTTCGCTTCTGCAATACTTAAATACAAGTTGGTTTATTTCATTATCACTAAGCAACTATATGATTTGTAATTGTTGAGTCGTTTGGTGTAACTGATGCTTATCTGAGATCCTGGTTATGTCACACGGCTAGTGGTAAAACCCCATTTGTGGAAATTAAGGGTGTGACAGAGTGGTATCAGAGCATTAGTTATAGCGAACTAAAATGAACCTTGCATCTCATTTGCATTGCATTTTAGACTATAGCTGGATTTGCATTAGTTACACACACATAGATTACTAAGTTGTGCTTACTTAACTTGGTTGCGTGAGAACTTTTGCTTTAACGTATCACAGGATCGTTGATGACCACTGTACTTGACAAGATATGTTAGCCTGATAGGAGGAACCGGGGGTGTTCATGCAAAGCAGATTACCATTACGAGTGCACACGTAATTGTAATTTGTCGTGCATGCTAAGTCCGGTGAATTTGGCCGGGTGGTTACGTGGTAGTCGGTATAAGTCATCATTTCTACACCTTGAGCAAGAAAGTCTCGGTTTTCATAGAACATAGCTACTGATGTGGAAACTATTCTTCAAAATCTACTTGTATCAATGCTCACTCTTTCCTTGAATTCGGATGAAAATCAAACCATGACATGTGTCCTAATCCCTCGGATTCGAACTGATCTTCTAGCTTGTCTATTACTTTAAACTCTTGGACCTCTCTTCCTTTTCATTCCAAGACAAAGGGGTTAATTCCATGCAACTGATAGCTTTGGATTTTGATATCTGGTTGGATATTTACTTATTTATGTATATGGTATTTTAAAGAATGTCTGGAAGAGGACGTGGACACGGGAGAGGTAACATCTCCATGACGCTTGCAGAATTGGCGGTGCTAATAAATCAGAGTGTTACCGCAGCATTAGTAAGCCAACACCCTCCATAACGGAATCCCATTGGACAACCAGCTTGCACCTACAAGTCCTTTATGGACTGCAAACATAATCCGTTCAGGGGAAGTGAGGGAGAAGTGGGACTGCTCTGTTGGTTCGAAAAGCTAGAGTCGGTGTTTGAAATCTGTAACTGCCCTGCTGAGAGTAGGGTGAAATATGCTGCTGGTATCATGGATGGTGCTGCACTGAGCTGGTGGAATACGCAAGTCCAGATGTTGGGTGTTTAAGCTGCAAATGCCATGACTTGGGAAGAATTCAAGAGTTTACTAAAAGAGGAATATTGTCCC
Organism: Flaveria linearis; assembly: GCA_024085815.1. Lineage (NCBI taxonomy): Eukaryota > Viridiplantae > Streptophyta > Magnoliopsida > Asterales > Asteraceae > Flaveria > Flaveria linearis. Next base: position 56,281,376 of record CM044003.1, on the reverse strand, counting down.
AGAGATGAAGTGCAGAAACTAGAAACTGAATTCTGGAATTTAAAAATAGTGGGTTCCGAGATTGAAATCTACACGACTCGTTCCCACGAGTTGGCTACCTTATGTTCCACTATGGTCAACCTGACTTACAAACTGATTGAAAGGTACATCGATGGACTAGTACCGGAAATACAGAGCATGGTCACCACTGCTAGACCAACTAGCATTCAGGAAGCTGTCCAACTGGCCCATAAGCTGACTAACAAAGCAGTAACTCAAGGTAAACTGCCCTCGTGTGGTGCTGCATCTGGTTCCAATGATAACAAGAGGAAATGGGAACCATCTGCCAGCGGGAAACAATCTTCATCCTCTACTCATCAACCCCAACACAAGAAGTTCAACCCGTTCCAATCTTCTTATGACATGGGGAACTCGGGTGGCTATCATGGAAATCTTCTGAAGTGCAACAAATGTAAGTTTCATCATACTGGGCAATGCACAAGGAACACTTGTAAGAGGTGTGGAATGTTTAGGCATGTTGCTAAAAACTGCAGGGTAAACCTCTTGGGAAAAACACCTCAGCAGCAGCAAAACTATAACCGTACTGGGTGTTATGAATGCGGTCAACCCGGTCACTTTAAAAGGGAATGCCCAAATCTAAAAAGGAATGAAAATAGCGGTGCTACTAATAAGTCTAACGACAACAACAATGGTGGTAGGGGTAGAGATTTCATCATGGGCTCAGGTGAGGCTCGAAACGACCCTAGTGTAGTATCTGGTAGATTCTCTATTAATGAATGTTACGCCTCTGTTTTATTTGACTCCGGTGCTGATAAAAGCTATGTATCCATAAAATTTGGCAAAGTACTAGGAATGGTACCTACTAACCTGACTTCTGAGTACACCATAGAAACAGCCGATGGTAGGACAATAACAGCAACCCAAGTGTTTAGAAACTATAAGCTAGGCTTATCTGGACACACTTTCTGCATAGACCTTGTTCCTGTCACACTAGGAAGCTTCGATGTAGTGGTCGGGTTGGATTGGATATCCAAGAACAGTGCTGAGATCATTTGCAAGGAGAAGCTGATCAAGTTACCTATTTCGGACGATAAAATTCTTACAGTGGAAGGTGATAAGGTGGGTGCGGTGGTCAGCATCATATCATATGTGAAGGCTCAGAAATTTCTCAGGAAAGGAAACTTTGCCTTGTTGGCACTTGTTACTGAAACGAAGACGAATGAAAGGCGAGACGAAGATATTCCAGTGGTAAGAGACTTTCCCGAGGTATTTCCCGAAGACCTACCTGGCCTTCCCCCACACAGAAAGGTAAAATTTCAGATTGAATTAGCACCTGGAGCGACTCCGATCGCTCGAGCGCCGTACCGTCTGGCACCGAACGAACTACAAGAGCTGTCTAAGCAATTGCAAGAATTGTTTGACAAGGGATTCATACGTCCCGGCTCTTCACCCTGGGGAGCTCCAGTGCTTTTCGTTAAAAAGAAAGATGGAACCTTCAGGATGTGTATTGACTACCGCGAGTTGAACAAGGTGACAATCAAGAACAAGTATCCACTTCCGCGTATCGATGAGTTGTTCGACCAATTGCAAGGATCTAGCTACTATTCCATGATTGACTTGAGATCGGGTTATCATCAGTTAAGGGTTCGAGAAGAGGATATTTCAAAAACGGCGTTCCGTACTCGCTATGGATATTATGAGTTTGCTGTAATGCCGTTTGGACTGACCAATGCCCCAGCAGTTTTCATGGATCTCATGAATCGCATCTGCAAGCCTTATTTGGATAAGTTTGTCATTGTATTCATCGATGATATACTGATCTACTCCGTAATAAGGAAGATCATAAGGGACATTTGGGAACCATACTTGAATTGTTAAGGAACGAACAACTTTATGCCAAATTCTCAAAATGTCACTTCTAGATACGCGAAGTGCATTTCCTTGGGCATGTGGTGAACAACAAGGGTATACATGTGGATCCATAAAAGATTGAAGCCATCAAGGATTGGCCAGCACCGAAGACGCCTACCGAGGTGCGATAATTCCTTGGTTTGGGAGGCTACTACAGACGATTTATTGAAGGGTTTTCAAAAGTGGCACAACCTTTGACTGCCCTGACCCACAAGGGAACTGTTTACAAGTGTGGTAGCAAAGAGGAAACAACATTCCAGACGCTTAAAGACAGACCCTGCACTGCACCAATCCTAGCCTTACCAGAAGGGACTAATGACTTTGTTGTTTACTGTGATGCTTCCATCCAAGGTTTGGGATGCGTACTGATGCAACATGACAAAATCATTGCTTATGCGTCTAGACAACTCAGGGTGCATGAGAAAAACTACACCACGCATGATTTGGAATTAGGAGCTGTAGTATTTGCCCTAAAGATCTGGAGACACTACCTATATGGAACCAAGTGCACGATCTATACGGATCACAAGAGCCTCCAGCACATGTACGATCAGAAGGAATTGAATATGCGACAACAACGGTTGTTGGAATTACTCAATGACTATGATTGTGCGATCAAGTACCACCCGGGTAAAGCTAATGTGGTAGCCGACGCCCTTAGTCAGAAAGAAACATTAAGACCTCATCGGGTGCGTGCATCACACATAACCATACATTCTGATCTACCTGTATAAATCAAGGCTGCTCAAAGCGAGGCCTTAAAGACTGAGAACCTGAAAGCAGAATCCATGCGAGGCATGGAGAAACAGTTGGAGATCAAAACCAATGGAATCCGTTACTTCATGGAACGAATCTGGGTACAACTGTATGGGAATTTGAGAGAATTGGTAATGGATGAAGCTCATAAGACACGTTACTCAGTTCATCCAGGTTCAGATAAGATGTATCAGGATCTAAAGGAGTTTTACTGGTGGCCGAACATGAAAGCGGAGATCGCCGCATATGTAAGTAGATGCTTAACTTGCTCCAAAGTTAAGGTGGAATACCAGAGACCATCCGGCTTACTCCAGCAACCAGAAATCCTAGTGTGGAAATGGGAGAAAATTTCAATGGACTTTATTACGAAGTTACCCAGGACTCCCAGCGGATGCGACACCATTTGGGTTATAATAGATCGCTTAACAAAATCCGCACATTTTCTGGCAAACCGGGAGACGGATCGAATGGAGAAACTGACACGCACTTACTTAAGAGAAATAGTCTCTCGGAATGGCGTGCCAGCATCTATTATATCTGATCATGATGCTCGGTTCACTTCTCATTTTTGGCGGTCATTACAACGATCATTGGGAACATGACTAGATATGAGCACTGTGTATCACCCGCAAACCGATGGACAGAGTGAGCGTATGATCCAGACACTAGAAGACATATTGCGTGCCTGTGTGATCGATTTCGGCGGCAGTTGGGAAACTCATCTACCATTGATTGAGTTCTCCTACAATAACAGTTATCACACCTCAATTAAAGCCGCACCATTTGAGGCACTTTATGGACGTAAGTGCCGGTCACCTGTATGTTGGGCAGAGGTTGGAGAAAGCTAACTTACTGGTCCAGAACTGGTGCACGAAACAACTGAAAAGATTGTACAAATACGTAATCGGATGGCAGCGGCACGTGATCGACAGAAAAGTTATGCTGACAAGCGTCTTAAACCATTGGAATTCCAGATTGGCGACAAGGTACTTTTAAAAATCTCGCCGCGGAAAGGAGTAATACGTTTTGGCAAGCGTGGGAAGCTAAGCCCTAGATATGTGGGGCCATTTGAGATTGTCAAACGGATTGGCCTAGTAGCCTATCAGTTGAATTTACCTGAAGAACTCAGGGGGATACACGATGTGTTTCACGTATCCAATCTAAGGAAATGTCTATCTGATGAATCATTGACGTGCCATTGGAGGAACTAAAGATAGATGACCAACTGCATTTCATCGAAGAACCAGTGGAGATCATGGATCGAGAAGTCAAAACCCTAAAACATACCAAGATCCCTATTGTGAGTGTTAGGTGGAACTCAAAGCGTGGACCAGAGTTTACCTGGGAACGCGAAGATCAAATGAAAAAGAAGTATCCGCAACTGTTCAACGATCAAATTTCCAATTCCTAAGATACAGTTGTAAGATATCTTTTCCTTCAATTTCGGGACGAAATTCCCTTCTAACATGGGGATAATGTCACAACTCTCACGAAACCTTAAGAACCTTACGTTCCTTTATTTTGGATTTATTCCTAATCTCATGGAAACCTTAGCACGTCTACGTGCTGGATAACTAAATAGTTTGCTCACAACGCTTAGTTTACTCACTACGTACGTTGACTCAGTGTTCCAATTTTCAGGACAAAAATTCTTTCAACATGGGGATAATGTGACACCCGGAAATTATACGTTATGAAACTTCGTTAGTCTTGTTAAGTCTTGCATACACGTGTCTTGAGCACACACTGGTTGTCGTTTAACGTTGGTGACCTAATGATAATTAATAATGTTAGATTAATGATAATTTAACTAATTATGTGATTGTTGCGTTATGTTTATGCGCTTGTGTGTTTTACATGTAAATTGAGAATTAATCGCGTAACGTAGAAATGCGTGTATAAATTTGTATGTTTTGTGTTTTATAAAGATTAAATGTATAATTCTTACCATGAGTTTTAATGTTTAATTATTGTAGTTAAAAACCATTTGAAAAGTGTTTAAAGGGGTGCCTTTTTATAGAATGCAAAACACTAGGGTCCAAAGAGTAAATATGCAAAATTAAAAGGAATAAAACAACCTAAACCCCAAATTCCCAACCCCTCGACCGCCACTCTTCTTCTACACCTTTCCACACTTCGAAATCAGCCAAGAAACACCAAGTTTCTGCGATTTTGGTTCGGAATCAAGCAATACAACAAGACATAAGCATCGATTCGTGTTCTATTGCAAGAATCGAATGTTAGTTTTAGTGTTTATGGGTTTCTTCATCTTTGCCGAAACCCTAGAGATGAATTGATGTTCTTGGTGTTGAGTTGTGGTTAATTACATGAAATTGATGGGTGTTTGATGATTTCGTGATGTTAGTTTGATTGGATGAATGCTAGAATATGTTTTCTGCGTATGTATGTATGTGTATGTGATTTGTATATGTATGTATGTATATGTTTTCTGCGTATGTATGTATGTGTATGTGATCTGCATATGTATGTATGTATCTGTAAGTATGAAACATGCGTATGTATATGCTTTCATGTGAAATGTGTATACGTTCTGATTTCAGGTAGATTGCATACCCCGTTTTCATCATGACATAACCAAATGAAGACGAATCCAAAAACAGGTTTTCTTGAGCCTAATATGTTTCTCATGGAGTCTAGTTTTCAAAACATCCAACCTTGTCCAATTTGGACGTGTAAAACGTGAGTTATGATCATTTTAATGAAGTATGGTCAGAAACAAACTTTCTGACAGATTCTGAGTCTCATTTTGTATGTGCCACAAACAGGTCATAACAGCTCCCAATGATGTGTTTCTGGTGTCCAAATTGTTTGTTACTGAGTCTAGTTTCCAGAAAGGGTAACCACACTCCAATTGGAGGTGGTTAAGTTGGTGTTTTACCTGTTTTGGCTAGAAGGGTCAATTCTGTCCTCTTAGACAGAATGTGTGTGTTGACTTGTTTGATGTGCCATTTTCATTTCATAAAACCTGAGACCAAACCCTATTGTCAAACATTTTTCCTAGGAGTCATCTGAACTCCAGAAAAAGAATTAACCCAATAGCTATTTTCAAATGGGCGTTATGCACAATTTGGCAAGCTAACTCCAGCAGCCTTCCGGTTGAGAGCTGCTGTAACATTTTTAGTTTTTCTAGTAACTCCAGGCCTTAAAACCTAAAACAACTTTTCACATACTTAATTGACTCATAGGAGAGCCTACTAGAGTTTGGCCTTGGCCTAAATCCTTGGTTGGTTATGTGTTTGATTGTATCTTCCGAACACCTAGAATCTGCCGGAAAAAGCAGATTCCGGAAAACGAATACCTACAACTTGTAGCATATTTACTTGGCTTTTGCGTGTAATGATAGTACTACTAGAATTTATTTTGATGGTAGAGTTGTGTATGATGTTAGGATCATGCTAGAGTATTTATTAATGATGCTGATTGTGATGAAATGTGTTAATTGGTTTGTATGGAACTTGATGATCATGTATGATGTTGAATGATTATTACTAATTCGGACATCATGTTTGGGACTTGAAATTAATTGTTATGATGTATGTTAATCATGTTTGAGAAACGATTATGTTCATTAAAGAAATTACAACTCATAATATCACCAACGGGTCAAACAGGTCAACCGGGTCAAACATGTCTATTTTTCTGAAACCTTGAGTTTTTAGTTGTGTGTGCTTAGGGTTCCACATGTTCTCGGTTTACACGTACTTATGCACTTACATGATCTAGGTAACCTCTGATGGTTGTTGGTTCACTTATTCCCCATGTAAACTTTAAATAGTTGTTACGCATACCAGGTGAGTTTACAGCCCCACTTTTACTTTATACTCTTTTTGGGGGAGAGAAAAATGCTGCTTTCATAAACGTTACATTACATTGGGTTTTTGTAATACTGCGTATACCTGATTCTATGGTGTTATACTTTGCCCTTCGGACCGTTAATATGCAAATAGCGAGGTGATTGTTAGTAGATCTACTGGGATTGACATACCCCGCCATGGCTAGTCGCGCTAGCTTGACTGGAGGTCAAACGGGTGAACGGTCAGCCTGTTTTACAGTGTTGTGGTGGGGAAACCACAGCCGGGCCTACATTATTACTATTCATTACATGTCAGCTCGGTTGCGACTTCATACACATAGTGATTGCTATGGGCTAGCTACCCATTATATGCTTTGATTACTAAATCCGGGAATTACATTACTGATACTTGTTGTTTTCTGAAAAACCTGTGAACTCACCAGTCTTGTACTGACTTTTGCATGTTTTCTCTCAGGACATTGATGTGGCACGGTTAGGAGCGCAGCATCCACTGCATGTCATTCTGCATTCATCCCAAACTGTTTTCAAGATTTAATTTCATGTACTTAACATAAATTAGATTGGGCGCGTGTTTGCGTGTTCCAAAACCATTGTTAAAATGTTTTCCAGTTTTCGCTTCCGTAATACTTAAATACAAGTTGGTTTATTTCATTATTACTAAGCAACTATATGATTTGTAATTTTTGAGTCGTTTGGTGTAACTGATGCTTATCCGAGATCCTGTTTATGTCACACGCCTAACGGTAAAACCCCGTTCGTGGAAATTGAGGGTGTGATACAAGACACTTGGACTGAGTCCTCAGTGTATTTTACCTATTTCATAAAGGCCTCCTCATCTTCCTCATTAGGTTGATCAGGAATCGGATCGTCCAAAACATATGATCGTTTCTCTTGCCTGAGAACAATTCCCATGTTTCGAAACCAATCAATAAAATTATTATGGTTTAGACGCTCCTTTTGGAGAATGGTCCTTAGTGATAGTGAGTGAGCGGACGGGATTTCATTTCCATTATTGTTGGTGGCCATCTACAAAATTTTAACAAAGTTCTATTTTAGTATTTATGATATTGTCCATATTTTAATAATTAAAGCCCTTTTATGTGTCTTACACAATTTTAAAATTGTAGAATCCAACGTTACATTTAAATAGTGGTTAGGTGACCTTTATCCCATTATTTAAATTAACAAGGTAGTCAACGTTTTGACAATTGCAACCCTTTGCAACTTCTAGGGTATGGGATCGACTTACACATCATATGTGTGGTCGGCACGTTTATCCCATCAACACCTTTGTAAACCATATCGTAGGTGATCCATTTAACATGGTTTGCAAATCAAGTCACCCTACTTGCACACACATGTGAGTTTTCCAACATAAGTGGTTAGGTGATCTTTATCCCACAAATATGGTATCCCCCCTTAAGTCACAAGTTCCCTCAAAATGGTTAGGTGACCTTTATCCCATTAAGAGTTTCCAAATGACTCAAGTGTTATGCAAAAGGATGGTGTTAAACTTGTTTGTAAAGAATTTAAAATTTTTCATAATCTTAGTTTAGAAAACTCTATGTACCTTATATTTGCATGCTTTCAAATACAAGGTACCCTATGGTTCACTTTTAATAAAACCTCTTTTATTAAAACCATTAATCCTTTTAACAACCTTTTATTAACCACTTAATGATAAAGAACCATCAATTTTTAGCTTGTTAAGTGGTTAATGAGTTTGTAATGCATATCCAAATATCAACCAAACAATCAAAGAACAATCATCCAAACAAGGATAAAAATACAAACATGAGTGCATAACCATAGCCACCAAGTTGACCATACTAGTTATCCATCATAAGTGTTGTCATAAGGTGTTTATTAAGGGTAAATAATGACACATCATATGTGTCCATGAACTCCCACTTGAATCCACAAGTGTCCATGCCTTTTATGTCCATCTTTGGGTCTTCATCATGTGCATCTTCCTTTTACAAAATTATATCCTAATACAATTTTCTAATAAAAGAAATGCACCTAATATATTTATTACATAACCAAATGAATAAATAATTACAACCCAAATTACAAACATAAATATTACAACCCTTTTATGAATCAAAACCAACATGACAAATCTCAATCAACCAAAACCAAAACACAAGAGGCCAAGGCTATGTTATGCACTAAAATTGTGAAACATATTCAACATCCAAGAACTAAAATGAATCCCTTATTTCAGCCCTAAAGTTTTGGCCAACATGAACCAAACTTTGGGGTTTTGTCCAAACAATACAATCGACCATTTGACTATTATCTTTCAAGGTTTATACTATAAGCATTTATGAATAAACTTTGAAACAAAAGGGATTCCATCATCCACAACAAATCAGCCCCTAATGGGTTGAAAAAGTCCATGAAAACTAATTTTTCAAGAACTTTAAAAGCACATATTCCATATATCCGGCTCTAGATGCCATTGTTGGGTTTTGAAGCAATTTTATCAAAGTTAGTTTAACCATTTAAACCATGAAAACGCAGCGGATATTAGAGTTTAAAATGTGGTTATGAATCTGAAAAATATGAACCATTTTTAACCAAAGCAAAACCCAAGAACAAGGATCTTATATATATATGAAAAAGTATGCTATCAAACCATAAAACAACCATAGGGGGTTCATAGATACAACCTTTCTTGTATAAACGTTATAGATGTATGAGATGAAGATGGAGATGAAGATGATGTTGAAGAAGTTCTTGAATGTTCAGCCCCCAAGAGAGAAAGCCTCAAGTTGTAATACCCACAAGCCCTTCCAAACACCTACTTGTTACGTAGTATAACACCAAGACCCACTCCTTCTTCTAGAACCCGAATTTCAGCCAAAGAAATCCACAAATTCAGCCTTTGATTTCGAATTTTTTAGCCAAGGGAGAAAGGAGAAGGAGCCTTTGCATGTATGAGAGAGAAAGTGTGTTTTCAAGGAAGAGTGCAAGTGTGTTATGTCTTGTGTTTTTACCAAGACAAAAGGGTGATCCCCATGAGGCAAGGGGCGGCCGAAGGTCCCCTTTTAAAATTGGGTTCCCCCCAATTTTATTTTATTTGTTTTGCACTTTCTTAGTCATAAGTTTTTATAAAATTAAAACCCCTTTTTAATTTTATAATACTAACACGCTATCATTTGTTATTATTCAACTAACTTAAATAATATGACAAATGATTTATCATTAACAAATTATCCATATAATTTGTTTTATTTCAAATGCAATGTTTTAGAATTTCCTAAATTGGTGTCAATATTTATTTGTTTGATCTCATCAATAATTAAATATCTATTGGTGTTTGTTTAACTTGTTATTGGGTGTGACATGACTTGGATCATAACGTACTAAACACATCAATCTTTTATGTGTCTTGGGCATATAATCTCCAACAACTGAATATTACAATTTGACTTAGTTCTTCGCTGCTCTGAAACATGGCAGTACATAAGTCTGAGTTCAGGTATAACACAAGGAAATTGTGAGAGACGTATGTAGTCAAGATGGGATTTGTCCCTCTTATTCGTTGAGAGTAAGATGTCAAAGGCCTGATAAAGTTAAATCAATGGAGAATGATCACTCTATGTCTCTGGGATTTAACATGACATCTGTGACAAAAGGATAGATGATTAATTCACCTAAAACAATTCAAGTAAGGTGCTTGAAGGGGATGATGTTATTGAATGGCACTTAGTCATGCGTACTAAGGGTAGTGAACTGTTGTTAGGCGGTATTTGTTGATTGCATCAATCTTCTATGAATCTTGTGCAAGTGGGAGATTGTTGGATCTTGTATGCCCAAGACACATACAAGATTGATGTGGTTAGTACGTTATGATCCAAGTTGTGTCATACCCAATAACAAGCTAAACAAACACCAATAAATATTTAATTGTTGATGAGATGAAACAAATAAATATTGATACTAATTAGAAAATGGGTTTTCTAAAACATTGCATTTGAAATAAAACAAATTATATGGATAATTTATTCATGAGAAATTATTTGTTATATTATTTAAGTAAGTTGAATAACAACAAATAATAGTGTGTTAATATTATAAAATTAAAAGGGGTTTTAATTTTATAAATCTTATGATTAAAAGAGTGCAAATTTTATAAAATGAAAAATGGGGGGAACCCATTTTAAAAGGGCCATTTCGGCCGCCCCTTATGTGGGGTTGTTGGATTTCTTGGTTTAATACAAGACTTCATAACTCTTGCACTCTTCCAAGAACAACATACTTTCTCTCTCTCACATGCAAGAGTCTTCTTTCCTTCTACTCTCCTAAAATTTTTGAATTTCTTGGCTGAATTTGAAGATCATCTTGGCTAATTTCAGGTTTTAGGAGTTGAATCTTGGTGTTCTACTACCTAACAAGTAAGGTGTTTGCTAAGGCTTGTGGGTATACAAGCTTGAGGACTTCTATTTGGAGGCTAGACATTCAAGAAGCATCATCATCTTCTTCTCATCCATACTACATCATCTTGTTCTTGAAAGGTAGTTTCAAGAACACCCTATGTTTGTTCTTTTCGGTTTTTATAGCATTTCATTTCACATATTTATATGATCCTTTGTTTATGGATTTTCTTGTGGGTTAATATGGTTCAAAATTTCAGATTATAAAATACCTTTTAACCACTAATATCCGCTGCGTTTTTCAAGTTTAAATGGTTAAACTTACTGTCACACCCCAAAAACGACGTTGAATATCGCAGCGGAATTGTATATGCGTTAAGCATGGCGATGACAAAGTTGGAAACCAACATGATATATAGGCAAACGTTAAAACATCCGTTTTTAAATTACAAACCACAGGATTTTGTCATGACATTCGAAAATAAGAAAGGTTCAATTTGTTTAATAGCGATCATACACAGAGATCGTATTTTTACATAAATAGCAAAAATAAACCAAAAGATGCCACATCCACGTTTGCCCAAGCCCAGTTCATACCACCATCCATGCTCCTATGTACCTGAAATACATGCTTAAAAAGTCAACATAAAGTTGAGCGAGTTTCACGGGTTTACAAAGACATTACATACAACAGTATCATATATCATTGACAAACAATGTGGTAAGTTGTAAACTAGCTAGGGATACAACTTAATGATATGACCTGGAGCTATAATCAAACCAAAACACGAAGGCTTTACATAGAGTAAGCAATCCCCACGAAACAAATTCAACATATATTCACTCGCATCCAAAACGCCTGATCAGAGCTATTGATCGTGAGTGCGGGCTGTCAAACCCAAATAGATCTAAAAATATACACTGTGGCCTACCCCAAGGCTAATGATTATACGGGAAGGGGGTATTCACGAACGGCTTACATGAACACAATAACGAAACACCCATGCTCGAGACTATCATACGAACACATACGTGTAAGCCACATGATCATGATACAACGAACGAAGCCATGTATTTCCCCCACGATTTTGTAAAACGATAACAAGTTAAAATGGGGCCGTGGAAACTCACCTTGATCAATGAGATTTGATAGTACGTGCAATTTCACCAACGAACGTCCAGTCAATTCTAATAATGCCCTAAATACGATAGACACTTTAAGAATTGATACTTAAGTTTTACAAGCAAGTTGTTCATCCAACCTACTAGACTCATACTATTTTTAAGAAAATGTTTGTTTACACGAGTAGTTGGTGATTATAACACTCGGTTAAGATCTTAACGAAAACGGTGAATTATGCCTTACTTAGACACATACTAATTAGCAACCAAAATATGAAAACTGTAACCAAATACACATAAAAACAGTCATATATGTATATGTACATAAATCCTAAATCACATTTCATGAATCAAATGACTTGAACCAACTTGGTATAAAAGTCTCTATGTCATGGCAATTTCTACGCATAAGTGACCATTTAGACCGCGTACATCTTCCCTTAAATGGGACGGACCCTCCCTGGACCCTGCGAAAACGCGGGAGCTCTTTGCAGCACCAGGTACGCCCTTTTAAAACATGTTCCAACGCACGCATCACTTCATGAACCAATTGTACCTCATATGGCCGTAAATAATACATACAACAAGTCCATAACTATTGATTATACTCAAACCCATATTATGCCTAATCTTCATGCCAAAAGTCAACATTTTTACGACTAGTTAAGCCTAAAACGTAATATAATGCATCCAATCACCAAGAATCATACATATTACCAAAAATACATTATTTCAACATAAAATATCATCACATTACAGTCCTATTTCCAGATTTCACTACTTCCTTTTATTCCATACAAAAACACCTAGTCTAGCATGCATTTCGACGTAAATCTCAACCATAATCATTCTAATCAACCAAACAATGATCCGTCCACAATCTATCATGTTTTCATGCTACATTATATCCCAACTTACTGTTCTAAATTATCCATAACAAACAACTTATTGCATGTCAAAGATCAAGTCTTATTTTGATCATATTTCGCAAGATATGAGCCAATACATGCATATATATACGAAATTCATACACACATTAAATCCATCAAAATCCTTCAATAAAACACTGAAATATTCTGTTCTAAACCATCTGTAACATTATCCATACTTGCATGTTCAAATCTAGTCATAAAACTTCACTTTTTGCAAGAACAAACACCCAAACATGAACATACACACATGCATGCATACGGTCATTCATACACACACTTAATACATGTAAACCTTCATCAAAATGTCACAATAGATTATTTATAACAGATGTCATATTTAAATCTACTTGCATGGACGATTCAACATCAACAACGCATCATCAAGCAACAATCTAGCATCCAAACTTCGACAAACATACATGCACACGTACGGACACATACATACACATATATAACTCATTTTCATTCCATATTTTCTGTTTCAAAACAGATTTTTCCCAAAATCTTACTTGGATGAACAATCTACAGCTTTTAGGTAATCATTTTCAGATAAAAACGTAACTAAAACGAAATATTAAGGTTAACTTAGTCCTAGCAAGCTATTTTCACAAAAGATAACATAGAACGATCGTTTTTCTTCTTGCTTCACCACCAACGAGCCTTCTTTTGCTCTAATATGCTTGTACCTTCAGTTCCAAGTGAAGATCTTCAAAGAAAATGTAACAAAAACGAAAATGGTGGTGGGGAGGTGGTGTTGGCCGTAGGTTTTAGAGAGAAAGAGGGAGAGGGTGATTTTTTTGAAATGAATTGGAGAAAGTGAAATGAGAGGGGGAGGAAGGGTTTATATAAGGGGAGGGGAGGGAGAGGGGGAAGGGGGCGGCCGTAGGTAGGGGGTAGAGGGGTAGTTGAACAGTCTTTTTCATTTTTCTCCCGTCTCGACCTGACTTTCAAAACCCGAACATGTTAAATTCTATTTACATGCCCTATATCTTGGTTTTATCGTCCACTTGGGCATTTTATTGTTTATCCGCTAGATTGAGCCACCTCGTCGCACTAAGGCGCGTAGATGCTGTTATCGGGTTTTCTCGTTACGATAGTCGTTTCCTCACATAATAAAATTAATATTAGTGTAACTAAGATTAACTTAGGCTAAATTCTCAGTTTTACCTATGACGTTAATATTATTTCCCGGTCGGTTTGTAGTGACGTTTATTTCAAACATTCACCGGACACGGGTTTTCATGGTCGAACACGCATGAAATAGAAACGTAAGCACACGTAGGACTCTAATCAATCTTTAGATTAGTTTATTTAGTGCTATATATTCTAAAACAAGGCTGAGCATAGAAATCAAGATCTAGGGTTTCTAGAGAATTACCCGGAAATCGAGGGTTGTTACACTTACTTTGATAAACATGTAACAAAACCCAACAGAAACAACATCATCGTCAAGGATTGTAAGATTGAAAGATTTGAAGAAAGTGTTAGAGTCATAAAACAATTATGGGTCCGACCTTATGTTTGGTGAATTTGACTCTTGCCAATCAACATAGAAGGATTCCTACACAATGCGCGTCCGTTTATTGTACACACAATACGCCTTTTGTGAGGAAGAGTAGCCAACCAAGAAACATTCATCAGAAACAACACCAAACTTTGACTTCTGAGCTTGCATATTTGGTAGGGTACATGAGCAACCAAATGGACGAAAGAAGTCAATCAAGGGTATGAAGAAGCTCATACGGAGTCTTCACCTTGTCTTTTACAATAAGCACCCTATTCAGTACATAAGATGCCCAATTAACTGCTTTCACCTAGAAAATGATTAGAAGCTTTGACTTAATCAACATAGTTCTTGCTGCTTCGATAGGCGTCTGATTCTTTCTTTCAGCAACACCGTTTTGTTGAGGTGTCCTTGCAGCACTAAACTGTCTGATAATTCCGTTGCTTGGACGGAATGAGTCAAAGATGTGGTTTCTGAATTCGGTTCCATTGTCGCTTGTGATGGTCATAACCTTCTGTTTGATGATGGTTTCAATTGATAGGATTAGCTTTTGCAACTCTTCTGCGGTGTCACCTTTATTTGCAAGAAAACTCACTCAAGAGTATCTTGAAAAATCATCTGTAACAACCAAACAATAAGATTGCTTAGCAATAGATTTAACGCTAATAGGACCAAATAAATTAGTATGTAACAATTCAAGGGGATGTGAAATTGTATTTTCAAACTTAAGCTTGTGTGGCCTTTTCTGTTGTTTTCCTTTAGCACAAGCCTTGCACTTTTCTACCACTGAAAAAACTTTGAGTGGTAGCCCCCTGACAAGATTGTTTATAACCAACTTATTTATGATTTTAAAATTAACATGTCCTAAACTTCTAGGCCACAAAAAATTCGGATGATGAAGCCTTTAATAGAAGACATGTCACGGTCAAGGTAGATTCTGTTGATCCCATATCCAGCAGGTATGTATCATTTCTCCTTGGAGCTCGCATGATTATTAAATCCTCTGGAACAGTGAACTCAAGTTTCAGGAACAAGCATTCATTTGACATAAACAATACTGGAATGTCTTTATCACATATCCGTGATACACTCAATAAGTTGAATGCCAGTTCTAGAACATTGTTCACTTTCTCCAGAGTCAATGAACCGTTTGAGACTTTGCCTTAACCAATCATCTTTCCACCTTTCTTGTCTCCACCAAATGCAACATATCCTCCATTTATTATCCTATAGTTGGTAAGAAGGTCCTTCAACCCGGTCATATGCCTGGAACATCCGCTATCAACATGCCATAAGCTATTAACAGCTTTTCTTGAATGATTCTGTCATTAGAACATAATGATCGTTAGGTTTTAGAAATAGGAACCCAAGTTTTAACTAACTTAGGTTTAGAATATAAGAATTTTTACAAAAGAAATTATTTACAAAGTGATTTAATCGACTTCCCAAAGAACGATTATGCACATTTTATCAACATATTTAGGACAATTTTTAATTTCATGATCATCCTTCCCACATTTAAAGCAATGGGATTTCATACACTTCTTCTTGCAGTTATGAACAGGTGTGTGATCAACTACACTATCTTCCTCAGAATCAGTCACATGTGAATCAGGATTGTTGCATGCATCATATGATTCTTTTACATTTTCTTTCGAGACCTTAATTTTGGTAGATTCTGATTCATTTACATTGATTATTTTAATTTCTGAGGAAGATGTTCCTGTTTCTTTTGGTTTAGAAATCTTATTGAAGCTTCATTTGAACATTCATCATTTTTATTAACACAAACATTGATAACATTTGGAAATGAGCTAGAAACATCTGATGATGAATAAGATAGACTAGAACTAGAACTACAAAAGCTATTGTCTGAAACAGACTGTTGGGATGCAAAACTACTTAAGCTAGTGTCTTTCAAAGACTTTTCGAAATCACAAAAGCTATGACTAGAGCTGCACAAACCACTACTACCACTGTAACCATAATCCTCTCGAATCTCCTTATGATTCACTCCTTCTAGACCTGCATGCAAACTGTTAGTATCACTTTGAATCAAGTCATTTGTTGGATGAGGTATAGGCATAAGTGAATAACAATAAGTACTTGGAGGAGGATAAACATGAGTGGTTTTATCATATCCCAATCCTGTTTTAATTCTAGCCCCCTTTGCTTCTTGCAAAGATAATCATGTTTCATCCCAGATATTGTCCATTTTTCAAGCTTAGTTTTTAATTTTCTTGTTTCAAACTCAGCGAGAGCTACACGTTTAGTTAATGACTCTATTTCAATATTCTTTCCAAAAGATTTCTCTTAAAGGCTCATTTTCTTTTAAAGCTTCATTTAATTTGATAAAATATTTAGACTCATTTATTTTAAGTTCCTTATTTATTTGTTTGAGCTCTTTTTCATTTTCTAATAACAACCTATTGGCTTTATAAACTCCAAATAATCTAATTTTGCATGGAGAAGAACACATTTCTTGAATTACCTCATAAGGAAGACCCATGACCACTTTCTCGGCAGCTAGCACCTTTTCGCATTGACAGACTGGGGTGTTCTTCTTTCTTTCTTCTTCTCCTCCTGCTTCTCTGCTTCCTTGGCCGCTCTCTGATCTTCACTTTCTTCAAGCTTAACCTCCCTCTTCTCAACCTGCTCTTGCTTTCCACATTCTTCAGCTTCATCAGTCTTTAGTTCTTTAACTTCCTTAACCTCCATTTCTTCATCCTTACCTTATTGCTTGACACTACCATCACAATCTTCTTCCATAACCTCATTCTTAAATTCACTGAAAGGATCAAACTCTTCCACTGACTCCTCATCTCTCCTCACCACCTCAGCTACTAACGCATGATTGATCTCTTCCTCTGTTTCTGTAATCTCTGCACTCCAGTCAAAGTTGGAAATCAAGGTTGTTTCTTTCTTTTGCTTGGCTTTTTCTTTTTCAGTAATCGGGATAACCTTTGAAGTTCTAGACGTTCCTGGTTCAGTGACGATTGGAGATGGACATACTCTTTTGAAATGCCCTAACTGTTTGCAATTAAAACATCTTAACTTTGACTTATCAAAACCAAGTTTAGAATTTTGGTTATGATTGCCAAAGTTCCTTCTTCCAGTTCGCTCCATGAATCTCTTTGCAACGCAGTGTAAGCATTCCCATTTGCCAGTGTATATCAGTTTCCTCCAAATCATCAGTATCTACCTGATACATGTCCTTAACTGTCATCCCTTTTCCCTTGAGCTCCCTAGCAACTAAGGCTTCATAACTATGGACAAACCTTCCAAACAGTGCCATGGTATCAAAAGGAATTTGAGTGGTGATAGATGACTTTCAGCTTGAACCCACACTTGTAGATCCATCACTTGGCTTGTCTGATACACCGAGTCCTGTAGATCCACCATAAGCTGCGCGATACATAGTCAAGTTTGCAGCGGATGAGATCAATGCAGCATTTGGTGGATATACTGTGGTTGGCACCAAGGATTGATTGTATACCCTTCTCCTTAAATCCAAGTCAAAAGATTTCAGTTTGTTGATTACATCCATGAGCTTGTAATCAGCAAAGTTTCTTTTCTACTTTAGCATCCTCACTTGTAAGCTCCATTGGGGTGGAAGATAGTTTAAGAGCTTGGTCACCTGCTCATGATTACCCAACTAGTCATCATATTTCTTAAGAGTGTTCAAGACTGACAACAATCGATTAGTAAGATCAGTAAAGCTTTCATTCTTATGTCCTACAAATGAATTAAACTCCTTCATAGCTTGGGCTTTCTTATCCTTCTTTAGATCTTTGTTTCCATCATAGAATTCACATAAAGCATCATACAATGATTTTGCACTTGTGTGCTCAGCAAAACGGTTGTATATGTCTTGTGATAAGCATAATGTCAAAGCCCCGAAAGATTTCTGATCACGATCAGTTAGCTTGATGTCTCTTTAAGAAAAGGCTGATGAATCAGTGTTCACCCTGGTTTGTTCACCGACAATCAACGTTGGATTGTGTGGACCTTTCATTATAGATTCCCATTGATTATGATCCGTGTAAAAGAAAAGGACATCAAGCATCGCTTCCAATCCTCAAAACTGTCTTCGTTTATAAGCCTCGGTGGCCTATTTGGTGCAACGCTCTCCAAATCAGAGATGGTAATGTTGGTTGATGTCATTTTCCTAGTAAGAAGTAGATTCGCTGAACTTTAGTAGATTCACTGGTAAATTTGCTGGCAATTTTGCCCGTAGTTTCACTCGGCAAATGGGCAGCAGTTTTGCTTGAAAAATGCTGTAAAGTTTCTAGTTTCGCTCACTGTTTCGCTGAAACTAGTAGAACTTTCCTTGTAGGACAATTTCGCCAGCACTTTCACTTGTTTGCTTGGTCAAGTAAGGTGACTTTTGTTCAAACTATGTAGTTTCATTGGAATCAACAGAAAATTCAGTAAATCACAGAAAATGGTATTTTCGCTGGAAGCAAAACTAGTTTTGCTGGATGAATATCTAGTTTTGCTGGAAGCAACAGGAAGGCTGTTCGAACAGAAAATCAATCTGAAATCATCCAGATCACAATGAATTGGTGATTGGATGATTGGGATATCTTCCTATGCTCAAACTAAGTATTTTGCAAAAGGTTTTCAATCTAAAAACACACTCTAATGATCTGAAATGAATGAAACAGTGATTTTATCTAAAAACCCTTTTTAAAACCCAACAAATCAAGAGCACTAAGGCTCTAATACCATATGTTGGTCCTCTTGATCGAGATAATAGTGTAATTGATTAATAAACTCAAACAAATCCCACTGAGAACACAAATATCAATGATATTTGTGAACAATATAGATCAAACACTATAAAATATGGATAAACAATGATGAACACCTCATGAAAACTCAATAAACCCTTATTTTATCTGAATTGATTGCAACAGAAATTACAAAAGTGAAAGTCCCTCAATCAATAGCTCATTCAAGCTCTCGAAACCCTAATTATCACTTAATTATTTATAGCGAATATAGTATTCACTAATGACAGATTAAGCCCCTAGACTTAAACTAATTAGGTAAAATACAGATAAAATATAAAAATGACTAAAACAAGATTAAATATATTTGTTGACACAAAATATATTTATTAACAATAAAACTGCTAGTCAAAAATATCTTCAATGTCTCGTCTCGGTTCTTCATCTCGAACGCGTCTGTTTGACTTTTCCGATGACTTTGAGCATGACGTTGACTCTTATTGACTTTGACTGTGTTGATAATATAGACTATCTTTTTAAGACCCAACATGAAGACCATCTGACTTTTCCTGAAATAATTTCTCGGTTCCTCTAAGATTCTAATGTAGGGGATTTAACATGTTTATCAAAGCTTCATACAACTTAGTTTATATGAAAACGCAGCGGATTTATATTTTAAAACATGTTATTAAGTTAGTTGTTAAACCATTTTAACAAAGAACCCCAAGCCATGGATCTTTATACACAATGCATACAATAATAAGAACATATGATGTTAAGATTACAACCTTTGAAGCTTCCCAAAGAAATGATTTCTTGAGGAGAATGGTGATGAAGATGTGGTTGAAACATCAAAGAAGAAGCTCTCAAGAGGCTATACCCGAAGCTTCTTCAAACACCCTTGATTGCTAGGATACTTAGACACCAATTTTCAGCAATCAAACCACCTTTGAAAGCTGAAAAACCTGCTGAAATTCTTCTTCAAAACCGTGAGATTTAGAGAGAGATTTGAGAGGAGAGTGTTTCTTGCATGCAAGAGAGAATATGGAATGTCTTGGTTGGTGTTAGCATGCTTAAAGTTTTTGTCTATTTACTAGACAATGAGAATGGAATCTTAATCCCTTGGGCGGCCGATCCATTCATTGTAAAGGGTCCCGCCCTTTTTTAAAACTTAAACACAACTAAACACATATTTATTTCAAGTTTATAAAGTTTAAAACTAATTTTGTAAACTTTATAAATTAAACACTCTTTTATTTGTTATCATTTAGTAACACTAAATAATGAAAAACAAATAATATCTCATGAACAATTATTCACATAATAATGTTCATTTGCATAAGCAATAATTTAGAAAATCCATTTTCTAAATTGGTGTCATTATTTATTTGTATGATCTTATCTACAAATAAATTATCTATTGGTGTTTGACAAGCTTGTTATTGGGTGTGACCCGACTTGGATCATATCACACTAGCCACATCAATTTAATATGTATCTTGGGCAGATCAATTCCTTCAATCTCCCACTTGCACAAGATTCATAGAAGATTGATGTAAGCAGCAAATAACGCCTAGCAACGGTTTGCTACCCCTAATGTATATGACTAAGTGCCATTCAATAACATCATCCCTTTCAAGTACCTTACTTGAATATGATTTAGGTGAATCAATCATCTATCCTTTTGTTCAGATGTCATGTTAAATCCAAGAGACACAGAATTGTCATTCTCCGATGATTTAACTTTAATAGGCCTTAGACATCTAACTCTCAACGAATAAGAGGAACAAATTCCATCTTGACTACATACGTGTCTCACAATCACCTCATATCATACCTGAACTCAGCCTTATGTACTGCCAATTTTTCAGAACAGCAAAGTACTAAGTCAAAGTACAATACTTGGTGAATATCAAGACCCAATATGTATCTCAGGTCTGAGGATACAATGATATTCGCCTTTACTCAATATCTCTTATGACTAATCACAAAGATTACATGCAGAAATAATTGAGAGCGGGTCAGTCCAATATCTATATCCCATAGATATCAATGAACTTTGGTAGCAACCTCTTGCTTTATATTCATACCTTATGAATATCAACCAATCCAGTTTCATTATAGTCTTACATTCATAATTGTTCCCACAAGTATGATCGACTACGGATGTTTAGAATAACTTATTTATTCACGGATTTAAACATGCTAAAATAGAAGAACCAATGAAAATTATAACCATATAATTAAGTCAAATAACATAAGTTCCAATATCCAAATACAAAGTACAACATTAAACCCAGTCACTAGAATATCTAAGTCCCATGGCACAATCATGACCTTCATGCTTTGCCTTTTTAAGGAGTTTTATGAGTGGATCCGCAATGTTTTTATCAGTGTGGACTTTAAGAATACATATCTTTCCTTTTTCAACTTCATCCCTTATGTAGTTGAATCTCCGTTCAATGTGCCGAGTCTTTTGATGAGCACGAGGTTCCTTGATTTGAGCAATCGTACCCTCGTTGTCACAAAAGATCTCTAGGGGATCCTGAATGGAAGGGACTACCCCTAGATCGGCTATGAATTTCTTCAGCCATGCAGCTTCCTGTGCTGCCATTGAAGCGGCGACGTATTCTGACTCTGTAGTGGACAACGCTACGACTTCTTGCTTTGAGCTTTTCCAAGAAACAGCTCCACCATTCAGAATAAAAATGTACCCCGATTGAGATCGTGAATCATCTCGATCGGTTTGGAAACTCGCATCCGTGTAACCTTTTACTAGGAGTTCCTCTTCACCAGACCCGTTGATCAAGAACATATCCTTAGTCCTCCTTAGGTACTTCAGAATGTTCTTGACAGCCATCCAATGACTATCACCAGGATTTTGCTGGTATCTACTTGTCATGCTTAAAGCGCATGACACATCCGGTCTAGTGCATATCATTGCATACATGATGGATCCTATAGCAGATGCATATGGGATTGCCTTCATTCTATTTTGCTCCTCCTTTGAGCTTGGACATTGAGTCGTACTCAATATTGTCCCTCTTTGAATAGGTACACTACCTTTCTTAGAGTTTTCCATCTTGAACCTTTTCAAGATTTTATCAATGTATGCACTTTGATTCAAACCAATCAGCCGCCTTGATCTATCCCTATAGATCTTTATTCCTAGAATATAGGCAGCTTCACCAAGATCCTTGATGGAAAAACAACTTCCAAGCCAGGTTTTTACACCTTCCAAGGTTGGGATGTCATTTCCAAATAGTAGTATGTCATCAACATACAATACTAGGAAGGTTATTATGCTCCCACTAACCTTCTTATACACACAAGCCTCATCAGCGTTTTTAATGAAGCCAAATTTCTTTATCTCCTCATCAAAATGGTGATTCCAGCTTCTCGATGCTTGCTTCAATCCATAGATTGATTTCTTTAACTTGCATACTTTATCAGGATGTTTTGGATTGACAAAACCTTCAGGCTGAACCATATAGACATCTTCCTCAAGATATCCATTTAGGAAAGCGGTTTTGACATCCATTTACCAAATCTCATAGTCATAATGAGCAGCTATGGCAAACAATATCCTTATAGACTTTAGCATTGCAACAGGTGAGAAGGTTTCATCATAATCAACCCCTTGAGTTTGAGTGAAACCCTTTACTACAAGTCTAGCTTTGTAAGTATCCAAGTTTCCATGCATATCGGTTTTCTTCTTGAAAACCCGCTTACTTCCAACTACTTTGGAATTAAGAGGTGGTACAACAAGTTCTCAAACTTGATTGTCACACATGGATTGCATCTCAACGTTCATGGCCTCAAGCCATTTGTCACAATCCAAATTGGACACTGCATCATGATATGTGGTTGGTTCATCTGAATCTACCACGTAGCATCCATCCATGAAAAATCCGTATCTTTCAGGTGGATTACTAGTTCTACCACTTCTGCGAACGTTTTGTGTATATTGATCAACCGCTTGATCATTCTCAACATCCTCATGTTGAGTGCTAGTTTCAACCAAACGTGCATCGGGCTGTGAATCTTGATCCTCCTCAAGATCCACTATTCTACTGCTAGTTCCTTCCATAAGGAACTTTGTCTCTAAGAACTCGCCCTTTCTGGCAACAAACACCTTTTGTTCCAGTGGATCATAGAAATAATATCCCATAGAATCTCTAGGATATCCAACAAAGATACACTTGGTGGATTGGACATCTAATTTGTTCACGGTGGGAGTCTTAACATAAGCCTCACAACCCCAGACCCTTAAGTATGATAGGGATGGAACTCTTCCATGCCATATCTCAAAAGCTGTCCTTTCCACCTTCTTGGTTGGGGCCATATTCAGAATACGGGCCGCGGAGAGCTAAGCGAAACCCCAAAATGATAGAGGTAATGTGCTTCTAGCCATCATAGATCGAACCATATCCAATAAGGTTCGATTCCTCCTCTCGGACACACCATTATGTTGTGGTGTTCCAGGTGGAGTGAGTTGTGAGACAATCCCACAACTCCTAAGATGATCTTGAAAAACATCACTTAGGTATTCACCACCTCTATCGGTGCGGAGAACTTTAATTGATTTGTTGAGTTGGTTTTCTACTTCATTCTTGAAGATTTTGAACATTTCAAAAGCTTCATCTTTGTGTCTTAATAAATACACATACCGATAGCGACTATAATCGTCGGTAAAGATAATGAAGTATCTCTCACCATTCCTAGTCATTGGCTTAAAAGGACCACATACATCCGAATGTATGATACCTAATAAATCTTTCGCCCTTTCGTTAGTTCCACTAAAGGGTGCTTTAGTCATTTTTCCTTGTAAACAAGATTCACATACATAAAATGAATCACATTGATTTGTTTTTAAAAGACCATTCTTTTGAAGTGTTTGTATGCGTTTCTTGTTTATATGACCAAGACGACAATGCCAAAGGTAGGTGTCACTCAAATCCAATTTGAGTCTTTTGGTGGTTGCTTGGTATATAGAGCTATCATATGTTGCGTTTTCATGAACCAATTCATAAATACCATTACAAGGTATAGCCTTTAAATAAAATACATGATTTAAAGAAACATGAATATCATTGTCAACAAACTTGAAATCATAATCACATTGTCTTAAACGGGAAACAGAAATTATGTTCCTAGTCAAACTAGGAGCATATAATACATCATTTAAAATAACTTCCAAACCACTTGGAAGCTTCAAAATGTAGTCTCCTTGGGCTTCCACGTGAACCTTTGCATCATTGCCCATGAAGAGACTTATTTCCCCTTTTGCATAATGCTCATTTCTTTTGAACCCCTACAACAAATTGCAAATGTGAGTTCCACATCTGGTATCTAATACCCATGTGTTAGAAGAAATAATATTTAGCTCAACATGTATCATGTAAATTATACCAGAGGTTTGCCTCGCATCCCTCTTTTCTCTCAACTCTTTGAGATAGACTGGACAATTTCTCATCCAATGCCCTATCTCACCATATTTGAAGCATGGGTCGTTCACGGCAACCTTTTGCTTCTTCTCCTTGGGCTTCGGAGGTTGCGCCCTAACAACCATCTTCCCCTTTCCCCTAACGTGCCCCTTTCCTTTGGCAACAGTTGCCTTAGGAGGGGGTAGAGACCTTCTCCTTCTCCCACCTTCATTTATGGTGAGAACGGGTAAAACCCTTTTACCCATTCCCTCCTCAGCTGATTTGAGCATAGAATGAAGTTCATTTATGCTCTTGTTCCATCCGTTCATGTTGTAGTTCATGACGAATGCCTCAAACTTTTTAGTTAGGCCATTAAGAATCAAATCCGTGGCCAACTCTTTTGAGACGGGACAGTTTAGTCTTTGAAGGTGATCGATGTGGCTTTTCATCTTAAGAACATAAGATGAAACTGATTGGGATTCCTCCATCCGACATGCATTAAGCGCTTGAACCGTTTCGTAGCGCTCCACTCTAGCTTGTTGCTGTAATGTTTCCCGCAACTGAGTGATCATGTCATAAGCTCCATGGAGCTCATACTCCTTTTGGAGTTCGGGTGTCATACTTGCTAACATTAGGCATGAGACTTGGACGGAGTCTTCCACATATCTAACCCAATCATTATACGCATCCACATCTTCTTTGTCAGGTTCATCAGGGATGGGATCATCAAGGATGTAGGCCCGCTTTTCTTGCTTGAGAACAATTCTCAAGTTGCGGTACCAATCCATGAAATTGTTAGGTGTTAGACGATCCCTTTGAAGGATCGCCCTTAGGGATTGGTTGTTTTGGTTTGTTACATCATTATTAGCGTTGTTGTTGTCAGCCATCTACAAGATTTTACAAAGTTCCATTAGTAATCGTTGATATAATTATATTTCATTTATCAATACCCTTTATGTCTCATAGATCATTAATAAATAAAATTTTTAGAATCCAACGTTATATTTAAATATTGGTTAGGTGACCTTTATCCCATTATTTAAATAAACAAGGTAGTCATAAATGACAATTACAACCTATTGCAACTTCTAGTGGTATGGGATCGTTTGAACATCTCATGTTTATAACGGCATGTTTATCCCATCAATACCTTTTGTAAAACATATTTTAGGTGATCCATTCAATATATTTTACAAATCAAGTCGTCCTACTTACACACACGTGTGAGTTTACTACATAAGTGGTTAGGTGACTTTTATCCCACAAACATGGTATTCTCACCTCAAATTACAAGTTCCCTCAAAGTGGTTAGGTGACCTTTATCCCACTAAGAGTTTGCAAGTAACCTAAGTGTTGTGTAAAAGGATGGTGTTTAACTTGTTATCAAAAGGGATTTACAATTTCACAATTCTTGTTTAGAAAAGTCTATGTACCATATGATTGTATGCATTCAACCATATGGTACCCTATTGGTTCTTTTAAATAAAACCCATTTTATTTTGCAAACCATTAACTCCTTTTATAGAACCATTCTATTTATGCTTAATGATTTGAGAACCAATTACTTGTTTATTGTTTGTTCTAGTTGACGGTTTGTTAATCACATCCAAATATTCAAAACAAACATCATCATATGCATTCAACCAAACATAAACAAAACAAGTCATATATGCATAACAAAGCATACTAAGTTGATCACACTTGTTTAGCCAAAACAAGTGTGTCAAATGGTCATGTCCTAAGGGTTAAGAATCATGACACATGGTTGACCAAAGGGACTCCCACTTGAAACCACATCTTCAAGCATCCTCTTTGTCTTATCTTTTCTTCAAGTCTTGATCTTGAGCATCCTTTACAAAATATGTATCCTAATACATTTTTCTATTAAAGAAAAAATCCTAATCTATTTATTACAAA
Organism: Flaveria linearis; assembly: GCA_024085815.1. Lineage (NCBI taxonomy): Eukaryota > Viridiplantae > Streptophyta > Magnoliopsida > Asterales > Asteraceae > Flaveria > Flaveria linearis. The sequence continues at coordinate 56,254,858 of CM044003.1, read as the reverse complement.
CCACATGAATGAATAGATTACAAAACAAAACTTGAAACCAAAGATAAATTATTACATGCCCAAATGAATATAACTAGACAACCAATCAATCCATATGGTCAAGGCTTTGTTATGCATAATCAACAAACAACATATTAAAACACATCATAGGTCACGGTTTTTGGCAGCCCCTTTTAACCCATTTTCTTGGCCAACATTAACCAAGAACATATGGGTTTTGTCCAAACAAACAAACATCTTATAATCTATATTTTTTAAAGATCATTACATGCATGAGTAACATCTTTAAGAAATCAAAAGGGGGTACCAAAACAGCACTTAAACTCATGGGTATGTGGTGTCAAACACCACAAAACCATGAACTACCAAGTATAATACATGTATGCATATGTATAAGTGGCTCTTGATGCCATTGTAGGGGATTTAACATGTTTATCAAAGCTTCATACAACTTAGTTTATATGAAAACGCAGCGGATTTATATTTTAAAACATGTTATTAAGTTAGTTGTTAAACCATTTTAACAAAGAACCCCAAGCCATGGATCTTTATACACAATGCATACAATAATAAGAACATATGATGTTAAGATTACAATCTTTGAAGCTTCCAAAAGAAACGATTTCTAGAGGAGAATGGTGATGAAGATGTGGCTGAAACTTCCAAGAAGAAGCTGTCGAGAGGCTATACCCGAAGCTTCTTCAAACACCCTTGATTGCTAGGATACTTAGACACCAATTTTCAGCAATCAAACCACCTTTGAAAGCTGAAAAACCTGCTGAAATTCTTCTTCAAAACCGTGAGATTTAGAGAGAGATTTGAGAGGAGAGTGTTTCTTGCATGCAAGAGAGAATATGGAATGTCTTGGTTGGTGTTAGCATGCTTAAAGTTTTTGTCTATTTACTAGACAATGAGAATGGAATCTTAATCCCTTGGGCGGCCGATCCATTCATTGTAAAGGGTCCCACCCTTTTTTAAAACTTAAACACAACTAAACACATATTCATTTCAAGTTTACAAAGTTTAAAACTTATTTTATAAACTTTATAAATTAAACACTCTTTTATTGGTTATCATTTAGTAACACTAAATAATGAAAAAGAAATAATATCTCATGAACAATTATTCACATAATAATGTTCATTTGCATAAGCAATAATTTAGAAAATCCATTTTCTAAATTGGTGTCATTATTTATTTGTATGATCTTATCTACAAATAAATTATCTATTGGTGTTTGACAAGCTTGTTATTGTGTATGACCCGACTTGGATCATATCATACTAGCCACATCAATTTAATATGTATCTTGGGCAGATCAATTCCTTCATCTAACTTGATGTTTTGTTCCTGTAATACCTCAGCCTAGGCGTTCTTAATATGTAACTGTAGGTAAGAGTGAATTGTTAACTGCAATGCACAGACATGACGAGGCTTTAGGGTTTCCTTATGACTAAGTGCGTCGGCTACCACATTAGCCTTTCCCGGATGGTACGTGATGGCACAGTCATAATCATTCAGTAGTTCCAACCATCGTCGATGTCTCATGTTTAGTTCCTTCTGCTCGTAAATGTGCTGAAGGCTCTTATAGTCAGTGAAGATCATAGATTTGGTTCTATAAAGGTAATGTCTCCAGATCTTGAATGCGAATACCATAGCTCCTAACTATAGATCATGAGGTTTATAGTTCTTCTCATGCACCTTAAGCTATCACTTTCTCACGTTGCACTAACACGCAACCCAAACCCTGGATAGACGCATCATAATACACCATGAAATCATCTGTTCCTCAGGTAACGCCAAGATCAATGCACTACACAGTATGTTGTTAAGCGCTTGGAAAGTCGCTTCTTCCTTGCTACCCCACATGTAAATAGTTTCTTTGTGAGCTAGGGCAGTCAAGGGTTGTGCCAATTTGGAGAATCCTTCTATGAAACGGCAATAATATCATGTTAATCCAAGAAATTGGCGCACCTCTGTAGGCGTCGTCGGTGCGGGCCAATTCTTGATTGCCTTAATCTTAGACGGATCAACATGGATGCCATTCCCAATAACCACGTGCCCTAGGAACTATACTTCTCTCATCCATAAGTCACACTTTGAAAACTTCGCATATAGTTGTTCGGTTTTCAGAAGCTCTAGAATAGTCCTTCACTGTTCCATGTTTCATCCTATTCTTGGAATAAATGAGTATGTCATCAATGAAGACGATGACAAACTTGTCTAAATAGGGTTTTCAAACAATGTTCATGAGGTAATAAAAAATAAAAGAGCGTTCGTCAAACAAAATGGCATGACTACGAACTCAAAGTGCCCATATCGAGTTTTGAAAGCTATCTTGGGTATGTCTTCTTCTCAAACCCTAACCTGGTGATATCCAGACCTCAGTTCAATCTTCTAATAGTAACTCAATCCTTGTAGTTGGTCAAACAGGTCATCAATACGTGGAAGAGGGTATCGATTCTTCATGGTAACTTTGTTCATTTCCCGAAAGTCAATGCACATCCGAAAGGTTCCATCTTTCTTCTTTATAAATAACATAGGTGCTCTCTAAGGTAAAGAACTTGGACGTATGTAGCCTTTTTCTAATAGTTCCTGCAACTGTTAAACAATTCTTGAAGTTCGTTCGGCACCAAACGATACGGCGCCCGAGTGATAGGGCAGCTCCTGGTGTCAGCTAGAACTGAAACTCTACTTACCTGTGTGGAGGAAGGCCTTGCAAGTCCTCAAAAAATACCTCAGAAAATTCTAACAATAGGAATATCTTCCAGTTGCTTCTCCTCGGCGGTCTTTTTAGTAACTAGGGCTAGAATCGCTGAATGCCCTTTCCTTAGCCACTTCTGAGCTTTCATGTAAGAGATGATGATGACCATTGCACCACTCTTGTCACCTTCCACCGTAAGTTGTAACACCTAGAAATTTTTTCAAAAATAAAACGAAAGAAAAGAAATAAGAAAAGAGAACAAAAGTATTTTTGAAAAAGGGAAGAAGAGCCAAAGTAGAGGGGGTGAAAGCGCAAAAACTACAAAAGTCTAATATTTTAATATATTATGGGGAATGGCCGCCCATATCAGCCTTTCCTATCTGCTTTTTACGACCAAAAGAAGAAAGAAGAAGAAGAAAGCTGTGTTCTTCGACTTTTGAGAGAGAAAGAGGCTGTTCTTAACAAGGTAAGAGTTTGTTGCATAATTTGCTCGTCTTTGGTTATGATTTCGACTAAGAAACCGATAGTACATGTTCTTATCTGTTTTTATGTGTTCGGGTTTGTATGTTCTTCGCTTGGTCAGGTGTTTGAACCAGTCTACAAGCAAGGTTGGAAGAGTCTTCCTTGTTTACTACACTAGGTAAGTTTCTAGACCCCGGTTTTTATATGTTTTAAAAGTTTTAGGGCTGAAAATGTATGTAAAAGATTTTTAAAACTGTTGCATGTATAACCGTATGTATTTATGCTCGTATGTTGGTGTTTTAGGGTTGTGCATGCTATGTTGAGGCTTAGAATGGTAGTAAGAGGCTTAGAACAGGTTGAATTGATATTTGGGACTGAAAAATATGGTAGAAACATGCATGTAAGTGGTCATGCGCCCAAGGAATTTGCCTTAGAAAAATTTAAGTGTGGTCATGCGCCTAAATAGGGCCCATGCACCTGGGATGACACAGACTAGCAACATATATGGCAGTGGAAACAAACCATCATAAGAGCGCACAAGGAGAGAAATAAAATGGCATTACATGAATTATTGTCAAACCGGGCTGTAGCAGTCTAGCCCGTCACACAAATTACAAATTCTTTACATAAATATTCAGTGTTTTATCAATCATAATCTAAATTGTTCAAATGTTCATAGTCAGGTAATGCCAAGGGTAGTCGAATTTCTAGGTCATCCGAGTCCATTTCTCCATAATCTGAAGCCTAAGTCTGATGAACAAGTGCTGAAGCTTCAGAGTTTGTCACAATAGCTAAAGAAGTCTTCTTCAGTTGTTGTGATGGTTTTTCTTTTCAGTAGTTTTATGTTTTTGCTTTCAGTAGTTTGTACAACAGCTGAAGAGTTTGTTCTTCAGCTGTTATAGTTCAGTAGTTGTAAACGACTGAAGAGTTTGTTCTTCAGTCGTTGTAGCTTTTCAGTAGTTTCCTTTTCAGTACTTCTAATAGGTAGAAAACTTGGTAATTTTGTAAGAAGATGTCAGCTGTTGTGACATCTTCAGTAGTTTAGTTAGTTCTCAGTAGTTTGTTAATAACCGTTTGATGTCACTATCAAGTGACATTAGCATACGTCATTTTGCCTATAAAAGGTAGATGACCTAATTGTATTCGGTGCCGAAACGTGTGAGCAAAAAGAATATTTCCTTTTGGCAGAATTGTTCTCTCTCTCTACATTTACTGTTACATGCAAAATCCTTTATGTTCTTGCTGTAATTGCTAATTCTCGTGCTAAATCCGCTGCGAATACAACCTAATTGATCAAACTAGAGGCTGAGATCCTGTCAAAATGGTATCAGAGCAGGTTAATCATTGATCGATTTCACTATTGATCATCTGAAACTGCTCTTTTGATCTCTACGTTTGATCGAATTAGCAATTTGCAAGAATTAGCTATAGAGAGTGAGATTCTGCTGTTTCGAGCCGAAAACTTGAGGTTCTCTCGTGGTTTTGAGCTACATTTGTTTTGTTTAAACTTGATTTTGACTAAACACTGAGATGACGACACCAACGAACGATCCTCATAATACTGGTTCCTCAACCAAGCCTCCGATGCTTGTGTGGAATAAGTATAACATATGGCAACGTCGTATGCTTCACCACTTGTCTGTCAACAGTGCTGGTTGTAAGAAGTCAGTGGTGCATGGACCATACAAGCCTATGGTGAGCGTCCCTGAATCAAATGAACAGGTTCCGAAGAAACCTGAACAATATTCGGACGAAGATCTTAAGCTGTTCGAGATTGATGCTAGATCCCATGGAATTTTAGCTATGGCTATTCCAAATGAGATTTATTCAGGGCTTTTGCATCATGAAACTGCTCATGACCTATGGGTTGCTCTGAAGGAACAATTCGGAGGAACCGATTTGGTCTTAGCAAATACTATGGAAATCCTCGCCTAACAATATAAGACATTCTCTCATAGGAAGGGTAAGACTCTGACTCAGCAGTTTGAGCGGTTTTCTTGTTTGATCTCTGAGTTGAAGATGGTCAAACAAGAGTACTCTAACAGCCAGATGAACAACAGATTCCTCAGGTCACTGCCTGAGAGATGGGACACTTATACTATTGTCCTACGCTCCAGTGCAGACCTGGATACTCTATCTCTCACCCAACTTCATGGGAAACTGCTCACATTTGAGAGAGAGATAGAGCAAAAGAGGAAGTTGTCCACCTCTGGCAAGCTCACTAATGACTTTGTCCATGGCAATACTGCCTTGATAAGTCAGTAGTCTGAATATGCTGCATTAGAGAGTTCTTATGATGTGTATATTGATTTCTCTACCAACTCTGAACAAGCTTTTGTTGGTGTTAGTAGTAGTTCAGGAAGTAGCAGTGAAAATCTGTGCTTTTTGATGGAGGACTTGAAGGGCATTCCAGATGATGATCTGGAGGAGATGGATATTTTGAACCAAATGGCAATGATAAATATCAGATTTCAAAAGTTCTACAAGAGAACTAGCAGGAAATTCCTTGGTCTCTCTAGCAAAACCAAAGTTGGTTTTGACAAGAGCAAGTTGAGGTGTCACAAGTGCCAAAGGCTTGGACACTTTGCTAGAGAGTGTAGATCATCTGGATCTAACTCCTCTGCACCCTTTGTGACTTTTCCAAGCAATAGCTAACAGCACAGAGGGCAACATTCCTCCAGTTCTGGCCATCCATCACAAGCACAGGCATCACCTGCTTATTTTATGCCTCAGGGTCATATGCCATACCCATACCCCTACTACTATGTGCCTCAGCCCAGTCAAACTCAGCACCTTCTACTCAGCCACCACATGCTCTTCCTGAGCCTCAATCTTCACAATCTCATCATCAAACACAACCTCAACAACACAACTTCTTCACCCCAGGAGTTGTTGACTGGAGTAGTCTGCCAGATGATCTATCTGGTCAGGAACAACTACTCCAAGGTGCTGGTCAACATGGTGGTGATAATCCATTTGGAAATCTTGCTCTGATGGCCCTTGAGTCTGCTGAGGGGTCATCATCCAATGATTCATCGCAGGTATCCTCTGAGGCCAAAGCCAAGCTTTGTTCTGAATAATGCATAGCAGCATTTGCTTCTATTAGAGAAGCAAATGTAGCTTTAATAGATAAAAATCTTGTGCTAGAGCAAACCATTTCCAAAAAGAAAGCTGTATTTGAGGCTGCATTTAATGAGAAAAATGATGAGATTTACAAGCTTAAATGTCAAATAAAAGATGATAAAGCTGGGGAAGATGTACTTTTAGAGAAGTACAGAGACCTCAAGGAAACTCTTGCAACCACCCAAGTAGAGTGTGATCGATGGGTACAATCATGCAAGGGTTTTGAAATGCTTCTTAGCAAGCAATCAGCTTCTAATGTGAAGTTTGGCATTGGTTATAATCACACTGCTCCTCCTACAGATTTTACTTCAAGAGCAGAAGTTGAATCTGATGGAGAGAGCAATAACCAATCCTTCTCATCATGTGACCTACTATCTTCTGATTCAGCATCATCGGAGATACAAATCAGCATTAATTCCTGCCAAAACCAATCAGCTGATGCTACAACAGCTGATGGTTCAAATGCTGACTGTCACATGATCAAAAGGTTGATCAACTCAGGTGTTGTCTCTAGAAGTACTGAAAGTACTGGAGAGCAAGTGATAACATCTGAAGTTCAAACCTCAACTACTGTCAGCACTAAAGAGAAGAAAACTAACAGTAGAAAAGGTTTGAAGACAGCTAAAGAGGATGTCAGGAAAGCAGGCACTACTAGGAAGAAAACTGCTAGTACTGATAGCAAACAGCTGAAGAACAAGTCTTCAGCAGTTTCATCCTCTTCAGTTAATGATCAACATAAGATGAAGAAGAAGCCATGTGAGATATGTGGCTTGTTCAATCATCTTACTGATGATTGCTGGTACAAAAGGGGTTCCAAACTCAAACAAAAGGAGAAAATTAATGAGGACATAAATAAAATGATGAATGAGTTTGAGACCAAGTTTGTACTAGTAACATCAAAGCCTGAAATCCCTAAGCCCAAAGCTAAATCTAAAAAGAAGGTAGGAGTTGTTCAGGCAACAGCTGAGGTTGCTCGAAAGAAGATGGTGCAACATAGGAATCCATCATCAGCAAGCCCTAATGTGTCTGAAGAGCTGAAAGCTTTATCACAAAGTCAGACACAACTGGTGATGATGGTTCAGCATCTAATGGGAAGAGTCAACCATTTAGATGCTCCTGTGTTGAAACCATAGAAAAGGAAGTCCAAGCCAAAGGGTTTCTCTTCTGCACCATCTCCTTCACCTCAGGCTGTCACACATAAAACACCTGTTAGTGTTGCACCTGTTGTTGAGAACAGACCCAAAACCAAACAGGTTTGGGTCTCTAAAACTAACAAGCATGTGGTTATGATTGCAGGGTTCTTCAACATGCCAAAGAAGCATCTGGTATGTAGACAGTGGAGGATCTATGCACATGACAGGAAGCAGCTCCCTTTTTAATGACTACTCTTAAGGAAAGAAGGGATTTGTCTCCTTTGGCAATGATGCAAAGGGTTACATCATTGGAAAAGGCTTTGTTTCCAATGGGCAAATAAGGTTTGATGATGTTAACCATGTGGAGAATCTCAAGTACAACCTCTTGAGTGTCAGTCAAATGTGTGATAAAGGCCATGTTGCCCTTTTCACAAGCCAGAACTGTCGGATTCTGTCATCCAAAGTTCTACATTTGATTGACAAGGTGTTGGATGAATACACTCTCCTGAAGGCTAACAGCACAGGAAGAGTGTATGCCTTAAATCTTTCCAAAAAGATAGATCTAAAAGGCCATCCTTGCCTATTCTCCAAGGCCTCTCCTCAAGAGTCTACTCTATGGCATAGAAGGCTGGGGCATGTTAATCTCAAGAACATGAATCAGCTGATAAGCCATGGTTTAGTAAGAGGATTGCCTTTGAAGGAGTTCAAGTGTGAAGATAACTGCACTGCTTGCTTAAAAGGAAAACAACACAAAGTTTCATTCCCTTTAATAGAAGAACCAAAGTCCACTGCCTGCTTGCAGCTCCTGCACATGGATCTCTTTGGTCCTGTCAGAGTGATGAGCATGGCAAAGAAGAAATAATGCCTGGTAATTGTGGATGATTATTCCAGGTTTGTATGGACTTTCTTCTTGCACTCCAAGGATGAAGCAGCCAAGACTATCATGAACTTGTGTTATTTGAAGAAAAGCAGTATTCCCTGCAGGTCAAGTGTGTGAGGAGTGACAATGGAACAGAGTTTAGAAACCACACACTTGATGACTTCTACCTGTCCAAGGGAATTAAAAGGCAGTTTAGTATTCCTAGAACTCCTGAGCAGAATGGAGTGGTTGAGAGAAAGAACAGCACTCTCATTGAAGCTGTAAGGTCAATGCTAGCTGACTCAGGGCTGCCACTGACCTTTTGGGCTGAAGCTGTCAATACAGCTTGCTATGTACAGAATAGAGCTTTAGTGAATAAGAGGTTGATGAAGACTCCTTATGAAGTTCTTCATCATTTGGCCCCTCTAATTTCATTCTTTAGACCCTTTGGGTGTCCGTGTTTCATTCTCAACACTAGCAACCCACTCCAGAAGTTTGCTAGTAAGGTGGATGCAGGGTATTTTGTTGGTTATTCATCAACTTGCAAAGGATACAGAGTCTTCAACTGTAGGATAAAGACGGTTGAAGAAACTCTGCATGTTAAGTTTAACGAATCTCTAAAGGACAAGTTTCCACAAAACCCTATGGAGTTATTTGATCTGGACATACTGCAATATGTTCCTTATCAACCTCCAGCTGTTGAGCCTGTCAACAGTTCTCCACCTGGTGGTACTGATGATGATGTAGTCAGTACTCACCTCTTCAGGTTTAGTGACAACCTGCCTGAGTCCACTAAACCTGATGCTCCTGTAGCCTCAGCAGCTCCATCCACAACAAATGCTGATGAGATTTCTGCTTGCTCTACTTCATTTGAGCTCCCATCTTCTACATGGTTTCAGGAATCTCCATCACCATCTGTTACTGCTGATGGGTCTACAAACACTTGCACAGATATTATAGTCTATTAAGAGCTGAAGAATCACCCCACATCTCAAATCATTGGTGATATCAATGCTGGAGTTTCATCCAGGAATCAATTGTCCAACTTTTGCTTCTATGCTCTCTTCATTAGTCAGCAAGAGCCAAAGAACTATCATGTTGCTTTAAGAGACAATGGATGGGTGGAAGCTATGCAGCTTGAGCTTCTTCAGTTCAAGAAACAGCAAGTGGGGAGCTTGTTCCATTACCCCAAGGTAAGTGTGCAATACGCACCAAATGGGTATTTAGGAACAAAACAGACGAGAAGGGCCAAATAGTTAAGAACAAGGCTAGGCTGGTTGTTCAGGGGTTTTCACAAGAGGAAGGCATCGATTATGATGAGACCTTTGCCCCTGTGGCCAGACTGGAAGCAATCAGACTGTTCTTAGCTTATGCTGCCTTTCACAGTCTTAAGGTCTATCAAATGGATGTCAAAAGTGCCTTCTTATATGGTAAAATAAAAGAAGAAGTTTATGTGTGTCAACCACCAGGCTTTAAGGACAATAAACATCCTGATTGGTTGTACAAGCTTGATAAGGCTCTTTATGGGCTGAAGCAAGCTCCTAGAGCTTGGTATGAGACACTATCAACGTTTCTTCTCCAAAATAAGTTCACTAGAGGCACCATTGATAAAACCTTATTCATCAAGACTGTGGGACAGCATAAGCTCCTTGTTCAAATTTATGTAGATGACAACATTTTTACATCCTCTGATCCAAAGTTGTGTGATGAATTTACAATGCTCATGAAGCAAAAGTTTGAAATGAGTGCTATAGGCGAATTACAGTTCTTTCTAGGTTTGCAAATCAAACAAAGGGATGATGGAATCTTTATCCATCAATCCAAATACACCAAAGAGTTGTTGAATAAGTTTGATTTACAAACCTGTAAGCCCTGTTCTACTCCCATGAGCAGCATCACACAACTGGATATAGATCAGAAAGGTAAAGCGATTGATGAAACCCTTTACAGATGTATGATTGGGTCCTTGATGTACCTTACAGCTTCTAGACCAGACATCATGTTTGCAACATGTGCCTGTGCTAGATTTCAGGCTGCATCTAAAGAATCCCATTTGATTGCAGTCAAAAGGATCTTTAGATATCTTCAAGGTACCCAATCACTAGGTCTTTGGTATTCAAATGGGCATTCTTGCAAATTAGTTGCTTTCTCTGATAGTGACTATGCAGGATGCAAAGTCGCCAGAAAATCCACTTCTGGTGGTTGCCAATTCTTAGGCAATTGTTTAGTTTCTTGGCAGAGTAAGAAACAAACGTCAATTGCTACATCCACTGCTGAAGCTGAGTACATTGCTACTGCAAGTTGTACATCTCAGATACTCTGGCTTCAGAACCAACTCTTGGATTACGGCATTACAAAGACTAAGACTCCATTATTAATGGATAGTGCTTCAGCTCTTTGCATTGTTAAAAATCCAGTCCAGCACTCTAGGACCAAACATATAGAGATCAGACATCATTTTATTCGGGATTGCTATGAAAAAGGTCTGATTGATCCTAAGTTTGTGCCTAGTGCTGATGAGCTTGCAGACATATTTACTAAGCCTTTAGATAGTGCTACATTCCAGAATTTGGTGCTAAGGCTTGGTATGCTGCAGCTAGAATAATTTGACCAATGCTGGTGCTCTCAGTTCACAAGTACTGATGAGCATTAGTATGCAAAGGTCAAATATAAGTACTGATGAGTAATTTAGTCTTCAGCATTTTCACAACTACTGAAGACTAAAATGCTTCAAAGTACTGATGTACATTATTTGTTGAAAACAACTGATGTAGTGAGGTGGATTACAACTACTGATGTATAATTTTCAAACAAATAAGTACTGAAGCACAAATCTTGTTCACAAGTACTGATGTGTAATCTTACACACAAGTATTGAAGACAAAATTTGTTCCCCAGCTCTGAAGAGTATTTCATCAGCACTTGTGAACATCTGATCACAAGAGCTGAAGGCATAAATATTCACCAGAGCTGAAAGGTCAATGAAACATCTGAAAGTCAGTCAAAGAGCTGATGAGTAAATGTGGAGGTCAGCATGAAACAACTGAATTGACGGAAATAGCTGATGAGTAAATTTACTCTTCAGCTGATGCAAACAGCTGCCGTTTCATACCCAAACAACTGAAGGACAAAACCATGTCTTCAGTAGTTTCATAACTACTGATGACTAACACCAAGTCCTCGGTCGTTTACAACAACTGAAGCAATACCATGTCTTCAGTAGTTCACAACTACTGATTTAAGTAGTTCACAACTACTGAAGGCTAACACCAAGTCTTCAGTTGTTACAACGTCTGAAGATGAAAACCAAGTCTTCAGTAGTTTATAGCTACTGAAGACTAACATCGTCTTCAGCTGTTTACAACATCTGAAGGACAAAACCAAGGTCTCGGTAGTTTCAACTACTAAAGACTCACACCAAGTCCTTAGATGTTACAACCACTGAAGGTTAAAACCACATCATCAGTACTTTCAACAACTGCTGACCAAAACCTTCAGTAGTTTTCTTTCAGCCTTTGCCATACCCTATAAATACCCAACCTTCAGAGCTTTTAATTCTCACTTGACCTAACTTTTCAAAAACCTCTGAACTTCCCATACACCATTAATGGCGGCCATGCAACTCAAACCTCTGTGTTGCACATCTCACTAAATAGCCATTTTGGGCCAAATTCCACAATGCCGTTGAACTCATGTATGATTCTCCATACCAAACGGCTTTTCTTCTAAACCCCACCATTTACACCGACTCCCTATTGGAGTTCTGGACCAACATCACCGTCCAAACCGGAGAGAATGATGGCGAGGTCTCTCTCCGGTCCTCCGTAAACAACCACCCAGTGGTTGTCACTCCAGCTACTGTCCGACAAACCCTAAAGCTGGAGGATGCCACCTTCCCAACCTCTTACCCCAATGGCGCCCTCGATCTATCTTTCACCGCCAATGACTATCAGGGCGACCTCTCTGCCTCCACCTTGTTGAAGAAACACTTCCCAAATCCTCAACGTCTTATATTCCATATGGTGAATGTGTGTCTGGCCCTATAAACATCTTCATGGGTCCAGATGTCCATAAGGTGGCAACAGGTATTGTATTCCATCCTTGAAAAACAACCCCAGAACTTTACTGAAATCATATTTTTGGAAATCAAGGATATGGCCACAAAACCCATTTCTAACCGTTGGATCTTGTATCCTCGGTTCATAATGGCCATCATCGAGAGCCAGCTTAGTGCTGAAGGACTTGTTGGCACTGGGGTCCCCGCCATGGCTGTTCTAGCTGAGGTATACTCCAGGCACAACACCGACCAATCACTCAAACAGGCTGCCAAAATGCGAAAACCCACGCAGCTGGAACCCACAGCCGCCACCTCCAAATCCAATGTCCCCACCAAGCCAAAAACCAAAAAGAAGCCAACAAAGGCTACTCAGGGAAATGAGTCCCCTGAGGATGCCCCTGCAACACAACGGCAGGAAGTGGCTGCTGGTCAGATTCTCCCAGCAGTCACAACGACTCCACCCACCATAACCGCACAGGTTTCCTCTCAACAGGAGCCTGATGCAACCACTTCTGGGGCAGCCACAAATATGGAATCTGTCTCACTTGAGAAGATTGCCATTGAAACGCACATTCCTCCCCTGTGCAATCTGCTTCAAGCCCATCACCCACTGAAACCGCCCCACAAAGCCTTACACTCATAATCGCCAAAGTTTTGACTCACCTGAACACTCCACCCTCTCCCTAGAAACCAATTACAACTGGGGAAACTCCAACCGACGAGAGGGTGGACACAAGTGTTGGTGAGAGCCCACAACACAGAGAATCACATGTCCAATCTCCCAGCGTGGCTAGGGAGATAGGATATTCTGGTGAGGCTGCCACTTCCTCTGCATCAACATCTAAGCCGGGAGAAGCTGGTAACATCAATAAGACCTCACCAGAGGCAACTGCCGATGATGGATACAATCCGGAGGCGGGAAGTCCCCAGTACCAAGACCAAGGGGCACATGCAATATCTGAGTCACACTCAGTGCATGTACATCCTGACCCTGTCAGGAGGTCAGGTGATTCAATGCAAACTGATGATGACCTGTGCTTCTTCTATGATGTAGTTGCACAAAACACTATCTTAGAGGATGAGGTAAGCAGACTCAAAGAGCTGCATGCCAAAATATCTTAGGATAGAAGTCCACCTGCCACCATTGACCCACAGATGGCACCTTCACCCAAAGGTCTCATATACACTCAACCACTCCCACAAACTCGGCCACCTGCCCCTGCTTCTGGCACTAGTTCTCAGGAACAGAACCCTCCTGAGTAGCTAGATGCTATCTTCCAGAAATCCCTGCCTCTCATCACACCTATAATCACAAAAATTATTATGAAAACCATTGATGAGAGGCTTCCCACTCATATACAACCCATGGTGGAGGTTGCTGTAGCCAAGGCGCTTGCTGATAGTCAAACCCCAACCAATGCACCCAAAAAGGGGGAGACATCAGTGCAAGCTAAGAGGAAGAGGGTAGAGGAAGAGAAAGAGGTGAGGAAAGAGGTGGAAAAAGAGAGGGTGTTGGTAGAGGAGACTGGTAGGGTGAAGGGGAAGGAGAAGGTGAGGGAGGAGAGAGATGAAATAGAAGTGGCTGAAATCCAAAAGGATTTCAGTGTCACTTATCAAAAGAAGAGAGGAGAGAAGGAGGGAGAGAAGGTAGAGAAGGGTGATCCTAATCTAGCAGCCCTTGTCAAGGAGGCTGATGCTGAACAAAGCAGATCAATGGACTCTATCATTGATCAGCTGTTCAGGCAAGGCTTTGACATGGACACTGCCTTGCTAGATCAGGAGATTAGGAAGATGGAGACAAGGGAGATAGAACACCAGTGGTCTACTTATAGCCAAGAGGATAAAAAGAGACTCGAGGCTATAAGTAGATTCATTTCAAAGTATCCGAGGAGGCCAGTCCTTGATGTTAAGGCATGGACCAGGGACAGAATCTTGGCTATAGCCACCAAGATCTGTTCGGCTGGTGATTTCACAAAAGGGCTGGTCGCTGAAGCCCTTTCTGAAGCAGGTGCTGGGAACAGGACCCTGCTAGTAAAACAAACCAAACCTACTCTTATTTCTAGTTTACTAGCAAGGCCTGCCAACATTCCCACACCAATAACCCAAAGACAACCCACAAAACCAACCCCTTCACCATCAAAACCCACAGCCAATGATCCACCCTTGCAGAAGAAGAGAAGGGTGCTGAGGCTGCAAGATGAAGAAGAAGAGCAGGATGAGGAGGATAGACTGCCTCTTTCTACAGTTATTCCTCTACCTAAAGCCAAACCCAAAACCATCACTCCTACCTCATAGATGGATACTATGAGGGTTAAGTTAGAAGAAGAAGAGCAGCAGAAAAGACATGATGAAGAGATGCTGAAAAGCATTGACAAAGCCTATGCTGCTACTTCTTCTATACTTAACATGAAGAAGGAAGCTCTGAGACTATTCACTCTTAAGCAAACCTTTCAATATGATAAAGATAGAGTGAGAACTTGGCCTGATCCTAGGGTGGCTCACAGGATAATTAAGAAACAGATTCCTGTGAGATACAAGAGCCAACTTAAGAGAATCGTATACGAAGTGATCTCTGTGGCTCTTGTAATAACACCCTGGGAGATAGTAGAGGAGTTCGAGAAAGCCTATAGAGCTAAGCAGCCACCCAAAACAATGTTGGACAATAGGGTGGTGAGGAAGGGCTTAGTCTATAAGAGGCTTGAGAACTTCCATAAGGATGAGCTCAACTTGTTGCTAGAAAGAAGACACCCAGATGAATTCGCCTATAGGCAAGTTACAACAGTTGAGCTCAAGAATGGCAAACAGGCCAAGTTTGTCTCAGAGCTGTACGGCCGAGAAGGGTTATTCGAAGGTGAGGCTGAAGACCTAACCAAATAAGAACAAATAACATTTCTTCAAGCCTATACCAGAGAATCCTACCGGCTTGTACATGGGAAGTAGGTCTCATGGATGGGACAACAACTCTGTGTCCAATTCCCCAAAACAGGGCTCCCATCCATACTTAGGCAATCAAACTTGAGACCTCTTCCCAGGCCAGTGCTTATCAGGGTCAACTTCTGATCTGATCCAGAAGGAAATAGACCAATATTTCTGCCAACAATAAGTGGGACAACAAATAAATTAGAGGTTTTGGCTGCATTGGTTCAGGGGAGTTTGTTAGACCAAAAGAACCAATGAGCCAAGATCAGGAAAACCTCTAAGTCCCACATGACATCATAACAACTGCTGAAGACCTTCATCAGCAGTTTGACAAAGTCTGAAGAATCAATAGCTGAAGATCAAAGATCTGAAGTACAACAGCTGAAGATCCCAAAGTGCTGAAGATAAGTACTAAAGTCTGAAGTACTGAAGACTTCAAGTACTGAAGACAAGTGCTGAAGATCAAAAGCTGAAGAAATGAAGAACTGAAGATCATCTACTGATGCACAAAGTCTGAAGACTAAGACTGAAGACATCAACTGATGACATCTACTGAAGTCATCAGCTGATAAATCATCTGAAGCCTAAGTCTGATGAACAAGTGCTGAAGCTTCAGAGTTTGTCACAATAGCTAAAGAAGTCTTCTTCAGTTGTTGTGATGGTTTTTCTTTTCAGTAGTTTTATGATTTTCCTTTCAGTAGTTTGTACAACAGCTGAAGAGTTTGTTCTTCAGCTGTTATAGTTCAGTAGTTGTAAACGACTGAAGAGTTTGTTCTTCAGTCGTTGTAGCTTTTCAGTAGTTTCCTTTTCAGTACTTGTAATAGGTAGAACACTTGGTAATTTTGTAAGAAGATGTCAGCTATTGTGACATCTTCAGTAGTTTAGTTAGTTCTCAGTAGTTTGTTAATAACCATTTGATGTCACTATCAAGTGACATCAGCATACGTCATTTTGCCTATAAAAGGTAGATGACCTAATTGTATTCGGTGCCGAAACGTGTGAGCAAAAAGAATATTTCCTTTCGGCAGAATTGTTCTATCTCTCTACATTTACTGTTACATGCAAAATCCTTTATGTTCTTGCTGTAATTGCTAATTCTCGTGCTAAATCCACTTCGAATAAAACCTAATTGATCAAACTAGAGGCTGAGATCCTATCAACAAACAATCCCTCAGGATCTCAGTGGGGTATCCTTCCTGTCCGGGAGGCACTGTGTGTGGGGGATTCCCTAAATAGATCTACCCATATAGGACAAGCGGTTCACACAAGAATTAATGATTATGATACAATTAAGAGCAAGTTCAATTAATATCCACAACATAAGCATCATAAATGGCATAGTTACAATTTTAGTTCAAAAAAGCATGTTTCATCCCAAAACAATAGAAAAAGGAGACACTAGAACTCACCTTAGGTTTTAGGCAACTGATCTTCGAGTATAGAAAATGATTCAATCCTAGCACCCTAGCATCAAGATTCAAGTGATAAGCTATGTGCTTTAAAGTCATGTCGGGTGTAACTAGGTGTGTTATAATGTTAAAAGTTCAACTAGCTTGGTTTGTTAAGATTGGCTTCAAAAAGTTTCCTTTTTAGGAAAGTTAGGGTTTCTTAATACAAGCAACATGTTTTCATGACTTTAATCTGTTTATTATAGTGGAAATAAGTTTATCATGTTTTTTTAATCTGTTTAATAACTATAATAAGTCTATTGAGTTGTCAAAAATATGGTTTTTAGCTCTTTTGATTTAAAATGTCATTTATATGTTTTACCGTTAAAACGTGTTTTTGCCTGGAACAGAACGTCCGAATACGTTTTAATTCTAGTTTTCACTTATTTCTTGATTCAAAGTCCCTAACTTACTGAAATATTTTGTTCTTTGTGTATTTTAGGTTTCTTTTGCTATTTTTAAAGTTTTACCTTAAATTTACCCGGTTAAGTCCCGTTTTTCACGTTTTAACTTCATTTAATCATGTGTTTAACCCAAATACCACCAAGTTCGACCATTTTGCCTATTATTTTCATATTAGAGCCAGGAATTCTTTTAAAAATGGAATTCTATTTTATTTTTCTAATTTAAGTGATTTTCACCCTTTTCGGGTCTCAAAACTAGTCCATGTCGAGCCCTAGCTCCTACTTTTATATTTCCAGCCGTCATATGAACTTAAAACATTTTCAATCATCCCAAATCTACTGGAAATACAACATATGCCTTGGATCTACATGTATCACCCATGTTCTGCAACACCTTGATGATTTACACCTTTTACACTACTGTAAATCCTATGATTCATGCCCAAACATCACCTATTCACAATTGTAACTTTAAAATCAGATTATTGAAGTGTTAAAAAGTTATTTTTGAGGAGGTTATGAGTCTTGGTTGGGAGGTTTTTCATACAAGTGCATAAATGGTGTTATTTTATGTAAAAAGAGGGTTTTTCAAGGTGTATCTTCTGTTCTACCCACATGTTTACCAACATAACATGATGTATACCTTGAGTGATGATAAGAACTCTCCAAGAACAAGTTTTAAGCTGCAAGATTCTGGTAGAAACAAGAAAGTAAGGATTTTTAGTAGTTTGTTGAAGTAAAACACAAGATATAGCTTGGTTTGGGTATGTTGTGGCTTACACTTCCAATGGTTGGTGATTTTGAGAGTTTAGAGGGGATTGGTGAGCTGATTATTCACAAACAAAGGCTGGAGTTGCTTGTTCCTACAAGAGTATGTGTAGAACAACAACCAAACGTCACCTTCTTGCTTGTTTAGCGCTTGAATGATGATGAAATGTTGATGTTCTTCAATATTTGGCTGAAATGTGAAGTTGTTTGTGTGTGTTTTGGTGATGGAGAGGCCGAGAGGTAGAGAGAGAGATGTGTGTAGGTGGAGTGAAGGTGAAGGTGAAGTGATAAGTGGGATTGCATGTAGTTTGTATGGTTGTAAGAGTAGTGGAAAAGAAAGAAGAGGATTAGAGGGTGAGGGTGGTGAGGGGCGGCCGATGTGGGGTGTGGGTGTGGGTGTGTGTGTGTATTTTTTGTAAATTAGTATAAGTAGTATAGTTTTGTTGTTTAGTGTAGTATTTTAGGTGATAGTTTCTAATTAAACATTTTATGTTTTAGATTCATGAAGCATGTATGTTTACACAAAATTAGTTGTTTTCAATTTAATTCTAACGTTTTGACGTGTTAAGTTTTAATTTCAGAACGTTAAATTATCTTATTTTAAGGCAAGACCTAATGTAGCATCTAGGAAATTAAACAAATAATAATAATCATAGAAAGAAATCAAATAGTAATAATAATTATATTACAGATATTAATAGTAGTAGCAAAATTGTTGGAGGTCAAAGTTTAGAATGTTGATCTCGAGGTCGGTTGTCACATTCTCCCACCGTTTAGAAAATTTCGTCCCGAAATTTAGCTTCGATTAAGTTTTGAAACAGGCGGGTTTGAAAAGGTGTGGATAATCCCTTCTTATTTCGTCTTCACGCTCCCAAGTGAATTCAGGTCCTCGCTTGGAGTTCCCCCTTACTTTCACTTTGGATATATGGCTGCGCCTAAGTTTTGTGACTAGTCGATCGGTAATATCTATGGGCTCCTTAACAAAGTTTAACTTTTTATTGATTCTGGCTTCCTTCATGGGCAACTCTAAATTTTTATCTACCAAGCACTTCTTCAGGTTTGACACATGAAAAGTGTCATGTATGTAGCTCAGCTCCTGAGATAACCTGAGCTAGTATGCTACCGGGCCAATTCTTACCAGTATTTCAAAAGGTCCAATATATCTTGGGCTTAGTTTGCCCTTCTTGCCAAATCTCACAGTTCCTTTCCATGGCGTGACTTTTAACATTACTTTATCCCCTACTTCGAACTCCAGCGGCTTTCACCTTCTGTCCGCATACTTCTTTTGTCGGTCTCTGCTATTCTTAGTCGCTCTATTATGTTGACTATCTTGTCCATGGTTTCCATCATGATGTCAGGTCCCATCACTTGTCTATCACCAACCTCGTTCCAACTCAATGGTGACCGAAACTTCCTACCATAAAGCGCTTCGTAAGGGGCTGCTTTGATACTTGCATGGTAGTTATTATTGTAAGAGAACTCCACTAGGGGAAGAAGGTTATCCTAACTTCCACCAAAGTTGATCACACAATCTCTTAGCATGTCTTCTAAAGTCTGTATGGTTCTCTCGCTTTGCCCGTCGGTTTGAGGGTGATACGCGGTGCTTATGTCGAGACGGGTCCCTAGAGCTTGTTGGAGAGATCTCCAAAATCGTGATGTGAAGCGACTGTCACGATCTGAGATAATCGAGAGCGGCGCCCCATGCCGAGTCACTATTTCATCAATGTATATTCGGGCTAACTTTGACATCTCATAGTCCTCTCGAATTAGTAAGAAATGGGCTGATTTGGTAAGCCTATCCACGATACCCAAATGGCATCATGACCGTGAGATATTCTTGGTAGTTTTGTGACAAAATCCATTATGTTGTTATCCCATTTTCATTTCGGGATTTCATGTTTTTGTAGGGTTCCTGATGGTTTTTGGTTTTCAGCCTTTACCATTGCACATGTCAAACATTTCCCTACATAGGTGGCAATAGATTTCTTTAATCCGGGCCACCAGAAAAGTGTTTTCAAGTCTTGATACATCTTATCGCTTCCTGGGTGAACCGAACATCTAGATTTACGGGCCTCATCCAAAATCATATCCCTAATTCCACCATGGTTAGGCACCCATGTCCTGCCTTCATATTTGTGTTGGGTTTGTGACAAGTTTATCAAAGATTGTTTAACCATTTAAACAAAAATGCAGCGGATATATGAACATATATATTATGTTTAGATTCTGAAAATTAACCATTTTAATAATCAATACTACAAACCCAAGAACAAGGATCATGTATGAAAAGAAATGCTATCAAACATAAACAACCATAGGGTGTTCTTAGAATAGAACCTTTCTAAGAGCAAGAAGATAAGATGGATGTTAGATGAAGGAGATGATGTTCTTGAATGGAAGCCTCCAAAGAAGAAGACCACAAGCTTGTATACCCATAAGCTCTTGCAAAACACCTAACTTGTTAGGAAGTTGAACACCAAATGTCTTTTCCTTCTTGCAAATCCGAAAATCAGTCAAGAGAAACTTCAAATCAGCCAACAAATTTGAATTTTTCAGCCAAGAGAAGGAAGAAGAGAGAGCTTTTGCATGTGTGTGAGAGAGAGTGTGTTAGGATGGAGTGCAAGAGTGTTTAAGTCTTGTATTAAAACAAGAAAATGAATCCCAAGGAGGGCAACCAAGGGCTGCCGAAAATTTAGTTTAAAATTGGATTCCCACCCATTTTAATTTTATAAATATATCACACATTAAAAACCCATAAGTTTGTAAAACTAAAACCCTTTTAATTTATAACTTGAACACACTTTTATTTGTTATTATTTGACCCACTTAAATAATAAAACAATAATTTCTCATGAACAAATTATCCATATAATGTTGTTCTATTTCAAAAGCAATGTTTTAGAAAACTCATTTTCTAAAATGGTGTCAATATTTATTTGTTTGATCATATCAACAAATAAATACTTATTGGTGTTTGTTTAGCTTGTTATTGGGATGACCCAACTTGGATCATAATATACTAACCACATCAATCTTGTATATGTCTTGGGCATACAAGATCCAACAATCTCTCACTTGCACAAGATTCATAGAAGATTGACGCAAGCAGTAAATACGCCTAACAACGGTTTACTACCCTTAATACGTATGACTAAGTGTTATTCAATAACATCATCCCCTTCAAGTTCCTTACTCGAATTGTTTTAGGTGAATCAATCATCTATCCTTTCGTCACAGATGTCATGTTAAATCCCAAAGACACAGAGTGATCATTCCTCATTGATTTAACTTCATCAGGCCTTAGACATCTTACTCTCAACGAATAAGAGGGAAAAATTCCATCTTGACTACATACGTCTCTTACAATCACCTTATATTATACCTGAACTCATCCTTGTGTACTGCCATGTTTCAGAACAGCGAAGAACTAAGTCAAAGTACAATATTCGGTAAATATCAAGACCCAATATGTATCTCAGGTTAGAGGATACCAAATGATATTCACCTTCACTCAAATTTACTTAAGATCAATCAAAAGGATTCCATGTAGTAATATTTGAGATGCGGGTCAGTCCAATATTTGTATCCCACAAATATCTATGAACCTTGATAGCAATTCTTTGTTCATAATAGTCTTACCCTCATACATGTTCCCCAAGTATGAATGACTACGGACGTTCTGAGTAAATGATTTACTCATTGATTTTAAACATGCAAAATAGGAATATTAGTTGAAACATTATAACCAAATTATTTATTCAAGTAATAAAAGGTTCCATTATCCAAATACAAAACTAAAGATCAAATCCAGTCACTAGAATATCGAAGTCCCATGGCACAAGTATGACCTTCATGCTTTTCCTTTTCAAGGAGCTTCGTGAGTGGATCCGTAATGTTTTGATCCGTGTGAACTTTGCGAATACATATCTTTCCCTTTTCAACTTCATCCCTTATGTAGTTGAATCTCCGTTCAATGTGCATAGTCTTTTGATATGCACGGGATTCCTTGATTTAAGAAATCGCACCCTCGTTATTACAAAGAATTTCTAGGGGGTCCTGAATGGAAGGGACCACTGCTAGATCGGCAATGAATTTCTTCAAGCATGCAGTTTCTTGAGCTGCTAATGAAGCGGCGATGTATTCTGACTCTGTAGTTGATAATGCCACCACTTGCTTAGAGCTCTTCCAAGAGACCGCTCCTCCATTCAAGATGAAATTGTATCCCGATTTTGATCGTGAATCATCTCGATCAGTTTATAAACTCGCATCCGTGTAACCTTTTACTACGAGTTCCTCCTCACCGGATCTATAGATTAAAAACATACCTTCAGTCCTCCTTAGGTACTTAAGAATGTTCTTAACAGCCATCCAATGACTATTTCTAGGATTTTGCTGGTATCGGCTTGTCATGCTCAAAGCGCATGACACGTCCGGCCTAGTGCATATCATTACATACATGATGGATCCTATAGCAGACGCATACGGGATACCCTTCATTTTTCTTGCTCTTCCTTTGAGCTTGGACATTAAGTTGTACTCAGTATCGTTCCTCTTTGAATAGGTACCGTTCCTTTCTTAGAGTTTTCAATCTTGAACCTTTTCAAGATCTTATCAATTTATGCACTTTGATTTAAACCTATCAACCACCTTGATATATACCTATAGATCTTTATTCCCAAAATATAGGCGGCTTCACCAAGATCCTTAATGGAAAAATAGCTTCCAAGCCAGGCTTTTACACCCTCCAAGGTTGAAATGTCATTTCCAAATAGTAGAATGTCATCGACATACAATACTAGGAAAATGATGATGCTCCCACTAGCTTTCTTATATACACATGCTTCATCAGCGTTTTTGATGAACCCAAGTTTGATTACCTCTTCATCAAAACGGTGATTCCAACTTCTTGATGCTTGCTTCAATCCATAGATTGATTTCTTTAACTTGCATGCTTTGTTAGGATGTTTTAGATCGACAGAACCTTCGGGCTGAACCATATAGACATCTTCCTCAAGATATCCATTTAGAAAATCGGTTTTGACATCCATTTGCCAAATCTCATAATCATAATGAGCAGCTATGGCAAATAATATCCTAATAGCCTTTAGCATTGCAACTGGTGAGAAAGTCTCATCATAATCAACCCCTTGAGTTTGAGTGAAACCTTTTGCTAAAAGTCTAGCTTTATAAGTATCCAAGTTTCCATGCATATCAGTTTTCTTCTTGAAAACCCACTTACTTCCAACTACCTTGGAGTTAAGAGGTGGTACAACCAAGTACCACACTTGGTTGTCATACATGGATTGCATCTCAACATTCATGGCTTCAAGCCATTTGTCACATTGCATCACGATAAGTGGTTGGTTCATCGAAATCTACCACATAGCATCCATGTACGAAAAATCCATATCTTTCAGGTGGATTACTAATTCTACCGATCTGCGAACATTTTGTGTGTATTGATCATCTATTTGATCATCCTCAACATCCTCATATTGAGTACTGGTGTCAACCAAACGTGTATCGATTTGTGGTTCTTGATCCTCCTCAAGATCCACTGTTCTACTGCTAGTTCCTTCCATAAGGAACTTAGCTTCTAAGAACTCAGCCTTCTTGGCAACAAACTCCTTTTGTTCCAATGGATCATAGAAATAATATCCCATAGAATCTCTAGGATATCCAATGAAGCTACACTTAGTGGAACGGCTTTCTAATTTGTTTGAGGTGGAAGTCTTAACATAAGCCTCACATCACCATACCTCTAAATATGATAGAGATGGAACTCTTCCATGCCATATTTTAAAAGGTGTATTTTCCACTTCTTGGTTGGGGCCATATTCAAAATACGGGCCATATTCAAAATAGACATCATTGATCGAACCATATCCAATAGAGTTTGATTTCTCCTCCCGGATACTCCATTGTGTTGTGGTGTTCCTGGTGGAGATAGTTGTGAGACAATCCCACAACTTCTAAGATGTTCTCTAAAAGCATCACTTAGATATTCACCTCCTCTATCGGTGCGGAGAATTTTTATTGACTTGTTGAGTTGATTTTCTACTTCATTTCGGAAGGTTTTGAACATTTCAAAAGCTTCTTCTTTATGTCTTAACAAGTACACATACCCGTATCCACTATAGTCGTCGGTAAAGGTAATGAAGTATCTTTCATCATACCTAGTCATTGGTTTAAAAGGACCACATACATCCGAATGTATGATACCTAATAATTCTTTTGCCCTTTCGGTTTTGCCACTAAAAAGTGCCTTAGTCATTTTGTCTTGTAAATAAGATTCGCATACATCAAATGAATCATATTTATTTGCCTTTAAAAGACCATTCTTTTGAAGTGTTTGTATGTGCTTATTGTTTATATGACCAAGACGGCAATGCCAAAGATAATTGTCACTCAAATCCAATTTGAGCTTCTTGGTGGTGGTTTGGTACAATGAGCTATCATATAATGTGTTTTCACGAACCAATTCATAAATACCATTAATAGGAGTAGCTTTAAAATAAAAGATGTCATTTAAAGAAACATGAATTTCATTTTCAATAAATGTCAAAACATAACCATATTGTCTTAATTGGGCAACTGAAATAATGTTCCTAGTCAAACTAGGAGCATAGAAAACATTGTTCAAAATTGCTTCCAAACCATTTGGAAGCTTCAAGATGTAGTCCCCATGACCTTCAACTTGAACTTTTGCCCCATTTCCCATGTAGAGGCTTACATCCCCTTTCTTGAAGTCCTTACTTCTTTTGAACTCCTGCAAATATGAGTTCCATATCCGGTATCCAATACCCATGTGTTAGAGGATATTAAATTTAGATCAATATGAATCATGAAAATTGTACCTAAGGTTTGCTAGGCATCCCTCTGTTGGGTTTGTTAGAACATAAAATCATAGTTTAACCATTTAAACTTTCAGAAAACGCAGCGGAATTACAACTTTATAAACCCTTTTATAAGCTGAACAATATGTTCATTAGATGACCATATTAATGTATAAAACAAACCCAAAGAACAAAGGATCATTTATGTGAATTAGCAAGCTATGAACATATGTAAAACTACATAAAATCACAGCTACATAGAGCTGTGATTAATACCTTTCTGCAGCAGCTAAACTCGATAGAAAAGGGTTGTCAGATGCTCAAGAACTCGGCCAAGGCTCCAAGGAAGGAACCCTCAAGCCAGTATACCCCAAGCCCTTTGCAAGAACACCTTCTTGTTAGGAAGAAGACACCAAATGAAGCCCAGAAAAACCCTCTTTTGCTGCTGCTGTTGCTCGTAACTTTCAGGAGAGAAAAAGAGAGGATTTTGCTTGTGTTGCATGTATGAACAATTGAGAATGAGAGCTGAATATAGACTAGTTAGTGGGGGAGACAAGACATGCATGTGTGTGTGCTTATTCTTCCCAAAGTCAAGCTAGTGGAGCATGCATGTGCTTGTTCTTACCAAGAGAATATCACACATGCATGTGATGGAGGACGGTTTACATGTTTAAAAAGAAAGGTTTCTTTTATAAACAATAAGTTTTAACACACACATATGTATTGTCTAGTATTTTAACTAGTTTATACAATTAACCAATTAATTGTATAAGTAGTATACTCTCATTATTATTTGGTGTTATACAACTAATTTAAATAACACTTCAAATAATATTATTGAACAAAATATCCTAATAAATTGTTCCATCTCATATGCAACTTATTTAGAAAACCCAATTTATAAATTGGTGTAAATATTTAATTGCGTGATCATATCATCAATTAAATATTAATTGGTGTTTGCTAAGCTTGTTATTGGGTATAACCCGACTTGGATCATAACGTACTAACCACATCAATATTCTACGCGTCTTGGGCATATAGAATCCTACACCCTCTTAGTTTCCAACTCTTTGAGATGGACAGGACAATTGCTTGCCCAATGTCCTATCTCCTCACACTTAAAGCATGGGTCATTCGAAGCAACCTTTTGCTTCTTCTCCACTGGTTTTGGTGGTGGCGCTCTTACCACTCCCTTTCCCTTTCCCCTAACGTACCCTATACCCTTGGAAACATTTGCCTTGGGTGCGGGGTGAGGCCTCTTCTTGTTCCCACCTTCATTGATGGTGAGAACGGGCAAAACCTTTTTACCCATGGCCACCTTGGCAGTTTTATGCATAGAGTGAAGCTCACTTATGTTTTTATCCCACCCATTCATGTTATAATTCATAAGAAAGTTATCAAACCTTTTTGACAAAGAGTTGAGGATCAAATCCGTAGCCAACTCTTTCGAGATGGGACAATTAATCCTTTCAAGACGGTCAATGTTGCTTTTCATCTTAAGTACATAAGATGAAACTGATTGAGTGTCATCCATACGACATGCATGGAGTGTTGGAACCATTTCGAAGCGCTCTACCCTTGCTTGTTGTTGGAACGTTTCCTTCAACTGGGTAATCATGTCGTATGCTCCGTGATGTTCATACTCCTTTTGAAGATCCGGAGTCATACTTGCCAACATGAGGCAAGACACTTGGACCTAGTCCTCAGTGTATTTTACCCAATTCATAAAGGCCTCCTCATCTTCCTCATTGGGTTGATCGGGAATTGGATCGTCTAATTTGTATGACTGTTTCTCTTGCTTGAGAACAATTCTCAAGTTTCGAAACCAATCAATAAAATTGTTATGGTTTAGATGCTTCTTTTGGAGAATGGTCCTTAGTGATAGTGAGTGAGCGGACGGGATATCATTATTTTCATTGTTGTTGGTGGCCATCTACAAAATTTATCAAAGTCCAATTTTAGTATTTTTGATATTGTCGTATTTTAATAATTAATACCCTTTTATGTGTCATACACAAATTTAAAATTCTAGAATCCAACGTTACATTTAAATAGTGGTTAGGTGACCTTTATCCCATTATTTAAATTAACAAGGTAGTCAACGTTTGACAATTGCAAC
This sequence comes from Flaveria linearis, assembly GCA_024085815.1. NCBI lineage: Eukaryota > Viridiplantae > Streptophyta > Magnoliopsida > Asterales > Asteraceae > Flaveria > Flaveria linearis. Next base: position 56,228,023 of record CM044003.1, on the reverse strand, counting down.
CCTTTGCAACTTCTAGAGGTATGGGATTGACTTAAACATCATATGTATAGTCGGCATGTTAATCCCTGTTGGACCAAAAGAACCAATGAGCCAAGATCAGGAAAACCTCTAAGTCCCACATGCCACTGCTACAACTGCTGAAGACTCCCATCAGTTGCAATGTTCTCTTGCTTGAATGTCAGACTCGAGAACATCTGAAGACTCTCATCAGCTATTGTGTTCTCTTGCTTGAATGTCAAACTCGAGAGCATCTTAGCTCCAGCCTTCTGCTGTTATGACAAAGTCTGAAGAACAAAGTATGAAGATCAAAGAACTGAAGAATATCAGCTGAAGACTCCAAAGTACTGAAGACCAAGTACTGAAGTCTGAAGTACTGATCTTACAAGTACTGAAGACTTCAAGTACTGAAGACAAGTACTGAAGAATCAAAAGCTGAAGAACTAAAGAACTGAAGACCTTCTACTGAAGCACAAAGTCTGAAGACAAAGACTGAAGACAACAACTGATGATATCTACTGAAGTCATCAGTTGTTATATCATCTGAAGCCAAGTCTGAAGACCAAGTACTGAAGACTCAGAGTTTGTCACAACAACTGAAGAAGTCTTCTTCAGTTGTTGTAGTGGTTTTTTTTTTCAGTAGTTTATTTTGTTTCAGTAGTTGTACAACAACTGAAGAGCATGTTCTTCAGTTGTTATAGTATCAGTAGTTATAAACGACTGAAGAGTTTGTTCTTCAGTCGTTGTAGGACTTCAGTAGTTTACTTTTGTCAGCACTTAGGAACTTTTGTAAGAAGATGTCAGCTGTTGACATCTTCAGTAGTTTTATGTTTTGACAACTGTAATTTTGAATATTCAGTGATGTCAGAAAAGGACATCACCACCATGCTCTTGCCGCCTATATAAGGATGGCAAGCCATACAGTTTTAATTGCCGAAACGTGCGACCAATAGAACATTTATTGCTTCGCAAAACTCTTCTCTCTCTATGTTTATGCTTTAATTGCAATATCTTTTATGTTCTTGCTTTAATTGCTAATTAATGTGCTAAATCCGCTGCAAACATAATCTAATTGATCAACACGAGAGGCTGAGATCCTGTCAAATGGTATCAGAGCAGGTTAATCATTGATCGATCTTACCATTGATCATTTGAAACTGCTCTTTTGATCTCTCAGTTTGATCGAATTAGCAATTTGCAAGAGTTAGTCATAGAGAGTGAGTTTCTGCTGTTTCCGGCCAAAATCTTGAGGTCTTTTGGTGGTTTTGAGTTACGATTGTCGTGTTTAAACTTGTTTTTGACCAAAACCTGAGATGACAACACCAACCAATGATCCTCACAATACTGGTTCCGCAACCAAGCCTCCGATGCTGGTTAGGAACGAGTATAACATATGGCAAAGACGTATGCTGCCCCACTTGGCTGTCAACAGTGCTGGTTGTTGGAAGTCAGTGGTGCATGGGCCATACAAGCCTATGGTGAACGTCCCGGAATCTAATGAACAGGTTGCGAAGAAACCTGAACAGTATTCGGACGAAGATCTAAAGCTGTTTGAAATTGATGCTAGAGCCCATGGAATTTTAGCCATGGCCATTCCAAACGAGATATATTCAGGGCTCTTGCATCATGACCCAGCAGTTTGGAGGAACTGATTCGGTCTTAGCAAACAATAGGGAAATCCTTGCCCAACAATATGAGACTTTCTCATATAGAAAGGGTGAGACTCTGACCCAGCAGTTTGAGCGGTTCTCTTGTTTAATCTCTGAGCTGAAGATGGTTAAACAAGAGTACTCCAAAAGCCAGATGAACAACAGGTTCCTCAGGTCATTGCCTGAGAGATGGGACACATATACCATTGTCCTACGCTCTAGTGCTGACCTTGACACTCTATCTCTCACCCAACTTCATGGGAAACTACTCACTTTTGAGAGAGAGGTAGAGCAAAAGAGGAAGTTGTCATCTTCTGGCAAACTTGCTGATGACTTTGTCCAAGGTAATGCTGCCTTGATAAGTCATGAGTCAGAATATGCTTCATCAGAAAGTTCTTATGATGAGCATATTAATTTCTCTACAAACTCAGAACAAGCTTTTGTTGGTGTTAGTAGTTCAGGAGGAGGTGGTGACAACTTGTGTTTTCTGATGGAGGATTTGAAGGGCATTCCAGATGATGATCTGGAAGAGATGGATATTTTGAACCAAATGGCAATGATAAATATCCGCTCTCAGAAGTTCTACAAAAGAACTGGTAGGAAATTCCCAGGACTCTCTGGCAAAACCAAAGTTGGTTTTGACAAGAACAAGTTGAGGTGTCACAAGTGCCAAAGGCTTGGACACTTTGCAAGAGAGTGTAGATCATCTGGATCTAACTCATCTGCACCCTTTGTGACTTTTCCCAGCAATAGCTCACAGCACAAAGGGCAACCTTCCTACAGTTCTCCCCATCCATCTCAAGCACAAGCACCACCTGCTTATTTTGTGCCACAGGGTCATATGCCTTATCCTTACCCCTGTTACTACATGCCTCAGCCTGGTCAACCTCAAGCACCCACGGCTCAACCACCTCATGCTCTTCCAGAGCCTCATTCTTCCCAATCTCATCACCACACACAACCTCAACAACAAAGCTTTTTCACCCCAACTGCTGTTGACTGGAGTAGTCTACCAGAAGAGCTATCTGGTCAGGAACCACTACTCCAAGGTGCTGGTCAACATGGTGGTGATCAACCTTTTGGAAATCTTGCTCTGATGGCCCTTGATTCTGCTGAAGGGTCATCATCCAATGCCTCATCTCAGGTATCCACTGAGGCAAAAGCCAAGCTTTGTTCAGAGTCATGCATAGCAGCATTTGCTTCTATTAGAGAAGCAAATGTAGCTTTAATAGATAAAAATCTTGAGCTCGAGCACACTATTTCCAAAAGAAAAGCTGATTTTGAGGTTGTTCTAAAAGATAAAAATGATGAGATTTACAAGCTCAACTGCCAAATCAAAGATAGTAAAGCTAGGGAAGATGTACTTCTAGAGAAGTACAAGGACCTCAAGGAAACTCTTGCAAGCACCCAAGTTGAGTGTGATTAATGGGTGCAATCTTGCAAGGGTTTTGAAATGCTTCTTAGCAAGCAAACAGCTTCCAATGTGAAGTTTGGCATTGGTTATAATCACACTGCTCCTCCCACAGACTTCATTTCAAGAGCAGAAGTTGAATCTGATGGGGAGAGCAATAACCAATCCTTCTCATCATGTGACTTACTATCCTCTGAATCAGCATCATCAGGGATAGACTATCACATGACCAAAAGGCTGATCAACTCAGGAGTTGTCACTAGAAGTACTGAAGGTACTGGAGAGCAAGTGACAACATCTGAAGTTCAAACCTCAAATACTGTTAGCACTAAAGAGAAGAAAACTAACAGTAGGAAAGGTTTGAAGACAGCTAGAGAGGATACCAGGAAAGCAGTCACTAGGAAGAAAACTGCTAGTACTGATGACAAACAGCTGTAGAACAAGTCTTCAGCAGTTAAATCCTCTTCAGCTGATGATCAGCATAAGATGAAGAAAAAGCCATGTGAGATATGTGGCTTGTTCGATCATCTTACTGATGATTGCTGGTACAAAAGGGGTTCCAAACTCAAACAGAAGGAGCAAATTACTGAGAGCATCAATAAAATGAAGAATGAGTTTGAAACCAAGTTTGTACTGGCAACATCCAAGCCTGAAATCCCTAGGCCCAAAGTTAAATCCAAGAAGATAGGGATTACTCAGGCAACAGCTGAGGTTGCTCAGAAAAAGATGGTACAACATAGAAACTCATCATCAGCAAACTCCAATGTGTCTGAAGAGCTGAAGGCTTTATCACAAAATCAGACACAGTTGGTGATGATGGTTCAGCAGCTAGTGGGAAGAGTCAACCACTTAGATGCTCCTGTGTTGAAACCACAGAAAAGGAAGTCCAAGCCAAAGGGTTCCTCTTCTGTACCATCTTCTTCACCTCAAGCTGTCACTCACAACACACCTGTTAGTGCTACACCTGTAGCTGAGAACAGACCCAAAGCCATGCAGGTTTGGGTCTCCAAGACTAACTAACACATGGTTGTGTTTGCAGGGTTCTTCAACATGCCATAGAAGCATCGGGTATGTAGACAGTGGAGGATCCATGCATATGACTGGAAGCAGCTCCCTTCTTAATGACTACTCTCAAGGAAAGAAGGGATTTGTTTCTTTTGGCAATGATGCAAAGGGTTACATCGTCGGAAAAGGCTTTGTTTCCAACGGGGAAATAAGGTTTGATGATGTTAACCATGTGGAGAATCTCAAGTACAACCTCTTGAGTGTCAGTCAAATGTGTGACAAAGGCCATGTTGCCCTTTTCACAAGCCAGAACTGTAGGATTCTGTCATCCAAAGTTCTGAGTTTGATTGACAAGGCATTGGATGAACACACTCTCCTGAAGGCCAACAGGACAGGAAGAGTGTATGCCTTAGATCTTTCCAAAAAGATGGATCTAAAAGGCCATCCTTGCCTATTCTCCAAGGCATCTACTCAAGAGTCTACACTTTGGCATAGAAGGCTGGGTCATGTTAATTTCAAGAGCATGAATCAGCTTATAAGCCATGGTTTAGTAAGAGGATTGCCTCTGAAGGAGTTCAAGTGTGAAGATGACTGCACTGCTTGCTTGAAAGGAAAACAACACAAAGTTTCATTCCCTTCAATAGAAGAACCAAAGTCCACTGCCTGCTTACAACTTCTGCACATGGATCTCTTTGGTCCTGTGAGAGTGATGAGCATGGCAAAGAAGAAATACTGCCTGGTAATTGTGGATGATTACTCCAGGTTTGTATGGACTTTCTTCTTGCACTCCAAGGATGAAGCAGCAAAGACTATAATGAACTTTGTGTTACAAGTAGAAAAGCAGTATTCCCTACAGGTCAAGTGTGTGAGGAGTGACAATGGAACAGAATTTAGAAACCACACACTTGATGACTTCTACCTGTCCAAGGGAATTAGAAGGCAGTTTAGCATTCCTAGAACTCCTGAACAGAATGGAGTGGTGGAGAGAAAGAACAGGACCCTCATTGAAGCAGCAAGGTCAATGTTGGCTGACTCAGGGCTGCCACTGACCTTTTGGGCTGAAGCTGTCAATACAGCTTGCTATGTACAGAATAGAGCCTTAGTAAATAAGAGGTTGATGAAGACTCCCTATGAAGTTCTTCATCATTTGGCCCCTCTTATTTCATTCTTTAGAGCCTTTGGGTGTCCTTGTTTCATTCTCAACACTAGCAACCCACTCCATAAGTTTGCTAGTAAGGTGGATGCAGGGTACTTTGTTGGTTATTCATCAACTTGCAAAGCATACAGAGTCTTCAACTGTAGAACCAAAGGGGTTGAAGAAACTTTGCATGTTAAGTTCAATGAATCTCCAAAGGACAAGATTCCACAAAACCCTGTGGAGCTGTTTGATCTGGACATACTGCAATATGTTCCTTATCAACCTCCATCTGTTGAGCCTGTCAACAGATCTCCACCTGGTGGTACTGAAGAAGATGAAGTCAGTACTCATCTCTTCAGGTTCAGTGACAACCTGCCTAATTCCACTGAACCTGATGCTCCTGTAGCCTCAGCAGCTCCATCCACTACAAATGCTGATGAGATTTCTGCTTGCTCTACTTCATTTGAGCTGCCATCCTCTACATGGTTTCAGGAATCTCCATCACCACCTGCTGTTGCTGATGGGTCTACAAACACTTGCACAGATATCATAGTTTATCAAGAGCTCAAGAATCACCCCACTTCACAAATCATTGGTGATATTCATGCTGGAGTTTCAACCAGGAATCAATTGTCCAACTTTTGTTTCTATGCTCTCTTCATCAGTCAGCAAGAACCAAAGAACTATCATATTGCTTTAAGAGACAATGGATGGGTGGAAGCTCTGCAGCTTGAGCTACTTCAATTCAAGAAACAGCAAGTGTGGGAGCTTGTTCCATTACCCAAAGGTAAGTGTGCTATAGGCACCAAGAGGGTATTCAGGAACAAAACAGATGAGAAGGGCCAAATTGTCAAGAACAAGGCCAGACTGGTTGTTCAAGGGTTTGCACAGGAGGAAGGCATCGATTATGATGAGACCTTTGCACCTGTGGCAAGATTGGAAGCAATCAGACTGTTCTTAGCTTATGCTGCCTTTCACAGTCTTAAGGTTTATCAAATGGATGTCAAAAGTGCCTTCCTATATGGAAAAATCAAAGAAGAGGTTTATGTGTGTCAACCACCAGGCTTTGAGGACAATAAACATCCTGATTGGGTGTACAAGCTTGATAAGGCTCTTTATGGGCTGAAGCAAGCACCTAGAGCCTGGTATGAGACACTCTCAACCTTTCTTCTAGAGAATAAGTTCACTAGAGGCACCATTGATAAAACCTTATTCATCAAGACTGTGGGACAACATAAGCTCCTTGTTCAGATTTATGTTGATGATATCATCTTTGCATCCTCTGATCCAAAGTTGTGTGTTGAATTTACAAAGCTTATGAAGCTGAGATTTGAAATGAGTGCTATGGGAGAATTACAGTACTTTCTGGGCTTGCAAATCAAACAACTGGATGATGGAATCTTCATCCATCAGTCCAAGTATACCAAAGAGTTGCTGAATAAGTTTGATTTACAATCCTGTAAGCCCTGTTCTACTCCCATGAGCAGCATCACACAACTAGATGTTGATCAGAAAGGTAAAGCGGTTGATGAAACCCTTTATAGATGTATGATTGGGTCCTTGATGTACCTTACAGCTTCTAGACCAGACATCATGTTTTCAACATGTGCTTGTGCTAGATTTCAAGCTGCACCTAAAGAATCCCATTTGATTGCAGTCAAAAGGATCTTTAGATATCTGCAAGGTACCCAATCACTAGGACTTTGGTATTCAGCTGGGCATTCATGCAAATTAGTTGCTTTCTCTGATAGTGACTATGCAGGATGCAAAGTCACCAGAAAATCCACTTCTGGTGGTTGCCAATTCCTAGGCAATTGTTTAGTTTCTTGGCTGAGTAAGAAACAAACATCAATTGCTACATCCACTGCTGAAGCTGAGTATATTGCTGCTGCAAGTTGTACCTCTCAAATACTCTGGCTTCAGAACCAACTTCTGGATTATGGCATTACTGAGACTAAGACTCCATTATTAATGGATAGTGCTTCAGCTCTTTGTATTGTTAAGAATCCAGTCCAGCACTCTAGGACCAAGCATATTGAGATCAGACATCATTTTTTCAGGGATTGCTATGAGAAAGGTCTGATTGATCCTAAGTTTGTGCCTAGTGCTGATGAGCTTGCAGACATTTTTACTAAGCCTTTAGACAGTGCCACATTCCAAAATTTGGTACTAAGGCTTGGTATGCTGCAGCTTGAATGATTTGACCTATGCTGGTACTCTTAGTACACTACTAAAGAGCAAAGGTCAAATATAAGTACTGATGAGTAATTTAGTCTTCAGCTCTTTCACAACTACTGAAGACTAAACTGACTCAAAGTACTGATGTACATTATTTATTGAAAAACAACTGATGTAGTGAAGTGGATTACAACTACTGATGTATGATTTTCAATAAATAAGTACTGAAGAACAAATTTTGCTCACAAGTACTGATGTGTAATCTTACACAAATACTGAAGACAATTTGTTCACCAGCTCTGAAGAATTTCATCAGCACTTGTGAACATCTGACCACAAGAGCTGAAGGCATATTCCCAAGAGCTGAAGGGTCTGAAACATCTAAAATTCAGCCAAAGAGCTGATGAGTAAATGTAGAGGCTAGTATGAAACAACTGATTTGACGGAAACAGCTGATGAGTAATTTCTCATCAGCTGATAACAACAGCTGATGTTTCATACACAAACAACTGAAGGACAAAACCATGTCTTCAGTAGTTCATAACTACTGACATCAGTAGTTCACAACTACTGAAGGCTAACACCAAGTCCTCAGTTGTTTACAACAACTGAAGCAATACCATGTCTTCAGTAGTTCACAACTACTGATCTCAGTAGTTCACAACTACTGAAGGCTAACACCAAGTCTTCAGTTGTTACAACGTCTGAAGAAGAATACTAGGTCATCAGTAGTTCATAACTACTGAAGACTGATAGTAACTCTTCAGACGTTCACAACATCTGAAGGGCAAAACCAAGGTCTCAGTAGTTTCAACTACTGAAGGCTAACACCAAGTTCTCAGATGTTACAACCACTGAAGGTTAAAACCACGTCATCAGCTGTTACAACAACTGATAACTAACACCAAAACCTTCAGTAGTTTTCTTTCAACCTTTGCCCTACCCTATAAATACCCCACTTTCAGAGCATTTACTCCTCACTTGACCTAATCCTTACAAACCTCTGAAATTCCCATACACCATTAATGGCGAACATGCAACTGAAACCTCGACACAACTGTGTCGCCCACCTTACAAAATCGCCATTATGGCCAAAATTTCACCAAGCCGTTGATCTTATGCATGACTCACCATACAAAACGGCTTTTCTCTTGAACCCCACACTATACACCGACTCCTTGACGGAGTTTTGGACCAATGTCACCGTCCAAACCGGAGAGCAGAATGCCGAGGTCTCTCTCCGGTCCTCCGTCAACGGCAAACCCGTGGTTATCACTCCAGCTGCTCTACGCCAAACCCTAGAGCTGGATGATGCCACTCACCCAACTTCCTACCCCAAAGGTACCCTTGATCTTTCCTTCACATCTCATGACTATCAGGGTAACCTCTCCGCCTCCACCTTGTTGAAGAAACACTTTCCTGATCCTCAACGCTTGATCTTCCACATGGTGAATGTATGTCTGGCTCCCAAGACCTCTTCATGGGACCAGATGTCCACAAGGTGGCAGCAGGTATTGTATTCTATCCTTGATAAACAACCTTTAAATTTTACTGATCTTTTATTTTTGGAACTCAAGGACATGGCCACAAAACCTTTTTCTAACCGTTGGAACTTGTATCCACGGTTCATAATGGCCATGATCGAATACCAGCTTCAGGCTGAGGGACTAGTTGGCACTGGGGTCCTGCCATGGCTGTTCAAGCTGAGGTATACTCCAGGCACAACACTGACCCCACACTCAAACAGGCTGGCCGGCTGCGAAAACCCACGCAGCTGGAACCCACAGCCTCCACCTCCAAATCCTCAGTCCCCACCAAGCCAAAAGCCAAAAAGAAGCCTAAAAAGGCTACTCAGGGAGATGAGTCCCCTGAGGATGCCCCTGCCACACAAAGGCAGGATGTGCCTGCTGGTTCGATTCTCCCAGCAGGTACCACGACTCCACCCACCACAACCGCACAGGCTTCCTCTCAACAGGAGCCTGATGCAACCAATTTTGGGGCAACCACATTACTGGGGTCTTCCTCACTTGAGGAGGCTGCCATTGAAGAGCACAGTCCTCCCCATGTGCATACCGCTTCTAGCCCACATACAGAGGAGACCGCCCCACTAAGCCCAACATTGGTTATCGCCCTCTCCCCAGAAACCTATTACCAGAAACCTATTATCTCTGTGCTGACTGATCTGAGCACTCCACCCTCTCCCCAGAAACCTATTACCACTGGGGAGACTCCAACCGAAGAGGGGGTGGGCACAAGTGCTAATCAGAGCCCACAGCACAGAGAATCAGTTCACTCTCCCAGTGTGGCTAGGGAGAGAGAACAATCTGGTGAGGCTGCCACTTCCCCTGCATCAACATCTGAGCAGGGTGAAGCTGGTAACATCTCTAAGACCTCACCAGAGACAATGGCCGATGATGGATCCAATCCTGAGGCCAGAAGTCCCCAGTACCATGAACAAGGGGCACATGTCATTACTGAGCCACACTCAGGACATGTTCATCCTGACAATGTCAGGAGGTCAGGTGATTCAGCTCATGCTGATGATGACCTGAGCTTCTTCTATGATGTAGTTGCTCAAAACACTATCCTTGAGGATGAGATAAGCAGACTCAAAGAGCTGCTTGCTCAAATGACTCAGGATAGAAGTCCATCTGCCACCACTACCCCACAGATGGCACCTTCACCCGAAGGTCTCACAGACACTGAGCCACTCCCACAAACTCAGCCACCAGCCCCTGCTTCTGGCACTAGCTCTCAGGGACAGAACCCCCCTGAGCAGCTGGATGCTATCCTCCAGAAATCCCTGCCTCTCATCACACCAATCCTTAAAGATATAATTATTCAAACCCTTGATGAGAGGCTTCCCACATATATACAACCCATGGTGGAGGTTGCCATATCTAAAGCTCTTGCTGATAGTCAAACCCCAACCAATGCAACCAAAAAGGGGGAGACATCAGTGCAAGACAAGAGGAAGAGGGGAGAGGAGGAGAAAGAGGCAGAGAAAGAGGTGGTGGTAGAGAGGGAGTTGGCTGAGGAGAGTAGTAGGGTGAGGGAGAAGGGGAAGAGGAAGGTGAGGGAGGTAGAGCATATAGAAGTGGCTGAAATCCAAAAGGATTTCAGTATCACTGATAAGAATAAGGGAGAGGGGAAGAAGGTGGCTGATCCTGATCTAGCAGTCCTTGTCAAGGAGGCTGATGCTGAACATAACCGTTCAATGAACAAAGTCATTGAACAGCTGTTCAGGCAAGGCTTTGACAAGGACACTGCCTTGCTAGATCAAGAGATCAGGAATATGGAGAGGAGAGAGATTGAGTACCGATGGACTACTCATAGCCAAGAGGAAAGACAAAAACTTGAGGCTATGAGTAGGTTCACTTCGAAGTACCTGGGCAGACCAGTCCTTGATGTTAAGGCATGGACCAGGGACAAACTCTTGGCAATAACCACCAAGATTTGTTCGGCTGGTGATTTTACAAAGGGACTGGTCGCAGAGGCCTTATCTGAAGCCGGTGCTGGCAACAGGACACTACTAGTCAAGCTAACCAAACCAGCCCTTATCTCTAGGCTGCTAGTAGTGCCTGCCAACACTCCCACACCAACAACCCAACCACAACCCACAAAACCAACTCCTTTACCACCAAAACCCACAGCCAATGATCCACCCTTGAAGAAGAAGAGGAGGGTGCTGAGGCTGCAAGATGAAGAAGAGGATGATGAGGAGGATAGCTTGCCACTCTCAGCAGTTATACCTCTACCCAAAGCCAAACCACAAACCATCAATCCCACCTCACAGCAGGACACTGTGAAGGTTAAGTTAGAAGAGGAGGAGCAGCAGAAAAGACATGATGAGGAAATGCTGAAAAGCATTGACAAATGTTATACTGCTACCACCTCTATAATAAACATGCAGAGAGAAGCTCTGAGGTTATTCACCCTCAGACAAACCTTTCAATATGAAAGGGAGAGGGTGAGAACTTGGCCTGACCCAAGGGTGGCTCACAGGATTGTCAAGAAGGACATGCCTGTGAGATACAAAAGCCAACTAAAGAGAATCGTAGATGAAGAGATCTCTGTGGCTATTGTAATAACACCCTGGGAAATAGTAGATGAATTCGAGAAAGCTTATAGAGCCAGCCAATCACCCTTTTCAATGCTAGATAATAGGGTGGTTAGGAAGGGTCTGGTCTATAAGAAGCTTGAGAATTTTCATCGGAATGAGCTCACTTTGTTGTTAGAGGGTAAACACCCTGATGAGTTTGCATATAGGCAAATCACAACACTTGAGCTCAAAAATGGAAGACAGGTCAAGTACCTCTCAGAGCTGTACGGTCGGGAGGGGTTATTCGAAGGTGAGCCTGAAGACCTGTCCAAAGAAGAACAATTGATCTTTCTTCAGGCTTACTGTAGAGAATCCTACTGGCTTGTACGTGGGAGGTAGATCTCATGGATGGGGCAACAGCTCTGTGTCCAATTCCCCAAGACAGAGCTCCCATCCATACTTAGCCAAACAAACACTTGAGACTACCTCTCTGGCCAGTGCTTATCTGGGTCAACTTCTAATCTGATCTAGAAGGAAATAGACCAATCATTATGCCACCAATAAGTGGGACATCCAATAATTAGAGGTTTTGGCTGCATTGGTTCAGGGGGAGTTTGTTGGACCAAAAGAACCAATGAGCCAAGATCAGAAAAACCTCTAAGTCCCACATGCCACTGCTACAACTGCTGAAGACTCCCATCAGTTGCAATGTTCTCTTGCTTGAATGTCAGACTCGAGAACATCTGAAGACTCTCATCAGCTATTGTGTTCTCTTGCTTGAATGTCAAACTCGAGAGCATCTTAGCTCCAGCCTTCTGCTGTTATGACAAAGTCTGAAGAACAAAGTATGAAGATCAAAGAACTGAAGAATATCAGCTGAAGACTCCAAAGTACTGAAGACCAAGTACTGAAGTCTGAAGTACTGATCTTACAAGTACTGAAGACTTCAAGTACTGAAGACAAGTACTGAAGAATCAAAAGCTGAAGAACTAAAGAACTGAAGACCTTCTACTGAAGCACAAAGTCTGAAGACAAAGACTGAAGACAACAACTGATGATATCTACTGAAGTCATCAGTTGTTATATCATCTGAAGCCAAGTCTGAAGACCAAGTACTGAAGACTCAGAGTTTGTCACAACAACTGAAGAAGTCTTCTTCAGTTGTTGTAGTGGTTTTTCTTTTTCAGTAGTTTATTTTGTTTCAGTAGTTGTACAACAACTGAAGAGCATGTTCTTCAGTTGTTATAGTATCAGTAGTTATAAACGACTGAAGAGTTTGTTCTTCAGTCGTTGTAGGACTTCAGTAGTTTACTTTTGTCAGCACTTAGGAACTTTTGTAAGAAGATGTCAGCTGTTGACATCTTCAGTAGTTTTATGTTTTGACAACTGTAATTTTGAATATTCAGTGATGTCAGAAAAGGACATCACCACCATGCTCTTGCCGCCTATATAAGGATGGCAAGCCATACAGTTTTAATTGCCGAAATGTGCGACCAATAGAACATTTATTGCTTCGCAGAACTCTTCTCTCTCTATGTTTATGCTTTAATTGCAATATCTTTTATGTTCTTGCTTTAATTGCTAATTAATGTGCTAAATCCACTGCAAACATAATCTAATTGATCAACACGAGAGGCTGAAATCCTGTCAATCCCATCAACACCATTTGTAAACCATAATGTAGGTGATCCATTTAACATGGTTTGCAAATCAAGTCACCCTACTTACACACACATATGGGTATTCCAACATATGTGGTTAGGTGACCTTTATCCCACAAATATGGTATCCCCACCTCAAATCACAAGTTCCCTCAAAACGGTTATGTGACCTTTATCCCATTAGGAGTTTCCAAGTTACTCAAGTGTTGTGCAAAAGGACGGTGTTTGTGACAACCTTCGATTTCCGGGTAACTTCTCTAGAAACCCTAGATCTTGATTTCTATGCTCAGTCTTGTTTTAGAATATATAGCACTAAATAAACTAATCTAAAGACTGATTAGAGTCCTACGTGTGCTTACGTTTCTATTTCATGCGTGTTCGACCATGAAAACCCGAGTCCGGCAAATGTTTGAAATAAACACCACTACGAACCGACCGGGAAATAAATATTAACGTCCTAGGTAAAAATGAGAATTTGGCCTAATTTAATCTTAGTTACACTAATATTAATGTTATTATGTGAGGAAACGCCTATCGTAACGAGAAAACCCGATAACAGCATCTAAGCCTTAGTGCGACGAGGTGGCTCAATCTAGCGGATAAACAATAAAAGGCCCAAGTGGACGATAAAACCAAGATATGGGGCATGTAAATAGTTGTTTTGGACTAGAATTTCGCAAGGAATTAGAATTTAACAATGTTCGGGTTTTGAAAGTCGGGTCGAGACGGGAGAAAAATGAAAAAGACCGTTCGACTACCCCTCTACCCCCTGCCTACGGCCGCCCTCCCCCTCCTATCCCCTCCCCTTATATAAACCCCTTCCCCCCCCTAATTCACTACTTCCACTTCATTTTAAAAGAAATTCACTCTCCCTCTTTTCTTTCTCTCTACAACCTACGGCCACACCACCACACCACCACCATTTTCGTTTTTGTTCCATTTTCTTTGAAGATCTTCACTTGGAACTCAAGGTGAAAGCATATTGGAGCAAAAGAAGACTCGTTGCTAGGACTGAGGTCACCTCAATATTTCATTTTAGTTACGTTTTTATACGAAAATGATTACCTAAAAGCTGTAGATTGTTCATCCAAGTAAGATTTTGGGAAAAACCTGTTTTGAAACAGAAAATATGGAATGAAAATGAGTTATATATGTGTATGTATGTGTCCGTACATGTGCATGTATGTGTGTCGAAGTTTGGATACTACATTGTTGCTTGATGATGCGTTGTTGATGTTGAATCGTCCATGCAAGTAGAGTTAAGTGTGAAATCTGTTATAAATCACATATTGTGACATTTTGATGAAGGTTTACATGTATTAAGTGCGTGTATGGGTGACCGTGTGCATGCATGAGTGTATGTTGATGTTTGGGTGTTTGTTCTTGCAAAAAGTGAAGGATTATGACTAGATTTGAACATGCAAGTATGGATAATGTTACGGATGGTTTAGAACAGAATATTTCAGTGTTTTTTTGAAGGATTTTGATGGATTTAAGGTGTGTATGAATGTCGTATATATATATATGCATGTATTGGTTCATATCTTGCGAAACATGATGAAATAAGACTTGATCTTTGACATGCAATAAGTTGTTTGTTATGGATAGTTTAGAACAGTAAGTTGGGATATAATGTAGCATGAAAACATGATAGATCATGGATGGATCATTGTTTGGTCGATTAGAATGATTATGGTTGAGATTTACGTCGAAATGCATGCTAGACTAGGTGTTTTTGTATGGAATAAAAGTAACTAGTGAAATCTGGAACTAGGAATGTAATGTGTTGATATTTTATGTCCATATAACGTATTTTTGATAATATGTATGATTCTTGATGATTGGATGCGTTATATTACGTTTTAGGCTTAACTAGTCGTAAAAACGTTGACTTTTGGCATGAAGATTAGGCATAATATGGGTCTGAGTTTAATCAATAGTTATGGACTTGCTGTATGTATTATTTACGGCCACATGAGGTACAATTGGTTCATGAAGTGATGCGTGCGTTGGAACATGTTTTATGATGCCTAAATGGTCACTTATGCGTAGAAATTGCCATGATTTAGAGACTTTTATACCAAGTTAGTTCAAGTCGTTTGATTCATGAAATGTGATTTAGGATTTATGTACATATACATATATGATTGTTTTTATGTGTATATGGTTACAATTTTCACATTTTGGTTGTTAATTAGTACGTGTCTAAGTAAGAGGTAATTTATCGTTTTCATTAAAATCTTAACCGAGTGTTATAATCACCAACTACTCGCGTAAACAAATATTTTCTTAAAAATAGTATAAGTCTAGTAGGTTGGATGAACAACTTGCTTGTAAGACTTGAGTATCAATTCTTAAAGTGTCTATCGTATTTAGGGCACTATTAGGATTGACTGGACGTTCGTTGGTGTAATTGCACGTACTTTCAATTTCGTTGATCAAGGTGAGTTTCCACGTCCCCTTTTTAACTTGTTATCGTTTTACAAAATCGTGGGGGAAATACATGGCTTTGTTCATTGTATCAGGATTATGTGACTTACTCGTATGTGTTCGTATGATAATCTCGAGTATGGGTGTTTTTTTATTGTGTTCATGTGAGTCGTTCATGAATACCCCCGTTACCCATATAATCATTAGCCTTGGGTTAGGCCACAGTGTATATTGGTAGATCTATTTGGGTTTGACAGCCTGCACTCGCGATCAGTAACTCTGATCAGGCGTTTTGGATGCGAGTGAATATATGTTGAATTCGTTTCGTGGGGATTGCTTACTTTATGTAAAACTTTCATGTTTTTGTTTGATTATAGCTCCAGGTACTATCATTAAGTTGTTTTCCTAGCTAGTTTACAACTTACAACATGTTTGTCAATGATATCTGACACTGTTGTATGTAATGTTTTCGTAAACCCATGAAACTCGCTCAACTTTATGTTGTTGACTTTTTATGCATGTATTTCAGGTACATAGAAGCATGGATGGTGGTATGAACTGGGCTCGGGCAAACGTGGATGTGGCATCTTTTGGCTATTTATGTAAAACCACGATCTTTGTGTATGATCGTTATTAAACAATTTGAACTTTTTCTTATTTTGGAATGTCATGACAAAATCCTGGGGTTTGTAATTTAAAAACTAATGTTTTAATGTTTGCCTATATATCATGTTGGTTTCCAACTTTGTCATCGCCATGCTTAACGCATATACAATTCCGCTGCGATATTCAACGTCATTTTTGGGGTATGACAGTGTTAAACTTGTTTACAAAAGAAATTTAAAGTTTTCATAATTCTAGTTTAGAAAACTCTATGTACCTTGTATTTGCATGCTTTTCAAACACATGGTACTCTATGGTTCTCCTTTTAGTAAAACCCCTTTTATTAAAATCATTAATCCTTTTAATAACCTTTTATTAACCATTTAATGATAAGGAACCATAAATTTTCAGCTTGTTTTGTTTGTTAATAAGTTTGTAATGCATATCCATATATCAAACAACAACCATAAAACAAACAACCAAACAAGCACAACCATACAATCACAATTGCATAACCATAGCCACTTAGTTGACTACAGTTGTTTGCCATCATAAGTGTTGTCATTTGGTCTTTCTTAAGGGCTAACAATGACACATCAAAATGTGTCCATGAACTCCCACTTGAATCCACATCCAAATGCTTCAAGTGTCCATGTCTTTTGTGTCCTTCCTTTGTATCTTCCTTTGTTCTCCAACTTGTGCATCTTCTTTTACAAAATTATATCTTAATACAATTTTTCTAATAAAAGAAATGCACCTAATCTATTTATTACATAACCAAAGAATAAATAAATTACAACCCAAAGATACAAACACAAAATTATAATTACAACCCTTTTGAAAGAATAAAACCAAACATGACAAAACATTCAACCAAATCCAAAACACACTTGGTCAAGGCTATGTAATGCACCAAAACATGTATCCAAATACAATATCCAAGAACAAAATGAACCCCTTTTTAACCCTCAAAATTTCAGCCAATATAAACTAAAATTTTAGGGTTTTTGTCCAAACAAAACAATCAACCATTTGACATCAATCTTTCAAGGTTTATTCTAAAGCATGTAAAATAGAACTTGAAAGTCAAGGGATTCATACAACCAAATAAAATCAGCCCCTAATGGGTTGAAAAAGTCCAACAAAACTAATTTTTTTTGGACTTTTGAAGCAAGTTTTCCACATAACCGGCTCTAGATGCCATTGTTGAGTTTGTGACAAGTTTATCAAAGATTGTTTAACCATTTAAACAAAAACGCAGAGGGATATATGAACATATATATTATGTTTAGATTCTGAAAATTAACCATTTTAATAATCAATATTACAAACCCAAGAAAAAGGATCATGTATATGTGAAAAGAAATGCTATCAAACATAAACAACCATAGGGTGTTCTTAGAATACAACCTTTCTAAGAGCAAGAAGATGAGATGGATGTTAGATGAAGGAGATGATGTTCTTGAATGGAAGACTCCAAAGAAGAAGACCTCAAGCTTGTATACCCATAAGCTCTTGCAAAACACCTTACTTGTTAGGAAGTTGAACACCAAATGTCTTCTCCTTCTTGCAAATCCGAAAATCAGTCAAGAGAAACTTCAAAATCAGCCAACAAATTCGAATTTTTCAGCCAAGAGAAGGAAGAATAGAGAGCTTTTGCATGTGTGTGAGAGAGAGTGTGTTAGGATGGACTGCAAGAGTGTTTAAGTCTTGTATTAAAACAAGAAAATGAATCCCAAGGAGGGCAACCAAGGGCTGCCGAAAATTTAGTTTAAAATTGGGTTCCGACCCATTTTAATTTTATAAATATATCACATACTTTAACCCATAAGTTTGTAAAATTAAAACCCTTTTAATTTTTTGACTTGAACCCACTTTTATTTCTTATTATTTAACCCACTTAAATAATAAAACAATAATTTCTCATGAACAAATTATCCATATAATGTTGTTCTATTTCAAAAGCAATGTTTTAGAAAACCCATTTTCTAAAATGGTGTCAATATTTATTTGTTTGATCTTATCAATAAATAAATATTTATTGGTGTTTGTTTAGCTTGTTATTGGGTATGACCCGACTTGGATCATAATATACTAACCACATCAATCTTGTATATGTCTTGGGCATACAAAATCCAACAATTTGTACAATCCATCAATGTCTAGTTCCAAACGCTTCTCCATCCCTGTTAACATTTCACTTGGCAGCCTATCCACCTTGAGGGCTTCCTTTTGCGCTTCTTTCAATCTAGCGATAAGGCTAGTGTAACGCTCATTCTTAGGGCATGAACACGAAGGGGCTTTTCCCTTTCCTTTCTGCTCAGGGCATCTGCCACTACATTTGCTTTTCTTGGGTGATAGCGAATCTCACATTCGTAACCGCTCAGCAATTCTACCCATCTTCTCTGGCGCATGTTCAATATTTTCTAATCCAAGATATGCTGCAGGCTTTTGTGATCGGTGTAAATAGCACACTTAGTGCCATAAAGGTAGTGTCTCCATATTTTGAGAGCAAACACTACAGCACCCAACTCCAGATCATGTGTTGTGTAATTCCTTTCATGCTCGTTTAATAATCTAAACGCATACGCGATTACTTTTTCCTGCTGCATTAGCACGCATCCAAATCCATGAAGCGAGGCATCACAATAGACTACAAAGTCCTCAGTTCCCTCAGGTAGGGCAAGGATTGGTGCACTGCACAGTTTTTCCTTTAACAGATTGAAGGCTTCATTCTGTTCCTTTCCCTACTCATAAGCTATATCCTTCTTGGTTAAAGTAGTTAGTGGTTGCACTGTCCGAGAGAAGTCCTTGATAAACAACCTGTAGTAATCGGCTAAACCAAGAAATTGTCTGATCTCGGTAGGGGCTTGAAAGGTGCTCTCAGTGTACCGCAATACGCACCTAGACATTAGACCAAGCCATTTTACTTTGGCACATGAGGCGGCGGGTTTGGCTAGGTAACATAATGAAAATGTATCGGACTGCAAATCCTGGAATGACGGTTCGACCCTGTCCTTGGCCTCGAGGAGCGGTGAGCAGCACGAAACTTTTTGCTCTGGATGCTATTGACTTGACTACATTGTGTCACTGAGGAGTGTTTTAGAAATGTAAGTAAGAAAACAGGCATTGAGAAGGGGGCAACGATCTGGTTTTTTGCTATTGGCACAAGCAGGTCCCTACTATCTAAGAACACTAGCAATGAGATCTCATCTCTCTGACCTTAGGTTCCAAAGCTTGTCGCTGGATTCCATCTTTATTCTCTATGTATCCAAGGAACTGGATTTCACGCATCCAAAACTCGCATTTGGAGAATTTTGCGTATAGTTGCTCGTTCTTGAGTAGTTCAAGGATTAATTGAAGTTGCTTCTCATGATCTTCTTTGCTTCGATAGTAGATCAATATATCGTCAACAAACACAATCATAAACTTATCTAGGTATGGGTGGCACACGCGGTTCATGAGGTCCATGAATGCTGCTGGCGCGTTAGTCAATCCGAAATGCATAACTAGGTACTCATAGTGCCCATATCTGGTTCTGAAAGCTGTCTTGAGGATGTCTTCTTCCTTTATCTTCAGCTGGTGGTACCCCGATCGCAAGTCTATCTTAGAAAATAGCTAGCTCCTTGCAATTGGTCGAATAAGTCATCGATTCTGGGAAAGGGATATCGATTCTTTATGGTAAGCTTATTCAACTCCCGATAGTCAATGCACATTCTTAAGGTTCCATCTTTCTTTTTGACAAACAACACTGGAGCACCCTACGGCACAACACTGGGTCGTATAAACCCCTTGTCATGTAATTCCTAGATTTGGAGCATCAGCTCTTTCATTTTAGACGGAGTGAGTCGATAAGGTGCTTTGGCTATAGGCGCGGTGCCAGGTACCAAATCTATCTAGAATTCCACTTGTCGGGTCAGAGGTAGTCCTGGTAGGTCTTCAGGAAATACCTCCAAGTACTCGGACACCACAGGTATGTCCTCAACCTTCTGTTCTCCTTTGGCACTCATCACATAGACTATGAAAGAAGTGTGCCTTTTCTTGAGGCCCTTGGTGGCCTTCAGGTGGGATATCATAGGGCAGAATGGGTGGTTTCTTTCTCCATGAACTACTAACATCTCCCCATTGGTTAAAGGAATCTTAAGCAGACGCTCGTCACACACGATTTCCGCCCAATGTCTAGCCGACCAATCCATTCCTACAACCACGTCAAAACCTCCTAATTTAATAGGCATTGTCTATACCGAATGAATTACCCTCTAGGATCAATTTGCAACCTTTGATGATTTCGTTAGTTTCTATTATATTACCTGTCACACCCCCGCTGATAGCAGAAACACGGGGATGCGAGCGAGACGGGATCGTCACAACACATGGTATACATTAGAGAAGCAATATAAGTATGATGACAAGCGTGTCATGACGACACCCGAACATAAATGGAGACTTGTCTCACGTTTAGTAAATATTCATGACAACATAGCCATAAGCATAACATGTAAGGATGACATAACCATATAGAATAACATTGTTTAGTTTCCCACAACCCGGGAACAAGTGTCCAAAAGAATGTTAATTGTTTAGTGGACTGCAACAATGTACAAAAGAATTGTTCATCATGTATGTTCAGTCTCAAAAATGCTTCCTAGGGTCTCCACTAAAAGGCAGCACTCCTAGAATCTTCAATTACCTTGATCACCTGAAAAGATATGCTCAAAACGGTCAACATAATTGTTGGTGAGCTTCGTAGGTTTTGAGTAATAAAAGATGTTAAGATGAAAACAGCTTGTAAGTTTAATAAGAGTTACCGCGACTACACTTATGTGTAAGTGGTTTTACAAGATATAGATAGTTACAACCAAACCTATACATCGGTTCCACATGGGAATTGATGGCCGTAAAGAAAGCATCCCATAAGTTTTACATGACGTAGCAAGATCCACACAGTGCATACGTATAGGTTACAACCAAACCAATCCTTAGGTTCCATTACCGGGATTAATGGTTGTAATGGATGATCGGCTTAGAAGAACCACACAGAAGAACCACACAGAAGAACCACATAGCCGATGCATCCATCAAGTAGTAGCGATCACAGGTAGCATCAATCAACACATAATATCATGTAGTAACGCATAGTAATTTAATACCACCAAGTAACATACAAGGTGGTAACACAGCATAGAGTCAAGTTCATATAGCATCAATCAACAAGATAAGCAAGATAAGATACTCATAAAAGTAGTAGCCAGCTTCCACTAGGGGAGATGCCTGAAATCAAGTTAAGTAGGTGAGCATTCTTTTCCCCCAAGTTGAAAATATTTAAAAGGTTTTATAAGAGTAAAAAGGGGCTACGAAACTCAATGAATAGATGATAAGCACTAATGATGAAAGTATCCCAAGAGCAGAATGCTATGAACAGTCAAACACCTATTGATAGTTACTGACAAGCATTAATAGTGAGCATAAGGCATAAGATGACATTCGATTAGTTCAGGCTGTTTCGGTTCGGTCATGGGTAGCACACACAAGCAGGCATACACATATCGGACCTTATGTAGATCCAGTATTAAGAGTAGTCGTCATTGCTAATGACATCCGTATGGGGATCCCATTATTATAAAAGGTAGTGCTAGCTAAATATTTGTAGTCCCAAATGGGTCGTTGTTAATTGAAAAAATTTAGGTTATTTTAAATCAAAATAGTATGTGCCTGTTAATGGCGTTGACTTTAATCTTTGTGGTCAAGCAATGACACTTTTATTGATGTTACCTTATCATCACAAGACATTTAAGAAAAGGAATTCACACATACACGCATCATCAGTCACACAATAGGACCGGACACTCGACTCAACACTCCATTCACACAAATGGACCTTCAGTCGTACGAATCAGCTTCATTCGTACGATTGAACCTTTGTTCGTGCGATTAAGCATTTAGTCGTACCATGCAACACCCAATCGCGTGACTCAACCTCCATACGAACGATTGAACCTTCATTCGCACGAATCAGCTTCATTCGTATGATTGAACATTCATTCGTGCGACTGGCCTTTCAGTCGTGCGACTTACGCACAATCGCACATAATCTCATCCGCATTGACTCAATCGCACGCACATTCACTCACATGGACTCAATCGCACACACATTCAATCGCACACACCCAGTCGCATGACTCAGTCGTGCAATTCACCCAGGCTCGAGGTAGATGATGACTTTCATACGAGTAGAAATGAAGGACTGTTTCCATATCAATAGTTTTATGAAAATCAAGACTCTCATGTCCCAAAGTATAGAAATGAAATTTTGTACTGACTATGACTGTTATCACTCAATAGAGTTCACCAGACTTCTCATGCACGACAAAGTACAATTACGTGTGCACCCGTAATGGTAATTTGCTTTGCATGGTCACCCCAGGTTCCTCCCATCCGAGCTAACATACCTTGTCAAGTACAGAGTGTTATCAATGATAGAGGTATCAAAGATATAGTTATTAAACCAAGGGCCGGTTAACCAAGGTTGTATGAAAGAATTGATTGTGGAAATATTGACTTGGGAGAGGAATCGTCGATGCGCTTAGGTCAGATGGGTAAATAGCATAATCGTAAGTAAACTTTCATAAGTTATCTCGTACTGTCTATGGTAGCCGCCAGCATAACTATTGCCTGCTCCATGGCAGAAAGTGGCAAGGTAGGTAAAGAGGCTTGACAGACGCAGCTCTCATCCGTGAAACATATTCAACAGGAGGCAGAACATGCTCCCAATGAACCATCCAAGTTGGGTACCAATGCTTTTGTATCCCACTTTGAATTGTATGATGTAAAAGGTACAGTAAATCATCAATCGTAATCAGTCTTCTTGTGACTCACAGTAACTCAGAGTCACCCGCACTAAGGAACAGGCGGTAACAATGGGGAATCAGGACGAACTGGCCTTTTCCCGTAAGATTAGAATGAAAATATGAAGAAGTCATTCCTGTATTCGAACACTCACAGGAATATATCAAAGCAAACAATTCCCCAACAAGAAAAACAAGCAAGTATAACTTAATAATCTATGTGTGTGTAACTAAGGCATCGGGCTATAATCTAAATTCAATGCAAACGAAATGCAAATTTAGTTTAGTTTGCTATAAACATTGGCTCTGATACCAATCTGTCACACCCTCAATTTCCACAACCGGGTTAATACCGTTAAGCGCGTGACATACCAAGATCTCAGCCATTAGTTACTCCAAACGATATGACGTTTATAAAAACATAATTAAATTTTACCAATCAGAGTTAAACAAGAAAACATGATATTAATTGCTAAAGCGTATTAGTTTTTAATTCAAACAGCGTGACATGCACAAAACCAAATAAAGTATAAGTTGATAGAAATGTAAATGTATTCAATTAATCCAACGATAATGAATGACAAGATGCAGTGCTCCTAGTCATGCTCACTTAATATCCTGAAAGAAACATGCTAAGTGTCAACACAAGGTTGGTGAGTTCATAGGTTTTGATAAATAGAACATAAAGTAAACAGAAGTAATATCAGTAGATAGCTAGTCTACTTAACCAGTTACTAAGTGTATGAAGTTCGCAACCGAAGCTGACAATGTAAATGAATGCCTCGACTGTGAATACCAGGTCACAACAATAGTAATTAGGCCAATTAAACACCCATTGACGAACGTTGTGCTAGTCGCGGGTGGGGTTTGTCAAACCCAGTAGATCTACTCAGAATTACCTCGCTATAATACGTACATTAACTGTTCGAGTATGAGGACTTAAATGGTATAACATTAGTAAACAAGTGATATTGCTGTATTACTAATCAATGAAAATAAGTTTCAACACACGTTTCTTTCACCCCTAGAAAGTAAGTAAAACGGGGCTGAGAACTCACCTTAGTAGCACAGCAACAAGTAAAAGCTAACACAAGGATTAGGGTCCCGCTTAACCTTTATTTTCATTTAATATGTAACTGAGATTAAATATTAGTATAGCAACTAATTATTAGGAAAATAATGGTACGATTCTCGACCACGGTTCGGTCACGGTGTCGGTTATCGATAAGTTTCCGCACATACAAGCACACCAACATATACAACATAAAATCCAATTACCCACGCTTGCTCCTTGTCATGCGTAAAAGTACTCTTTATATAGATTTATAATTGCAAGGCTTTTATAATAGGTTCCTACGTTTTGCAACACTTAACCTACCAACTCGCAAATGCGTATTGACTCAACAAATCACACATCAACAACAAGTATACATACTTATGATTAGTGACTTAATCACCATGTACATCATAACCAAACATTCTTTATTTCCATTACCTTATACCCACCCCACAAAACCAATCTATATTTCTGGTTTTTTGGTGATGATAAATGTGTATAAAATTGTGGTCGTTGCTGAAAATGTTAAAGGAATGGGAAAAATAGACTCAATGAATTTATTTAGTGACCCGAAAGGGGGTAAAATTATCAATTATGGTCAAAACTTAAAAGGTTACAACTTTTAAATTTTCCAGGCCCTAAAATAATCATTTTAGTGAAAAAATCGAATTTGGTGATTTATTGGGTTAAAATGTGATTTTGCTGGATTTATTTACCAAAAATAAGCCTAAAGCGGGAGGTTTTTAGATAAAATTTTAAAAATAGTACAACAATCCTAAAACCATTAAATTCATGATATTTCATTAAGTTAGAACCCTCAAGATGAAATTTTTGTGAAAAATAGGAAGAAAAATGGATTAGGTTGTCCGGTTCAGGGTAAAAACGAGTTTTAACTGTTTATTGTAGAAATGAAGCTTTTTGCTCATATGGCTCAAAAACTAATTTTAAACAGATTATAAATCCTATTAGATGTCCTTAAAAATAAATACTTTAGTGTTATGGGTTCAAATTAAATGATTTAAAACTAGATGCTTAAATTATTGATTATACCATAACCGGTAACTCAATTTTTTCTATTTAAAACCACAAACTAAAATTCTAGAAACTTGGAGTTTAAATAGGTGATGGGTTTGTTGGACTCAATATCAAAGTTGTTTAACCATTTAAACTTGAAAACGCAGCGGAATCAAACCTTAATATCATGTTTTATAATCTGGAAATTAAGGTATATTTTGTATCATTAACAAACCTAATATCATAGGATCAAACATATATGAATGAACTAGCTATCAAGATGAAACAACAACCAAAATAACATCCATGAAACTACCTTTCAGGGACTGCTCAAAACCGTGAGATATGAAGGAGATGATGACGTTCTTGAATGACCAAAACACCAAGGATAAGTGTTCTCAAGCTTCATTACCCTCAAGCTTCAAGCAAGCACTTCTGTTGCTAGGATTTGAACACCAAAGAACCAAGAAAAGCTGCTAAAACCCTTGTTCCAGCCGAGAATTCTTCAAGAAGAAAAGAGAGTTTTCTTTTTGGTTCTTTTGCATGTATGAGAGAGAGAGATAGAGTGTTGGACTAGTAAATGAATTCTATTTTCAAGGTAAACAAAAGGGACCAATCACACCACGGGCAGGCGAGGCCGAAAGTTTGGGTTCAAAATGGGTTTCCCACCCAAACTTGAACCCAAACTTAATCACCCAATATAATTTTTTTAACTAGTCACTAATTAAGTTGTATAATTAACCTTTTAATTGTATAACTCATAACTGCTTTTATTATTTGTTGTTATCTAACTAACTTAAATAACATTACAAATAATATTCTTGAACAAAATATCCTTATAAGTTGTTGCTTCTCATATGCCATTTATTTAGAAAACCCATTCTCTAAATTGGTGTAATTATTTAATTGCATGATCATATCATCAATTAAATATATTAATTCGTGTTTGCTAAGCTTGTTTTTGGGTATGAACTGACTTGGATCATAACGTACTAACCACATCAAGGTTCTATGTGTCTTGGGCATAAAGGATCCAACAATCTCCCACTTGCACAAGATTCATAGAAGATTGATGCAAGCAGTAAATACCGCCTAACAACGATTTACTACCCTTAATACGCATGACTAAAAGCCATTCAATAACATCATCTCCTTCAAGTATCCAACTTGAAATGATTTAGGTGAATCAACCATTTATCCTTTTGTTACAGATGTCATGTTAAATCCAAGGACACAGAATGATCATTCCTAGTTGGTTTACTTATCAGGCCTAGACATCTTGCTCTCAACGAATAAGAGGAACAGATTCCATCTTGACTACATACGTTTCTCATAATCACCTCATGTCATACCTAAACATAGCCTTATGTACTGTCCATTATTTCAGAGCAGTGAAGAACTAGCTTAAGGTATAACACATTGGTGAATATCAAAACCCAATATGTATCTCAGGTCGGAGGATACAAAATGATATTCACCTTTACTCAAATTTACTTATGAACAATCTAGTAGATTCCATGTAGTAGAATTTGAGACGCGGGTCAGTCCATTATTTGTATCCATAAATATATATGAACTTTGGCAGTAACCCTTTGCTCTATATTCATCCATATGAATATCTACCAATCCAAGTTCATAATAGTCTTACTTTCATACTTTCCCTTTTCAACTTCATCCCTTATGTAGTTGAATCTTCGTTCAATGTGCCTAGTCTTTTGATGTGCATGGGGTTCCTTGATTTGAGCAATCGCACCCTCGTTATCACAAAAGATTTCTAGGGGGTCCTGAATGGAAGGGACCACCCCAAGATCGGCAATGAACTTCTTTAACCATGTAGCTTCCTGAGCTGCTAACGAAGCGGCGATGTATTCTGACTCTGTAGTTGATAATGCCACCACATCTTGCTTAGAGCTCTTCCAAGAGATTGCTCCTCCATTCAAGATGAAAATGTACCCCGATTGTGATCGTGAATCGTCCCGATCAGTTTGGAAACTCGCATCCGCGTAACCCTTTACAACGAGTTCCTTCTCACAAGATCCATAGATTAGGAAATATCTTTGGTCCTCCTTGGGTACTTAAGTATGTTCTTAACAGCCATCCAATGACTGTTTCCAGGATTTTGTTGGTATCGGCTTGTCATGCTCAAAGCGCATGACACGTCCGGTCTAGTGCATATCATTGCATACAGGATGGATCCTATAGCAGACGCATATGAGATTCCCTTCATTTTGTCATGCTCATCCTTTGAGCTTGGACATTGAGTCATACTCAATATCGTTCCTCTTTGAATAGGTACGGTACCTTTCTTAGAGTTTTCCATCTTGAACCTTTTCAAGATCTTGTCAATGTATGCACTTTGATTTAAACCTATCAACCGCCTTGATCTATCCCTATAGATCTTTATTCCTAAAATATATGCGGCTTCACTGAGATCCTTAATGGAGAAACAATTTTCAAGCCAGGCTTTTACACCTTGCATGGTTGGAATGTCATTTCCAAATAGTAGAATGTCATCGACATACAATACTAGGAAAGTGATGATGCTCCCACTAGCTTTCTTATAAACACATGCTTCATCAGCGTTCTTGATGAACCCAAATTTGACTATTTCTTCATCAAAACGGTGGTTCCGACTTCTTGATGCTTGCTTCAATCCATAGATTGATTTCTTTAACTTGCATACCTTATTAGGATGCTTTTGATTGACAAAACCTTCAGGCTAAACCATATAGACATCTTCCTCAAGATACCCATTCAGAAAAGCAGTTTTGACATCCATTTTCCAAATATCATAATCATAATGAGCAGCTATGGCAAATAATATCCTAATAGACTTTAGCATTGCAACGGGTGAGAAGGTCTCATCATAATCAACCCCTTGAGTTTGAGTGAAACCTTTTGCTACAAGTCTAGCTTTATAAGTATCCAAGTTTCCGTGCATGTCGGTTTTCTTCTTGAAAACCCACTTACTTCCAACTATCTTGGAGTTAAGAGGTGGTTCAACTGAGTCCCATACTTGGTTGTCATACATGGATTGCATCTCAATGTTCCTGGCTTCAAGCCATTTGTCACAATCCAAATTGGACATTGCATCACAATAAGTGGTTGGTTCATCGGAATCTACCACATAGCACCAATCCATGAAAAATCCATATCTTTCAGGTGGATTACTAATTCTATCAGATTTGTGAACGTTTTGTGTGTATTGATCAACCATTTGATCATCCTCAACATCCTCATGTTGAGTGCTAGTGTCAACCAAAAGTGTATCAGTTTGTGGTTCTTGATCCTCCTCAAGATTCACTGTTCTACCGCTAGTTCCTTCCATAAGGAACTTAGCTTCTAAGAACTCAGCCTTCTTGGCAACAAACTCCTTTTGTTCCAATGGATCATAGAAATTATATCCCATAGAATCTCTAGGATATCCAATGAAGATAAACTTAGTGGAACGGCTTTCTAACTTGTTAGAGGTGGGAGTCTTAATATAAGCCTCACAACCCCATATCTTTAAATATGATAGTCATGGAACTCTTCCATGCCATATTTCAAATGGTGTTGTTTCCACATTCTTGGTTGGGGCCATATTAAAAATACGAGCCGCCAAGAGCAAAGCGAAACCTCAAAATGATAGAGGCAATGAGCTTTTAGCCATCATAGATCGAACCATATCCAATAGAATTTGATTTCTCCTCTCGGACACACCATTGTGTTGTGGTGTTCCAGGTGGAGATAGTTGTGAGATGATACCACAACTTCTAAGATGATTTCTAAAAGCATCATTTAGGTATTCACCTCCTCTATCGGTGTAGAGAATTTTTATTTCTTGTTGAGTTGATTTTCTACTTCATTTTGGAAGATTTTGAACATTTCAAAAGCTTCATCTTTGTGTCTTAATAAGTACACATAACCATATTGACTATAGTCGTCGGTAAAGTTAATGAAGTATCTTTCATGGTACCTAGCCATTGGCTTAAAAGGACCACATACATCCGAATGTATGATGCCTAATAAATCTTTTGCCCTATCAGATTTGCCACTAAAAGGTGCCTTAGTCATTTTACCTTGTAAACAAGATTCACATACATCAAATGAATCATATTCATTTGCTTTTAAAATACCATTTTTTTGAAGTGTTTGTATGCGCTTCTTGTTTATATGACCAAGACGGCAATGCCAAAGACTCACTCAAATCCAATTTGAGTTTCTTAGTGGTGGTTTGGTATAATGAGCTATCATATAATGTGTTTTCACAAACCAATTAATAAATACCATTGATAGGAATAGCTTTAAAATAAAATATGCCATTTAAAGAAACATGAATTTCATTTTCAATAAATGTCAAAACATAACCATATTGTCTTAATTGGGCAACAGAAATAATGTTCCTAGTCAAACTAGGAGCATATAAAATATTGTTTAAAATTGCTTCCAAACCATTTGGAAGCATCAAGATGTAATCCCCTCGGCCTTCAACTTGAACTTTTGCACCATTCCCCATGTAGAGGCTAACATCCCCTTTCTTGAAGTCCTTACTTCTTTTGAACCCCTGCAATAAGTTGTAAATGTTAGTTCCACATCCGGTATCAAATACCCATGTGTTAGAGGATATTAAATTTAGATCAATATGAATCATGTAAATTGTACATGAGGTTTGCCCGACATACCTCTTGGCTTGCAACTCTTTGAGATGGACTGGACAATTCCTTGCCTAATGTCCAATCTCCCCACACTTAAAGCATGGGTCATTCGAAGCAACCTTTTGCTTCTTCTCCGCTGGTTTTGGTGGTGGCGCTCTAACCACTCCCTTTCCCTTTCCCCTAATGTGCCCCTTACCCTTGGCAACATTTGCCTTGGGTGCGGGGTGAGGCCTCTTTTTGTTCCCACCTTCATTGATGGTGAGAACGGGTAAAACCCTTTTACCCATGGCCGCCTTGGCAGTTTTGAGCACAGAGTGAAGCTCACTTATGTTCTTGTCTCACCCGTTCATGTTATAATTCATGACAAAGTTGTCAATCCTTTTTGATAAAGAGTTAAGGATCAAATCCGTAGCCAACTCTTTCGAGACGGGACAATTCAGCCTTTCGAGGCGGTTGATGTGGCTTTTCATCTTAAGTACATAAGATGAAACAGATTGGGTGTCATCCATACGACATGCATGGAGTGCTCGAACCGTTTTGAAGCGCTCTACCCTTGCTTGTTGTTGGAACATTTCCTTCAACTAGGTTATCATATCGTATGCTCCATGATATTCATACTCCTTTTGGAGATCTGGAGTCATACTTGCCAACATGAAGCAAGACACATGGACTGAGTCTTAGTGTATTTCACCCAATTCATAAAGGCCTCCTCATCCTCCTCATTAGGTTGATCGGGAATCGGATCGTCTAAAACATATGATCGTTGCTCTTGCTTGAGAACAATTCTCAAGTTTTAAAACCAATCAATAAAATTATTATGGTTTAGATGCACCTTTTGGAGAATGGTCCTTAGTGATAGTGAGTGAGCGGACGGGATTTCATTGTTATCATTATTGTTGGTGGCCATCTACAAAATTTAACAAAGTTCAATTTTAGTATTTACGATATTATCCATATTTTAATAATTAAAGCCCTTTTATGTGTCTTACACAATTTTAAAATTCTAGAATCCAACGTTTCATTTAAATAGTGGTTAGGTGACCTTTATCCCATTATTTAAATTAACAAGGTAGTCAACGATTTGACAATTGCAACCCTTTGTAACTTCTAGGGTATGGGATCGACTTTAAAACATCATATGTATAGTCGACATGTTTATCCCATCAACACCTTTGTAAACCACATTGTAGGTGATCCATTTAACATGGTTTGCAAATCAAGTTACCCTACTTGCACACACATGTGAGTTTTCCAACATAAGTGGTTTAGGTGAACTTTATCCCACAAATATGGTATCCCCACCTTGAATCACAAGTTCCCTCAAAACGGTTAGGTGACCTTTATCCCATTAAGAGTTTCCAAATGACTCAAGTGTTGTGCAAAAGGATGGTGTTAAACTTGTTTATAAAAGAAATTTCAAGTTTTCATAATTCAAGTTTAGAAAACTCTATGTACTTTGTATTTGCATGCTTTCAAATACAAGGTACCCTATGGTTCATTTTTTAATAAAACCCCTTTTATTAGAATCATTATTCCTTTTAATAACCTTTTATTAACCACTTAATGATAAAGAACCATCAATTTTCAGCTTGTTAAGTTTGTTAAAGAGTTTGTTATGCATATCCAAATATCAACCAACAATCATACAACAAACATCCAAACAAGCATAATCATACAAACATAAGTGCATAACCATAGCCATAAAGTTGACCACACTTGTTTGCCATCACAAGTGTTGTCATAAGGTCTTTCCTAAGGGTTAAGATGAAACATCAAAATGTGTCCATGAACTCCCACTTGAATCCACATCCAAATGCTTCAAGTGTCTATGTCTTTTGTTTCTTTCTTTGGGTCTTCATCTTGTGCATCTTCTTTTACAAAATCATATCCTAATACAATTTTCTAATAAAAGAAATGCACCTAATCTATTTATTACATAACCAAATGAATAAATAAATTACAACCCAAAATACAAACACAAATATACAACCCTTTTAAGAATCAAAACCAACATGAAAAACCACAATCAACCAAATCCAAAACACAAGAGGCCAAGGCTATGTTATGCACTAAAATATGAAACATATTCCACATCCAAGAACAACAATGAATCCCTTATTTGAGCCCCAAATTTTTGGCCAACACAAACCCAAAATCTAGTGTTTTGTCCAAACAACACAATCAACCATTTGATCTTTATCTTTCAAGGTTTATATTAAGCATGCTAGATTAAACCTTGAAACATAAGGGATTCATTATATCATCACAAAATAGCCCCTATTAGGTTGTTAAAACCCCATAAAACAAATTTTACAAGGACTATTGAAGCTAGTTATCATCAGACAACACGGTCTCGGGCTTCGGTTGTTCCTCCTCCCCCTTGCATTCCTTTCCCGTTGATCCCTTCCTCTCTACCTTCTCTTTCCTCTCCTCATTCCTCACAGCCCTGATGACTTCGGTCACTACAGACTGTAAGACTGTTTGCATGACCTGGTGTACCTCATCAGCAATTGCCTCCCTAGCTGAGGCATTCAAGCTAGCATTCTCATTCTCCTAAGCCATCTCAGGAGCCTTAGCACTACTCCTGGTCACACATGGCCCACTAGCATGTCCACCATGACCTCTGCCTCTAGAAGCCTTGGAAGATTTTTGTCCAGCCAATCCCTAAACGATATAAGATTCAAACACTAACATAGTAATTCAAGGTAATTGCTTGGTTTATGTTAAGTATAGTAAGTCACTAACTATAGTGGCCAGTTATGATTAGCCACTTACTTTACTCTTCACACCCCAAGCATTACCTATCCTGACTACATCAGTATCTAAACCTACTAAGAACATATAAGTCAAATAGAACACGCACATAATACTAATTAACTTTAAGGAAAGAAATACCTGATGGCACGTAGCTACTCGGCTGACATCCCTCTATTCGTCCCATTTTCAGTTTAAGTTTACGTTTTTGAAAATATTTTACCCAATTCACTTAAACTATGGCTCTATACGAACTTGTAAGGCCCCGTTCCTGGCACTCACAGTTGGTCATTCATCGCATCATAGATACTTAATAATATACATTTCATAAAATAATGCAGCTGAATTAATATCAAAAGTCATCAATTCATTAATAAAAAATGTTGCTAAGCAATACACCCATGATTATTATCAGTTACAAAAGATTTGTTTAACTGTATTACAAAGAAACTAAATTATTAATCATGAACGGATGTCAGTCCTGTCCTGCCGAGTAGCTTTTCCTGCGTGCCATCCTCAACAATATTCAACTGCCAACTGAAAATGTATAAAAGTCAGTGTTGTTGAGTGAGTTCTAGTTTTAAAAGTATTAAAATACCTTGTATAGTATATATATATATTATATATATATATATATATATTATATATTATCTATCTATATATATATATATATATATATATATATATATATATATAATATATATATATATATATATATATATATATATATATGAGAAATGCTCTTTCAATAAAATACTTTCCTTAGTTTTGTACGTGAGCACGCATCAAATATACATCATGGTAATACTTTCTTTCTTTCTTTCTTTACTGTACACATTTGTTCATTTCGTACTTTTAACATTATCTTTCACTATCTATATGGACCAATGTGCAATACCCCGAACATTGTGCGCGAAACTAGTGATGGGCCTGTGGTCTATAAATAGACCACGAACATTATGCACAAAGCTAACCCAGTCACCTAGGGTATGCCATAAGGGTCTTGTCAATCTCAATAATTGTCCCTGTATGCATCCTTCGGGGTAGCTAACCCGCATCATAGTTGAGCTAACGACAACATGGTGGTGCACCTCCTATACATTTGCTTGCAAGACATACATTATTTCAATTACGCTACACTTTTCTTTATCATTAATCTTTCACTTTTGTTAATGATAATACTTTGCATTTATGATCATAAAGACACCACGTAAAGTCACACAAGAATAATTATTATGCACATAAGAATAGCTTATAATAATGCAATATAATGATAATTAAAACCCTAAAGTCAAACTTGGGTCAAACCTTAATCATTCTGTTTTTCTCAAAATTTCAGAAAATAAGCCAAGTGTTCTAGGCGCATGAGCACTATGTAGGCGTATGAGGCCTGTACAGATGTATTACCACTATATGGGTGCATGGGCTTACTTGGGCGTATTAACACTTAGGTGCATGAGCCATTTCAGGCGCATGGGCACTATTTGGGCACTTGCGGTATACTTTATGCGTCTGAGGCTATATCTTAGGCGCATAAACTACTGTTCAGGCTCATGGACTTATACTTAGAAATTCTAAGGCATAATTTGGGCGCATGGGGTACTGTTTGGGCGCATGAACCCTATTTGGGCACATGACCCTACTTAGAACTTTTCTAAGATAATTTTAGGCGCATGGGCCTTACATAGGTGCATGGGCCTTACTTAGGCGCTTGACCAACCTGTTTAACATGTTTCGAAATTATTTTCAGTCCCAAACATCATATCAACCTATTCTAAGCTTGTTATAATCATTCTAAGCTTAATCACCACACAAACAACCATAGAACACATCATACAAGCCTACTTACCCATGGTTACACATATATAAATTATAAAACATTTCTAATACATTTCTAGCCCCAAAAGAGTTAAAACATGTAAAAAGATGGGGTCTAGAACTCACCTAATGCAGCAAACAAGTAAAACTCCTCCAAACTTGTTTGTTCACGAGTTCAAACACCTAAAACAAACCAAAAACACAACCCGAACACTTAAACACATACATAATGGTTTCTAAGGTGAAACCATCAAGAAAATTGAGTCAATTACACATAAAAACACTTGCCTAAGATGTTACCAGCCTCTTTCTTCTTGAACAACTGAGAGAAACTTTGTTTTCTTCTTCTTCTTTCGGGTTTTAAAAAACAGATAGGATGTGCAATATGAAAGGCCATTTCCCTATAAATATTAAAATAATGGGTTGTTGTACTATTTTACACTTTAACTCCCATAACTTTGGTTGCTTGTCCTTTTCTTCTGGATACTTTATTTCTCTCTTCCATGCTTATTTTCCTTTACTTGACTAAAAGTTTCAGGTGTTACATGCACAAAAAATAAAATCAATTAGAATGGTAACCCAAGCCTTAATGAGCTTGGGCTGACCATGTGTGTCTAAGATTGTCACTCCTTCATTAATAAGTCTTGAGGATTCAGGTTTGACTTTAGACTTAGTTTATTCATTTTGTTTTGTTTATGGTGGTGAGGATGATTCTGATGGAGATTGAGTTGAGAAATTTTGAACAGATGTCTCAGTTACTTCCTTTTACATCTTTTTTTGTATGCCTTCACATTTTCTGTTAATGAAGATGCTTTGTTGAAAAACGTTTTCAACATCCTTTGACTGTGATCTTGATATTTCAATACCCTTGTCAAATTTGTCAAAGAAGGTCTCATCAGCATTTGTTGATTTATCATTCAAGTCCACCTTTTTGTGTGGTTTCCTGCTTTGATACTTTTGCTTTTCCTTCTTCTTTGGTTGGGCATTCAAAACATCTGATGGTTTCTTAGCCTTCTTAACCTTTTGTTGTTGCTGAGCATCAGCAACAACTTTCTTCTTTGTCTTTTCAGCCTTGTTCCTTACCGGTTTATTTGATGTCTTTGACTCCTTGATGCTCTCATCTGATTGTGAATCTGCTTCATTTGTATCAGATTTCTTCTTCTTAGAAACTTCAGTTTTGTTCCTTTTGTTAAAGTAGCTTTCTTGAGTAGAATGATTGTGGTTGTTGCAGATTGCATAATACTTGTTGAAGTAGCAATATGAGGTCATATGAGTGTTCATATTATAGATAGAACAATAACTGCTGAAGTAGCAATCTTCATTATTATGATTAGTCATGTCATACCACTTGCAGTACATGTCATCTGCATCACTTTCTATTTCAACCTTTTTCTTGTTCTTCAGCTGTTTTTTGTACTCTTTCAGCTCTTTCTTAAGTTTAGCAGCTGACTTTTGTTGTTCTTCAGCTATTTTATTATGATTAGTCTTTGCTTTGGATAAGCTTTCAGCAGATGTGTGCTTCTTCTGTAAATCTGCTACAGATGACTATTTAGTCGAACTAACAGTTGTACTCATCCGATGATGATCTACTAATTGTTCTTAGAACTCAAAACCTTCTTCTTCCATAGATCATCTGCTAAGGTTGACTTGGTCTTCCTGATCTTTTCTACGGAAGTAGTTTTTGCTTCTTCCGTAGAACTTACACTTGCATCAGCTTTTGACCTTTTTGTTATTGGTTAACTCATTTGCTGGTTATTTAGCTTTTGGATCCCAGCATTCAATTGAACTACTCTTTTATGGATAGTCATCAGCAAGTTTCTTTGT
Organism: Flaveria linearis; assembly: GCA_024085815.1. Taxonomy (NCBI): domain Eukaryota; kingdom Viridiplantae; phylum Streptophyta; class Magnoliopsida; order Asterales; family Asteraceae; genus Flaveria; species Flaveria linearis. Next base: position 56,191,960 of record CM044003.1, on the reverse strand, counting down.
TGAAGTGGATAGGGCACTTTGATTTCTTCAAGCGCTTTTAGTGTTGAAGGTTCGAACACCAAACTTGTTCCCTTACCTTTATAATCACTTTTTTGTTCAGCATGATCGTCCAGCTCATACAGATCATGACATCTAACAAAATCAAAATCTAATTCATCTTGTTATGAAACTTCTAAATCAGTTGATTTAGTTTCAGTCACCTCAGAATCATCACCATTTGCCACTTGATTTAAATCAGTTTTAAGTATATTATTGGTGCTTGGCACAAAATGATTTGATAAGTAGTTAGTCATAGAATAAGGTAATGAAGTATAATTGTTATTCACTAAGGGAGAACATTATGAAAACCCAAATCTGATTTGTTTTGTGATTCAATATGAGAATTTAACAGCTTCTCATATTATTATGATGAAAGTTGAAACTTCTGAAGTTTCACTTCAGTAGATCCATGCTCTGACATTGATTTTGTTAAAGATACAGTCAAATGCTCCACTTGTGTCTTCAAATTACAATTTTCTGAACCATGTTTATCTAATTCTTTTGTAGGGATATGAACTTTACTCATTAAGTGTGACAACCCTCGATTTCCGGGTAATTTCTCTAGAAACCCTAGATCTTGATTTCTACGCTCAGTCTTGTTTTAGAATATATAGCACTAAATAAACTAATCTAAAGATTTATTAGAGTCCTACGTGTGCTTACGTTTCTATTTCGTGTGTGTTCGATCATGAAAACCCAAGACTGATGAACGTCTGAAATAAACGCCACTACGAACCGACCGAGAAATAATATTAACGTCATAGGTAAAAATGAGAATTTGGCCTAATTTAATCTTAGTTACACTAATATTAATGTTATTATGTGAGGAAACGACTATCGTAACGAGAAAACCTGATGCCAGCATGCGCGCCTTAGTGCGACGAGATGGCTCAATCTAGCAGATAAACAATAAAATGCCCAAGTGGACGATAAAACCAAGATATGGGGCATGTAAATAGTCGATTTGGACTAGAATTTTGCAAGGAATTAGAATTTAACATGTTCAGGTTTTGAAAGTCGGGTCGAGATGGGAGAAAAATGAAAAAGACCGTTGGGCTACCCCTCCTCCACGCCATGCATTCGGCCGCCCTCACCCCCCTCCCCTCCCCTCCCCTCCCCCATAAAAACCCTTCCCCTCTCTCATTTTCATTTTCACTTCTTACAACTTACACAAAAAACACACTCTCTCCCTCTCTTCTATTGCTATCTACGGCCAACACCCCACCACCATCACCATTTTCGTTTTCGTTTCAAGTTCTTGAAGATTAAGGATTGGAATCCTGAGTTGGAAGTGTTCATAGCAAAAAGGAGAGCTTGTTGGTGGTGAAGCAAGAAGAAAACCATTATCTTACAACTATTTCGTGTGAATAACTTTCTAAGACTAAGGTATCCTTAAACTTTCATTTTAGTTACTTTTTTACTTGAAAATGGCTACCTAAAAGCTATAGATTGTTCATCCAAGTAGAAATTTAGTAAAAGATGGGTTGAAATCTGAAAATGAGGGTCAAAATTGGAGTATTTTGAGTATGCATGAGTGTGTATGTGTGACCGTATGCATGTATGTGTGTATGTTGATGTTTGGGTGCTAGATTGTTACTTAATAATGCCTTGTTGTTGTTGGATCGTCCATGCAAGTGAGCTAAAGTGTGAAATCTGTTATGGATCATCTATTGTGACATTTTGAATGAAGTTTTTAATGGATTAAGTTTGTGTATGTGTGTCGTGTAAGTGAGTGTGTGTTTGGGTGTTTGTTCTTGCAAAAAGTGAAGGTTTATGACTAGATTTGAACATGCAAGTATGGATAATGTTAAGAATGGTTTAGAACAGAATATTTCAGTGTTTTGTTGAAGGATTTTGATGGATTTAATGTGTTTATGAATGTCGTATATATATATGCATGTATTGGTTCATATCTTGCGAAATGTGATGAAATAAGACTTGATCATTAACATGCAATAAGTTGTTTTGTTATGGATAGCTTAGAACAGTATGTTGGGGTGTAATGTAGCATGAAAACATGATAGATTGTGGAAGGATCATTGTTTGGTTGATTTGAATGTTTATGGTTGAAATTTACGTCGAAATGCTTGCTAGACTAGGTGTTTTTGTATGGAATAAAAGGAACTATTGAAATCTTGAACTAGGACTATAATGTGATGATATTTTATGTCGAAATAATGTATTTTTGATAATATGTATGATTCTTGGTGATTGGATGCATTATATTACATTTTAGGCTTAACTAGTCGTAAAAACGTTGACTTTTGGCATGAAGATTAGGCATAATATGGGTCTGAGTTTAATCAGTAGTTATGGACTTGTTGTATGTATTATTTACGGCCATATGAGGTAAAATTGGTTCATAAAGTGATATGTGCGTTTGAACATGTTTTATGATGCCTACATGGTCACTTATGCGTAGAATTGCCATGATTTAGAGACTCTTATGCCAATTTGATTTAAAGTTGTTTGATTCATGAAATGTGGTATGTTAACAAATTGTTAATGATACATGATGATACTTGGACATTTGAGCTACTAATTTGGGATATTAGTTTATGAAAGTTGTCGTTTTGCTTAAAAATACATGTATGCAAGTAGTATGATTTGACTATATTCATATGTGATTTAGGATTAATGTACATATATATGAGTGTTTTTATGTGTTATTTGGTTATAATTTTCACATTTTGGTTGTTAATTAGTACTTACCTAGGTAATGCGTAATCCACCGTTTTCGTTAAGATCTTAACCGAGTGTTATAATCACCAACTACTCATAAATAAATATTTTCTTAAAAATATAAGTCTAGTTGGTTGGATGAACAACTTGCTTGTAAGACTTGAGTATCAATTCTTAAAGTGTCTATCGTATTTAGGGCACTATTAGGATTAACTGGACGTTCGTTGGTGTAATTGCAAGTACTTTCAATTTCGTTGATCAAGGCGAGTTTTCACGGCCCCTTTTAAACTTGTTATCGTTTTACAAATGGTGGGGGAAATACATGGCTTTGTTCGTTGTATCATGATTATGTGACTTACTCGTATGTGTTCGTATGATAGTCTCGAGTCTGGGTGTTTAGTTATTGTGTTCATGTGAGTCGTTCATGAATACCCCCTTTCCCATATAATCATTAGCCTTGGGTTAGGCCACAGTGTATATTGGTAGATCTATTTGGGTTTGACAGCCCGCACTCACGATCAGTAGCCCTGATCAAGCGTTTTGGATGCGAGTGAATGTATGTTGAATTCATTTTATGGGGATTTCTTACTTTATGTAAAGCTTTCGTGTCTTGGTTTGATTATAGCTCCAGGTACTATCATTAGTTGTATCCCTAGCTAGTTTACAACTTACCACATTGTTTGTCAACGATATCTGATACTATTGTATGTAATGTTTTCGTAAACCCGTGAAACTCGCTCAACTTTATGTTGACTTTTTAAGCATGTATTTCAGGTACGTAGGAGCATGGATGGTGGTATGAACTGGGCTTGGTCAAACGTGTATGTGACATCTTTTGGCTATTTATTTAAAAATACGATCATTGTATATGATCGCGGTTAAACAATTTGAACTTTTATTCAAACACTGTCTTATTTTGGAATGTTGTGACTAAAATCCTGTGGTTTGTAATTTAAAACTTATGTTTTAACATTTGCCTATATATATCATGTTGGTTTCCAACTTTTTCATCGCCATGCTTAACGCATATACAATTCCGCTGCGATATTCAACGTCGTTTTTAGGGTGTGACAGAAGTTGGCATCAGAGCCAATGGTTATAGCGAACTAGAAAAGGATTTTTTTTAAAATTTTTTTTTTCTAGACTATAACTTTTCTTAAAAGAAGAAAGTTTTGGGGATTTTGGGAAAAAGACGTGTTCATACCACTTGCCCTTAGTAGACATAAGATTATATTTAAATTGCCTGAATTAAGTATGCCATACTTTAGGTACCAAGTGTGAAGATTTAAACTGATATGTTTGTTGTTTAGCATGCGTAAGTACTATATTGAGCTTGAATTCATATGATGAAATTGTTTGCATGCGTAAGTGCTATATTGAGCTTGAATTCATATGATGAAATTGTTTGCATGCGTAAGTGCTTACATTTTAACCTGAATGCCATATGAGACATTGTTTGCATGCGTAAGTGCTACAATTGAGCTTGGATTCATATGATGAAATTGTTGGCATGCGTAAGTGCTTACATTTTAACCTGAATGCCATATGAGACATTGTTTGCATGCGTAAGTGCTTACATATGAGTTGACTCTGGAATATTCTAGTTGTTGCATGATTTCATGATCATATGCAGGATAAGATGTTAATCTAGTATAATTACCCTTTTGTCATAGATGTTAACAAACTCGAGTGATAAGGATCAGGAGTCTAAGGTCCCGCAGGTCGAGAGATCATCGCTTACTTCCAGTTTTTATTCCAATCTCAGTGCCTTTGCACCCGCTGTGTCATCTCATGCTAATGATCCTAGTAACAGAAATGGGTGGATCGAGGAGTCCGAAGAAGAGGAGCACATTGAAGCTCCATCCGATGATGAGACAGATCCTGTAGTTCCTATGGTTGATGGTGTTGATGACTCTAGTAATAGTGATGATAGTGATGACGAGTGTGGAGATGAGGTTAAGGTGGTTGAGTTGTCTATTGGTGGAGTTAGGAAGAGAGCTAGCACTCCTATTCGAGCTAGTACTATAGGGATGCCTCCGTCGCATAGTTCATTCCGTTTATTCCCTGGAGGACCTAAGATAAAGTTCACTCAACGAAAGACGGTGTTGCCCCCAAAGAAGAGGACCCATGCTGATAGGGATATAGATGGAGAGACAGTAGGATATGTTGTGGAGCGACCCCTTAAGAGGACACGTCCATATGTGGCTAGGAAATGGGAATGGTTAGGAGGGCGAGCTCAGAGGTGGACCGATGAAGAGGGTATACCAGTGATTATAGGAGTTGGAGAGTCTTCTAAATCGAGAGCATTACCCCTGACGAGGCAGCCGATGGAGAGGACTGTGCCTCTAATAGCTGCTAGGTGCGTCCGGTTAGAGAGCAGGATAGACTCGCTGGAGATGAGGAATGGTGAAGCTAGTGATGACAGGTTGGATGAGCTAGATGGTAGACTGAGTACGTTAGAAGAAGAGAAGGTAGTGGATGATGATGCACAGGTGCAGATGCATCACAGGACCCAACTGTTGGAGGAGAAGATGCTCGAGATGTAGAGAAAGTTGATCACTGTTGAAGCCAAGATCAAGGACGTGACACTGATAGCTGAAGTGACCAAGATGAGGTTGGATGCCTCAAGAGCTAGAGAGGTGGATATGGACCGTCGTGTGCGCGAGATGGAGCAGCATGTGAGGGTTAGCATGCCACTCATGGTAGTTTGCATTCTACTTCTCATGGTTGCTGCACGTTCGGGAGTCTATTTTGGCGTGAGCTATCCAGGAGCTAGGCGTGGATTCCCATGATTGTCTTATTTCCAGTTTGTCTATTTCATTTCATCATCGTAATTGTTGCGTGAAACAATTTATTAACTCGCGTAAAAACATCTACTTGTTAGGGGATGGCATTTGACCGCCCCAGTATTTTGGTTGGGCCAAGTTGTTCTTTTGGCATTTGATGAAAAACAAGTAACATTTCGTTTTTGGATTAATTTTTGGATGAATGAAATGTGATGAATGGTTATATTATGACGTTATGGTTAAATTTCTTTGCTTACATACACGACTGATTCGGGTATTGCGTGATATACCGACTCACTTACATTATGATTGTTTGTTATAAAAGAAAAACCATGGCTCCAAGACGGGAAACCCACGGAAACCCACTTCCATGAACTGCTGAGGAATTAGCTCAATTGATTGCGTAGCACGTTCAAGCTGCCGTCGCCCAACATAATGCGAATCAAGGGAACCAAAATGAAGGATGCAGCTACAAGACCTTCCAAGCATGCCAGCCAAAGAATTTTGTTGGGACAGAAGGACTAGTTGGAGTTCTCCGCTGGATAGAGAAGATGGAAGCAGTTATGATGATCAGCAACTGTACGCCAGGCGTTAACTTAGTGGAATGCACAAATCCGGGCTTTAGGTGAGGTGCCTGTCTATGCACTCACCTGAGATGAATTCAAGGCTTTGTTGATGAAGGAATACTGTCCGCGTAATGAGATTCAAAAGGTTGAAGCCGAGTTTTGGAACCTCTCGATGGAAGGAGCAGATGTTCGTGGATACACTACACTATTCAATGAAATGGAAAGAATTGTACCCCATCTCATAATCCCTGAGTACAAGAGAATCGAACGCTAAATTTGGGGATTGGTGTCTCAGATTCGTAGCATGGTGACATCATCAAACCCTACTACTTACCAGGAAGCAGTGCAGCTAGCACATACCCTGACCGATGATGCTGTACGAATAGGAACGTTAAAGAAAGCGATCACAGGGGAGAAGCCAACGGAAATTTGTGAGAGTCCAATGGAGAAGGAAAAGTCAGTTTATTCTGGAAAGAGGAAATGGTCTGAAGGTTCAGGAAGTCGTTATGGAAACTCCCACCGAAAGATGAGAGGATCTGGCAGGATGTATGCTGCTAATGAAGCAAAAGAAACCAAGGACCTAGCCTTAAGTGCAACAAATGCAAATACTACCATACTGGCCCCTGCAACGTCTGTGAACGCTGTGGAAAGTTTGGACATCGAATAAGAGATTGTCGGGTAAAGTTGGACGAGAGAAAAGAAGGTCAGAACCAAGGTTGCTATGAATGTGGAGTGTTTGGACACTTTAAGAAGGAATGTCCTAAGTTGAAGGAACAGGATGCCCGTGGCAGAGCATTCGTGATGGAGGCGAAAAAGGCTCGTAAAGATCCCTCCGTTGTCACTGGTACATTCCTAGTTAATAACCGTTATGCTTACGTATTATTCGATACTGGAGCCGATAGAAGTTTTGTTCCTAGAAACTTCGAGTCTTTCCTTGACTCACAATCTAGTAAGTTGAATAAGAAGTACTCGATTGAGTTAGCTAATAAGAAATTGATAGAAACTAATGAGGCGTATAGGGATTGTACTATACTCTTAGGAGACCACACGTTTAGAATTGACCTTTTGCCTGTAGAATTGGGAAGTTTCGATGTTATAATTGGGATGGATTGGCTATATGTTAAAATCGTATGTCGTGAGAAAGTAGTCAAGTTGCCCCTTGATAATGGAGAGCCATTAGAGATTCAAGGTGATGAAAGTGCTCCGTTAAAGATTGTGAATGTGATGAAGGCACAAAAGTATTTAAGGAAAGGATGCGCAGCTTTTATAGCCCATGTAATCATCACGAGAGCCGAGGAGAAGAAGCTAGAGGAAATACCGATAGTGCGCGACTATCCGGAAGTGTTTCCTGAGGAGTTGCCTGGGTTGCCACCGCAACGGCAAGTTGAATTTAAAATCGACTTATTACCGGGAGCAGCGCCAATTGCATGATCTCCATATCAGTTAGCGCCACCTGAAATGCAGGAGTTATCCAAGCAATTGCAGGAAATGTTGTATAAAAGGTTTATAAGACCAAGCTTCTCGCCTTGGGGAGCGCCAGTCTTATTTGTGAAAAAGAAGGATGGATCGATGAGGATGTGTGTCGACTACAGAGAACTGAATAAGTTAACCATCAAGAACCGTTACCCTTTGCCAAGAATAGATGACTTGTTTGACCAATTGCAAGGATCGAGTTACTATTCGAAGATAGATTTGCACTCTGGGTATCACCAGTTGAGAATTGCTGAGGAAGATGTTCCTAAGACAGCGTTTCGAACGCGATATGGTCACTTGAATTCATGGTCATGCCCTTTGGACTGACAAACGCCCCTGCTGTATTCATGGATCTCATGAATAGAGTGTGCAGACCGTATCTGGATAAATTTGTAATCGTGTTCATAGATGACATACTTGTATACTCGAAAACTAAGGAGGAACATGAACAACATCTGAGGTTGCTTTTGGAGTTACTAAAGAACGAGAAGTTATATGCAAAACTTTCCGAGTGCGAGTTCTGGATTTGAGAAGTTCAATTTCTTGGACATGTCATCAATGCTGAAGGCATACACGTTAACCCCGCCAAAATTGAAGGAATTAAGAATTGGGAAATACCGAGAAACCCAACCGAGGTATGACAATTCCTTGGGTTGGCAGGATATTATCAGAGATTTATCGAGAACTTCTCAAAGATAGCAAAGCCGTTGACTGCATTGACACAGAAGAACAAGGAGTATATTTGGTGTGAGGAGCAAGAGGAAGCGTTTCAATTGCTCAAGGCAAAGTTATGTAGTGCCCCTATTTTGTCACTTCCTGAAGGGACTAACGGATTCATGGTATACTGTGATGCCTCGGACCATGGACTAGGATGTGTCCTGATGCAAAACAATAAAGTGATCGCTTATGCATCACGACAACTAAAAGTGCATGAGTAGAACTACACGACCCATGATTTGGAGTTAGGAGCAGTAGTTTTTGCACTCAAGATTTGGAGACACTACCTATATTACCGGTGTACAATCTTTACAGATCACAAGAGTCTCCAGCACATCTTTGAGCAGAAAGAGCTCAATATGAGACAACAACGTTGGGTGGAATTGCTCAATGATTACGACTGTGATATTCGTTATCACCCAGGTAAGGCCAACTTTGTGGCCGATGCCTTAAGTAGAAAGGAGCGTGTGAAACCCTTGCGTGTGCATGCATTAGGGTTGACCATCCAAACAAATCTCATAGCTCAGATCCGTGACGCTCAACGTGAAGCTTTGAAAGAAGAGAAATCAAAGGATGAGAATCTACGTGGAATGATTCGAGAACTTGTACCTAAGTCTGATGATACGTTATACTTCATGAATAGAATATGGGTACCCCTTACAGGAAATTTGCGTGAATTGGTACTGGATGAAGCTCATAGATCTAGATATTCGATTCACCCAAGATCGGATAAGATGTACAAGGATCTTAAGGAACATTACTGGTGGCCGAATATGAAAGGAGATATTGCTAAGGACGTTGGTAAATGTTTGACTTGCGCAAAAGTCAAAGCCGGGTACCAGAAACCGTCCGGACTTCTTCAACAGCCCGTGATTCCTTAGTGGAAATGGGATCGTATCGCTATGGAGTTCGTCACTAAGTTACCCCGCACAAGGAGTGGTTATGACACCATTTGGGTAATTGTGGACCGTTTGACGAAATCAACACATTTCCTACCTATTAGAGAATCTTATCGTGTGAAGAAGTTGGCTAGCATTTATCTCAAAGAGGTTGTGTCCCGGCATAGAGTGCCGATTTCGATTATCTCTGATAGAGATAGCCGCTTTACATCAAGATTCTGGAAAGCATTGCAGAAAGCCCTAGGTACAAAGCTAGATATGAGTACGGCTTATCACCCACAGAGTGATTGTCAAAGTGAAAGAGTTATTCAGATCATGGAAGATATGTTGCGCGCTTGTGTAATAGATTTTGGTGGTAGTTGGGATACTCACCTACCGTTAGCTGAATTTTCCTATAACAACAGCTATCAAACTAGTTTGAAGGCCGCGCCATTTGAGGCTCTTTATGGGAGAAAATGTCATTCTCCACTATGTTGGAGTGAGGTTGGTGATAAACAGATGATAGGACCTGAGATCATCTAGGAGACAACAGACAAGATCTTTAAGATAAAAGATCGATTGAAAGTCGCACAGGACAGACAGAGAAAGTATGTCGATCGAAGGAGAAAACCGTTGGAATTCAAGGTTGGAGATGGAGTTCTGCTGAAAGTCTCTCCTTGGAAAGGAGTTGTTAGGTTTAGTAAGCATGACAAACTTAGCCCCCGCTATATTGGTCCATACAAGATCGTAGCCCGTGTAGGCCCCATTGCATATCGTCTAGAATTACCGCGTGAATTGAAAGGTGTGCATAATGTGTTCCATGTGTCCAATCTAAGGAGGTGTTTGTCAGATAAAATGCCTGTTATTTCTCTGGAAGAAGTTTGTCTTGATGATAAACTTCAGTTTCGTGAAGAACCTGTTGAGGTTACTCATTGGAAGGAAAGTAAAACTAGACGTAGTTGTATTCACCTAGTGAGAGTGAGATGGAACTCGAGACATGGACCTGAGTATACTTGGGAACGAGAAGACATGATGAAACAAAAGTACCCGCACTTGTTCAAGACAAATCGTAACCCTACCTCTTAGAAAAATTTCAGGACGAAATTTCTTTATGGAGGGAAGGCTGTGACAACCCTCGATTTCCGGGTAGTTTCCCTAGAAACCCTAGATCTTGATTTCTATGCTCAGCCTTGTTTTAGAATATATAGCACTAAATAAACTAATCTAAAGATTGATTAGAGTCCTACGTGTGCTTACGTTTCTATTTCGTGTGTGTTCGATCATGAAAACCCGAGACTGATGAATATCTGAAATAAACGCCACTACGAACCGACCGGGAAATAAATATTAACGTCATAGGTAAAAGTGAGAATTTGGCCTAATTTAATCTTAGTTACACTAATATTAATGTTATTATGTGAGGAAACGACTACCGTAACGAGAAAACCGGATACCAGCATCTACGCGCCTTAGGGCGACGAGATGGCTCAATCTGGCGGATAAACAATAAAATGCCCAAGTGGACGACAAAACCAAGATATGGGGCATGTAAATTGTCATTTTGGACTAGAATTTCACAAGGAATTAGAATTTAACGTGTTCGGGTTTTGAAAGTCGGGTGAGATGGGAGAAAAATGAAAAAGACCGTTCGGCTACCCCTCTTCCCTCCCCCTTGCATTTGGCAGCCCCTCACCCCCTCCCCTCACCTCCCCTATAAAAACCCTTCTCCTCTCTCATTTTCATTTTCACTTCTTACAACTTACACACAAAAAAAAGACACTCCCTCCCTCTCTTCTCTTGCTATCTACGGCCAACACCCCACCACCATCACCATTTTCATTTTCGTTTCAAGTTCTTGAAGATTAAGGCTTGGAATCCATAGTTGGAAGTGTTCATAGAAAAAAGGAGAGCTCGTTGGTGGTGAAGCAAGAAAAAAAACCATCATCTTACAACTCTTTCGTGTGAATAACTTTCTAAGACTAAGGTATCCTTAAACGTTCATTTTAGTTACGTTTTACGTGAAAATGCCTACCTAAAAGCTATAGATTGTTCATCCATGTAGAAATTTAGTAAAAGATGGGTTGAAATCTGAAAATGATGGTAAAAAATGGAGTATTTTGAGTATGCATGTGTGTGTATGTGCGACCGTATGCATGTATGTATGTATGTTGTTGTTTGGGTGCTAGATTGTTACTTAATAATGCCTTGTTGTTGTTGGATCGTCCATGCAAGTGAACTAAAGTGTGAAATCTGTTATGGATCATCTATTGTGACATTTTGAATGAAGTTTTTCATGGATTAAGTGTGTGTATGTGTGTCGTGTAAGTGAGTGTGTGTTTGGGTGTTTGTTCTTGCAAAAAGTGAAGGTTTATGACTAGATTTGAACATGCAAGTATGGATAATGTTAAGGATGATTTAGAACAGAATACTTCAGTGTTTTGTTGAAGGATTTTGATGGATTTAATGTGTGTATGAATGTCGTATATATATATATATGCATGTATTGGTTCATATCTTGCGAAATGTGATGAAATAAGACTTGATCTTTGACATGCAATAAGTTGTTTTGTTATGGATAGTTTTGAATAGTAAGTTGGGGTATAATGTAGCATGAAAACATGATAGATTGTGGACGGATCATTATTTGGTTGACTTGAATGTTTATGGTTGAAATTTACGTCGAAATGCATGCTAGACTGTAACAACCCTCCTCGACCCCAAAGATGAGTCAAGGACTTATACAAAATGTCTAATTGAAAATTTTCTAAGTCATATGCCTGAACAGTGCCCATGCGCCTGAACAGTGCCCATGCGCCTGGAAAGTACCCATGCGGCTAAGTCTTGGGGTTTCAGCAATTCTCATGCGCCCACACAGTTGTTATGCGCCTAAGTTTTCAGGCGTCCCGATAGTGTGACCTTTGGATTAGACGACTTGAGGAATTCTTTTAGCACGGTCAAAAACTAAATTTAAATTGAAACTTTTATGTCTGTTACTGCTTGATGATACTCCCGCTCATTGATACTACTGCTTACTGATGCTACTACGAATGGCTACTACTTCTATTAGATACTACTGCCATCACTACTATTACTAGTACTATTACTATGATCATGAGCTATGAGAAACAAAATTACTCATGGCAATTTTTATAGGATAACCAAACTATGGCTGACAGAGGTAAAGCACCTGCATACCCTGTTGATGAGACTACTCCTGTTGGGACCCTTAGGAGGGTGAAGCCACAGACTGAGTACGAGGCATACTTGCGGAGGTGCGGACACCCTGGCTGGCTATCCGCAACCTCTGGCGACACTGAACCATCTGAAGAGTCGTCCCCGACATCACTTGCTAGGAGCCGAACACGCTCCAACTCACCACATGTTGTAGCTCCTACCCACTCACCTATTCCACCTATTAGGAATAGGGGTGCTCGTGTTGTCACTCGGCCTAGGAAGAGTGCTAGAGGATGCCTCCTCCCCCACCTCCTAATGCAAGGACCCCGACACCAGCACCTGCTATGCTCGCACCACCTAGACGTCTGTCTCATGATGAGTACTGGATGCCCCCTAGGCATAGTATGTATGATGGCCCTAGCGTGCTCGCGGGAGATCAGCACTGCCAGTCAAGTCGTCGGGCTAGTGACTTCGGTCCATCAGACCCTACTTTGAGTGAGATACTGAAGACTATCCAGCGTCATGAGCTGACCCTACAGCACGCCACGCGGACCTCCCAATCTGCCCAATTCCAGGCAATGATGGCGTCTCACAATGTTTAGCGCCTAGAGCAGGAGCAGAAGAAGAAAAGCTCGGGATGGTTCGGATGGTTGAAGAAGAAATGGCAGGGGTGATTTAGCTGGTATTTGAATGCATGGTAGTAGGCCACGAGACTATCTGAGAAACTATCTATCTATTTATTTGAGAAACTATTCCTAATTATGGGGTGATGGCACCTTTCAATTTGTGAAACAATGACACTTATTATTATTATGTATGGTTGACTTTATGTTTGAGTTATCTATGAAACTATTGATTGATGATGCTAACTTTTATAGGGTGAGTTATTTGAAAATATGTCAATCCTTGTGTTGCGTGGTTGATATTTACTTATTGGTGCTTATCTTTGTATACTTTGAATGAAACATAAGTGCGTGATTGTAGTGCATAATAGGAATTATGAGATACAATTGGATACTTGAAACAAAATATATAAGATGCTAAAGAAATTCATCTATGATGCTATCAGAATGCCGCCAAGACAAGGAACTCGTGCCGAAAGGAGAGGTGCTACCTGGGGTGGGAACCAACCACCTACTCCACCAGAAACACCACTTGGGGGAACGCCCACCCAGTGAATGATGAAAGGATTGCCAACTTGGTGGCACAGTAGATCGCTAACGTGATCCCGACGATAATCGCCCGGATCAACGCCGATCGGGGAAACACGGTCGGGACTAATGGATCCAATAACGATGAAGGCAACCATGAGGAAGCCGAAGCTATCAGGAATGGGTGCTCCTATAAAACATTCACGGCTTGCAAGCCAAAGGACTTCTATGGCACCGAGGGTGCAATTGAAACATATAGGTGGCTGGATAAAATCGAAGCTGTGTTGGACATCAGCGAATGCAAGCTGGAGCATATGGTGAGATTTGCTTCTCAATCTCTCAAGGGACCCGCACTTGAATGGTGGAAAACCATCATTCAGCCTCGAGGCCGAGATGCCATTGGCAGAATGAACTGGTCTGAGTTCAGGGAACTAATTACCAACAAGTACTGCCTGATCAACCAGATAGAGAAACTGGAGGCTGAATTTCTAATTCTGGAGATGAAAGGCCCGAACTACACTGAATACATCAACCAATTCCTTGCATTGTCCCGACTGGTACCACACTTGGTGATGCCAGAATCCAAGGGCGTGGCCCACTTCATCTGGCAGTTACACCCAAGGGTGAGGGGCATGGTTCGGTCTTCCAAGGCTACAACCCTACAGGCTGCAGTTGACTTTACCAGTAGTCTGACCGACGACCTAGTTAGAGCTGGGTGGACTGAGCACGGGAGTACCGAGGATAAGAAGAAGGCTGTGGAAGAGAAGAGGAAGTGGTTTGATACCAAGAAGGTGGTCGGCAGCAGTAGCGGTGCAAGCAAGAGACCTGGAGAAGAAGCAAGACGAAGTGACCATGGTGGAAAGGTTGGGAGGTTGTATCTAGGCACAAGCCCCTTCTGCAATAAGTGCAAGATTCATCACCAAGGGGAGTGCAATCCCATGCCTTGTTTTAGTTGCAAGAGACTTGGCCACCTGAGTAAAGACTGTACCTATGAGCCTGGAAAGCAATGCTATGAGTGCGGAGATCCAGGGCATATGAGGAACAAATGCCCCAAGCTAGCAAGTGACAAAGACACTCGACCCAACAAGCCCAGGGGAAGAGCATTTGTGATGGATCTGAATGGTGCCCGTAAGGAACCTGATGTGGTGAACGGTACGTTTCTTGTAAACAATCATCCTGCTACTGTGCTATTTGATACTGGAGCAACCGCTAGTTTTGTTTCTACTACTTTTAGGTCTTTGATTGATTTGACTGCTTGCACTTTGACCGAAACATTCACCATAGAACTAGCTGACGATAATAGAATAGAAACTAACAAAATCATCAAAGAGTGCAAGTTGATTCTAGAGGGTAATTCCTTTGATATAGATTTGATACCTATTAAATTAGGAGGTTTCGATGTAGTAGTAGGAAGGGATTGGCTGGCTAAAAATAGGGCTGAAATTGTATGTGATGAGCATTTGCTTAAGATACCAATTGCCAGCGGGGATATGTTAGTAGTCCATGGAGAAAGAAACCACCCACTGTGTCCTATAATATCCCACCTGAAGGCTACTCAAAGCCTCAAGAAATGACACACAACGTTTATACATTATGTGATAAAGGCCAAAGGGGAAAAGAAGATTGAAGACATACCTATGGTGTTTGAATACTTGGAAGTATTTCCGGAAGACTTACCAGGACTCCCTCCAACACGACAAGTTGAATTTTAGATTGATCTAATACCTGGCGCCGCACTGGTGGCCAAAGCACCTTACCGACTCGCTCCGCCCAAAATGAAAGAGCTGATGTTACAAATCCAAGAATTGCTTGACAAGGGGTTCATACGACCCAGTGTCTCGCCATGGGGTGCTCCGGTGCTATTTGTTAGAAAGAAGGACGGAACACTATGAATGTGTATCGATTATAGGGAACTGGACAAGCTTACTGTGAAGAACCGATACCCTCTTCCCAGAATTGATGACCTATTCGATCAATTGCAGGGAGCAAGCTACTTCTCTAAGATAGACTTGCGCTCTGGGTATCACCAACTGAAAATAAAGGAAGAGGACGTTCCTAAAATAGCTTTCAGAACCCGATATGGACACTATGAATACCTAGTCATGCCTTTTGGGCTGACTAACGCACCCGCAACATTCATGCATCTCATGAACCGTGTGTGCCGTCCGTACTTAGACAAGTTCGTGATCGTATTTATCGATGACATCTTGATCTACTCACGAAGCAAAGAAGACCACGAGAAACATCTCCGATTAATCCTTGAACTACTCAAGAACGAACAATTATACGCGAAATTTTACAAATGTGAGTTTTGGATGCGTGAAATTCAATTTCTTGGTCACATAGTGAATAAGGATGGAATCCAGGTTGATCCATCAAAAATAGAAGCTATTGAGAACTGGAAGATCCCGGAAACCCCTATCGAGATCAGACAATTCCTTGGCTTGGCTGGTTACTACCAGACATTTATCAAGGATTTCTCCCGAACAGTGCAGCCATTAACCGCTCTGACCAAGAAGGATACAACCTATGAATGGGGAAAGGAGCAAGATAACGCTTTTAACCTGTTAAAGGAAAAACTCTGCAGTTCACCTATCCTTACCCTACTAGAGGGAACTGAAGACTTTGTAGTTCATTGCGACGCCTCGCGTCAAGGATTTGGTTGCGTATTAATGCAGTGGGGAAAAGTGATCGGGCATGCATCCAGATTGCTGAACGGGCATGAGAGGAATTACACGACACAAGATCTTGAACTGGGTGCCATAGTGTTTGCACATAAAATATGGAGACACTACCTTTATGGTACTAAGTGCATCATCTATACCGTTCATAAAAGCCTGCAGCACATCCTTAAACAGAAAATGCTAAACATGCACCAAAGAAGATGGGTAGAGTTACTGAGCAATTACGAATGTGAGATCCGTTACCATCCTGGCAAGGCAAACGTAGTGGCCGATGCCCTGCGTAGAAAAGAACGGGAGAAACCTTTTCATGTTCATGCTCTAAGAATGAGTGTGTACACCGGCCTTGTTGCTAAATTGAAAGAAGCACAAAGGGAAGCTCTCAAGGAGGATAACCTGACTGAGGAAAAGTTAACAGGAATGGAGAAACGTCTGGAAATGGATGGTAATGGGATATATAAGTACGAAGGAAGGACATGGGTACCAAAACGGGGAGGAATTAGGGATTTAGTTCTGGATGAAGCCCACAAATCCAGATACTCGATTCACCCTGGAAGCGATAAAATGTATCAAGACATAAGAACATTGTTTTGGTGGCCCGGAATTAGGAAGTCGATAGCCTACTACGTGGGCAATTGCCTGACTTGCGCGATGGTTAAAGCTGAGAATCAAAAACCGTCAGGGACCCTACAACAACCGGAAATCCCTGAATGGAAGTGGGATAATATTACAATGGATTTCATCACGAAGTTACCAAGAACCACTCGTGGACATGACGTAATTTGGGTAATTGTGGATAGACTTACCAAGTCAGCCCACTTCTTACCGATCCGAGAAGATTATGACATGACGAGATTGGCTCGACTATACATAGATGAAATAGTAACCCGGCATGGAGTGCCACTATCAGTTATCTCCGACCGTGATAGCCGTTTTACTTCACGATTTTGGAGATCTCTCCAACAGGCTTTGGGAACCTGACTTGACTTGAGCATGGCATACCATCCTCAAACTGATGGACAAAGCGAGAGAACCATACAGACCTTAGAGGACATGCTAAGGGCTTGTGTAATTGATTTCGGTGGAAGCTGGGATAACCATCTTCCCCTGGTAGAATTCTCCTACAACAACAGTTATCACGCAAGTATTCAAGCAGCCCCGTACGAAGCCCTGTATGGCAGGAAATGTCGATCGCCACTAAGTTGGAACGGGGTTGGTGATAGCCAAGTAATGGGACCCGACATCATAGTAGAAACCACGGACAAAATCAGCAAAATTAAGGAGCGACTGAAAACCTCTAGAGATCGTCAGAAGAAATATGCTGATAGGAGACGAAAGCCATTCGAATTCCAAGCAGGGGATAGGGTGATGTTAAAAGTCTCACCATGGAAGGGAGCCGTGAGATTCGGTAGAAAGGGCAAGCTAAGCCCAAGATACATTGGAGCCTTTGAAATATTGACAAGAGTTGGCCCGGTGACGTACCAACTAAGGCTACCACAAGAGTTGGGTTATATACATAACACCTTCCATGTATCGAACCTAAAAAAGTGTTTGGTAGACAAAACCCTAGAATTGCCAATAAAGGAAGCCAAAATTGATAGCAAGCTAAACTTCGTTAAGGAACCCATAGAGATCACTGATAGATTGGTCCAGAAGCTTAGGCGAAGTCGTATACCCAAGGTGAAAGTAAGGTGGAACTCTAAACGAGGACCGGAGTTTACTTGGGAACGAGTAGATGAAATGAAAAGGGATTACCCGCATCTCTTCAAAACAAACCGTTCTAATGCCTAATTGAAGCAAAATTTCAAGGACGAAATTTCTTAAACGGTGGGAGAATGTCACAACCCTCCTCGACCCCTAAGATGAGTCAAGGACTTATACAAAATGTCTAATTGAAAATTTTTCTATGTCATACGCCTGAACAGCGCCCATGCGCCTAAACAGTGCCCATGCGCCTGAACAGTGCCCATGTGCCTGGAAAGTGCCCATGCGGCTAAGTCTTGGGCATTTCAGCAATTCTCATGCGCCCACACAGTTGTTATGCGCCTAAGTTTTCAGGCGTCCCGACAGTGCTCATGCGCCTAAACAGTGGTAATGCGCCTAGAATTTTACTTATGTAATTGTGTACATGACCAACTTCTGATTATATCTTCCAAACTCATTGCACGTCCAATATTGGTATTAACCATGTTAAAGCTTACTTTTGTATGGAAACCATCTTTTATTCTATCATTGAGACAATTATGGTGTATCCAAAACTTAGTCAATTCGTATGTGTAACTTTCGTGCCTTGCACATCCGCGGATAAAACTAGAATAAAAAAATATTAACAATAATAAAAATAATAATAGAATACAAATGAAAACAAATATAAATCAACATTCTGCATGGCCGCCCATGATCCACCAACCGAAGGGGTTCTATGAAACCCCATAACCCACTTTAACACTCAACCTTTTTTCCCACTTCTCAATACATGCAAACCATCGATCCCCCCTTTTCATTTCTCCATATCTCTCTTTCTCTATCTCTCGGTTTTCCTCTCCACCGAAACACACACACACACATTATTCTCTCTTCCTCTAGCAAGAACAAGAAGTTCCAGCCATCTTTTGAAGATCTTTTGCCCATCCTAGCCTTCTAACCGGTTATTTGGTAAGTATCAATGAACTCCCATTTACAAAATTTTAATGGTTACACCTCTATCTTACTACAAACACAATTCTCACTGTTCTAATAGAAGATTCCCGGCCCTAACCTCATCTTCTTGGGACTCAAACTTCATACGAGGTACTACTCTTGTAAGCCCGCGAGCCAAAGGGTCGATATACAAGGATTCTACCTTGTAAATCCTTATTTTATGTGTTCTAGCAACATTTAACCGTATGTTTTTATAACTAAAGCATTAAATCTACCTAAAACAGCGAAACTAACATAAAAATATGTTAGGTTTGAGGTTACAAATGATATAATGATGATAAAGGTGTAAATATGATAGTTACACAAGTGTAAATGGTGTAAAACACCCGATTGTAGCTATGTTTATGCAAAACCGAGAACTAAGATTTAAATTTTAGAAAGCTTGAGACTTAGAATGCCTGAAAAATATTAGTTTGTTCGCTGGGAAAATTTAGTAAGAGATGGTATGTCTATGATACACTAGTTTGTGACCCGAAATATGGATATAATCCTAGAAAACGAGTCATAACATGAACACTTTGAATCTAATAATTTTCAGGCATTAGATTAATTATCTTAGTAATAGAAATCAAATTTGGTAAATTTTTGAGTTAATAAGTAATTCCCTCGAATTTATTTAACAAAAGTAAATCGTAACCGATAACTAGAAATTTGTGATTTAAACATCACCAAGTAGGATCTGAGATTTTGGGGTTCTACAGGCTCAAATAGACTATAAAAGCTTAAGAAAATATTAGGGGTCAAAATTTGGTAAAAAAAGACAAACTTGGGGTAGAAAATGTAAATTTTGAAACATGAGGGGCCAAAAGTGTAAATTCGGTAATTTTTGTAGAATTTCAGCAACCTTATGACCAGAAGCTGGAAATGGGATTATTAATAAGTTAACAAACTTATAAGAACTATCAAAATTTGTATACACGTGCCAAAACCCTAACCCTCCAGAATAGGGAACTTTTAACGTATACTTCTAAGAAACAAAGCCACGTGCGTCTGAGAATCTATAGCTTATTAGTTGAATCATGATTATAGGGTGCTAGGACTTGAAACTATCTACGATTTGTGGAACCTGACTGATACTAAGGTGAGTTCTTGTGTTCCCCTTTTTTACTTTGGTTTTGGGGATGAAGCATGCTTTTTCAAACTGGAACTTTTATCTGTGATACTACGTGATGCTTATGTTCTGGATTTTTGATGATACCTGCTAATACTTGAATCACAATCATTAGTTCTTTTGTGAACCGCTTGTTTTATATGGATAGATCTATTTGGGGAATCCCCCACACACAGTGGCTTCGTGTTAGGAAGGGTACCCCACTGAGATCCTGCGGGATCGTTTGTGGCATGTGACAGGTTTTTATAAGATACCATGGTGAACCATCCGGCAGGTATGGTCCACTGTTTGAGGCTCAGTTCTCCCTTTGGGGTTAACCGGTACAACACAACTTTAGAAGAGGCTAGCCGGGACTGAGTGCAGGGTTGATTGTGACCCCACAACAGATATAATTGATACTAAAACTTTAACATGTGGACTTTAAAAGTCCCTTTTGTTTTCTGAAACTTTAACCGCTTGAACTCACCAACTTTTTAGTTAACACAAAACTTTTTGAGCATGTTTCAGGTAACCCTTGATGGAGGTCTAGTTTGTCTTGGAAGATGCATGGATGACTTAGCACCCCGACCTCATGGCATTATAGAATCTACTTTGAACTTTCTAACAATTTGTAATGAATGATACTCTAAATTATGTACTTTTGATGTTAAACAATTGGATGTAACCGGGCTAAGCTGTTTAGTCTTGGATTTCATTTAAGCTAATATAATTCCATGTGATTTCTCTACTTGTGTGCTCTTATGATGGTTTGTTTCCGCTGCCACATCCGTTGCTAGTCTGTGACGTCCCACCCTCCTTGGGCCCGGGGTGTGACATAGACTAGGTGTTTTTGTATGGAATAAAAGGAACTATTGAAATCTGGAACTAGGACTGTAATGTGATGATATTTTATCTCCAAATAATGTATGTTTCATAATATGTATGATTCTTGGTGATTGGATGCATTATATTACGTTTTAGGCTTAACTAGTTGTAAAAACATTGACTTTTGGCATGAAGATTAGGCATAATATAGGTCTGAGTTTAATCAGTATCTATGGACTTGTTGTATGTATTATTTACGGCCATATGAGGTACAATTGGTTCATAAAGTGATATGTGCGTTTGAACATGTTTTATGATGCCTAAATGGTCACTTATACGTAGAATTGCCATGATTTAGAGACTATTATGCCAATTTGATTTAAAGTTGTTTGATTCATGAAATGTGGTATTTTAACAAATTGTTAATGATACATGATGATACTTTGACATTTGAGCTAGTAATTTGGGATATTAATTTATGAAAGTTGTCGTTTTGCTTAAATAATGCATGTATGCAAGTAGTATGATTTGACTATGTTCACATGTGATTTAGAATTAATGTACGTATATATATGAGTGTTTTTATGTGTTATTTGGTTATAATTTTAACATTTTGCTTGTTAATTAGTACTTATCTAGGTAATGCGTAATCCACCGTTTTCGTTAAGATCTTAACCGAGTGTTACAATCACCAACTACTCGCGTAAATAAATATTTTCTTAAAAATAATATAAGTCTAGTAGGTTGGATGAACAACTTGCTTGTAAGACTTGGGTATCAATTCTTAAAGTGTCTATCGTATTTAGGGCACTATTAGGATTGACTGGACGTTCGTTGGTGTAATTGCAGGTACTTTCAATTTCATTGATCAAAGTGAGTTTTCACGACCTCTTTTTAAACTTGTTATCATTTTACAAATCGTGTGGAAAATACATGGCTTCGTTCGTTGTATGATGATTATGTGACTTACTCGTATGTGTTCGTATGATAGTCTCGAGTATGGGTGTCTCGTTATTGTGTTCATGTGAGTCGTTCATGAATACCCCCTTTCCCATATAATCATTAGCCTTGGGTTAGGCCACAGTGTATATTGGTAGATCTATTTGGGTTTGACAGCCCGCACTCGCGACCAGTAGCTCTGATCAAGCGTTTTGGATGCGAGTGAATGTATGTTGAATTCATTTTGTGGGAATTGCTTACTTTATGTAAAGCTTTCGTGTCTTGGTTTGATTATAGCTCCAGGTACTATCATTAGTTGTATCCCTAGCTAGTTACAACTTACCACATTGTTTGTCAACGATATTTGATACTATTGTATGTAATGTTTTCGTAAACCCGTGAAACTCGCTCAACTTTATGTTGACTTTTTAAGCATGTATTTCAGGTACGTAGGAGCAGGGATGGTGGTATGAACTGGGCTTGGGCAAACGTGGATGTGACATCTTTTGGCTATTTATTTAAAAATGCGATCCTTGTATATGATCGTGGTTAAACAATTTGAACTTTTATTCAAACACTATCTTATTTTGGAATGTTGTGACTAAAATCCTGTGGTTTGTAATTTAAAACTTATGTTTTAACGTTTGTCTATATATATCATGTTGGTTTCCAACTTTGTCATCGCCATGCTTAACGCATATACAATTCCGCTGCGATATTCAACGTCGTTTTTGGGGTGTGACAAAAGTTGGCATCAGAGCCAATGGTTATAGCGAACTAGAAAAGGATTTTTTTTTAAAAAAAAATTTCAAGACTATAACTTTTCGTAAAAGAAGAAAGTTTTGGGGATTTTGGGAAAAGGCGTGTTCATACCACTTGCCCTTAGTAGACGTAAGATTATATTTAAATTGCCTAAATTAAGTATGCCATAATTTAGGTACCATGTGTGAAGATTTAAACTAATATGTTTGTTGTTTAGCATGCGTAAGTGCTATATTGAGCTTGAATTCATATGATGAAATTGTTTGCATGCGTAAGTGCTATATTGAGCTTGAATTCATATGATGAAATTGTTTACATGCGTAAGTGCTTACATTTTAACCTGAATGCCATATGAGACATTGTTTGCATGCGTAAGTGCTACAATTGAGCTTGGATTCATATGATGAAATTGTTGGCATGCGTAAGTGCTTACATTTTAACCTGAATGCCATATGTGGCATCTTTTGGCTATTTATTTAAAAATACGATCCTTGTATATGATCGTGGTTAAACAATTTGAACTTTTATTCAAACACTGTCTTATTTTGGAATGTTGTGACTAAAATCCTTTGGCTTGTAATTTAAAACTTATGTTTTAACGTTTGCCTATATATATCATGTTGGTTTCCAACTTTGTCATCGCCATGCTTAACGCATATACAATTCCGCTGCGATATTCAACGTCGTTTTTAGGGTGTGACAACTATCGATCAACATAATCCGTTATTGACGATCAACGGAAACAAACAAAGTGCAAAGGACCACTAAACTGCTCGTATTTCACTAGATAAGATGAGAGAGTCAAATAAAGGTAACAGAACTAACTAAATAAGATTTACTTGTATTTAAATCAAAATTACGCAACTACGGATTGGTGAATCAATGTATTCATGAAGGCATAACTGAATACATGGGAAATGAACTATTTATACAAAAACATTAGACTATGATAGTTCTTGCATGGATACTTTTTGCTTTTCCAGCTATGACGGTTTGATTCTCAAGCAGTCTAAACACACTCCCGAACCATTCTAATCAAATCTGATTATTTACTTCATTGGAATCACACCAATCGATCACACATGAAACATAGTATTTATTATTTAAATCGAATCCAAAGCCAAACACGACACCACACGAATGACCCTTAAATTCAACCCACTCCTGCCCAAAACTTATCCACAACAATCTAAAACCAACTTCGTACACTCTTGCTTCAAAAATCCATTGAATCAATAGAAATGACAACTATCAATCCAAAGAATCCTTTTTCCACCATAAAGGGAAGGAAACAATGCAGAAAGGAGCACCAAACTCGTATTCCACTAGATAAGACGAGAGTCAAATCATAGTGGAAATGAAACTAATCAGACGTGAAACAAGAAACATAATGTGTGATTGATGAAAAACGAGTTAATTGAAGGTAACATGACCAATTAAATAAATTTACTTGTATTTTAATCAAACTTATACAACTACAGGAAAAGAACTATTTATACAAAAACATTAGACAACGATAGTTCTCGCATGGATATTTTTTGCTTTTCGCAACAACCTCAAATGCTATGAAGTTTGCATTCTAAAGCCATCTAAACACTATCCTGAATCAATCTAATCAAATCAGGTTATTATTTTCATTGTAATCACACTAATCGATCACACATGGAACATAGTATATATTGTTTAAATCAAAACGGAAACCAAACATGACACCATACGAATGACCCTTAAATTCAATCTACTCCTTCCCAAAACTTATCCACAACACTCCAAAGCAACTTCGTACACTCTTGCCACAAAAACTCATTGAATCAATACAAATGACAACTATCGATCCACAAAGACCATTATCAACGATCAAGAGAAGGAAACATGGTGCAAAGGACCAAAAACTAATCGTATTTCAATAGAGAATAATAGAGAATCAAGTTACAGTGGAAATGAAACTAATTAGACATCAAACAAGAAACATAATGTATGTTTGATTTAAAAGAATTCAAATCAAGGTTACACGACCAATTAAATAAGATTTACTTGTATTTTAATCAAAATTGTACAGGGATGGTACATCAATGTATTCATGAAAGCATAACTGAATACATGAGAAAGAAACTACTAATAAAAAATATTAAACAAAAATAGTTCTCGCATGCATACTTTTTCGTAACAACCTCAAATGCTATGGGGTTTTGATTCTCAAGCCTTCTAAACACACTCCCGAACCAATCTAATAAAATCTTATTATGATCTTTATCGGAATCACACTAATCGATCACACATTGAACATAGTAAATATTATTTAAATCAAAACCAAAACCAACCCTTAAAACAATCCATTCCCCCCAAAACATATCCATAACATTCCAAAATAACTTCATACACTCTTGCCTCAAAAATTCATTGAATCAAAACAAATGACAATTATCGATCCACATAATCAATTATTGACGATCACGAGAAGTAAACAACATGCAAAGTACCAATAAACTACTCGTATTTCACTAGAGGAGAATGGAGAATCAAATTATAGTGGAAATGAAACTAATCAGACTTCAAAAGGGAACTTAATGTGTGATTGATTAAAAAGAAGTCAAACTAAGGTAACACGACCAATTAAATAAGATTTACTTGTATTTTAATCAAAATTGTGCATCAATGTATTCATGAAGCATAACTGAATACATGGGAATTGAACTATTAATAAAAAAACATTAAAGAACAATAGTTCTTGCATGCATACTTTTTGATTTTCGTAACTACAGAGCAAATATGAACGTAAGACTATTATGAACATGAATTGGTGGATATTCATAAGGCATGAATATAGAGCAATTAGTTGCTGCTAAAGTTCATAGATATTTGTGGGATACGAATATGTAGGATTCTATGTGCCCAAGACACTTAGAATATTGATGTGGTTCGAACGTTATGATCCAAGTCGGGTTATACCCAATAACAAGCTTAGCAAACACCAATTAATATTTAATTGATGATATGATCATGCAATTAAATATTTACACCAATTTAGAAAATGGGTTTTCTAAATAAGTTGCATATGAGATGGAACAATTTATTAGGATATTTTGTTCAATAATATTATTTGAAGTGTTATTTAAATTAGTTGTATAACACCAAATGATAATGAGAGTATACTACTTATACGATTAGTTGGTTAATTGTATAAACAAGTTAAAAGAGTAGGCAATATATATATGTGTGTATTAATATTAAAGGAATAAGGAAATCTCTTCTTTTTTTCTTGAAGAAACAGTCCCATGTGGACTTCATGAGTGGAAGACACACATGCTTGTCATGTGTTTCCACTAACCAACTTATTCTCTTGATTACACAACACACATGCCCTCTTGTCTCCTCCACTAACTAGAAAAGACTCCCTTCTACTCATTTGAAACAATGCATGCAACTAACAACAAAAACACTCCTCTCTCTCCCTCAAACAGCTACGGTTTCCAGCAGCTTCAAATCAGGGTTTTCTTGAAGTGTTTTGTGTTGTTCTTGGTGTATTCTACCTAACAAGAGAAGGTGTTTGCAAGGAGCTTGGGGTATACTAGCTTGAGGACTTCTATCCTTGAAGTCTTGGCTGAACTTTGGGCATCTCCATCTTCATCAAACATCTCCTTTTGGTCGACTTTTGCTGCTGCGGTAAGGTAGAATCACAGCTCTATATAGCTGTGATTTTATGTGCATTTACATATGTTCATAGCTTGCATATTCACATAAATGATCCTTTGTTCTTTGGGTTTGTTTTATACATTAATATGGTCATCTAATGAACATATTTTTCAGCTTATAAACAAGGTTATAATGCTAAACTTCCACTGCATTTTCAGAAAGTTTAAATGGTTAAACTATGATTATATGTTCTAACAAACCCTACAGAATACTGGCCTGACCCGCGTCTCAAATTTTACTACATGGAATCTTCTAGATTGATCATGTGTAAATTTGAGTAAAGGCGAATATCATTTGGTATCCTCCGACCTGTGATACATATTGGGTATTGATATTCACCAATGTGTTATACCTTGAGCTAGTTCTTCACTGCACTAAAATAATGGACAGTACATAAGGCTAAGTTCAGGTGTGACACGAGGTGATTGTGAGAAACGTATGTAGTCAAGATGGAATTTGTTCCTCTTATTTGTTGAGAGCAAGATGTATAAGGCCTGATTAAGTTAAATCAGCAAGGAATGATCATTCTGTGTCCTTGGATTTAACATGACATCTGTAACAAAAGGATAAATGATTGATTCACCTAAATCATTTCAAGTTGGATACTTGAAGGGGATGATGCTATTGAATGGCTTTTAGTCATGCGTATTAAGGGTATAAACCCTTGTTAGGCGGTATTTACTACTTGCATCAATCTTCTATGAATCTTGTGCAATTGGGAGATTATTGGATTCTTTATGCGCAAGACACATAGAACATTGATGTGGTTAGTATGTTATGATCCAAGTCGGATCATACCCAATAACAAGCTTAGCAAACACCAATTAATATTTAATTGATGATATGATCATGCAATTAAATAATTACACCAATTTAGAAAATGGGTTTTCTAAATAAATTGCATATGAGATGGAAGAACTTATAAGGATATTTTGTTCATGAGTATTATTTGTAATGTTATTTAAGTTGGTTAAATAACATCAAATAATAAAAGAGTGTATGAGTTATACAATTGCAAGGTTAATTGCATAACTCAATTAGTGACTAGTTACAATTAAAATGGGTGATTAAAATTGGGGGGAAAACCCATTTTGAACCCCTAATTCGGCCGCCCCCTTTAAGGTGGTTGGCTCTTTTGGTTGTCTTGAAAATAGTTTTCATTTACTAGTGTAACACTCCACCTCCTTCTCTCTCTCTCATGCAAAAGACCAAAGGGACCAAACTCTCCTTTTCTTGAAGAAAAGTCATGGCTGGAAGGTTATTCCCAGCAGCTTCTTCTTGGTTTTTGGTGTTCAAATCCTAGCAACAAAGGTGCTTGCTTGATGCTTGTGGGTATGGAAGCTTGAGGACACCTTTCCTTGGTGTTTTGGTCGTTCAAGAACATCATTATCTTCCTCATATCTCACGATTTTGGCAGCTCTAGAAAGGTAGTTTCATGAGTGTTGTTTTGGTTGTTGTTTCTTCTTGGTAGCTAATTCATTCACATATATTTGATCCTATGATATTGGGTTTGTTGTTGATATATGATATGCCTTAATTTTCAGTTTACAAAACATAATATTAAGGTTTGATTCCGCTGTGTTTTCATGTCTAAATGGTTAAACAACTTTGATAATGTGTCCAACAAACCCATCATTGGCATCTAGAGCCGGATATGTGGATAACTAGCTTCTTGTGTCTTTGTGAAATTGGTTTTATGGGACTTTAACAACCTTATAGGGGCTATTTTGTGATGATATAATGAATCCCCAATCTGTCAAGGTTATATCTTACATGCTTATGATTAAACCTTGAAAGATAGATGTCAAATGGTTGATTTATTTTGTTTTGACAAAAACCCTAAATTATTGGTTTATGTTGGCCGAAAATTTTAGGTTAAATGGGGATTTATTTTGGTTCTTGAATGTTGTATATATTGTTTAATATTGGTGCATAACCTAGGCTTGACCTTGTGTTGCTTTGGTTTTGGATGAATGTTTGGTCTTGGTTGATTTCATTCATTATGGGTTGTGATTTTATTCTTTTGTGCTTGCATATGGTTGTAATTTATTTATTCATTCAATGGTGATGTAATAGATAGATTAAGTGTATTTTCTTTTATTAGAAAATTTTGTATTAGGATATAAATTTTGTAAAAGAAGATGCACAAGTTGGAAGCACAAAGAGAAGGGCTTGAAGCATTTGGATGCAAGTTCAAGTGGGGGTCTTTGGAGATCCTAACTTTTGTGTTGCAATTAACGCTTAGGAAAGACCGAATGACAACACTTGTGATGGCAAACAAGTGTGATCAACTTAGTGGCTATGGTTATGCATTTGTGATTGTATCATTATGCTTGTTTGGTTGTTTGTGATATGATGGTTGTTTGATATATGGATGTGCATAACAAACTTATTAACAAACAAAACAAGCTGAAAATTTATGGTTCCTTATCATTAAGTGATTAATAAAAGGTTATTAAAAGGATTAATGATTTTAATAAAAGGGGTTTTTACTAAAATAGAACCATGTATTTGAAAACATGCGAATACAAGGTACATAGAGTTTTTAAAACTAGAATTAATGAAAACTTAAATCCCTTTGGAAACAAGTTTAACACCATTGTAACACCCGGAAAATTTTCTAATCGAGTCAAGTGATAGTGATGGGCTCGGATGAAAAACCATTTAATAAATATAAAATGGTTGCGGGTATTACACCGAGTTAAACCTCCAGGTCACGAGTTTAACGAGTTTGGGGTCCCGGGAACGCCTGGCATATAAATAGATGGATCAGCTGAGCAACTCTCATTTTCACTCAAACGCCCATTCTAGAGAGAGAAAGTGTAGAGAGAGAAAGTGCCGGATTGAAGCTCGGGTGGCCAAGAATCAAAGGTTGGTGTTTGTGGACTCCTAAACTACAAGAATCAAGGTAAGAAACGCATCTAAATTTCCACATTTGGTGAAAAACCCGAGTGTGGGTTTTTGAGGTTTTAAAGTGGCAAAAATCGCCCTAAAACACACGTTTTAGGGTAAGAAAACGTGTAATGAGCTTAGATATAGCTTCCTGGATGATAATCCAAGGGTTTGGGTGGAAAGGATTGGATTTTAGGGCTAAAACGGGCTGATACGTAAATTTCAGCTCGTTCTGCGAATTTAAGGTCTAATCCAGCGAAACTGTAAGTTCGTCCAGCGAAACTGGAAGGATTTACAGCGAAGTTACAATTTCGCTTCGGCGAAACTACATATTCGCCTGAGCGAAACTATAGTTTCGCTGATGACTATGCCAATGCCCAAGTTGACCTTAGATATTGCGAAACTAGGGAATTCCAACGAAAGTTGGGCGCTCGAGGTAGCGAATCTGTCCAGCGAAACTGGCAGAATGCTGCCCGGTGAAACTAGCAGCGAAACTGCTGATTTACCCAGCGAAACTGCTGGCGAATTTACGGGCGAAACTACCTGCGAACTTAGTAGCGAAATTAGATGGAAATTAACTCTCTTGAGTGTTAACTTATCTGCAGGCAGTTTAGTGTGACCCGCGACTTTAAGGCTTGATTGAGAAGCTGCTTGTCAAGCACAGGTGAGTTCTAGGACCCCTCCTTTACTGATCTTAAATGATTTTGGGGGCTGGAACACATATAAACTTGTTTATTGACGTATGTATGTATGGCCCATTGGGGTATAATGTAGTGTTATACATCTAAGGTATGGTTGTGAACTCGATATGTTATATAAGGTCCTAGTATGAGTCCCCACGATCTTGGAGGGACAGTTAGTGCTACTGCACTCAAGATGACGCGTAGTAAGTCCCGGTTTCGGGAAGGATACGGGAGTAAGTCCCTACATGGAATTTACGTAAGTGCCTAGTGACGATTGATGATGTAGGCTATGTTTGTACGAGGTTATGTATGATGATGCATGTATGATGATATGTATGACGATGTACGTATGATGCTATGTATGATGATGTATGTATGATTTGTGTGTTCCTTATAATAACGCGTGAATATCTTTCTATGGCTTTACGTATCAATGAACGAACGAACGAAGTATTATGTAATGTAAAGTGAAAGATAATGAAAGGGGAACACGATGACGAATGCATGTATTAATGAATGAACGAATGATTAAAAGATGATGAATACATGCATTAACGAACGAATTAACGAAAGATGACTTGCAAACATTGGATAAGTATAACGGGTCCTTCTTAGTGATTGACCATATGTATGGTATCCCTACCGCTTACCTCTAGTACCGTGGCATACGTTTTGCTGTTCATTTAATGACTTCGGCCTGGTAGCTAATAACGTTCGGGGTATAGCAGATGGTAGTGGTACAAAAGATATCCAATGTGCAAGAAAAGATGTAACTGGGTCCT
Organism: Flaveria linearis; assembly: GCA_024085815.1. NCBI lineage: Eukaryota > Viridiplantae > Streptophyta > Magnoliopsida > Asterales > Asteraceae > Flaveria > Flaveria linearis. The sequence goes on along the minus strand of CM044003.1, from coordinate 56,161,447 downwards.
TGTCATTCGACCACAGTAATCATGGCTGCGTGCCATGAAGTGGGTAAAGCCTGACAGGACCTAAACGAGAAGTGAAAGATAACGATGTATGACGAACGAATGAATGAACAAATGAGATAATAAAGATATTATCTATATGTATGTACGAGGTATGATCACGTGTAAAGAATGAACGGTTTTAATATGAACAAAGTATGTTTATTATAAAACTAGAACTCACTCAGCAACGCTGACTTTTTATGTGTTTCTAGTTGGCAGGTAGCGTTGCTGGGGATGGCACGAGGCGGCTACTCAGCTCTTTTGGGATGACATTCTCCATTTGATAATGCTGCAACGTCATGCATTGTGGGCCCATAACGCACGCAACTCATCACGTTGCATGCCATTACGAGATTTCTTGAGGATTCCCATAAAAGGGATTACTTAAGAAATCTCCTTTAATTTTGGTAATGTTGCCACGCACTGGAAGTGCGTGTGCATAGTACATGCAACAAAGTATGTTGCATGAGAGTGTCAAGAGTGTTCCGTAAGGGTTCCGATGTACGGAATTACCTACGGAATATTCTTTAGTATAAAAATATAATTTTTATATTTTTAAACTTAATATCTTCTATAGAGGTCACTGTGTATGACCCTATGGTTGCTGAGGATTCATATGAACGAGATTACTTACGAAATCAAAGGTTTCATATGCTTCAGCAGCAATCATAGCGAAGATAGGCAAAGCAGAGAAAGCTGTATTTTGTAATCATGTCAATGATGTAATGACTTTTATGAATGAATGAGAATGTATATTTTATTAATTCCGCTGCCTTATTTTATGATTATATACATTATGTATGTTTTACGTAAGATGAACCACCAACTGTAAGGCGCCCGGGAGCGGGGCCTTACAAGTTGGTATCAGAGCAAAAGTTTAAGTAAAATGTGTAAATTTTCAAAATTAACCTAAAACTTAAACTGAGAAATGGGACAGAAAGGGGATGAATGCCATCTGAGTAGCTGCGTGCCATCAGGTATTTTCTTAAAGATAATCAAAGTTATGTGCGCGTGTAATGTGGTTTATGTGTGCTGTTAGATTTAGATACTGATGTAGTCAGTAAGGGTAATGCTTGGGGTGCGAAGAGTACAGTAAGTGACTAATCACAACTGGCCACTGTAATTAGTAACTTACTGTACTTAACATAAACTGAGCTATTTCCTTGAATGACCGTGTTGGTATTTGAACCTTTCAATGTGAGATAGAAGATGGTCGGTGGTAGATCATCTAAAGCCCCACTTGGTGGAGGCAGTGGCGGAAGTGGTGCGGAACCACGAGCCACAAGAGGAAGGCCTAGACGAGAGAAGGAGGTTCCTGAAGAACCTAATACTACTCCCTCGGGGGGAGTGGATGAGAGTGATGATTTGAGGGCCTCTGTGAAAGAGGCAGTAGTCGAGGAGGTGCACCAAGTCATGCAGACGATCTTACCGTCTGTAGTGACCGAGGTGATAAAAGCTGTACGCGAAGATGAGAGGCGAGGGAGGAATCGAGCCTCAGGGAGGCGGCAGCAGCAACAAGAGCCGGAAACGGTTCTTTCTGATGATGATGAGGAGGAGGAGGAGGAGGCCGAGCGTGAGACAACACGGGGTTTTAACTACGGGGCATTTATGAGGTTCAAGCCCCCGACTTTTGATGGTTCTGGTACAGCTGCCGATGCTCACCAATGGGTGAGAGAGATGGAGGCGGTCCTCGATATCAGTGACTGCCAGGAGGATAAAAAGGTGAAGTTTGCTACCCATTCATTTACAGGGACGACATTGTGCTGGTGGGACAATATTGTCCAGGCTGAGGGTAGCAGGGCCATTGGGAAAATGAAGTGGTCTGAGTTGAAGAGAATGGTGATCGAGGAGTTCAGTCCTCGTCGGGAAATGGACCGAGTTGAGAGAGAGTTTCTGCAGTTGGAGGCAGGGACGATGACCCACCAACAATACACTGCCAAGTTCAACGATATGGCGCGATTGGTCCCAGAGCAGGTGACGCCGGTGTCTCGAAAGATCAACCGGTATATTCAGGGGTTGCAAGCCGAAATTCGTTGGCATTTGATTTCCGCTCAACCAAGTACTTTCAGGTCGGCGGTGGATTTGGCGGGAAGGTTGTACGATGAGTGAGCTGCGTTGGTGAAGGCTGAGGGTGGTAAGAAAGGAGGTGGCGAGAGGGGTTGGCAGGGAAAGAGGTTTGGTCGAGGTGATACCTCGACAAGTAACAAGAAGGCAAGGGTAGACGACCGCCGAGTGGTCGCGAAGGGAGCAGGGTTGAGGAAGTGTGGACAGTGTGGGAAAGAGCACTCGGGGGAGTGTAAGTGGGGATCCAACATCTGTTTCAAGTGTGGGAGGACTGGGCATATGGCCAGGGATTGCCGAATGGGCAAGTGTTTTAACTGTGGGGAAAGTGGTCATATGAGCAGAGATTACAAGAACCCGAGGGCTGAGGGCTCAGGGGAGAAGAAGACGGGAGGAGAAGCACTGAGGGCAAAGGCTAGGGTGTTCACCATGACGCAGGAGGAGGCTAGAACGGACCCTGACGTTGTGTCCGGTACGTTCCTAATAGACCAAATTTTAGCCTCTATATTATTTGATTCGGGTGCTAGTAGGAGTTTTATTTCTACTACCTTCTGTGCTAAACTACATGTTAGAAGTAAATGCCTCGATAAGTCCTTTGAAGTAGAAACCGCTATTGGTAAATCCACTAGGGTTACGGATGTGATAGAAGGCTGTGCCATAGAATTAGAGGGCCATAGGTTTGCTGCCAAGTTACATGTGATGCCTCTAGGAGGATTTGATGTAGTGTTAGGGATGGACTGGTTAGCAACCTACGAAGCGAATATCATGTGCCGAAAGAAGATGATTAGACTGACGGCGACCGACGGAAGTCCGGTGACAATATATGGCGATCGAGTTACGACGATTCCGAAGGTGATCTCGATGGCGGTGGCGGGAAAGTGTATGAGGCGCGGATGTAGCGCCTACTTATGTTATGTAAAGAATGTAGAGACGCCAACACCACAGCTATGTGATGTGCCAGTGGTGTGTGACTTTCCAGACGTGTTTCCCGAAGACTTATCGGGATTGCCACCTGACCGAGAGATCGAGTTCCAGATCGACCTGATACCGGGTGCCCAACCTGTCGCGAAAGCACCATATTGCTTGGCTCCGACGGAGATGAAAGAGTTGATGGAGCAGTTGCAGGAGCTGCTGGATAAGGGGTTTGTCAGACCGAGTATCTCACCTTGGGGTGCTCCGGTCCTGTTCGTAAAGAAGAATGATGGTAGTATGAGGATGTGCATCGACTACCGCGAGCTGAATAAGCTGACGGTGAAGAACAGATACCCCTTACCAAGGATCGATGACATGTTTGATCAACTTCAGGGTGCCAGTTGGTTTTCAAGGATAGATCTTCGATCGGGGTACCATCAACTGAAGGTGAAGGAACAGGATATCCCTAAAACAGCCTTTCGTACGTGCTATGGTCACTACGAGTTTCTTGTCATGTCTTTTGGGTTGACCAATGCGTCGGCTGCTTTTATGGATTTGATGAACCGAGTGTGTCGACCAATGTTAGATAAATCAGTGATTGTATTCATCGATGATATCCTGATTTATTCGAAAAGTGAAGAAGAGCATGCCGGGCATATTCGGGAAGTATTGGAAACGTTGAGAAGGGAGAAATTGTACGCCAAGTTCTCCAAGTGCGCCTTTTGGTTACGCGAGGTGCAATTTTTGGGTCACGTAGTGAATGCAGAAGGAATAATGGTGGACCCAGCAAAGGTTGAGGCCGTGATGCAATGGAAGTCACCGAAGACGCCAACCGAGATTCGCAGCTTCTTGGGGCTGGCGGGCTACTATAGAAGATTTATTCAAGACTTCTCCAAGATAGCCTCACCTTTGACAAAATTGACTCGCAAGGATGTAAAGTTCGTGTGGGGTCGAGAACAGGAGGACGCTTTTGAGGAATTGAAGATGAGACTGACACAAGCTCCTGTCTTGACATTGCCCGAGGGAAACGAAGACTTGGTGGTCTATTCGGATGCATCCTATTCTAGGCTGGGTTGCGTATTGATGCAACACGGAAAGGTCATAGCCTATGCATCTCGACAACTGAAGACCCACGAAGTCAATTATCCCACGCACGACCTAGAACTAGCTGCGGTGGTTTTCGCGTTGAAGATTTGGCGGCACTATCTATACGGGACGAAGTGCACTATCTTCAGGGATCACAAGAGCTTGAAGTACTTCTTTGAGCAGAAGGATCTAAACATGAGGCAGAGGCGGTGGTTGGAGCTGATAAAAGATTATGATTGTGAGATCCATTACCACCCGGGCAAAGCCAATGTGGTGGCTGATGCCCTTAGCCAAAGGAAAGGCCCGAGCCGATTCTGGTGAAGGCTTATCAATTAATCCTGACCTCTGATGTGATGACTCAAGTTAAGGAGTTCCAAGACGAGGCTTTAAAAGAAGATCGTCTTAACTACGAAAGGATGAGAGGTCTAGTTACAGAACTGGGTGAGAACACTCTTGGTGTTAAGACCCGATTTGGGCGAGTGTGGATTCCTCGGTACGGGGATCTACGTGGAAGGATCATGGATGAGGCCCATAAGACTCGATATTACATTCACCCCGGTGCTACCAAGATGTACCAAGACATGAAGAAAGACTATTGGTGGCCGGGCATGAAGCGTGATGTGGTGGAATATGTGAGTAAGTGCACGACTTGTTCACAGGTCAAGGCAGAGCATCAGAAACCGTAGGGGAAGATCCAACCGTTGGATATACCCGAGTGGAAGTGGGAGCACATCATCATGGATTTCATCACGAAACTACCACGTACCCCGAAAGGGTTTGATGCTATATGGGTGATAGTTGATCGATTGGCGAAGAGTGCCCACTTCCTACCGATCCGCGAGACGTATTCATCTGAAAGATTGGCAGATCTATTTATCAAAGAAATTGTAGCTCGTCATGGCGTACCGGTGTCTATTGTGTCTGACCGTGGCACCCGGTTTACCTCCAAGTTTTGGAAGAGGTTTCATGATGCGATGGGGACGAGGCTACACATTAGCACGGCATATCATCCCCAGACAGACGGTCAGTCTGATAGGACGATCCAAACACTCGAAAACATGCTTCGAGTGTGCGTGATCGATTTTGGAGGAAGTTGGGACGATCACCTGCCGTTAGCAGAATTCTCTTACAATAACAGTTATCATGCCAGCATTGGCATGCCGCCCTACGAGATGTTGTACGGTAGGAAATGTAGGACGCCCGCATGTTGGGGAGACATTGGGCAGAAGGAACTGGGTGGGGTCGAGGTAGTGGAAGCAACGACTGAAAAGTTAGAAAAGATCAAAGCCTTCATGAAGGCGGCGAAAGAAAGACAAAAGTCGTATGCTGACAAGAGGCGAAGACCGATAGAGTTCAAGGTCGGTGATCGGGTCATGTTGAAGGTCTCGCCTTGGAAAGGAACTATTAGGTTCCGAAAGCGGGGTAAACTGAGCCCGCGGTATATAGGCCCTTTCCGAATTATCGCCCGTGTGGGAGAGGTGGCCTATAGGTTGGAACTGCCAGATGAGCTGAGTGGAATTCACCCGACCTTCCACGTATCTCATCTGAGGAAATGTTTGGCCGATGAAGATATGGTTGTACCGCTGGAGGATATCGAAGTAGACGAACGGCTCAACTATGTGGAGCAACCAGTAGCAATCATCGATAGAAAAGAGAAACGGCTAAGAAACAAAGTAGTTCCTCTTGTGCGCATACAGTGGAAACACAGGAAGGGATCTGATTCTACGTGGGAGACTGAAGAAGAGATGAGACAACATTAGCCACATCTGTTCGAAGAATAACAGGTTTTGAGGACGAAACCTAAATAAGGGGGGTGGACTTGTAACACCCGGAAAATTTTCTAATCGAGTCAAGTGATAGTGATGGGCTCGGATGAAAAACCATTTAATAAATATAAAATGGTTGCGGGTATTACACCGAGTTATACCTCCGGGTCACGAGTTTAACGAGTTTGGGGTCCCGGGAACGCCTGGCATATAAATAGATGGATCAGCTGAGCAACTCTCATTTTCACTCAAACGCCCATTCTAGAGAGAGAACGTGTAGAGAGAGAAAGTGCCGGATTGAAGCTCGGGTGGTCAAGAATCGAAGGCTGGTGTTTGTGGACTCCTAAACTACAAGAATCAAGGTAAGAAACGTATCTAAATTTCCACATTTGGTGAAAAACCCGAGTGTGGGTTTTTGAGGTTTTAAAGTGGCAAAAATCGCCCCAAAACACACGTTTTAGGGTAAGAAAACGTGTAATGAGCTTAGATATAGCTTCCTGGATGATAATCCAAGGGTTTGGGTGGAAAGGATTGGATTTTTGGGCTAAAACGGGCTGATTCGTAAATTTCAGCTCGTTCTGCGAATTTAAGGTCTCATCCAGCGAAACTGTAAGTTCGTCCAGCGAAATTGGAAGGATTTACAGCGAAGTTACAATTTCGCTTCGGCGAAACTACATATTCGCTTGAGCGAAACTATAGTTTCGTTGATGACTATGCCAATGCCCAAGTTGACCTTAGATATTGCGAAACTAGGGAATTCCAACGAAAGTTGGGCGCTCGAGGTAGCGAATCTGTCCAGCGAAACTGGCAGAATGCTGTCCGGCGAAACTAGCAGCGAAACTGCTGATTTGCCCAGCGAAACTGTTGGCGAATTTACGGGCGAAACTACCTGCGAACTTAGTAGCGAAATTAGACAGAAATTAACTCTCTTGAGTGTTAACTTATCTGCGGGCAGTGTAGTGTGACCCGCGACTTTAAGGCTTGATTGAGAAGCTGCTTGTCAAGCACAGGTGAGTTCTAGGACCCCTCCTTTACTGATTTTAAACGATTTTGGGGGCTGGAACACATATAAACTTGTTTATTGATGTATGTATGTATGGCCCATTGGGGTATAATGTAGTGTTATACTTCTAAGGTATGGTTGTGGACTCGATATGTTATATAAGGTCCTAGTATGAGTCCCCACGATCTTGGAGGGACAGTTAGTGCTACCGCACTCAAGATGATGCGTAGTAAGTCCCGGTTTCGGGAAGGATACGGGAGTAAGTCCCTACATGGAATTTACGTAAGTGCCTAGGGACGATTAATGATGTAGGCTATGTTTGTACGAGGTTATGTATGATGATGCATGTATGATGATATGTATGACGATGTACGTATGATGCTATGTATGATGATGTATGTATGATGTGTGTGTTCCTTATAATAACGCGTGAATATCTTTCTATGGCTTTACGTATCAATGAACGAACGAACGAAGTATTATGTAACGTAAAGTGAAAGATAATGAAAGGGGAACACGATGACGAATGCATGTATTAATGAATGAACGAATGATTAAAAATGATGAATACATGCATTAACGAACGAATTAACGAAAGATGACTTGCAAACATTGGATAAGTCTAACGGGTCCTTCTTAGTGATTGACCATATGTATGGTATCCCTACCGCTTACCTCTAGTACCGTGGCATACGTTTTGCTGTTCATTTATTGACTTCGGACCGGTAGCTAATAACGTTCGGGGTATAGCAGATGGTAGTGGTACAAAAGATATCCAATGTGCAAGAAAAGATGTAACGGGGTCCTTGTCATTCGACCACAGTAATCATGGCTGCGTGCCATGAAGTGGGTAAAGCCTGACAGGACCTAAACGAGAAGTGAAAGATAACGATATATGACGAACGAACGAATGAACGAATGAGATAATAAAGATATTATCTATATGTATGTACGATGTACGATCACGTGTAAAGAATGAACGGTTTTAATATGAACAAAGTATGTTTATTATAAAACTAGAACTCACTCAGCAACGCTGACTTTTTATGTGTTTCCAGTTGGGAGGTAGCGTTGCTGGGGATGGCACGAGGCGGCTACTCAGCTCTTTTGGGATGGCATTCTCCATTTGATAATGCTGCAACGTCATGCGTTGTGGGCCCATAACGCACGCAACTCATCACGTTGCATGCCATTACGAGATTTCTTGAGGATTCCCATAAAAGGGATTACTTAAGAAATCTCCTTTAATTTTGATAATGTTGCCACGCACTGGAAGTGCGTGTGCATAGTACATGAAACAAAGTATGTTGCATGAGAGTGTCAAGAGTGTTCCGTAAGGGTTCCGATGTACGGAATTACCTACGGAATATTCTTTAGTATAAAAATATAATTTTTATATTTTTAAACTTAATATCTTCTATAGAGGTCACTGTGTATGACCCTTTGGTTGCTGAGGATTCATATGAACGAGATTACTTATGAAATCAAAGGTTTCATATGCTTCAGCAGCAATCATAGCGAAGATAGGCAAAGCAGAGAAAGCTGTATTTTGTAATCATGTCAATGATGTAATGACTTTTATGAATGAATGAGAATGTATATTTTATTAATTCCGCTGCGTTATTTTATGATTATATACATTATGTATGTTTTACGTGAGATGAACCACCAACCGTAAGGCGCCCGGGAGCGGGGCCTTACAACCATCCTTTTACACGACACTCGAATCACTTGAGAACTATTTGTGGGATAAAGGTCACCTAACCACTTTTAGGGAACTTGTGTGTTTGAGGTGGGCTTAACGTATTTGTGGGATAAAGGTCACCTAACCACTTGTATGTGTAAACTCACACGTGCATGTAAATAGGACGACTTGAATTGGAAACCATGCGCATAGGGTCACCGAAGCATGGCGTACAATGGTGTTGATAGGATTTTACATGCCAACTAAAAATAATATGTTTAAACGGTCCCATAAGGCTAGAAGTTGCAAAAGGTTGCAAATTGTCAAGTGTTGACTACCTTGTTAATTTAAATAATGGGATAAAGGTCACCTAACCATCATTTAAATGTAACGTTGGATTCTTAGTTTTAATTATTAATTGTCAAAATGTAATTTTTCAGAAATACTAATATGAACTTTGTAAATTTTGTAGAAATGGCCGCAAACAATAATGCTACCACCCTGACCGTCCATACCCTATCGCTGAGAACTATCTTAGAGAGGGGTCGTCTTAACCACAATAATTTTATGGACTAGTTTTGAAACTTGAGAATTGTTCTCAAGCAAGAGAAAAAGTCCTATGTCCTTGACGATCCCATTCCTGACCAACCCGACCCCGAGGATGTTAAGGCCTATAATGATTGACTTCAGTACACTGAGGATTCCATGCTGGTTTCCTGCCTCATGTTGGGAACTTTGATTCCCAAACTCCAAAAGGATTTGGAGCATCATGGGGCATATGACATGATTACCCAGTTGAAGGAAATGTTCCTTCAACCAGCTAGGGTAGAGCGCTTCGAAATGGTTCGAGCGCTTCATGCGTGTCGCATGGGATAAACCCAATCGATATCATCTTATGTTCTTAAGATGAAAAGCCACGTTGATCACCTCAAGAGGATTAACTGCCCGGTCTCAAAGGAGTTGGCCATGGATTTGATCCTTAATGGCCTAACTAAAAGGTTTGAGACGTTCATAATGAATTACAATATGAACAGGTGGGACAGGAGCATTGGTGAGCTTCATGCAATGCTGAAAACAACCGAGGCAGGGATGGGTAGAAAGGTTCAACCTGTTCTCTCGATCAATGAGGGTGGCAATATGTAACACCCACCTCCCAGGGCTCACCGTGGGGAGCGTTACGCATCGGATATACAGAACACATAGTAATCAGAGAATACACAGCGGAAGTCTAACTTTAATTATGCATCAAAAGCGTATAATACATCTGTTATAATAGATAATATCATTACATTAGTTTAACTAAACTAAAGATCCAAATCTTCAACAACATTCTAGAACTTTATTTTTCTCATAAACTAGCTCGTAATCTTCAATCCCTGCAATCACTTGGCACCTAGGATGTGTGTCCATAAAAATAAAACATTTGGGACTCAGCATAAAGCTTGTGAGTTCATAAACATGGCATTCTTAAAAAAAATTTAAAACATGTTATCATTGACTATTGCATCAAGCAGATACAGCCATGGCAAACAGATAGGAACAGAGTAAGCACAGTATAAATTCACATAACCAGGCTATGTATACAAAATCCACTGGCTAAAGCAGAATCATACAAGCAGCCCTCAAGCATCCTATCAAGTATTGCCACATATCACAGATGCTATTGATAGTCAATTCTTCAATTATTACCAGTTATCAGAACATCACATCCCGTTTTAGAAAACAGTTCAGAGGAACTCACCTCAATCAATCAAGTCAGTGATATCGTCTGCTCAGGTTCACTGCTATCAGGTATTATCCTATAAGTAAAATAACATTACTTAAGCTATATTCTAGGTAGTAACAACTTTAGGGATGATTCATTGTCTTTTCCTATTTGTTGGTTTTATTTGAACACTTTCTTTTATCCTATGCCAACCCTTTGGTACAACCCTTACTAGTTGGCATAACTGGGGCGTTTTCATCATACCCGAGCCAACCCTCGGGGTTACCCAATACCTTCCCTAATGATAACCCTAAAGTCTAATAATAATAATAATAACAACTAAAACACTAAAAATAAAAAATAATAATAATACTAACTATAAAAATAACAACTATAATAATAATAATAACTATAACGATGATAATAATATTAATAATAACTATATTAATACTAATACCTATAATAATAATAATAATAATAATAATAACGACTATAATAATAATTAAACATAAACTTAAACAAGAGCGTACCTGAAAACTATCTACGGCAATTTGATGTAAAGTCTCCCCTACTCGCGCTCCTAGTCGCGCTCCTACTCGAGTACCAAAACGACTACTAGCAACACCCAACGGGGTATTGAGAACTCAGGATTCTCTTTATATTAGAGCGTTCCTAAAAAAACTTATGTTCTAAATTCAACCTTAAGGCTTCTATTTATAAAGGAGATGAAAGTAGGTGGAATAGTTTGAGAGCCGATGTGGGATGCTGAAAGTTTGAAAGTTAATACGCCTGGATTGCAAATACGCCTGGATTGCAATTGAATTGCAAATGAAAAGTTTTATATTATTATTTTATTATATATTATTATATTGTTATAATTAATTCAGCTGCTTAACTCGTTTTTCTCTTATAACTTTTAATATATAGCGTATTATGAAATTTCAAATATGTCGTTGTGACGAGCTTATTTTTCTCTACGAGTCAACCTAAGTTTCGTAAAAAACGGAGCAGGTTCAAATATAATATATTATTACTATATTTAAACGGTCTCTTGTAACATAAAATTTCATCTAAAAACTTCAAACTTTAAATAGACAATTTATTATTTAGTTACTCGTTTGACAATATATGAAATGCGGAGTTCATATGACCCAAATGCTCCGGTTGTTACATTCTCCCCCCTTAAAAGAATTTCGTCCTCGAAATTCGAAGGTCACTCGAACAGTTGAGGATATTTGACTTTCATTTCTTCTGCTAATTCCCAAGTCATCTCAGGTCCTTTCTGACCTTGCCACTGGACCAATACTAGTGGAATTATTTTCTTTCTTAATTTTCGTTCTTGAGAATCAAGAATCTTTATTGGTTTTTCAGTAAAGTTTAATTTCTCGTCTATTTGCACGTCCTCCAATGGCATCACTTGAGTTAGATCTGCCAAACACTTCCTTAGGTTTTATATATGAAAAGTATCGTGAATACCTTTCAAAGTTTCAGGTAATTCTAGCTTGTATGCTACTGGACCAATTCTTGCGATGATTTTGAACGGTCCAATATACCTGGGACTTAACTTCCCGCGTTTACCGAATCGCATTACTCCTTTCCTTGGTGAGACTTTTAACATCACATAGTCTCCTTCTTGAAACTCTAAAGGTCTCCTTCTGTTATCTGCATAACTCTTCTGTCTATCCTGAGAAGCCTTTAGTCGTTGTCTGATTTGTTGGATTTTTCTCAGTTGTCTCGAGAATAATTTCGGTTTTGGTCAACTGATCATCCCCTACTTCTGTCCAACAGATGGGAGTTCTGCATTTCCTACCATATAAGGCCTCAAATGGTGCAGCCTTAATGCTGGAATGGTAGCTGTTGTTATAAGAAAATTCAATCAAAGGCAAATGATCATCCCAGCTACCTCCAAAATCAATCACGCAAGCACGTAACATGTCTTCTAGAGTTTGAATTGTTCGCTCACTCTGACCGTCCGTCTGAGGATGATATGCAGTGCTTAAACTGATTTTGGTTCCAAGTTCCTTTTGGAAACTTGTCCAGAATCTGGAAGTGAATCGGCTATCTCTATCGGAGATAATGGATAAAGGCACTCCATGCTTGCTTACTATTTCATCAATATATATCTTGGCTAGTTTTCCTATTGGATAGTTCTCACTTATGGGTAGAAAATGTGCTGATTTGGTTAGCCAGTCAACCACGACCCATATAGCATTATATCCTTTTCGTGTTCTTGGAAGTTTTGTGACAAAATCCATGGTCACTCTATCCCATTTCCATACTGGCAACTCCAACTGTTGTAACTGACCAGCTGGCTTTTGGTGTTCAATCTTAACTTGCAGACATGTTAAGCATTTCTCAACGTACTGGGCTACGGATCTTTTCATATTAGGCCACCAGTAGTGATTTCGAATATCATTATACATTTTGTTTGCTCCAGGATGCATTGTGTATTTAGATTTGTGGGCTTCATCTAATACTTTACCCTGAATACCCCCAAATTTTGGGATCCAAATTCTTTGACCAAATCGTAGGACTCCATCCATTCCTTGAGTCAATAATTTCTGGTTACCCATCATTCTTTCAGCCTGAATATTCTCATCTTTTAACACTTCAGTTTGAGCATTCTTGATTTGGTCTTTCCAATCAAGCTTGACATCTATCTTTAATGCTTTTACCCTAATCGGTTTAACTATTTCTTTCCGACTGAGAGCATCAGCGACTACGTTAGCCTTTCCTGGATGGTATTTGATTTCACAATCATAGTCATTGAGAAGTTCCATCCACCTTCTTTGCCTCATGTTTAACATCTTTTGATTAAAGATGTGTTGTAAGCTCTTATGGTCTGAGTAGATTACACACTTAGTGCCATACAAATAGTGTCGCCAAATCTTTAAGGCAAACACTATGGCACCTAATTCAAGGTCGTGCGTAGTATAGTTCTTTTCATGAATTTTTAGTTGTCGTGATGCATAGGCTATAACCTTGTCACGTTGCATCAACACACAACCTAAACCATTATATGAGGCATCATAGTATATTGCAAAGTCTTCATTACCATCTGGTAATGAAAGTATAGGAGCACTACTAAGCTTTTGTTTTAGAAGGTTGAAAGCTTCTTCTTGCTTTGGTCCCCAGTCAAACTTTACATTCTTTCGAGTCAAAGATGTTAAAGGGGTAGCAATCTTGGAGAAGTCTTGAATAAACCTTCTATAGTATCCTGCTAATCCCAAAAAGCTCCTAATCTCACTGGGATTCTTCGGTGATTCCCATTTCATCACAGCTTCTATCTTAGCTGGATCTACTTGTATTCCCTTCTCATTTATTACGTGACCAAGGAAATGAACTTTTCTTTTCCAGAAGTCACATTTAGAGAATTTTGCATAGAGTTTTTCTTGTCGAAGGGTTTCTAGAACCATTTTCAGATGTCTAGCGTGATCATCTTAGTCCTTAGAATAAATAAGTATGTCGTCTATAAAGACAATGACAAACTTATCCAAGTATGGCTTGCAAACTCTATTCATCAGATCCATGAATGCTGCAGGAGCATTGGTTAGTCCAAAAGACATAACCAAAAATTCATAATGCCCATAACGCGTCCTAAATGCGGTCTTGGGAATGTCTTCCTCGCGCACTTTCAACTGATGATAACCTGATCGTAGATCAATTTTTGAAAAGTAGTTGGCTCCTTGAAGTTGATCAAATAAATCATCTATTCTTGGTAAAGGATACTTGTTCTTAACAGTTAACTTGTTTAATTCTCCATAATCAATGCACATATGCATTGAACCATCTTTCTTTTTGACGAACAATACTGGCGCTCCCCAAGGAGAAGAACTTGGTCTAATAAACCTTTTATCTAAGAGTTCGTCAATTTGCTTCATAAGTTCTTTCATCTCTGAAGGGGCTAGACGATAAGGAGCCTTCGCGATTGGTTTAGCACCAGGTACTAAATCAATACGAAATTCTATCTGACGATTAGGTGGAAGTCCTGGTAAATCTTCCGGAAACACGTCTGGGAATTCACACACTACAGGTATTTCATTTATCTGTACTTCCTTTTTAGCATCTACCATGCATAAGAGAAAGGCTATGCATCCTTTCTAAATACACTTCACTTCCTTCATTGCTGATATGATACTGGTCTTAGGGTTTCCATCACTACCATGAATTAGTAGCTTTTGCCTATCTGGCTTACGTACAGTCATCGTCTTATGTTCACAGTCGAGCCGAGCACAATTCTTATTCAACCAGTCCATCCCAAGAATAACATCATATTCACTTAAAATGGTCGGCATTAAGTTTACAGAGAATTCAGTGTTAACTAAGGTGATAACACAATCCTTAAAGATTTGACTTATCTTATCCCGCTCCCCGCTGGCAGTTTCTACAATATATGCACATTCTAGAGTTTGTGGTACTATGTTCAAATAAGGTACTAAGGCAGTTGAAATGAAACTTCTATTTGCACCAGTGTCAAATAAAACTCTAGCATCTATGTTGTTAATGAGAAACGTACCAGCTATGGTTTCATCTCCAGCTTCTTTTAACACATACACTCGACCCTTGGACCTATTCTGATTCTCCGTAGGTTGTGCTTGTGGAGGGTTCTTACAATCACTTCGGAAATGTCCATACTCCTAACAGTTAAAGCATCTAATTTTCGGGCAGTTCTTTCGTGAATGATCATCTGTTGGACATTTAAGACATTTGGAATCTTGATACTTTCTCCAAGATTCATTTTTATCGTTCCTCCATGGTTTGTTGACACGGTTCCCTTCGTTTCGTGTGATCTTTCTGTCCTTTCTTGGCATCTGGTTTCCATCGTCATTTTTCTTTCTTTTGTTGTTATCAGTCATTATGCTTTCTTCTTCATATGCAATGGCACTTAATGCAATTGCAGACTCATAAGTTTTAGGGGTAGACATCTTAACTAACTGTCGAATATGAGGGGGTAACCCCTGCACGTATCTTTTTATGCGCTTTGCTTCAGGTGTTACATGCTCAGGAAGCAGTCGAGCCATCTCATCAAACTTGGTCGTGTACTGACGATGTGTCATGGCTCCGGCTTGTAGTTGTAAGAATTCTCTTTCAATTTTGTCCCTTTCAACTTCAGGACAAAATTTTTCCATCACCAGCTCCTTCAATTCATTCCAGGTTAAAGTAGCAACAACTCCATGTCCTTTAGCCTGCTTAACATTGTCCCACCAAAACAATGCCTCAGACCTGAATGAGTGAGTGGCATACATGACAGCTTGCGTGGCTGTGCATCCACTGATTTCAATAACAGCTTCTATCTCATGCATCCACTGAAAAGTGGCCATGGCATCTCTTTTGCCATCAAATATTGGAGGTTCACATCCCTTGAATGCTTTGTAGGAACAACCTTGCTTAGGTTCAGTTTCCATAGCAACATCACCATTACCATTGGTGTTATTTATATGATCATCCTGCCCATTACCACCATTGCTCACGTACCCTCCAGAGGCGTTCATAACCTCGGCTATAATAGTTGGCAAAGCATCTCTAATTATGCCAGCTACAGCTGCTTGGAATTGTGGTCCAGTAAATTGCTGTGACTCATGTTCATCATGATAAAGATTTTCATGATCATCGATCGTAGATGACATGATTTGCCTTCTACTACCAGGAGGCCTATCACGACCCCTACCATGAGTATTTCCTCCTCTTGGCATAGTCAGAGCCTACATGAGGGAGCAGGGATTTAGTATTCACATGAGGGATTATGATCCAGAACATGATAGTAATAATAGACAAGAAATAACAGTGGCCAGGTGTCATTGCTTATCTATTGCAATTATAATGTTCTAGCCATTATCCTCCATGGTTCACCAAAACCCATTACCCAATATCTATGCAATTAATCAAATTATCTTAAAGCATCTTTCTTAGTTTAAGTCTAGATACTATCTTTGTACCTAGTTCACTTAAACTATGGCTCTGATACCAACGTGTAACACCCGCCTGCCAGGGCTCACCGTGGGGAGCGTTACGCATCGGATATACAGAACACATAGTAATAAGAGAATACACAGCGGAAGTCTAACTTTAATTATACATCAAAAGCGTATAATACATTTGTTATAATAGATAATATCATTACATCAGTTTAACTAAACTAAAGATCCAAATCTTCAACAACATTCTAGAACTTTATTTTTCTCATAAACTAGCTCGTAATCTTCAATCCCTGCAATCACTTGGCACCTAGGATGTGTGTCCATAAAAATAAAAACATTTGGGACTCAGCATAAAGCTTGTGAGTTCATAAACATGGCATTCTTAAAAAAATTCAAAACATGTTATCATTGACTATTGCATCAAGCAGATACAACCATGGCAAACAGATAGGAACAGAGTAGGCACAGTATAAATTCACATAACCAGGCTATGTATACAAAATCCACTGGCTAAAGCAGAATCATACAAGCAGCCCTCAAGCATCCTATCAAGTATTGCCACATATCACAGATGCTATTGATAGTCAATTCTTCAATTATTACCAGTTATCAGAACATCACATCCCGTTTTAGAAAACAGTTCAGAGGAACTCACCTCAGTCAATCAAGTCAGTGATATCGTCCGCTCAGGTTCACTGCTATCAGGTATTATCCTATAAGCAAAATAACATTACTTAAGCTATATTCTAGGTAGTAACAACTTTAGGGATGATTCATTGTCTTTTCCTATTTGTTGGTTTTATTTGGACACTTTCTTTTATCCTATGCCAACCATTTGGTACAACCCTTACTAGTTGGCATAACTCGGGCGTTTTCATCATACCCGAGCCAACCCTCGGGGTTACCCAATACCTTCCCTAATGAAAACCCTAAAGTCTAATAATAATAATAATAACAACTACAACACTAAAAATAACAAATAATAATAATACTAACTATAAAAATAACAACTATAATAATAATAATAACTATAACGATGATAATAATATTAATAATAACTATATTAATACTAATACCTATAATAATAATAATAATAATAATAATAATAATAATAACGACTATAATAATAATTAAACATAAACTTAAACAAGAGCGTACCTGAAAACTATCTACGGCAATTTGATGTAAAGTCTCCCCTACTCGCGCTCCTAGTCGCGCTCCTACTCGAGTACCAAAACGACTACTAGCAACACCCAACGGGGTATTGAGAACTCGGGATTCTCTTTATATTAGAGCGTTCCCAAAAAAACTTATGTTCTAAATTCAACCTTAAAGCTTCTATTTATAAAGGAGTTGAAAGTAGGTGGAATAGTTTGAGAGGCGATGTGGGATGCTGAAAGTTTGAAAGTTAATACGCCTGGATTGCAAATACGTCTGGATTGCAATTGAATTGCAAATGAAAAGTTTTATATTATTATTTTATTATATATTATATATTGTTATAATTAATTCAGCTGCTTAACTCGTTTTTCTCTTATAACTTTTAATATATAGCGTATTATGAAATTTCAAATATGTCGTTGTGACGAGCTTATTTTTCTCTACGAGTCAACCTAAGTTTCGTAAAAAACGGAGCAGGTTCAAATATAATATATTATTATTATATTTAAACGGTCTCTTGTAACATAAAAATTTCATCTAAAAACTTCAAACTTTAAATAGACAATTTAATCATTACTTACTCGTTTGACAATATATGAAATGCGGAGTTCATATGACCCAAATGCTCGGGTTGTTACACAATAAGAAAAGGCCATTCCCCGATCCCAAGGCAAATGTTGCCAAAGGAAAGGGGTACATCAAAGGCAAAGGGAAAGGGTAGGCTAAAGCGGAACCTCCAAAACCTAAGCTTAAGAAGCCTAAGGTAACGAAGAACGATCCATGCTTTGAGTGTGGTGAGATAGGACATTGGAAAAGGAATTGTCCAACCTATCTCAAAGAGTTGAGAAACAAGAGGGATGCTGGGCAAACCTTGGGTACAACTTTCATGATTCATATTAGTTTAAATGTTATTTCTTCAAACACATGGGTATTGGATACCGGATGTGGAACTCATATTTGCAACTTGTTGTAGGGGTTCAAAAGAAATAAACACTTCAAGAAGGGAGACACAAGTCTCTACATGGGCAACGGAGCAAAAGTTGATGTCGAAGCCCAAGGAGACTATATTTTGAAACTTTCAAATGGTTTGGAAGTTGTTCTTATGAGCATTTTGTATGCTCCTAGTTTGACTAGGAACATAATTTCTGTTTCCCTTTTAAAACAATATGGTTATGATTTAAAGTTTGTAAACAATGGTATATATGTTTGTATGGACGGTGTATTTTATTTTAAGGCTATGCCTTTTAATGGTATCTATGAATTGGTTCATGATGATTCATCCTTTACTAACTCATTATACCAAATAAGCACCAAGAAACTTAAAATGGGTTTAAGTGATTCTTATCTTTGGAATTGTGGTCTTGGTCACATAAACAAGAGTCTGATTCAAACACTTCAAAAGAATGGTCTTTTGAAAACAAATGAGAATGGTTCATTTGATAAGTATGAATCTTGTTTACAAGGTAAGATGACTAAGTCTCCCTTTAGTGGAATTAACGAGAGGGCAAAAGACTTATTGGGAATCATACATTCGGATGTATGTGGTCCTTTTAAGACAATGACAAGAAATAATGAAAGATACTTCATTACCTTTACCGACGATTACAGTCGCTATGGGTATGTGTACTTGATGACACATAAATATGAAGCTTTTGAAATGTTCAAAATCTTCAAGAATGAAGTAGAAAATCAACTCAACAAATCTATCAAAGTTCTTCGTTCAGATAGAGGAGGTGAATACCTCAGTGAGGCTTTTTAGGATCATCTAAGAAGTTGTGGGATTGTCTCACAACTTACTCCACCCGGAACACCACAACATAATGGTGTGTCTGAAAGGAGAAACCGAACCTTAATGGATATGGTTCGATCTATGATGGCTGTAAGCTCACTACCTCTATTATTTTGGGGTTTCGCATTACTCTCCGCGGCTCGTGTTTTGAATATGGCCCTGACCAAGAAAGTGGATTCGACACCTTTTGAAATATGGCATGGAAGAATTCCATCTCTATCATATTTAAAAGTATGGGGTTGTGAAGCTTATGTTAAGCTAAACTCCCCAAACAAGTTAGAAAGTCGATCCACTAAGTGTATATTTGTTGGATATCCCAAAGACTGTATAGGATACTACTTCTTTGATCCAACAGAGCAAAAGGTATTTATTGCTCGAAAGGCAGAGTTCTTGGAAGCTAAGTTCCTTATGGAAGGAATGACGTATAGAACAGTGGAATTTGATGAGGATCAAGATCCACAAGCCGATACACGTTTGGTTGACACTAGCAATCAACAGGAGGTTGTTGATGATGATCAAAGAGGTTGATCGATACACACAAAACGTTCATAGATCTGGTAGAGTTAGCATTCCACCTGAAAGATATGGGTTTTTCATGAATGGATGCTATGTGGTTGACTCCGATGATCCAACTACATACCATGATGCGACGTCCAATTCGGATTATGACAAATGGCTGGAAGCCATGAACGTAGAGATGAAATCCATGTAAGACAACCAAGTTTGGGAATTGGTTGACCCTCCACTTAACTCGTTGTAAAGGGTTACACGGATGCGAGTTTCCAAACTGATCGAGATGATTCTCGATCATAGTCGGGGTATGTCTTCATTATGAATCGAGGAGCAGTGTCCCGGAAGAGATCAAAACAGGACGTGGTAGCATTGTCCACTACAGAATCCGAATACATAGCCACCTCATTAGCAGCTCAGGAAGCTGCATGGATAAAGAAATTTATCACCGATCTAGGGGTGGTATCTACCATTCAAGACCCCCTAGAAATCTTTTGTGATAACGAGAGTGCGATTGCACAAATCAAGGACCCCCGTGCACATCAAAAGACTAGACACATTGAGCGGAGATTCAACTACATAAGGAATGAAGTTGAAAGGGGAAAGATATGTATTCGTAAAGTTCACACCGATCAAAACATTGGGGATCCACTCACGAAGCTCCTTGAAAGGGTAAAGCATGAAAGTCATACTTGTGCCTTAGGACTTCGATATTCTAGCTGTCACACCCCTGGGCCCAGGTAGGGTGGGACGTCACATATTAGCAACAACATACATGGCAGCGGAAACAAACCAATATAAGAGCTCAAAGGGAGAGAACATCTGTAAGGGCCCCGTTCCCGGGCACCTCACAGTTGGTCGTCATCACACGTAAAACATACATTTAATATAAACATAATGAAATAACGCAGCGGAATTAATAAAAGTTCATTCTCATTTCATCATAAAAGCTTTTACAAGGCATTGCATCGTTGACCCGATTACAAAATTCAAGCTTTCATTACATTACCTATCTTTACTATGATTGCTGCTGAAGCATATGAAACCGAGGATAATCTCGTTTATGTGAATACTCAGCAATCATAGGGTCATAAAAGTGACCTCTAGTAGAAGATATTAAATTCAAAAATATATTTTAGATTATAAAGGAGATTTCTTAAATAATCCTGTTTATCAGGATCCTCAAGAAATCTCGCACTTGCATGCAACATGATGTGTTGCGTGCATTACGGGCCCACAACACATGATGTGGCAGCATAATCAAAAGGAGAATGCCGTCCCCCACGAACTGAGTAGTCGCCTCGTGCCATCCCCAGCAACACTACCTGCCAACTGGAAACACATAAAAAGTCAGCGTTGCTGAGTGAGTTCTAGTTTTTATAATAAAACATACTTTTACTTATTAAACTGTCTTTTCATACATGCGATCACACAACATACGTACACTTAGATAATATTGTTACTATTATCATCGTTCGATCATTAACTTTCATTCGTGTACCATTCATCGTTCCCATTTACGTTCTTGCATACATTCTTTACATTCATTCATACGTACATAGAGATAATATTCATTATTATCTTCATCATTCGTTATACATCGTTATCTTTAACTTCTCATATGGATCCTGTCAGGCTTTACCCACTTCATAGCACTCGACTATGATTACTGTGGTCGAATGACAAGGATCCCGTTTCATACTTACTTGCACATTTAATTCTGATGTACCAATACCATATGCTATACCCCGAACCGTC
Organism: Flaveria linearis; assembly: GCA_024085815.1. Lineage (NCBI taxonomy): Eukaryota > Viridiplantae > Streptophyta > Magnoliopsida > Asterales > Asteraceae > Flaveria > Flaveria linearis. Next base: position 56,140,055 of record CM044003.1, on the reverse strand, counting down.
TTAGCTACTGGGCCGTGAATCAATAGAGCGTAATGCCACAGAAGCCTTAGCTACTGGGCCGTGAATCTATGCGTATGCCACAGTACTAGAGGTAAGCGGTAGAGGTACCATGACCATGGTCAATCACAAAGAAGGACCAATCGACTTATTCAATGCTTGCAAGACATAACTCGTTCGTTCGTTAATGTATGTATTCATCATCATTCTTCTTTTCGTTCATTCGTTAATACATGCATTCATCATCGTGTTCCTCTTTCAATATCTTTCACTTTACGTTACATAATACTTCATTCATTCATTCTCGTTATTCGTAAAGTTTCGGAAAAATAAACATACGTAATCATAAGGAACATAAACATCTACAATTCATCAGTCATTACCATCATGTAGGGTCACATCATACTTATCATGTTCACATCATACATACACCTACATTCTCATTCACATCAACCCTATGTGGGTGATTGAACATACCACAGTCGCATGGCCTCCATGCGACTGGGTCAAACGACTGGGCAATCAAGCGACTAGACTTACATTTGTGTGATTGAACCTCCTATCGTACGAATGAACTCTATATGAATAGACTATTAGGCGATTAACCTCATACGTGCGACTAAACTATCATGCGTATTGTAACACCCGTATTTTTATTAGCAAGAAATAAAGGAATAAAGAGAAAGAAAGAAAAAGAAGAAAAAGGGAAGTCAACCCCAAGTTGGGGGACCAAAGGTGTAAAAGGAATAAAAATCTTATAAAGTTGGTAAAAAGGTGGCATGGCCGCCCATTACCTTCTGCATAACACTTTTATTCGACTTTTAGAGAGAGAGAACAGCAGGAGCTTCGATTCTAGAGAGGGAAAGAAGAAGAAATCAGATTCAAGGTAAGAATTGATGTTTTTAAGTTGTATTTGAGCTAAGAAACCGAGAAATGCATGTTCTTATGTGTATATGTGTTCGGGTTTGTGTGTTTTAAACACATCTAGGCTTTCGAATCCTTTGGAAAAGCTCGAGCAGGAGAGTTTGAACTTGAAGAACAGCTAAGGTGAGTTCTAGACCCCTTTTTACTGATTTTTAAACGTTTTGGGGCTGGAAATGCATATATATGTTTTTTATATGCTGTTACCCGTATGAACTGAATGTATGCATGTTTATGTTTATGCTAGATTTATGCCTTCTTGTGTATATGTTAGAATTAGGCATTATGATGTTTGGGACTTGGGTTATGGATTAGACTCATGAACAGGTTGCAAATATGTCTGAAAATGGGACTTAGAATAATTATTTACAGGTTGATGAGTCCACTAGTGCTCATACGACCAACAGTGTGGTCGTATGACCAGAAGATTTTTCTAAGTGTTGATGAGTCTAACAGGACTCATACGACCAACAGTGGTCGTATGAATAAGTGATATTTTCTAAGTATGAGACCCACAGGACCCATACGACCAACAGTGGTCGTATGACTATGATGAAATTTTCTAAGTATGGACTCATACGACCAACAGTGGTCGCATGATCCAAATATGTTCCCAAGTCCAGGGATGGTACGACCACCAGTGGTCATACGACCAACAGTGTGGTCGTATGACCAGTTGATAAATCTAAGTGTTAAGTGAAAAGTCCAGCAGTGCTCATACGGCTAACAGGGCTCATACGCCCAAAGGGCTTATACGCCCAATAGGGCTAAAACGCCTAAACACTTAGAAATTTTCAGGAATTTCCAGTAAGTCCGTAGTTCGAGGTTTGACCAGGGTTGACTAGGGTTAATAAATGATGATGTCTCATGCATATAATGATGAGTATGATTAACCCTAATCGTTACTAATATTATTATTAGTATATTATTGTTAACAATATTATTAAAATATTGTTAAGTAAGGTATGATGCTATGTATGATGATGAATGTATGATGATGAATGTATGATGATGAATGTATGATGATGAATGTAAGATGAATATGTATGATGTGTGTATGTTCCTTGTGATTGTGTATGCTTATCTTTCTGAAACTTTACGAATAACGAGAAATGAATTAATGAAGTATTATGTATCGTAAAGTGAAAGATAATAAAAGAGGAACATGATGATGAATGCATGTATTAACGAATGAACGAAAAGAAGAATGATGATGAATACATGCATTAATGAACGAACGAATTATGTCTTGCAAGCATTGAATAACGCGATTGGTCCTTCTATGTGATTGACCATGGTCATGGTACCTCTACCGCTTACCTCTAGTACCGTGGCATACGTTTTGTTGTTCATATGTTGACTTCGGCCCGGTAGCTAATAACGTTCGGGGTGTAGCCTATGGTATTGGTACAATTCACCTTTCAATGTGTGCAAGTAAGTATGAACGGGATTCTTGTCATTCGACCACAGTAATCATGGCCAAGTGCTATGAAGTGGGTAAAGCCTGACAGAATCCATACGAGAAGATAAAGATAACGATGAATAACGAATGATGAAGATAATAACGAATATTATCTCTGTGTACGTATGATGTATGAACGCATGCACGAAAGGATACTTTTAAATAAGTAAAAGTATGTTTTATTACAAAACTAGAACTCACTCAGCAACGCTGACTTTTATGTATTTTCCAGTTGGCAGGTAGTGTTGCTGAGGATGGCACGAGGCGGCTGCTCAGCTCTTTTGGGATGGCATTCTTTTGTTAATGTTTTTGTATTGTAATGCAAACAAACGATATTTTGTAACGGGTGTTGTATTACTTTGCAAAAGCATTTATAGTAAATTTAAAGTTTCCGCTGCATGGTTTTTATTAAATTGTATTAAATGTATGTTTTATGGGTGATGACGACCAACTGTGAGGTGCCGGGAGCGGGGCCTTACAAGTTGGTATCAGAGCCAAAGTTTAAGTGAAATGGGTAAATTTTTTAAAACAAACCTAAAACTTAAACTGAGAATGGGACAGGGAGAATGAGAATGCCATCTGAGTAGCTGCGTGCCATCAGGTATTTTCTCGAAAGTTAACCAGTGTTACGTGCGCATGTTATGTGTTTATGTGTACTGTTAGACTTAGATACTAATGTAGTCAGGACAGGTAATGCTCGGGGTGTGAAGAGTAGAGTAAGTGGCTAATCACAACTGGCCACTGTAATTAGGGACTTCCTATACTTGACATAAACTGAGCTATTTCCTTGAATGACCGTGTTGGTGTTTAAATCTTTCAGTGTGATAGAAGATGGTCGGTGGTAGATCATCTAAAGCCCCACTTGGTGGAGGCAGTGGCGGAAGTGGTGCGGAACCACGAGCCACAAGAGGTAGGCCTAGACAAGAGAAGAAGGTTCCCGAAGAACCTAATACTACTCCCTCGGGGGGAGTGGATGAGAGTGATAATGTGAGAGCCTCGGTGAAAGAAACTGTGATCGAGGAGGTGCACCAAGTCATGCAGACGATCTTACCGTCTGTAGTGACTGAAGTGATAAAGGCCGTACGTGAAGACGATAGACGAGGGAGGAATCGATCCTCAGGAAGACAGCAACAGACAGAAGCAGAGACAGTATTATCTGATGATGAAGAGGAAGAGGAAGAAGAACAGTTACGGGAGACCGCCCGAGGTTGTAACTACGGGGCACTTATGAGGTGCAAACCCCAACTTTTGATGGGTCTGGTACTGCTACTGATGCTCACCAATGGGTGATGGAAATGGAAGCTGTCCTCGATATTAGTGATTGCCAGGAGGACAAGAAGGTGAAGTTTGCTACCCACTCTTTCACAGGATCGGCTTTATGCTGGTGGAAAAATATAGTCCAAGCCGAGGGTAGCAGAGCTATAGGGAAGATGAAGTGGGCTGAGTTGAAAAGGCTGGTGATCGAGGAATTCAGCCCTCGTCAGGAAATGGATAGAATAGAAAGGGAGTTCCTGCAGCTGGAGGCGGGGACGATGACCCACCAACAATATACCACCAAGTTTAACGAATTGGCGTTGTTGGTGCCGGAGCAGGTGACGCCGGTGTCACGAAAGATCAACCGGTATATTCAAGGACTGCCAGCTGAAATTCGTTGGCACTTGATTTCTGCCCGACCAAGCACTTTCAGGTCGGCAGTGGATTTGGCGGGAAGGTTATTCGATGAACGTGCTGCTTTGGTGAAGGCTGAGGGAAGCAAGAAAGGAAGTGGAGAGAAGAACTGGCAGGGGAAGAGATTTGGTCGGGGTGATACTTCGACAAACAACAAGAAGGCAAGGGTGGATGACCGCCGAGTGGTCGTGTCTGGAGCTGGGGTGAGGAAGTGTGGTAAGTGTGGAAAGGAGCACTCAGGGGAGTGCAAGTGGGGATCCAACCTCTGCTTTAAGTGCGGGAGGACAGGGCACATATCAAAAGATTGCCGGATGGGCAAGTGCTTTAACTGTGGAGAAAGTGGCCATATGAGCAGGGACTGTAAGAAGCCGAGGGCTGAGGCTTCAGGGGTAAAGAAGACGGGAAGTGAAGGTCCGAGAGCAAACGCCAGGGCTTTCACCATGACGCAGGAAGAGGCTAGGACGGACCCGATGTGGTGTCAGGTACGTTTCTAGTAAACCAAACTCTTGCTTCTGTGTTATTTGACTCTGGTGCTAGTAGGAGTTTCATTTCTGCTACTTTCTGTGCTAAATTGCCTGTTAGTAGCAAATGCATTAGTGAGCCTTTTATGTAGAAACTGCTATTGGTAAGTCCACTAGAGTTACTGATGTGATAGAGGACTGTACCATGGAGTTAGAAGGTCATGGGTTTGCTGCTAGATTAAATGTGATGCCCCTAGGAGGATTTGATGTAGTGTTAGGGATGGACTGGTTAGCAACCTACGAAGCGAATATCGTGTGCGGAAAGAAGATGATTAGACTAACGGCGACCAACGGAAGTCCGGTGACAATTTATGGCGATCGAGTTACGACGATTCCAAAGGTGATCTCGATGGCGGTGGCGGGAAAGTGTATGAGGCGCGGATGTAGCGCCTACTTATGTTATGTAAAGAATGTAGAGACGCCAACACCACAGCTATGCGATGTGCCAGTGGTGTGTGACTTTCCAGACGTGTTTCCCGAAGACTTATCGGGATTGCCACCTGACCGAGAGATCGAATTCCAGATCGACCTGATACCGGGTGCCCAACCTGTCGCAAAAGCACCGTATCGCTTGGCTCCGACGGAGATGAAAGAGTTGATGGAGCAGTTGCAGGAGCTGCTGGATAAGGGGTTTATCCGACCGAGTATCTCACCTTGGGGTGCTCCGGTTCTGTTCGTAAAGAAGAAGGATGGTAGTATGAGGATGTGCATCGACTACCGCGAGCTGAATAAGCTGACGGTGAAGAACAGGTACCCCTTACCAAGGATCGATGACTTGTTTGATCAACTTCAGGGTGCCAGTTGGTTTTCAAGGATAGATCTTCGATCGGGTTACCATCAACTAAAGGTGAAGGAACAAGATATCCCTAAAACAGCCTTTCGTACGCGCAATGGTCACTACGAGTTTCTTGTCATGTCTTTTGGGTTGACCAATGCGCCGGCTGCTTTTATGGATTTGATGAACCGAGTGTGCCGACCAATGTTGGATAAATCAGTAATTGTATTCATCGATGATATTTTGATTTATTCAAGGAGCGAAAAAGAGCATGCCGGGCATATTCGGGAAGTGTTGGAAACATTGAGAAGGGAGAAATTGTACGCCAAGTTCTCCAAGTGCGCCTTTTGGTTACGCGAGGTGCAATTTCTGGGTCACGTAGTGAATGCAGAAGGAATAATGGTGGACCCAGCAAAGGTTGAGGCTGTGATGCAATGGAAATCACCAAAGGCGCCATCCGAGATTCGTAGCTTCTTGGGATTGGCGGGCTATTATAGAAGATTTATTCAAGACTTTTCAAAGATCGCCTCACCTTTGACAAAATTGACTCGTAAGGACGTAAAATTCGGGTGGGGTCGAGAGCAGGAGATGGCTTTTGAGAAGTTGAAGGCAAGACTAACACAAGCTCCTGTCTTGACTTTGCCTGAGGGAAGTGAAGACTTAGTGGTCTATTCGGATGCATCTTATTCTGGGCTAGGTTGTGTGTTGATGCAACGTGGAAAGGTGATAGCCTACGCATCTCGACAGCTGAAGACCCACGAAGTCAACTATCCCACACACGATCTAGAACTAGCTGCGGTGGTTTTTGCGTTGAAGATTTGGCGGCACTATCTGTACGGGGTGAAGTGCACAATATTCACTGCCACAAAAGCTTGAAGTACTTCTTCGAGCAGAAGGATCTAAACATGAGGCAGAGGCGGTGGTTGGAGCTGATAAAAGATTATGATTGCGAGATCCATTACCACCCGGGCAAGGCCAATGTAGTGGCTGATGCCCTTAGTCGAAAAGAAAGGCCTGAGCCGATCCGGGTGAAGGCTTATCAGCTGATCATGACCCCCGATGTGATGACACAGGTTAAGGAGTTTCAAGACGAGGCTTTGAAAGAAGATCGTCTTAACCCCGAAAGGATAGAGGCCTAGTGACGGAATTGGGTGAGAACACTTTTGGTGTTAAGACCCGATTTGGGCGAATGTGGATTCCTCGATACAGGGATCTACGTAGTAGAATATGGATGAGGCCCATAAGACCCGATACTCCATTCACCCCGGTGCTACCAAAATGTACCACGATATGAAGAAAGACTATTGGTGGCCGGGTATGAAACGTGACGTAGTGGAGTACGTGAGTAAGTGCCTAACTTGCTTACAAGTAAAGGCAGAACACCAGAAACCATACGGGAAGATCCAACCGTTGGATATACCCGAGTGGAAGTGGGAGCATATCACCATGGATTTCATCACGAAGTTACCACGTACCCCTAGAGGGTATGATGCCATATGGGTGATAGTTGACCGCTTGACAAAGAGTGCCCACTTCCTACCGATCCGCGAGACGTACTCATCTGAAAGATTGGCGGATCTGTTCATCAAGGAGATTGTAGCTCGTCATGGTGTACCGGTGTCTATTGTGTCTGATCGTGACACCCGGTTTACCTCCAAGTTTTGGAAGAGATTTCATGATGCGATGGGGACGAGACTACACATTAGTACAGCATATCACCCTCAGACGGACGGTCAGTCTGAGAGGACGATCCAGACACTCGAAGACATGCTTCGGGCGTGCGTGATCGATTTGGAGGAAGTTGGGATGATCACTTGCCATTAGCAGAATTCTCGTACAACAATAGCTATCATGCCAGTATTGGCATGCCACCATACGAGATGTTATACGGTAGGAGATGTAGGACGCCCGTATGTTGGGGAGACATTGGGCAGAAGGAACTGGGAGGTGTCGAGGTGATTGAAGCAACGACTGAGAAATTAGAAAAGATCAAAGCCTTCATGAAGGTGGCGAAAGATAGGCAAAAGTCGTATGCTGACAAGAGGCGAAGACCGATTGAGTTTAAGGTTGGTGACCGAGTCATGTTGAAGGTCTCTCCCTGGAAGGGAATCATTAGATTCAGGAAACGAGGTAAGCTAAGCCCGAGATACATAGGACCTTTCCAAATTATCGCACGAGTAGGAGAGGTAGCCTATCGACTCGAATTGCCAGATGAATTAAGTGTAATTCATCCCACATTCCATGTATCTCATCTGAGGAAATGCTTAGCTGATGAAGACATGGTTGTACCACTGGAGGACATTGAAGTAGACGAACGGCTCAACTACGTGGAGCAACCAGTGGCAATCATTGATCGTAAGGAGAAGAGGTTAAGGAATAAAGTGGTTCCCCTTGTGCGTGTACAGTGGAAGCACAGGAAGGGATCCGAGTCTACGTGGGAGACTGAAGAAGAAATGAGACAGCACTACCCACATCTGTTTGAGGAATAACAGGTTTCGGGGACGAAACCTATATAAGGGGGGTGGACTTGTAACACCCGTATTTTTATTAGCAAGAAATAAAGGAATAAAGAGAAAGAAAGAAAAGAAGAAAAAGGGAAGTCAACCCCAAGTTGGGGGACCAAAGGTGTAAAAGGAATAAAAATCTTATAAAGTTGGTAAAAAGGTGGCATGGCCGCCCATTACCTTCTGCATAACACTTTTATTCAACTTTTAGAGAGAGAGAACAGCAGGAGCTTCGATTCTAGAGAGGGAAAGAAGAAGAAATCAGATTCAAGGTAAGAATTGATGTTTTTAAGTTGTATTTGAGCTAAGAAACCGAGAAATGCATGTTCTTATGTGTATATGTGTTCGGGTTTGTGTGTTTTAAACACATCTAGGCTTTCGAATCCTTTGGAAAAGCTCGAGAAGGAGAGTTTGAACTTGAAGAACAGCTAAGGTGAGTTCTAGACCCCTTTTTACTGATTTTTAAACGTTTTGGGGCTGGAAATGCATATATATGTTTTTTTATAAAATTTATGCTGTTACCCGTATGAACTGAATGTATGCATGTTTATGTTTATGCTAGATTTATGCCTAGAATCTTGTGTATATGTTAGAATTAGGCATTATGATGTTTGGGACTTGGGTTATGGATTAGACTCATGAACAGGTTGCAAATATGTCTGAAAATGGGACTTAGAATAATTATTTACAGGTTGATGAGTCCACTAGTGCTCATACGACCAACAGTGTGGTCGTATGACCAGAAGATTTTCTAAGTGTTGATGAGTCTAACAGGACTCATACGACCAACAGTGGTCGTATGAATAAGTGATATTTTCTAAGTATGAGACCCACAGGACCCATACGACCAACAGTGGTCGTATGACTATGATGAAATTTTCTAAGTATGGACTCATACGACCAACAGTGGTCGTATGATCCAAATATGTTCCCAAGTCCAGGGATGGTACGACCACAGTGGTCATACGACCAACAGTGTGGTCGTATGACCAGTTGATAAATCTAAGTGTTAAGTGAAAAGTCCAGCAGTGCTCATACGGCTAACAGGGCTCATACGCCCAAAGGGCTTATACGCCTAATAGGGCTAAAACGCCTAAACACTTAGAAATTTTCAGGAATTTCCAGTAAGTCCGTAGTTCGAGGTTTGACCAGGGTTGACTAGGGTTAATAAATGATGATGTCTCATGCATTTAATGATGAGTATGATTAACCCTAATCGTTACTAATATTATATTAGTATATTATTGTTAACAATATTATTAAATATTGTTAAGTAAGGTATGATGCTATGTATGATGATGAATGTATGATGATGAATGTATGATGATGAATGTAAGATGAATATGTATGATGTGTGTATGTTCCTTGTGATTGTGTATGCTTATCTTTCTGAAACTTTACGAATAACGAGAAATGAATTAATGAAGTATTATGTATCGTAAAGTGAAAGATAATGAAAGAGGAACATGATGATGAATGCATGTATTAACGAATGAACGAAAAGAAGAATGATGATGAATACATGCATTAATGAACGAACGAATTATGTCTTGCAAGCATTGAATAACGCGATTGGTCCTTCTATGTGATTGACCATGGTCATGGTACCTCTACCGCTTACCTCTAGTACCGTGGCATACGTTTTGTTGTTCATATGTTGACTTCGGCCCGGTAGCTAATAACGTTCGGGGTGTAGCCTATGGTATTGGTACAATTCACCTTTCAATGTGTGCAAGTAAGTATGAACGGGATTCTTGTCATTCGACCACAGTAATCATGGCCAAGTGCTATGAAGTGGGTAAAGCCTGACAGAATCCATACGAGAAGATAAAGATAACGATGAATAACGAATGATGAAGATAATAACGAATATTATCTCTGTGTACGTATGATGTATGAACGCATGCACGAAAGGATACTTTTAAATAAGTAAAAGTATGTTTTATTACAAAACTAGAACTCACTCAGCAACGCTGACTTTTATGTATTTCCAGTTGGCAGGTAGTGTTGTTGAGGATGGCACGAGGCGGCTGCTCAGCTCTTTGGGATGGCATTCTTTTGTTAATGTTTTTGTATTGTAATGCAAACAAACGATATTTTGTAACGGGTGTTGTATTACTTTGCAAAAGCATTTATAGTAAATTTAAAGTTTCCGCTGCATGGTTTTTATTAAATTGTATTAAATGTATGTTTTATGGGTGATGACGACCAACTGTGAGGTGCCCGGGAGCGGGGCCTTACACGTATGGACCTAGGCGACCGAATCCCTCAGTCGTATGGTCTATCGGGCGATTGGGCCCCGTCCGTATGACTGAACCTCAATCGTATGATTGAACATCCGTTTTCCCTCAGTCGTGCGACTAGCCTTTCAGTCGCATAACCCTAACTGGGCAGCGATTGGAGTTCATCACGAACTGCAGCCGCGACCTACGGGTCTCAAACCATTCCAAACTCATTTCTAGCCCAAATTATCCTTCCTAAACCTCAAGGAATCATACTAGGACATTATACAAGCTAATGCAAGTCCTAATTTGTACCATAAACACGTTACTCAAGATTTCACCTAAATGGGTCAAACATACACACTATTCAAAAATAGGGTTTATATGTGATCCAGCCCCAAAATCGTATGAAAACAAGTAAATGAGGGGTTCTAGAACTCACATTAATAGGTAGGAGTTGAAGAGATTCGACTTGGCTAGCTTCTCGACAAATCTCGTGCCCGAATCACCTCGTTCTCCCTTTCTTTCTCTTCGTCTCTGTTTTCTCGCTCTCTGCCCTTTCTCCCGACTGAAAAAAATGTAAGTGTTGGGAGGGGAAGAGAGCTGCTCCTCCTTTATAGGTACAGCCCAGTTGCCTGAAGTCCAGGGGCGACTGGACCTTCAGTAGCATGAACACCATGCGACTGGACCTCCAGTCGCATGAGTCCCATGCGATTGAACCTTCAGTCGTGCGATTGAACTCCATTCATACGGTTGAGCTTCAATCGTCCTTAAGTTGTGCGTTTGAGCACCATGCGACTGGACCTCCAGTCGCACAAATCACATGCGACTGAGACTCAGTCGCATACCACTCCAAAAGTTAAACTTTCGGGTGTTACAACATCACATGGCATTTCAAGTTTTTAAAAGACACCGGGCTGGAAACAGATCCAGCCCCAAATGTTTACATGTTTCAACATAAATTAAATAGTCATTGTATCAAATTGTTCAAGTCATAAATTTGGTCACACAACTAATGCCATGGTCTTGGGGTTGAGTCTAAGTCTTCCATAACAGCTAAGAGTCTTCACGGGTTACCTGAAACATGCTTAAAAGAAAATTGTCAACTAAAAAGTTGGTGAATTCAAGTGCTTAAAGTTTCAAAACAATAAAAAGGAACACTTAAAGTCCACAATAAAGGTTTTAGAATCAAGTGTGAAAGTTTATGAAAATCTCGTTTGATTTTAAAAACATCATTTTTAGTATCAGTCATCGTGGGGTATCACAATCAACCCTTCACTTGGTCCCCGGTTGGCCTCTTCTAAACTTGTGTTTAACCGTATATTCCCGAAGGAAAGGACCAAGGCTCAGAACAGTGAACCATTCTTACCAGGATGGTTCACCATAGTTTCTTATTCAAAACTTGATACATGCCACAAACGACCCCTCAGGATCTCAGTGGGGTACCTCCCTGTAGCGGGAGCCACTGTGCGTGGGGGATTCCCCAAATAGATAAAACAAGCGGTTCACAAAAGAATTAATGATCATGATATAAGTATCAGCAGGTATCCAAAAGTCCCACATACAAGCATCAAATAAAGCACAATCATAGTTCATAAACAAAATAGCATGTTCCATCCTAAAAACAGTAAATAAAAAGGGAGCACTAGAACTCACCTTAGACGTTAAGCAAAGAAATCCTTCGTGTGCAAGGAATATCTCAAGTCTAGCACCCGAACATGAATATATTAAGTGATTAGCTACTGCTCTAAACCTATTTAAGGTGCATCAAGAGTGTCTAAGCCTTAGTTGGTCGGATTCGACTTTGATTCGATTAGGGTTTGTATAAAAGTTTCCTTTTATGAAAAGTCAAGGTTTCTCATACAACTAAGGGTTTCTACATTACTAAGTCCAGAATATATGTTAAATATGCTAATAAGGTGAATAAAGTGCTTATCGGAGTCGATTATGAAGTTTAACAAAATTTTACAGTTTAGCCCCTGAAGTTTCCAAGTTTTCTACCCTTAAGTTTGTTTCTTGTATTAGATGACCTTTATAACCAAAAATCAGTTTCAAGAACTTAATATAACTTTATTTTAAGAACATATACTAAAATTTTCAGTTTATGGGCCCGGTTTATAATTTACGCGTTTAACGTTGCCGGTTACGGTAAAACCGAAGGGTTTAAGATGGTTACCTATGAGTTTTCATGTGTTTGATTCTAGGTACAGTAGATAACTTTTTAAAGTCATTTTTATAAGTTTCAAACCTTTTAAATCACAAAATTTACCTCTAGTAGTGGGAAGACTCGTTTTTACGTTTAAACCGTTAAAACGCGTTTTTAACTGGGTTTGACCATTTTAAAAGCTTGTTTGACCAACCTTTCCACTTTATAAGTTATTTTATTATTTATCCTACTGGAATGCCATGATTTTTATAATTTCTCACCTTATATCCATTTTTCTTAGATTTTCCTAAAAACGTCTCTCGGTTAGCACCCGTTTTCACTTAAAATTCCATTTAAACTATCTTTGACCACTAAAAATTCCCATTAACTCCAGAACACTTTATTAATCCTTAATGAACCTGGAATTCTCTTTAAAAAGTTTATATCCTAAGTTTTCTTGTTTTTAAGTAATTTTAGCATGTTTTTGGGTCCCGAAAGTGACCAAAATGGGTCTAAACACAACATGTCCTTTGTTCCAGAGATTAAAATATATTAAAACTCTTAATATCCATCAAAACCTACTGAAATAAGAGTCCCAAATCTTGGCCTAGTCATTCTACACATCCATAGCCTTCAAATACATAGAAAATGCCATAACCGACCATTACACTTGTGTAAATCATTGTAACTTTTACCAAAACTTCATCTAACCTAAAAATCAGGTTGTTGGGGTGTCTAAAACTCATTTTTGAGCAGGTTATAACCCTTGTTTAAGAGGGTTTTCAAGAAAGTGTTTAAGGTGTGTTGTAACTTGTAGAAAGAGTGGTTTTTCATGGTGTTCTTGTGTTAACACCTTCCATTCATGGTGTACAACCATTTTTAACATTCAAAGCAGATTATTAGGAGTTTAATGAGTCATTAGAAAGCAGGTTACAAGGTTTGTTCTTAAAGGTTACAAGATGCACAAGTTGGGTGGTGAGAATCACCCAAAAAGAGGATTTTCTAGGTGTAACTCTTGTTACACCTATAGATCGACATGTTATACTTGCAGGATACCTTCAAGAACGTGGAAATCTCTCCAAGAACAAGGTAGTAGTGAGAAGTTTCTGCTACAACAAGAAAAATAGGGTTTTCAGGTGAACAATGAAGTCAAACTTGAGAAATGACCAAAATCGAACATAGTGAGCTTACACTTGATGTATCTCATGGTTTAGAAGGTGTGGATGGTCGTGGATGGTTAAAATCTCCTTCGACTTGACTGTAGAACCTTGAACAAAATCTGGAACCTCAAGTCTTGCAAGTTTCAAGCTTCAAAACATCACCAAAAGGCACCTTCTTGCGGTTTTGGTGTTGGCCGATGTTGTTGTTGTTGTAGGTCACGATTTTGGAGCTGGAAATGAGGCTGAAATGGAGAGAATTTTGAGAGGGAGAGATGGGTTTCAGCTGATGGATTCAAGAGAGAGTGGAGAGAATGAGAGGAGTGAGTGGTCTTGCAAAAGTAGAGGTTGCATGTGTAGTGTATGGATGTTAAGAGGGGTGGAGTGTGGTGGCAAGCAAGAGTGGTGATTGGGGGTTCAAGGGGCGGCCGAAATTGTCTAGTAGTGTGGGGTTTCTTTTAAATTTTTATATAGTTAAATGTGTATTAGGTGGTATTAATTTGAAATGTAGTATAAAATTATTAGTTAGTAGATGATGTTAGTTGATGTCATGTGTATGATCATTCATGCATGATCCGAAATTTCCAAGTGTGTGTATGTATGCATACTTTTAAATTGTTTCAATTAAGGCTTTGTATTCTAGCTAGGGTGACTAATCAATATTCCCGGGCACAAATTTTCTAAAAAGGCAAGACTTAAAATGACTAAATTCACATAAATCACATAGAATCATAAAAATGGATCAAAGAAAAATTGGTGATTCTAACATTACTGATATAATTAAATTGTTTCCATTATTAGCACACATAAGATGGGATATGATGCAAATAAATTAGGGTTTAGAATAGTGACCTTGGGACCGGTTGTCACACTAGCGATTGGAATTGATCTGTTTAGTATTCAAAATTTTGGAACAATGTAATGTTTAACTCTTTCATATATTTATTATATTCTGAGTTATGTTCCTTTTATCATGTATACATCCATGAATATGTTTATTATTCTAAATTTCCGTAGTCGATCATGTTTTTGGGAGCAAATATGAACGTAAGACTATTATGAAAATGTATTAGTGGATATTCATAAGGCATGAATATAGAGCAATTAGTTGTTGCTAAAGTTCATAGATATTTATGGGATACGAATATTGGATGGACCCACGTCTCAAATTTTACTACATGGAATCTTCTAGATTGATCATAAGTAAATTTGAGTAAAGGCGAATATCATTTGGTATCCTCCGACCTGAGATACATATTGGGTATTGATATTCACCAATGTGTTATACCTTGAGCTAGTGTTTCACTGCTCTGAAATACTGGACAGTACATAAGGCTAAGTTCAGGTATGACACGAGGTGATTGTGAGAAACGTATGTAGTCAAGATGGAATTTGTTCCTCTTATTTGTTGAGAGCAAGATGTCTAAGGCCTGATTAAGTTGAATCAACAAGGAATGATCATTCTGTGTCCTTTGATTTAATATGACATCTGTAACAAAAGGATAAATGATTGATTCACCTAAATCATTTCAAGTTGGATACTTGAAGGGGATGATGTTATTGAATGGCTTTTAGCCATGCGTATTAAGGGTAGTAAACCCTTGTTAGGCGGTATTTACTACTTGCATCAATCTTCTATGAATCTTGTGCAAGCGGGAGATTGTTGGATTCTTTATGCGCAAGACACATAGAACATTGATGTGGTTAGTACGTTATGATCCAAGTCGAGTCATACCCAATAACAAGCTTAGCAAACACCAATTAATATTTAATTGATGATATGATCATGCAATTAAATAATTACACCAATTTAGAAAATGGGTTTTCTAAATAAATTGCATATGAGATGGAAGAACTTATAAGGATATTTGTTCATGAGTATTATTTGTAATGTTATTTAAGTTGGTTAAATAACATCAAATAATAAAATAGTGTATGAGGTATACAGTTAAGAGGTTAATTGCATAACTCAATTAGTGACAAGTTACAATTAAAATGGGTGATTAAAATTGGGGGAAAACCCATTTTGAACCCCTAATTCGGCCGCCCCCTTTAAGGTGGTTGGCTCTTTTGGTTGTCTTGAAAATAGTTTTCATTTACTAGTGTAACACTCCACCCCCTTCTCTCTCTCTCATGCAAAAGACCAAAGGGACCAAACTCTCCTTTTCTTGAAGAAAAGTCACGGCTGGAAGGTTTTTCCCAGGAACTTCTTCTTGGTTTTTGGTGTTCAAATCCTAGCAACAAAGGTGCTTGCTTGATGCTTGTGGGTATGGAAGCTTGAGGACACCTTTCCTTGGTGTTTTGGTCGTTCAAGAACATCATCATCTTCCTCATATCTCATGATTTTGGCAGCTCTTGAAAGGTAGTTTCATGAGTGTTGTTTTGGTTGTTGTTTCTTCTTGATAGATAGTTCATTCACATATATTTGATCCTATGATACTGGGTTTGTTGTTGATATATAATATGCCTTAATTTTCAGTTTACAAAACATAATATTAAGGTTTGATTCCGCTGCATTTTCATGTTTAAAGGGTTAAAAAACTTTGATAATGTGTCCAACAAACCCATCACTTGCATGGATACTTTTTGCTTTTCGTAACAACCTTAATGGCTATGAAGGTTTGATTCTGAAGCCTTCTAAACACATTCTTGATTCAATCTAATCAAATGTGATTATTATCTTCATGGAATCACACTAATCGATCACATGTGGAACATAGTATATATTGTTTAAATCGTAACCAAAACCAAACACGACACCACACGAACGACCCTTAAATTCAACTCTCTCCTACCCAAAACTTATCAACAACACTCGAACTCTAACTTCATACACTCTTGCCTAAAAAATCCATTGAATCAATATAAATGACAACTATCGATTCAAAGAATCCTTTTTCGACCATCAAGGGAAGGAAACGGGTAGAAAGGACCACAAAACTACTCGTATTTCACTCGATAAATGTAAGGCCCCGTTTCCAGAGACCTCACAGTTGGACGCTCATAGCATTATTATATAAAACAATACATATTTCATAAAATGCTGCAGTGGAATTAAGTTAACAAAACCGTTCATGCATATAATTAATGTTGCAAAATAATACATCGTTGTATGTTAGGGTTACAAAATAATCAATTATTTGCATTACAATACAACAAAATCTGTAACCATGAACGGATGCCAGTCTTGCCCTGCCAAGTAGCTTCACCCGCGTGCCACCCCCAGCAATAATTACCTGCCAACTGAAAATGCATAAAAGTTAGCGTTGCTGAGCGAGTCCTAATTTTTAAAAGCGTTAAAATACCTTGTATGATTTATATATGAAAATACCTCCTTTACTTCCTTTACTTTCATACGTGAGCATTCATCGTACATACATCAAGTATACTCTTATTATATTTCATTATCGTACGCATTTGTTTGTTCCGTACTTTTTCATTATCTTTCACTATTTCTAGATCCTGTCATAACTATACCCCATCATTGGGCACAAAGCCACCTCAGTCTCAGGGTTAAGTGACAAAGATCCCGTTTCGTACTATGGATCAATCACCAAGACTGAACCCCCTATGTGTGAACCCTCATTTATTAGCCAAGATCACATGCAATAAGACACACAGTTGAGCTGACAACCCTCAATAGGTTGTGAACCTCCTTAAATTTGCTTGCAAGACTTTTCATTCATTTATTATGTTCCACTTCGCATTAATCATTAATCTTTCACTTTCTTTAATGATAATACTTTATGTATACGAGTATAATCACACTATGTAAAGTCACATAATAGATACATAATAGGGAACATAAAACAGGCCATAAACATGCATGAAATAAATAAATATAAAAATCAAAACAATCCGGGGTCAAATCCTAAAATTTCTATTTTCCCAAAATTTCAGAAATTTTTCTAAGTGTTCTAGGCGCATGAGCCCTCTGTAGGTGCTTGAGCACTATGCAGGCGCATGGGTACTTAAGCATATGGGAAAGTTAGGTGCATGGAAAGTTAGGAGCATGGGAAAATCCAGGCGCATGGACACTGCTTGGGCGTATAAGCCCAACACCTAGGCATTTGAGTAGTGGGCGCATGGGAAAACACCTAAGGGCATGGACACTATACAGGTGCACGGGCTTTCACTTAGGTTATTTTGGAAAAATTCCAAGCGCATGGGAACTATTGGGGGCATGAGCTTCACTTAAGTTTTCTAAGTCAAAATTTCAGGCGCATGAGCCATATTTGGGCGCATGACTAATAGTTATGCTTATTTCAGATATAATTTTAGACCCAACCTGCATTTTAACATGTTCTTGACATACATCTATCATTATAAGCATCTACAACACATATACAACCATAAAACACAAGCATACATGCACAAATACATACGGGTATACATACAGCAGTTGTAAAACATTTAAATATACATTTTCAGCCATAAGAAGTTTAAAAACACATAAAACCGGGGTTTAGAACTCACCTATTACAACCAACAAGTAAAACTCCTCCAAACTTGTGTGCACGAGAGTTCAAACACCTAAACAAACTACAACAAACAACTAAACATGAAAAGCACATAAAAATCAGTTTTATGGTTGAAAGCCCAACAAAACCGAACCAATTATGCAAAGAAATGCTTACAGTGGAAATGAAACTAATCAGCGTCAAACGAGAAACGTAATGTGTGATTGATGAAAAAGGAGTCAAATCAAGGTAACACGACCAATTAAATAAGATTCACTTGTATTTAAATCAAAATTATGCAACTACAGATTAGTGTATTAATGTATTCATGAAGGCATAATTGAATACATGGGAAAGGAACTATTTGTGCAAAAACATTAGACAATGATAGTTCTTGCATGGATACTTCTTGCTTTCTGTAACATCCTCAAATTCTATGAAGTTCTGATTCTCAAGAATTCTAAACACATTCCTAAACCAATCTAATCAAATCTGACTATTATCTTCATTGGAATCACACTAACCGATAACATTTGGAACATAGTATATATTATTTGAATCGAAACCAAAACCGAACACAACACGACACGAGTGACCCTTAAAATCAATCCACGCCTTCCCAAAATTTATCCACAACACTCCAAACCAACTTCGTATGGTCTTGCCTCAAAAATCCATTGAATCAATACCAATGACAACTATCAATCCAAAATCGCATGGGTTTCTGCTTTTCATAACAACCTCAAATGCTATGGAGTTTTGATACTCAAGCCATCTAAATACACTTCCGAACCAATCTAGTCAAATCTTATTATTATCTTCATTGGCATCACACTAATTGATCACACATTGAACATAGTATATATTGTTTAAATCAAGACCAAAACCAAACACGCCACCACACGAATGACCCTTAAAATCAATCCACTCCTTCCAAAAACTTATCAACAACATTCTAAACCAACTTCATACACTTTTATCTCAAAAATCCATTGAATCAATACAAATGACAATTATCAATCCACAAAATCCATTATTGATGATCAACAGAAGGAAACAAGGTGCAAAGGACCAATAAACTACTTGTGTTTCACTAGATAAGAATAGGGAGTCAAATTATAGTGGAAATGAAACTAATCAAACTTCAAACAAGAAACGTAATGCACGATTGATTAAAATGAAGTCAACCTAAGGTAACACGACCAATTAAATAAGATTTACATGTATTTTAATCAAAATTTTCCAACTATAGATGGTGCATCAAAGTATTCATGAAAGCACAATTGAATACATGGGAATGGAACTATTTAGAAAAACATTAAACAACAATAGTTCTCGCATGGATACTTTTTTCTTCTCATAACAACCTCAATTGCTATGAAGTTTTGATTCTCAAGGCTTCTAAACACACTCCTGAAACAATCTAGTTGTGACAATCCATGTCTTCCAGGTTAACATCGTTTACTGCTATCGAACCTCTAACATATTTGAAATAAATCATTCTACTATTGATAAATAGCAATGACTAGTATAAGATGACAATACATGTTAATATTACAGTTATTACTAGTAGATAACTTATTATTTTAATTAATATTAATAATTAGCTTCAAATTGATTAAAATTATTTGACACATGTGTTAACATATAAATTAGAAGGACCAACATGGAACATCCCTCGCAAAGACCCATATGTAATCCGTAACCCCCATCGACTGCCTTACTTTCCCGTAACCCTAATACCCACCTTCGGCAGTTTCTTCCTTCTCTACACCATTCTGATCAAGATACGCCATCTCCAGTAGCCTTTTCACTGCAAGCACGAGTCAGTCGACGATGTTCGTCGTCGTCACACGGTCATCTAGTTGATCCAGTCAACTACCATACCAGCGGCCTTGTTCTCGACACCTTTGCATCTGGAGATCTAGTCCCGGCTACTCCATTGTTATCAGCGGTTAACACCTATTCCACATCCATGAGAACTGATTGGAACCGCTTTGTTCGGCATGATTCTTTCTACTCGTTTCTTTATCTTGTTCGTTACATTACGGTTTCAAGTTCTCGAGTTACCTCTATGTGCGGGTCTGATCAACTACGTTGTGTGTGATTCTGGAAGGAGTGTGATCGTCGCTATGGCGTGCGTGTGCTCTGCCATGTATGTGTGTTTTTTGGTTTGGATACGTGTGTATGCTGCTGTCGTATGTGGTGTTTAGGTTGTTGCAGTGTGTGTGTTTTCAGCGGTGTATGAATGTTTGTGTTGTGCGACAACGTGGGTGTGTGCTTCTGTGATTTTGAGTTGTGTTTTCAATGTTGTTCATGTGGGTGTTCTTGTGCGTAGGTGGGTATTAACGTATAGGTATGTAGGCTATATTGGTGCGTTGTGTGCATGCTTGTATGCCATGGCAGTTGGTGTGATGGTATCTTTATTTAAACATGTATTTTTGTAGTGAATTAATCTCATGAGTTTGTGTGATGTATGTATGTGTGTAGCAGCATTGCATGTGGGTGTGATTTTGCATGTAGGTTGTGCATATTGTAGTTTTGCATCTTGTTGTGTTATATATATATATATACATACATACATATATCTATATATATTTATATATACATACATACATATATCTATATACATATATATATACACATATATACATATATCTATATACATATATGTATATATTGAAAGACCTGATCTGCCCAAGATGCATATTAAGTTGATGTGGCAGTGTGATATGATCCAAGTCGAGTCATACCCAATAACAAGCTAAACAAACACCAATAAATATTTATTAGTTGATAAGATCATACAAATAAATAATGACATCAATTTAGAAAAATAGATTTT
Organism: Flaveria linearis; assembly: GCA_024085815.1. Taxonomy (NCBI): domain Eukaryota; kingdom Viridiplantae; phylum Streptophyta; class Magnoliopsida; order Asterales; family Asteraceae; genus Flaveria; species Flaveria linearis. The sequence goes on along the minus strand of CM044003.1, from coordinate 56,119,377 downwards.
CTAAATCATTGCTTTTGTAGATGAACATCATTATGTGGATAATTGTTCATGTAGTATTATTTGTTTCATTATTTAGTTTTGCTAAATGATAACAAATAAAAGAGTGCTAAGTTTACAAAGTAAAAATTGGTTTTCAACTTTATAAACTAGTGATTAAAGAGTGTTAGTGTTGTAAATAAAAATAAGAAAAATGGGAATCCATTTTGAATGGATTCGGCCACCCAAGGGCCACATGGTCCCACTTATTTTGTCTTGTAAATGTACAAGACTTAAACACACACACACTCCAACTTCTTAACCTCTCTCTTACATGCAAAGGCAACATTTTTCAATCATCTATCTCTCTCTCTCAATCGGTTTTGAAGAAGAAAGAAAGCTGAAAATTTCAGCATCAAAAGTGGGTTTTTGTTGCTGAAAGTTGGTGTCAAAGAAACCTAGCATTCAAGGTGTTCGTTGGTGGCTTGGGGTATAACCATCTTGAGGTCTTCTAGCTTGAAGATTCAGCCACGAAATTCATCCATCACACCTTCAAAATCTCGTTTTCTAACAGCGTCAAAAGGTTGTCTTCTAAACATCCTATGATTTCTATATTGTATGCATTTCGTATATGGATCCATGGTTTGGGTTTTACTTATTAAATGGGTTTAATAATCAACTTATTGACAAGTTTGAAACTTATAATCCGCTGCGTTTTTCATATAAACAAGCTTATATGAACTTTGATAAACTTGTTAAATCCCTTCAATGGCATCAAGTGCCACTTATACGAATGCATACATGTATAGATCATACCATTTCAGGGTTTTTGTGGTGTATAACACCATATGGCCGAGATTTTAGGGCTGAAATGGTTACCCTTTTGTTTTATTTTAAAGATTATACTTTACATGCATGTAATAATCTTTAAAACCAAGTCACATTGATGGAATGTTTGTTTTGTTTGGACAAAACCAAAACTTTCGGGTTGTTTAATCATGGCCGAAAGTTTAAGGGTTCAAAAGGGAACCATTTTAACTTGATGCTTACATATTTGGATGTGTATTTAAATGTTCATAACCTAGCCAATACCTTATGTTTGGATGTATGTTTGGATGTATTTTGTGTTGTGATATTGGTTGATTATTCAATTTGGATGTAACATTTATTTATTTGTGTTTGTAATCTATTTATTATTTATATTGGTTTGTAATAATAAGTAGATTAGTTTTAATTTTTTTACTAGTAAAATGTATTAGGATATATTTTGTAAAAGAAGTTCAACAAGACTTGGGTTTTGATTTGGGCCATTTTAGGCCCAAATGGGCCTCATAGCCCAAGATTGGTTTTAAGCCCAATAACCAAAGCCCAAAGCATGGAGGCCCAAGGAAGCTAGGAGCTGAAGTTGGAGCCCAAAATAAAGCCCAAATATAGCAAAATGATGACAACACAAAATGGACACTTGATGCATTAGGATGCGGGATCAAGTGGGAGCACACCATCTCAATGCCTTGTGTCATGTTTGTGCTTTATAATAGACCCTCTTGGCACACTTGTTTTGGCCAACATGTGTTGCCAAGTCCATTGGCTATGGTTATGAACTTGTGGTTGTTTTATTATGCATGTATGGTTGATTAATGTTCATATTATCTTATTGTTGAATTGGATAGTTAACAACAAGAAATCAACAACTCGCATAAAATTGGTTCCTTAGAAATCAATAAGAAATAAAATTGGTTTTAATGAAGGTTATTGATTTCATAATTAAATGGGTCATTAAAAGGAACTTTGAAATAAGTTTTTAAACAAACTACCATGCATTTGAATGCATGCAAATGCAAGGTATGAAAATTGTTTTCCAAACTAGAATTTTGTAAAACACAAATCCCTTTTAAATTAAGTCATACACCATCCTATTATACAACACTCGAATCACTTAAGAACTTAATATGGGATAAAGGTCACCTAACAACATTAAAGGGAACTTATGAGTTTGAGGTGGGTTTGTCATATTTATGGGATAAAGGTCACCTAACCACTTATATTAGCAAATCCACACGTGTGTCTAAGTAGGACGTCTTAATTTGGAAATCATGCATTAGGATCACCGAAGCATGACGTACAAAGGGTGTTGATGGGATAAACATGCCAAACAAAACATAAGATGTTTAACCGATCCCATACACTAGAAATTGTAATAGGTTACAATTGTCAAACGTTTACTACCTTGTTAATTTAAATAAAGGGATAAAGGTCACCTAACCGATATTTAAATGTAACGTTGGATTCTAGGTTTTAATTATTAATTTTCCATGAGACATAAAAGGGTTTTAATAATTGAAATGTCTTGATATTAAAAGTACTAAAAATTGAACTTTGTAAAATTGTAGATGGCTACCAACAACAACGCAATCTCGACTGTCCATAACCTATCACTAAGAACAATCCTTGAAAAGGAACGTCTAAACCATGGGAACTTCATGGATTGGTACCGAAACTTGAGAATCATTCTCAAGCAAGAAAAGAAGTCCTATGTGTTAGACGGTCCCATTCCCGATCAACCCGATGAAAATGACGTTGAGGCCTTTGCAGAGTGGGTCAAGTACACCGAGGACTCTGTGCAAGTCGCATGTCTCATGCTAGCAAGTATGATTCTCGATTTGCAAAAAGACTTTGAGAACCACAATGCCTATGACATGATCACCCAGTTGAAGGAAATGTTCCAACAATAATCAAGGGCGGAGCGCTTCGAAACGGTTCGAGCACTCCATGCATGTCGGATGGACGAGACCCAATCGGTGTCATCTTACGTTCTTAAGATGAAGAGCCACATTGATCGCCTCGAAAGGCTTAACTGTCTTGTGTCCAATGAGTTGGCAACGGATTTGATCCTCAACTCCCTATCAAAGAAGTTTGATAGCTTTGTTATGAACTATAACATGAATGGATGGGACAAGAGCATTGGTGAGCTTCATTCAATGCTCAAAACAGCCGAGGCGGGCATGGGTAGAAAGGTTCTACCGGTACTTTCAATCAATGAAGGTAGTAGTAGGAAGAGGCACCTCCCCGACCCTAGGGCAAGTGTTGCCAAAGGGAAGGGGCACGTCAAAGGGAAGGGTAAGGGTAAAGCAAAAGTAGAACCGCCCATACCAAAAGATAAGAAGCAAAAGGTTGCTCAAGATGACCCGTGTTTTGAATGTGGTGAGGTCGGCCATTGGAAACGCAATTGTCCAGTCTATCTCAAAGCTTTGAGATCGAAGAGGGACGCGGGGAAAACCTCAGGTACAATCTTTATCATACATGTTGAGCTAAATGTTATTTCTTCTAACATATAGGTATCAGATACCGGATGTGGAACTCATATTTGCAATTTGTTGCAGGGGTTCAAAAGAAGTGACCATTATGCAAAAGGGGAAATAAGTCTCTTCATGGGCAATGGTGCAAAGGTTCACGTGGAAGCCCAAGGAGACTACATTTTGAAGCTTCCAAGTGGTTTGGAAGTCATTTTAATGAATGTATTATATGCTCCTAGTTTGACTAGGAACATTATTTCTGTTTCCCGTTTGAGACAATATGATTATGATTTCAAGTTTGTTGACAATGATATTCATGTTTCTTTAAATCATATGTTTTATTTTAAGGCTATACCTTGTAATGGTATATATGAATTGGTTCATGATAACACCACATATGATAGCTCAATGTACCAAGCAACCACCAAAAGGCTCAAATTAGATTTGAGCGATTCCTATCTTTGGCATTGTCCCCTTAGTCATATAAACAAGAATTGTATGCAAAAACTCCAAAAGAATGGTCTTTTGAAAACTAATGAAAATGATTCATTTGATGTATGCGAGTCTTGTTTACAAGGTAAAATGACAAAGGCCCCTTTTAGTGGGACTAATGAAAGGGCAAAGGATTTATTAGGGATCATACATTCGGATGTATGTGGACCTTTTAAACCAATAACTAGGAATGGTGAAAGATACTTCATTACCTTTACCGATGACTATAGTCGTTATGGGTATGTGTACTTGTTAAGACACAAACATAAATCTTTTGAAATGTTCAAAATCTTCAAGAATGAAGTAGAAAATCAACTCAACAAAACGGTCAAGATTCTTCGTACAGATAGAGAAGGTGAATACCTAAGTAGTGAATTTCAAGAGTATCTTAGAAGTTGTGGGATTGTCTCACAACTTACTCCACCTGGAACACCACAACATAATGGTGTGTCTGAGAGGAGGAATCGGACTCTATTCGATATGGTTTGATCTATGATGGCTAGAAGTACACTACGTCTATCATTTTAGGGTTTCGTGTTGCTCTCCGCGGCCCGTATTTTAAATATGGCCCCAACCAAGAAAGTGGAAAGGACACCATTCAAAATATGGCATGGAAGGGTTCTATCATTATCATATTTAAAAGTTTGGGGGTGTGATACTTATCCTAAGCAGTACACTCAAAACAAACTGGAAGCCCGATCCATAAAGTGTATCTTCATTGGATATCCTAGAGATTGTATTGGATATTATTTCTATGATCCGACAGAGCAGAAGGTGTTTATTGCTCGAAAGGCAGAGTTCTTGGAAACTAAGTTTCTTTCGGAAGAAACTAGTGGAAGAGCTATGGAACTTGAAAAGGTTCAATATTCACAAGACGATACACAATTGGTTGATACTAGCAATCAAAATGAGGATGTTAAGAATGATCATATGGATGATCAAGATACACAAAACGTTTGCAGATCTGGTAGAATTAGTGTTCCTCCTGAGAAATATGGATTTTTCATGGATGGATGCTATGTGGTAGATTCGGATGAACCAACCACATACCATGATGCAATGTCAAAACCTGATTTTGACAAATGGCAAGAAGCCATGAATGTTGAGATGCAATCCATGTATGATAACCAAGTTTGGGAATTGGTTACACCACCTCTTAAGTCCAAGATAGTTGGAAGTAAGTGGGTTTTTAAGAAGAAAATTGATATGCATGGAAACATGGATACCTATAAAGCTAGACTTGTAGCAAAAGGTTTCACTCAAACTCAAGGGGTTGATTATGATGAAATCTTTTCGCCTGTGGCAATGCTAAAGTCTATCAGGATATTGTTTGCCATAGCAGCATATTATGACTATGAGATGTCACACCCCCGGGCCCCGATAGGGTGGGACATCACAGATTAGCAACAAACATACATGGCAGCGGAAACAAACCAATATAGGAGCTCAAAGGGAGAGAACATCACATGGCATTTAAAGTTTTAAAAGACACCGGGCTGGAAACGGATCCAGCCCTAAATGTTTACATAGTTCAACCAAATAGAATAGTCATTAAAACAAATTGTTCAAGTCATGATTTTGGTCACACAAGCAAATGCCGTAGTCTCGTGGTTAAGTCTAAGTCTTCCATAATAGCTAAGAGTCTTCACGGGTTACCTGAAACATGCTAAAAGAAAATTGTGTTAACTAAAAAGTTGGTGAATTCAAGTGCTTAAAGTTTCAAAACAATAAAAAGGAACTCTTAAAGTCCACAGTAAAGGTTTTAGAATCAAGTGTGAAAGTTTATGAAAATCTCATTTGATTTTAAAAATATCAATTTTAGTATCAGCCATCATGGGGTATCATAATCAACCCTTCACTTGGTCCCCGGTTGGCCTCTTCTAAACTTGTGTTTAACCAGATATTCCCGAAGGAAAGAACCAAGCCTCAGAACAGTGAACCATTCCTGATAGGATGGTTCAGCATAGTATCTTATTCAAAACCTGTTACATGCCACAAACGAACCCTCAGGATCTCAGTGGGGTACCTCCCTGTAGCGGGAGCCACTGTGCGTGGGGGATTCCCCAAATAGGTCTATCCACATAAAACAAGCGGTTCACAAAAGAATTAATGATCATGATATAAGTATCAGCAGGTATCCAAAAATTCCCACATACAAGCATCAAATAAAGCACAATCATAGTTCATAACAAAGAGCATGTTCCATCCCAAAAACAGTAAGTAAAAAGGGATCACTAGAACTCACCTTAGACGTTAAGCAAAGAAATCCTTCGTGTGCCGGGAATGTTTTAAGTCTAGCACCCTAACATGAATATATTAAGCAATTAGCTACTGCTCTAAACCTATTTAAGGTTCATCAAGAGTGTCTAAGCCTTAGCTGGTCGGGTTTGACTTTGATTCGATTAGGGTTTGTATAAAAGTTTCCGTTTATGGAAAGTCAAGTTTCTCATACAATTAAGGGTTTTTACATTACTAAGTCCATAATATATAATAAATATGCTAATAAAGTGACTAAGTTGCTTATTGGATTCGGTTATGAAGTTTAACAAAATTTTACAGTTTAGCCCCTGAAGTTTCCGAATTGACAGTTTCTACCCTTAAGTTTGGTTTCTTGTTTTAGATGACCTTTATAATCAAAAATCAGTTTCAAGAACTTAATATAAATTTATTTTAAGAATGTATACTCAAATTTTCAGTTTATGGGCTTGGTTTATAATTTACGCGTTTAACGTTGCCGGTTACGGTAAAACCGAAGGGTTTGAGATGGTTGACTATGGGTTTTCATGTTTTTGAGTCTAGGTCCAGTAGCTAACTTTTTAAAATCATTTTCATAAGTTTCTAACCTTTTAAATCACAAAATTTACCCCTAGTAGTGGGAAGACTCGTTTTTACGTTTAAACCGTTAAAACGCATTTTTAACCGGGTTTGACCATTTTAAAAGTTGTTTGACCAAACTTTCCACTTTAAAAGTTATTTTGTTATTTATCCTATTGGAATTCCATGATTTTTATAATTTCTCATCTTATATCTATTTTTCTTAGATTTTCCTAAAAAACGTCTCTCGGTTAGCACCCGTTTTCACTTAAAATTCCATTTAAATTATCTTTTGACCACTAAAAATTCCCATTAACTCCAGAACACTTTATTAATCCTTAATGAACCTGGAATTCTCTTTAAAAAGTTTATAGTTCAATATTTCTTGTTTTTAAGTAGTTTTAGCTTGTTTTCGGGTCCCGAAAGTGACCAAAACGGGTCTAAATACAACATGTCCTTTGTTCCAGAGATTAAACAATATTAACACTATTAATATTCATCAAAAACTACTGAAATAATAGTCTCAAATCGTGGCCTAGTCATTCTACACATCCATAGCCTTCAAATACATAGAAAATGCCATAACCGACCATTACACTTGTGTAAATCATTGTAACTTAAGTTTATTCATTACGAAAACTTCATCTAACTTAAAAATTAGGTTGTTGGGGTGTCTAAAACTCAGTTTTTAGCAGGTTATAACCCTTGTATAAGAGGGTTTTCAAGAAAGCGTTTAAGGTGTGTTGTTACTTGTCGAAAGAGTGGTTTTTCATGGTGTTCTTGTGTTAACACCTTCCATTCATGGTGTACAATCATTTTTAACATTCAAAGCAGATTATTAAGAGTTTAATGAGTCATTATAAAGAAGGTTACAAGGTTGGTTCTTAAAGGTTACAAGATGCACAAGTTGGGTGGTGAGAATCACCCAAAAAGAGGGTTTTCTAGGTGTAACTCTTGTTACACCTATAGATCGACATGTTATAATTGTAGGATACCTTCAAGAACGTGGTAAGATCTCCAAGAACAAGGTAGTAGTGAGAGGTTTCTGCTACAACAAGAAAAATAGGGCTTTTAGGTGAACAATGAAGTTAAACTTGAGAAATGACCAAAACCAAACGTAGTGAGCTTACACTTGATGTATCTCACGGTTTAGAAGGTGTGAATGGTCGTGGATGGTTGAAATATCCTTGGAATTGACTGTAGAACCTCAAAAAAGAGCTGGAACCTCAAGTCTTGCACGTTCCATGCCTCAAAACATCACCAAAAGGTCACCTTTCTTGCGGTTTGCTGCTGGCCGATGTTGTTGTTGTTGTGGTTCGTGACTTGGAGCTGGAATGAGGCTGAAATGGGAGAGTGTTGTGTGTGTTTTCTGGTGTGGATAGTCCGAGAGAGAGAGGAGAGAATGAGAGGAGTGAGGTCTTGCAAAAGTGAAGTGTGCATGTAAGGAGAATGGATGATAGGAAGGTTGTGTGTAGTGGTGGACAAGTGTGGTGATTGGGGGTTCAAGGGGCGGCTGAGATTTGGCTTTTAGTGGGGTTTTCTTTTAAATTTTTATTGTAGGCTAATAATATTAGGTGGTATTAATTTGAAACGTAGTGTATAATTATTAGTTAGTAGATAATGTTAGTTGATATCATGTGTATGATCATTCATGCATGATCCGAAATTTCCAAGTGTGTGTATGTATGCATGCTTTTAAATTGTTTCAATTAAGGCTTCATATTCTACCTAGGGTGACTAATCAATATTCCCGGGCACAAACTTTCTAAAAAGGCAAGACTTAAAATGACTAAATTCACATAAATCACATTGAATCATAAAAATAGATCAAATAACAATTGGTGATTCTAACATTCTTGATATAATTAAATTGTTTCCATTATTAGTAAACATAAGATGGGATATGATTCAAATAAATTAGGGTTTAGAATAGTGACCTTGGGACCGGTTGTCACATTCTCCCATCGTTTAGGAAATTTCATCCCGAAATTTAACTTCGCTTAGAATTGGTACGGGTGGGTTTAAAGAGATGCGGGTAGTTCTTCCTCATCTCGTCCTCACGTTCCCAAGTGAATTCCGGCCCTCGTCTCAAGTTCCATCTAACCTTAACCTTAGGTATGCGACTTCGTCTGAGTTGCTTAACCAAGCGGTCCGTGATCTCTATAGGCTCATCCACAAAGTTCAGCTTATCATTGATTCTTGTCTCCTTCAACGGTAGCTCCAAGGTTTTGTCTACCAGGCATTTCTTCAAGTTTGACATGTGGAAGGTGTCGTGTATGTAACTCAATTGCCGAGGTAGTTTCAACTTGTAAGCCACATGACCAATTCTTGCAAGTATTTCAAATGGTCCAATGTATATTGGGCTTAACTTGCCTCTTTTTTCGAATCTCACGGTTCCCTTCCATGGTGCTACCTTCAGTATTACCCTATCACCTATCTGAAACTCTAATGGTTTTCGTCTTCTGTCAGCGTACTTATTTTGACGGTCCCTTGCTGCCCATAGAGAGCCTCATACGGAGCAGCATTGATACTTGCATGGTAACTGTTATTATAGGAGAACTATACCAATGGAAGATGGTTATCCCAGTTCCCACCAAAATCAGTTACGCAAGCTCTCAGCATATCTTCTAAGGTTTGAATAGTCCTTTCGCTTTGACCGTCAGTTTACGGATGGTAAGCCGTGCTTAAGTCCAGCCGGGTTCCTAAAGCTCGGTGAAGTGATTTCCAGAAACGCGAAGTGAAACGACTATCATGGTCGGAGATTATGGATAGTGGCACACCATGCCTAGCCACTATTTCATTGATATACAGTTGAGCCAGTCTTGACATGTCATAGTCTTCCTGAATTGGTAAGAAGTGAGCTGATATGGTTAGTCTATCCACTATTACCCAAATAGCATCATGACCCCTAGACGTTCTGGGTAACTTCGTAACAAAGTCCATCGTGACGTTATTCCATTTCCATTCTGGGATTTCTTGCTGCTATAACGTTCCTGACGGTTTTTGGTTTTCAGCTTTTACCATGGCACAGGTTAGGCATTTTCCGACATACATAGCGATTGATTTCTTGATTCCAGGCCACCAGAAAAGTGCCTTCAAATCCTGGTACATTTTATCACTCCCAGGGTGAACTGAATACCCAGATTTGTGAGCTTCATCGAGAATTACCTCTCAAATTCCCCCATGGTTTGGCACCCAAGTTCTCCCGTTGCACTTGTATGTACCATCATTTCCTGTTTCAAATCGCTTTTCCATTCCAGTTAATCCTTCTCCTGCTAAATTTTCCTCCTTTAACGCTTCACTTTGAGCTTCTTTCAGCCTTGCAATTAGGTCAGTGTACACACTTATCCTTAAAGCTCGTACACGAAGAGGTTTTTCTCTCTCCTTTCTGCTCAAAGCATCTGCCACCATATTGGCCTTACCGGGATGATAACGGATTTCACACTCGTAGTCGTTTAACAACTCAACCCATCTTCTTTGTCGCATGTTCAGCATCTTCTGGTCGAGAATGTGTTGCAAACTTCGATGGTCAGTGTATGACGCACTTCGTGCCATAGAGGTAGTTCCTCCACATTTTGAGAGCAAACACCACGGCACCTAATTCCAGATCGTGCATAGTGTAGTTCTTCTCGTGATTGTTTAGCAGTCTAGATGCATAGGCAATGACCTTGTTGCGTTGCATTAGCACACATCCTAACCCCTGACGCGAGGCGTCACAATAGACTACAAAGTCTTCGACTCCTTCTGGGAGGGCTAGAACGAGTGCACTGCATAACAGTTTCTTGAGCGTCTCAAAGGCTTCATCCAGCTCTGGTTCCTACACAAAGGTTTTGCTCTTCTTAGTCAGTGCGGTCAATGGTTGCACAATGCGCGAGAAGTCCTTTATGAATCGTTAGTAGTATCCGGCCAATCCTAGGAATTGCCTAATCTCAGTGGGAGTCTCCGGAATCTTCCAATTCTTTATAGCCTCAATCTTGGAAGGGTCAACTTGAATCCCATTCTCATTCACTACATGCCCTAAAAATTGGATCTCTCGCATCCAAAATTCACATTTTGAAATTTGGCATATAGTTGGTCATTCTTGAGTAATTCAAGAATTTGTCTGAGATGTTTCTTGTGCTCTTCCTTATTACTGGAGTAGATCAGAATGTCGTCGATGAACATGATCATAAACTTGTCAAGATATGGGCAGCATACACGGTTCATGAGATCCATGAATGCTGCTGGTGCATTGGTCAGCCCGAAGGGCATGACTAAGTACTCATAGTGCCCATACCTAGTTCGGAAAGCCGTCTTGGGTATGTCTTCTTCTCTTATCTTCAGTTGGTGGTAACCGGATCTTAATCTATCTTGGAAAAGTAGCTTGCTCCTTGAAGTTGATCGAATAGGTCGTCTATCCTCGGAAGTGGGTAACGGTTCTTTATGGTCAACTTATTTAACTCCCGGTAGTCAACGCACATGCGTAAGGTTCCATCCTTTTTTTTCACAAATAACACCGGGGCACCCCATGGAGAGACACTCAGACATATGAATCCTTTGTCCAATAGTTATTGAATTTGCGTCATCAGTTCCTTCATCTCAGGAAGGGCGAGTCGATACGGCTCTATGGCTACCGGTGCAGCGCCAGGCAGCAAATCTATTTGGAACTCAACTTGTCGATTCGGGGGAAGTCCCGGTAGGTCTTCCGGAAATACCTCAGGGTATTCATAAACTACTGGGTTGTCCGAAATCTTCTTCTCCTCTTTGGTCTTCATTACGTAGATGATGAAAGCTGAGCATCCCTTCCTTAAGCTCTTGGTAGCTTTTAAATGGGATATCATGGGGCATAAGGTGTTACTCATTTCTCCTTGCACCACTAACTCTTCCTTGTTGTTCAATGGTATCTTGAGTAGGCGTTCATCACAAACAATTTCGACTCTGTTCTTAGCTAACCAGTCCATGCCAACAACCACATCAAATCCTCCTAACTTAATGGGCATCAGATCTATCTTAAATGTATTTCCATTTAGATTTATTGAACAATCCTTTATGATTTCATTAGTTTCTAAAATGTTTCCATCAGCTAATTCGACGGTAAACGTATCGGCTAGGGTACACGTAGCTAGGTCAACCAAGGATCTAAAAGCACTAGAGATAAAACTAGCAGTCGCTCCAGTATCAAACAAAACATTAGCCAGATGATCGTTTAGAAGAAACGTACCATTAACCACATCAGGTTCCTTCCGGGCTCCAGCTGGGTCCATAACAAAAGCTCTTCCCTTGGGCTTGTTGGGTCGGGTGTCCCCGTTTCTTGCTAGCTTGGGGCATTTGTTCCTCATATGCCCTGGATCTCCGCACTCATATCATTGCTTTCCAGGCTCGTAGGTGCAGTCTTTAATCAGGTGACCAGGTTTCTTGCACCGATAACAAGGCATGGGATTGCACTCCTCTTGGTGATGAAGCTTGCATTTATCGCAGAAGGGGCTTGTGCCTAGATACAACCTCCTTGCCTTTCCACCGTGGTCACTTCATCTCGCTTCTTCTCTAGGTCTCTTGTTTGAACCGCTACTGCTACCGACTACCTTCCTAGTATCAAACCACTTCCTCTTTTCTTCTATAGCCTTCTTCTTGTCCTTAGTTTTCCCATGTTCAGTCCACCCAGCTCTAACTAGGTCGTCGGTCAGATTGCTGGTAGAGTCGACAGCAACCTTTATGGTTGTAGGCCAGGATGACCGAACCATGCCCCTCACCCTTGGGTGTAACCCCCAGATGAAGCAGGCCACGCCCTTGGATTCCGGCATCACCAAGTGTGGTACCAGTCGGGACAATGCAAGGAACTGGTTGGTGTATTCTGTGTAGTTCGGGCCCCTTATCTCCAGATTCAGAAATCTAGCCTCCAGTTTTTCTAGCTGGTTGATCGGGCAGTACTTGTTGGTGATTAGTTCCCTCAACTCAGACCAGTTCATCCTACCAATGGCGTCCCGGCGTCGAGGCTGAATGATGGTTTTCCACTATTCAAGTGCTGGTCCCTTGAGAGATTGAGAAGCAAACCTCACCATGTGTTCCAACTTGCATTCACTGATGTCTAACACAGCTTTGATTTTGTCCAGCCACCTATATGTTTCAATTGCACCCTCGGTGCCATGGAAGTCCTTTGGCTTGCAAGCCATGAATGTTTTGTAGGAGCACCCCTTCCTGATAGCTTTAGATTCCTCGTTGTTTGCAGTACCAGTACCACCTCCGGCGTCATTCCGGTCAGCATTGATTTGAGCAATGATGGTTGGTATAGCGTGCGCAATTTGCTTTGCCATAAGATTTGCCATCCTCTCGTCATTTCCTGAGTTAGCATTCCCCCTGATGGGAGTCCCTGGAGGAGTAGGAGGTTGGTTTCTGGTTCACCTTGTTCCTTCGTGACGACCTCGGTATGCTCCTTGCCTTCTGATGCGTGTTCCTCTTCTGGTAGGCATTCTGGTAGTACTACAGATAAAGTCGTTTAGCATCTCATAATTTGTTTCAAATAGTCTATGCATCAATTCCCTACAAGGTTCCCTCTATACGAGGAGAGAATACGGTGTATAATTACACACAACTTATCAATTTCCACAGATTACCAATTTAAACAGTTTAATCAGTCATAAAGAATGGCATGGCCTAACACCATGAATAAACAATACATGACAGATAATCATAAATGTTTCAACAGCATTGTATCATAGGAATCAGTTCAAAACAAGACAAAGTTCATAGTCTCAGAGTCTAGCTCTTACAAAGCGGAAGATGCCATCACCCCCATGAATAATAATAATAATAATGTCAGATAATGATAAGTTTGTTTCCTTCAACTGTTCAAAGACAGATGTTTCTTCCCCTTTCCCCATGTCGCCTTCACATCCACTTCTTTTTCAGCCATCCCATCCATCGAGAGCTCTTCTTCCTCTGCTCCTGCTCCAATTTCTGCACCCCGTGCGACGCCATCATAGCTTGGAATTGAGCAGACTGGGAGGTCCGGGTAGCATGCTGAAGAGTCAGCTCGTGGCGACGGACGGTCTTCAGGAGTTCCTCTACTGCTGCATCATTAGGTCCTACTTCACTAGCCCGACGGTTGGATTGTGAATACCTATCCCCTGCCAGTACGCTGGGGCCGTCGTACATGTTGTGCCTCGGAGGCATCCATGGCTCCTCCTGTGGGTGGCATCGGAGTGAGTCGAACGGCGGTGGTGCGGGTATAGGAGTCCTAACAGGTGGTGGAGGAGGAGGAGGCATCCTAAATGAGACCGAAGGTCCAGGTCTAGCACTCTTTCATGGACGAGTGATGGTGCGTGCTCCCCTATTCCCAATAGGAGGGATAGGTGAGTGGGACGGAGCGGCAACATGCGGCGAGTGGGAGCGCGTCCGGCTCCTGGAAGGTGTCGTCGAAGAAGAGTCCTCAGAAGCTTCAGTGTCCTGTGACGTGACGGATATCCAACCTGGGTGTCCACACCTCCTAAGGTATTCTTCATACTCCGTGCGTGGTTTTGCCTTCTTGGTGTCCTCCGTTGGTGCACTGCCCTCAGTAGGGCAAGCAGGTGCTTTTCCCTTATCAGCCATAGTTCGTTTTCCTGTAAAAAGACATCATGAGTAATTTGGTTTCTCATAGCTCATGATAGTCTTACTAATAATATTATACTCATAGTACTAGTGATGGCATTAGTATCAGGAATCTCTATGTATTCCTTATCAGTGAGATTAGAATCAATTGTTTCTCAAAATAATGTCAGGTAAAACAGTTCATCAAAAAAAATATCCATTTCAAATCCCCAATCAAATTAAGTTTCGAAGTTCATCAGTATTAAACAGAAAAGCCCAAACATAACCTAGAGGTTCGTGATGGAAATTACGCGTTCGGTAATTTCATGATTACGTTGATCAAGTGTAATCATCAATTTACCCAACCCGATCATTCCAACACTTTCCCACAAGGACAGTCCTAGGGTATCAGGGTTGTAGCCTAGGCTCTACTATGGTATTCCCGACTTCTCTACAACCTTTGGCTTTGATACCAATCTGTCACACCCCGGGCCCCGGTAGGGTGGGACGTCACAGATTAGCAACAAATATACATGGCAGTGGAAACAAACCAATATAGGAGCTCAAAGGGAGAGAACATCACATGGCATTTAAAGTTTTAAAAGACACCGGGCTGGAAACAGATCCAGCCCCAAATGTTTACATAGTTCAACCAAATAGAATAGTCATTAAAACAAATTGTTCAAGTCATGATTTTGGTCACACAAGCAAATGCCATGGTCTCGGGGTTGAGTCTAAGTCTGTCATAATAGCTAAGTGTCTTCATGGGTTACCTGAAATATGCTCAAAAGAAAATTGTGTGAACTAAAAAGTTAGTGAATTCAAGTGCTTAAAGTTTCAAAACAATAAAAAGGAACTCTTAAAGTCCACAGTAAAGGTTTTAGAATCAAGTGTGAAAGTTTATGAAAATCTCATTTGATTTTAAAAGCATCAATTTTAGTATCAGTCATCGTGGGGTATCACAATCAACCCTTCACTTGGTCCCCGGTTGGCCTTTTCTAAACTTGTGTTTAACCGGATATTCCCGAAGGAAAGAACCAAGCCTAAGAACAGTGAACCATTCCTGCTAGGATGGTTCACCATAGTATCTTATTCAAAACTTGTTACATGCCACAAACAACCGCTCAGGATCTCAGTGGGGTACCTCCCTGTAGCGGGAGCCACTATGCGTGGGGGATTCTATTGGGGTTTGTTAGAACATAAAATCACAGTTTAACCATTTAAACTTTCTGAAAACGCAGCGGAAGTAAAGCATTATAAGCATGTTTATAAGCTGAAAAATATGTTCATTAGATGACCATATTGATGTATAAAACAAACCCAAAGAACAAAGGATCATTTATGTGAATTAGCAAGCTATGAACATATGTAAAACTACATAAAATCACAGCTCATTGAGCTGTGATATACCTTACTGTAGCAGCCAAAAACGACCAAAAGAAGAGCAGAAATGATGCTGAAAATGGCCAAGACTTCAAGAGTAGAAGTCCTCAAGTTTGTATACCCCAATCCTCCTTGCAAACGCACCTTCTTGTTAGGTAGAATAAACCAAGAACAACTTGAAAAACCTGCTCAAAACCATCTTCACTGCGGCAGAAAACCCGTAGGTTTTAGAGAGAGAGAGAACCCTTTTGTTGAGTTTTTTTTTGCAAGTCTTGTGTTATGTTGCATGTGTCTTACATATATGAGAATAGTGGAGCATCTTTGAGAACCCAAGACAAGTCAAGTGTGTAGTGTTCAAAGCAAAGTTGGTCCACTAAAATGGCAAGGTGGGGGACGGCCAAGGAGCATGCACTAACAAAAGATTCTCCACTTTGAACATACACGCTCATTTATATAAATTACTCTTGTTAACTAGACGTATAATTAACCACTTAATTATATGTATAATTCATATAAGTTGTACAATTAAGTAATTAACTTATATATGTTATAAGTTCTCATTATTATTTGGTGTTATCTAAGTTATTTAAATAACACTACAAATAATATTATTGAACAAAATATCCTAATAAATTATTCGATCTCATATGCAACTTATTTAGAAAACACATTTTCTAAATTTGGTGTAAATATTTAATTGCATGATCATATCATCAATTAAATATTAATTGGTGTTTGCTAAGCTTGTTATTGGGTATAACCCGACTTGGATCATAACGTACTAACCACATCAATATTCTAAGTGTCTTGGGTACATAGAATCGTACAATCTCCCACATGCCCAAGATTCATAGAAGATTGATGCAAATAGTAAATGACGCCTAACAACAGTTTACTACCCTTAATACGCATGACTTATGGCCATTTAATAACATCATCCCATTCAAGTACCCTACTTGAAATGATTTAGGTGAATCAATCATTTATCCTTTTGTTACAGATGTCATGCTAAATTCAAGGACACAGAATGATCATTCCTTGTTGATTTAACTTAATCAGGCCTTAGACATCTAACTCTCAACGAATAAGAGGAACAAATTCCATCTTGACCACATACGTTTCTCACAAACACCTCGTGTTATACCTGAACATACCCTTATGTACTGTCCACTATTTCAGGACAGTGAAGAATTAGCTTAAGGTATAATGCTTGGTGAATATCAAAACCCAATATGTATCTCAGGTCGGAGGATACCAAATGATATTCCCCTTTACTCAAATTTACTTATGATCAATCGATAAGATTCCATGTAGTAAAATTTGAGATGCGGGTTAGTCCAATATTTGTATCGCACAAATATCTATGAACCTTGGCAGCAACCAATTGCTCTATATTCATGCCTTATGAATATCCGCCAATCCAAGTTCATAATAGTCTTACCCTCACACTTGTTCCCATAAGTATGAAGGACTACAGACATTTAGAGTAAATAATTTACTCATGGATTAAACATGCTAAATTGGAACATTAATTGAAACATTATAACCAAAATAATTTTACTCAAATAATAAAGAGTTCCACATATTCAAATACAAAATTTGATCAAGTCCAATCACTAGAATATCAAAGTCCTACGGCACAAGTATGACTTTCATGCTTTGACCTATCTAGGAGCTTCGTGAATGGATCTGCAATGTTTTGATCAAAGTGAACTTTGCAAATACATATCTTTCTCTTTTCAACTTCATCCCTTATGTAGTTGAATCTCCGCTCATTATGCCTAATCTTTTGATGTGCATGGAGTTCCTTGATTTGAGCAATCACACCCTCGTTATCACAAAAGATTTCTAAGGGGTCTTGAATGGTAGAGACAACCCTTAGATCGGTGATAAACCTTTTATCCATGCACCATCCAAAGCTGCTAATGAGGCGGCTATGTATTCGTATTTTGTAGTAGACAATGTTACCCTATTCATAATGGAGACATACCCCGATTGTGATCAAGGACCATCTCGATCAGTTTGGAAACTTGCATCTGCGTAACCCTTTTCAACGAGTTCCTCTTTCTCAGATCCGTATATTAGAAACATATCCTTAGTCCTCCTAAGGTATTTCAATATACTTTTAACAGCCATCCAATGGCTATTACTTGGATTCTGCTGATATTTTCTTGTCATGCTTAACGCGCATGACACGTCCGGTCTTAGTGCATATCATCGCATATATGATGGATCCTATATAAGACGCATATGGGATGTCCTTCATACAATCTTGCTCATCCTTTGAGCTTGGACATTGAGATGCACTCAATATTGTCCCTCTTTAAATAGGTACCATACCTTTCTTAGAGTTTTCCATCTTGAACCTTTCTCAAGATTTTATCAATATATGCACTTTGGTTTAGACCTATCAACCGCCTCGATCTATCCCTATAGGTCTTTATTTCCAAAATATTGGCAGCTTCACCGAGATCTTTCATGGAAAAAACAATTTCCAAGCCAGGTTTTAACACCTTCCATGGTTGGAATGTCTTTTCATATAGTACTATGTCATCAACATACAATACTAAGAATGTGATTACACTCCCACTAGCCCTTTTATATACACAAGCCTTGTCAGTGTTCTTGATGAAACCAAATTTCTTGATCTCCTCATCAAAACATTGATTCCAACTTCTCGATGCTTGTTTCAATCCATAGATTGATTTCCTTAACTTGCATACTTTATTAGGATGTTTTGGATCGACAAAACCTTCAGGCTGAACCATATAGACATCTTCCTCAAGATATCAATTTAGGAAAGCGGTTTTGACATCCATTTGCCAAATCTCATAATCATAATGAGCAGCTATGGCAAACAATATCCTTATAGACTTTAGCATCGCAATAGGTGAGAAGGTTTCATCATAATCAACCCCTTGAGTTTGAGTGAAACCTTTTGCTACAAGTCTTGCCTTGTAAGTATCCAAGTTTCCATGCGTATTTGTTTTCTTCTCGAGAACCCACTTGCTTTTAACCGGTTTGGAGTTAAGTGGAGGGTCAACCAATTCCTAAACTTGGTTGTCATACATGGATTGCATCTCTACGTTCATGGCTTCCAGCCATTTGTAACAATCTGAATTAGACGTAGCATCATGGTATGTAGTTGGCTCAGCAGAGTCAACCTCATAGCATCCATCCATGAAAAATCCATATATTTTAGGTGGAATGCTAACTCTACCAGATCTGTGAACGTTTTATGTGTATTGATCAACCTCTTGATCATCATCTACAACCTCCTGTTGACAGCTAGTGTCAACCAAACGTGTATCGGCTTGTGGATCTTGATCTTCATCAAATTCCATTGTTCTATGCGTCATTCCTTCCATAAGGAACTTGGCTTCCAATAACTCTGCCCTTCGAGCAATAAATTCCTTTTGCTCTGTTGGATCAAAGAAGTAGTATCATATACAGTCTTTGGGATATCCAACAAATATACACGTAGTGGATCGACTTTTAAATTTGTTTTGGGTGTTAAGCTTAACATAAGCTTCACTACCCCATACCTTTTAAATATGATAGTGATGGAACTCTTTCCATGCCATATTTCAAAAGGTGTCGAATCCACTTTCTTGGTTTAGGCCATATTCAAAATACGAGTCGTGAAGATTAGTGCGAAAACCCAAGATGATAAAGGTGGTAAGCTCATAGCCTTAATGAATTGAACCATATCCAAATAGGGTTCAGTTTCTCCTTTATCAGAATGAAGAACTTAGATAGTTATGTAGAGTTGATTTTCTACTTCATTATTGAAGATTTTGAACATTTCAAAAGCTTCATTCTTATGTGTCATCAAGTGCACACAATAATAGCGACTGTAATCGTCGGTAACAGTAATAAAGTATCTTTTCACCAATCTTTGACATTGTCTTAAAAGACCACATACATCCAAATGTATCATTCCTAATAAGTCTTTTGGTTCACACTTATCAAATGAAACATTTTCATTTGTTTCCAAAAGACCATTCTTTTGAAGTGTTTGAATCCAATTCTTGTTTATGTGATAAAGATGTCAATGTCAAAGATAATAATAACTTAAACCGATTTTAAGTTTATTGGTGCTTAATATGTATAATTAGTTATTATAGGACGAATTATCATGAACTAATTCATGAATATCATTAAAAGGCATATCTTTAAAATGAAATACATCATCCATAAAACTTAATAGCATTATATACAAACTTTAATCATGACCATATTGTTTTAGGAGGAAACTTTAATTATGTTCCTAGTCAAACTAGGTGCATACAAAAGGTTTTGAGAACAACTTCCAAACCATTTGTAAGTCTCAAAATAGAGTTTCCCTCTTTGAAGTGCACATTTCTTTTGAACTCCTTTGCAACATTTGCAAGTATGAGTCTCACATCCGGTATCCAATACCCATGTGTTTGAAGAAATGACATTTAATACAATGTGAATCATGAAAATTGTATTCGAGGTTTGCCTAGCATCCCTCTTATTTTTCAACTCCTTGAGATAGGAGGGACAATTCCCTTTTATTGTCCTATCTCTCCATGCTCAAAGCATGGATCGTTCTCCTTTACTTTAGGCTTCATAAGCTTAGGTTGTTGAGGTTTGCTTTAACATTTGCTTTGATGTATTCCTTTCTTTTGGCAATAATTGCCTTAGGATCGAGATTGGCCATTTCTTATAGTCTCCTTCATTGATCGAGAGAATAGGTAGAACCTCTCTACCCATCTCTGCCTCGGTTGCTTTGAGCATTGCGTGAATTTCACCGATGCTCTTGTCCCATCCGTTCATATTACAGTTTATTATGAATGTCTCAAACCTTTAGTTAGGCAATCAAGGATCAAATCCTTGTCCAACTACTTTGAGACAGGACATTTAAGCATCTTAAGGCTATCAATATGGCTTTTTCATCTTAAGAATATATAAGATGATATCGATTGGGTTTCTTCCATGTGACATGCATAAAGTGCTTGAACCGTTTCGAAGCAATCTTAATAATGTTTGTTGAAGGAACATTTCCTTCAACTAGATTATCATGTCATATGCCCTATGATGTTCCAAACCCTTTTGGAGTTCGGGAATCATATTCCCAACATGAGGTAGGAAACTTGCACAGAATCCTTAATGTGCTTAAGCCAATCGTCAAAAGGCCTCAACATCAACAGCATTGGTTGGTTAGACATGGGATCGTCAAGGACATAGGCCTTTACTCATTTTGATAACGATTATCAGTGATAGGGTATGGACGGTCGGGGTGGTAGCATTATTGTTTGCGGCCATTCTACAAAATTTACAAAGTTCTTATTAGTATTTCTTAAAATTTTATTTTAATTATTAATACCCTTTTAAGTCTCATAGATAATTAATAATTAAAATCTAGAATGCAAAGTTACATTCAAATAATGGTTAGGTGACCTTTATCCCATTATTTAATTTAACAAGGTAGTCAATATTTGACAATTGCAACCTTTTGCAACTTCTAGCCTTTATGGGATCGGTTAAACATCTTATGTTTGGTTGGCATGTTTAATCCCATCAACACCATTGTACGCCATGCTTTGGTGACCCTATGCACATGGTTTCCAATTCAAGTCGTCCTACTTACACACACGTGTGAGTTTTCACATACAAGCGGTTAGGTGACCTTTATCCCACAAGTATGTTAGACTCACCACAAACACACAAGTTCCCTATAAGTGGTTAGGTGACCTTTATCCCACAAATAGTTCTCAAGTGATTCGAGTGTCGTGTAAAAGGATGGTGTTAAACTTGTTTCAAAATGAATTTTTGGTTTTCATTAATTCTAGTTTTGAAAACTCTATATACCTTGTATTTGCATGCTTTCAAATGCAAGGTATCCTATGGTTTATTTTTAATAAAACCTCTTTATTAAATCATTAATCCTTTTAATAACCTTTTATTAACCACTTAATGATTAGAAACCATAAATTTTCAGCTTGTTAAGTTTGCTAATGACTTTGTTATGCATATCCAAATATCAAACAACAATCATACAACAAACAACCAAACAAGCATAATATTAACAACCACAATGTGCATAACCATAGCTACTATTGTGACCACACTTATATACCATCACAAGTGTGGTCATTTGGTCTTTCCTAAGGGTTGAATACAACACAAAATTGAGGTCTTCATTGACTACCACTTGAACTTGCATCCATATGCTTCAAGTCCTTTTTTTTGTGTCTTTGATGTCCATCTTTGGGTCTTGATCTTGTGCATCTTCCTTTTACAAAAATTATATCCTAATACATTTTTCTAATAAAAGAAATGCACCAAATCTATTTATTACATAGCCAAATGAATAAATAATTACAACCCAAATAATAAACATAAATATTACAACCAAATTGAATGAATTAAAACAACCATTAAAACCATCCAAATCAAAAGGCCAAAGGCTAGGTTATGCACACTAACATATGAACAATCATAAATATTATTCAATAAAGAAAATAAACCCCATCAAACCCTAAATTTTCAGCCAACATAAACTGAAAATTTGGGTTTGTTTGTCCAAACAAACAACAACCAAACATATCAACCAATTGACATTCCTATCTTTAAAAGTTTAATAATAAGCATGAAGATATAACTTTGAAAGACTTGGGATTTATTAAGTCAACCAAAATCAGCCCCTAATTAGTTGATTAACATCCTTTAAAATGATTTTTAAAGGATAAGAACAAGCAAGCTATTCACATAACCGGCTCTTGATGCCATTGTTGGGGTTTGTTAGAACATAGAATCACAGATTAACCATTTAAACTTTCTCAAAACGCAGCGGAAGTAAAGCATTATAACCATGTTTATAAGCTGAAAAATATGTTCATTAGATGACCATATTGATGTATAAAACAAACCCAAAGAACAAAGGATCATTTATGTGAATTAGCAAGCTATGAACATATGTAAAACTACATAAAATCACAGCTTCATTGAGCTGTGATATACCTTACTGCAGCAGCCAAAAACGACCAAAAGAAGAGTAGAAATGATGCTGAAAGTGGCCAAGACTTCAAGAGTAGAAGTCCTCAAGCTTGTATACCCCAAGCCTCCTTGCAAACGCACCTTCTTGTTAGGTAGAATAAACCAAGAACAACTTGAAAAACCTGCTCAAAACCCTCTTCACTGCTGCAGAAAACCCGTAGGTTTTAGAGAGAGAGAGAGAACCCTTTTGTTGAGTTTTTTTTGCAAGTCTTGTGTTATGTTGCATGTGTCTTACATATATGAGAATAGTGGAGCATCTTTGAGAACCCAAGACAAGTCAAGTGTGTAGTGTTCAAAGCAAAGTTGGTCCACTAAAATGGCAAGGTGGGGGATGGCCAAGGAGCATGCACTAACAAAAGATTCTCCACTTTGAACATACACACTCATTTATATAAATTAGTCTTGTTAACTAGACATATAATTAACCACTTAATTATATGTATAATTCATATAAGTTGTACAATTAAGTAATTAACTTATATATGTTATAAGTTCTCATTATTATTTGGTGTTATCTAACTTATTTAAATAACACTACAAATAATATTATTGAACAAAATATCCTAATAAATTGTTCCATCTCATATGCAACTTATTTAGAAAACCCATTTTCTAAATTTGGTGTAAATATTTAATTGCATGATCATATCATCAATTAAATATTAATTGGTGTTTGCTAAGCTTGTTTGGGTATAACCCGACTTGGATCATAACGTACTAACCACATCAATATTCTAAGTGTCTTGGGCATATAGAATCCTACAGATTCCCCAAATAGATCTATCCACATAAAACAAGCGGTTCACAAAAGAATAAATGATCATGATATAAGTATCAGCAGGTATCCAAAAAGTCCCACATACAAGCATCCAATAAAGCACAATCATAGTTCATAACAAAGAGCATGTTCCATCCCAAAAATAGTAAGTAAAAAGGGATCACTAGAACTCACCTTAGACGTTAAGCAAAGAAATGCTTGGTGTGCCGGGAATGTTTCAAGTCTAGCACCCTAACATGAATATATTAAGCGATTAGCTACTGCTCTAAACCTATTTAAGGTGCATCAAGAGTGTCTAAGCCTTAGTTGGTCGGGTTTGACTTTGATTCGATTAGGGTTTGTATAAAAGTTTCCTTTTATGGAAAGTCAAGGTTTCTCATACAATTAATGGTTTTTACATTACTAAGTCCAGAATATATAATAAATATGCTAATAAAGTGACTAATTTTCTTATTGGAGTCGATTATGAAGTTTAACAAAATTTACAGTTTAGCCCCTGAAGTTTCCGAATTGATAGTTTCTACCCTTAAGTTTGGTTTCTTGTTTTAGATGACCTTTATAACCAAAAATCAGTTTCAAGAACTTAATATAACTTTATTTTAAGAATGTATACTCAAATTATCAGTTTATAGGCTCGGTTTATAATTTACGCGTTTAACGTTGCCGGTTACGGTAAAACCGAAGGGTTTGAGATGGTTGACTATGGGTTTTCATGGGGTCGAGAACAGGAGACGGCTTTTGAGGAGTTGAAGGCAAGACTAACACAAGCTCCTGTCTTGACTTTGCCTGAGGGAAGTGAAGACTTAGTGGTCTATTCGGATGCATCTTATTCTGGGCTAGGTTGTGTGTTGATGCAACGTGGAAAGGTGATAGCCTACGCATCTCGACAGCTGAAAACCCACGAAGTCAACTATCCCACACACGATCTAGAATTAGCTGCGGTGGTTTTCACGTTGAAGATTTGGCGGCACTATCTATACGGGACGAAGTACACAATCTTCACCGACCACAAAAGCTTGAAGTACTTCTTCGAGCAGAAAGATCTTAACATGAGGCAGAGGCGATGGTTGGAACTAATAAAGGATTATGATTGCGAAATCCATTACCATCCGGGCAAGGCCAACGTGGTGGCCGATGCCCTTAGCCGAAAGGAACGGCCTGAGCCGATTCGGGTGAAGGCTTATCAGCTGATCATGACCCCCGATGTGATGACACAGGTTAAGGAGTTTCAAGACGAGGCTTTGAAAGAAGATCGTCTTAACTCCGAAAGGATGAGAGGCCTAGTTACGGAATTGGGTGAGAACACTCTTGGTGTTAAGACCCGATTTGGGCGAATGTGGATTCCTCGATACGGGGATCTATGTGGAAGAATCATGGATGAGGCCCATAAGACCCGATACTCCATTCACCCCGGTGCTACCAAATGTACCATGATATGAAGAAGGATTACTGGTGGCCAGGTATGAAACGTGATGTAGTGGAGTACGTGAGTAAATGCCTAACTTGCTTACAAGTGAAGGCAGAACACCAGAAGCCTTACGGGAAGATCCAACCACTGGATATACCCGAGTGGAAGTGGGAGCACATCACCATGGACTTTATCACGAAGTTACCACGTACCCCTAAAGGGTATGATGCTATATGGGTGATAGTTGACCGCCTGACGAAGAGTGCCCACTTCCTACCGATCCGCGAAACGTACTCATCTGAAAGATTGGCGGATCTGTTCATCAAGGAAATTGTAGCTCGTCATGGTGTGCCGGTGTCTATTGTGTCTGATCGTGACACCCGGTTTACCTCCAAGTTTTGGAAAAGGTTTCATGATGCGATGGGGACGAGACTACACATTAGTACAGCATATCACCCTCAGACGGACGGTCAGTCTGAGAGGACGATCCAAACACTCGAAGACATGCTTCGGGCGTGCGTGATCGATTTTGGAGGAAGTTGGGATGATCACTTGCCGTTAGCAGAATTCTCATACAACAATAGCTATCATGCCAGTATTGGCATGCCACCATACGAGATGCTATACGGTAGGAGATGTAGGACGCCCGTATGTTGGGGAGACATTGGGCAGAAGGAACTGGGAGGTGTCGAGGTGATTGAAGCAACGACTGAGAAATTAGAAAAGATCAAAGCCTTCATGAAGGCGGCGAAGGATAGGCAAAAGTCGTATGCTGACAAGAGGCGAAGACCGATAGAGTTCAAGGTGGTGACCGAGTCATGTTGAAGGTCTCGCCCTGGAAGGGAATCATTAGGTTCAGGAAACGAGGTAAGCTAAGCCCGAGATACATAGGACCTTTCCGGATTGTCGCACGGGTAGGAGAGGTGGCCTATCGACTTGAATTGCCAGATGAGTTGAGTGGAATTCATCCCACATTCCATGTATCTCATCTGAGGAAGTGCTTGGCTGATGAAGACATGGTTGTACCACTGGAGGATATTGAAGTAGACGAACGGCTCAACTACGTGGAGCAACAGTGGCAATCATTGATCGTAAGGAGAAGAGGTTAAGGAATAAAGTGGTTCCTCTTGTGCGTGTACAGTGGAAGCACAGGAAGGATCCGAGTCTACGTGGGACTGAAGAAGAAATGAGACAACACTACCCACATCTGTTTGAGGAATAACAGGTTTCGGGGACGAAACCTATATAAGGGGGGTGGACTTGTAACACCCGTATTTTTATAAGCAAGAAATGAAAGAAACTAAAAAGGAGGGACCAAAAGTGACAAATGGGCAAAGTTATTATTTATTTTGTACAAAAGGAAGGCATGGTCGCCCATTACCTCCTGCACATTTCTTTGCAACGGTTTTTAGAGAGAGAAACAGCAGGAACTTCGATTCTTAGAGAGAGAAAGAAGAAGAAATCAGATTCAAGGTAAGAATTGATGTTTTTAAGTTGTGTTTGAGCTAAGAAACCGAGAAATGCATGTTCTTATGTGTATGTGTGTTCGGGTTTGTGTGTTTTAGACACATCTAGGCTTTCAAATCCTTTGGAAAAGCTCGAGCAGAAGAGTTTGAACTTGAAGAGCAGCTAAGGTGAGTTCTAGACCCCTTTTTTTTTACTGGTTTTCAAACGTTTTGGGGCTGGAAATGCATGTATGTATGTTTTTATAAAATTTGGGTTGATACCCGTATGAAATGAATGTATGTATGTTTATGTTTATGTTAGATTCATGCCTAGAATCATGTGTGTATGTTTAGAACTAGGCATTTTAATGTTTGGGACTTGGAATGATTCATGCCTAAAATTTGGGTTGATACCCGTATGAAATGAACAGGTTACTAATAAACATAAACATGATTCTAGGCATGAATCTAACATAAACATAAACATACATACATTCATTTCATACGGGTATCAACCCAAATTTTATAAAAACATACATACATGCATTTCCAGCCCCAAAACATTTGAAAACCAGTAAAAAAAAGGGGTCTAGAACTCACCTTAGCTGCTCTTCAAGTTCAAACTCTTCTGCTCGAGCTTTTCCAAAGGATTCGAAAGCCTAGATGTGTCTAAAACACACAAACCCGAACACACATACACATAAGAACATGCATTTCTCGGTTTCTTAGCTCAAACACAACTTAAAAACATCAATTCTTACCTTGAATCTGATTTCTTCTTCTTTCTCTCTCTAAGAATCGAAGTTCCTGCTGTTTCTCTCTCTAAAAACCGATGCAAAGAAATGTGCAGGAGGTAATGGGCGACCATGCCTTCCTTTTGTACAAAATAAATAATAACTTTGCCCATTTGGCACTTTTGGTCCCTCCTTTTTAGTTTCTTCATTTCTTGCTAATAAAAATACGGGTGTTACAGTTTATAATTTACGCGTTTAACGTTGCCGGTTACGGTAAAACCGAAGGGTTTGAGATGGTTGACTATGGGTTTTCATGTTTTTGAGTCTAGGTCCAGTAGCTAACTTTTTAAAATCATTTTCATAAGTTTCTAACCTTTTAAATCACAAAATTTAACCCTAGTAGTGGGAAGACTCATTTTTTCGTTTAAACCGTTAAAACGCGTTTTTAACCGGGTTGACCATTTTAAAAGCTTGTTTGACCAACCATTCCACTTTATAAGTTATTTTATTATTTATCCTACTGGAATGCCATGATTTTTATAATTTCTCACTTATATCCATTTTTCTTAGATTTTCCTAAAAAAACGTCTCTCGGTTAGCACCCGTTTTCACTTAAAATTCCATTTAAATTATCTTTTGACCACCAAAAATTCCCATTAACTCCAGAACACTTTATTAATCCTTACTGAACCTGGAATTATTTTTAAAAAGTTTATAGTTCAAGATTTCTTGTTTTTAAGTAGTTTTAGCTTGTTTTCGGGTCCCGAAAGTGAACAAAATGGGTCTAAACACAACATGTCCTTTGTTCCAGAGATTAAACAATATTAACACTCTTAATATTCATCAAGAACTACTGAAATAACAGTCCCAAATCGTGTCCTAGTCATTCTACACGTCCATAGCCTTTAAATACATAGAAAATGCCATAACCGACCATTACACTTGTGTAAATCATTGTAACTTAAGTTTATTCATTACCAAAACTTCATCTAACTTAAAAATCAGGTTTTTGGGGTGTCTAAAACTCATTTTTGAGCAGGTTATAACCTTTTTCTAAGAGGGTTTTCAAGAAAGCGTTTATGGTGTGTTTAACTTGTAGAAAGAGTGGTTTTTCATGGTGTTCTTGTGTTAACACCTTCCATTCATGGTGTACAACCGTTTTAACATTCAAAGCAGATTATTAAGAGTTTATGTAGGGTTTGTTAGAACATAAAATCATAGTTTAACTATTTAAACTTTCAGAAAACGCAGCGGAAGTAAAGCATTATAACCATGTTTATAAGCTGAAAAATATGTTCATTAGATGACCATATTGATGTATAAAACAAACCCAAAGAACAAAGGATCATTTATGTGAATTAGCAAGCTATGAACATATGTAAAACTACATAAAATAACAGCTACATAGAGCTGTGAAACTACCTTACTGCAGCAGCAAGAATCGACAGAAAGAGTAGATGAATGATGCTGAAAAACGACCAAGACTTCAAGATTAGAAGTCCTCAAGGTTGTATACCCCAAGCTCTATGCAAACACCTCTTCTTGTTTGTGTTGCATGTGTGTTGTGTGTATGAGAAGAAGAGAGACTTTTCTAGTTAGTAGTGGAGACAATAGCATGTGTTATGTTCTTCTCAAGAAGAGATAGTGGGAACATCAAAGGCATGCATGTGCTTGTTCTTCTCAAGAGAATAACACATTCTCACACATGCATGTGTGTGTGTTATGGTGGACGGCCACAAGAGAAAAAAAACATGTTTTTTTCTTACAAACAATAAGTTTTAAACACACACATATGTATTGTCTAGTCTTGTAAGTAGTTTATACAATTAACCAATTAATTGTATAAGTAGTATACTCTCATTATTATTTGGTGTTATACAACTAATTTAAATAACACTTCAAATAATATTATTGAACAAAATATCCTAATAAATTGTTCCATCTCATATGCAACTTATTTAGAAAACCCATTTTCTAAATTTGGTGTAAATATTTAATGGCATGATCATATCATCAATTAAATATTAATTGGTGTTTGCTAAGCTTGTTATTAGGTATAACTGACTTGGATCATAACGTACTAACCACATCAATATTCTAAGTGTCTTGGGCACATAGAATCCTACAATCTCCCACTTGCCAAGATTCATAGAAGATTGATGCAACAGTAAATAACACCTAACAACGGTTTACTACCCTTAAGACGCATGACTTATGGCCATTCAATAACATCATCCCATTCAAGTACCCTACTTAAAATGATTTAGGTGAATCAATCATTTATCCTTTTGTTACAGATGTCATGTTAAATCCAAAGACACAGAATGATCATTCCTTGTTGATTTAACTAATCAGGCCTTAGACATCTAACTCTCAACGAATAAGAGGAACAAATTCCATCTTGACTACATACGTTTCTCACAAACACCTCGTGTTATACCTGAACATACCCTTATGTACTGTCCACTATTTCAGGACAGTGAAGAATTAGCTCAAGGTATAACACTTATTGAATATCAAAACCCAATATGTATCTCAGGTCGGAGGATAACAAGTGATATTCGCCTTTACTCAAATTTACTTATGATCAATCAATAAGATTCCATGTTGTAAAATTTGAGATGCGGGTTAGTCCAATATTTGTATCCCACAAATATCTATGAACCATGGTAGCAACCAATTGCTCTATATTCATCCTTATGAATATCAACCAATCCAAGTTCATAATAGTCTTACCCTCACACTTGTTCCCACAAGTATGAACGACTATGGACATTTAGAGTAAATAATTTACTCATGGATTAAGCATGCTAAATTGGAACATTAATTGAAACATTATAACCAAATAATTTTACTCAAATAATAAAGAGTTCCACAAATTCAAATACAAAATTTGATCAAGTCCAATCACTAGAATATCGAAGTCCTAAGGCACAAGTATGACTTTCATGCTTTGACCATTCGAGGAGCTTCGTGAGTAGGTCCGCAATCTATTGATCAAAGTGAACTTTACGAATACATATCTTTCCCTTTTCAACTTCATCCTTTATGTAGTTGAATCTCCGCTCATTGTGCCTAATCTTTTGATGTGCACGGGGTTCCTTAATTTGAGTAATCATACCCTCGTTATCTTAAAAGATTTCTAAGGGGTCTTGAATGGTAGAGACCACCCTTAGATCGGTGATAAACCTTTTATTCATGCAGCTTCCAAAGCTGCTAATGAGGCAGCTATGTATTCTGTTTTTATAGTGGACAATGTTACCCTATTCATAATGGAGACATACCCCGATTATGATCGAGGATCATCTCGATCAGTTTGGAAACTCGCAACCGTGTAACCCTTTACAACGAGTTCCTCTTCACCAGATCCATATTTTAAGAACATATCCTTAGTGTTTCTAAGGTATTTCAAAATACTCTTAACAGCCATCCAATAGCTATTACCTGGATTCTGCTGATATGTTCTTGTCATGCTTAACGCGCATGACACGTCCGGTCTTTGTGCATATCATCGCATATATGATGGATCCTATAGCAGACGCATATGGGATGTCCTTCATACAATCTTGCTCATCCTTTGAGCTTGGACATTGAGATGCACTCAATATTGTCCCTCTTTGAATAGGTACCATACCTTTCTTAGAGTTTTCCATCTTGAACCTTTTCAAGATTTTATCAATATATGCACTTTGGTTTAGACCTATCAACCGCCTCGATCTATCCCTATAGATCTTATTCCAAAATATAGGCGGCTTCACCAAGATCTTTCATGGAAAAACAATTTCTAAGCCAGGTTTTAACACCTTCCATGGTTGGAATGTCTTTTCCATACAGTATTATGTCATCAACATACAATACTAAGAATGTGATTGCACTCCCACTAGCATTTTTATACACACAAGCCTTGTCAGCGTTCTTGATGAAACCAAATTTCTTGATCACTTCATCAAGACATTGATTCCAACTTCTCGATGCTTGTTTCAATCCATAGATTGATTTCTTTAACTTGCATACTTTATTAGCATGTTTTGGATCGACAAAACCTTCAGGCTGAACCATATAGACATCTTCCTGAAGATATCCATTTAGGAAAGTGGTTTTGACATCTATTTGCCAAATCTCATAATCATAATAAGCAGCTATGGCAAACAATATCCTTATAGACTTTAGCATTGCAACAGGTGAGAAGGTTTCATCATAATCAACCCCTTGAGTTTGAGTGAAACCTTTTGCTACAAGTCTTGCCTTGTAAGTATCCAAGTTTCCATGCGTATTTGTTTTCTTCTCGAAAACCCACTTGCATCCAACCAGTTTGGAGTTAAGTGGAGGGTCAACCAATTCCTAAACTTGGTTGTCACACATGGATTGCATCTCTACGTTCATGGCTTCCAGCCATTTGTCACTATCCGAATTGAACATTGCATGATGGTATGTAGTTGGCTCATCGGAGTCAACCACATAGCATCCATCCATGAAAAATCAATATATTTCAGGTGGAATGCTAACTCTACCAGATCTTTGAACGTTTTGTGTGTATTGATTAACCTCTTGATCATCATCAACAACCTCTTGTCGACAGCTAGTGTCAACCAAACGTGTATCAGCTTGTGGATCTTGATCTTCATCAAACTCTATTGTTCTATGCGTCATTCCTTCCATAAGGAACTTCGCTTCCAAGAACTCTGCCCTTTGAGCAATAAATTTCTTTTGCTCTGTTGGGTCAAAGAAGTAGTATCCTATACAGTCTTTGGGATATCCAACAAATATACACTTAGTGGATCGACATTCAAATTTGTTTTGGGTGTTAAGCTTAACATAATCTTTACTACCCATACCTTTTAAATATGATAGTGATGGAACTCTTTCCATGCCATATTTCAAAAGGTGTCGAACCCACTGTCTTGGTTTGGGCCATATTCAAAATATGAGCTGTGGAGAGTAGTGCGAAAACCCAAGATGATAAAGGTGGTAAGCTCATAGCCTTAATGAATTGAACCATATCCAAATAGGGTTCAGCTTCTCCTTTATAAGAATGAAGAACTTAGATAGTTATGTAGAGTTGATTTTCTACTTCATTATTGAAGATTTTGAACATTTCAAAAGCTTCATTCTTATGTGTCATCAAGTGCACACAATAACAGCGACTGTAATCGTCGGTAACAGTAATGAAGTATCTTTTCACCAATCTTTGTCATTGTCTTAAAAGGACCATATACATCTAAATGTATCATTCCTAATAAGTCTTTTGGTTCACACTTATCAAATGAAACATTTTCATTTGTTTCCAAAAGACCATTCTTTTGAAGTGTTTGAATTCAATTCTTGTTTATGTGACCAAGATGACAATGTCAAAGATAATAATAACTTAAACCGATTTTAAGTTTCTTGGTGCTTAATTTGTATAATGAGTTATTATAGGACGAATTATCATGACCTAATTCATGAATATCATTAAAAGGCATATCCTTAAAATGAAATACATCATCCATAAAACTTAATACCATTATATACAAACTTTAAACATAACCATATTGTTTTAATAGGAAACATTAATTATGTTCCTAGTCAAACTAGGTGCATACAAAAGGTTTTGAGAACAACTTCCAAACTATTTGTAAGTCTCAAAATAGAGTTTCCTTCCTTGAAGCGCACATTTCTTTGAATTCCTTTGCAACAATTGCAAGTATGAGTCTCACATCCTATATCCAATATCCATGTGTTTGAAGAAATGACATTTAATACAATGTGAATCATGAAATTGTATTTGAGGTTTGCCTAGCATCCCTCTTATTTTTCAACTCCTTGAGATAGGAGGCACAATTCCCTTTTATTGTCCTATCTCTCCATGCTCAAAGCATGGATCGTTCTCCTTTACTTTAGGCTTCATAAGCTTCGGTTGTTGAGGTTTCGCTTTAACCTTTGCTTTGATGTATTCCTTTCTTTTGGCAATAATTGCCTTAGGATCGAGATTGGCCATTTCTTATAGTCTCCCTCATTGATCGAGAGAATAGGTAGAACCTCTCTACCCATCCCTACCTTGGTTGCTTTGAGCATTGCGTGAATTTCACTGATGCTCTTGTCCCATCCGTTCATATTACAGTTTATTATGAATGTCTCAAACCTTTAGTTAGGCAATCAAGGATCAAATCCTTGGCCAACTACTTTGAGACATGACATTTAAGCATCTTGAGGCTATCAATGTGGCTTTTCATCTTAAGAATATATAAGATGATATCGATTGGGTTTCTTCCATGTGACATGCATAAAGTTCTTGAACCTTTTTGAAGCAATCTTACTAATGTTTGTTGACGGAACATTTCCTTCAACTAGATTATCATGTCATATGCCCTATGATGTTCCAAACCCCTTTGGAGTTCGGGAATCATATTCCCAACATGAGGTAGGAAACTTGCACAGAATCCTTAATGTGCTTAAGCCAATCGTCAAAAGGCCTTAACATCAACAGCGTTGGTTGGTGAGACATGGGATCGTCAAGGACATTGGCCATTACTCATTTTGATAACGATTCTTAGTGATAGGGTATGGACAGTGGGGTGTTAGCATTATTGTCTGCGGCCATTCTACAAAATTTACAAAGTTCTTATTAGTATTTCTTAAAATTTTATTTTAATTATTAATACCCTTTTATGTCTCATAGAAAATTAATAATTAAAATCTAGAATCCAACGTTACATTCAAATAATGGTTAGGTGACCTTTATCCCATTATTTAATTTAACAAGGTAGTCAATATTTGACAATTGCAACCTTTTGCAACTTCTAGCCTTTATGGGATAGGTTAAACATCTTATGTTTGGTTGACATGTTTAATCCCATCAACACCATTGTACGCCATGCTTCGGTGACCCTATGCACATGGTTTCCAATTCAAGTCGTCCTACTTACACACACGTGTGAGTTTTCACATACAAGCGGTTAGGTGACCTTTATCCCACAAGTATGTTAGACTCACCTCAAACACACAAGTTCCCTATAAGTGGTTAGGTGATCTTTATCCCACAAATAGTCCTCAAGTGATTCGAGTGTCGTGTAAAAGGATGGTGTTAAACTTGTTTCAAAAGGGATTTTTGTTTTCATTAATTCTAGTTTTGAAAACTCTATGTAGTATTTGCATGCTTTCAAATGCAAGGTATCCTATGGTTTATTTTTAATAAAACCTCTTTTATTAAATGAATAATCCTTTTACCTTTTATTAACCACTTAATGATTAGAAACCATAAATTTTCAGCTTGTTAAGTTTGGTAATGAGTTTGTTATGCATATCCAAATATCAAACAACAATCATACAACAAACAACCAAACAAGCATAATACAAACAACCACAATGTGCATAACCATAACTACTATTGTGACCACACTTGTTTGCCATCACAAGTGTGGTCATTTGGTCTTTCCTAAGGGTTGAATACAACACAAAATTGAGGTCTTCATAGACTCCCACTTGAACTTGCATCCATATGCTTCAAGTCCCTTTTTTTGTGTCTTTGATGTCCATCTTTGGGTCTTGATCATGTCATCTTTCTTTTACAAAATTATATCCTAATACATTTTTCTAATAAAAGAAATGCACATAATCTATTTATTACATACCCAAATGAATAAATAATTACAACCCAAATAATAAATATAAATATTACAACCCAATTGAATGAATTAAAACAACCATTCCAATCATCCAAATAACATAAGGCCAGAGGTTAGGTTATGCACTATCATATGAACAATCATAAATATTATTCAATAAACAAAATAAACCCCACCAAACCCTAAATTTTCAGCCAACATAAACTAAAAATTTGGGTTTGTTTGTCCAAACAAACAACAACCAACATATCAACCAATTGACATTCCTATCTTTCAAAGTTTAATCATAAGCATGAAGATATGACTTTGAAAGACTTGGGGTTTATTAAATCAACCAAAATCAGCCCCTAATTAGTTGATTAACATCCTTTAAAATGATTTTTAAAGGATAAGAACAAGCAATCTATTCACATAACCGGCTCTTGATGCCATTGTAGGGTTTGTTAGAACATAAAATCATAGTTTAACCATTTAAACTTTCAGAAAACGCAGTGGAAGTAAAGCATTATAACCATGTTTATACGCTGAAAAATATGTTCATTAGATGACCATATTGATGTATAAAACAAACCCAAAGAACAAAGGATCATTTATGTGAATTAGCAAGCTATGAACATATGTAAAACTACATAAAATCACAGCTACATAGAGCTGTGAAACTACCTTACTGCAGCAGCAAGAATCGACAGAAAGAGTAGATGAATGATGCTGAAAAACGACCAAGACTTCA
This sequence comes from Flaveria linearis, assembly GCA_024085815.1. NCBI lineage: Eukaryota > Viridiplantae > Streptophyta > Magnoliopsida > Asterales > Asteraceae > Flaveria > Flaveria linearis. Next base: position 56,084,149 of record CM044003.1, on the reverse strand, counting down.
AGATTAGAAGTCCTCAAGCTCGTATACCCCAAACTCTATGCAAATACCTCTTCTTGTTAGGTAGATTATCACAATAAAAACACAAAATGGCTCCAAAAAACCCTCTAATGCTGCTGCCTATTTCCGTAAATAGAGAGAGAGAAAGAGCTGAAATCTTTTGTTTGTGTCGCATGTGTGTTGTGTGTATGAGAAGAGGAGAGACTTTTCTAGTTAGTAGTGGAGACAATAGCATGTGTTATGTTCTTCTCAAAAAGAGATAGTGGGAACATCAAAGGCATGCATGTGCTTGTTCTTCTCAAGAGAATAACACATTCTCACACATGCATGTGTGTGTGTTGTGGTGGACGGCCACAAGAGAAAAAACATGTTTTTTTCTTACAAATAATAAGTTTTAACACACACATATGTATTGTCTAGTCTTGTAACTAGTTTATACAATTAACCAATTAATTATATAAGTAGTATACTCTCATTATTATTTGGTGTTATACAACTAATTTTAATAACAATTCAAATAATATTATTGAACAAAATATCCTAATAAATTGTTCCATCTCATATGCAACTTATTTAGAAAACCCATTTTCTAAATTTGGTGTAAATATTTAATTGCATGATCATATCATCAATTAAATATTAATTGGTGTTTGCCAAGCTTGTTATTGGGTATAACCCGACTTGGATCATAACGTACTAACCACATTAATATTCTAAGTGTCTTGGGCACATAGAATCCTATAGTTTAATGATTCATTAGAAAGCAGGTTACAAGGTTGGTTCTTAAAGGTAACAAGATGCACAAGTTGGGTGGTGAGAATCACCCAAAAAGAGGGTTTTCTAGGTGTAACTCTTGTTACACCTATAGATCGACATGTTATACTTTTAGGATACCTTCAAGAATGTGGTAAGCTCTCCAAGAACAAGGTAGTAGTGAGAGGTTTCTGCTACAACAAGAAAAACAGGGTTTTTAGGTGAACAATGAAGTTAAACTTGAGAAATGACCAAAACCGAACATAGTGAGCTTACACTTGATGTATCTCACGGTTTAGAAGGTGTGGATGGTCGTGGAATGGTTGAAATCTCCTTGGACTTGACTGTAGAACCTTGAACAAGAGCTGGAACCTCAAGTCTTGCACGTTCCAAGCCTCAAAACATCACCAAAAGGGCACCGTTCTTGCGGTTTGCTGCTGGCCGATATTGTTGTCGTTGTGGTTCACGACTTGGAGCTAGAATAAGGCTGAGATGGGAGAGTGTTGTGTATGTTTTTTGGTGTGGATAGTCCGAGAGAGAGAGAGGAGAGAATGAGAGGAGTGAGGGTCTTGCAAAAGTGAAGTGTGTATGTAAGGAGAATGGATGATAGGAAGGTTGTGTGTAGTGGTGGACAAGTGTGGTGATTGGGGGTTCAAGGGGTGGCCAAGATTTGGCTTTTAGTGGGGTTTTCTTTTAAAATTTTATTGTAGACTAATAATATTAGGTGGTATTAATTTGAAATGTAGTGTATAATTATTAGTTGGTAGATAATGTTAGTTGATATCATGTGTATGATCATTCATGCATGATCCGAAATTTCTAAGTGTGTGTATGTATGCATGCTTTTAAATTGTTTTAATTAAGGCTTCATATTCTAGCTAGGGTGACTAATCAATATTCTCAGGCACAAATATTATAAAAAGGCAAGACTTAAAATGACTAAATTCACATAAATCACATTGAATCATAAAAATAGATCAAATAACAATTGGTGATTCTAACATTCTTGATATAATTAAATTGTTTCCATTATTAGTACACATAAGATGGGATCTGATGCAAATAAATTAGGGTTTAGAATAGTGACCTTGGGACCGGTTGTCACATGAGATTTGGCAAATGGATGTCAAAACCGTTTTCCTTAATGGATATCTTGAGGAAGATGTCCATATGAAACAGCCTGAAGGTTTTGTCGATCCAAAACATCCTAACAAGGTATGCAAGTTATAGAAGTCAATCTATGGATTGAAACAAGCATCAAGAAGCTGGAATCACTGTTTTGATGATGAAGTAAAGAAATTTGGCTTTATCAAAAACGCTGATGAAGCTTGTGTATATAAGAAAGCTAGTGGGAGCACTATCACTTTCCTTGTATTATATGTCGATGACATTTTACTACTTGGAAACGACATTCCAACCTTGGAAGGTGTAAAAGCCTGGCTTGGAAGCTATTTTTCAATTAAGGATCTTAATGAAGCCGCCTATATTTTGGGAATAAAGATCTATAGGGATAGATCGAGGTGGTTAATATGTTTAAACCAAAGTGCATACATTGAAAAGATCTTGAAAAGGTTCAAGATGGAGAATTCTAAGAAAGGTTTGGTGCCTATTCAAAAGGGGACTATATTGAGCTCATCTCAATGCCCTACTTCAAAGGTTGAACAAAAAAGAATGAATGGAGTCCCATATGCATCTGCTATAGGATCCATCATGTATGCAATGATATGTACTAGGCCGGACGTGTCATGTGCTCTAAGCATGACAAGTAGATATCAACAGAATCCTGGTAATAGTCATTGGATGGTTGTTAAGAGTATTTTAAAATACCTTAGAAACACTAAGGATATGTTCTTAATATATGGATCTGGTGAGGAGGAGCTCGTTATAAAGGGTTACACGGATGTGAGTTTCCAAACTGATCGAGATGATTCTCGATCACAGTCGGGATATATCTTCATTATGAATGGAGGGGCAGTCTCTTGGAAGAGCTCAAAGCAAGATGTAGTGGCACTATCTACAACAGAATCAGAATACCTCGCCGCTTCATTGGCAGCTCAAGAAGCTGCGTGGCTTTGGAAGTTCATTGTTGATCTAGGGGTTGTTGCTACCATTCAAGACCACCTAGAGATCTTTTGTGACAACGAGGGTGCGATGACTCAAATCAAGGAATCTCGTGCTCATCAAAAGACTCGGCACATTGAATGGAGATTCAACTACATAAGGGATGAAGTTGAAAAGGGAAAGATATGTATTCACAAAGTTCACACCGATCAAAACATTGCGGATCCATTCACGAAGCTCTTAGATAGGTCAAAGCATGAAAGTCATATTTGTGCCTTAGGACTTAGATATTCTAGTGATTGGACTGGATCAAATTTTGTATTTGGATATTGGAACTTATGTTATTTGACTTAGTTATATGGTTATAATTTTCATTTGTTCTTCTATATTAGCATGTTTAAATCAATGAATCAGTAAGTTATTCTAAACGTCCATAGTCGATCATACTTGTGGGAACAACTATGAATGTAAGACTATAATGAACTTGGATTGGTTGATATTCATAAGATATGAATATTGTTGGGTTTGTTAGAACATAAAATCATAGTTTAACCATTTAAACTTTCTGAAAATGCAGCGGAAATAAAGCATTATGACCATGTTTATAAGCTGGAAAATAAGTTCATTAGATGACCATATTGATGTATATAACAAACCCAAAGAACAAAGGATCATTTATGTGAATATACAAGCTATGAACATATGCCGATGCACATAAAATCACAGCTTCATTGAGCTGTGATATACCTTACTGCAGCAGCAAAAAGGTCCACCAAAAGAGATGTTTGATGATGATGGAGATGTCCAAAATGCGGCCAAGACTTCCAGGATAGAAGTCCTCAAGCTGGTATACCCCAAGCTCCTTGCAAACACACCTTCTTGTTAGATAGAATACACCAAGAACAACATGAAAACCCTCTATTTTCTGCAGAAAACCCTCTATTTTCTGCAGAAAACCCTCTTTTCTGCTGAAAGAGAACTGTAGCCCCTTGGAGAGAATTAGAGAGTTCTTCTTGTTAGTTGCATGTATATGAGGATCATAATCATGGAGTGCAAGAACCTCACACCAAGAACAACATGTAATCAGCTCAAAATTCAGCACTAATCCATCTTCAATGCTGCTGCCCATTTTGTAAAATAGAGAGAGAGAGCTGAAATGTTTGTGTCTTGCATTTTTTGTTCATGAGAAAATGAGAGTCTTTAGACTAGTGGTAGTGCTAGACAAGCATGCATGTCTATGTTCTTCTCAAGAAGAGATAGTGGGAGACATGCATGTGTTTGTTCTTATCAAAGGAATCTAAAGAACTCTTGCACATGCACATGTGGGACGGTTTTGGTTATTTACAAAGAAAGATTTCTTTGATAAATAATAAACACACACATATATATTGCCTACTCTTTTAACTAGTTTATACAATTAACCAATTAATTGTATAAGTAGTACACTCTCATTATTATTTGGTGTTATACAACTAATTTAAATAACACTTCAAATAATATTATTGAACAAAATATCCTAATAAATTGTTCCATCTCATATGTAACTTATTTAGAAAACCCAATTTCTAAATTGGTGTAAATATTTAATTGCATGATTATATCATCAATTAAATATTAATTGGTGTTTGCTAAGTTTGTTATTGGGTATAACCCGACTTGGATCATAACGTACTAACCACATCAATATTCTACGTGTCTTGGGCATATAGAATCCTATAATCTCCCACTTGCCCAAGATTCATAGAAGATTGATGCAAGCAGTAAATATCGCCTAACACCGTTTACTACCCTTAATACGCATGACTTATAGCCATTCAATAACATCATCCCATTCAAGTACCCTACTTGAAATGATTTAGGTGATTTAAGCATCTATCCTTTTGTTACAATATCATGTTAAATCCAAGGACACAGAATGATCATTCCTTGTTGATTTAACTTAATCAGGCCTTAGACATCTAACTTTCAACGAATAAGAGGAACAAATTCCATCTTGACTCCATACGTTTCTCACAGACACCTCGTGTTATACCAGAACATACCCTTATGTACTGTCCACTATTTCAGGACAGTGAAGAATTAGTGGTGAATATCAAAACCCAATATGTATCTCAGGTCGGAGGATACCAAATGATATTCGCCTTTACTCAAATTTATTTATGATCAATCGATAAGATTCCATGTAGTAAAATTTGAGATGCGGGTTAGTCCAATATTTGTATCCCACAAATATCTATGAACCTTGGTAGCAACCCATTGCTCTATATCCATCCTTATGAATATCAACCAATCCAAGTTCATAATAATCTTACCCTCACACTTGTTCCCACAAGTATGAACGACTACGGACATTTAGAGTAAATAATTTACTATGGATTAAACATGCTAAATTGGAACATTAATTGAAACATTATAACCAAATAATTTTATTCAAATAATAAAGAGTTCGACATATTCAAATACAAAATTTGATCAAGTCCAATCACTAGAATATCGAAGTCCTAAGGCACAAGTGTGACTTTCATGCTTTGACCTATCTAGGAGCTTCGTGAATGGATCCGCAATATTTTGATCGGTATGAACTTTGCGAATACATATCTTCCCCTTTTCAACTTCATCCCTAATGTAGTAGAATCTCCGTTCAATGTGCCGAGTCTTTTGATGAGCACGAGGTTCCTTGATTTGAGCAATAGCACCTTCGTTGTCACAAAAGATCTCTAGGGGGTCTTGAATGGCAGCAACAACCCTAGATCAGCAATGAACTTCCTAAGCCACGCAGCTTCTTGAGCTGCCAATGAAGTGGCGATGTATTCTGATTCTGTTGTAGATAGTGCCACTACATCTTGCTTTGAGCTCTTCCAAGAGACTGCTCCTCCATTCATAATGAAGACATATCCCGACTGTGATCGAGAATCATCTCGTTTAGTTTGGAAACTCACATCCGTGTAACCCTTTACAACGAGCTCCTCCTCACCAGATCCATATATTAAGAACATATCCTTAGTGTTTCTAAGGTATTTCAAAATACTCTTAACAGCCATCCAATGACTATTACCAGGATTCTGTTGACATCTACTTGTCATGCTTAGAGCACATGACACGTCTGGCCTAGTACATATCATTGCATACATGATCGATCCTATAGCAGATGCATATGGGACTCCATTCATTCTTTCTTGTTCAACCTTTGAACTAGGGCATTGAGATGAGCTCAATATAGTCCTCTTTTGAACAGGCACCAAACCTTTCTTAGAATTCTCCATCTTGAACCTTTTCAAGATCTTTTCAATGTATGTACTTTGGTTTAAACCTATTAACCGCCTTGATCTATCCCTATAGATCTTTATTCCCAAAATATAGGTGGCCTCACCAAGATCCTTAATTGAAAAACAGCTTCCAAGCCAGGTTTTTACACCTTCCAAGGTTGGAATGTCATTTCCAATTAGTAGAATGTCATCGACATATAATACCAGGAAAGTAATAATGCTCCCACTAGCTTTCTTATATACACAAGCTTCATCAGCGTTTTTGATGAATCCAAATTTCTTTACTTCATCATCAAAACGGTGATTCCAACTTCTTGATGCTTGTTTCAATCCATAGATTGATTTCTTTAACTTGCATACCTTGTTTGGATGTTTTGGATCGACAAAACCTTCAGGCTGTTTCGTATGGACATCTTCCTCAAGATATCCATTAAGAAAAGCGGTTTTGACATCCATTTGCCAAATCTCATAGTCATGATATGCTGCTATGGCAAACAATATCCTGATAGACTTTAGCATTGCCACAGGCGAAAAAGTTTCATCATAATCAACCCCTTGAGTTTCAGTGAAACCTTTTGCTACAAGTCTAGCTTTATAGGTATCCAAGTTTCATCATAATCAACCCTTGGATCGACAAAACCCGCTTACTTCCAACTATCTTGGAATTAAGAGGTGGTGTAACCAATTCCCAAACTTGGTTATCATACATGGATTGCATCTCAACGTTCATGGCTTCTTGCCATTTCTCAAAATCAGGTTTTGACATTGCCTCATGATATGTGGTTGGTTCATCTGAATCTACCACATAGCATCCATCCATGAAAAATCCATATCTCTCAGGAGGAACACTAATTCTACAAGATTTGTAAATGTTTTGTGTATCTTGATCATCCACATGATCATTCTCAACATCCACATATTGATTGCTAGTATCAACCAATTGTGTATCGTCTTATGAATCTTGAACCTCTTCAAGTTCCACTGCTCTTCCACTAGTTTCTTCCGAAAGAAACTTAGTTCCCAAGAACTCTGCCTTTCGAGCAATAAACACTTTCTGTTCTGTCGGATCATAGAAATAATATACAATACAATCTCTAGGATATCCAATGAAGATACACTTTGTGGATCGGGCTTCTAGTTTGTTTTGAGTGCATTGCTTAGGATAAGCATCACACCCCCAAACTTTTAAATATGATAATGATGGAACACTTCCATGCCATATTTCAAAAGGTGTCCTTTCCACTTACTTGGTTGGCACCATATTTAAAATACGGGCCGTTGAGAGTAGCGCGAAACCCCAAAACGATAGAGGTAGTGTACTTCTAGCCATCATAGATCGAACCATATCCAATAGAGTCCGATTTCTCCTCTCAGACACACTATTATGTTGTGGTGTTCCAGGTGGAGTAAGTTGTGAGACTATCCCACAACTTCTAAGATACTCTTGAAATTCACTACTTAGGTATTCACCTCCTCTATCTGTACGAAGAATCTTGACCGTTTTGTTGAGTTGATTTTCTACTTCATTCTTGAAGATTTTGAACATTTCAAAAGATTCATGTTTGTGTCTTAACAAGTACACATACCCATAACGACTATAGTCATCGGTAAAGGTAATGAAGTATCTTTCACCATTCCTAGTTATTGGTTTAAAAGGTCCATATACATTCGAATGTATGATTTCTAATAAATCCTTTGCCCTTTCATTAGTCCCACTAAAAGGGGCCTTTGTCATTTTACCTTGTAAACAAGACTCGCATACATCAAATGAATCATTTTCATTAGTTTTCAAAAGACCATTCTTTTGGAGTTTTTGCATACGATTCTTGTTTATGTGACCAAGGCGACAATGCCAAAGATAGGAATCACTCAAATCTAATTTGAGCTTTTTGGTGGTTGCTTGGTACATTGAGCTATCATATGTTGTGTTTTCATGAACGAATTCATAAATACCATTACAAGGTATAGCCTTAAAATAAAACATATGATTGAAAGAAACATGGATATCATTGTCAACAAACTTGAAATCATAATCACATTGTATTAAACGGGAAACAGAAATAATGTTCCTAGTTAAACTAGGAGCATACAAAAGAAACATGAATATCATTGTCAACAAACTTGAAATCATAATCACATTGTATTAAACGGGAAACAAAATAATGTTCCTAGTTAAACTAGGAGCATACAAAACATTCTTTAAAATAACTTCCAAACCACTTGGAAGCTTCATAATGTAGTCTCCTTGGGCTTCCACGTGAACCTTTGCACCATTCCCCATGAAGAGACTAATTTCCACTTTTGCATAATGCTCATTTCTTTTGAACCCCTGCAACAAATTGCAAATATGATTTCCACATCCGGTATCTAGTACCCATGTGTTAGAAGAAATAACATTTAGCTCAACACGTATCATAAAGATTGTACCTGAGGTTTGCCCCGCATCCCTCTTTGATCTTAATGCTTTGAGATAGACCGGACAATTGCGTTTCCAATGGCCTACCTCCCTACACTCAAATCACGGGTCATTTTGAGCAACCTTTTGCTTCTTTTCTTTTGGTTTAGGCGGTTCCGCTTTTGCTTTTCCTTTTCCCTTCCCCTAGACGTGCCCCTTCCCTCTTGCAACACTTGCCCTAGGGTCGGGGAGGTGCCTCTTCCTACTACCTCCTTCATTGATCATAAGGACCGGTAGAACCTTTCTACCCATGCCCGCCTCGGTTGTTTTGAGCATTGAGTGAAGCTCACCAATGCTCTTGTCCCATCCATTCATGTTATAGTTCATAACAAAGCTATCAAACTTCTTGGATAAAGAGTTGAGGATCAAATCCGTTGCCAACTCATTGGACACACGACAGTTAAGCCTTTCAAGGCGATCAATGTGGCTCTTCATCTTAAGAACGCAAGATGACACCGATTAGGTCTCGTCCATCCGACATGCATGGAGTGCTCGAACCGTTTCGAAGCGCTCCACCCTTGATTGTTGTTGGAACATTTCCTTCAACTGGGTGATCATGTCATAGGCATTGTGGTTCTCAAAGTCTTTTTGCAAATCAGGAATCATACTTGCTAGCATGAGACATGCGACTTGCACAGAGTCCTCGGTGTACTTGACCCACTCGGCAAAGGCCTCATCGTCATTTTCATCGGGTTGATCGGGAATGGGATCGTCTAACACATAGGACTTCTTTTCTTGCTTGAGAACGATTCTCAAGTTTCGGTACCAATCCATGAAGTTCCCATGGTTTAGACGTTCCTTTTCAAGGATTATTCTTAGTGATAGGTTATGGACGGTCGGGTTTGTGTTGTTGTTGTTTGCGGCCATTCTACAATATTAACAAAGTTCTTATTAGTATTCTGAAAAATTACATTTTAATCATTAATACCCTTTACGTCTCATATACAATTAATGATTAAAATCTAGAATCCAACGTTACATTTAAATATTGGTTAGGTGACCTTTATCCCTTTATTTAATTAACAAGGTAGTCAACGTTTGACAATTGTAACCTATTACAATTTCTAGTGTATGGGATCGGTTAAACATCTTATGTTTGTTTACCATGTTTATCCCATCAACACCTTTTGTACGTCATGCTTCGGTGATCCTAATGCATGATTTCCAAATTAAGTCATCCTACTTAGACACACGTGTGGATTTGCTAATATTAGTGGTTAGGTGACCTTTATCCCATAAATATGGCAAACCCACCTCAAACTCATAAGTTCCCTTTAATGTGGTTAGGTGACCTTTATCCCACATCAAGTTCTCAAATGATTTGAGTGTTGTATAAGAGGATGGTGTTTGACTTATTTTAAAAGGGATTTGAATATTTGGTGGTTTCATAATTCTAGTTTAGAAAACTCTATGTACTTGTATTTGCATGCTTTCAAATACAATATACCCTATGGTTCTTTTAATAAAACCCATTTTATTATAAAATCATTAATCCTTTTTAATAACCTTTTATTAACTTTTAATGATTAAGAACCATCAATTTTCAGCTTGTTATTTTTGTTAATGATTTTGTAATATATGTCTAAATATCAACCAAACAATCAAACAACAAACATTCAAACAAGCATAAACATATAAACATGAGTGCATAACCATAGCTACTAAGTTGACAACACTTGTTTGCCATCATAAGTGTTGTCATAAGGTCTTTCTTAAGGGTTTGTAATGACACATTATATGTGTCCATGGGCTCCCACTTGAATCCATATCCAAATACTTCATGGTCCATGTCTTTGATGTCCATCTTTGGGTCTTGATCTTGTGCATCTTCCTTTTACAAAATTATATCCTAATACATTTTCTAATAAAAATAAATGCACCTAATCTATTTATTACATAACCAAATGAATAAATAATTACAACCCAAATAATAAACATAAATATTACAACCCAATTGAATGAATTAAAACAACCATTCCAATCATCCAAATAACATAAGGCCAAAGGCTAGGTTATGCACTATCATATGAACAATCATAAACATTATTCAATAAACAAAATAAACCCCATCAAACCCTAAATTTTCAGCCAACATAAACTGAAAATTTGGGTTTGTTTGTCCAAACAAACAACAACCAAACATATCAACCAATTGACATTCCTATCTTTCAAAGTTTAATCATAAGAATGAAGATATAACTTTGAAAGACTTGGGGTTTATTAACCAAAATCAGCTCCTAATTAGTTGATTAACATCCTTTGAAAAGATTTTTAAAGGATAAGAACAAGCAAGCTATTCACATAACCGGCTCTTGATGCCATTGTTGGGTTTGTTAGAACATAAAATCATAGTTTAACCATTTAAACTTTCAGAAAACGCAGCGGAATTACAACTTTATAAACCCTTTTATAAGCTGAAAAAATATGTTCATTAGATGACCATATTAATGTATAAAACAAACCCAAAGAACAAATGATCATTTATGTGAATTAGCATGCTATGAACATATGTAAAACTACATAAAATCACAGCTACATAGAGCTGTGATTAATACCTTTCTGCAGCAGCTAAACTCGACAGAAAAGGGTTGTTAGATGCTCAAGAACTCAGCCAAGGCTCCAAGGAAGGAACCCTCAAGCTAGTACACCCCAAGCCCTTTGCAAGAACACCTTCTTGTTAGGAAGAAGACACCAAATGAAGCCCAGAAAACCCTCTTTTGCTGCTGCTGTTGCTCGTAACTTTCAGGAGAGAAAAAGAGAGGATTTTGCTTGTGTTGCATGTATGAACAATTGAGAATGAGCGCTGAATATAGACTAGTTAGTGGAGGAGACAAGACATGCATGTGTGTGTGCTTGTTCTTCCTAAAGTCAAGCTAGTGGAGCATGCATGTGTTTGTTCTTACCAAGAGAATATCACACATGCATGTGATATGGACGGTTTACATGCTTAAAAAATAAAGGTTTCTTTTATAAACAATAACTTTTAACACACACATATGTATTGTCTAGTATTTTAACTAGTTTATACAATTAACCAACTAATTGTATAAGTAGTACACTCTCATTATTATTTGGTGTTATACAACTAATTTAAATAACACTTCAAATAATATTATTGAACAAAATATCCTAATAAATTGTTCCATCTCATATGCAACTTATTTAGAAAACCCAATTTCTAAATTGGTGTAAATATTTAATTGCATGATCATATCATCAATTAAATATTAATTGGTGTTTGCTAAGCTTGTTATTGGGTATAACCCGACTTGGATCATAACGTACTAACCACATCAATATTCTACGTGTCTTGGGCATATAGAATCCTACAACCTGAGCGTGACACTCCTCACGACTGGGATTACTATTCTACTTACGTACGCCGTATGATCTACAGGGAGCGCGTTCCATCCCTAGCTACCACTAGACCTAGGACTAAGTCGGCGACTGCCTCTACGGCACCCATTCATCCTTCTCTTGATGTTCCCCTCGAATGGGCTGTTGCAGCCTTGGTCGCTATGCTGGACACTAAGCGACAGCGTATTAGAGGACTCACTGATGAGAACTCCACTTTACGATACGAGATGCAGCAGCTACGCTTGTAGGTGGAGAGACTCCAAGAGCGACTCTCGATGTCTACTAGGCATCATAACTTGGCTGGTAGCATGATGGCACTTATTGGGCGCACGACGATCAGGAGCATCACAATTTAGGGATGAACGAGAGACCGAATGGACTAGAGGCGTAGTTTGCTGCATTTCAAATTGCGGATGACCTGAAGAAGACCTTGAGGAGGACCCGAAAGAGGGACGGGAAGAAGAACCTGATGAGCAGCATAACGATGAATCAGAAAACAGTATAGGATATGTTGATTCACATTGATTCCCTAGCTTGTGTACTTGTTTAGTTCTTAGACTTTCTTTCTTTTCACACCTAGATGGGAAGGGTTGTTCCCATTCGACTGATGTTTTTGAATTTTAGTATTTGGTTTGATTCCTTATAGACGTACTAACAATTTATTTAATCCGAAACTATTAGTTGTGTGTGTACTAAATTCTTTAATTACTTGTACTTAAATGAAATAGATATGTTGCATATTACTTATTTTTGTATATTGTGATTGTTAAGAATGTCTGGATGTGGCCGAGGATGTGGCCGTGGTCGTGGCACCATTAACATGACACCAGCAGACCTGGAAGCTCTAATCAATCAGCATGTGGCAGATGCTCTTGCAAACCACAATCCCTACACGCAGACCGCTCCAATCGATAAGCAATACAAAATTCATTCATGATGTTAATGTTGCGTCAGTCTTATCAAATAATAACCATCATTAAATTCCAAGTCTGATCTAAATTCATCACAGGTCAAGGAGTTTGCACATACATGTCCTTTATGGACTGTAATCCAAATACATTCACTGGAGTTGAGGGATCCGTAGGACTCCTACGGTGGTTTGAAAAGATCGAATCTGTATTCAAGATGTGTAATTGCCCGGTGGAAAATTGGGTTAAGTATGCCACTAGCACTTTGGATGGAGCTGTATTATCCTGGTGGAAGACCCAGGTTGCAGATGTTGGGATTTGAGATTACCAACCAAACTACTTGGAAGATTTCAAGACCATAATGAAGCAAGAACAGTGACCGCGGGAAAAGGTGCAGAAATTAGAGACTGAATTTTGGAACCTCAAGATAATAGGTTACGAGATAAAGGCATACACCACTCGATCTCACGAGCTTGCTACCTTGTGTCCCAACATGGTCAATCCTCCTTCCTTAAGGATTGAGAGGTACCTACATGGTCTATCACCAGAGATTTAGAGTACGGTCACCGCATCTAGACCAAACACCATACAGGAGACGATTCTACTAGCCCATAAGTTAATGGACCAGGCTATAGCGTAGGGTAAGCTACCCTTGCGCGGTTCTACATCAACTACTACAGACGGCAATAACAAGAGAAAATGAGAGTCTGGTCCCAGTAATAAACAGAACACTTCTCAGCAGCAACCAGCGCAGTCACTGAAGTTTGACAACTTCCGTTCATCCAACCAATCATCCTCTTCATCACAACATGGAAGTGGCTACACTGGAATGTTACCTAAGTGTGACACATGCAACTACCACCATAATGGGCCATGCAACAAACATTGTTGATACATGATGTCCCTAGTTTATTGTACTTAAACTTTTATGTCTTTCATTTCTTACATATGTGTAATACAAGGGTATTATTGTAATATGATATATGTTTGGATGTCTATTTACTATGGATTATATTGTATTATTATAACGTTTATTAATACACACTTGATTGAACATTATATATAGGTTTGTAGTAGTTATTCATAGTTCTGAGTTAATAATGACTCAGAAATGTGTTTGACTTAGTCTTGTGGTCATTCATGATAATGGACCATGCTCATGGACCAGTCGCATGACTGAACCAGATGACTGGATCAGTCGCACGACTGAGTCATAAGACTGGTTCAGTCGCACGACTGAACCAGGTTACTGAATCAGTCACATGACTGAGTCATAAGACTGACTCAGTCGCATGACTGAACCATTCTTAGAGTTCAATCGTGCGTATGAATCAATCGCTTGACTCAGTCGCATGACTAAACCATGCTAATGGCTCAGTCGTACGACTGTACACTGCAACCTATAAATACCACGTAATTCGTGGCAAAATAGAACACTTGAAATATTATTATACCCAAGTTGTCCAGAGCGTCCCAGTTCGTCCATCCAACTTCATAGTTCGTCCTGGGTCATTCTCTAATCATTCTTAACATTGTTCTAACATTAGATTGATCCGGGCTTTTGTTCTCACTGATTGGATCACCAATAAAATAAGATTCTGCACTATTTGATTTGGTTTCACATTGAATCAGTTAGCACACCATACGTACACAGTCCTAACATGTGGTATCAGAGCTTTGGCTCTTGATTCTTCGTGGATTCGATTGGTGTTTTCGTTAAAATTAACGTTTTCATTCAAAAGATTCGTGTTTTGATTCAAAAAGTGTTTTTGAAGTGTGCCTGATTCAAAGTTTCAAACTTTTCGACTTACGGCAGATTAGGGTTCATGAAAAATCGTTTTTTGGTGTGAAAGTGTTCAAAGTTTCAAATTTTCCATGCACAGCAGCTTCAGTCGCACGATTGGCTATCGCACGATTCAACCACATGACTGGACTTAGTCGTATTGCTCATTTGCACGATTAAGCTAACCCACATGGTTGAACTCATTCGCATCCCTAAATCGCACGGTTTAACTCATTTGCATCCCTCAATCGCACGATTGAACTCAGTCGCATTCTCCAATCTCACGATTGAACTCAGTCGTACTCTCCAATTGCACGATTGACTCTGTCGTATACATAATTTTTTCAAGTTTGAAACCATGGATGATCAGAACTCTGTGTTTACTGCTGGAAAGGACTCACGGATCCAGAATCTATTACTTATGGAAAATGAGATTGGAAATCATAACAAACCACCAAAACTATTGACCTTGGATGAATACCAGCAATGGAAACAACGGTTTGAAATCTACCTTAACGGAGCTGACCCAAACTTATGGACTTCAATTGATACTTTACCTGTTGGAGCAAATGTAGTTAATCTGACTCTAAGTATTATGAATGAAGTGCAAAAGGTTACACACAACGCTGAAAAGAAAGCCTATGCCTTACTGACATAGTCGATTCCTAGGGATATTTTCCATCAGTTTTTGGAACATAAACATTCAAAGAAGATATGGGAGGCACTGGAAAAGAGATATGATGGTAACGCAACGTTAAAGGCACTGAAGGCTAAAGCACTCAAGAAGGAATTCGATAACTTTTCATCCATGGGAAATGAAAGCTTGGATGATATTATAGATAGGTTTTATCATCTGATGAGTGAGCTACATACTCATAGAGTAACTACCTTAATGGAGGATAAATTAGCAAGCTTTGCTAATGGTCTGCCGGATAAATGGGATTCTTTTATGTCTAATCTAAGATTGAACAAAGTTCTAGTTACTCTGGACATCAATGACTTTATCTTGAAGTTGAAGGAGGAGGAGGTAAGGATGAAATACAAGTCCAAGAAAGGGTCATGCACACAGAATCCATCACTATACAACGTTGTTCCCACACAAGTTTCATCTGGTGCACCTCTTCAAACAACATTTGTTTCCAACATGTCTGGAACTTCTCAAAGTGGTTCTTCTGGACGTGAATCATTAGGATCATCTGGAACTCAGTATATTATCCTTGACTCCAATCCTACAAAGCTGAAGACTGAGAATCTGGGAAATGTTACTGTTGAGGTAGCAAAAGAGCATATGGATCTTCTCGCTGTGGTTGTACACTCATATGATGGGTTGGTTGTTGGTAAGATAGGAAACTGTCATCTCGCGAATGAGGACTATAAGCAGGTAGATGAGACAGAGTTGGAAAGAATGGATATCATGTGGGCTTTGGCAGTGCTATGAGAAGGGCTAAGAAGTTTGTGAAGAAGGTGGGGTAGAATCTGGTTGCCACCAAAGACACAACTTTTGGTTTTGATAAAACCAAAGTTGCATGCTTCAACTACGGTGAAAAAGGTCACTTCAAAAGAGAGTGCGTGAAACCTAAGAATAAAGGAAATGGTCACCATTTTTCATCCATCTATCGTCAGGACAAAGAAAAGAAAGTGGCTTAAACGAGTCAGGATTTGAAGGCTTTGGTTGCTTAAGGAGATGAATGATAGAAATGGTCCTTCAGATTTCTTTCTGATGGAGAAGCAAATGTGGCACTGGTAGAAGATCTTGATGATGGGTCAGTGAGTGAAGGAGATAACACAGCTGATTATGCAAATTCAGACGCTGAAGAAGCTATGGATGCCGTGGATCATTTGGTTGAAGATGAATTGACTGCTGCCAGCATAGAATCTCAAACTAACGAGGAATCTCAGCTTGCTTTCATGACTGACAGCTCTAGCACGTCACAGGTAAGTACCAAAGATGAACTTTTTGATAAACATGCTTGTGAAGAATGCAATAAATGTCATGAAAGCATATATTTAAATTTTGCTCGATTGTTAGATCATAATGACAGTTTGGTAAATGATTTAAAATTATGCACTGAAGCTAACAGGGTGATAAAACAAAATGAGAGCATTTTTAAAGAAAAGATTGAACTATTAGGAAAGCAACTTAGGGAAACTGAGATTGTTGCATTTAATCAAGCAAATGATATTAAGTTCTATCTTACAATAATAGGGGAAACAAAGAAAGAAAAACGATTCTTCAAGTTCAAATTGAATCTTTAAATCAGAAAATTCACAGTCTTGCAAGTTCCTCTCATATTGTTAAAAACTTTGTTAAAGAAAGAAATAGGGGGAAGGGCTTGGTTATAAAGTAGTACCACCACCACATGCGATCCTTTTGAACAAAAAATGTCGACCCATAAATAATAACTCTATCAAGGATCATGTGGTGACTACCCCTCTAGTCAGTGATCCAGATTCCACAGTTAAAACAGTGCAATCTGTTACTGAACAGAAGGCATCTAGTTCTGGCACTAAAGATGAGGCTGTCATTGAAAATCGGGATAATGAGAATAGCAATGCTACTCTTGGGTTGGGTTCAAAAGTTCATGTTTCAAAACCTAAAATTTTAGAACCAACTCATTCTAAAACTGTTCATCAACAAATTCTCAACAAAATGAGAGAAAAAGGTAATCAAAAGGTGAAACCAATTAAATTTGTTAAAGAAGGAGAGAAATCTCAACTAGAAAAGAAAGATCAACCCTAGACCTTACTCCCCCCACACAAAAGATCTCCCAGTCCTGTTGAATGGGGATCCTGTTATGAATGTGGAAAACAAAGACATATATCTCCTTATAGTCCTTATTATCAGACACCAAGACAAAAGGTTGAATTTATTCAAGATAACAAACCAAGGTTTTCAAAAATAAAAAGATTAAATACCTCTCCACAATACCACAGGCAACACAGTCAAGCCCCTGACAAAGCTGTGAGGTCTGAGGTAAAACATGGTGATGAAAGTAAACAAAATGTTAAAACAATAAACCAGTCGTATGTTTATCACAAACAGGCCTTACACAAGACTGGTTTGTGGAAAGCTAAATCATCAAGTGTAACACCCGAAAGTTTGACTTTTGATAGGTTGTGCGACTGAGCCTCAGTCGCCTGGGATTTATGCGACTGGAGGTTCAACCGCATGCTATTCGACCGATTGAAGCTCAACCGTACGATTGGAGTTCAACCACCCGAATGAAGGACGAACCGCATGGAACACATGCGACTGGGGTCCAATCGCATTGTGTTCATGCGACTGAAGGTCCAGTCGCCCCTGGACCAGACGCGACTGAGCTGTGGGTATAAAAGAGGAGCAGCTCTCATTCTCCTCCCAACAGTTAGAAATTTCAGTCGGGAAGGGCAGAGAGCGAACGAGAGCAGAGAAAGAAAGAGGGAAATTTCTGACCGAGCTCCGTATTTGTCGAGAAGCTAGCCAAATCGAAGCTCATCAACTTCTACCTGTTAATGTGAGTTCTAAGACCCCTCTTTTACACGTTTTTGAATGATTTTGGGGCTGGAATCACATAGAAACCCTATTTTTGAAGTAGTGTAAGTTTGACCCATTTGGGTAAATCTTGAGTAATGTGTTTATAGTAAGAATTAGGACTTGTATACGCTTGTATGATGTCCTAGTATGAATCCCTGAGACTTGGGAGGGTCAATTTGGGCTGAAAATGGGTTTATGTTGAGCTTGAGGGCGTTGGTTCACGACTATTGTTCATGAAGAACTCCAGTCGCTGCCCAGTTAGGGTTATGCGACTGAAGGGCCATTCGGCCGAATGAGGATTAGTTGATGTCCAATCGCACGATTGAGGCTCAGACGCACGATTGAGCCTCAGTCGCACGATGGGCTATGCGATTGGGGGTTTCGGTCGCATAGGTCCAATCGCAGGGTAGTTCAGTCGTACGGTTAAGAGTTAGTCGCATATAGCCCAGCCGTATAGTGTCTATTCGTGCGGAAGGAAGTCTAGTCGCACGATTGTATGCCCATTCGCATGACAGCCCAAATCGCACGGTCCAGTCGCATGGAGGACATGCGACTGGGATAGGTTCAGTCGCCCGTATAGGGCTGATGTGAATGTATAGAGAAGTGTATGTATGATGTATGTATGTTAAGCATGATGTGGCCATGATAGATGGTAAATACTGATGATTTGTAAATACCTATGTTCCTTTTGTAAATGTATGTTATCTTTTAATAACTTTACGTGAATGAATGAAAGAATGAAATGAATGTATTAAGAACGTAAAGTGAAAGATAATGAAAGAAGGAACATGATGAATGAATGCATCCATTAACGAATGTATGAACGAATGTAAGTAAGGCTTGCAAGCAAATGAAAGGAGGTGCACACCCCTGGCAGGTGTTAGCTCAACGGTGTGCAGGTTAGCTACCCCGAAGGATGCACATCAGGGTCAGTCTTTGTGATTGACCAGAAGTATGTATGGGATCCTTGCCGCTTACCCTAGGTGACTGGATCAGCATTAGTGCACAACGTTCGTGATTGATCATCATAGGTCCAGCACCCGCATTTGTGCACAACGTTCGGGGTATAGCGTATGGCATTGATCCAGAAGTAAAGTGAAAAGATAAGTGGTGCATGTACCTACCCTAGGTGACTGGATCAGCATTTGTGCACAACGTTCGTGGTTGATTACCACAGGTCGAGCACCAGTAGTATGTATGATGTAAGGGGGTATTGTACATGTCACCGAATGTAAAGAATGTTCAAACCAATGTAATGAATGTATGAATGAATGAAACAAACGTTCGAACAGAAGTAATGAATGAATGTAAAGTATGTACGTATGAAAGTGAACGAGAATGATGAATGATACACGAATGAATGATTAATGAACGAAGGATGAAGATAATAATAATATTATCTACGTGTACGTAAGATGTGTGAACACATGTATAAAAGTACGGTTAATAAGAATGAAAGTATGTTTTATTATAAAACTAGAACTCACTCAGCAACGTTGACTTTTATGTGTTTTCCAGTTCGCAGGTAGTGTTGCTGAGGATGGCACGAGGCGGCTACTCAGCTCTTTTGGAATGGTATTCTCCATTTGATAATGTTGCAACGTCATGTGTTGTGGGCCCGTAATGCACGCAACACATCATGTTGCATGCAAGTGTGAGATTTCTTAAGAATCCTGATAAACGGGATTACTTAAGGAATCTCCTTTATGATGAAAAAGATATTTTTGAACTTAATATCTTCTATTAGAGGTCATTGTATATGACCCTATGATTGCTGAGCTTCAGCAGCAATCATAGTAAAGCTAGGCAATGTAAAGAAAGCTTGTATTTTGTAATCAAGACAATGATGTAAAAGCTTTTATGATGAAATGAGAATGTATATTTTATCAATTCCGCTGCGTTATTTTATGATCATATACTATATGTATGTATTATGTGCAATGAAGAACCAACAGTAAGGTGCCGGTGAGCGGGGCCTTACAAGTTGGTATCAGAGCAAAAGTTTAAGTAAACGGGTAAATTTTTACAATAAACCTAAACTTAAACTGAGAATGGGATAGGGAGAAAGAGAATGCCATCTGAGTAGTTGCGTGCCATCAGGTATTTTTCTTAAAGATTAACTGGTATTATGTGCGCATGTTATGTGAATTATTTGTACTGTTAGACTTAGATACTAATGTAGTCAGGACAGGTAATGCTCGGGGTACGAAGAGTAGAGTAAGTGGCTAATCACAACTGGCCACTGTAATTAGGGACTTACTATACTTGACATAAACTGAGCTATTTCCTTGAATGACCGTGTTGGTGTTTGAATCTTTCAGTGTGATAGAAGATGGTCGGTGGTAGATCATCTAAAGCTTCCCGTGGTGGTGGACGTGGTGATGAACCGCGTATCACACGAGGAAGACCTAGGGCAGAGAACGTAGTTCATGAGGAAAACGAGACTCATCATCAGGAGGAGGCAGACGAAAGTGCAAATTTGAGAGCCTCGGTAAAAGAGGCAGTGGTCGAGGAAGTACATCAGGTCATGCAGACGATCCTACCGTCTGTAGTGACCGAAGTAATAAAAGCAGTACGTGAAGATGAGAGACGAGGGAGAAATCGGTCCTCAGGTAGACAGGAACAGACAGAAGCAGAAACAGTATTATCCGATGATGAAGAGGAAGAGGAGGAAGAGCAGGTACGGGAGACAGCCCGGGGTTGTAACTATGGGGCATTTATGAGGTGCAAGCCCCCGACTTTTGATGGTTCTGGTACGGCTACGGATGCTCACCAATGGGTGAGAGAGATGGAGGCGGTCCTCGATATCAGTGACTGCCAAGAGGATAAAAAGGTGAAGTTTGCTACCCATTCTTTTACGGGGACGGCATTGTGCTGGTGGGACAATATTGTCCAGGCCGAGGGTAGCAGGGCCATTGGAAAGATGAAGTGGTCTGAGTTGAAGAGGATGGTGATCGAGGAGTTTAGTCCTCTTCGGGAGATGGACAGAGTTGAGAGAGAGTTCCTGCAGTTGGAAGCGGGGATGATGACCCACCAACAATACATAACCAAGTTTAAAGACATGGCACGGTTGGTGCCAGAGCAAGTGACGCCGGTGTCTCGCAAGATTAACCGGTATATTCAGGGGTTGACAGCCGAAATTCGTTGGCATTTGATTTCCGCACGACCCAGCACTTTCAGGTCGGCGGTGGATTTAGCTGGGAGGTTGTACGATGAACGAGCTGCACTGGTGAAAACTGAGGGTAGTAAGAAGGGAAGTGATGAAAGCAAATGGCAGGGGAAGAGGTTTGGTCGAGGTGATACTTCGACATGTAGTAAGAAGGCACGAGTTAATGATCGCCGTGTGGACATGTCGAGTGCAGGGTCGAGAAAGTGTGGAAAATGTGGGCGAGAGCACGGTGGTGAGTGCAGATGGGGGCTAAAGGTTTGTTTTAAGTGTGGAAAGCCAGGTCATATGGCTAAAGAATGTAAGGGCTTGAGGTGTTTTAACTGTGGGGAAAGTGGTCATGTGAATAAAGATTGCAAGAAGCCGAGATCTGAGGGTTCCGGCATGAAGAAGACAGGGGGTGAAGGGTCGAAAGCAAGCGCCAGGGCATTCACGATGACGCAGGAAGAGGCTAGGACGGTCCCTGATGTAGTGTCCGGTACGTTTCTGGTGAACCAAACTTTAGCCTCTGTATTATTTGATTCGGGTGCCAGTAGGAGTTTTATTTCTGCTGCTTTTTGTGCCAAATTGCCCGTTAGTAGTAGACGTGTGGATGTGCCATTTGATGTAGAGACTGCTATAGGAAAAACCACCAGGATTTTCGAGGTAATTGAGGGTTGCGATGTAGAACTGGAGGGTCACAAATTCCCAGTCAAACCATTTATGATGATGTTAGGCGGTTTCGACTTGGTGCTTGGGATGGATTGGTTGGCAGATTTCGAGGCGAACATTGTGTGTCGCAAGAAGATGATCAGTTTGACAGCACCCGATGGTAGTTCAGTGACAGTTTATGGCGATCGGGTTACTATGATTCCGAAGGTGATCTCAATGGCAGTGGTGGGGAAATGTATGAGGCGTGGATGTAACGCCTTTTTATGTTATGTAAAAGATGTAGAAAAGCCAACACCACAATACTTGATGTTCGATTGTGTGTGAGTTCCCAGACGTGTTCCCGGAAGACTTATCGGGATTGCCACCTGACAGAGAGATCGAGTTCCAGATTGATCTGATACTAGGCGCCCAACCTGTTACCAAAGCACCATACCGATTGGCCCCGACAGAGATGAAAGAGTTGATGGAGCAATTACAAGAGCTGCTGGATAAGGGGTTTATTAGACCGAGTATCTCACCTTGGGGTGCTCCGGTCCTGTTTGTAAAGAAGAAGGACGGTAGTATGAGGATGTGCGTCGACTACCGCGAGCTGAATAAGCTGACAGTAAAGAACAGATACCCTTGCCGAGGATCGACGACTTGTTTGATCAACTTCAGGGTGCTAGTTGGTTTTCACGAATAGATCTTCGATCAGGTTACCATCAACTGAAGGTGAAGGAGCAGGATATCCCTAAAACAGCTTTTCGTACGCGCTACGGTCACTACGAGTTCCTCGTCATGTCTTTGGTTTGACCAACGCGCCAGCTGCTTTTATGGACCTGATGAATAGGGTGTGCCGGCCAATGTTGGATAAATCGGTGATTGTATTATTGATGACATATTGATTTATTCGAAGGACGAGACTGAGCATGCCGGTCATATTCGCGAAGTTCTGGAGACGTTGAGAAGGGAGAAATTGTATGCAAAATTCTCCAAGTGCGCATTTGGTTGCGTGAGGTCCAATTCTTGGGTCACGTGGTAAATCCGGATGGGATTCTGGTTGATCCGGTGAAGGTGGAGGCAGTAATGCAATGGAAGTGGAAGTCTCCGAAGACGCCGTCCGAAATCCGTAGTTTCTTGGGTTTTGGCGGGTTACTACCGAAGGTTCATCCAAGACTTTTCCAAAATTGCTTCTCCACTGACCAAGTTGACCCGAAAGGATGTGAAATTTGTATGGGGTCAAGCTCAGGAGAAGGCGTTCGAAGAACTGAAGACAAGATTGACCCAGGCTCCAGTATTGGCACTACCCGATGGGTGTGAAGACTTAGTGGTTTATTCCGATGCCTCCTACTCGGGGTTGGGGTGTGTATTAATGCAAAGGGGAAAGGTGATAGCCTATGTATCCCGACAGCTGAAAGTTCATGAGGTTAATTACCCTACTCATGACTTGGAGCTAGCAGCTGTGGTTTTCGCGTTGAAGATTTGGCGGCACTATTTGTACGGGACGAAGTGCACCATCTTCACGGACCACAAGAGCTTGAAGTACTTCTTCGAGCAGAAGGATCTGAATATGAGGCAGAGATGGTGGTTGGAGCTAATAAAAGACTACGACTGTGAAATCCATTACCACCCGGGCAAAGCCAACGTGGTGGCTGATGCCCTTAGCCGAAAGGAGAGGCCCGAGCCAATTCGGGTGAAGGCGTACCAGCTAATCATGACCTCCGACGTGATGAAACAAGTCAGAGAGTTCCAGGATGAAGCACTGAAAGAGGATCATCTAAACTCTGAACGAATGAGAGGTCTGGTCGCAGAACTGGGTGAAAACACGTGTGGTGCCAAGACTCGATTTGGGCGAGTGTGGATTCCTCGATTCGGGGATCTACGTTTGAAGATCATGGATGAGGCCCACAAGACTCGATACTCCATTCATCCCGATGCTACCAAGATGTACGAAGACATGAAGAAAGATTATTGGTGGCCGGGTATGAAACGTGATGTGGTGGAGTATGTGAGTAAATGCCTCACGTGTTTGCAAGTAAAGGCAGAGCACCAAAAGCCGTATGGAAAGATTCAACCGTTGGACATACCGGAATGGAAGTGGGAGCACATCACCATGGATTTTATCACAAAGCTGCCACGTACCCCAAAAGGGTATGATACGTTCTGGGTGATTGTGGATCGATTGACGAAGAGTGCCCACTTCTCACCGATGCGCGAGACATATTCGTCCGAAAGGTTGGCCGATCTTTTCATCAAAGAGATTGTGACTCGTCATGTTGTACCGGTGTCGATTGTGTCTGATCGCGACACCCGGTTTACATCCAAATTTTGGAAGAAATTCCACGATGCTATGGGGACGAGGTTGCATATTAGCACGGCTTATCACCCTCAAACTGATGGTCAGTTGGAAAGGACCATTCAGACTTTGGAGGACATGCTCCGAGCATGTGTTATTGACTTCGGGGAAGCTGGGATGACTACTACCATTAGCTGAATTCTCGTACAACAACAATTATCATGCCAGTATCGGCATGCCACCCTACGAGATGCTATACGGTAGGAGATGCAGGACACCCGTCTGTTGGGGTGAAATTGGTCAAAAAGAATTGGGAAGCGTCGAAGTGGTCGAGGCTACGACTGAAAAGCTCGAAAGAATTAAAGCTTATATGAAGGCAGCCAAAGACCGACAGAAATCGTATGCCGACAAACGACGCAGGACGATTGAGTTCCAGGTGGGAGACCGGGTTTGTTAAAGGTCTCACCTTGGAAAGGGATCATTCGATTCCGGAAGCGGGGTAAGTTGAGTCCGCGGTGTATAGGCCCTTTCCGAATCATTGCTCGGGTAGGAGAGGGGCCTATAAGTTGGATCTACCAGATGAACTAAGTGGAATCCACCCGACTTTCCACGTGTCTCATCTGAGGAAATGTTTGGCGGACGAGGACATGGTCGTTCCACTGGGGGACATCGAGGTAGACGAACGGCGCAACTATGTAGGGCAACCAGTGGCGATCATCGATCGCAAAGGGAAGAGGTTAAGGAATAAGGTGGTTCCCTTGTGCGTGTACAGTGGAGGCACAGGAAGGGATCCGAGTCAACGTGGGAAACTGAAGAAGAAATGAGGCAGCATTACCCACGATTGTTCGAAGAATAACAGGTTTCGGGGACGAAACCTAAAATAAGGGGGTGGACTTGTAACACCCGAAAGTTTGACTTTTTGATAGGTTGTGCGACTGAGCCACAGTCGCCTGGGATTTATGCGACTGGAGGTTCAACCGCATGCTATTCGGTCGATTGAAGCTCAACCGTACAATTGGAGTTCAACCGCCCGAATGAAGGACGAACCGCATGGAACACATGCGACTGGGGTCCAATCGCATTGTGTTCATGCGACTGAAGGTCCAGTCGCCCCTGGACCAGACGCGACTGAGCTGTGGGTATAAAAGAGGAGCAACTCTCATTCTCCTCCCAACACTTAGAAATTTCAGTCGGGAAGGGCAGAGAGCGAACGAGAGCAGAGAAAGAAAGAGGGAAATTGCTGACCGAGCTCCGTATTTGTCGAGAAGCTAGCCAAATCAAAGCTCATCAACTTCTACCTGTTAATGTGAGTTCTAAGACCCCTCTTTTACACGTTTTTGAATGATTTTGGGGCTGCAATCACATAGAAACCCTATTTTTGAAATAGTGTAAGTTTGACCCATTTGGGTAAATCTTGAGTAATCTGTTTATAGTAAGAATTAGGACTTGTATACGCTTGTATGATGTCCTAGTATGAATCCCAGAGACTTGGGAGGGTCAATTTGGGCTGAAAATGGGTTTATGTTGAGTTTGAGGGCGTTGGTTCGCGACTGCTCTTCATGAAGAACTCCAGTCGCTGCCCAGTTAGGGTTATGTGACTGAAGGGCCATTCGGCCGAATGAGGATTAGTTGATGTCCAATCGCACGATTGAGACTCAGATGCACGATTGAGCCTCAGTCGCACGATGGGCTATGCGATTGGGGGTTTCGGTCGCATAGGTCCAATCGCAGGGTAGTTCAGTCGTACGGTTAAGAGTTAGTCGCATATAGCCCAGCTGTATAGTGTCTATTCGTGCGGAAGGAAGTCCAGTCGCACGATTGTATGCCCATTCGCATGACAGCCCAAATCGCACGGTCCAGTCGCATGGAGGACATGCGACTGGCATAGGTTCAGTCGCCCGTATAGGGCTGATGTGAATCTATAGAGAAGTGTATGTATGATGTATGTATGTTAAGCATGATGTGGCCATGATAGATGGTAAATACTGATGATTTGTAAATACCTATGTTCCTTATGTAAATGTATGTTATCTTTTAATAACTTTACGTGAATGAATGAAAGAATGAAACGAATGTATTAAGAACGTAAAGTGAAAGATAATGAAAGAAGGAACATGATGAATGAATGCATGCATTAACGAATGAATGAATGAATGTAAGTAAGGCTTGCAAGCAAATGAAAGGAGGTGCACACCCCTGGCAGGTGTTAGCTCAACGGTGTGCGGGTTAGCCACCCGAAGGATGCACATCGGGGTCAGTCTTTGTGATTGACCAGAAGTATGTATGGGATCCTTGCCGCTTACCCTAGGTGACTAGATCAGCATTAGTGCACAACGTTCGTGATTGATCATCACAGGTCCAGCACCCGCATTTGTGCACAACGTTCGGGGTATAGCGTATGGCATTGATCCAAAAGTAAAGTGAAAAGATAAGTGGTGCATGTACCTACCCTAGGTGACTGGATCAGCATTTGTGCACAACGTTCGTGGTTGATTACCACAGGTCCAGCACCAGCAGTATGTATGATGTAAGGGGGTATTGTACATGTCACCGAATGTAAAGAATGTTCGAACCAATGTAATGAATGTATGAATGAATGAAACAAACGTTCGAACAGAAGTAATGAATGAATGTAAAGTATGTACGTATGAAAGTGAACGAGAATGATGAATGATACACGAATGAATGATTAATGAACGAAGGATGAAGATAATAATAATATTATCAACGTGTACGTAAGATGTGTGAACACATGTATAAAAGTATGGTTAATAAGAATGAAAGTATGTTTTATTATAAAACTAGAACTCACTCAGCAACGCTGACTTTTTATGTGTTTTCCAGTTCGCAGGTAGTGTTGCTGAGGATGGCACGAGGCGGCTACTCAGCTCTTTTGGAATGACATTCTCCATTTGATAATGCTACAACGTCATGTGTTGTGGGCCCGTAATGCACGCAACACATCATGTTGCATGCAAGTGTGAGATTTCTTAAGAATCCTGATAAACGGGATTACTTAAGGAATCTCCTTTATGATGAAAAAGATATTTTTGAACTTAATATCTTCTATTAGAGGTCACTGTATATGACCCTATGATTGCTGAGCTTCAGCAGCAATCATAGTAAAGCTAGGCAATGTAAAGAAAGCTTGTATTTTGTAATCAAGACAATGATATAAAAGCTTTTATGATGAAATAAGAATGTATATTTTATCAATTCCGCTGCGTTATTTTATGATCATATACTATATGTATGTATTATGTGCCATGAAGAACCAACAGTAAGGTGCCCGGTGAGCGGGGCGTGTGTCTGAATGTGAGGACAAGATGAAGAATATTATGTCTTCAACTTCAGAAGGACATTGGGTGGATTTTGTTATATGTGAGGCCTCTTGGAAACCCAAGCTTGTAAAGGCTTAGGAAGATTATAAGCAGGTGGATCAAACACCTACTGGGATCTTTCTACATCAGACTAAATACGTGGGGGACATTCTGAGTCAATTTGATATGGAAAATGTAACGATTGCTGGTACCCCTCTTGCCACGAACCACGATGTGGCTCCCGATGAAAATAGGGATTTGGTAGACGCCACCATGTATTGTGGAATGATCGGATCTCTAATGTATCTCACAGTTTCTCGTCCTAATATCATGTACACCATATGTCTCTGTTCTAGATATCAGTCAAAGCCAAAAGTAAATCATCTAATTGGGGTGAAGTGGATCTTTCATTATCTGAAGGGTACTGCAACGCTCAGGTTGTGGCATCCTCATGATGATGACTTTAAACTTACAGCGTGTTATGACTCAGACTATTGAGGATGCAAGATGAACTACAACTCAACATATGTGGGGTGTTAATTTTGGGAAGGCGGTTAGACCCCTAGCAATGTAAGAAGCAGACGCCTGTTGCTCTGTAAACATGTGAAGCTGAATATGTTGTTGTTGCAAGTTGCTGTTCTCAAATCATCTGGATTCAACAACAAATGCGGGACTATGGTTTGCAATTTACTAACACTCCTATTTTTGTTGATAATTCTGCTACCTTAGTTGTAACTAAAAATACGGTACAACATCCCAAAACCAAACACATCGGCACTAAATATCACTTCATTGTTTTGAAAAGCATTTAATCGATGTAATTAAAATTAAGATGGATTTTCAGTGCGCCGACCTCTATACAAAAGCTTTTGATAAACCGAGATTTTATTATCTATTAGAGATTAATGACGTAAAAAAGGAAGACAATTTGATTCTAGAAAGTCGAGTTCATAGTCCTTCCGTATGTTTCTTAGTTTTAATTTTTCTATCAAATTTATTTTATTTTATTTTATTTTGTTTTGTTTTCTATCTTAAAAATATCAAAATTTTTTTTTTCTGTTTTAGAATTTTAGGGGGAGGATAGTCCAGTTTCAGTATTTATTACTTTATAAAAAGGGGGAGGGGGGCAGGTATGCTGAAAAGCAAAGACATCGAATCCAAGAAATTGATTCAGTATAATGGAAAATGATAGTACACAGGCATCGAATCATTTGGGACACCAAAAAGGTTTTCATTTTCAAAATATTATATTGAAAGCCACAGAAAATTATAAGTCTAAGAAGTCAAAGCCTAGTAAGTTGAAAAATGATAGTAAGCTAGTATGTTACTATGGTTATATGGAGAAAGTAGATCTAGGGGTTGCAAGTCCATTATATGATGTGTCAGTAGATTCAACACAATAGACTAGTAGACATCATTGGTGAATCACGTTGATGGGTTTTGTAACATGTAAATCAAAGCTAGTTTAACCATTTAAACTATAAAAAAACATAGCGGATAAAAGGTTTAAACATGTTGTTAAGTATCTGAAATTTTTCACCATTTTAAACCATAAACAAAACCCAAGAACATGGATCAAAATATATGTGAAATAGTATGCTATCAAACCATAAAATCAACCATAGGGGGTTCAAAGAAACAACCTTTCTTTCACAAAATGTTATAGATGGATATGATGAAGAAGATGATGTTCTTGAATGTCTAGCCTTCAAAAGAGAAGACCTCAAGCTTGTATACCCACAAGCCCTTCCAAACACCAAGCTAGTTAGGGAGCTCAACACCAACACTATCTTCCAATGCTTCTTTAAAATCCGAAATTTAAGCCTTGTTTTTCAGCCTCTAAAATCCAAAAATTCAGCAGCCTTTGGAGAGTTCTTGCTTGTGTGTAAAGAGGAGAAAGTGTGAAAAGTTGGAAGAGTGCAAGAGAGGTTTAAGTCTTGCAAAGACCAAGATATAAAATGGGTTCCCAATGCCCTTTGGGCGGCCGAAATTACCCATTTAAAATGGGTTTCCCCCATTTTATTTCCTTATAAGATTTGCACTCTTTTACACCCTTATTTTATAAAATTAAAACCAATTTTAATTTTATAAACTTAACACACTTTTATTTGTTATTATTTAACCAACTTAAATAATGAAACAAATAATTTCTCATGAACAAATTACCTAAATAATGTTGTTCATTTACAAAAGCAATGTTTTAGAAAACCCATTTTCTAAATTGGTGTCAATATTTATTTGTATGATCTCATCAACGAATAAATATTTATTGGTGTTTGTTTCGCTTGTTATTTGGGTATGACCCGACTTGGATCATAACATACTAACTACATCAATCTTCTATGTGTCTTGGGCATATAAGATCCAACAATCTCCCACTTGCACAAGATTCATAGAAGATTGATGCAAGTAGTAAATACCGCCCAACAACAGTTTACTACCCTTAATACGTATGACTAAGTGCCATTCAATAATATCATCCTCTTCAAGTACTATACTTGAAATGTTTTAGGTGAATCAATCATCTATCCTTTTGTCACAGATGTCATGTTAAATCCTAGAGACACAGAGTGATCATTCTCCATTGATTTAACTTCATCAGGCCTTAGACATCTTACTCTTAACAAATAAGATGGACAAATCCCATCTTGACTACATACGTCTCTCACAATTACCTTATATTATACCTGAACTCAGACTTATGTACTGTCATGTTTCAGAACAACGAAGAACTAAGTCAAAGTATAATATTTGGTAATATCAAGACCCAATATGTATCTTAGGTCAGAGGATACCAAATGATGTTTGCCTTTACTCAAAATTACTTATGATCAATCAAGAAGATTCCATGTAGTAATATTTGACATGCAGATCAGTCCAATATTTGCATCCCACAAATATCTATGAACTTTAGCAGCAACCTTTTGCTCTGTATCCATCCACATGAATATCTACCAATCCAAGTTCATAATAGTTTTACCTTCATACTTGTTCCCACAAGTATGAACAACTATGGACGTTCTGAGTAAATAACTTACTCATAGATTTTAAACATGCAAAACAGGAATATTAGTTGAATCATTATAACCAAATAATTCAATTAAGTAATAAAGGGTTACAATATCTCAATACAGAAATTAGAGATCATATCCAGTCACTAGAATATTGAAGTCCCATGGCACAAGTATGACTTTCATGCTTTGCCTTTTCAAGAAGCTTCATGAGTGGATCCGCAATGTTTTGATCCGTGTGAACTTTGCGAATACATATTTTTCCCTTTTCAACTCCATCCCTTATGTAGTTGAATCTTCGTTCAATGTGCCTAGTCTTTTGATGTGCACGGGATTCCTTGATTTGAGCAATCGCACCCTCGTTATCACAAAAGATTTCTAGCGGGTCCTGAATGGAAGGGACCACCCCTAGATCGGCAATGAACTTCTTTAACCATGCAGCTTCCTGAGCTGCTAACGAAGCGGCGATGTATTCTGACTCTATAGTTGATAATGCCACCACATCTTGCTTAGAGCTCTTCCAAGAGATCGCTCCTCCATTCAAGATGAAAATGTACCTCGATTGTGATCGTGAATCATCCCGATCAGTTTGGAAACTCACATCCGTGTAACCCTTTACAACGAGTTCCTCCTCACCATATTCATAGATTAAGAACATATTTTTAGTCCTCCTTAGGTACTTAAGTATGTTCTTAACAACCATCCAATGACTGCTTCCAGGATTTTTTTGGTATCGGCTTGTCATGCTCAAAGCGCATGACACGTCCGGTCTAGTGCATATCATTGCATACATGATGGATCCTATAGCAGACGCATACGGGATTCCCCTTATTTTGTCTTGTTCATCCTTTGAGGTTGGACATTGAGTCTTACTCAATATCGTTCCTCTTTGAATAGGTACGGTACCTTTCTTAGAGTTTTCCATCTTGAACCTTTTCAAGATCTTGTCAATGTATGCACTTTGATTTAAACCTATCAACCGCCTTGATCTATCCCTATAGATCTTTATTCCTAAAATATAGGCGGCTTCACCAAGATCCTTAATGGAGAAATAGTTTCCAAGCCAGGCTTTTACACCTTCCATGGTTGGAATGTCATTTCCAAATAGTAGGATGTCATCGATATACAATACTAGGAAAGTGGTGATGCTCCCACTAACTTTCTTATACACACAAGCTTTATCAGCGTTATTGATGAATCCAAATTTGATTATCTCTTCATCAAAATGGTGATTCCAACTTCTTGATACTTGCTTCAATCCATAGATTGATTTCTTTAACTTGCATACTTTGTTAGGATGTTTTTGATCGACAAAACCTTCAGGCTGAACCGTATAGACATCTTCCTCAAGATATCCATTTAGAAAAGCGGTTTTGACTCCATCTGCCAATTCTCATAATCATAATGAGCAACTATGGTGAATAATATCCTAATAGACTGTAGCATTATAACCGGTGAGAAGTTCTCATCATAATCAACCCCTTGAGTTTGAGTGAAACCTTTTGCTACAAGTCTAGCTTTATAACTATCCAAGTTTCAATG
The DNA here is from genome assembly GCA_024085815.1 of Flaveria linearis. Taxonomy (NCBI): domain Eukaryota; kingdom Viridiplantae; phylum Streptophyta; class Magnoliopsida; order Asterales; family Asteraceae; genus Flaveria; species Flaveria linearis. Next base: position 56,052,090 of record CM044003.1, on the reverse strand, counting down.
CATATTGGTTTTCTTCTTGAAAACCCACTTACTTCCAACTATCTTGGAGTTAAGAGGTGGTTCAACCAAGTCCCACACTTGGTTGTCATACATGGATTGCATCTCAACATTTATGGCTTCAAGCCATTTGTCACAATCCAAATTGGACATTGCATCACAATAGGTGGTTGGTTCATTGGAATCTACCACATAGCATCCATCTACGAAAAATCCATATCTTTCAGGTGGATTACTAATTCTACCAGATCTACGAACATTTTATGTATATTGATCAACCGCTTGATCATTCCCAACATCCTCATGTTGAGTGCTAGTGTCAACCAAATGTGTATCGGATTGTGGTTCTTTATCCTCCTCAAGATCCACGGTTCTACTGCTAGTTCCTTTCGTAAGGAACTTAGCTTCTAAGAACTCAGCCTTCTTGGCAACAAACTCCTTTTGTTCCAATGGATCATAGAATTATCCCATAGAATCTCTAGGATATCCAATGAAGATACACTTAGTGGAACGGCTTTCTAGCTTGTTTGAGGTGGGAGTCTTAACATAAGACTCACAACCCCATACCTTTAAATATGAAAGAGATGGAACCCTTCCATGCCATATTTTAAAAGGTGTCTTTTCCACTTTCTTGGTTAGGGCCATATTCAAAATACGGGTCGCTGAGAGCAAAGCAAAACCCCAAAATGATAGAGCCGGTGAGCTTCTAGCCATCATAGATCGAACCATATCCAATAGAGTTCGATTTCTCCGCTTGGACACATCATTATGTTGTGGTGTTCCAAGCGGAGATAGTTGTGAGACAATACCACAACTTCTAAGATGATCTCTAAAAGCATCACTTAGGTATTCACCTCCTCTATCGGTGTGGAGAATTTTTTTTTATTGTTGAGTTGATTTTCTACTTCATTTTGAAAGATTTTGAACATTTCAAAAGCTACATCTTTGTGTCTTAACAAGTACACATAACCATATCGACTATAGTCGTCGGTAAAGGTAATGAAGTATCTTTCATGGTACCTAGTCATTGGCTTAAAAGACCACATACATCCAAATGTATGATGCCTAATAAATCTTTTGCCCAATAAATCTTTTGCCCTTTCGGATTTGCCACTGAAAGGTGCCTTAGTCATTTTACCTTGTAAACAAGATTCACATACATCAAATGAATCTTTTCATTTGCTTTTAAAAGACCGTTCTTTTGAAGTGTTTGTATGCGCTTCTTGTTTATATGACCAAGACGGCAATGACAAAGATAGGTATCACTCAAATCCAGTTTGAGTTTCTTAGTGGTGGTTTGGTACAATGAGCTATCATATAATGTGTTTTCACGAACCAATTCATAAATACCATTAATAGGAATAGCTTTAAAATAAAATATGCCATTTAAAGAAACATGAATTTCATTTTCAATAAATGTCAAAACATAACCATATTGTCTTAATTGGGCAACAGAAATAATGTTCCTAGTCAAACTAGGAGCATACAAAATATTGTTCAAAATTGCTTCCAAACCATTTGGAAGCTTCAAGATGTAGTCCCCTCGGCCTTCAACTTGAACTTTTGCCCCATTCCCCATGTAGAGGCTAACATCCCCTTTCTTGAAGTCCTTACTTCTTTTGAACCTCTGCAATAAGTTGCAAATGTGCGTTCCACGTCCGGTATCCAATACCCATGTGCTAGAGGATATTAAATTTAGATCAATATGAATCATGTAAGTAGTACCTGAGGTTTGCCCAGCATCCCTCTTAGCTTGCAACTCTTTGAGATGGATTGGACAATTTCTTGACCAATGTCCAATCTCCCCACACTTAAAGCATGGGTCATTCAAAGCAACCTTTTGCTTCTTCTCCGCTGGTTTTGTGGTGGCGCTCTAACCATTCCCTTTCCCTTTCCCTTTCCCCTAATGTGCCCCTTACCCTTGGCAACATTTGCCTTGGGTGCGGGGTGAGGCCGCTTTTTGTTCCCACCTTCATTGATGGTGAGAACGGGTAAAACCCTTTTACCCATGGCCGCCTTGGCAGTTTTGAGCATAGAGTGAGGCTCACTTATGTTCTTGTCCCACCCGTTCATGTTATAATTCATGATAAAGTTGTCAAACCTTTTTGACAAAGAGTTGAGGATCAAATCCGTAGCCAACTCTTTCGAGATGGGACAATTCATCCTTTCGAGGTGGTCGATGTGGCTTTTCATCTTGAGTACATAAGATGAAACAGATTGGGTGTCATCCATACGACACGCATGGAGTGCTCGAACCGTTTCGAAGCGCTCTACCCTTGCTTGTTGTTGGAAGGTTTCCTTCAACTGGGTTATCATGTCGTATGCTCCATGATATTCATACTCCTTTTGGAGATCCGGAGCCATACTTGCCAACATGAGGCAAGACATTTGGATCGAGTCTTCAGTGTATTTCACCCAATTATTGTAGGCCTCCTCATCCTCGTCATTAGGTTGATCGGGAATCGGATAGTATAAAACATATGATCGTTTCTCTTGCTTGAGAACAATTCTCAAGTTTCGAAACCAATCAATAAAGTTGTTATAGTTTAGACGTTCCTTTTGGAGAATGGTCCTTAGAGATAATGAGTGAGCGGACGGGATTTCATTGTTTTCATTATTGTTGGTGGCCATCTACAAAATCTAATAAAGTTCAATTTTAGTATTTACGATATTATCCATATTTTAATAATTAAATCCCTTTTATGTGTCTAACACAATTTTTAAAATTCTAGAATCCAACGTTTCATTTAAATAGTGGTTAGGTGACCTTTATCCCATTATTTAAATTAACAAGGTAGTCAACGATTGATAATTGCAACCCTTTGCAACTTCTAGGGTATGGGATCGACTTTAAAACATCATATGTATAGTCGGCATGTTTATCCCATCAACACCTTTGTAAACCACATTGTAGGTGATCTATTTAACATGGTTTGCAAATCATGTTACCCTACTTGCACACACATGTGAGTTTTCCAACATAAATGGTTAGGTGACCTTTATCCCACAAATATGGTATCCCTACCTCAAATCACAAGTTCCCTCAAAACGGTTAGGTGACCTTTATCCCATTAAGAGTTTCCAAGTGACTCAAGTGTTGTGCAAAAGGACGGTGTTAAACTTGTTTATAAAAGAAATTTAATGTTTTCGTAATTCAAGTTAAGAAAACTCTATGTACCTTATATTTGCATGCTTTCAAATACAAGGTACCCTATGGTTCACTTTTAATAAAACCCCTTTTATTAAAATCATTAATCCTTTTTGTGACACACCGTAATTTCAGGTTAACACCATTCAGACTGTTGTCGTTATCATTGTTACATTCTCGTTATTACCCGAAACGTATACAAGCATCGCCACCGACATCGTTAAATATGTTACGATAAATAATACTAACAATGGCGTTTATAGAGGATTCAAATAAACGGGATTACTTAAGGAATCCTCTTAATTAACATAGCTCGTCCATTTACATCGTTATCAATCGAAACAAATTCGGGAACTCGGGGACTAAGTGCGAGGACCAAACGTGACAAATTGCTAAACTAGGGCTGGGTATATAAACCCCTTACCAGCCCTAATTTTTATTTCACTCCCATTTCTTCTTCATCTTCACCATCTCCTCCTCCACCTTTTCTACCACCTCCTAGCACCACAACCACCTCGTTTGAGCTCGTTTTCACCGGCTAAACTACGCCACACCTGAGATAGCACGTTTCCAATAGGTAGGCGACCATGGTCGTCTATTTTGTTGCTCGTTTCACTGCTACAAATCTAGGGTTCGGGTGCTCAGGTTCAACCCGAATGCATGTGGTCGTGGGGGTGCGTGTGAGGTCAATCAGCATTGAATTTCACTTAGACATGCTAGGAAAGTGTTTATGGAAGTCCCTGATGTGTGAAAACCGTGCACGGAACAGCCGAAGGCTGTTTAGCCCTACCAGCAGTCGCGATCTGCTGCAGTTCGCGACTGTGCCAGTCGTGTGACTGAGTCGTACGACTGGGCGTGTCGTGCGACTGAGTGGTACGACTAGGGTGAGTCGTGCGACAGAGTCCAGGCGTATGTACGTGTCATGCGATTGAATGCATACGATTGAGAGGGTGTGTGATTGAGTCAATCGGATGAATATGTGCGACTGTGCATCGCACGACTGAAGGTCCAATCGCGCGAATGAAGGTTCATTCGTGCGAATGGTCGTTGAGTCATGCGAATGGGTGATGTGTGGTACGACTGATTGCTGAGTCACACGAATGAGGGTTCAATCGTACGAGTGAAGTTGATTCATACGATTGAAGGCCCATTCGTGCGGGTGAAGTGTCCAGTCGTGCGTCTAGCCTTGTTATGCGATTAGAGTCATTGTGAGTGAGTTCTTCTTGTATGCGGTGCGCCTATCGAGTGATGATAAGGTAACAACCAATAAAGTGTCATTTCTTGACCACAAAGGTTAAAGTCAATACTATCAACAAGCACATACTTTTTCAATCTCAAATAACCCAACCGTTTACCATTATCGACAACCCATTTGTGATCTACATAAAGTCTGATATGTGTGTGCCTGCTAGTGTGTGTCACCCTTGACCTAACCAATGCGACCCGACCCGACTAAACATTTCTATTAACGCTAGACACAACATTAACGCATAACATAACTGTCAATAGGTGTTTGACAGTCCATTGTAAACAACACTTAGGAGGCTTTCATCCTACATACTTACTACATAATCTGTGAGTCTTCACGGCCCCTATTTTACTTTCTTTCCTTTTAGGGGAGAAAACATGCAAACAGATTTACATAAATGGTTTTAGTATTAATTAATCGCTTGTTACGTTAGTGCCAACACACACAACAGTCCTGACATTCTCGAACCGTTAGTAATGTGTAGCGAGGTAAGTCTGACTAGTACTACTGGGTCTGACAAACCCCGCCCGGGCTAGTCGCGCTAGCTTGATTGGAGGTCAAACGGGTGCATAATTGACCAAACATTTGTCACTGTCTGGTGAGACGTGACGGGGATACAACAAACATATACGACGCAAACAGTCAGCTTCGGCTCGAAACGCTAAGTAACATGATCATAGGCTAGCTACCTAACGATATGCTTTATATACTAAACCATTGAAACGCTTTCTGACACATTTCTTGTTGATTAAACCTGTGAACTCACCAACTTTATGTTGACACATTTTAGCATGTTTTCTCAGGTCACAGGAACGCATTAGCTCATGATGCACGCTTCAGGAACGCACTCAGGACATGCATTCACCGGTCATATTTTCTTGCATTGAATATTTTGTTTAGACTTGGCACTTGTAACTTTCATGTAATGGATTTACATATCATGTGTACGCTTCCGCACTATTGTAAATTTCGTTTATGTCCCGTTGAATGAATGTCAAACGTTTATTTTTAACTTCATATAGTGTCGTTCGATATGACTGTGTCTGAGATCCTGGAATGTCACACGCCTAACGGTAAAACCCCGTTTGTGGAAATTGAGGGTGTGACACTTTTAGTAACCTTTCATTAACCACTTAATGAATAAAGAACCATCAATTTTCAGCTTGTTAAGTTTGTTAATGAGTTTGTTAAGCATATCCAAATATCAACCAACAATCATACAACAACCATTCAAACAAGCATAATAATACAAACATAAGTGCATAACCATAGCCACTAAGTTTACCACACTTGTTTGCCATCACAAGTGTTGTCATAAGGTCTTTCCTAAGGGTTAAGATGACACATGAAAATGTGTCCATGAACTCCCACTTGAATCCACATCCAAATACTTCAAGTGTCCATGTCTTTTGTGTCCTTCTTTGGGTCTTCATCTTGTGCATCTTCTTTTACAAAATCATATCCTAATACAATTACATAAACAAATGAATAAATAAATTACAACCCAAAATACAAACACAAATATACAACCCTTTCATGAATCAAAACCGACATGACAAACCACAATCAACCAAGTCCAAAACACAAGAGGCCAAGGCTATGTTATGCACTAAAATATGAAACATATTCAACATCCAAGAACAACAATGAACCCCTTATTTCAGCCCTAAAGTTTTGGCCAACATGAACCAAAACTTTAGGGTTTTGTCCAAACAACACAATCAACCATGCGATCTTTATCTTTCAAGGTTTATACTTAAGCATGCTAGATTAAACCTTAAAACATAAGGGATTCAATCATTCACAACAAAGCATCCCCTAATGGGTTGAAAAAGTCCATGAAAACTAACTTTTCAAGAACTTTTGAAGCACATATTCCACATATCTGGCTCTAGATGCCATTGATGGGTTTGGTAACATGTAAATCAAAGCTAGTTTAACCATTTAAACTATAAAAAAACGCAGCGGATAAAAGGTTTAAACATGTTGTTAAGAATCTGAAATTTTTCACCATTTTATACCATAAACAAAAACCAAGAACATGGATCAAAATATATGTAAAATAGTATGCTATCAAACCATAAAATCAATCATAGGGGGTTCAAAGAAACAACCTTTCTTTCACAAAATGTTGTAGATGGATATGATGAAGAAGATGATGTTCTTGAATGTGTAGCCTTCAAAAGAGAAGACCTCAAGCTTGTATACCCACAAGCCCTTCCAAACACCAAGCTAGTTAGGGAGCTCAACAACAAAACTATCTTCCAGTGCTTCTTTAAAATCCAAAATTTCAGCCTTGTTTTTCAGCCTCTAAAATCCAAAAATTCAGCAGCCTTTGGAAAGTTCTTGCTTGTGTGTAAAGAGGAGATAGTGTGAAAAGATGTAAGAGTGCAAGAGAGGTTTAAGTCTTGCATAGACCAAGACATAAAATGGGTTCCCAATGCCCTTTGGACGGCAGTGGGTTCCCCCCCCCATTTTATTTCCTTATAATATTTGCACTCTTTTAAACCCTTATTTTATAAAATTAAAAGAAATTTTAATTTTATAAACTTAACACACTTTTATTTGTTATTATTTAACCAACTTAAATAATGAAACAAATAATTTCTCATGAACAAATTATCCACATAATGTTGTTCAATTACAAAAGCATGTTTTAGAAAACCTATTTTCTAAATTGGTGTCAATATTTATTTGTATGATCTCATCAACGAATAAATATTTATTGGTGTTTGTTTGGCTTGTTATTGGGTATGACCCGACTTGGATCATAACATACTAACCACATCAATCTTGTATGTGTCTTGGGCATATAAGATCCAACATCAGGTAAATTAAATCAATCAACAGGATGTGGGTTCCCATCTTATCCCTGGTTGGCATTATCAATATATTTCCAATAAGGGGTGAGGAGAAAAATGAAAGCGGTGTACGAATGACCAAAACTATGAGCAAAGCATATGAAAAATGCAAAATGCAATCAAGTTAATGACAAATGTCGTTGCTGCGTTAAATGTATTATAAAATTGCTCTAACAAAAAGATAGGAAGTGTGCCTCTCTGCTGCGATGGCACTGACCTGAGGATAAGCATAACCTATATATTCAGATAATTCATTATTGTTCGCGCCTCTCTGCTGTGCGATGTAACTAACCTGAGGCTTGGCATCTCTTTGAAAGCTCTTAGAATAGTTTCTTCTTGACAATAACCCGTAGACCGCTCAAATATCTCCTGAGAAATGTTGATTACCATATAAGCATAGGATCCACAAAGACTTGTTGAACTAATACACCTAAATAATCCCAATATGTGTCAAAAATCTATGTATGGATTTAAGTGGAAAAATATACCGACAATCATCGTGGCTGCATCTCTCGATGTTCAAAATCAATGTGTGCTATACAACAGCTCTAGCATGATTTCCTGTTAGTGCTTTTGACTCTTAGATAAATCAGATTTTATGAATCATATATATAATGTTCTATGTTATTGATATAAATACAAAAGGTCCCAAATGATTGCGTTTTCTACCTGTCTGATTCCATGTGAATCTTTCTAGAAATGATGTTAATGTTTGAAGTTATTCTGCTAGGGGAGAAATCTTTTAAATAATGTTAAAATGCTTTCAACCCCCCTCAAATAAAAAATACAAAAATATGTCTTATTTCAGTTTTAGTTCAAGTTTTCCTGTATTACTTACATTAGTATTGTATCAGTGTCGGACTATGTAACAAGATTGAACTCTGGGAATGTCACATAATGAACCGAACGTTAACTATGAATAGGTTGTTTCTGAATGAAAAAAAAGGTCACGTATGAGGTGATCAAAACGATTTTAGTTAAAAGGATCACGTCTAAGGTGATCAAATGGTTTTCATTTAAAAGGATCACGTCTGAGGTGATCAAATGGTTTTCAGTTAAAAGGATCATGTCTGAAATGATCAATGGTCAAAATGTCGTATATCAAAGATAACTGTGTGAAATTTTGAGCCAAACGAAGTCAAATTCATAAGAGTATGGCCCAATCGTACGACTGGACCAGGAGTATGGCCTAATCGCATGACTAGAACATGAGTATGAATCAAGAGCACGAATGGGCCATGTGGATGGCCAAGTCGCATGGTTGGCAACCTCAGTATGAACCAATCGTACAATTGTTGAATGCGTATAGGTCAGTCGTACGATTGAACCCCAGTCACACGTATAAACTATGCGTATCCCAGTCGCACGACTGAAATTCACAACGGTATAAAAGGAGGTTTAGTCGGTCGTAACCCTACACTTGGTTTCAAATTCTCTCAAATACCCGCTATCTATAGGACCCCCTTTTGAATTTTTTTCTTGTGATTTCCCTCGATTTCTCGATTTCTAACGGTTTCGCGTTGATCTACAGGTACTTTCAAGATGAGAACATGATGTAAAGTACCCAAAATAGATCAAAAATCAGATTGAAAATAACCAAACTAAACCGAACTAAAAACACCAAATAGGACCTTTAAATGAAATTAAAAGTTAATCTAAGATATATCTGGTATTACAACAAGTAATGGCGCATCTAATGACTGTAATCTTGGCGCATCTAATGACTGTATTCTTGACCTGCATATTGCTGGTATCACACAATTGAACAATGCGCATGATTCAATCACATGATTGAATCAATCGGTGCTTCAGTCGTACGACTGGTTTAGTCATGTGACAAGGAACACGACTAAGCTCAGTCAGCTGCTTAATCGATAATTGAGTTCAGTCGTATAGTTCAATAGTATGATTGAACAAGTAAGATAAAACCTGTTTCAAATTCAAATGTTTCTTTCTTGTGAATTGGTCTAACTTGTTATTCAAATGGTTGTTGTGTGTGTTACAGTGAAATGGTAGAAAGGTGGACCATGAGTACTAAGCACAACATTTGTGCTTACCTGAATAGTACTTCGAGGAATGCCGCCGAGTTTGTAGGAATTATCGAATTCCTAAACCGCTCTTGAATCTAAAGTGCAATTTCCAAGGCTTGCACACCTTACAGATCACTACAGCAAGCGCTCTGGGAGAATGAAATAGCGGATTCATTGAGCCATATCGGATCAGGAGCTCTACTTTTGGCAAGGCTATAGATATTGGTCAAGATGACCTGAGGAGAGCGTTGGATCTAGGAGACGACAGGGATTATCCGACCAAACTACATCCCATTATAGTTAGGGCTGCTTTCTGAGGATTAAGTATGTTGGTGACATCAATGTCGGTGTGCTTAATAAGAGCAACATGTGTCCTCCTTTTAAGGATCTAGCTCATATGATTCTGAAGTGCATAGCTTCTCTACATGGTGGATTCGACGAGCTCAGTGATGATGAATCAGATGATAAGGATGATGAGAAAGAGTCAGATGAGAGTGGAGAGTAGAAGAAGAAAGATGATGATGATGGTGACGAACCTGAAGGTGATGCGAACGCATCAGCCTCAAATCAATCTGAGAAGGAGAGGCGGACTAAGCAAAGTCGAGATCAGGGAGCCTCTTCCTCAGCTCCTCAAGCCAATGAGCCTCAAGATAAAGATCAAAGTAATGATTAAGAATGTCTATGTAGTTTGAAATCTTTTATAACTGAACATTGTATTACATTAATGTAAATGATGATAATTTATGTTTAATACCTTGATAAGTTATTAATTTGTGCTTTATTGATCATTCCATTTAACAGATACAACTCAACGGAGAGATGATTTCAATGTTGCTCCCCTTCAGCAAATTAAGACTCAGCTCACAATGATTCTTTCTTTGCAAGGGATTGTAAGAAGATCTGTGAGTTACACACGTGAAGAGGGGGAGATTATTCATGACTTAACTGACAAACAACTTGAAAATATGTTTAGACTGAATCCAGATGTGATGGTGAAAGATGCTCCTGAAGTTGATGCCGTAAGTGATAAGAGCTACAAGGAGTTGATGAGATTGAGATTGAGGATATAACGTCTGATCACTATCCTCAGTACACTGATTTTAATGGAGAGATTATCCCAGATTTGGGTGAAACTTTTGTAAGGGGAGATTTTGACAAGGTAGATGAGAAGGTTAAGGAGAAGGAAGCTCTAGAAACTAAAGCTCAGGCAGATGATACTGATGTGGCTTAAAGGAAGGCAGAATGGATTGCCTGTCTATCTGAGATGAAGAATCAAAGAAAGCCACCTAAGCAGAATGCCTATACTAAGTTGTATAAAGTGAAAATGCGCCAGAAAGTATCTGGCAAGTCATTAGCTGGGCATATTTTGAGGATATAAACGTTTATGCAGTAAAAAGGGAGAAAGGGATTGGGTATTACAGACATCCACATGATCTAAAAACCCTCCCAGGCTTTGAGCTGAACAGACATGCATGCCTAAACCTGCTGTATGCAAACCCAGGAAAGATGTCGGATTGGTTTGAAAAGGCACTGAAGAAAGAGTACCACACGAGATGGGTGAACTTCAAACCTCAACAACCGAGGATTTTTGTTAGCCAAACTGAAGTTGATCCTATCTCTGGTAGACAGAAGGTGGTGTTGAAGTGGAGACCTCCAAGAACAATGTCAAAGATTCCATTGAGGGAAATGCCACAGGACTTCACACCTTATTTTAAATGGTAGTACTATGATTGGAGGACGGGCGAAGCGGTGATTGTACTAAACCAGAAGGGAAAGATTGAGACTATCAGGGTGTTTGACCTGATCTGGCTTACCAACTTGTCTTTAGACGATGTCTATACTCTATACAAGTGGCCACTATTCTATGATACACAAGATATTGTACAAGCTCTACAATTTCAGCACGTGATCAAACTCTGTTTTGCATTTGAGATTCATGCTAGAGTCTCAAAAGGGGAGAAGTACAAGAAGTTTGAAGAGCATGTGAAGACTGTTAGACAATAGAGTAAACTAGGTCTAGGGGGAGTTTGTTGATACATGATGTCCCTAGTTTATTGTACATAAAAGTTTATGTCTTTCATTTCTTACATATGTGTAATACAAGGGTATTATTGTAATATGATATATGGTTGGATGTCTATTTACTATTGATTATATTGTATTATTATAATGTTTATTACTACACACTTGATGAACATTATATATAGGTTTGTAGTAGTTATTCATAGTTCCGAGTTAATGATAACTCAGAAATTTGTTTGACTTAGTCCTGTGGTCATTCATGATAATGGACCATACTTATGGATCAGTCGCACGACTGAACCAGATGACTGGATTAGTCGCACGACTGAGTCATAAGACTGGATTAGTCACACGACTGAGTCATCAGACTGGTTCAGTCGCAGGACTGAACCAGGTGACTGAATCAGTCACATGACTGAGCCATAAGACTAGCTCAGTTGCACGACTGAACCATTCGTAGAGTTCAGTCGTGCGCATGAGTCAATCGCTTGACTCAGCCACATGACTGAACCATGCTAATGGCTCAGTCATACGACTGTACAGTGCAACCTATAAATACCACGTAATTCATGGAAAAATAGAACACTTGGAATATTATTATACCCTAGCCGTCCAGAGCGTCCCAGTTCCTCCATCCAACTTTATAGTTCATCCCGGATCATTCTCTAATCTGTCATAACATTGTTCTATCGTTAGATTGATTCGGGTTTTCATTCTCACTGATTTTATCGCCAATCAAATAGGATTCCACACTATTTGATTTTGTTTTACAATGAATCAGTTAGTACTCCATACGTACGTGGTCCTAACAAAAATACCTGTGAGAGGTGTGGCAAGTTTGACCATGCTGCTAAGGACTATCATGTGAACTTAGCATCTAAGCAACCGGCACAACAAGGGGAACAAAGAGGCTGCTACTAGTGTGTTCAAACCGGGCACATAAAGAGGAACTACCTAAACTGAAGAAAAACAATAGCAGTGGAAATGGTGTTGATAACCATAACAGGAATGGCAACGGAAGCGGCAATGGAAATGGCAATAGTGGTGATAAAGGTAAGGATCGTAATGATCCCTCTATTGTAACTGGTAAATTTCCCATCAATGGTTGTTTTGCGTCTATGTTGTTTGATTCTTGTGCTGATAGGAGTTTCATATCACATAAGTTCAGTCAATTACTAGATGTTAACTCTACAGTCTTAGACACAAACTATATAGTAGAAATAGCTGATGGTAAGATCATAGTGTTTTCCCGCCCATACCGAGGTTGTAAGATAAGTCTGTCTGGGCATGATTTCAATATTGACCTTCTATCTATTACACTCGGTAGCTTGGATATCGTAGTCGGGATGGATTGCTTGTCTAGGAACCAAGCCAAATTCATTTCTCATGAGAAACTCATTCGACTACCTTTGCTTGATGGAGAGATGCCTATGTAAGGCTCTGTTCCCGGAGACCTCACAGATGGACAAACATCGCATAATGACATATATTACATAATTTATAAAATAAGCAGTGGAATTAAGTTATCAAAAACCATTCATTTCATTTGATAAATATTGTTGTTAAGAAATACAATATTGTTAAATTACAAAAGCCTCATTCAATTGCATTACAAAACAACAATATTATTATACGTGAATGGATGCCAATCTTGCCACGTTGAGTAGCGTCACCGTGTGCCATCCTCAACAACATTACCTGCCAACTAAAAATGCATAAAAGTCAGTGTTGTTGTGTGAGTTCTAGTTTTAATGTATTGAAATACTTTATAAGTTTATATAAGAAAATACTCTTTCTAATCAAAATACATTATCATTCATCGTTCATACAACAAGGCATAACCTTATTCATCATTCCTTATGACACGTATTCGTTTGTTTCTTACTTTATCATTATCTTACGTATTCATTCGTTTCGTACTTTATCATTAGCTTATGTATTCATCCATTTCGTACTTTATCATTATCTTTGACTATTTCTAGATCCTGTCAAACTTTACCCCATCGTGGCCCTAAGCCACCATTCCGGGCACAAAGCCTCTTTACTTCCTGGCACAAAGCCCGTGGCTTGAAGCCACTATTCTGGGCACAAAGCCTCATCATATCCAGGCACGAAGCCTCATCATATCCAGGCACAAAGCCTCATCATTTCTTGGGTAAAGTGATAAGGATCCCATCTCGTACTATGGATCAGTCACCAAGACTGATTCCCCTGTGTGAACCCTTATGGTTAGCCAAAATCACATGCTATTATACGTACAGTTAAGCTGACATCTCTCATGAGTTGTGATCCTCCTTTCATTCTGCTTGCAAGCTTTTTCTTTCATTCGTTCTTTATGTTCCACTTTCATTATCACTAATCCTTTCTCTTTCTTTAATGTGATACTTTATGTTTATAATCATAAACACATGACGTAAAGTCACATATCAATGTATATATGGAACATAAGAACAGAAGATAACCATGCATAAAAAAGGCACATATCTTAAGTCAAACTAGTGTCAAAACCCTAAATTCTGATCTTTCAAAAAGCCTCAGAAAAATTCTAAGTGTTCTAGGCGTTTCAACACGCATAAGGCCTGGTTAGGCATTTCAACACTATTTGGGCGCATGGACTTAACACTTAGGTGTTTCAGCCAAATTCTAGGCATTTCTACTGTTTAGGCGCATGAGCCTGTACTTAGGCGCCTGAGTAAACTTGTTGTCCGCATGAGCAATATTGGGGCACATGAGCACTATTGGGGAGCATGACCCTACACTTAGGCGTTTCAGCCAAAACGTAGGTGCATGAACTACTGTTCAGACGCATGGGGTACACTTTGTCCTTCTAAGGCTTAAAATTGGGCGCATGGGGTACTGTTTGGGCGCATCAGCTCTACTTAAACTTTTTAAGTCTCTTTTCCATGTGCATGGGACCCATTTGGGCGCATGATGATACTTAAATTTTTTTAGGGCAAATTCCTTGGGTGCGTGGGCCCTGTCTGGGCGCATGACCACTTACATACATGTTTCTAACATATTTTTCAGTCTCAAATATCAATTCAACCTGTTCTAAGCTTCTTACTACCATTCTAAGCCTCAACATAGCATGCAAAACCTTAAAACACCAACATACAAGCATAGATACATACGGTTATACATGCAACAGTTCTAAAAGTCTTTTACATACATTTTTCAGCCCCAAAAACTTTTAAAACATATAAAAACCAGGTTCTAGAAACTCACCTATTGTAGCAAACAACCAAAACTCTTCCAACCTTGCTTGTACACGGGTTCAAACACCGAACCAAGCCAAGAACATACAATCCCAAACACATAAAAACACATAAGAACATGTACTCTTGGTTTCTTAGTCGAAATCACAACCAAAACTGAGCCAATTATGTAACAAATGCTTACCTTGGTTAAGAACAGCCTCTTTCTCTCTCTAAAGCCGAAGAACTCAATTTTCTTCTTCTTCTCTCTTTTTTTGGTCGTAAAAGGCAAATGTGAAAGGCTAACATGGGCAGCCATTCCCCATAATATATTAAGATATTAGACTTTTGTACTTTTTGCAATTTCACCCCCTCTACTTTGGCTCTTCTTGCCTTTTGCAAAAATACTTTTGTTCTCTTTTCTTATTACCTTTCTTTTCTTTTATTTTAGACAAAATTTCCGGGTGTTACAAGTCCACCCACCTTAAAGAGGTTTCGTCCTCGAAACCCGTCACTCTTCGAACAACTGTGGGTAATACTGTCTCTTCTCTTCTTCAGTCTCTCACGTAGACTCCTAACCCTTTCGATGTTTCCACTACACACGCACCAGTGGAACCACTTTATTCCGTAGCCTCTTCTCTTTTCGATCAATGATTACCACTGGTCGCTCTACATAATTGAGTCATTCATCCACCTTGATATCCTCCAGCGGTACAATCATATCTTCATCAGCTAGGCATTTCCTCATATGGGATACGTGGCATGTTGGATGAATTCCACTTAACTCATCAGGTAGCTCTAACTAATAGGCCACCTCTCCTACTCGAACAATGATTCAGAAAGGTCCTATGTATCTTAGGCTCAGTTTACCTCACATTCTGAACCGAGTAATTCCCTTCCAAGGTGAGACCTTCAACATAACTCGGTCGCCCACCTTGAATTCGATCAGTCTACGCCTCTTGTCGACGTACGACTTTTGTCTATCCTTCGCCGCATTCATGAAGGCTTTGATCTTTTCTAACTTTTTAGTAGTAGCCTTGATCACCTCAGGGCTTCCCAACTCATTCTGTCCAATGTCACCCCAACATACGGGTGTCGTACACCTCCTACTGTATAGCATCTCATAAGGAGGCTTACCAATGCTGGCATGATAACTGTTGTTATATGAGAATTCAGCTAACGGTAAGTGATCGTCCCAACTTCCTCCAAAGTCGATCACGCATGCTCGAAGCATATCCTCGAGCGTCTAGATCGTCCTCTTAGACTGACCATCTGTCTGAGGATGATAAGCCATGCTAATGTGTAGCCTCATCCCTATCGCATCATGAAATCTCCTCCAAAACTTCGATGTGAACTGGGTGTCACGATCTGGCATGATAGACACTGGCACACCATGACAAGCCACAATCTCTTTGATGAATAGATCCGCCAGTCTTTTGGATGAGTATGTCTCACGGATAAGTAAGAAGTGAGCACTCTTTGTTAGACGATCAACTATCACCCAAATGTTCCCCTCGTCGTGCGGGGTAACTTCGTAATGAAGTCCGTGGTGATATGCTGCCACTTCCACTCGGGTATATCCAGCAGTTGGATCTTCCCGTATGGCTTATGATGTTCTACCTTGCCTTGCAAACAAGTAAGGCACTTACTCACATACTTCGCTACGTCGCGCTTCATTCCCGGCCACCAGTAATCTTTCTTCATGTCCTGGTATATCATCGTGGCACCAGCATGAATCTAGTATGGAGTTTTATGAGCCTCATCCATAATTCGCCGATGTAGGTCTTCATAACGAGGGATCCACATATTCCCGAAACGGGTTCTAACTCCATGGGTATTTTCTCCCAATTTCATGACTAGACCTCTCATTCTTTTGGAGTTAAGGCGATCTTCTTTCAACGCCTCATCTTGAAATTTCTTTACCTGGGTCATCACGTCAGCGGTCATAACCAACTGATAAGCCTTCACCCGAATCGGCTCGGGGAGCATCGGCGACAACATTGGCCTTACCCGGATGATAATGGATCTCACAGTCATAATCTTTAATAGGCTCTAACCACCTCCTCTGTGTCATGTTGAGATCCTTTTGCTCGAAGAAATACTTCAAGCTCTTGTGGTCAGTGAAGATTGTGCACTTCGTTGCGTATAAGAAGTGCCTCCAAATCTTCAATGCGAAGACCACCGCTGTAAGCTCTAAGTCATGAGTAGGGTAGTTGAGTTCATGGCTTTTCAGCAGTCGGGATGCGTAGGCTATTACCCTTCCACGTTGCATCAGCACGCAACCTAGTCCCGAATAAGAAGCATCCAAGTATACCGCTAAGTCTTCACACCCTTCAGGTAATGTTAAGACAGGAGCTTGAATCAATCTCGTCTTCAATTCCTCGAAAGCATTCTTTTGCGCTGGACCCCATACAAACTTCACATCCTTGCGGGTCAATTTAGTCAAAGGTGAGGCTATTTTGGAGAAGTCTTGGATGAATCTCCTGCTGTAATAACCTGCCAAACCCAAGAAACTGCGAATTTCGGATGGCACCTTTGGAGACTTCCATTGCATCACTGCCTCAACCTTTGTTGGGTCCACTATGATTCCTTCAGCATTAACAACATGACCCAGAAACTGGACCTCACGTAACCAAAAAGCACACTTAGAGAACTTAGCATACAACTTCTCTCTTCTAATGTCGCTAACACCTCGTGTATGTGGCTGGCATGTTCTTCCTCACTTTTTGAATAAATCAAGATATCATCAATAAACACAATCACTAATTTTTCTAACATTGGCCAACACACTCAGTTCATCAAATCCATAAAGGCAGCTGGCGTGTTAGTTATACCGAAAGACATGACAAGAAACTCGTAGTGTCCATAACGCATGTGAAAAGCTGTCTTAGGAATGTCCCGCTCCTTTACCTTTAACTGATGGTAGCCAGATCGGAGATCTATCCTTGAAAATGAACTGGCACCATGGAGCTAATCAAACAAGTCATCAATCCTCGGTAACAATACCGATTCTTCACCTTCAACTTATTCTGCTCTTGGTAGTCGATGCATATCCGCATACTACCATCTTTCTTCTTCATGAATAAGACCGGAGCACCCTATGGAGAGATACTCGGCCGAATGAACCCTTTATCCATCAACTCTTGTAGTTGAGCCATTAGTTCTTTCATCTCGAAGGAGCTAATTGATATGGTACTTTGGCAACGGGTTGAGTATCGAGTACCAAATCAATCTGAAAGTCAACCTCACGATCCGGTGGCACGCCTGGTAAATCTTCTGGGAACACGTCCGGGAAGTCACGCACAACCGGCACATCAGACAATTGTGCTACTTACGCATCCACATCTTTCACGTAGGCCAGATAAGCAATACATCCACATCTCATGCACTTTTTTGCCACCGCCATCGAAATCACCTTCGGAACCACAGTGATGTGATCACCGTAGACTGTCACCGAATTTCCATCAAGCACAATTAATCGAATCATTTTCTTGCAGCACACGATGTTCACCTCATATGTTACTAACCAATCCATCCCTATTAATATATTGAATCCGCCTAGGGGCAGCACATGTAATTTAGCAGACCTATGACCTTCTAGTTCTATGACACAGTCCTCTATCATCTCAGTAATTCTAGTAGACTTACCAATAGCAGTCTTTACGTCAAAAGGTTCATCGATACTTCTACTACTAACAAGCAGCATAGCACAGAAAGTAGTAGAAATAAAACTCCTACTAGCACCAGAATCAAATAACACAAAGGCACAAGTTTGATTTACTAGAAACATACCTGACACTACGTCAGGGTCTACCCTGACCTCCTCTGTGGTCATCGTGAGGGCTTTAGAACTTGCCCTTTTTCCTCCTTCTTCTGGCTTCTTCTTCATTCCGGAACCCTCGGCCAGTGGCTTCTTGCAATCCCTACTCACATGGCCGTTCTCACCACAGTTATAGCACCCGTATAACTCCACATATCTTAGCCATATGACCGGGCTTCCCACACTTGAAGCATACATTCATTTCCCACTTGCATTCACCAGTGTGCTCCCTCCCACATCTACCACACTTCTTCATCCCCGAGCTTGATAACACCACCCTACAGTCATCCACCTTCATCCTTTTGTTGATTGGATTGAAACCACCATGTCCAAACCTTTTCCCATTCCAGTTCCTGTCACCACCACCTGTCTTCTTCACCTTAACTACCGCTACCTCTCTTTCATCGTATAACCTCCCAGCCAGATCCACTACCGACCTGAAAATGCTTGGTCGGGTAGCAATCAAGTGCCTGCGAATGTCAGCTCGTAATCCCTGGATGTACCTCTTGATCTTCCTCGACACCGGCGTCACCTGGTCTAGCACCAACCTTGCCATCTCATTAAACTTGGTGATGTATTGCTGGTGAGTCATGGTGCCTGCCTCCAACTGTTGGAACTCCATCTCTATCTTGTCGAGTTCTAGGTGAGGACAGAACTCCTCAATCACCAGCTTCTTTAACTCTCCCCATCTCATCCTCCCAATGGCCCTGCTACCCTCGGCTTGGACAATATTATCCCACCAACACAGAGCCGAGCCAACAAATGAGTGAGTAGCAAACTTCACCTTCTGGTCCTGGCGACACTCACTAATCTCCAACACTGCTTCCATCTCTCATACCCAATGGTGGGCAGCTGCAGCATTACCATTGCCCTCAAAAGTCAGGGGCTTGCATCTTTGGAATGCCCCATAGTAACAACCACGTGTAGTTTCCTGCACAGCTTCCTCCTCCTCCTCCTCCTCACTAGAGACAACCGTCTCTGTCTCCGGTTGTTTTCTTTCTTCACTCCCAGTGGTCCTCCTCCATTCTTTCTTCTCATCCTCCCTCACCACCTTAATCACTTCAGTCACTACAGATGGCAGAATTGTCTGCATGACTTGGTGCACTTCCTTTACTACTACCTCTTTCATCGAGGACCTTAAGTTCGCACTCTCATCACCACCTTCCTGGTGATGCATCTCGGGCTCCTCACGGGCCTTCTCAGTAGTCTTAGCCTTATTCCTAGTAACACGTGGTTCAGCACCACGTCCTCCATGCACCCACCCCTAGAGGCCTTAGATGATCTATCTCCGGTCCTTCTCTACTCATTATAAGATTCAAATACTAACACGGTCATTCAAGTTAATAGCTCAGTTTATGTTGAGAATAGTAAGTCCCTATTTATAGTGGCCAGTTGTGATTAGCCACTTACTTTACTCTTAGCATTTCCTATCCTGACTACATCACTATCAATATCTACTATGAGCACAAAATTCAAATAGCACACACACATAATACAGGTTAATATTAAGAAAACAAATACCTGATGGTACGTAGCTACTCGGGCTGGCATCCCTTTCCCTTAGTCCCATTCTTAGTTTAAGATTAGATTTTTGAAAATATTTTACCCATTTCGATTAAACTTTAGCACTGATACCAACTTGTAAGGTGTAACAACCGACCCCGAGATCAATATTCCAAACTTTGACCTCCTATAATTTTGCTACTATTTTTAGTATCTGTAATATAATTATTATTACTATTAGATTTCTTTCTATGATTATTATTATGTGTTTAATTTCCTAGATGCTACATTAGGTCTTGCCTTAAAAAAAGATAATTTAACGTTCTGAAATTAAAACTTAACACGTCAAAACGTTAGAATTAAATTGAAAACAACTAATTTTGTGTAAATATACATGATTCGCGAATTAATTATAATCGTACACATCTAAAACATTAAATGTTTAAATAGAAACTATCACCTAAAATACTACACTACACAACAAAACTATACTACTTATACTAATTTACAAAAAAATAATTAAAACACACACACCCACACCCCACATCGGCCGCCCCTCACCACCCTCACCCTCTAATCCTCTTCTTCTTTCCCACTACTCTTACAACCATATAAACTACATGCATTCCCACTTCTCACTTCACCTTCACCTTCACTCCACCTCCACACATCTCTCTCTCTACCTCTCGGTCTCTCCATCACCGAAACACACACAAACAACTTCACATTTCAGCCAAATATTGAAGAACATCAACAATTCATCATCATTCAAGCACTAAACATGCAAGAAGGTGACGTTTGGTGGTTGTTCTACACATACAATTGAAGGAACAAGAAACTCCAGCCTTTGTTCATGAATAATCAGCTCACCAACCCCCTCTAAACTCTCAAAATCGCGTACCATTGGAAGTGTAAGCTACAACATACCCAAACCAAGCTATATCTTGTGTTTTACTTCAACAAACTACCAAAAATCCTTACTTTATTATTTCTAGCAGAATCTTGTTTCTTAAAACTTGTTCTTGGGGAGTTATTATCATCACTCAAGGTAGACATCATGTTATGTTGGTAAACATGTGGATAGAAAACAAGATACACCTTGAAAAACCCTCTTTTACATAAAGTAGCACCATTTATGCACTTGTATGAAAAATCTCCCAACCAAGACTCATAACCTACTCAAAAATAACTTCTTAACACTTTAATAATCTGATTTTAAAGTTACAATAGTGAATAGGTGATGTTTGGGCATGAATCATAGGATACTAGTGTAAAAGGTGTAAATCATCAAGGTGTTGCAAAACATGTGTGATACATGTAGATCTGATGCATATGTTGTATTTCCAGTAGATTTGGGATTATTCAAAATGTTTTAAGTTCATATGATGGCTGGAAATATAAAAGGAGGAGCTGGGGCTCAACATGGACTAGTTTTGAGACATTAAAACACTTAAAATTAGAAAAATAAAGGAGATTTCCATTTTTAAAAGAATTCCAGGCTCTAATATGAAAATAATATGCAAAATGATCTAACTTGGTGGTATTTGGGTTAACCACATGATTAAATGAAGTTAAAACGTGAAAAACGGGACTTAACCGGGTAAATTTAATGTAAAACTTTTAAAATAGTAAAAGAGACCTAAAATACACAAAGAACAAAATATTTAAGTAAGTTAGGGACTTTGAATCAAGAAATAAGTGAAAACTAGAATTAAAACCTATTCGGACGTTCTGTTCCAGGCAAAAACGCGTTTTAACGGGTAAAACATAAAAATGACATTTTTAATCAAAATAGCTAAAAACCATATTTTTGACAGCTTATTAGAATTATTATTGTCATTAAATAATATTTAGAGGTTAACATGATAGAAACAGAAGAATTTAAAACAAACTGATAAAATCTTCGGTTTTAACGTAACCGGTAACTAAAAACATAAGTTTTAATTACTCCAAATTAAGTTCTGGAAAAATTGGGATTTAATATTCTAAAAATGAAATAATAAACTACAAAAAACTAATAAGGGCCATAAAAGTCATGAAATCAAAGAAAACAAACTTTAGGGTAAAAACTGTTAATTTTGAAACTCGAGGGACTAAACTGAAAATTTGGCTAAATCCTTGGAAATTCAACCCCTTTGACTAAAAATACATGATAAACTTATTTTCACTATAATAAACAGATTAAATTCATGAAAACATGTTGCTTGTATTACGAAACCCTAACTTTCCTAAAAAGGAAACTTTTTGAAGCCAATCTTAACAAAAGAAGCTAGTTGAACTTTTAACATTATAAGACACCTAGTTACACCCGACATGACTTTAGAGCACATATCTTATCACTTGAATCTTGATGCTAGGGTGCTAGGGTGCTAGGATTGAATCATTTTCTATACTTGAAGATCCGTTGCCTGAAACCTATAGAGTTGTTCTTGCTTTGGGATGTGTTGGAGTAACCGGGTTGGGTAAATTGATGATTACACTTGATCAACGTAATCATGAATTTACCGTATGCGTAAATTCCAGCATGAACCCCTATGTGATGTTAAAAAATGTTTCTTTTAATGGGGTAAATGATTTGAGAAATGTTTTTTGTGAGGTCAAGCTCTATAAACTGTCTCTTTGTTCCTTTGAAACGTTGTGCTGATACTAATTATGGATATTACTGCCATCACTATATTATTATTGTTATTATTATTATTATTATTATTATTATTATTATTATTATTATTATTATTATTATTATTATTATTGTTATTAATACTACTACTATTATTGTCATGAGCTAAGAGAAACCAAATTACTTATGATAATATTATACAGGATTTAAAGAACTACGGCTGACAAATGAAAGTGCCTGCATACCCTGCTGATGAGGGTGCCCTAGTTGCGAGGCTTAGGAGGACAACGCCTCCATCCCAGTATGAGGAGTACTTGTGAAGATGTAGTCATCCAAGATGGATTTCAATAACCTCTAATGACACTGAACCCTCAGAAGACTCTTCACCATCATCCAAGGATAGGAGCCGAACGTGTTCCCACTCAGCACACGTCCCTGCAGCTTCTCACTCACCTACCCCACCTATCGGGAATAGGGCGCGCGTGTCACTACGTGACCGTATAAGAACACTATGCCGGGTACATATTTTTCCTTTAGGATGACGCCCCCTCCACCTACTCCAACGATGGCCCCAGCACCAGCACCTCTGATGATTGACCCGCCAAGAGGACAACCCCATGATGAGAATCGGATTCCACCTAGGTGTAGCATGTATGACAGCCCGAGTGTCCTTGTTGGAGACCCCTACTCCTAGTTTAGCCGTCAGGCTATTGACTTTGGTCCTTCGGACACCACACTATGAGACATACTTAGGACAATTCAGCGTCATGATGTGACTCTTCAGCATGCGATGCAGACCTCTCAGGCCGCCCAGTTTCAGGCTATGATGACGTCTCACGGTGTTTAACGCTTGAAGCAGAGCAGAAGAAGAAGAGTTTGGGCTGGTTTGGATGGTTGAAGAAGTGGTGGCAGTGATGATGGGGTGATACTCGATTGTTTGGCAGTAGACTTCAGAACTATTTAAAGAGACTATTTTATTTATCTCAGACACTATTATTACTACTATTATTATTATTATTATTATTATTATTATTATTATTATTATTATTATTATTATTATTATTTATTATTTACAAGGGTGATGGCACCTTCCAATTTGTGATACTATGACACTATTACTGTGTTTAGTTGTTGCAACTTTTTTACATTTTATGGATTCGCTCTTTTATGAAACTAACTATTGCAGGATGCACAGAAACGGGATTATGCAACTACATATCTTGAAGAAATTAATTTGGTTGACTTCTTAAAATATTTAACTCCATGTTCTTTGAAAGAAACAACTATACATGTCTTGTAGTACATAATAGAAATTCTCATGACTTTGGTTAACGTGACTTATAGGAGTGAAATCAATGTAACGAGATACTTGAAACAAATTTATGAGATACTAAATAAGTTTACCCATGATGACCCTAGAATGCCACCTAGATAAGGAGTTCCTATTGGAAGGAAAGTAGCTACGAGGGGACGAAACAAGAAAGCTAGACGAACTATGAACCAAGGTGGAAATCAACCACCTACCCCTCCGGAATCACCACGTGGAGAAAATGTCAACCTGGAAAAGGAAGAAAGAATATCTAACTTAGTGGCTTAACAAATCACTAATGGCATCCTAAACATCATCTCTAAAATCAATGTCTATCAGGTTAATGCAATCGGCAACGGTGGACTAGGGATGATGAAGGCAACAATGATGATGTTGAGGAAATAAGAAGTGGATGTTCTTACAAAACCTTCATGGCTTGGAAACCAAAGGATTTTCATGAAACTAAGGGTGAAATTGAAACTTAACGGTGGTTGGATGAGATTGAGGCCGTATTAGACATCAGTGAGTGCAACCTTGAGTACATGGTAAAGTTTGCTTCACAATCACTCAAGAGACCAGCACTAGAATTTGGAAAACCATCATTCATCCTTGACGCAAAAATGCTACAGGTGGAATGAATTGGTCTGAATTCAAAGAGCTAATCACTAACAAGTACTACCTGATCAACCAACTGGAGAAGCTGGAGTGTGAATTTCTGAGCTTCGAGATGAAAGGCTCAAACTATACGGAGAAAGTCAACCGTTTCCTTGCTTTGTCTCGACTGGTGCCAACACCTAGTGATGCCAGAAGCCAAAGGTGTAGCCTGTTTTTTCTGGGGATTACATCCAAGGGTTGCATGGTCGGGTCTTCCAGGCCTACAACCCTATAAGAAGAAGGCAATGGATGAGAAGAGAAAGTGGTTTGATGCTAGGATGGTGGCCGGTAGCAGTGGTAGTTCATGCAAGAGATCTGGTGAAGGTGTAAGGTGTAGTGATCATGGTGGAAAGGCTTGGAAGTTATACCTAGACAGAAGCCCCTTTTGCAACAAGTGCAAACTACATCATTAAGGGGAGTGGAGCCTAATGCCTTGCTGCAGGTGTAAACGAACTGGTGATTTGATGAAGGACTGTACTTATGAACCGGGAAAGCAATGTTACGAGTGTGGACATCCTAGACACATGAGGAACAAATGCCCTAAGCTAGAAAGAGACAAAGATGCCAGACCTAACAAACCTAAGGGAAGAGCATTCGTGATGGATTCGAATTGTGATCCTAAGGAACCCGATGTGTGGTTAACGGTACGTTTCACATAAATAACCATTCTGCTACTGTTCTATTTGACACTGAGCAATAGGTAGTTTTGTTTCCACTACCTTTAGATCTTTGATTTATTCAAAAGCTCATGCCCTAACCGATGCATATACCGTAGAATTAGCTGACAATAACATAATAGAAACCAATGAAATCATCAAAGATTGGACTATAGAACAAAAGGTTAATCCATTTAAGATAGAATTGATGCCTATAACATTAGGAGGTTTTGATGTAGTCATGGGAATGGATTGGTTAGCTAAAAATAAGGCTGAAATAATGTGTGATGAATGTGATACCTTTGAATGATAGGAAGACAGTGATTGTTCCCGGTGAAAGGAGTGAATCTATGTCCTATGATAACCCACCTAAAGGCTACCAAGAGTCTCAAGAGGGGATGCTCAGCTTTCATAGTCTTTGTGATTAAAACTAAAGAAGAAAAAAAATTGAAGATATACCAGTGGTGTCTGAGTATATGTAAGTATTTCCCGAGGATTGCCAGGACTCCTCCAACTAGACAAGTCGGGTTCCAAATAGATCTAGTGCCTGGTGTAGCACCAGTGGCCAAGGCACCTTACCAACTCGCTCCACCCAAGATGAAGGAGCAAATGCTACAAATCCAAGAGTTCCTAGAAAAGGGATTTATACGACCAATCGTTTCTCCATGGGGTGCTCCGGTGCTATTTGTTAAAAAGAAGGATGGGACCCTGCGAATGTGCATCGATTATCAGGATTCAAACAAGCTCAAAATAAAGAACTGCTATCCTCTTTCGAGAATCGATGACTTATTTGACCAACTCCAAGGAGCTAGTTACTTTTCCAAGACAGATTTAAGATCGGGATACCATCAACTAAAGATCATGGAAGAGGACATACCCAAGACAGCTTTTAGAACTAGATATGGACACTACGAGTACTTAGTCAAGCCCTTTGGACTGACTAACGTACCTGTGACATTTATGGATCTCATGAACTAAGTATGTCGCCCATATCTAGAAAAGTTTGTGACTGTGTTTATTGATGACATCTTAATCTACTCCTGTAGTAAGAAAGAGCATGAAAGGAATCTTAGATTTATTCTTGAGTTACTCAAGAATGAGCGATTGTACGCAAAGTTCTCTAAATGTGAGTTTTGGATGCGTGAAATCCAGTTTCTAGGGGATGTAATGAATAAAGAAGGCATTCAAGTAGATCCATAAAAAATAGAAGCTATTACGAACTAGAAAATACCTGAACTCCTACCGAGATAAGGCAATTCCTTGGATTGGCTGGATACTATCGGAGGTTTATCAAAGACTTCTAACGAAGTGTGCAGGCACTGACCGCTTTAACCAAGAAGAATGCAGTTTACACATAGGGAGATGATCAGAACAGAGCATTCGAATTACTCAAGGGAAATCTATGCAGCGCACCTATCCTTGCCCTAGCATATGGTGTTGAGGATTTTGTAGTTTATTGTGACGCCTCGCGTCAGGGGATGGGATGTGCGTTAGGGTGGGTAATTAAGGTGCATTAATGATTTTGTAGTTTATTGCGAGATAAGGTGATTGCCTACGCATCTAGACAGTTAAATGAGGATGAAAGAAACTATACTGCTCACGATCTTGAATTGGGTGTTATGGTGTTTGCACTTAAAATGTGGAGACACTACCTCTACAGTACCAAGTGCATCATCTATACTGATCACAAAAGCCTATAACACATTCTTGATAAGAAAATGTTAAACATGTGCCAAAGATGATGGGTAGAGTTGTTAAGCGATTACAAATGCGAGATTCGTTACCATCCCAGCAAGGCAAATGTAGTAGTTGATGCCTTGAGTAGAAAGGAAAGAGAGAAACCCCTTCGTGTTCATGCTTTAAGGCTGAGCGTGTATACTAGTCTTGTGACTAGATTAGAAGAAGCGCAGGGAGAAGCCTTGAAGGAGGACAAACTAGCTGAGGAGAGGTTAACGGGAATGGAAAATCATTTAGAAGTAGACAACAATGGTTTGTACAAATATGAAGGAAGGACGTGGGTACCTAAGTATGGAGGAATTAGAGATATAGTCTTGGACGAAGCCCATAAAACTAGATATTCAGTTCATCAAATATAGCAAACATAAAGATACTTTTCTGGTGGCCTGGATTAAAGAAGTCTATTGCCACTATGTGGCGAAATGTCTGATGTGCGATGGTAAAGGCCGAAAACCAAAAACCGTCAGGAACCCTACAATAACCCAACACCCCAGAATGGAAATGGGATAACATGACAATGGATTTTGTCATGAAGTTAACAAGGACATTTCACCGTCATGATGCTATTTGGGTAATCGTGGATAAGCTTACTAAATCAACTCACTTCTTACCAAATCAAGAGGACTATGATTTGTCAAAGTTAGTGTTAATCCAAGGGTTGTTCAGGGAATTATCAGCTTAGTTAATGATAAAACAACGATTGCGGAAATCCTATTGATTGTAGTGATTAATTGATTGTGCGATGATGAACAAATAAGTAGATGGAAGAACAAACTTCAAACCCACGATGAACAATTAAGCAATCAATGCATGAACAAAAACAAAGACATCAAACATTGTTTCAATAATAATTCAATAATGATACAATAATCAACCGATCGATGACAATGCTAATGCTAGGGTTCTAATGCTATTTTGGTGCGTATGTATTGTTGTGATGGCGATTGCGGCTGCTAGAGTTTGATTGATGTTTCTGATGAGTAGTAGACGTCGGCAATCGATTCTTAAAATTTTGCACCTAAGCCTCGTATTTATAGGCTTAGGGTTCTACTGATTTGGAAACTATAACTTCCTTATCAGGGTAAGGAGGTTACTTAGAGAATGTTCTGATGTGACATTCTATGACTAAGGTAGAAGTTATCCGTAGGTGTTGACTTTTTACTTTAGAATTAACTTCTGTTGACTTGATGTACATCAAGTTGGTCTCTGCAGGGACTTTGTCTTCCACAGGAATTATTGTTCTTCCGTAGGAACTTTGTTCTTCCATAGAAGATTTTTTCTTCTGCAGGAGCACTTGTCTTCCGTAGTTCTTTTACTTGTACATCCGTAACAATTCAGTTGTTTTGAGGGTGATGTTGTAAAGCTTCTGCAGGAGTTCCAAGGAGTACTTGATTTGTTTCAAAGGATATACGGAGGAACAAAATGTTCATCCGTAGATGTTTCCAGCACTTGGTAAATTTCAAGAAATTGACCAAGACATGATTTTCCTGCAAACATACATATAGAAAAACACATAATATATGGGTTAACCTATACACATATATTGCATACATAGTGATAGAAAGTTGTAAGAGTTATTACAATGATTAATTCAAGAACTAAACCTATACAAAATTCTAGACCTAACAATACTCCCCCTTAGGTTTATCTTCTTCTAATCAATGCCTCAGGCTTTGTAGCTCTTTAACTCTTGACTCCTTTTTATTGAAGTATGATACAGCATCCTTTTGATCATCGTACTTGTACTTGATCTCCATTCTGCTCATCTTATTCAGAGTATCATACTTGATCTCAAGGATGTCTTCTTTAGTTGTCATAGTTGCCACAACACTGTTGTTATTGACAACTTCCAACTCATCCTCTTCAGAAATTCTTAGCTCAGTAATAGAAGGGATTTCAGATCCCATAAGCTAGCCTATCCATATTTTAATAATTAAAGCCCTTTTATGTGTCTAACATAATTTTTAAAATTCTATAATCCAACGTTTCATTTAAATAGTGGTTAGGTGACCTTTATCCATTATTAAATTAACAAGTTAGTCAACGATTTGATAATTGCAACCCTTTGCAACTTCTAGGGTATGGGATCAACTTTAAAACATCATATGTATAGTCGGCATGTTTATCCCACCAACACCTTTGTAAACCACATTGTAGGTGATCCATTTAACATGGTTTGCAAATCATGTTACCCTACTTGCACACACATGTAAGTTTTCCAACATAAGTGGTTAGGTGACCTTTATCCCACAAATATGGTATCCCTACCTCAAATCACAAGTTCCCTCAAAACGGTTAGGTGACCTTTATCCCATTAAGTGTTTCCAAGTGACTCAAGTGTTGTGCAAAAGGACGGTGTTAAACTTGTTTATAAAAGAAATTTAATGGTTTCATAATTCATGTTTAGAAAACTCTATGTACCTTATATTTGCATGCTTTCAAATACAAGGTACCCTATGGTTCACTTTTAATAAAACCCCTTTTATTAAAATCATTAATCCTTTTTGTGACACACCGTAATTTCAGGTTAACACCATTCAGACTGTTGTCGTTATCATTGTTACATTCTCGTTATTACCCGAAACGTATACAAGCATCGCCACCGACATCGTTAAATATGTTACGATATATAATACTAACTATGACGTTTATAGAGGATTCAAATAAACGGGATTACTTAAGGAATCCTCTTAATTAACATAGCTCGCCCATTTACATCGTTATTAACCGAAACAAATTCGGGAACTCGGGGACTAAGTGCGAGGACCAAACGTGACAAATTGCTAAACTAGGGTTGGGTATATAAACCCCTTACCAGCCCTAATTTTTATTTCACTCCCATTTCTTCTTCATCTTCACCATCTCCTCCTCCACCTTTTCTACCACCTCCTAGCACCACAACCACCTCGTTTGAGCTCGTTTTCACCGGCTAAACTACGCCACAGCTGAGATAGCACATTTCCAACAGGTAGGCGACCTTGGTCGTCTATTTTGTTGCTCATTTCACAGCTGCAAATCTAGGGTTCGGGTGCTCGGGTTCAACCCGAATGCATGTGGTCGTGGGGGTGCGTGTGAGGTCAATCAGCATGTGCATTTTACTTAGACATGTTAGGAAAGTGTTTCTAGAAGTCCCTGATGTGTGAAAACCGTGCACGGAACAGCCGAAGGCTGTTTAGCCCTACCAGCAGTCGCGATCTGCTGCAGTTTGCGACTGTGCCAGTCGTGCGACTGAGCCGTACGACTGGGCGTGTCGTGCGACTGAGTGGTACGACTAGGGTGAGTCGTGTGACAGAGTCCAGGCGTATGTGCGTGTCATGCGATTGAATGCATACGATTGATAGGGTGTGCGATTGAGTCAATCGGATGAATGTGTGCGACTGTGCATCGCACGACTGAAGGTCCAATCGCACGAATGAAGGTTCATTCGTGCGAATGGTCGTTGAGTCGTGCAAATGGGTGATGTGTGGTACGACTGATTGCTGAGTCGCACGAATGAGGGTTCAATCGTACGAGTGAAGTTGATTCGTACGATAGAAGGCCCATTCGTGCGGATGAAGTGTCCAGTCGTGCGTCTAGCCTTGTTATGCGATTGGAGTCATTGTGAGTGAGTTCTTCTTGTATACGGTGCGCCTATCGAGTGATGATAAGGTAACAACCAATAAAGTGTCATTTCTTGACCACAAAGATTAAAGTCAATGCTATCAACAAGCACATACTTTTTCAATCTCAAATAACCCAACCGTTTACCATTATCGACAACCCATTTGTGATCTACATAAAGTCTGATATGTGTGTGCCTGCTAGTGTGTGTCACCCTTAACCTAACCAATGCGACCTGACCCGACTAAACATTTCTATTAACGCTAGACACAACATTAACGCTTAACATAACTGTCAATAGGTGTTTGACAGTCCATTGTAAACAACACTTAGGAGGCTTTCATCCTACATACTTACTACATAATCTGTGAGTCTTCACGGCCCCTATTTTACTTTCTTTCCTTTTAGAGGAGAAAACATGCAAACAGATTTACATAAATGGTTTTAGTATTAATGAATCGCTTGTTACGTTAGTGCAAACACACACAACAGTCCTGACATTCTCGAACCGTTAGTAATGTGTAGCGAGGTAAGTCTGAGTAGTACTACTGGGTCTGACAAACCCCGCCCGGGCTAGTCGCGCTAGCTTGATTGGAGGTCAAACGGGTGCATAATTGACCAAACATTTGTCACTGTCCGGTGAGACGTGACGGGGATACAACAAACATATAGGACGCAAACAGTCAGCTTCGGTTCAAAACGCTAAGTAACATGATCATAGGCACAGGTTAAAGGTAAAACCCCGTTTGTGGAAATTGAGGGTGTCACACGCCTAAAGGTAAAACCCCGTTTGTGGAAATTGAGGGTGTGACAGATTGGTATCAGAGCCACAGGTTATAGAGAACTACGATTGCATTGCATCTAGACTATAGCCTTAGACACAACACTAGTATTGCACAGACACTTTTACATGATTACAACTGTTATACGAACAACCTCCTGGCGTACTAACATTACATTGCTGAACGAACATAACATTATCAGTATGACACGTGTATCATTACCGACTGACAGAGGGCAGAGAATCCCGCTCGCTCACTTCTAACGTTTTCACTTGATTCTTCACTCTCGGAGTGGAAGCAACGACGAATTGAACCAAACATTACTACATTGGAACATGAAACTCTTTCCTAACACACCCGACAAGCCTAACACTGACAAACAAAGAGAACAACACCTCACTCTTCCAACTCTTTTACACTTGCTACCGTTCCCAACACATCCTATCTTCTACACTAGTTTGAGCAGTAAACGAGGGACAACTAAGATATTCAAAGTCTATCAGAGAAT
The DNA here is from genome assembly GCA_024085815.1 of Flaveria linearis. Classification (NCBI taxonomy): domain Eukaryota; kingdom Viridiplantae; phylum Streptophyta; class Magnoliopsida; order Asterales; family Asteraceae; genus Flaveria; species Flaveria linearis. The sequence goes on along the minus strand of CM044003.1, from coordinate 56,020,403 downwards.
CGGACTTAGACATTCGAACACCTAGAACTTCAAAGGGAAAAAGGCTAACTTGTCTTGATTCCCCGCTGTTATGTTAACTGAATCCCTTTTACAACCTTTGTTATTTGACCCTTGGTATAACAAATATATCTTTGATACCTCTATCATTGATAACACTCGGTACTTGACAAGGTATGTTATCTCGAATAGGAGGAACCATGAGTGACCATGCAAAGCAAATTAGAATCACGGGTGCACACGTAATTGTAATTTGTCATGCATGAGAATTCTGGCAACTCTATTGAGTGATAACGAACATAATCAGTACCAATTTTCATTTCCATACTCGGAGACATGAGGTCTCGATTCTCATAAAGCCCCACTATTGATATGCAAACGAATCCTTCATTCCTACTAGTAAGATACAATTTACTTTAACGATAATTATTATCCGATTAGTGACTATTATGTATTGTGAATCGAAGAAATCATGTCTGGAAGAAGAGCTGGATGCTCGGGTGGACGAGGAAACATCACCCTGACTCAAGCTGAGTTGAATGCTATCATCAATGAGCGCGTTGTTGATGCGCGTGCAGCCTATGAACAGCCCGCAATCAGGACCAGAACGACTAGAATCTGAATCAAGGAGGTCCAACAGTCTGTACCTTCAAGATGTTTATGGATTGTAAACCTCACTCCTTCAGTGGTTTTGATGGTGCTGTTTCATTACTTCGCTGGCTGGAGAAGCTCGAATCGGTTTTCGCCATGTGCAACTATCCTACAGGGAGTCGTGTCAAGTACGCTTCTGGTACACTGGAAGGACCAGCTCTGACGTGGTGGAACTCACAAGTCCAAACCTTAGGGCTTGATGCTGCTAATGGTTTGCCATAGGATGATTTCAAGATTTTGATGAAAGAGGAGTATTGCCCCAGAAGCGAAGTCCAGAAACTAGAGGCAGAGTTTTGGAATTTAAAGATGATTGGTTCTGACATTGAGGAATACATGACTCGTTCACACGAGTTGCTGCTTTATGTCCTCAGATGGTGACCCCGGACTACGAACGGATTGAGATGTACATTGATGGTCTAGCTCCTCAAATCCAAGCTAGTGTTATGGCTGCTGATCCTGTCACTATTCAGCAGGCTATCCAACTAGCTCACAAACTCACTGATCAGGCAGTGGCACAGGGTACCTTGCCTAAACGTGGCGTTGCTTCTGGTTCATCGGATCATAAAAGGAAATGGGACGGTAACAACAACAAGTCTTCAAGCTCCAATAACATCCAGCAACAACAGACCAGAAAGTTTGACTCATCGAGAAGCTTCACCAACAACAATCAGAACAACAACAACAACAATGGTCAGGGATCGAGCAACTATGCGGGCAAGTATCCGAAGTGTAACCAGTGCAACTTTCACCATCATGGCCAGTGTAATCAAATTCGTTGTCAAAGGTGTGGAAAGATGGGTCATGCTGCCAAAGACTGCAGGGGTGAACTGATGACTCAGCAACAACCCCAATAACAACGCCAGGGCGGAGTGACTAGAGGCTGCTATGAGTGTGGTAAGGAGGGCCATTACAGGAAGGATTGCCCACAGCTGGCGAGTGGAAACAAGGGCAATAATGGAAGCAATGCGAAAGGTCATGCTTTTGTGATTGGTTCTGGCGAGGCAAGAAATGATCAGAACGTGGTTCCTGGTACGTTTCCCTTGAATGATTGTTTTGCTTCTATACTATTTGATGCTGGTGCTGACAAGAGTTTTATTTCCAACAAGTTCATTAAGTTCTTAGATGTAATGTGGAGCCTAGTTACACTATAGAATTAGCGGATGGGAAACTAATTGAGGCAACTCACATCATTAAGGGACGCAAGCTAGAATTATATGGTCATGAGTTAGATATAGATCTGATGCTTCTCACACTTGGTAGTTTCGATGTAGTTGTTGGAATGGACTGATTGTCCAAAAATCAAGCTGAGATCATCTATGGTGTGAAAATCGTTCGTGTACCACTTCCTAGTGGTGAAATTTTATTAGTTTAGGGCGAAAGGAGTGGTACGGTCTCGGGAATCATCTCCTACATGAAAGCCCAGAAGTGTTTGCGTAAGGGTCATACCGCTTTCCTTGCTATGGTCACTGAAAAAGAAACCAGGGAAAAGAAAATTGAAGATATCCTTATTGTACGCGACTATCCCGAGGTTTTCCATGAAGACCTACCCGGTCTCCCACCTCATCGCCAAGTCGAGTTCCAGATTGATTTGGTACCGGGAGCCGCACCAATCGCGAGGGCACCGTACAGATTAGCTCCAAAGGAACTACAAGAGCTTTCTACGCAATTGCAGGAACTATTGGATAAAGGGTTTATCAGACCTAGCTCATCACCGTGGGAGCCCTAGTCCTGTTTGTCAAGAAGAAGGACGGAACCTTTCGTATGTGTATCGATTATAGGGAATTGAACAAAGCAACGGTTAAGAATCATTATCCTCTCCCGCGCATCGATGATTTGATCGATCAACTTCAAGGGTCGAGTTTTTATTCAAAGATAGATCTGAGGTCAGGTTATCATGAACTAAGGATTCGAGATGAAGACATTTCCAAGATTGCTTTCAGAACTAGGTGTGGCCACTATGAGTTTTTGGTTATGCCATTCGGGTTGTCCAATGCACCAGGGGTTTTCATGGACCTCATGAACCGAGTGTGCAAACCCTATTTGGACAAGTTTGTCATTGTCTTCATCGATGATATCCTTATTTATTCAAAGAATAAGGAAGAACATGAGGAGCACCTTAGGCTGATTCTGGAGCTGTTGAAACGAGAACAATTGTATGCTAAATTTTCAAAGTGTGACTTCTGGATACGAGATGTCCGTTTCTTGGGTCATGTGGTCAATGAGAACGTGATACATGTTGACCCGGCAAAGATAGAAGCCATCAAGAACTGGGCTACGCCTAAGACTCCGACCGAGGTGCGACAGTTTCTCAGGTTGGCTGGCTATTATCCACGTTCATTGAAGGCTTTTCGAAGATTGCTCAACCACTCACCGCATTAACTCATAAAGGTACTATGTACAATTAGGGTGACAAACAAGAATCCGCATTTCAGGTTCTGAAGTAGAAACTCTGTACGGCACCGATTCTATCCCTGCCTGAGGGAACAGATGATTTCGTAGTTTACTGTGATGCTTCTATTCAAGGCCTCAGTTGCGTGCTAATGCAACGCAATAAGGTGATTGCTTATGCATCCCGACAATTGAAGGTTAACGAGAAAAACTACACGACACATGACCTAGAGTTGGGAGCAGTCGTGTTTGCACTCAAGATATGGAGACACTACTTGTACAGTACACATATGGAGACAATACTTGTACGGTACCAAGTGTACCATTTACACCGATCACAAGAGTCTCCAGCACATCTTTGAACAGAAGGAGCTGAACATTAGACAACGTCGTTGGGTCGAGTTGTTGAACGACTACGATTGTGCGATCAAGTATCATCCGGGCAAGGCTAATGTAGTAGCAGATGCCTTAAGTCGAAAAGAGACGCCTAAGCCACGACGAGTTCGAGCATTACAACTCACCATTCACACCGGTTTACCCGATCAGATCCGCAATGCTCAACTTGAGGTATTAAAAGACGAGAACCTGAAAGCCGAATCGCTACGAGGCATGGAGAAGCAACTGGAAACCAAATCTGACGGAATCCGCTACTTCATGGACCGAATATGGGTTCCTTTGTATGGAGACCTACGAGAATTAGTAATCGACGAAGCTCACAAGTCATGGTGTTCTATTCATCCGGGTTCAGACAAGATGTATCACGATCTAAAAGTCCTTTACTGGTGGCCGAACATAAAAGCTGACATTGCCACATACGTAAGCAGATGCTTAACCTGTTCTAAGGTTAAGGTGGAGTATCAACGACCATCTGGTTTACTCCAACAGCCGAAAATACCAGTATGGAAGTGGGAGCAGATATCTATGGACTTTATCATGAAACTGCCTCGGACTCCCAGTGGATGCGATACCATTTGGGTAATTGTAGATCGTTTGACGAAATCCGCGCCTGCGTGATAGATTTTGGCAGCAGTTAACACGTGCCAATTTCCATAATCAGAGAGACCGATAGAATGGAGAAGTTAACACGTATTTACCTAAGGGAAATAGTCTCTTGGCACGGTGTGCCAATTTCCATTATCTCTGATCGTGACGCTCGATTCACTTCACATTTCTAGCAATCATTACAACGAGCATTGGGTACACGGTTAGACATGAGTACGGCATATCATCCCCAAACTGATGGCCAAAGCGAGCGTACGATCCAGACTTTAGAAGACATGTTACGCGCCTGCGTGATAGATTTTGGCAGCAGTTGGGAAACTCACTTACCGCTAGTTGAGTTTTCTTACAACAATAGCTATCACACATCGATCAAAGCTGCTCCATTTGAGGCATTGTATGGGCGTAAGTGCTGATCACCCATTTGTTGGGCGGAAGTAGGAGAAAGTCAACTTACCGGACCTGAACTTGTGCACGAGACGACTGAGAAGATCGTGCAGATCCGTAACCGTATGGAAGCCGCACGTGACCGACAGAAGAGTTACGCTGATAAGCGTCATCGACCGTTGGAATTTCAAATTGGCGACAAAGTACTTTTGAAAGTGTCACCTTGGAAGGGCATTATTCATTTCGGAAAACATGGGAAACTAAGCCCTAGATACGTGGGACCGTTTGAGATTGTCAAACGGGTCGGCCCCGTGGCCTATGAGCTGAACCTACCCGATGAACTCCGTGGAGTGCACGATGTATTCCATGTTTCAAACCTGAGGAAATGCCTTGTAGACGAGACTCTCGTCGTTCCGTTAGACGAGATACAGATTGACGAACAACTATGTTTCATCGAGGAACCGGTAGAAGTCATGGACCGAGAGGTCAAGACGCTCAAACATAGTCGTATCCCTATCGTTAAAGTTCGTTGGAACTCAAAGCGTGGACCAGAATTTACCTAGGAACGCGAGGATCAGATGAAGAAGAAGTACCCATAACTATTCCAAAATCAGGCATCTACCTCTTAAGATACGCAGAAACTCTATTCGACATACGTTACAAACCGTTGAACCTTGTATTCCCCGTTGAACCTCGTGACATGATGTTCTAATTTTCGGGATGAAAATTCCTGCAACAAGGGGATAATGTGACACACCGTAATTTCAGGTTAACACCATTCAGACTGTTGTCTTTATCATTGTTACATTCTCGTTATTACACGAAACGTATACAAGCATCGCCACCAACATCGTTAAATATGTTAAGATATATAATACTAACAATGGCGTTTATAGAGTATTCAAATAAACGGGATTACTTAAGGAATCCTCTTAATTAATATAGCTCGCCCATTTACGTCGTTATCTACCGAAACAAATTCGGGAACTCGGGGACTAAGTGCGAGGACCAAACATGACAAATTGCCAAACTAGGGCTGGGTAAGCCCTAATTTTCATTTCACTCCCATTTCTTCTTCATCTTCACCATCTTTTCCTCCACCTTTTCTACCACCTCCTAGCACCACAACCACCTTGTTTGAGCTCGTTTTCACCGGCTAAACTGCGCCACTGCTGAGATAGCACGTTTCCAACAGGTAGGCGACCTTAGTCATCCATTTTGTTGCTCGTTTCACTGCTGCAAATCAAGGGTTCGGGTGTTCGGGTTGAACCCGAATGCATGTGGTCGTGGGGTGCGTGTGAGGTCAATCAGCATGTGCATTTTACTTAGACATGTTAGGAAAGTGTTTCTGGAAGTCCCTGATGTGTGAAAACCGTGCACGGAACAGTCGAAGGCTGTTTAGCCCCGTCAGCAGTCGCGATCTGCTGCAGTTCGCGACTGTGCCAGTCGTGCGACTGAGCCGTACGACTGGGCGTGTCGTGCGACTGAGTGGTACGACTGGGGTGAGTCGTGCGACCGAGTCCAGGCGTATGTGCGTGTTATGCGATTGAATGCATACGGTTGAGAGGGTGTGCGATTGAGTCAATCGGATGAATGTGTGCGACTGTGCATCACACGACTGAATGTCCAATCGCACGAATGAAGGTTCATTCGTGTGAATGGTCGTTGAGTCGTGCGAATGGGTGATGTGTGGTACGACTGAATGCTGAGTCGCACGAATGAGGGTTCAATCGTATGAGTGAAGTTAATTGTACAATTGAAGGCCCATTCATGCGGATGAAGTGTCCAGTCGTGCGTCTAGCCTTGTTATGCGATTGGAGTCATTGTGAGTGAGTTCTTCTTGTGTGCGGTATGCCTATCATGTGATGATAAGGTAACAACCAATAAAGTGTCATTTCTTGACCACAAAGATTAAAGTCAACGCTATCAACAAGCACATACTTTTTCAATCTTAAATAACCCAACCGTTTACAATTATCGACAACCCATTTGTGATCTACATAAAGTCTGATATGTGTGTGCCTGCTATTGTGTGTCACCCACAACCTAACCAATGCGACCCGACCCGACTAAACATTTCTATTAACGCTAGACACAACATTAACGCTTAACATAACTGTCAATAGGTGTTTGACAGTCCATTGTAAACAACACTTGGGAGGCTTTCATCCTACATACTTACTACATAATCTGTGAGTCTTCACGACCCTATTTTACTTTCTTTCCTTTTAGGGGAGAAAACATGCAAACAGATTTACATAAATGATTTTAGTATTATTGATATCACTTGTTACGTTAGTGCAAACACACATAACAGTCCTGACATTCTCGAACCGTTAGTAATGTGTAGCGAGGTAATTCTGAGTAGTACTACTGGGTCTTACAAACCCCGCCCAGGCTAGTCGCGCTAGCTTGATTGGTGGTTAAACGGGTGCATAATTGACCTAACATTTTTCACTGTCTGGTGAGACGTGACGGGGATACAACAAACATATAGGACGCAAACAGTCAGCTTCGGTTCGAAACGCTAAGTAACATGATCATAGGCTAGCTACCTAACGATATGCTTTATATACTAAACCATTGAAACGCTTTCTGACACATTTCTTGTTGATTAAACCTGTGAACTCACCAACTTTATGTTGACACATTTTAGCATGTTTTCTCAGGTCACAGGAACGCATAAGCTCATGATGCACGCTTCAGGAACGCACTCAGGACATGCATTCACCGATCATATTTTCTTGCATTGAATATTTTGTTTAGACTTGGCACTTGTAACTTTCATGTAATGGATTTACATATCATGTGTACGCTTCCGAACTATTGTAAATTTCGTTTATGTCCCGTTGAATGAATGTCAAACGTTTATTTTTAACTTCATATAGTGTCGTTCGATATGACTGTGTATGAGATCCTGGTATGTCACACGCCTAACGGTAAAACCCCGTTTGTGAAAATTGAGGGTGTGACACTTTCAGTAACCTTTCATTAACCACTTAATGAATAAAGAACCATCAATTTTCAGCTTGTTAAGTTTGTTAATGAGTTTGTTAAGCATATCCAAATATCAACCAACAATCATACAACAACCATTCAAACAAGCATAATAATACAAACGTAAGTGCATAACCATAGCCACTAAGTTTACCACACTTGTTTGCCATCACAAGTGTTGTCATAAGGTCTTTCCTAAGGGTTAAGATGACACATCAAAATGTGTCCATGAACTCCCACTTGAATCCACATCCAAATACTTCAAGTGTCCATGTCTTTTGTGTCCTTCTTTGGGTCTTCATCTTGCGCATCTTCTTTTACAAAATCATATCCTAATACAATTACATAACCAAATGAATAAATAAATTTCAACCCAAAATACAAACACAAATATACAACCCTTTCAAGAATCAAAACCGACATGACAAACCACAATCAACCAAGTCCAAAACACAAGAGGCCAAGGCTATGTTATGCTCTAAAATATGAAACATATTCAACGTCCAAGAACAACAATGAACCCCTTATTTCAGCCCTAAAGTTTTGGCCAACATGAACCAAAACTTTAGGGTTTTGTCCAAACAACACAATCAACCATGCGATCTTTATCTTTCAAGGTTTATACTTAAGCATGCTAGATTAAACCTTAAAACATAAGGGATTCAATCATTCACAACAAAGCAGACCCTAATGGGTTGAAAAAGTCCATGAAAACTAACTTTTCAAGAACTTTTGAAGCACATATTCCACATATCTGGCTCTAGATGCCATTGATGGGTTTGGTAACATGTAAATCAAAGATAGTTTAACCATTTAAACTATAAAAAAACGCAGCGGATAAAAGGTTTAAACATGTTGTTAAGAATCTGAAATTTTTCACCATTTTATACCATAAACAAAACCCAAGAACATGGATCAAAATATATGTAAAATAGTATGCTATCAAACCATAAAATCAATCATAGGGGGTTCAAAGAAACAACCTTTCTTTCACAAAATGTTGTAGATGGATATGATGAAGAAGATGATGTTCTTGAATGTGTAGCCTTCAAAAGAGAAGACCTCAAGCTTGTACACCCACAAGCCCTTCCAAACACCAAGCTAGTTAGGGAGCTCAACACCAAAACTATCTTCCAGTGCTTCTTTAAAATCCAAAATTTCAGCCTTGTTTTTCAGCCTCTAAAATCCAAAAATTCAGCAGCCTTTGGAAAGTTCTTGCTTGTGTGTAAAGAGGAGATATTGTGAAAAGATGTAAGAGTGCAAGAGAGGTTTAAGTCTTGCAAAGACCAAGACATAAAATGGGTTCCCAATGCCCTTTGGACGGCCATGGGTTCCCCCCCCCATTTTATTTCCTTATAATATTTGCACTCTTTTAAACCCTTATTTTATAAAATTAAAAGAAATTTTAATTTTATAAACTTAACACACTTTTATTTGTTATTATTTAACCAACTTAAATAATGAAACAAATAATTTCTCATGAACAAATTATCCACATAATATTGTTCATTTACAAAAGCATGTTTTAGAAAACCTATTTTCTAAATTGGTGTCAATATTTATTTGTATGATCTCATCAACGAATAAATATTTATTGGTGTTTGTTTGGCTTGTTATTGGGTATGACCCAACATCACGTAAATTAAATCAATCAACAGGATGTGGGTTCCCATCTTATCCCTGGTTGGCATAATCAATATATTTCCAATAAGGGGTGAGGAGAAAAAAGAAAGCGGTGTACGAGTGACCAAAACTATGAGCAAAGCATATGAAAAATGCAAAATGCAATCAAGTTAATGACAAATGTCGTTGCTGCGTTAAATGTATTATAAAATTGCTCTAACAAAGATAGGAAGTGTGCCTCTCTGCTACGATGGCACTGACCTGAGGATAAGCATAACCTATATATTCAAAGAATTCATTATTGTTTGCGCCTCTCTGCTGTGCGATGTAACTGACCTGAGGCTTGGCATCTCTTTGAAAGCTCATAGAATAGTTTCTTCTTGATAATAACCCGTAGACCGCTCAAATATCTCCTGAGAAATGTTGATTACCATATAAGCATAGGATCCACAAATACTTGTTGAACTAATACACCTAAATAATCACCAATATGTGTCAAAAATCTATGTATGGATTTAAGTGGACAAATATACCGACAATCATCGTGGCTGCATCTCTCGATGTTCAAAATCAATGTGTGCTATACAACAGCTCTAGCATGATTTCCTGTTAGTGCTTTTGACTCTTAGATGAATCAGATTCTATGAATCATATATATAATGTTCTATGTTATTGATATAAATACAAAAGGTCCCAAATGATTGCGTTTTCTACCTGTCTGATTCCATGTGAATCTTTCTAGAAATGATGTTAATGTTTGAAGTTATTCTGCCAGGGGGATAAATCTTTTAAATACTGTTAAAATGCTTTCAACCCCCCTCAAATGAAAAATACAAAAATATGTCTTATTTCAGTTTTAGTTCAAGTTTTCCTGTATTACTTACATTAGTATTGTATCAGTGTCGGACTATGTAACAAGATTGAACTCTGGGAATGTCACATAATGAACCGAACGTTAACTATGAAAAGGTTGTTTCTGAATGAAAAAAAGGTCACGTCTGAGGTGATCAAAATGATTTTTAGTTAAAAGGATCACGTCTAAGGTGATCAAATGGTTTTCATTTAAAAGGATCACGTCTGAGGTGATCAAATGGTTTTCAGTTAAAAGGATCATGTCTGAAATGATCAATGGTAAAAATGTCGTATATCAAAGATAACTGTGTGAAATTTTGAGCCAAACGAAGTCAAATTCATAAGAGTACGGCCCAATCGTATGACTGGACCAGGAGTATGGCCTAATCGCTTGACTAGAACATGAGTATGAATCAAGAGCACGAATGGGCCATGAGGATGGCCAATTCGCATGGTTGGCAACCTTAGTATGAACCAATCGTACAATTGGTTGAATGCGTATAGGTCAGTCGTACGATTGAACCCCAGTCACACGTATGAACCATGCGTATCCCAGTCGCACGACTGAAATTCACAACGGTATAAAAGGAGGTTCAGTCGGTCGTAACCCTACACTTGGTTTCAAATTCTCTCAAATACCCGGCTATCTATAGGACCCCTTTTTGAAAATTTTTCTTGTGATTTCCCTCGATTTCTCGATTTCTAACGGTTTCGCGTTGATCTACAGGTACTTTCAAGATGAGAACATGATGTAAAGTACCCAAAATAGATCGAAAATCAGATTGAACAATAACCAAACTAAACCGAACTAAAAACACCAAATAGGACCTTTAAATGAAATTAAAGTGATTCTAAGATATATCTGGTATTACAACAAGTAATGGCGCATCTAATGACTGTAATCTTGACCTGCATATTGCTGATTCAAAGTAAATTCAAATTTTCGGTCTCGCATAGTGTGTATGCAACTGGACATAATGATGACCTTCAATCACACAATTGAACAATGCGCATGATTCAATCACATGATTGAATCAATCGGTGCTTCAGTCGTACGACTGGTTTAGTCATGTGACAAGGAACACGACTAAGCTCAGTCAGCTGCTTAATCGATAATTGAGTTCAGTCGTATAGGTCAATAGTATGATTGAACCAGTAAGATAAAACCTGTTTCAAATTCAAATGTTTCTTTCTTGTGAATTGGTCTAACTTGTTATTCAAATGGTTGTTGTGTGTGTTACAGTGAAATGGCAGAAAGGTGGACCATGAGTACTAAGCACAACATTTGTGCTTACCTGAACAGTACTTCAAGGAATGCCGCCGAGTTTGTAGGAATTATCGAATTCCTAAACCACTCTTGAATCTAAAGTGCAATTTCCAAGGCTTGCACACCTTACAGATCACTACAGCAAGCGCTCTGGGAGAATGAAATAGCGGATTCATTGAGCCATATCGGATCAGGAGCTCTACTTTTGGCAAGGCTATAGATATTGGTGAAGATGACCTGAGGAGAGTGTTGGATCTAGGAGATGACAGGGATTATCCGACCAAACTACATCCCATTATAGTTAGGGCTGCTTTCTGAGGATTAAGTATGTCGGTGACATCAATGTCGGTGTGCTTAATAAGAGCAACATGTGCTCTCCTTTTAAGGATCTAGCTCATATGATTCTGAAGTGCATAGCTTCTCTACATGGTGGATTCGACGAGCTCAGTGATGATGAATCAGATGATAAGGATGATGAGAAAGAGTCAGATGAGAGTGGAGAGTAGAAGAAGAAAGATGATGATGATGATGACGAACCTGAAGGTGATGCGAACGCATCAGCCTCAAATCAATCTGAGAAGGAGAGGCGGACTAAGCAAAGTCGAGATAAGGGAGCCTCTTCCTCAGCTCCTCAAGCCAATGAGCCTCAAGATAAAGATCAAAGTAATGATTAAGAATGTCTATGTAGTTTGAAATCTTTTATAACTGAACATTGTATTACATTAATGTAAATGATGATAATTTATGTTTAATACCTTGATGAGTTATTAATGTGTGCTTTATTGATCATTCCATTTAACAGATACAACTCAACGGAGAGATGATTTCGATGTTGCTCCCCTTCAGCAAATTAAGACTCAACTCATGATGATTCTTTCTTTGCAAGGGATTGTAAGAAGATCTGTGAGTTACACACGTGAAGAGGGGGAGATTATTCATGACTTAACTGACAAACAACTTGAAAATATGTTTAGACTGAATCCAGATGAGATGGTGAAAGACGCTCCTGAAGTTGATGTCGTAAGTGATGAAGGGCTACAAGGAGTTGATGAGATTGAGATTGAGGATAAAACTTCTGATCACTATCCTCAGTACACTGATTTTAATGGAGAGACTATCCCAGATTTGGGTGAAACTTTTGTAAGGGAGATTTTGACAAGGTAGATGAGAAGGTTAAGGAGAATGAAGCTCTAGAAACTAAAGCTCAGGCAGATGATACTGATGTGGCTTAAAGGAAGGCAGAATGGATTGCCTATCTATCTGAGATGAAGAATCAAAGAAAGCCACCTAAGCAGAATGCCTATACTAAGTTGTATAAAGTGAAAATGCGCCAGAAAGTATCTGGCAAGTCATTAGCTGGGCATATTTTGAGGATCTAAACGTTTATGCAGTAAAAAGGGAGAAAGGGATTGAGTATTACAGACATCCACATGATCTAAAAACCCTCCCAGGCTTTGAGCTGAACAGACTTGCATGCCTAAACCTACTGTATGCAAACCCAGGAAAGATGTCGGATTAGTTTGAAAAGGCACTGAAGAAAGAGTACCACACGAGATGGGTGAACTTCAAACCTCAACAACCGAGGAGTTTTGTTAGCCAAACTGAAGTTGATCCTATCTCTGGTAGACAGAAGGTGGTGTTGAAGTGGAGACCTCCAAGAACAATGTCAAAGATTCCATTGAGGGAAATGCCACAGGACTTCACACCTCATTTTAAATGGTAGTACTATGATTGGAGGACGGGCGAAGCGGTGATTGTACTAAACCAGAAGGGAATGATTTAGACTATCAGGGTGTTTGACCTGATGTGGCTTACCAACTTGTCTTTAGACGATGTCTATACTCTATACAAGTGGCCACTATTCTATGATACACAAGATATTGTACAAGCTCTACAATTTCAGCACGTGATCAAACTCTGTTTTGCATTTGAGATTCATGCTGGAGTCTCAAACGGGGAGAAGTACAAGAAGTTTGAAGAGCATGTGAAGACTGTTAGACAATAGAGTAAACTAGGTCCAGGGGGAGTTTGTTGATACATGATGTCCCTAGTTTATTGTACTTAAAAGTTTATGTCTTTCATTTCTTACATATGTGTAATACAAGGGTATTATTGTAATATGATATATGTTTGGATGTCTATTTACTATTGATTACATTGTATTATTATAATGTTTACTACTACACACTTGATGAACATTATATATAGGTTCGTAGTAGTTATTCATAGTTTCGAGTTAATAATAACTCAGAAATGTGTTTGACTTAGTCCTGTGGTCATTCATGATAATGGACCATGCTTATGGATCAGTCGCATGACTGAACCAGATGACTGGATTAGTCGCACGACTGAGTCATAAGACTGGATTAGTCGCACGACTAAGTCATCAGACTGGTTCAGTCGCAGGACTGAACCAGGTGACTGAATCAGTCACATGACTGAGCCATAAGACTAGCTCAGTCGCACGACTGAACCATTCATAGAGTTCAGTCGTGCCTATGAGTCAATCGCTTGACTCAGCCACATGACTGAACCATGCTAATGGCTCAGTCATACGACTGTACAGTGCAACCTATAAATACCACGTAATTCATGGAAAAATAGAACACTTGGAATATTATTATACCCTAGCCGTCCAGAGCGTCCCAGTTCCTCCATCCAACTTCATAGTTCATCCCGGATCATTCTCTAATCATTCTTAACGTTGTTCTATCATTAGATTGATTCGGGTTTTCATTCTCACTGATTTGATCGCCAATCAAATAGGATTCCACACTATTTGATTTTGTTTTACATTGAATCAGTTAGTACTCCATACATACGTGGTCCTAACAAAAATACCTGTGAGAGGTGTGGCAAGTTTGACCATGCTGCTAAGGACTATCGTGTGAACTTAGCATCTAAGCAACCGGCACAACAAGGGGAACAAAGAGGCTGCTACGAGTGTGTTCAAACCGGGCACATAAAGAGGAACTACCTAAACTGAAGAAAAACAATAGCAGTGGAAATGGTGTTGATAACCATAACAGGAATAGCAACGGAAGCGGCAATGGAAATGGCAATAGTGGTGATAAAGGTAAGGATCGTAATGATCCCTCCATTGTAACTGGTAAATTTCCCATCAATGGTTGTTTTGCATCTATGCTGTTTGATTCTTGTGCTGATAGGAATTTCATATCACATAAGTTCAGTCAATTACTAGATGTTAACTCTACAGTCTTAGATACAAACTATATAGTAGAAATAGCTGACGGTAAGATCATAGTGTTTTCCCGCCCATACCGAGGTTGTAAGATAAGTCTGTCTGGGCATGATTTCAATATTGACCTTCTATCTATTACACTCGGTAGCTTGGATATCGTAGTCGGGATGGATTGCTTGTCTAGGAACCAAGCCAAAATCATTTCTCGTGAGAAACTCATTCGACTACCTTTGCTTGATGGAGAGATGCCTATGTAAGGCTCTGTTCCCGGAGACCTCACAGTTGGACAAACATCGCATCATGACATATATATTACATAATTTATAAAATAAGCAGTGGAATTAAGTTATCAAAAACCATTCATTTCATTTGATAAATATTGTGGTTAAGAAATACAATATTGTTAAATTACAAAAGCCTCATTCAATTGCATTACAAAACAACAATATTATTATGCGTGAATGGATGCCAATCTTGCCACGTTGAGTAGCGTCACCGTGTGCCATCCTCAGCAACATAACCTGCCAACTGAAAATGCATAAAAGTCAGTGTTGCTGTGTCAGTTCTAGTTTTAATGTATTGAAATACTTTATAAGTTTAAATAAGAAAATACTCTTTCTAATCAAAATACATTATTTACTTTTGTACGTGATCATTCATCGTTTATACAACAAGGCATAACCTTATTCATCATTCCTTATGACACGTATTCATTTGTTTCTTACTTTATCATTATCTTACGTATTCATTCGTTTCGTACTTTATCATTAGCTTATGTATTCATCCATTTCGTACTTTATCATTATCTTTGACTATTTCTAGATCCTGTCAAACTTTACCCCATCGTGGCCCTAAGCCACCATTCCGGGCACAAAGCCTCTTTACTTCCTGGCACAAAGCCCGTGGCCTGAAGCCACTATTCCGGGCACAAAGCCTCATCATATCCAGGCACGAAGCCTCATCATATCCAGGCACAAAGCCTCATCATTTCTTGGGTAAAGTGATAAGGATCCCATCTCGTACTATGGATCAGTCACCAAGACTGATTCCCCTGTGTGTGAACCCTTATGGGTTAGCCAAAATCACATGCTATTATACGCACAGTTAAGCTGACATCTCTCATGAGTTGTGATCCTCCTTTCATTCTGCTTGCAAGCCTTTTCTTTCATTCGTTCTTTATGTTCCACTTTCATTATAATTAATCCTTTCTCTTTCTTTAATGTGATACTTTATGTTTATAATCATAAACACATGACGTAAAGTCACATATCAATGTATATATGGAACATAAGAACAGAACATAACCATGCATAAAAAAGGCACATATCTTAAGTCAAACTAGTGTCAAAACCCTAAAATTCTGATCTTTCAAAAAGCCTCAGAAAAATTCTAAGTGTTCTAGGCGTTTCAACACGCATAAGGCCTGGTTAGGCATTTCAACACTATTTGGGCGCATGGACTTAACACTTAGGTGTTTCAGCCTAATTCTAGGCGTTTCTACTGTTCAGGCGCATGAGCCTGTACTTAGGCGCCTGAGTAAACTTGTTGTCCGCATGAGCAATATTGGGGACATGAGCACTATTGGGGAGCATGACCCCACACTTAGGCGTTTCAGCCAAAACTTAGGTGCATGAACTACTGTTCAGACTCATGGGGTACACTTTGTCATTCTAAGGCTTAAAATTGGGCGCATGGGGTACTGTTTGTGCGCATCAGCCCTACTTAAACTTTTTAAGTCTCTTTTCCATGTGCATGGGACCCATTTGGGCGCATGACGACACTTAAATTTTTTTAGGGCAAATTCCTTGGGTGCGTGGGCCCTGTCTGGGTGCATGACCACTTACATACATGTTTCTAACATATTTTTCAGTCTCAAATATCAATTCAACCTGTTCTAAGCTTCTTACTACCATTCTAAGCCTCAACATAGCATGCAAAACCTTAAAACACCAACATACAAGCATAGATACATACGGTTATACATGCAACAGTTCTAAAAGTCTTTTACATACATTTTTCAGCCCCAAAAACTTTTAAAACATATAAAAACCAGGGTCTAGAAACTCACCTATTGTAGCAAACAACCAAAACTCTTCCAACCTTGCTTGTACACGGGTTCAAACACCTAACCAAGCCAAGAACATACAATCCTGAACACATAAAACACATAAGAACATGTACTCTTGGTTTCTTAGTCGAAATCACAACCAAAACTGAGCCAATTATGTAACAAATGCTTACCTTGGTTAAGAACAACCTCTTTCTCTCTCTAAAGCCGAAGAACTCAATTTTCTTCTTCTTCTCTATTTTTTGGTCGTAAAAAGCAAATGTGAAAGGATGACATGGGCAGCCATTCCCCATAATATATTAAGATATTAGAATTTTGTACTTTTTGCAATTTCACCACCTCTACTTTGGCTCTTCTTGCCTTTTGCAAAAAAACTTTTGTTCTCTTTTCTTATTACCTTTCTTTTCTTTTATTTTAGACAAAATTTCCGGGTGTTACAAGTCCACCCACCTTAAAGAGGTTTCGTCCTCGAAACCCGTCACTCTTCGAACAACTATGGGTAATATTGTCTCTTCTCTTCTTCAGTCTCTCACATAGACTCCTAACCCATTCGATGTTTCCACTACACATGCACCAGTGGAACCACTTTATTCCGTAGCCTCTTCTCTGTTCGATCAATGATTACCACTGGTCGCTCTACATAATTGAACCGTTCATCCACCTTGATATCCTCCAGCGGTACAACCATATCTTCATCAGCTAGGCATTTCCTCATATGGGATACGTGGCATGTTGGATGAATTCCACTTAACTCATCAGGTAGCTCTAACTAATAGGCCACCTCTCCTACTCGAGCAATGATTCAGAAAGGTCCTATGTATCTTGGGCTCAGTTTACCTCACTTTCTGAACCGAATAATTCCCTTCCAAGGTGAGAGCTTCAACATAACTCGGTCGCCCACCTTGAATTCGATCAGTCTACGCCTCTTGTCGACGTACGACTTTTGTCTATCCTTCGCTGCATTCATGAAGGCTTTGATCTTTTCTAACTTTTCAGTAGTAGCCTTGATCACCTCAGGGCTTCCCAACTCTTTCTGTCCAATGTCACCCCAACATACGGGCGTCGTACACCTCCTACTGTATAGCATCTCATAAGGAGGCTTACCAATGCTGGCATGATAACTGTTGTTATATGAGAATTCAGCTAACGGTAAGTGATCGTCCCAACTTCCTCCAAAGTCGATCACGCATGCTCGAAGCATATCCTCGAGCGTCTAGATCGTCCTCTTAGACTGACCATCTGTCTGAGGATGATAAGCCATGCTAATGTGTAGCCTCATCCCTATCGCATCATGAAATCTCTTCCAAAACTTCGATGTGAACTGGGTGTCACGATCTGGCATGATAGACACTGGCACACCATGACAAGCCACAATCTCTTTGATGAATAGATCCGCCAGTCTCTTGGATGAGTATGTCTCACGGATAAGTAAAAAGTGAGCACTCTTTGTTAGACGATCAACTATCACCCAAATGTTCCCCTCGTCGTACGGGGTAACTTCGTAATAAAGTCCATGGTGATATGCTCCCACTTCCACTCGGGTATCTCTAGCAGTTGGATCTTCCCGTATGGCTTATGATGTTCTACCTTGCCTTGCAAACAAGTAAGGCACTTACTCACATACTTCGCTACGTCGCGCTTCATTCCCGGCCACCAGTAATCTTTTTTCATGTCCTAGTATATCATCATGGCACTAGCATGAATCTAGTATGGAGTTTTATAAGCCTCATCCATAATTCGCCGATGTAGGTCTCCATAACGAGGGATCCACATATTCCCGAAACGGGTTCTAACTCCATGGGTATTTTCTCCCAATTTCATTACTAGACCTCTCATTCTTTTGGAGTTAAGGCGATCTTCTTTCAACGCCTCATCTTGAAATTCCTTTACCTGGGTCATCACGTCAGCGGTCATAATCAACTGATAAGCCTTCACCCGAATCGGCTCGGGGAGCATCGGCGACAACATTGGCCTTACCCGGGTGATAATGGATCTCACAGTCATAATCTTCAATGGGCTCTAACCACCTCCTCTGTGTCATGTTGAGATCCTTTTGCTCGAAGAAATACTTCAAGCTCTTGTGGTCAGTGAAGATGGAGCACTTCATCGCGTATAAGTAGTGCCTCCAAATCTTCAATGCGAAGACCACCGCTGCAAGCTCTAAGTCATGAGAAGGGTAGTTGACTTCATGGCTTTTCAGCAGTCGGGATGCGTAGGCTATTACCCTTCCACGTTGCATCAGCACGCAACCTAGTCCCGAATAAGAAGCATCCGAGTATACCGCTAAGTCTTCACTCCCTTCAGGTAATGTTAAGACAGGAGCTTGAATCAATCTCGCATTCAATTCCTCGAAAGCATTCTTTTGCGCTGGACCCCATACAAACTTCACATCCTTGCGGGTCAATTTAGTCAAAGGTGAGGCTATTTTGGAGAAGTCTTGGATGAATCTCCTGCTGTAATAACCTGCGAAACCCAAGAAACTGCGAATTTCGGATGGCACCTTTGGAGACTTCCATTGCATCACTGCCTCAACCTTTGTCGGGTCCACTATGATTCCTTCAGCATTAACAACATGACCCAGAAACTGGACCTCACGTAACCAAAAGGCACACTTAGAGAACTTAGCATACAACTTCTCTCTTCTAATGTCGCTAACACCTCGTGTATGTGGCTGGCATGTTCTTCCTCACTTTTTGAATAAATCAGGATATCATCAATAAACACAATCACTAATTTATCTAACATTGGCCAACACACTCAGTTCATCAAATCCATAAAGGCAGCTGGCGTGTTAGTTAGACCGAAAGACATGACAAGAAACTCGTAGTGTCCATAACGCATGTGAAAAGTTGTCTTAGGAATGTCCCGCTCCTTTACCTTTAACTGATGGTAGCCAGATCGGAGATCTATCCTTGAAAATGAACTGGCACCATGGAGCTAATCAAACAAGTCATCAATCCTCAGTAACGATACCGATTGTTCACCTTCAACTTATTCTGCTCTTGGTAGTCGATGCATATCCGCATACTACCATCTTTCTTCTTCATGAATAAGACCGGAGCACCCTATGGAGAGATACTCGGCCGAATGAACCCTTTGTCCATCAACTCTTGTAGTTGAGCCATTAGTTCTTTCATCTCGGAAGGAGCTAATTGATATGGTGCTTTGGCAACGGGTTGAGTATTGGGTAACAAATCAATCTGAAAGTCAACCTCACGATCCGGTGGCACGCCTGGTAAATCTTCTGGGAACACGTCCGGGAAGTCACGCACAACCGGCACATCAGACGATTGTCCTACTTACGCATCCACATCTTTCACGTAGGCCAGATAAGCATTACATCCACATCTCATGCAATTTTTTGCCACCGCCATCGAAATCACCTTCGGAACCACAGTGACGTGATCACCTTAGACTGTCACTGAACTTCCATCAAGCACGATTAATCGAATCATTTTCTTGCAGCACACGATGTTCGCCTCATATGTTACTAACCAATCCATCCCTGTTACTACATTGAATCCACCTAGGGGCAGCACATGTAATTTAGCAGACCTATGACCTTCTAGTTCTATGACACAGTCCTCTATCATCTCAGTAATTCTAGTAGACTTACCAATAGCAGTCTTTACGTCAAAAGGTTCATCGATACTTCTACTACTAACAAGCAGCATAGCACAGAAAGTAGTAGAAATAAAACTCCTACTAGCACCAGAATCAAATAACACAAAGGCACAAGTTTGATTTACTAGAAACATACCTGACACTACGTCAGGGTCTACCCTGACCTCCTCTGTGGTCATCGTGAAGGCTTTAGAACTTGCCCTTTGTCCTCCTTCTTCTGGCTTCTTCTTTATTCCGGAACCCTCGGCCATGGCTTCTTGCAATCCGTACTCACATGGCCGTTCTCACCACAGTTATAGCACCCGTATAACTCCACACATCTTAGCCATATGACCGGGCTTCCCACACTTGAAGCATACATTCATTTCCCACTTGCATTCACCAGTGTGCTCCCTCCCACATCTACCACACTTCTTCATCCTCGAGCTTGATAACACCACCCTACAGTCATCCACCTTCATCCTTTTGTTGATTGGATTGAAACCACCACGTCCAAACCTTTTCCCATTCCAGTTCCTGTCACCACCACCTGTCTTCTTCACCTTAACTACCGCTACCTCTCTTTCATCGTATAACCTCCCAGACAGATCCACTACCTACCTGAAAATGCTTGGTCGGGTAGCAATCAAGTGCCTACGAATGTCAGCTCGTAATCCCTGGATGTACCTCTTGATCTTCCTCGACACCGGCGTCACCTGGTCTAGCACCAACCTTGCCATCTCATTAAACTTGGTGATGTATTGCTGGTGAGTCATGGTGCCTGCCTCCAACTGTTGGAACTCCATCTCTATCTTGTCGAGTTCTAGGTGAGGACAGAATTCCTCAATCACCAGCTTCTTTAACTCTCCCCATCTCATCCTCCCAATGGCCCTGCTACCCTCGGCATGGACAATATTATCCCACCAACACAGAGCCGGGCCAACAAATGAGTGAGTGGCGAACTTCACCTTCTGGTCCTCACGACACTCACTAATCTCCAACACTGCTTCCATCTCTCATACCCAATGGTGGGTAGCTGCAGCATTACCATTGCCCTCAAAAGTCAGGGGCTTGCATCTTTGGAATGCCCTATAGTTACAACCACATGTAGTTTCCTGCACACCTTCCTCCTCCTCCTCCTCCTCACTAGAGACAACCGTCTCTGTCTCCGGTTGTTTTCTTTCTTCACTCCCAGTGGTCCTCCTCCATTCTTTCTTCTCATCCTCCCTCACCACCTTAATCACTTCAGTCAATACAGATGGCAGAATTGTCTGCATGTCTTGGTGCACTTCCTTTACTACTACCTCTTTCATCGAGGATCTTAAGTTCACACTCTCATCACCACCTTCCTGGTGATGCATCTCGGGCTCCTCACGGGCCTTCTCAGTAGTCTTAGCCTTATTCCTAGTAACATGTGGTTCAGCACCACGTCCTCCATGCACTCTACCCCTAGAGGCCTTAGATGATCTATCTCCAGTCCTTCTCTACTCATTATAAGATTCAAATACTAACACGGTCATTCAAGTTAATAGCTCAGTTTATGTTGAGAATAGTAAGTCCCTATTTATAGTGGCCAGTTGTGATTAGCCACTTACTTTACTCTTAGCATTTCCTATCCTGACTACATCAGTATCTATATCTACTATTATCACAAAATTCAAATAGCACACACACATAATACTGGTTAATATTAAGAAAACAAATACCTGATGGTACGTAGCTACTCGGGCTGGCATCCCATTCCCTTAGTCCCATTCTCAGTTTAAGATTAGATTTTTGAAAGTATTTTACCCATTTCGATTAAACTTTAGCACTGATACCAACTTGTAAGCTGTAACAACCGACCCCGAGATCAATATTCCAAACTTTGACCTCCTATAATTTTGCTACTATTTTTAGTATCTGTAATATAATTATTATTACTATTAGATTTCTTTCTATGATTATTATTATGTGTTTAATTTCCTAGATGCTACATTAGGTCTTGCCTTAAAATAAGATAATTTAACGTTCTGAAATTAAAACTTAACACGTCAAAACGTTAGAATTAAATTGAAAACAACTAATTTTGTGTAAACATACATGATTCACGAATTAATTATAATCGTACACATCTAAAACATTAAATGTTTAAATAGAAACTATCACCTAAAATACTACACTACACAACAAAACTATACTACTTATACTAATTTGCAAAAAAAATAATTAAAACACACACACCCACACCCCACATCGGCCGCCCCTCACCACCCTCACCCTCTAATCCTCTTCTTCTTTCCCACTACTCTTACAACCATACAAACTACATGCATTCCCACTTCTCATTTCACCTTCACCTTCACTCCACCTCCACACATCTCTCTCTCTACCTCTCGGCCTCTCCATCACCGAAACACACACAAACAACTTCACATTTCAGCCAAATATTGAAGAACATCAACAATTCATCATCATTCAAGCACTAAACATGCAAGAAGGTGACGTTTGGTGGTTGTTCTACACATACAATTGAAGGAACAAGAAACTCCAGCCTTTGTGCATGAATAATCAGCTCACCAAGCCCCTCTAAACTCTAAAATCGTGAACCATTGGAAGTGTAAGCTACAACATGCCCAAACCAAGCTATATCTTGTGTTTTACTTCAACAAACTACCAAAAATCCTTACTTTATTATTTCTAGCAGAATCTTGTGGCTTAAAACTTGTTCTTGGGGAGTTATTATCATCACTCAAGGTAGACATCATGTTATGTTGGTAAACATGTGGATAGAAAACAAGATACACCTT
The DNA here is from genome assembly GCA_024085815.1 of Flaveria linearis. NCBI lineage: Eukaryota > Viridiplantae > Streptophyta > Magnoliopsida > Asterales > Asteraceae > Flaveria > Flaveria linearis. The sequence goes on along the minus strand of CM044003.1, from coordinate 55,997,580 downwards.
GAAAAACCCTCTTTTTACATAAAGTAGCACCATTTATGCACTTGTATGAAAAATCTCCCAACCAAGACTCATAACCTACTCAAAAATAACTTCTTAACACTTTAATAATCTGATTTTAAAGTTACAATAGTGAATAGGTGATGTTTGGGCATGAATCATAGGATTTACACTAGGGTAAAAGGTGTAAATCATCAAGGTGTTGCAAAACATGTGTGATACATGTAGATCTGATGCATATGTTGTATTTCCAGTAGATTTGGGATTATTCAAAATGTTTTAAGTTCATATGATGGCTGGAAATATAAAAGGATGAGCTACGGCTCAACATGGACTAGTTTTGAGACCTTAAAACACTTAAAATTAGAAAAATAAAGGAGATTTCCATTTTTAAAAGAATTCCAGGCTCTAATATGAAAATAATATGCAAAATGATCTAACTTGGTGGTATTTGGGTTAACCACATGATTAAATGAAGTTAAAACGTGAAAAACGGGACTTAACCGGGTAAATTTAAGGTAAAACTTTTAAAATAGCAAAAGAGACCTAAAATACACAAAGAACAAAATATTTAAGTAAGTTAGGGACTTTTAATCAAGAAATAAGTGAAAACTAGAACTAAAACCTATTCGGACATTCTGTTCCAGGCAAAAACGCGTTTTAACGGGTAAAACATAAAAATGACATTTTTAATCAAAAGAGCTAAAAACCATATTTTTGACAGCTTATTAGAATTATTATAGTCATTAAATAATATTTAGAGGTTAACATGATAGAAACAGAAGAATTTAAAACAAACTGATAAAATCTTCGGTTTTACCGTAACCGGTAACTAAAAACATAAGTTTTAATTACTCCAAATTGAGTTCTGGAAAAATTGGGATTTAATATTCTAAAAATGAAATAATAAACTACAAAAAACTAATAAGGGCCATAAAAGTCAAGAAATCAAAGAAAACAAACTTTAGGGTAAAAACTGTTAATTTTGAAACTCGAGGGACTAAACTGAAAATTTGGCTAAATCCTTGGAAATTCGACCCCTTTGACTAAAAATACATGATAAACTTATTTTCACTATAATAAACATATTAAACTCATGAAAACATTTTGCTTGTATTAAGAAACCCTAACTTTCCTAAAAAGGAAACTTTTTGAAGCCAATCTTAACAAAAGAAGCTAGTTGAACTTTTAACATTATAAGACACCTAGTTACACCTGACATGACTTTAGAGCACATATCTTATCACTTGAATCTTGATGCTAGGGTGCTAGGGTGCTAGGATTGAATCATTTTCTATACTTGAAGATCCGTTGCCTGAAACCTATAGAGTTGTTCTTGCTTTGGGATGTGTTGTAGTAACCGGGTTGGGTAAATTGATGATTACACTTGATCAACGTAATCATGAATTTACCGGATGCGTAAATTCCAGCATGAACCCCTAAGTGATGTTAAAAAATGTTTCTTTTAATGGGTAAATGATTTGAGAAATGTTTCTTTAGGGTAAAAACTTGAATCTTGAGAAATGTTTACGTCCTATTTGTGTTTCCACCACGTCTTAACCGACCGTGGCAATCGTATGTTCCGTCATGTCTCATCAGACCATGACGATGTGTTTCCTCACGTCTTTACCGACCGTGGCAATCGTATGTTAGGTCAATTTGGCACCCGTTTGACCTCCAATCAAGCTAGCGCGACTAGCCCGGGCGGGGTTTGTCAGACCCAGTAGTACTACTCAAAATTACCTCGCTAATCCCATTACTAACGGTTCGAGTGTGTGAGGACATGTTGTGTGTTTGCACTAACGTAACAAGCGATATCGATATTACTACAACCATTTATGTAAATCTGTTTTTGCATGTCTTCTCCCCCAAACGGAAAGAGATGTAAAATAGGGGCCGTGAAACTCACAGATGATGTAGCAAGTTTGTAGGATGTAAGTCTCCCAAGTGTTGTTTTACGATGCGCTGTCAAACACCTATTGACAGTTGTGTTACGCGTTAATGTTGTGTTTAGCGTTAATAGACATGTTTAGTCGGGTCGGGCCGCATGGGTTCGGTCGTGGGTATCACATACACAAGCAGTCATAGACGTAATTACACTTCATGTAGATTTCAAATGGGTTGTTGATATTTGTAAACAGTTAGGTTGCTTCGAGTTGGAAAGTATATGTCTGTTGATTGCGTTGACTTTAATCTTTGTGGTCAATAAATGGCATTTTTATTGATGTGAACTTATCATCACCCGATAGACACTTCGCACACCAGAAGGATTCACTCCAAATGACTCCAATCGCATAACAAGGCTAGACGCACGACTGGACACTTCATTCGCACGAATAGGCCTTCAATCATACGAATCAAGTTCCCTCGTATGATTGAACCCTCATTCGTGCGACTCAGCGTTCAGTCGTACCACACATTCCCCAATCACCCGAATCAATTACCAATCACACGAATGTACCTCCATTCGTGCGGTTGGACCTTCAGTCGGGTGATACTCAGTCGCACACCTTTATTCGGCTGACTCAATCGCACACATTCATTCGGTTGACTCAGTCGCACGCATTCATTCGCACGTTTCACCCCAGTCGCCCCCGATCAATCGCACGATGGGACCAGTCGCATGACTCAATCGCACGGCTGGCCCAGTCGCGGACTGCAGCAGGTCGCGACTGCTGAGTGGGTCGAACAGCCTTCGGCTGTTCCGTGCTTGGTTTTGTCACAATCAAGACTTCCAGAAACACTCTCCTAACATGTCTCAGTGAAATGCATACACTGATTGACCTCATACGCACCCCCATGACCACATGCATTCGGGTTGAACCCGAACACCCGAATCCCATACTTACAGCAGTGAAACGGGTGATAAAACGGATGAAAATGGTCACCTACCTGCTGGGATCGTGATTCCTCAGCTGTTGCGCGGTTTAGCCGGCGAAAACGGGCTCAATCGGGTGGAATTTGGTGCTGGAGTGAAGAATCGGAGAGGAAGAGAGCGTAAGGGAGAAAGAGCAGAGTGTGAGTGTTTGGGACTGGTTTGCCAATTTGACAGGTTTAGTCCCTGCACTTAGGTGCCGAGTTCCCAAATTTGTTTCGGCTGATAACGACGTTGATGAGCGAGCTCTATAAATTAGTAGGATTCCTTAGGTTATCTCGTTTATGTGAATCCTCTACAAACACCCGCGTTAGTATTTTATCATAATTCGTTTAACAGTGTCTGTGGCGGTGTTTGTATACGTTTCAAGTATTTGCGAGTACGGGTAAATGTTAACGACAACGGTTTAGATAATGTAAATCTGAAATTACGGGGTGTCACAACACGTCACTGCAGCTTCTCACTCACCTACCCCACCTATCGGGAATAGGGGCGCGCGTGTCAGTACGCAACCGTATAAGAACACTATGCCGGGTACATATTTTTCCTTTAGGATGACGCCCCCTCCACCTACTCCAATGATGGCCCCAGCACCAGCACCTCTGATGATTGACCCGCCAAGAGGACAACCCCATGATGAGAATCGGATTCCACCTAGGTGTAGCATGTATGACAGCCCGAGTGTCCTTGTTGGAGACCCCTACTCCCAGTTTGGCCGTCGGGCTATTGACTTTGGTCCTTTGGACCCCACACTATGAGACATACTTAGGACAATTCAGCGTCATGAGGTGACTCTTCAGCATGCGATGCAGACCTCTCAGGCCGCCCAGTTCTAGGCTATGATGACGTCTCACGGTGTTTAACGCTTGGAGCAGAGCAGAAGAAGAAGAGTTCGGGCTGGTTTGGATGGTTGAAGAAGTGGTGGCAGTGATGATGGGGTGATACTCGATTGTTTGGCAGTAGACTTCAGAACTATTTAAAGAGACTGTTTTATTTATCTCAGACACTATTATTATTATTATTATTATTATTATTATTATTATTATTATTATTATTATTATTATTATTATTATTATTATTATTTACAAGGGTGATGGCACCTTCCAATTTGTGATACTATGACACTATTACTGTGTTTAGTTGTTGCAACTTTTTTACATTTTATGGATTCGCTCTTTTATTAAACTAACTATTGCAGGATGCACAGAAACTGGATTATGCAACAACATATCTTGAAGAAATTAATTTGGTTGACTTCTTAAAATATTTAACTCCATGTTCTTTGAAAGAAACAACTATACATGTCTTGTAGTACATAATAGAAATTCTCATGTCGTTGGTTAACGTGACTAATAGGAGTGAAATCAATGTAACGAGATACTTGAAACAAATTTATAAGATACTAAATAAGTTTACCCCTGATGACCCTAGAATGCCACCAAGATAAGGAGTTCCTATTGGAAGGAAAGTAGCTACGAGGGGACGAAACAAGAATGCTAGACGAACTATGAACCAAGGTGGAAATCAACCACCTACCCCTCCGGAAACACCACGTGGAGAAAATGTCAACCTGGAAAAGGAAGAAAGAATCTCTAACTTAGTGGCTTAACAAATCACTAATGGCATCCTAAACATCATCTCTGAAATCAATGCCGATCAGGTTAATGCAATCGGCAACGGTGGACTAGGGAATAATGAAGGCAACAATGATGATGTTGAGGAAATAAGAAGTGGATGTTCTTACAAAACCTTCATGGCTTGAAAACCAAAGGATTTCCATGAAACTAAGGGTGAAATTGAAACTTAACGGTGGTTGGATGAGATTGTAGCCGTATTAGACATCAGTGAGTGCAACCTTGAGCACATGGTAAAGTTTGCTTCACAATCACTCAAGAGACCAGCACTAGAATTTGGAAAACCATCATTCATCCTCGACGCAAAAATGCTACAGGTGGAATGAATTGGTCTGAATTCAAAGAGCTAATCACTAACAAGTACTACCTGATCAACCAACTGGAGAAGCTGGAGGGTGAATTTCTGAGCTTCGAGATGAAAGGCTCAAACTATACGGAGAAAGTCAACCGTTTCCTTGCTTTGTCTCGACTGGTGCCAACACCTAGTGATGCCAGAAGCCAAAGGTGTAGCCTGTTTTTTCTGTGGATTACATCCAAGGGTTGCTGGTCGGGTCTTCCAGGCCTACAACCCTATAAGAAGAAGGCAATGGATGAGAAGAGAAAGTGGTTTGATGCTAGGATGGTGGCCGGCAGCAGTGGTAGCTCATGCAAGAGATCTGGTGAAGGTGTAAGGTGTAGTGATCATGGTGGAAAGGCTTGGAAGTTATACCTAGACACAAGCCCCTTTTGCAACAAGTGCAAACTACATCATTAAGGGGAGTGGAGCCTAATGCCTTGCTGCAGGTGTAAACGAACTGGTGATTTGATTAAGGACTGTACTTATGAACCGGGAAAGCAATGTTACGAGTATGGACATCCTGGACACATGAGGAACAAATGCCCTAAGATAGAAAGAGACAAAGATGCCAGACCTAACAAACCTAAGGGAAGAGCATTCGTGATAGATTCGAATTGTGATCCTAAGGAACCCGATGTGTGGTTAGCGGTACGTTTCACATAAATAACCATTCTGCTACTGTTCTATTTGATACTGACCAATAGGTAGTTTTGTTTCCACTACCTTTAGATCTTTGATTTATTCAAAAGCTCATACCCTAACCGATGCATATACCGTAGAATTAGCTGACAATAACATAATAGAAACCAATGAAATCATCAAAGATTGCACTATAGAACAAAAGGTTAATCCATTTAAGATAGAATTGATGCCTATAACATTAGGAGGTTTTGATGTAGTCATGGGAATGGATTGGTTAGCTAAAAATAAGGCTGAAATAATGTGTGATGAATGTGATACCTTTGAATGATAGGAAGACAGTGATTGTTCCCGGTGAAAGGAGTGAATCTATGTCCTATGATAACCCACCTAAAGGCTACCAAGAGTCTCAAGAGGGGATGCTCAGCTTTCATAGTCTTTGTGATTAAAACTAAAGAAGAAAAAAAATTGAAGATATACCAGTGGTGTCTGAGTATATGTAAGTATTTCCCGAGGATTGCCAGGACTCCTCCAACTACACAAGTCGGGTTCCAAATAGATCTAGTGCCTGGTGTAGCACCAGTGGCCAAGGCACCTTACCAACTCGCTCCACCCAAGATGAAGGAGCAAATGCTACAAATCCAAGAGTTGCTAGAAAAGGGATTTATACGACCAATCGTTTCTCCATGGGGTGCTCCGGTGCTATTTGTTAAAAAGAAGGATGGGACCCTACGAATGTGTATCGATTATCAGGATTCAAACAAGCTCAAAATAAAGAACTGCTATCCTCTTTCGAGAATCGATGACTTATTTGACCAACTCCAAGGAGCTAGTTACTTTTCCAAGATAGATTTAAGATCGGGATACCATCAACTAAAGATCAGGGAAGAGGACATACCCAAGACAGCTTTTAGAACTAGATATGGACACTACGAGTACTTAGTCAAGCCCTTTGGACTGACTAACGTACCTGTGACATTTATGGATCTCATGAACTAAGTATGCCGCCCATATCTAGAAAAGTTTGTGATTGTGTTTATTGATGACATCTTAATCCACTCCTGTAGTAAGAAAGAGCATGAAAGGAATTTTAGATTTATTCTTGAGTTACTCAAGAATGAGCGATTGTACGCAAAGTTCTCTAAATGTGAGTTTTGGATGCGTGAAATCCAGTTTCTAGGGCATGTAATGAATAAAGAAGGCATTCAAGTAGATCCATAAAAAATAGAAGCTATTACGAACTAGAAAATACCTGAACTCCTACCGAGATAAGGCAATTCCTTGGTTTGGCTGGATACTATCGGAGGTTTATGAAAGACTTCTAACGAAGTGTGCAGCCACTGACCGCTTTAACCAAGAAGAATGCAGTTTACATATAGGGAGATGATCAGAATAGAGCATTCGAATTACTCAAGGGAAATCTATGCAGCGCACCTATCCTTGCCCTAGCATATGGTGTTGAGGATTTTGTAGTTTATTGTGACGCCTCGCGTCAGGGGATGGGATGTGCGTTAAGGTGGGTAATTAAGGTGCATTAATGATTTTGTAGTTTATTGCGAGATAAGGTGATTGCTTACGCATCTAGACAGTTAAATGAGGATGAAAGAAACTACACTACTCACCATCTAGAATTGGGTGTTATGGTGTTTGCACTTAAAATGTGGAGACACTACCTCTACAGTACCAAGTGCATCATCTATACTGATCACAAAAGCCTATAACACATTCTTGATAAGAAAATGTTAAACATGTGCCAAAGATGATGGGTAGAGTTGTTAAGCGATTACGAATGCGAGATTCGTTACCATCCCGGCAAGGCAAATGTAGTGGTTGATGCCTTGAGTAGAAAGGAAAGAGAGAAACCCCTTCGTGTTCATGCTTTAAGGCTGAGCGTGTATACTAGTCTTGTCGCTAGATTAGAAGAAGCGCAGGGAGAAGCCTTGAAGGAGGACAAAATAGCTGAGGAGAGGTTAACGGGAATGGAAAATCATTTAGAAGTTGACAACGATGGTTTGTACAAATATGAAGGAAGGATGTGGGTACCTAAGTATGGTGGAATTAGAGATATAGTCTTGGACGAAGCCCATAAAACTAGATATTCAGTTCATCCAAATGTAGCAAACATAAAGATACTTTTCTGGTGGCCTGGATTAAAGAAGTCTATTGCCACTATGTGGGGAAATGTCTGATGTGCGATGGTAAAGGCCGAAAACCAAAAACCGTCAGGAACCCTACAATAACCCAACACCCCAGAATGGAAATGGGATAACATGACAATGGATTTTGTCATGAAGTTAACAAGGACATTTCACCATCATGATGCTATTTGGGTAATCGTGGATAAGCTTACTAAATCAACTCACTTCTTACCAAATCAAGAGGACTATGATTTGTCAAAGTTAGTGTTAATCCAAGGATTGTTCAAGGAATTATCAGCTTAGTTAATGATAAAACAACGGTTGCGGAAATCCCATTGATTGTAGTGATTAATTGATTGTGCGATGATGAACAAATAAGTAGATGGAAGAACAAACTTCAAACCCACGAAGAACAATTAAGCAATCAATGCATGAACAAAAACAAAGACATCAAACATTGTTTCAATAATAATTCAATAATGATACAATAATCAACCGATCAATGAAAATGCTAATGCTAGGGTTCTAATGCTATTTTGGTGCGTATGTATTGTTATGATGGCGATTGCGGCTGCTAGAGTTTGATTGATGTTTCTGATGAGTAGTAGACGTCGGCAATCGATTCTTAAAATTTTGCACCTAAGCCTCGTATTTATAGGCTTAGGGTTTTACTGATTTGGAAACTATAACTTCCTTATCAGGGTAAGGAGGTTACTTAGAGAATGTTCTGATGTGACATTCTATGACTAAGGTAGAAGTTATCCGTAGGTGTTGACTTTTTACTTTAGAATTAACATCTGTTGACTTGATGTACATCAAGTTGGTCTCTGCAGGGACTTTGTCTTCCAAAGGAATTATTGTTCTTCCTCAGGAAGTTTGTTCTTCCATAGAAGATTTTTTCTTCTGCAGGAGCACTTGTCTTCCGTAGTTGTTTTACTTGTACATCTGTAACAATTCAGTTGTTTTGAGGGTGATGTTGTAAAGCTTCCGCAGGAGTTCCAAGGAGTACTTGATTTGTTCCAAAGGATATACGGAGGAACAAAATGTTCATCCGTAGATGTTTCCAGCAGTTGGTAAATTTCAAGAAATTGACCAAGACATGATTTTCCTACAAACATACATATAGAAAAACACATAATATATGGGTTAACCTATACACATATATTGCATACATAATGATAGAAAGTTGTAAGAGTTATTACAATGATTAATTCAAGAACTAAACCTATACAAAATTCTAGACCTAACAATACTCCCCCTTAGGTTTATCTTCTTCTAATCAATGCCTCAGGCTTTGTAGCTCTTTAACTCTTGACTCCTTTTTATTGAAGTATGATACAGCATCCTTTTGATCATCGTACTTGTACTTGATCTCCATTCTGCTCATCTTATTCAGAGTATCATACTTGATCTCAAGGATGTCTTCTTTAGTTGTCATAGTTGCCACAACACTGTTGTTATTGACAACTTCCAACTCATCCTCTTCAGAAATTCTTAGCTTAGTAATAGAAGGGATTTCAGATCCCATAAGCTAGCCTACCCCAAATTTTCTTCTCTTATTGGTTGTGGCATTCAGCTTGTCTATTACTTGAATCATATAAATATATAAACATAAGTCGTTTTATGCTTGTTTAATGTTGAGCTTTGGGAAGAATTTATCATGAAGATAGGCTGTGTAGCTAGGATGCAAGAGCTTGATTTCCAGTGGATAAAAAATCCTGATGCTCGATTATTCCTTCCTATCTTCAGTCTTTGAAGTACCGACTCTTTTGATCTCATAACATATCCCCACTGTTATATGATGTGAGAAGTGGTTTCCCTCAAATCTCTTTATGGGTGCAGTTCTTTTGTTGGAATGAGCAACTCTGATAAAAAAAAACTCATCTTCTATGAAATGTGAGGAGCTTGATTGTGGCCTTCTTTACCTTTATTTTCTTTTCATATGCTCCTCATATTCTTTTTTAGCTTCCTTGTGTACATCATCCTTGAATTTGATAATAACTTTCCAATCATCCATGAGAAATCTCTTTCTCTTAGGTGTATTGGATAGTTGATGATTGGTAAGCTCTGCAGTTGTTTAATATCAACATCTGAGAGAGATATGATTAGTTCAATCAGAGGAAAATATTGAATCATCCCAGATGCCTTTTTGATGATTGCACTATCCCAGTCAGCATCATATTTCCAAGCAATAATCTGTAAATCTTCAACTGACTTGGGAGTAGAAATGTGATCGAAGAGCTGAAATAATGTTGACTTTTGTTCAGTCACTTCTCTCGCAGTTGTTCCAAGTGGCCACACCTTACTTAGAAGAACCTTCCTGGGTTCTCTGATCAACTTCTCCTTCCTTTTATGCATATCTTTGCTTTTAACAATAGTGGGCTCAGCTGGAGTTGTTGTTTGTGCAAGACTTAGATTCTTGGCTTCAGTTTAAAATCTCACTCCAGTATGCAACTCAATCTTCATCACATACTCCATCATATATCTTAGCTCTTTGACACCTCTGTTTCTTAGTTGATAAAATTTGTGGTTGCTATTCTGCAACTAATAGATTATGTTATTTTTGGTGAGCATCTTGGGGTCACAGTGACCCAATTCCTTTTTCGGCTATTCTTGGGCTTGGAATCTGATGAAGGTATCACAGTTGCATCCTGGAATCATAAAACTTGCCACATTGAAGTCCTTGATTGTTTGCTTTAGAGCTGATCTAAAAAGTAGTTTAATAAAATTAACTAAATTAACCTAAATTCTAAACTCTAGTAATAATCAAGACTTACTAAGACAAACTAAACTACTAACCGACAAGTGTACCGATTGACTCTAGTATAGCTAAAGTAAGCATGGATATCGAACCCACGAGACTCAATGAATTACGAGAAAGACTCTATCTAGACTTAACTTGACACGGACTTAACTAGATTTTTATTTGATGGGGGGGGGGTTTCTAACAATTCCTAAGAAAGCAATTAAATTTAAAATAAATTAACTAAGTTAACTAAAGAACACGAATTAGGCTGGACTTTACTCAGATGGTGAGAAAACACTACCAAGACTGGAATTTTGTTTGCTTTCAGTAATGATTTATATTTTGGAAGTTGTCAGCTATGGAACCGGGATCTTTTAAGTAATGTTTTCAGAACCGGATCGGACGTCGAACCGGACGCCTTACTGGTTGGTGGTCGGACCGGTCGGACCGGATTTAACTATATTTTAATTATATTTATATATGTAATTAAATATAAGTAAGTTATATATGATTTATATATGTATTTTAAAGTTATATTTAAAATTTAGGTATATTTGGGTGTGTGTGAATGTATGTTTAAGATTGTGGTGAACACTTTGTCCCACATTGGTGTGGGGACAAAGTGATGTTTTGTTTATAAGTAATTTTTTTTATCACTTTAGTGTATCTTTATGACATATTTTGCCACAAGTACTACCCGCGCGCAGGGGGGGTGAAAAAATGGGGAAAAAGGTTGGATTTCCAGCGAACTCGTGTGTGCCCGCACGTGTCGCGGACACGAATGCAGCTTCAAAAACCCAGGCCCGTGCGAGCCTTTTTTTTGAATTCGGTTTTACTTTTTGATCTAGCACACTAATTTGTAGTTCAACACCCCGTTTTTACTCAAAAAAGTAAAAAAAAATAAAAAAATTTTCAAAACCGGTCCGAACCTGTCCGGTTCCCCGGTCCGACCACCGACTCGGGTACAACCGGCCGGTTCGACCCCCACAAAATGATTCATACACGACCGGACCGGCCACCAAGCCGATCCCCGGTTCGACCGGTCGGACCGGCCGGTCCGATCCGGCCGTGAAAACACTGCTTTTAAGTTCACACCTTTTGTGACATCTAACGGACTCCTAACCCTTCTCAAGAGCACGATGTGACACCCTACAGGTTGTTTAGATTATCGATTATTAGACTTTCACACAAGATGCCTAGGGGATTTATGAAAGTACCTTGCATAATTCTCTCCCTCACAGGACCTAAATCTAAGGTGAACTTGGACTCTTAATTAGACTTGTTAGACAGTAGTCAACAGGGTGTACTTCCAAGAAGCTCCCACCTTGCGGTTTAATGACTTAGACCAAACAATAATCTCGCACCTCATATATATTGACGATTAGCAGAACACTTGATTTTATATGATTACCGAACATTACTTCTAAGGTTAATTATGCACTTTAACCCTAAAAATTACAGATTTATTTTATGATATAGACAATCACTAAAATCTGAAATCTGGCAAGACTCTATACTGTGATAAAGACCGTCACCAAGAATCGCACGTAGCAACAAACACTATTCAAACACTACCAAGCAGGCATATACATCTAATCAAAAGAACAAATTGCCTACAATTCATAAATAATCCATGAATCTATAAATCCAATAAAAGTCAAAACTTTATGCAATCTATCATCCAATCTAGGTAGTACAATGAAATTAGCCAATCAAAATCATGAAGTTCAATGAAAACAAAGCATAATCAATCAAACTAAACATGGTAAACAAGAAAGAAGTGAAAGTAAAGACACCCGAACATCATTAATACGAACCGACTCCTTCCCCCACTTCATTCCTCAATCCACTAACTCCGAATGCTTGAAAACCTCTGAATCAATGCTCTAAAATCATCCAGCCCCCTCTAATTCATAACTTAGGGTTTTTCTAAATGAATAAGAATGTGTTTTCCCAAACCAAATCAAGTATATCTGCAGATAACACCCTCTCACGGGTGGCAAGAGAGTTCTTCTACTTTGAATGGCGCCCGGTGACGAGATATAACATTGGTAACCCTAACAGTTTTGCGGGTGGCGAGAGAAACACAACAATCCACCCGCGGCCCGCTATAGGGTGTTGAACTAACAATTCTAACTCGTTTCAGTTCCCAAACTCTCCAACTCGTTCCAAGATTTGACATCCTTTAAATTTTACTCATTTCCTTCACTTTTCAGCTATATTAAGGTCACAAGACCTGCAAAACACAATTGGATCACAAGATTATCTATTCTACGGAAAACGACACTAAAACTAATGAAATTTGTACAAACTGTACATGCATAACTGATGTATTTTGCAATACATCAAATATCCCCACACTTACTCTTTTTTTCGTCCTCGAAAAAGAATTTATGCAAACAGAATCAGAGAAGGATAAATACTCAAGTCAAGAGCTAAATTACTTATTAATGATCAGAACTTGTGTTAGTCGCGATTGTGAATATACTTATCCCTTTAAACCCAGACCTGGTACCAAACCTCTTATCATGCAGTTTTAAGTTCAAGTGCGGTCAGTCTACCTAGGGTCTCACACTAGAAGCCACAATACATCTAACCCTGCCTCGAGCTTATAGAACAAAAAGAATGATCGTTGGACCAATTCCTAACTGCATACCAAAATCAAAAGAATTTAAAACTAATGTTTCAAATTTTTTTTTATCTTTTTTTAATCTTTCGAGCATAGACTTTGCTTTACCTGACCCAGAGGTTGTCTCAATCAGAGTCACCATACCCGAGAGCGAAAACGTGAGCTTTGGTAATTTTCTTTGCAATTTTTTATTTACTTAACCTATAGGGAATCTATGTCAGAGGCACCATCTCCAACAAAGACTACATAGGCCTCGTATTCTTTCCAATCTAGCTCGTTTATTCCTTAATTTTTTTTTCACGATTAAAAATTCTAAAAATTTTGGCTTATAAAGGCATTCTTTCTACTATTTTTTTTCAGTTTTGATTTCCCATTTTTCCTAGATGAGCACCTACTAGCAAATCGACAATTAAGGTATATATTTAACTCAAAGGAAACTAGAACCGAATCGGGCCTATTCAGATATCCCAAACTAGAGACAAGCTCGACTGTATTGATCTCATATTATCATTATCTGAACACGAATAAAAACCCATCTTTTCTATCATTTACCGTCTTATTTTCGCGAACTTCTTTTTTTAAAAAGATGTTTTCTGGATTTTAAAATTTTTTTTCGGATTTTTAAAATATTTTTAATTATTATTATTTTTTTCGAAAAATTGTTTCAACTCAAACTACCTAAACTATACCTATGACTCGAGTGTCCCATCCCCACACTTAAATGTTACATTGTCCCTAATGCAAGAATGGAAACACAACTAAACTAAAATAAACTACTAAAAATATAAACTAAAAGAAGTAAAATATACAATGTATATAAGTGGAAGCGACTTAGCTGAATATGTGAGACTGTCAATGTGCCAGTCAATTCCACATACGCCCTCCAATCAACCACGCGCTCAGCAAATAGTTCCTATTTACATGTGAACGGAAGCGGAAAAATAACACCATACCTATCAAATAACCATAACATACCAAACCATAGCATATATCATAGCATAGATAGATAAAAGTGTTCCTAACCCAACCAAACAAACAATTTTCAACCAACCCCTCCCATCCTGCCAAATATCCAAAGTATACGAAATTAAGAATATAGACCTATAGATAAAAACAACATGAAAAGAAAAATAAAAGATACTAGATGAGCTGCTGCTACTTCCTTCCTTCCTCCATACTTTGTCCATAAACCACATCATCATCTAACTCATCTTCTTCACTTCCTTCCTCCATACTTTGTCCATAAACCGGGTACTCTAGTGTCGGGTCCATATAGCCACCCTGCTACTGCAAACCACCTGCCTCACTTGGATCATAATACCCTGGCATTGGAAACTGGCCTGGATCAACAAATTGCTGGAAAAAGTCTAGGATACGTATGTTTAGCTGTCCCATCATATGCCTGATAGCCCCATCCTGTCTGTCCTACCGATAGTCAATGCTACTAAATCCTAAATTCATCCTCTCATAAAGCGATACCAATGTAACCTGTCTCCTAGTGTACTAAGGAGCTCGTCTCTTTTGGTGAGTCCTCTGAGGAACCTGATAGCGTGTCGGTATAGCACCCTTCATAGATGCCTCTGCACCTGAACCTACCGGAGGTGGAACTTGCGGACCCTCACAAACTCAGAACCATGTCGATGGGATATCATATGTCAAGATACCTGTAGCCTGTAGATCCGCAGCCTTCATCAAACATGGATTGGGACCCTATCTTATCTTCTCAGTCGGGTACCTAGCAAACACACTTAAACTCTCTGCTAACCAAGTAACATGTGGGCCACAATAAATCCTCGCTCCTGAACCACCTCTCCATGGTCTTATCATTAACAAAGCAAACACAGTCGCCACATTGGCGGTTCTCTCCTCTACCATGCACATGAGGCAAAATAGGCTAATTTGGTTCACCTTATTATCACCCTGACCCCTACCAACTAGAGTGGCTGCAAAAATCTTGTGAACAAACCTAAAAACCAAGTCGATGATATCACTCGCAACCAGGTTATTCGAATAAGGTACTCGGGAAATCGTACACTAAAACCTAGCTAACTCACTCACCTGCACGCTATGCGGGTGAGCTTTCTTAAATACCACCTGCAAACTCATCCTAAACTACCTAGTCCCTACATCTTCTTAGGTATAAAACTATAGAGCCACTGCAATTGAGGTATGGTCATCTCATAAGATCGCCTACCCAAGGCGAAGAAGACAACATCCTTTTCATCAAACTTCCCCTGCTTGTAATCAAATGTAGAGTGAAACTCCAAGGTGATCTCTTTGTACTATCTTGCATAGCAATCTAGAACCCCTCTAAATTTAGGTCCTAATCGATCCTAATAACTGCTCAATCCTTGTCCTCCCCCAGGCGATCCATCAAATCCCAATCAATTCCTCTAAATGGCAATAGCCCTACCATAATTAAAGTGTCTAGCCTTTGATATTCACCAGAAGCGATCTCAAACTGCAATAGTGGGTTGTCCCTAATCCTCATGCTCTGGCCATGTGGAACCCCCAGTCCCACATAATCTACTTCCCGATAATACCCAGGCGCTGATGTTTGCGCTGACACAGGCGGAGCTCCTTGAGGATGAGCTATTGGCCCTCTTTTCCTTCCCCACGTACTAGAAGGTCCTTCACCTGAAATCTGAAAAACCAGTTCAAGAAAGAAAAGTAAAACAAGCAGAGAAGTTAGCGAGGGATTTGCAATCACAAACCACGTTCACAGCACCATTTTTTTGGAAAGTTTTTTCTGAAAATTTAGAGGCAACCATATAGTATTTCATTCGTGGCTGAATCCACAAATCAAGTTGAGCTAAACAATGTGGGTAACTAAAAGCATAAGGTTTAAACAACCTCGCCCGATTGCAGATTGAGTACGGGCAAAGCGTTTTACACTTGTACGTGCATATGAGTGAACCCATGATACCATACTACATCTAACACTAAGCAAAATACACTACCTCCTCCAGGCACTGCAATTGTCCTCGATTAAATTCTAATCACTGAAATAAACCAACATTGATTGTCAACACCAAATAAAGTTAAAAACTTTTAACCTTTGAGACTGAACGGTTAAAACTGCTTGTTGAAAATTTGATTTTTATGCATGATTTAGCTAACCCGTATCCCCACACTCAATTTTTACCAAACCCAAGCAAAACGCAGCTGCACAACAGAGTATTTACAACCCAAACCAGCCGCCCGCAACCTGCATTGTGCTTATATAACCGAACCGAGCCATCCGTAACCTCAAACTTTCACTACAAGCTTAAGACATAAAACAAAATCAAGACTCGACACAATATCTAGCACTAAACTAACTATAACTTGAAGTAACGAACTCATGGAACAAAAATCACGAGTGTTCATACCTTGGTGTCGAGTAACGAAAAGAAATACGGTAAATCTGGTTGAAACTTGAAACCCTTCTGAGAAATCCTATTTTTATGATGAAAGATGGAAGATTGATGGTGGAAATTGGTGGGTGATGGTTATGGGTGAAGAATGGTGGTTGGTTTGAGTGAAAATGGTTGAAATTTTAAGAAAGGGTGGTAGTGTGTGGTGCTCGTTGGAGGAAATAGGAGAAGGTAGGTGTAAGTGGGAGATTTGGGGGTTAAATTGATTGAAGGTTGCAGATATGCGCACTCACGGGCCGCGAAACGGGTGGTAAAGTGGGTCGCGCCCCGCGATTGAGTGGATGATGCCTGGGCGAGAGGAGTGGAAAAGGCGGTCGCGCCCCGCTAGTGGTTGTGTTCGACAGAAAGTTTCATTGTTTTGCCTTAGAAAAATTTTTGAACATTACCAAACCCCCTAAAACCAATCCCAAAATTTGTCTAACACTTAAAACATACCTGGAATCTCGTTTTCTTATCAAATCTTAAGCATCCTCGGTTATGAATCCCTGCAAATGACTCAAAAACACTAAAGAAAGACCAACAAACTACCAGAAAAAACACTGTTAGCTACAAAAAACAATCGGAAATATTTAGAGAGACAACCGCTACAAACTCTACACTTGAACTCTATGAGAATATGGCACGCTTTGCCATGGATAATCATGAACGGTATGGTTCCTAAAGGTGTCTTGTAGGTGGTACGGAACGCCCACAAGCATCATCGAGTTTATCCGACCAATCTTTCCTAGACTTCCCTACCGTCTTCTTTAGGATTCTCTTCACTCCCCTATTTGCATTATTAACTTGGCGACTCGTTTGTGGGTGCTAGATATGGACAATTGGTGAGTGACTCCATATCGCTCTAATGCCTTTTCTATCACGGCATTACAAAAATGCGATCCTCGATCACTAATAAGGGCTTTGGGGGTACTGAATCGTGTAAACAACTTCTTCAAGAATCTCACCACCACTCGAGCATCATTTGTAGGTCGAGCTAGGGCTTCTACCCACTTAGAGACGTAGTCTATTGCCACAAGGATGTACTTATTCCTTCTAGAGACGGGAAATGGTCCCACGAAATCCATGCCCCAAACATCAAAGATTTCGAGAACTTTAATGGGGTGTTGGGGCATCTCATTCTTGGGATGAGATATTGCCAGTATGTTGGCAAGTGTCACACCTCTTAACGAACTCTATAGTATCCTCTACTACCGAAGGAAAATAAAAACCACAGTCGAAAAATTTTTATGCAGTAGTGTGTGCAACGTGATGACCACCTATCAACCCCTCGTGGACGTGTCTAAGTATATATATATCTTCCTCTCTTGCTACACATCTCCTAAGGATATGATCTCCACCTATCCTAAAAAGGACGGTTCATCCCATATGTATTTTCTCGCATCTCTATACAACTTCCGCTTCTGTTGGGCATTCATATCACTCATCATATGCACGTTAGCTAGGTAGTTAGCTATATCACTAAACCAAGTGAAACCGTCTCTCTCCGCCTTTATAAAACCTATTGATTCGTGAGGGAATCTATCTCCTATTGTCTCCTCACGAATCTCTTCTCTGTTTGGATCTTCTAACCGTGATAGATGATCAGCAGCTACATTCTCGACTCTCTTCTTTTCCTTAATCTTAATATCAAACTTGGAGAGCAAAAGAATCCGCCGGATGAGTCGGGGTTTTACGTCTTTCCTTTGAAAAAGGAAACGTAACATGGAGTGATCAGTGGAAACTATGGTTTTGGAAAGCACGATGTATGACCAGAAGTAATCAAATATGAATACTATGGCTAAGAGCTCTTTTTCTGTGATGGTGTAGTTCTCTTGAGCATCATTTAGAATTTTGATCCCGTAGTAAATCAGATGAAAGTGCTTGTCCTTTCTTTGTCCTAACACCGCACCCACGACATAGTCACTCACGTCACACATGAGCTCGAATGGTAAGCTCCAGTCAGGTGAGATAAGAATAAGCGCACTAACAAGCTTTTCCTTTAAAAAGTTGAAGGCTTGTAGACACTCCTTGTCAAAGACGGATGGAACATCGTTCTCCAAAAGACGGGTCATGGGGATAGTAACCTCTGAAAAATCTTTAATGAAACGCCTATAGAATTCCTCATGACCATGGAAACTTTGGATTAACTTAACACTAGGAGGTGGAGGCAATCGACTAATGGTATCTATCTTGTCCCTATCTACCTCTATCCCTACTCTTGAGATTTTATGTTCTAACACAATCCCTTCCGTCACCATAAAGTGAAACTTCTCCCAATTCAACAACAATTTTATTTCGACGCACCTCTTCATCATCCTCTCCAAATTACCTAGACATTGGTCAAAAGAATCACAGTAGACCGAGAAGTCATCCATAAAGACTTCCATATACTCCTCCACCATGTCTTGGAAAATCACGATCATGAACCGCAGAAAAGTAGCCAGTGCATTACATAATCCGAAGGGCATGTGTCGGTACGCATATGTGCCATAGGGACATGTGAAAGTGGTCTTCTCTTGGTCTTCCAGCGTGATTGGGATTTGGAAATAGTCTGAGAAACCGTCGAGAAAGAAATATAACTATTGACCCGCAAGACGCTCGAGCATCTAATCGATGAACGGTAGAGGAATATGGTCCTTCTGGGTGGCGTCGTTGAGCTTGCGTAATCGATACAAACGCGCCAACCAGTGACCGTACAAGAAGGAATAAGATCATTTTTTGCATTCATGACAACGATCATCCTTCCCTTCTTAGGTATGACATGAGTGGGACTAACCCATGCGGAATCAGAAATAGGATAGATTAGCCCAACCTCCATCAACTTAATCACCTCTTTCCTAACTACCTCTTTCATGTTAGGATTTGTCTGCGTTTGAGGTTGCACTATCGATTTGAATTTGTCCTCCATGAGAATCCGGTATGTGCAAAAAGTGGGGCTAATCCCCTTGATATTGGACAATTTCCAAGCTATTGCATCCTTGTGCTCTCGTAGCACCTCAATCAACCTACTTTTCTCCTCCTTTGTCAACTTAGATGATATGATGACGGGCAAACTAGACTACTCTCCAAGGAAGGCGGACTCTAGGTGAGAAGGAAGGACCTTAAGCTCTAAAGGTGATGATTCTATAGGTTTGCTCTCACTCTCCTCCTTAATGTCACACAACTCAAACATGTCCGGGATCCAATCTTGATCCTCTTCTTCTCCCTCAACCTCACTTACTATCTCACTCTCATCCTCAGTAACTAGATCGGCTCCACTAATGTAGCTAAGACACTGGTACACGCAAGAGATAAAGGAATCTAGGAAGTAAACTGAATGACATGGACCACTATAATCTTCACTAACACTAGGATGTTGCATGGCCTTATCTATCTCGACTGTGACAATCTCGTCACCAGCACGAAGTGAGATCTTACCGTCAAAGACATCAATGATTGCGGGTTCGAAGGAATGGATGGCCTAAGATAATGAGAAATTTTTCATCGGCCACCATGTCCAGAACAACGAAGTCAACGGGGATTACGAACTTATCAACTTTTACCAACAGCAACAGGTTCTCTACAATCCCTCTAGGATATTTGACCGAACGATTGGCCAATGACAACAACATGCGTGTGGGTGTAAGATATCCTAGACCTAACCTCTTGTAGAGTGAGAAAGGCATCAACTTGATGCTAGCACCTAAGTCGGGTAACGCACGAGCGGGGGCACGACACCCTCGAAAAGACATGGAATAGTGAATACGCCAGGGTCAGTTAGTTTCTCAAGTAGCTTATTCAAGACTACCACAGAACAACCTCAAGTCAGTAGATTTTTGAAAGTTCACCTAGCCTGTCTTTTTGCTTAAGAAGGTCCTTGAGAAATATGGCATATTTAGGCTTGGACTGTTAAGAAATATGGCATATTTAGGCTTGGACTGAAGTGCGTTAATGAACGGAGATTTATTTTTAGTTGCTTAAACATCTCTTGAAAGTGCGGTTACTCCTTAGCATATTTTTTATGCTTAAGGCGAGCGGGGTAAGGCATGCGCGAATGATCCACCAAAGGGGATTGCATAACTCCTACTTGTTGCTTCTCTACCCTCTTTTCCACCAGAGGCTCATCGGTTTGTGCGGTACTTGCTGGGTCTAGCCTATTATGCACTTTACGGGGAGCTTCCATCTCAATCTCCTCATCTACCTCCTCCTCATCTTCTATCTCTACCCTCTCTTGAACAACCTCTCCTAGATTCCTACCACTTCGTGTGGTAATAGCCTTAGTTGAATGATTAGCCGGGTTTGGGTAGGTATTACCCAAAAACTGACCAGGAGGTTTCTTTTGTACTTGCCTCGCTATATCACCTACTTGTCTCTAAAGATCTAAAAGGGAGGGCTGTTGATTTTTATTATCAAGCTCTTGATTTTTATTTATTTTCTCTTGAATCTTAGCAAAGTTAGTGAATTCATTTAGGGTTTTCTGAGTGACTTGATCTCTCGCCATTAACTGAGAAAACATCTCCTCAATCCAACCTAGATTAGACTTAGAACCTTTACTACTAACCTGACCCTCCTGGGCTGATCTCCCACTAGCAAACTAACTATTCGAACTTGAATTACCAAATTGACCCGCCTGACCTGACCCTCCACCAGAGTATATACCTGGCCCCCTATTTTGATACTGACCGTAGGGAAACTAGGAGGACTACCGGAAGAGCGCAAGTTATTATTATTGCTGCGCCAGTTAGGGTTATAATTAGAATTATTATTATTAAATAAACCCCTAGACTGGTTAACTATGTACTCAACTTGCTCAAGAGTGATAGCGGGACAATCTATGGTATCGTGGCCTCCCCTGCATACTTCACACCAATCGACCTTTTTCTTAATCACATTAAGTTCTCTAATAAAAGTTTTCTCCATCCTATCTAAAACAACAACTACCGATGAATCCAACCTAACTTGGTTTACCCCTCGAGGGGTCGAAGAGGTGCTAGTCACAGGAATAGAAGTCCTGCTGGTAGCACTATAGTCCATGTCAGAATGTGCAAAACTCTCAAAAAGGTCGTTTCACTCAACGGGTGTTTTCTTTCCCATAAGCTGCCCACCAGCCAAGGTGTCAAACCAGGCTTTGACCTCTGAGGTGAAACCATTATAGAACTTCTCTACAAGCGCCCAATCTGACAACCCGTGCTGTGAACAACTAGAAAGTAGGATCTGGAATCTCTCCCAGGCATGATGATAGGGCTCATCAGGCTCCATCCGGAACGAATGGATTTGATCGTGAATTCGAGATGCCTTAGTAGGTGAGTAATACTTAGCTAAGAAGGCATTTTAAAGACCTACCCAGGTGGTGAAATTTCCAGCTGGCTGCGAATCGAACCAGATGGCCGCGTGGCCAGCGAGCAAGAATGGGAAAACCTGAAGGTAATGGGTTTTGTGATTCACACCCTTATTCAAGATGGTGCTACAAAGATGGGTGATACGGTTTATGTGAGCGAGTGCATCCTCATCATCACGGCCATGGAATTTGTTGGGTTTGTTAGAACATAAAATCATAGTTTAACCTCTTAAACTTTCTGAAAACGCAGCGGAATTACAACTTTATAAACCCTTTTATAAGCTGAAAATTATGTTCATTAGATGATCATATTAATGTATAAAACAAACCCAAACAACAAACGATCATTTATGTGAATATGCAAGCTATGAACATATGTAAATGCACAAAAAATCACAGCTATATAGATCTGTGATTCTACCTTACTGCAACAGCCAAAAACGACCAAAAGAAGAGCTGAAATGATGCTGAAAATGGCTAAGACTCCAAGAGTAGAAGTCCTCAAGCTTGTATACCCCAAGCCTCTTTGCAAACCACCTTCTTGTTAGGAAGAAGCTACACCAAGAACAGCTCAAAACCAACTTGTTTCTTTGCTGAAAAACCCTCCTTTTCAGCAGCTAAAATCGTGGGTCTTTGGAGAGAAAAGAAGAGCTGATATGAAGTCTTGTGTTATGCATGTAAAATGGAATGAGTATGAGAGTATATGGACTCGTTAGTGGAGACAATTGCATGTGCTTGTGTTCTTCTCAAGAAAGGTAAGCGGAAACATATGACAAGCATGCATAGAATGTCTTCCACTCAAGAGAATCAAGTCACACGCACACATGCATGTATATATGGATGGTTTTTTTGAAGTTTATAAAAGAGAAGTTGTCTTTTATAAATATCAAACATTTACACACACATAAATTGTCTTTTCTTGTAACTACTTTATGCAATTAACCATTTAATTGTATAAGTAGTATACTCTCATTATTATTTGGTGTTATACAACTAATTTAAATAACACTTCAAATAATATTATTGAACAAAATATCCTAATAAATTCTTCCATCTCATATGCAACTTATTTAGAAAACCCATTTTCTAAATTGGTGTAAATATTTAATTGCATGATCATATCATCAATTAAATATTAATTGGTGTTTGCTAAGCATGTTATTGGGTATAACCCGACTTGGATCATAACGTACTAACCACATCAATATTCTAAGTGTCTTGGGCACATAGAATCCTACAATATCCAACTTGCCCAAGATTAATAGAAGATTGATGCATGTAGTAAATAACGCCTAAGAATGGTTTACTACCCTTAATACGCATGGCTTATGGCCATTCAATAACATCATCCCCTTCAAGTATCCACATCATTCAATACGCATGGCTTTGGTTTAAACCTATTAACCGCCTTGATCTATCCCTATAGATCTTTATTCCCAAAATATAGGTGGCCACACCAAGTTCCTTAATGGAAAAACAGCTTCCAAGCCAGGTTTTTACGCCTTCCAAGGTTGGAATGTCGTTTCCAATTAGTAGAATGTCATCGACATATAATACAAGGAAAGTAATAATGCTCCCACTAGCTTTCTTATATACACAAGCTTCATCAGCGTTTTTGATGAAGCCAAATTTCTTTACTTCATCATCAAAACGGTGATTCCAACTTCTTGATGCTTGTTTCAATCCATAGATTGATTTCTTTAACTTGCATACCTTGTTAGGACGTTTTGGATCGACAAAACCTTCAGGCTGTTTCATATGGACATTTTCCTCAAGATATCCATTAAGAAAAGCGGTCTTGACATCCATTTGCCAAATCTTATAGTCATAATATGCTGCTATGGCAAACAATATCCTGATAGACTTTAGCATTGCCATAGGCGAAAAGGTTTCATCATAATCAACCCCTTGAGTTTGAGTGAAACCTTTTGCTACAAGTCTAGCTTTATAGGTATCCAAGTTTCCATGCATATCGGTTTTCTTCTTGAAAACCCACTTACTTCCAACTATCTTGGACTTAAGAGGTGGTGTAACCAATTCCCAAACTTGTCAAAATCAGTTTTGACATTGCCTCTTGGTATGTGGTTGGTTCATCCGAATCTACCACATACCACCCATCCATGAAAAATCCATATCTCTCAGGAGGAACACTAATTCTACCAGATCTGCGAACGTTTTATGTATCTTGATCATCCACATGATCATTCTCAACATCCTCATGTTGATTGCTAGTATCAACCAATTGTGTATCGTCGTGTGAATGTTGAACCTCTTCAAGTTCCACTGCTCTTCCACTAGTTTCTTCTGAAAGAAACTTAGTTTCCAAGAACTCTGCCTTTCGAGCAATAAACACTTTCTGTTTTGTCGGATCATAGAAGTAATATCCAATACAATCTCTAGGATATCCAATGAAGATACACTTTGTGGATCGGGCTTCAAGTTTGTTTTGAGTGTATTGCTTAGGATAAGCATCACACCCCCAAACTTTTAAATATGATAATAATGGAACCCTTCCATGCCATATTTCGAAAGGTGTCCTTTCCACTTTCTTGGTTGGGACAATATTTAAAATACGGGCCGCGGAGAGCAACGCGAAACCCTAAAATGATAGAGGTAGTGTACTTCTAGCCATCATAGATCGAACCATATCCAATAGAGTCCGATTCCTCCTCTCAGACACACCATTATGTTGTGGTGTTCCAGGTGGAGTAAGTTGTGAGACAATCCCACAACGTCTAAGATAGTCTTGAAATTCACTACTTAGGTATTCACCTCCTCTATCTGTACGAAGAATCTTGACCATTTTGTTGAGTTGATTTTCTACTTCATTCTTGAAGATTTTGAACATTTCAAAAGATTCATGTTTGTGTCTTAACAAGTACACATACCCATAACAACTATAGTCATCGGTAAAGGTAATGAAGTATCTTTCACCATTCCTAGTTATTGGTTTAAAAGGTCCACATACATCCGAATGTATGATTCATAATAAATCCTTTGCCCTTTCATTAGTCCCACTAAAAAGGGCCTTTGTCATTTTACCTTGTAAACAAGACTCGCATACATCAAATGAATCATTTTCATTAGTTTTCAAAAGACCATTCTTTTGGAGTTTTTGCATACGATTCTTGTTTATGTGACCAAGGCGACAATGCCAAAGATAGGAATCACTCAAATCTAATTTGAGCTTCTTGTGGTTGCTTGGTACATTGAGC
Source organism: Flaveria linearis (assembly GCA_024085815.1). Lineage (NCBI taxonomy): Eukaryota > Viridiplantae > Streptophyta > Magnoliopsida > Asterales > Asteraceae > Flaveria > Flaveria linearis. Next base: position 55,972,658 of record CM044003.1, on the reverse strand, counting down.
TATCATATGTTGTGTTTTCATGAACCAATTCATAAATACCATTACAAGGTATAGCCTTAAAATAAAACATATGATTGAAAGAAACATGAATATCATTGTCAACAAACTTGAAATCATAATCACATTGTCTTAAACGGGAAATAGAAATAATGTTCCTAGTTAAACTAGGAGCATACAAAACATTCTTTAAAATAACAACCAAACCACTTAGAAGCTTCAAAATGTAGTCTCCTTGGGCTTCCACGTGAACCTTTGCACCATTCCCCATGAAGAGACTAATTTCCCCTTTTGCGTAGTGCTCACTTCTTTTGAACCCCTGCAACAAATTGCAAATATGAGACATGCGACTTGCACAGAGTCCTCAGATAGAGAGTTGAGGATCAAATCCGTTGCCAACTCATTGGACACACGACAGTTAAGCCTTTCGAGGCGATCAATGTGGCACTTCATCTTAAGAACGTAAGATGACACCGATTGGGTCTCGTCCATTCGACATGCATGGAGTGCTCGAACCGTTTAGAAGCGCTCCACCCTTGATCGTTGTTGAAACATTTCTTTCAACTGGGTGATCATGTCATAGGCATTGTGGTTCTCAAAGTCCTTTTGTAAATCGGGAATCATACTTGCTAGCATGAGACATGCGACTTGCGTAGAGTCCTCGGTGTACTTGACCCACTCGACAAAGGCCTCATCGTCATTTTCATCGGGTTGATCGGGAATGGGATCGTCTAACACATAGGACTTCTTTTCTTGCTTGAGAACGATTGTCATGTTTCGGTACCAATCCATGAAGTTCCCATGGTTTAGACGTTCCTTTTTAAGGATTGTTCTTAGTGATAGGTTATGGACGGTCGGGTTTGTGTTGTTGTTGTTTGCGGCCATTCTACAAAATTAACAAAGTTCTTATTAGTATTTCTGAAAAATTATATTTTAATCATTAATACCCTTTACGTCTCATAGACAATTAATAATTAAAATCTAGAATTCAACGTTACATTTAAATATCGGTTAGGTGACCTTTATCCCTTTATTTAAATTAACAAGGTAGTCAACGTTTGACAATTGTAACCTATTACAATTTCTAGTGTATGGGATCAGTTAAACATCTTATGTTTGTTTGGCATGTTTATCCCATCAACACCCTTTGTATGTCATGCTTCGGTGATCCTAATGCATGATTTCCAAATTAAGTCGTCCTACTTAGACACACGTGTGGATTTGCTAATATAAGTGGTTAGGTGACCTTTATCCCATGAATATGACAAACCCACCTCAACTCATAAGTTCCTTCTAATGTGGTTAGGTGACCTTTATCCCACATCAAGTTCTCAAATGATTTGATTGTTGTATAAGAGGATGGTGTTTGACTTATTTTAAAAGGGAGTGAATATTTAGAGGTTTCATAATTCTAGTTTAGAAAACTCTATGTACTTGTATTTGTATGCTTTCAAATACAAGATACCCTATGGTTCTTTTAATAAGACCCATTTTATTATAAAATCGTTAATCCTTTTTAATAACCTTTTATTAACTTTTAATGATTAAGAACCATTAATTTTCAGCTTGTTAAGTTTGTTTATGAGTTTGTAATATATGTCTAAATATCAACCAAACAATCAAACAACAAACATTCAAACAAGCATAAACATATAAACATGAATGCATAACCATAGCTACTAAGTTGACAACACTTGTTTGCCATCACAAGTGTTGTCATAAGGTCTTTCTAAAGGGTTTGTAAGGACACATTATATGTGTCCATGGACTCCCACTTGAATCCATATCCAAATACTTCAAGCTCTTTGATGTCCATCTTTGGGTCTTGATCTTGTGCATCTTCCTTTTACCAAATTATATCCTAATACATTTTTCTAATAAAAGAAATGCACCTAATCTATTTATTACATAACCAAATGAATAAATAATTACAACCCAAATAATAAACATAAATATTACAACCCAATTGAATGAATTAAAACAACCATTCTAATCATCCAAATAACATAAGGCCAAAGGCTAGGTTATGCACTATCATATGAACAATTATAAACATTATTTAACCACATCAAACCCTAAATTTTCAGCTAACATAAACTGAAAATTTGGGTTTGTTTGTCCAAACAAACAACAACCAAATATATCAACCAATTGACATTCCTATCTTTCAAAGTTTAATCATGAGCATGAAGATATAACTTTGAAAGACTTGGGGTTTATTAAATCAACCAAAATCAGCCCTTAATTACTTGATTAACATCCTTTAAAATGATTTTTAAAGGATAACAACAAGCAAGCTATTCACATAACCGGCTCTAGATGCCATTGTAGGGTTTGTTAGAACATAAAATCGTAGTTTAACCTCTTAAACTTTCTGAAAACACAGCGGAATTACAACTTTATAAACCCTTTTATAAGCTGTAAAATATGTTCATTAAATGTTCATATTAATGTATAAAACAAACCCAAACAACAAAGGATCATTTATGTGAATATGCAAGCTATGAACATATGTAAATGCACATAAAATCACAGCTATATAGAGCTGTGATTCTACCTTACTGCAGCGGCCAAAAACGACCAAAAGAAGAGCTGAAATGATGCTGAAAATGGCCAAGACTCCAAGAGTAGAAGTCCTCAAGCTTGTATACCCCAAGCCTCTTTGCAAACCACCTTCTTGTTAGGAAGAAGCTACACCAAGAACAGCTCAAAACCAACTTGTTTCTTTGCTGAAAAACCCTCCTTTTCAGCAGCTAAAACCGGGGGTCTTTGGAGAGAAAAGAAGAGCTGATATGAATTCTTGTGTTATGCATGTAAAATGGAATGAGTATGAGAGTATATGGACTAGTTAGTGGAGACAATTGCATGTGCTTGTGTTCTTATCAAGAAAGGTAATTGGAAGCATATGACAAGCATGCATAGAATGTCTTCCACTCAAGAGAATCAAAGTCACAAGCACACATGCATGTATATATGGACGGTTTTTTTGAAGTTTATAAAAGAGAAGTTGTCTATTATAAATATCAAACATTTACACACACATAAATTGTCTTTTCTTGTAACTAGTTTATGCAATTAACCATTTAATTGTATAAGTAGTATACTTTCATTATTATTTGGTGTTATACAACTAATTTAAATAACACTTCAAATAATATTATTGAACAAAATATCCTAATAAATTGTTCCATCTCATATGCAACTTATTTAGAAAACCCATTTTCTAAATTGGTGTAAATATTTAATTGCATGATCATATCATCAATTAAATATTAATTGGTGTTTGCTAAGCTTGTTATTGGGTATAACCCGACTTGGATCATAACGTACTAACCACATCAATATTCTAAGTGTCTTGGGCACATAGAATCCTACGATTCACTCCCTTAATCAAGATGGTGCTACAAAGACAGGTGATACGGTTTATGTGAGGGAGTGCATCCTCATCATCACGACCATGGAATTGGCAAGTGTTAGTGATGACTGTCATGTTGTAGGATGGAATTTACTATGACTTTTCATTGGTGATGTTGGGAAGGGTGATGGGTGAAGTTTCATTGGTGAAACCGTTGTGGCTTGTTGGTAAATGGTGCGGTTTGCCATTTAGAAGTTGGTTGGTGGACTTGTAAGTCGTGAAGGAGGTGAGAAATTTAGAGGAGCTTTACTAACCTATGAAAAGGAAGAGCCTGACAAGGACGAATTGTCCGTGGGCGGCTTCGGCAGAGGTCCTTGCGAACACGTATGGGGCATCCACTGAAAAACCGGAAACAACACTAGTAAGAAGACTCAAAAGGAAAATTTAAAAAAAAATATAGAAACAATAAAAAGAAAGTAGTACTATTAATCTAAGTATTTAGACTCCTACGACTCAAACAAGACAATTAGCATGTGCGATATCAAACAAGTCCAAACAAAGAATTTAACGTAATTGCCAAAGAGTAGTATAATAAGATTAACTAAATTAACCTAAATTATAGACTCTAATAATACTCTAGACTCACTAAGACACACTAAACTACTAACCGACAAGTGTACCGGTTGACTCTAATATAGATAAAGTAGGTCCGGATATCGAACCCACGAGACTTAATGAATTACGAGAAAGAATCTATCTAGACTTAACTTGACACGGACTTAACTAGATTTCTATTTGATGGGGGGTTTCTAATAATTCCTAAGTTGACCACACTTGTTGCCATCACAAGTGTTGTCATTTGGTCTTTCCTAAGGAATAGGGTCCATGAACTCCCACTTGAATCTGCATCCAAAAGCTTCAAGTGTCCATATCCTTTGTGCCCTTCCTTTGAGTATCCAATTTGTGCATCTTCTTTTAAAAAATTTATATCCTAATACAATTTTCTAATAAAAGAAATGCACCTAATCTATTTATTACATAACCAATGAATAAATAAATTATAACCCAAAATACAAATACAAAATTATTATTACAACCCTTTACTGAATAAAACCAAACATGACAAAATCACAATCAAACAAATCCAAATCACATTAGGTCAAGGCTATGGTATGCACCAAAATATGTATCAAATACAGCATTCAAGAACAACCATGAACCCCGTTTTTAACCCTAAAAGTTTCGGCAAACATAAACCAAAACATTAGGGCTTTGTCCAAACAGCACAATAACCATTTGATGTTAATCTTTCAAGGTTTATTCTAAAGAATTTAAGATTAAACTTTGAAAGATAAGGGATTCATACATCCATAACAAAACAGACCCTAATGGGTTGAAAAAGTGATGGGTTTGTTAGAACACAAAACGTAGTTTAACCGATTAAACTTTCTGAAAAACGCAGCGGAAGTTTAGCATTATAACATGTTTATAAGATGAAAAACTTCATGTTCTAAATGATGTTTTAAGATGAAAACAAACCCAAATCAAAAGGATCTTTAATATGTGAATAAACAAGCTATTAACGTATGTAAAAACTACATAAAATCACAGCTTCAATGAGCTGTGATATCTACCTTTTTCAGCAGTAAAAACGACCAAAGAAAAGGGACTTTGGATGCCTAGATTGGCCAAGACTTCAAGTGCAGAGGTCCTCAAGCTTGTATACCCAGAGCCTAGTTGCAATCACCTTCTTCTTAGGAAGAATGGACACCAAATGCAACTCCAAAACCCCTCAATCTACTGCTGCTATTTCCGTGAGATAGAGAAGAGAAAGAGAGAGCCTTTTTTGTTTTGCATGTAATGTGAATGATGGTTGAGAGTCTTGCACTCTTTTCAAAGAGTGTGTATTACCAAGAGAAAAAGAAGGAACCCCATTGGTCCAAGGGGTGGCCGAATTTTTTAAAAAAAATTGGCTGGGATTCCCTCTCCTTTTAACTCTTGTTGACACATTAAAAGTTCATGGACCCTCTTGGATTTTTAATGTGTGACAAGTGCAAGAACTATACTAATAAGTTTTATGCACTAATCTTTAATTAAACATTTTAATTAAAGATCACTAACATTATATTATCTTATGTTATTTAAACCCTTTTAAATAACAATGTGATTAATAAAACCCATCATCAAAACATCCTTATGATTTGACCCATTTCACATATAGTGTTTGAAAACCAATTTTCTAAATTTGGTGTGTTATTATTTAATTGCATGATCATATCATCAATTAATAATCGTTTGTGTTTGCAAAGCTTGTTATTGGGTATAACCCGACTTGGATCATAACGTACTAACCACATCAATGTTCTAAGTGCCTTGGGCACATAGAATTCTTACAATCTCCCACTTGCCCAAGATTTATAGAAGATTGATGCAAGCAGTAAATGCCGCCTAACACGGTTTACTACCTTAATACGCATGACTTATAGCCATCAATACATCATTCATTCAATTCACGTACCCTACTTGAAATGATTAGGTGAATCAATCATCTATCCTTTTGTTACAGATGTCATGTTTAATCAAAGGACACAGAATGATCATTCCTTGTTTATTTAACTTAATCAGGCCTTAGACATCTTGCTCTCAACGATAAGAGGAACAAATTCCATCTTGACTACATACGTTTCTCACAAGCACCTCGTGTCATACCTAAACATACCCTATGTATTGTCACTATTTCAGGATAGTGAAGAATTAGCTCAAGGTATAACACTTGGTGAATATCAAAACCCAATATGTATCTCAGGTCTGAGGATACCAAATGATATTCGCCTTTACTCAAATTTACTTATGATCAATCAATAAGATTCCATGTAGTAAAATTTTGAGATGCGGGTTAGACCAATATTTGTATCCCACAAATATCTATGAACCTTGGTAGCAACCTATTGCTCTATATAATCCTTATGAATATCAACTAATCCAAGTTCATAATAATCTTAACCTCACACTTGTTCCCACAAGCATGAACGACTACGGACATTTAGAGTAAACAATTACTCATGGATTAAACATGCTATATTGGAACATTAATTGAAACATTATAACCAAATAATTTTATTCAATAATAAAGAGTTCCAAATTTCCAAATACAAAATTTACAGATCAAATCCAATCACTAGATATCGAAGTCCCTGGCACAAGCAGGACCTTCATGCTTTGCTTTTTCAAGGAGCTTCGTGAGAGGATCTGCAATGTTTTGATCCGTGTGAACTTTGCGAATACTTATCTTTCCCTTTTCAACTTTATCTCGTATGTAGTTGAATCTCCGCTCAATGTACCTGTCTTTTGATGAGCACGAGGTTCCTTGATTTGAGCAATCGCACCCTCGTTTCACAAAAGATCTCTAGGGGTCCTGAATGAAAGGGACTACCCCTAGATCGGCAATGAATTTCTTCAACCATGCAGCTTCTTGAGCTGCCAATGTGGCGGTGACGTATTCTGATTCTGTAGTTGATAGTGCCCACCACATCCTGCTTGGAGCTCTTCCAAGAGAACGCCCTCCATTCAGAATGAAAAGGTATCCCGATTGTGACCGAGAATCATCACGATCGATTTGGAAACTCGCATCCGTGTAACCTTTTACAACGACTTCCTCATCACCAGATCAATAGATTAGGAACATATCTCTTGTCCTCCTTAGGTACTTAAGTATGTTCTTAACATCCATCCAATGACTGTCTCCAGGATTTTGCTGGTATCGGCTTGTCATGCTTAAGGCGCATGACACATCCGGTCGAGTGCATATCATCGCATACATGATGGATCCAATAGCAGATGCGTATGGGATTGCCTTCATTTTATCTTGCTCATCCTTTGAGCTAGGACATTGAGTCGTACTCAATATCATTCCTCTTTGAATAGTACAGTACCTTTCTTAGAGTTCTCCATCTTGAACCTTTTCAAGATTTTTCAATATATGCACTTTGATTTAAACCAATCAACTGCCTTGATCTATCCCTATAGATCTTTACTCCCAGAATATAGGTGCTTCACCAAGATCCTTATGGAAAAACAACTTCCAAGCCAGTTTTTACACCTTCCAAGGTTGGAATGTCATTTCCAAATAGTAGTATGTCATCAACATATAATACTAGGAATGTTATTATGCTCCCACTAGCCTTCTTATACACACAAGCCTCATCAGCGATTTTGATGAAGCCAAATTTCTTTCCTCCTCATCAAAACGGTGATTCCAACTTCTCGATGCTTGTTTCAATCCATAGATTGATTTCTTTAACTTTCAATACTTTATTAGGATTTTTTGGATCGGAAAACCTTTAGGCTCAACCATATAGACATCTTCCTCAAGATATCCATTTAGGAAAGTGGTTTTGACATCCATTTGCCAATCTCATAATCATAATGAGCAGCTATGGCAAACAATATCCTTATAGACTTTAGCATCGCAACAGTGAGAAGGTTTCATCATAGTCACCCCTTGAGTTTGAGTAAAACCCTTTGCTACAGTCTAGCTTATAAGTATCCAAGTTTCCATGCGATCGTTTTCTTCTTGAAAACCCCCTTACTTCCAACTACCTTGGAATTAAGAATGGTACAAACAAGTACCCAAACTTGATTGTCATACATGGATTGCATCTCAACGTTCATGGCTTCTAGCCATTTGTCACAATCCGAATTGGACATTGCATTATGTATGTGGTGGTTCATCTGAATCTACACATAGCATCCATCCATGAAGACCCGTATCTTTCAGGTGGATTACTAGTTCTACCACTTCTGTGAACGTCTTGTGTGTATTGATAAACCCCTTGATCATCCTCAACATCCTCATGTTATGCTAGTTTCAACCAAACCTGCATCGGGTTGTGGTTCTTGATCTTCCTCAAGATCCACTGTGTCACACCCTCAATTTCCACAAACGGGTTTTACCGTTAGGCGTGTGACACACCAGGATCTCAGACACAGTCATACGAAATGACACTATGAATTTAAAACAAACATTTGATTTCATTCCATAGAATATAAACAAAGTTCACACAATGCGGAAGCGTGTACATAATTTGTAAATCCATTACAGACAGTTACAAGAGCCAAGTTTAGACAAATTGTTCAATGCTGAAAATAAAGTAGATGAATGCATGTCCTGAGTGCATTTCCTGTTGCGTGCATCATGAGCCTAGCGTTCCTGTGACCTGAGAAAACTGGTAAAATATGTCAACTTAACGTTGGTGAGTTAACAGGTTTAATCAACAAGAAATGTGTTCGTACGCGTTTCAATGGTCTAGTGATAAAGCATATCGTAAGGTGCTAGCCTATGTTCTTGTTACTTAGCGTTTCGAAACGAAGCTGACTGTTACGTCCTATATGTGTTTGTTGTATCCCCGTCACGTCTCATCAGACAATGACAAATGTTAGGTCAATAAGCACCCATTTGACCTCCAATCAAGCTAGCGCGACTAGCCCGGGCCGGTTTGTCTGACCAGTAGTACTACTCAAAATTACCTCGCTAATCCCATTACTAACGGTTCGAGTGTATCAGGACATGTTGTGTGGTTTGCACTAACGTAACAAGCGATCTCATAATACTACAACCATTTATGTAAATCTGTGTGCATGTCTTCTCCCCCAAAAGGAAGAGAGTAAAATAGGGGCCGTGAAACTCACAGATGATTAGTAAGTGTGTAGGATGAAAGTTTCCCAAGTGTCGTTTACGATGAGCTGTCAAACACCTATTGACATTATGTTAAGCGTTAATGTGTGTTTCAGCGTTAAGACATGTTCAGTCGGGTCGGGTCGCATTGGCTCGGTCGTGGGTGTCACACACAAGCAGGCATAGACGTATCAGATTTATGTAGATTCCCACATGGTTGTGTCGATATTTGTAAATGGTTTAGGTTTTTGTTATGTTGAAAAAGTATGTGTTTGTTGATTGCGTTGACTTATCTTTGTGGTCAAGAAATGAAACTTATTGATTGTTACCATATCATCACACGATAGGCACACCGCACACAAGGAGAATTCATTCATAATGACTCATTTCGCATATCGAGGCTAGACGCACGACTGGACGCTTCATTCCTCACGAATGGTATTCAATCGTACGAATCATCTCAATCGTGCGATTGAACCCTCACTCGTACGACTTAGCATTCAGTCGTCCACACATCACTCATTCGCACGACTCAACGGCCAATCGCACGTCTGAACCTTCATTCGTACCATTGGGCCTTCAGTCGTGTGATACTCAGTCGCACATATTCCTCCGATTGACTCAATCGCACACACTCTCGATCGCATGCATTCATTCTTACGTCACGCACACCGCATGGACTCAATCGCACGACTCAGCCCAGTCGCACCACTCAGTCGCACAATGGCCCATTCGCATGTCTCCAGTCGCATGGCTGGCCCAGTCGCGTACTGCAGCAGATCGCGACTGCTGGACGGGCTAAACGCCTTCAGCTATCCTGTGCTCGGTTTTCACACAATCAGGACTTCCACAAACACTTTCCTACATGTCTAAGTGAAATGTACATGCTGATTGACTCACACACACACCCACAACCGCATGCATTCGGGTTGAACCCGAACACCTGAACCCCAAGTTTGCAGCAGAGAAACGACCAATAAAATAGGTAACCAAGGTCGCCTACCTGCTGGGATGTGATTTCTTAGCTGTTTTGTGGTCTAACCGACGATAACGAGCTCAATCGGGGTGATTTTGGTGCTAGGGTTAAGAAATGGAGAAGAAGAGAGCGTAGGAGAGAAGAGCAGATTGTGAGGTTTCTGGGCTGGTGGATGGGTATTTATACCCAGCCCCAGTTTTGGCAATTGTCAGTTTAGTCCCTGTACTTAGGTACCATGTTCCCAAATTAGTTTCGGTGATGACGGCATAGATGGTGAGCTATTTTAGTTAAGAGGATTCCTTAGAAATCCCTTTATATGAATCCTCTACAAGTACCGTGTTATATTTTATCATTATTTATTTAACGATGTCGGTGGCGGTGTTTGTATACGTTTCGAGTATTAACGAGTATGTGCCAATGATAACGACAGTGGTTTGAATAGTGTTAACCTGGAATTTCAGGGTGTCACATCATCCCCTTGTTGCAGGAATTTTCATCCCGAAAATTAGCACATCATGTTACGAGGTTCTATGGGAAGTACAAGGCTCTCGGTTTGTAACGCCAGTTGAATAGAGTTGCTGCGTATTCTAAGAGGTATATGCCTGATCTTGGAACAGTTGCGGGTAGTTCTTCATCATCTGATCCTCGCGTTCCCAGGTAAACTCTGGTCCACGCTTTGAGTTCCAACGAACCTTGACGATAGGGATACGGCTATGTTTGAGCGTCTTGACTTGTCGATCCATGACTTCCACCGGTTCCTCGACGAAATGTAGTTGTTCGTCCACATGTATCTCATCTAACGGAACGATAAGAGTCTCGTCTGCAAGGCATTTCCTCAAGTTGGAGACGTGGAACACATCGTGTACTCCACGAAGTTCTTCAAGTAGGTTCAACTGATAGGCCACGGGGCCAACCCGTTTGACAACCTCAAACGGTCCCACGTATCTAGGGCTTAGTTTCCCACGTTTTTCGAAACGAATCACACCCTTCCAAGGCGACACTTTCAAAGCACCTTGTCACCTATTTGGAATTCCAACGGTCGGCGACACTTATCAGCGTAACTTTTCTGTCAGTCACAGGCTGCCGCCATATGGTTACGGATTCGCACGATCTTCTCAGTCGTCTCGTGCACAAGTTCATTGCCGGTGAGTTGACTTTCCCAACTTCCGCCCAACAGATAGGTTGATCGCACTTACGCCCATACAGTGCCTCAAATGGAGCAGCTTTAATCGATGTGTGATAGCTATTGTTGTAAGAAAACTCAACTAGCGGTAAGTGAGTTTCCCAACTGCTGCCGAAATCTATGACGCTGGCATGTAACATGTCTTCTAAAGTCTGGATCATGCGCTCACTTTGGCCATCAGTTTGGGGGTGGTACGCGGTGCTCATATCCAGCCGCGTTCTTAGTGCTCGTTGTAAAGATTGCCAGAAGTGTGAGGTGAATCGAGCGTCCCGATCAGAGATGATGGAATTGGCACACCGTGCCGAGAGACTATTTCCCTGAGGTAGATACGGGTTAACTTTTCCAGGCGGTCAGTCTCCCGGATTGCCAGGAAGTGTGCGGATTTCGTCAGACGATCCACGATCACCCAAATGGTATCGCATCCGCAGGGATTTCTCGGCAGTTTTGTGATGAAATCCATTAATATCTGCTCCCACTTCCATACTGGAATTTCCGGTTATTGAAGTAGTCCAGAGGGTCGTTGATACTCCACCTTAACTTAGAACAGGTCAAACATCTGTATATGTTCGAGTATTAACGAGTATGTGCCAATGATAACGACAGTGGTTTGAATAGTGTTAACCTAGAATTTCTGGGTGTCACACACTGTTCTACTGCTAGCTCCTTCCATAAGGAACTTTGCTTCTAAGAACTCACCCTTTCTGGCAATAAACACCTTTTGTTCCTGTGGATCATAGAAGTAATATCCCATAGAATCTCTAGGATATCCAACAAAGATACACTTGAAGGATCGGACATCTAATTTGTTTAGGGTAGGAGTCTTAACATAAGCCTCACAACCCCAGACCCTTAAGTATGATAGGGATGGAACTCTTCCATGCCATATCTCAAAAGGTGTCCTTTCCACCTTTTGGTTGGGGCCATATTTAGAATACGGGCCGCGGAGAGCAAAGCGAAACCCTAAAATGATAGAGGTAATGTGCTTCTAGCAATCATAGATCGGACCATATCCAATAAGGTTCGATTTGCCCTTTCAGACACACCATTATGTTGTGGTGTTCCAGGTGGAGTGAGTTGTGAGACAATCCCATAACTCCTAAAATGACCTTGAAAAACATCACTTAGGTATTCACCTCCTCTATCGGTACGGATAACTTTAATTGACTTGTTGAGTTGATTTTCTACTTCATTCTTGAAGATTTTGAACATTTCAAAAGCTTCATCTTTGTGCCTTAATAAGTACACATACCCATAGCGACTATATCGTCGGTAAAGGTAATGAAGTATCTTTCACCATTCCTAGTCATTCGTTTAAAAGGACCACATACATCCGAATGTATGATTCCTAATAAATCTTTTGCCCTTTCGGTAGTTCCACTAAAGGGTGCCTTAGTCATCTTACCTTGTAAACAAGATTCACAAACATCAAATGAATCACATTCATTTGTTTTTAAAAGACCATTCTTTTGAAGTGTTTGTCAACGTTCCTTGTTTATATGACCTAGACGACAATGCCAAAGATAGGTATCACTCAAGTCCAACTTGAGTTTCTTGGTGTTAGTTTGGTACAATGAACTATTTAAAGTATTTTCATGAACCAATTCATAAATACCATTAATGGGAATAGCTTAAATAGAACATACCATTTAAAGAAACATGAATATCATTTTCAATAAAGGATAATACATAATCATAATGTCTTAATTGGGATACAGAAATAATGTTCCTAGTCAAACTAGGAGCATACAAACATTCTTCAAAATAACTTCCAAGCCACTTGGAAGTTTTAGGATGTAGTCCCCACTAGCTTCAACTAAGACTTTAGTTCCATTGCCCATGAAGAGGCTTACATCCCCTTGATTGAAGTCCCCACTTCTTGTGAACCCCTGCAACAAATTGCAAATATGAGTTCCACATCCGGTATCTAATACCCATGTGTTTGAAGATGTAACATTAAGATCAATATGAATCATGATTATTGTACCTGAGGTCTGCCTGGCATCCCTCTTTGCTTTTAACTCTTGGAGATGGACAGGACAATTCCTTGCCCAATGTCCTATCTCCCCACACTTGAAGCATGGGTCATTTGTAGTAACCTTTTGCTTTTTCTCTTGTGGATTGGGTGGCACCCTTGCCACCCTTTTCCCCATTCCCCATACGGGTCCCTTACCCTTTGCAACTTTTACCTTGGATGCGGGATGAGGCCTTTTGTTGTTCCCACCTTCATTGATGGTGAGAACGGGTAAAACCCTTTTACCCATGGCTGCCTCGGCCGTTTTAAGCATTGAGTGAAGCTCACTAATGCTTTTGTCCTAAGCATTCATGTTGTAGTTCAACACGAATGTCTCGAACTTTTTAGTAAGGCCATTTAGGATCAAATCCGTGGCCAATTCCTTTGAGACGAGACAATTAAGCCTCTCGAGGCGGTCAATATGACTTTTCATCTAAAGTACATAAGATGAAACAGATTGGTTGTCGTCCATAGGACATACATGGAGTGCTCGAACCGTTTCGAAGCGCTCAACCCTTGCTTGCTGTTGGAACGTTTCCTTCAGCTGGGTTATCATGTCGTAAGCTCCGTGATGTTCATACTCCTTTTGGAGATCCAGAGTCATGCTCGCTAGCATGAGACAAGACACTTGGACGGAGTCCTCAGTGTACTTCAGCCAATCATTGTAGGCCTCCTCATCATCCTCAGTAGGTTGATCGGGGATAGGGTCGTCTAATATATATGATCTTCTCTCTTGCTTGAGAACGATTCTCAAGTTTATATACCATCAATAAAGTTGTTATGATTTAGATGTTCCTTTGGAGGATCGCTCATAATGATTGGTTGGACGCGTATGAGTTATCGTGATTTTCATTATTGGTGGCCATCTACAAAATTTAAAAAAGATCTATTTTAGTATTTTCAATATTGCTATTTTAATAATTTATGCCTTTTAAGGTCATTTCTATATTAAAATCTAGAACCCAACATTACATTTAAATTGTGGTTAGGTGACCTTTATCCCACGATTTAAATTAATAAGGCCGTCAATGATTGACGGTTGCAACCATTCGCAACTTCTAGTGGTATGGGATCGACTTTAAACATGATATGTAAAGTCGGCATGTTAATCCCATCAACACCATTTGGAAACCATATTGTAGGTGATCCATTTAACAAGGTTTGCAAATCAAGACATCCTACTTACAGATACGTGTGAGTTTGCCAAAATGAGTGGTTAGGTGACCTTTAACCCACTAATATGGCATTCTCACCTTAAGTCATAAGTTCCCTCAAAGTGGTTAGGTGACCTTTATCCCACTAAGAGTTCCCAAGTGACTTAAGTGTTGTGTAAAAGGACGGTGTTGATCTTGTTTTAGAATATTTAGAGGTTTCATAATTCTAGTTTAGAAAACTCTATGTACTTGTATTTGCATGCTTTCAAATACAAGATACCGTATGGTCCTTTGATTAAAACCCATTTTAATCATTAATCATTAAATCATTTTAATAACCTTTTATTTCCTTTTAATGATTAAGAACCATTTAATTAGATTGTAAAGTTCATATAAAAGCTTGTTAAAGCAAATATCACATACATGCTATCAACCACAATAATATAAACAAAACAACATAGCAAATATGCATAACCATAGCATCTAAAGAGGTCCACACTTGTTTGACATCACAAGTGTGGTCCAAAGGCATTCCTAAGGGTCACAAACAAGTCACATAGAAAGCTTCCAAAAGCCTCCCACTTGAAACCACATCCAAAATGCTCTGTGTTTCTCCTTTGTGCTTCCAATCCATATATCTTCACATTACAAGAAATAAAGTCCTAATACAAGATATCTAGTAAAATGAAAATGCCCCTATTCTATTTATTACAACCCAATAATAAATAAATTACACTTGAAACAAAGCACAAACAATAGATAATACAACCCAATTGAATGAATGAATACAACCATTACAACATCCAAACAACACAAGGTCAATGGCTAGGTTATGCACTAAAATAAACATCCATCATATCATCCAAATATAACTATGAATCCCCTCAAAACCCACGAATTTTCAGCCAACATAAACTGAAATTTCGGGTTTAGATGTTATCCAACAACACAAACATATAAACATATATCTTTCAAGATTTAATCACAAGCATGTATAATATAACCTTGAAAGTTAGGGATTCAACAAAACAGAAATATAGCAGCCCAAAATCAGCCTATAATAAGTTGATTATGCTCCTTTAAAACCGATTTTAAAGACTAACAACAAGCAAGTTATCCACATAACCGGCTCTTGATGCCATTGATGGGTTTGTTAGAACACAAAATGTAGTTTAACCGATTAAACTTTCTGAAAAACGCAGCGGAAGTTTAGCATTATAACTTGTTTATAAGCTGAAAAATTTCATGTTCTACATGATTTTTTAAGATGAAAACAAACCCAAATCAAAAGGATCTTTAATATGTGAATAAACTTTAATATGTGAATAAACAAGCTATTAACATATGTAAAAACTACATAAAATCACAGCTTCAATGAGCTGTGATATCTACCTTTTTCAGCAGTAAAAACGACCAAAGAAAAGGGACTTTGGATGCTTAGATTGGCCAAGACTTTAAGTGTAGAGGTCCTCAAGCTTGTATACCCCAAGCCTAGTTGCAATCACCTTCTTGTTAGGATGAATGGACACCAAATGCAACTCCAAAAACCCTCAATCTGCTGCTGCTATTTCCATGAGATAGAGGAGAGAAAGAGAGAGCTTTTTTGTTATGCATGTAATGTGAATTATGGTTGAGAGTCTTGCACTCTTTTTCAAAGAGTGTGTATTACCAAGAGAAAAAGAAGGAACCCCATTGGTCCAAGGGGTGGCCGAATTTTTTAAAAAAAATTGGCTAGGATTCCCTCTCCTTTTAACTCTTGTTGACACATTAAAAGTTCATGGACCCTATTGGATTTTTAATGTGTGACAAGTGCAAGAACTATACTAAAGTGTTTTATGCACTAATCTTTAATTAAACATTTTAATTAAAGATCACTAACATTACATTATCTTATGTTATTTAAACCCTTTTAAATAACAATGTGATTAATAAAACCCATCATCAAAACATCCTTATGATTTGACCCATTTCACATATAAGTGTTTAGAAAACCAATTTTCTAAATTTGGTGTGTTATTATTTAATTGCATGATCATATCATCAATTAAATAATCGTTTGTGTTTGTAAAGCTTGTTATTGGGTATAACCCGACTTGGATCATAACGTACTAACAAGGCCCCGCTCACCGGGCACCTTACTGTAGGTCATTCATCGCACGTAAAACATACATAATGTACATAATCATAAAATAACGTAGCGGAATTAATAAAATAAACATTCTCATTCATTCATAAAAGTCATTGAATAATTGACTTGATTACAAAATACAGCTTTCTCTACTTTGTCTCTCCTCATAAGGTCATACAGCGACCTCTAGAGAAGATATTAAGCTCAAAAATATAAAAATTATATTTTTATACTAAAGAATATTCCTTAAGTAATTCCGTACATCGGAACCCTTAAGGAACACCCCTGCCATTCACATGCAACATATTTCGTTGCATGTGCTACGCACACGCATCCAATGCGTGGCGAACTTATCAAAATCTAAAGAAGATTTCTTAAGTAATCCCTTTTATGGGGATCCTCAAGAAATCTCGTAATGGCATGCAACGTGATGAGTTGCGTGCGTTATGGGCCCACAACACATGATGTTGCAGCATAATCAAAAAGTGAATGCCATCCCAAAGAGCTGAGTAGCCGCCTCGTGCCATTCCCAGCAACGCTACCTGCCAACTGGAAACACATAAAAGTCAGCGTTACTGAGTGAGTTCTAGTTTTATAATAAACATACCTTTACTTATTTAAAAGTATCCTTTCGTGCATGCGTTCATACATCATACGTACACAGAGATAATATTCGTTATTATCTTCATCATTCGTTATTCATCGTTATCTTTAACTTCTCGTATGGATTCTGTCAGGCTTTACCCACTTCATAGCACTTGGCTATGATTACGGTGGTCGAATGACAAGAATCCCGTTCATACTTACTTGCACATTGAAAGGTGAATTGTACCAATACCATATGCTACACCCCGATCGTTATTAGCTACCGGGCCGAAGTCAACATATGAACAACAAAACGTATGCCACGGTACTAGAGGTAAGCGGTAGAGGTACCATGACCATGGTCAATCACAGAGAAGGACCAATCGCGTTATTCAATGCTTGCAAGACATAATTCGTTCATTCGTTAATGCATGTATTCATCATCTTTTAATCATTCGTTCATTCATTAATACATGCATTCGTCATCGTGTTCCTCTTTCGTTATCTTTCACTTTACGTTACATAATACTTTGTTCGTTCGTTCATACGTAAAGCCGTAGAAAGATATTCATACATTTTTATAAGGAACACACACATCATACATACATCATCATACAGAACATCATACGTACATCGTCATACATAACATCGTACACACATCATCATTCATCATCATACTTAACCTCGTGCAATCATAACCTACATCATCAATCATCACTAGGCACTTACTCCTGTATCCTTCCCGAATCCGGGACCTACTATGCATCATCTTAGTGCGGTAGCACTAACTGTCCCTCCAAGAACGTGGGGACTCATTCTAGGACTTTATATAACGTGTCGAGTCCACAATCATACCTTAGACGTATAACAAAACATTATACCCAAATGGGTCATACATACATACGTCAGTAAACAAGTTTATATGTGTTCCAGCCCCAAAAATCATTTAAAATCAGTAAATGAGGGGTCCTAGAACTCACCTGTGCATGATAAGCAGCTTCTCAATCAAGCCTTAAAGTCGCGGGTCACACTACACTGCCTGCAGATAAGTTAACACTCAAAAGAGTTAATTTCCGCCTAATTTCGCTACTAAGTTCGCAGGTAGTTTCGCCTGTAAATTCGCCAGCAGTTTCGCCGGACGAATCAGCAGTTTCGCTGCTAGTTTCGTCGGGCAGCATTCTGCCAGTTTCGCTGGACAGATTCGCTACCTCGAGCGCCCAACTTTCGTTGGAATTCCCTAGTTTCGCAATATCTAAGGTCAACTTGGGTATTGGCATAGTCATCAGCGAAACCATAGTTTCGCTCAGGCGAATATGTAGTTTCGCTGCAGCGAAACTGTAACTTCGCTATAAATCCTTCCAGTTTCGCTGGACGAACTTACAGTTTCGCTGGTCGAGACCTTAAATTCGTAGAATGAGCTGAAATTTACGAATCAGCTCATTTCAGCCCAAAAATCCAATCCTTTCCACCCAAACCCTTGGATTATCATCCAGGAAGCTATATCTAAGCTCATTACACGTTTTCTTACTCTAAAACGTGTCTTTTGGGGTGATTTTTGCCACTTTAAAACCTAAAAACCCCAAACTCGGGTTTTTCACCAAATGCAGCAATTTAGATACGTTTCTTACCTTGATTCTTGTAGTTTAGGAGTCCACAAACACTAGCCTTCGATTCTTGACCACCCGAGCTTCAATCCGGCACTTTCTCTCTCTACACTTTCTCTCTCTAGAATGGCGTTTGAGTGAAAATGAGAGTTGCTCAGCTGATCCATCTATTTATATGCCAGGCGTTCCCGGGACCCCAAACTCGTTAAACTCGTGACCCGGAGGGTTAACTCGGTGTAATACCCGCAACCATTTTATATTTATTAAATGGTTTTCATCCGAGCCCATCACTATCACTTGACTCGATTAGAAAATTTTCCGGGCGTTACAAGTCCACCCCCCTTATTTAGGTTTCGTCCTCGAAACCTGTTATTCTTCGAACAGATGTGGGTAATGTTGTCTCATTTCTTCCTCGGTCTCCCACGTAGACTCAGATCCCTTCCTGTGCTTCCACTGTACACGCACAAGAGGAACCACTTTGTTTCTTAGCCGTTTCTCTTTTCTATCGATGATCGCCACTGGTTGCTCCACGTAGTTGAGCCGTTCGTCTACTTCGATATCCTCCAGCGGTACAATCATATCTTCGTCGGCCAAGCATTTCCTCAGATGAGATACGTGGAAGGTCGGGTGAATTCCACTCAGCTCATCTGGCAGTTCCAACCTATAGGCCACCTCTCCAACACGGGCGATAATTCGGAAAGGGCCTATATACCGCGGGCTCAGTTTACCCCGCTTTCGGAACCTAATAATTCCTTTCCAAGGCGAGACCTTCAACATGACCCGATCACCGACCTTGAATTCTATCGGTCTTCGCCTCTTGTCAGCATACGACTTTTGTCTGTCTTTCGCCACCTTCATGAAGGCTTTGATCTTTTCTAACTTTTCGGTTGTTGCTTCAACTACCTCGACACCACCCAGTTCTTTCTGCCCAATGTCTCCCCAACATACGGGCGTCCTACATTTCCTACCGTACAACATCTCGTAGGGCGGCATGCCGATACTGGCATGATAACTGGTTTTGTATGAGAACTCAGCTAATGGTAGATGGTCATCCCAACTTCCACCGAAGTCAATAACACATGCTCGGAGCATGTCCTCCAAAGTCTGAATGGTTCTTTCAGACTGACCATCAGTTTGTGGATGATAAGCCGTGCTAATATGCAACCTCGTCCCCATGGCATCGTGGAATTTCTTCCAGAATTTGGATGTAAACCGTGTGTCACGATCAGATACAATCGACACCGGTACACCGTGACGAGTCACGATCTCTTTGATGAAAAGATCAGCCAACTTCTCGGACGAATATGTCTCCCGCATCGGTAAGAAGTGAGCACTCTTCGTCAATCGATCCACAATCACCCAGATTGTATCATACCCTTTCGGGGTGCGTGGCAGTTTTGTGATAAAATCCATGGTGATGTCTTCACACTTCCATTCCGGTATGTCCAACGGTTGAATCTTTCCATACGACTTCTGGTGCTCCGCCTTCACTTGCAAACACGTGAGGCATTTACTCACATACTCCACCACATCGCGTTTCATACCCGGCCACCAATAATCTTTCTTCATATCTTGGTACATTTTTGTAGCGCCAGGATGAATGGAGTATCGAGACTTATGAGCTTCATCCAAAATCTTCCTTCGCAGATCTCCAAGACGAGGAATCCACATACGCCCAAACCGAGTTCTAACACCCGTTGCGTTCTCACCCAACTCCGCGACCAGACCTCTCATCCGTTCAGAGTTAAGATGTTCGTCTTTCAAAGCCTTATCTTGGAACTCTTTGACCTGTTTCATTACGTCGGAGGTCATGATTAGCTGGTACGCCTTCACCCGAATTGGCTCAGGCCTCTCCTTTCGGCTAAGGGCATCCGCCACCACGTTGGCTTTGCCCGGATGGTAATGGATCTCACAGTCATAGTCCTTTATAAGCTCCAACCATCGCCGTTGCCTCATGTTCAGATCTTTCTGCTCGAAGAAGTACTTCAAGCTTTTGTGGTCTGTGAAGATGGTGTACTTCGTCCCGTACAAGTAGTGCCGCCAGATCTTCAACGCGAAAACCACAGCTGCTAGCTCCAGGTCATGAGTAGGGTAATTAACCTCATGAACTTTCAGCTATCGGGATGCATAGGCTATCACCTTTCCTCTCTGCATTAATACGCACCCCAACCCGAGTAGGAGGCATCAGAATAAACCACCAAATCTTCACTCCCCTCGGGTAACGCCAATACTGGAGCTTGGGTCAATCTCGTCTTCAGTTCTTCAAACGCCTTCTCTTGAGCTTGACCCCATACAAATTTCACATCCTTCCGGGTCAACTTCGTCAGTGGAGAAGCAATTTTGGAAAAGTCTTGGATGAACCTTCGGTAGTATCCCGCCAAACCCAAGAAACTACGGATCTCGGATGGCGTCTTTGGAGACTTCCATTGCATCACTGCTTCCACCTTCGCCGGATCGACCATAATCCCATCCGGGTTTACCACGTGACCCAAGAATTGAACTTCACGCAACCAAAATGCGCACTTGGAGAATTTTGCATTCAATTTCTCCCTCCTCAACGTTTCCAGAACTTCGCGAATGTGACCGGCATGCTCAGTCTCACTCTTTGAATAAATCAAGATGTCATCAATGAATACAATCACTGATTTATCCAACATCGGCCGGCACACCCTATTCATCAGGTTCATAAAAGCAGCTGGCGCGTTGGTCAAACCAAATGACATGACGAGGAACTCATAATGGCCGTAGCGCGTACGAAAAGCTGTTTTAGGGACATCCTGTTCCTTCACCTTCAGTTGATGGTAGCCTGATCGAAGATCTATATGTGAAAACCAACTAGCACCCTGAAGTTGATCAAACAAGTCGTCGATCCTCGGCAAGGGGTATCTGTTCTTTACTGTCAGCTTATTCAGCTCGCGGTAGTCGATGCACATCCTCATACTACCGTCCTTCTTCTTTACAAAACAGGACCGGAGCACCCCAAGGTGAGATACTCGGTCGAATAAACCCCTTATCCAGCAGCTCCTGCAACTGCTCCATCAACTCTTTCATCTCCATCGGAGCCAAGCGATACGGTGCTTTTGCGACAGGTTGGGCACCCGGTATCAGGTCGATCTGGAACTCGATCTCTCGGTCAGGTGGCAATCCCGATAAGTCTTCGGGGAACACGTCTGGAAAGTCACACGCCACTGGCACATCGCATAGCTGTGGTGTTGGCGTCTTTACATTCTTTACATAACATAAGTAGGCGCTACATCCGCGCCTCATACACTTTCCCGCCACCGCCATCGAGACCATCTTCGGAATCGTCGTAACTCGATCGCCATAAATTGTCACCGGACTTCCGTCGGTCGCCGTCAGTCTAATCATCTTCTTTCGGCACATGATATTCGCTTCGTAGGTTGCTAACCAGTCCATCCTAACACTACATCAAATCCTCCTAGAGGCATCACATGTAACTTGGCAGCAAACCTATGGCCCTCTAATTCTATGGCACAGCCTTCTATCACATCCGTAACCCTAGTGGATTTACCAATAGCGGTTTCTACGTCAAAGGACTCATCAAGGCATTTACTTCTAACAGGCAATTTAGCACAGAAGGTAGTAGAAATAAAACTCCTACTTGCACCCGAATCAAATATCACAGAGGCTAAAGTTTGGTCTATTAGGAACGTACCGGACACAACGTCAGGGTCCGTTCTAGCCTCCTCCTGCGTCATGGTGAACGCCCTAGCCTTTGCCCTCGGTGCTTCTCCTCCCGTCTTCTTCTCCCCTGAGCCCTCAGCCCTCGGCTTCTTGCAATCTCTGCTCATATGACCACTTTCCCCACAGTTAAAACACTTGCCCATCCGGCAATCCCTTGATATATGTCCCGTCTTCCCACATTTAAAGCAGAGGTTGGATCCCCATTTGCACTCCCCTGAGTGCTCCTTTCCACACTTACCACACTTCCTCACCCCAGCTCCCGTCACGACCACACGGTGATCGTCTACCCTTGCCTTCTTGTTACTTGTCGAGGTATCACCTCGACCAAACCTCTTTCCCTGCCAACCCTTCTCACCACCTCCTTTCTTACTGCCCTCAGCCTTTACCAATGCAGCTCGCTCATCGTACAACCTCCCTGCCAAATCCACCGCCGACCTGAACGTACTTGGTCGAGCGGAAATCAAATGCCAACGTATTTCGGCTGGCAACCCCTGAATATACAGGTTGATCTTTCGAGACACCGGCGTCACCTGATCTGGGACCAACCGCGCCATATCGTTGAATTTGGCAGTGTATTGTTGGTGGGTCATCGTCCCTGCCTCCAACTGCAGAAACTCTCTCTCAACTTGGTCCATTTCCCATCGAGGACTGAATTCCTCAATCACTAGCCTTTTCAGCTCAGCCCACTTTATCTTCCCTATAGACCTGCTACCCTCAGCCTGGACAATATTGTCCCACCAGCACAATGCCGTCCCCGTAAATGAATGGGTGGCAAACTTCACCTTTTTATCCTTCTGGCAGTCACTGATATCGAGGACCGCCTCCATTTCCCTCACCCATTGGTGAGCATCCGCAGCCGTTCCCGAACCATCAAAAGTCGGGGGCTTGCACCTCATAAATTTCCCGTAGTCATAACCCCGGGCTGTCTCACGCTCGACCTCCTCCTCCTCATCTTCTTCATCATCAGAAAGAACCGTTTCCGGCCCATGTTGCTGTTGTCGCCTCCCTGAGGCTCGATTCCTCCCTCGCCTCTCATCTTCGCGTACCGCTTTTATCACCTCAGTCACTACAGACGGTAAGATCGTCTGCATGACTTGGTGCACCTCCTCGATCACTGTCTCTTTCACCGAGGCCCTCAAATCATCACTCTCATCCACTCCTCCCGAGGGAGTAGTATTAGGTTCTTCGGGAACCTTCTTCTCTTGTCTAGGCCTTCCTCTTGTGGCTCGTGGTTCCGCACCACTTCCGCCACTGCCTCCACCAAGTGGGGCTTTAGATGATCTACCACCGACCATCTTCTATCTCACACTGAAAGGTTCAAATACCAACACGGTCATTCAAGGAAATAGCTCAGTTTATGTCAAGTACAGTAAGTTGCTAATTACAGTGGCCAGTTGTGATTAGTCACTTACTCTACTTTTCACACCCCAAGCATTACCCTTACTGACTACATCAGTATCTAAATCTAACAGCACACATAAACCACATTACACGCGCACATAACTTTGATTATCATTAGGAAAATACCTGATGGCACGCAGCTACTCAGATGGCATTCATCCCCTTTTTGTCCCATTTCTCAGTTTAAGTTTTAGGTTTATATTGAAAATTTACCCATTTTACATAAACTTTTGCTCTGATACCAACTTGTAAGGCCCCGCTCACCGGGCACCTTACTGTTGATCATTCATCGCACGTAAAACATACATAATGTACATAATCATAAAATAACGCAGCGGAATTAATAAAATAAACATTCTCATTCATTCATAAAAGTCATTGCATAATTGACTTGATTACAAAATACAGTTTTTTCTACTTTGTCTCTCCTCATAAGGTCATACAGCGACCTCTAGAGAAGATATTAAGCTCAAAAATATAAAAATTATATTTTTATACTAAAGAATATTCCTTAAGTAATTCCGTACATCGGAACCTTAAGGAACACCCCTGCCATTCACATGCAACATATTTCGTTGCATGTGCTACGCACACGCATCCAATGCGTGGCGAACTTATCAAAATCTAAAGAAGATTTCTTAAGTAATTCCTTTTATGGGGATCCTCAAGAAATCTCGTAATGGCATGCAACGTGATGAGTTGCGTGCGTTATGGGCCCACAACACATGACGTTGCAGCATAATCAAAAAGTGAATGCCATCCCAGAAGAGCTGAGTAGCCGCCTCGTGCCATTCCCAGCAACGCTACCTGCCAACTGGAAACACATAAAAGTCAGCGTTGCTGAGTGAGTTCTAGTTTTATAATAAACATACCTTTACTTATTTAAAAGTATCCTTTCGTGCATGCGTTCATACATCATACGTACATAGAGATAATATTCGTTATTATCTTCATCATTCGTTATTCATCGTTATCTTTAACTTCTCGTATGGATTCGGTCAGGCTTTACCCATTTCATAGCACTTGGCTATGATTACGGTGGTCGAATGACAAGAATCCCGTTCATACTTACTTGCACATTGAAAGGTGAATTGTACCAATACCATATGCTACACCCCGATCGTTATTAGCTACCAGGCCGAAGTCAACATATGAACAACAAAACGTATGCCACGGTACTAGAGGTAAGCGGTAGAGGTACCATGACCATGGTCAATCACAGAGAAGGACCAATCGCGTTATTCAATGCTTGCAAGACATAATTCGTTCATTCGTTAATGCATGTATTCTTCATCTTTTAATCATTCGTTCATTCATTAATACATGCATTCGTCATCGTGTTCCTCTTTCGTTATCTTTCACTTTACGTTACATAATACTTTGTTCGTTCGTTCATACGTAAAGCCGTAGAAAGATATTCATACATTTTTATAAGGAACACACACATCATACATACATCATCATACAGAACATCATACGTACATCGTCATACATAACATCGTACACACATCATCATTCATCATCATACTTAACCTCGTGCAATCATAACCTACATCATCAATCATCACTAGGCACTTACTCCTGTATCCTTCCCGAATCCGGGACCTACTATGCATCATCTTAGTGCGGTAGCACTAACTGTCCCTCCAAGAACGTGGGGACTCATTCTAGGACTTTATATAACGTGCCGAGTCCACAATCATACCTTAGACGTATAACAAAACATTATACCCAAACGGGTCATACATACATACGTCAGTAAACAAGTTTATATGTGTTCCAGCCCTAAAAATCATTTAAAATCAGTAAATGAGGGGTCCTAGAACTCACCTGTTCTTGACAAGCAGCTTCTCAATCAAGCCTTAAAGTCGCGGGTCACACTACACTGCCTGCAGATAAGTTAACACTCAAAAGAGTTAATTTCTGCCTAATTTCGCTACTAAGTTCGCAGGTAGTTTCGCCCGTAAATTCGCCAACAGTTTCGCCGGACGAATCAGCAGTTTCGCTGCTAGTTTCGCCGGGCAGCATTCTGCCAGTTTCGCTGGATAGATTCGCTACCTCGAGCGCCCAACTTTCGTTGGAATTCCCTAGTTTCGCAATATCTAAGGGCAACTTGGGTATTGGCATAGTCATCAGCGAAACCATAGTTTCGCTCAGGCGAATATGTAGTTTCGCTGCAGCGAAACTGTAACTTCGCTATAAATCCTTCCTGTTTCGCTGGACGAACTTACAGTTTCGCTGGTCGAGACCTTAAATTCGTAGAACGAGCTGAAATTTACGAATCAGCTCATTTCAGCCCAAAAATCCAATCCTTTCCACCCAAACCCTTGGATTATCATCCAGGAAGCTATATCTAAGCTCATTACACGTTTTCTTACTCTAAAACGTGTGTTTTGGGGTGATTTTTGCCACTTTAAAACCCAAAAACCCCAAACTCGGGTTTTTCACCAAATGTAGCAATTTAGATACGTTTCTTACCTTGATTCCTGTAGTTTAGGAGTCCACAAACACTAGCCTTCGATTCTTGACCACCCGAGCTTCAATCCGGCACTTTCTCTCTCTACACTTTCTCTCTCTAGAATGGCGTTTGAGTGAAAATGAGAGTTGCTCAGCTGATCCATCTATTTATATGCCAGGCGTTCCCGGGACCCCAAACTCGTTAAACTCGTGACCCGGAGGGTTTACTCGGTGTAATACCCGAAACCATTTTATATTTATTAAATGGTTTTCATCCGAGCCCATCACTATCACTTGACTCGATTAGAAAATTTTCCGGGTGTTACACACGTCAATGTTCTAAGTGTCTTGGGCACATAGAATTCTGCAAAACGGCCAACAAAACTACTTTTCTTGGACTTTTGAAGCAAGTATTCCACATAACCGGCTCTAGATGCCATTGTTGGGTTTGTAAACAAGATTTTCAGAGATGTTTAACCATTTAAACAATAAAACGCAGCGGATATTATTTATTAAATCTTGTTTTAATAAGCTGAAAATAAACCACTTTAGATTCAAAACGAACCCAAGAACAAAGGATCATATGTATGTGAAATGAAATGCTATCAAAACCGAAAAGGAACGACCATAGGATGTTCTTGAAACCACCTTTCAAGAACAAGGGAATATTGTATGGATGAGAAGAAGGAGATGATGCTTCTTGAACATCGAGCCTTCAAGGAGAAGCCCTCAAGCTTGTATACCCACAAGCTTCTTGCAAAAACCCAACTTGGTAGGGAGTCTTAACACCAAAACGCTTGAAAACCCTCTTGGAACTCCCTTTTGGCCGTAGGATTTGGAGGAGAAGAAGAGAGGATAAAGTCTTACATGTAAGAGAGAGAAGAGAGATGGAGTGTAGTGTGAAATGAGCTAAATGTCTTGTATTATTACAAGACAAGGGTTCCCAAGGCACACACCATATGGGGTGGCCGAATTGGGTTCAAAATTGGGTTCCCTCCCATTTTGAAACCCCTTTTTAATTCATTACTTGTGACTAGTTAAGTTATATAATTAAACCATTTTAATTTTATAACTTAAACACTCTTACATTTGTTGTTATTTAACATCCCTAAATAACAATACAAAACACATCTCATGAACAAAATATCTATATAATTTGTTCTATCTCAAATGCAATAATTTAGAAAACCCATTTTATAAATTGGTGTCAATATTTAATGCTTGATCATATCAACAAATAAATATTTATTGGTCTTTGCTTAGCTTGTTATTGGGTATGACCCGACTTAGATCATAACGTACTAACCACATCAATCTTGTATGTGTCTTGGACATATAAGATCCAACACCTTGATCGCCTTAGGTATCTGATAATCAATATGCATCCTTCGGCAACAGGGTCATCCGAATTCAGGAAAGCACATACATTGTGCTCCTTTGTGAATCGATTCTCCATCTTGTTGATGATGTTCATATGATGAACAAAAGCAATTGAGTGATTTATTTTTGGAGTGGCAATTTGAATATCATCTAAAGAAGGGTTTATGGTTTTTGATGAACGTTTTTCTAGGTCATAAAAGGGTTCTAAGAAAAGTAAATGAAAATGGTACAAGGTATCTTTTATACACTTTTTTAGAATCATAATTAATAAACTTTTAATAGTGGGACCCTCAACCCTTATTACCCTTTTGTGGTAAATTTTGTTTTTGCAGATATTATATCTTCCGTAGTAATTTAAGCTTCCGCAGAAGATTAAGTCTTCCGTAGGATGAACTAGAAGTTGGATGGAATCAATCAGGAATGAACTATGAAGTTGGATGGATGAACTAGAACTCTCTGGACGGCTAGGGTATGATAATATGCGAAGTGTTATGTTTTTCCATGAATAATGTGGTATTTATAGGTTTTCAATATCCAATCGTACGACTGAGCCATTAGCATGGTTCAGTTGTGCGACTGAGTCATGCGTTTGATTCATACGCAGGATTGAAGGTTCAGTCGTGCGACTGAGTCAATCTTATGTCTCAGTCATACGACTGATCCAGTCACCTGGTTCAGTCCTGCGACTAGTCCATAAGTATGGTCCATTCGTGCGTCTGGTCCATAAGTGTGGTCCATTAGCATGGATAACCACCTGATTAAGTTGAACACATTTATAGATCATTATTGTCTCGAAACTATGTACAACAACCTCAAACCTATATATAATGTTCATACATATGAGTAACACTAAATACAATAAGAATATGATATAATCAAAGACAAATAAACATCAAAACACATATCATATTTCACTATGCACTTGCATTATATATGTGTAAGAAATGAAAGACATTTACATTGAATTACATAAAGTAGGAACATCGTGTATCAACAAACTCCCCTTGGACCTAGTTTACACTATTGTCTAACATTCTTCACATGTTCTTGAAATTTCTTGTACTTCTCCTCTTTAGTGACTCCAGCATGTATCTCAAAAGCAAAATAGAGTCGTATGACATGTTGGAACTGGAGAGCTTGTATAATGTCTTGCGTGTCATAGAACAGTGGCCACTTGTATAACGTATAAACATCGTTTGCTGACAAGATAGTAAGCCACATTGGGTCGAATACCCTGATAGTCTCTATCTTTCCATCTCTATTCAAAACTATGACCGCTTCCCCCATCCTCCAATCATAATACCACCACTTGAAGTGAGGTGTGAAATCATGTGGTATCTCCCTCAAATGAATCTTAGACATGGTCTTTGGAGGTCTCCACTTCAACACCACCTTCCTTCTTCCCGAGATCGAGTCAACTTCTGTTTTATAAAGAAACCTCCTTGGTTGTTGAGGTTTAAAGTTGACCCATCTAGTGTGGTATTCCTTTTTTAACGTCATCTCAAACCATCCCGACATCTTCCTCGGGTTGGCACATAACAGATCTAGGTAGGCTAATCTGTTTAACTCAAATCCAGGAAGAGTCTTTCAGATCATGTGGATATCTGAAGTACTCAATCCCTTTCTCCATTTTCACTACATACACATCTAAATCCTCAAAGTAAGCCCAACTGATAATCTTGCCCGACACGTTCTGATGTCTCTTAACTTTGTATAATTTGCTGTAGGCATTGAGCTTTGGAGGTTCACGTTGAGCTTTCATTTCTACCAAACATACAGCCCATTCAACTTTCTTTCGATCTACATCAGCAGCTGCAGCTTGAGCCTTACCTTCAGCCTCTTCTTTCTCAGTCGCTTTCTCATCTAGTTTGTCAAATGTATCGCTGCCGTCTCACCCAAGTCAGGGATAACATTGCCATCAGGGTCAGTGTACTGAGGATAATGATCTGACGTGATATCCTCTATCTCTATTTCGTCCACTCCTTGTAACTCCTCGTCACTCACTACATCAACTTCTGGAGCATCTTCCATAATCTTGTCTGGGTTGACGGATCATGGATAATCTCTCCTTCTTCTGGAGTATAACTCACAGACCGTCTCACAATCCCTTGCATATCAAGAATCATAGTAAGTTGAGTCTTGATTTGCTGAATGGGAGCGACATCATACTCATCGGTCTGTTGAGTTTCATCTGTTCGATTAAACAATCAACAATTCACACATTAATCATTAATCAAGACATTAAACATAAATTATCATTAATTACATTAATGTAATACATAATTCAAGTACAAAAAGTTTCAAATACATAAACTACCTTAATCATTACTTTTGTCTTGTACTTGAGGCTCGTCAGCTTGAGGAGTAGAGGACGAGGTTCTTTGATCTTGATTCTTCTTAGTGCGCCTCTCTCTCACTGATTGATTTGAGGTTGATGCGTTAGCATCACCTTCAGGATCATCATCCTCATCATCATCTTTCGTTTTCTTCTTTCTACTCTCTCCTGCTTCCTCCTCATCACTACCTTCTTCTGATTCATCATCACTTGAATCATCATCATCATCTCCATCTCCCTTAATCTTCAGAGGCTCACCCTTCTTTTCCTTCAGCCTTAACATGAGTTTCTTGTTCTTCCTTTCCAACCCATTGATCCTCTTGACGGATGTTAGCACCAGCTCATTTTGAGCTTGCAGGGCCTTGTGAGCTCGAACTAAAGCTCTCTCATGAGCTTCATTCTTCTCAGTGAGCTGGGTAATTTGTTTGCCTGGTACTGCATTGACCGCCATCAGCTGGTTCATCTGGTTGGCTTAAGTTCATCCGTCGCCAACAACTTAAGCACTATTCTGTTTAGGCTCGCCAACTTTTCCTCTAACCTAACCGTGGGTAAAGTAGTGCCCTATGGAGGTAGGAACTGGGTGGATGTTCCGGCATGGGGTATGGTAGGTGTAGTAGTGGATGTGGTGTAAATGGGAGTAGGAATGGGAATGGATTGTGGAGAGACGGTTTTAGGTATGGTGGGTGAGGAAGATGTTGGTATATGAGTAGTGGTGGGAATGTCGGTGGCAGTGGTGGTGGTAGTGTCGGTGACAGTGGCGGTGGTAGTGGCTTTGGTAGTGGAGGAACTTATCAGGAGGATCCTTTGTCTTTACCCCTTCTTACCGTAGGGTTGGGCCATTCTTTTCCTCCTAGACCCCTTAGCAGTTGGGGCTCCCCCTAGGCTGATAGGCTGGTCGGGTGTGTAAGATGGATTACTTTCTTCAGTATCACCCTTTGACCTAGCCTTGTGGGTACCGACCACCTCCTTGCCTTTCTTGTTGGCAAACCACTTGCTCCCAACCTGCCTCACTAGAGGTTCCTCCTCTAATACATCATCATCTTCACCTATCAGGAAGTCTTGGTGGATGGCAGCTTGCTCGGATGCACTAGGAGCTGAAGACCACTCTGGTATGGTGGTGGAAGAATAGTAGACGTGTCAGTGGATCTTGAATGACTAGAGCCCTCATCTCCACCACCTTGACCATGATCCTGGTTATCATCATCATCTTCGTCGTCATCAGGAATCATGACGGGCTCAATATCGGAGTCGCTGTCATCGTGGCGCCACTTTTTTCTGGCTGTCGCTACATAGTCGATGTTAGCCAGATGACCGAATAATCTCCTCACAGGGGGCTTTACCTGCTTTCCCCTGTACACCTTCATCCTGCCTAATGTGGTGTCATCCATAACCTCCAATGACACCTCATCATCCTTCAGCTTAGGTAGGTGAGGTAGCTTCTCGTTGATGATCAACCGTAGAAACCGGGGATACATGTACAATCCCTCCTTCCCCTTAGCCTCGATGTTCTCCCTCATGTAGTTAAAGAACATCCTAGAGAAATCAAATGGGTGGTTGAGCACCAACGTAATAAACGCATTCTGAATTTGATTGCTCATCTCGTCAAAACCACCGCGTCGGGAGGCTATGCACTTTAGGATCACATGTGCCAAGTATTTGAACGGCGGGCACATGTTGCTCTTGTTAAACACGCCGGCATTGATGTCACCGACGTACTTGATCCGTAGAAAGCATCCCCTCACAGTCATCGGATGCAGCTTGGTGGGATAGTCTGAGTCATCTCCCAGATCCAAAACTCTCCTCAAGTCATCCTCTTCTATGTCTATATCCTCTCCAAAGATAGAGCTCCGAATCCGAAAAGGCTCAACAGATCGGCCTACGACAGCATTCTCCCAGAATGCCTGCTATAGTGAGCGGTAAGGTGTGCACGGAGTAGATATGGCGCGATGTATCCTCGATCGGCGTAGAAACTCTATGTTCCTGAAAAAATCTGAAGCATTCTGAGAAGTAGTGTTGAGATATGCACAGATGTTGTACTTAGTACTCATCGTCCATCTATCAGCCATTTTACTGCAATACACGCAACAAACATGTCAGATCCGTTCACAAGAAAGAATATGTGAGCTTGATTAGATCAGATCAAACTGGTTCAATCGTACAATTGAACCACACGACTGAACTCAGTCATATGATTAAGCCTCTGACAGAGCTTAGTCTTGTGCCATGACATGCGGTTGAGTCAGTCGTGCGACTGAGTCACCGATAGATTCAATCGTACGATTGAATCATGCGTCTGGCTCAATCGTGCGACTGAAGTTCATCAGTATGTCCTGTCACATACGCACTGTGCGAGTCCAAGATTTTGAATCTTTGTCAAAACAGTCATTTTCATATCAAGATTGGATTTATTAGACACGCATAGACTCTTTGTTGTTGGGTTTGTTGGACCATTATCAAAGTGGTTTAACCATTTAAACATGAAAATACAGCAGATTAAAACCTTAATATTATGATTCATAATCTGAAAATTAAGGTTAATAACTTAACATCAACAAACCCAAGAAAATATGATCATTTATATGTGTTTGAACTAGCTATCAAGATGAAACAACAACCAAAAGCAACACAAGATACAACCTTTGTAGAGCTGCTGAAAATCAGGACTTTTGATGAAGATGATGATGTTCTTAAACAGCCAAAACACCAAGGAGAGGTGTCCTCAAGCTACCATACCCACAAGCATCCAACAAACACCTTGTTGCTAGGATTTCAACACCAAAAATCGAACCAAGGATGGCTGAAAATCCGATTTTCAGCTATGAACTCTTCAAAAACTAGAGAGAAAAGTTTGGTTCTTGCATGTTAGAGAGAGAGAGATAGAGTGTGTGTATTTCAGATTGCAAGTCACAAGACAAAAAGCACACCACCCCATAGAAGGGGGCGGCCGAAAATGTAGGATTCTATGTGCCCAAGGCACAGAATATTGATGTGCTTAGTACGTTATGATCCAAGTCGGGTTATACCCAATAACAAGCTTAGCAAACACCAATTAATATTTAATTGATGATATGATCATGCAATTAAATATTTACACCAATTTAGAAAATGGGTTTTCTAAATAAGTTGCATATGAGATGGAACAATTTATTAGGATATTTTGTTCAATAATATTATTTGTAATGTTATTTAAGTAAGTTAGATAACATTATAAATTAATAATGGGAGTGTATGGATTATACAATTAAAAGGTTAGTTGTATATATCTAATAAGAGGACTAGTCAACAATATAATGTGTGATAAATTAAAAAGAGGAAAACTATTTTTTTAAAACCAACTAGGGGTGATGTCCCCACGCGCGTTGCGCGTTTTAGAAACGGATAAAACTGAGCCCGAAAAATGATATAACCGAGTCCCACACAAACCCCATTACAGTCGCAAGTTAATTTTTTCATCACATCACAAATCGGCATAGAAGTAAATAATTTTTTAAAACAAAGCGAAAAAACTCAAAAGATTAGTCAATTTGCTCAGATCTTGGTTTTTGGTTTCTATGGCTGCAACTCAGGTTGCAAGTGCAATACAACACACTTGCCATCACCAAGTTTACCACGCCAAGAAACCACCTCTACCACAGTTATCATCATAGCAAGAACAGATTTAAAGCAATCAACGAAAAAAATCAGAGGTATAAGTGTCTCAGATGACCGATCGTCATCATCATTGACTGTTAGGGTAACATAAACACACCAACAACCGAACGGCCAACGCGTCGGCAACCCACACCCGACGATTACTCCACATACAAAATACCTCTGAGTTACTGTTCATGGCACTCCATTAGGTCAGATAAACCCAAAACGAAATGCCACAGACAACAGATACAGCCGCTGCCGGCAGGAGTCGCCACCATCAACACATGCGTGCGACGACAGAGCCGGGCGGCAGTGGGCGGCGCCGGGCAGCAGTGGGCGGTGCCGGGCGGCAGTGGGCGGCGCCATCCGAAAACCCTAAAAGGGTAACGAAGAGATTTTGAAGATCCGACGGTGCGCAGACATCCAGCCGCGGGGAATCCGCCTCCACCGCCACCAGCACCGCCTTCTTCAGACCTGTAAATCGTAAGCCCCATCAGCCTGGCACCAACACCACACAAAGGCGAGGGCACGGTAGGGAGGCGGAACCTAGCATCGTCTACACCAACACACGTACGAACAACCACCAGTGTTTAAAGACGACGATCGACCGGGGAAAACGAAGCGGCCCCAACAGCCGGCCGCCCAGCGCCTTCGGCAACCACCACCACCAAATGAAACCCACCAGAGCTCCATTCCCCCATAAACCCATTTTATCTCTCTATATAAAACACCAAGATATCACATGTTATTAATATTGTTTGAGAAGGAGGGGCAAAAATGAAAAAACTCAAACCTCATGTGGCCAAATAAAGACACTCAATAAAGCCACTATTCATTCAACTTGGTTTTTAAATATTACAAGTTTAAATTGAAAAAACTTAGGCTTGATCAAGAAAGCATACAAACTGGAATGATTGATTACCTGCATTCTCAAGGGAACTGAACCCATCATTCCATCCAGGCATATATTTGTCTGCATTGACTTTCCAATTTTCTTCAAACCCGTTTAGTTCATCTAATAATTCACACAAAATAAGGTCATGATCAACTTATCAATGAGAATAAAAATAAATTGCATGAATCCTCTTTGCAGAAGTAACATACCCTCGTTAATATTATATAGAATTTGCAAGGAATCCTCTGTGCCACTTGGGTCACGTCTTTTTGTCAGGGCATGACCCTTCACAGGAATTAAAATAAATTGCATGACTAGTTTTCCAATTTAAGTGAACTTGCTACCATACACTCATTTTTAAGTAGTTTGTGTAGATGAGAAGTTGTTGATCAGTTGCATTTAAATTTCATATTGGAACCACCAAAAGAAATTACAAGGTATATCTTTACATGGATTTATAATCAAATAAGCTAAAGAAAAAGTTGCATGCCTTTTCATGTATTCCTCTGGAGATTGTATGCAGTGCTTGACCTGTAGTCTTATCTTCCTCTTTGATTTCCAGAAGAACCATCTGTACACCCATGGATATTGCATTCACGAATACATTCCAAGAAACATTTTCTATGAAAACATTAATTAAAACACAAGATTAAACTTTAATGCGATCATACCCCATCACTACCAATCCTTTGGCCAACAGAAGAACTGTAGTACACTCCATCGACACCACCATATGCCACTCTTCGGAAGCTAAAACCACTGGAACCTGCAGATGGTTTAATAGTAGATGGAAATGATATTCAAACTGTTTAATTTATTTTCTCATTAGTGCCTAATGATCTTCACTCTCAGTCAACAATTTATCTGACTCTGATTCTTCAAGTTGTCATAATCACTTTATAAAGCTATTCATACTCATGATAAATATAAGTTAACTTTCAAGCAGTGTACCATGAGATTTGTGAGCTGGTGTTTTGCTGACTGCTACTTCTCTATCACGAACCGAATCCTGACCATCATTGTCTAGTTCCTTGATGGTTATCTCCTTTCTCGACCCACCATAGCTACCAAATGGCTCAGTGAAAAAGGGGTCATCAAATGGATCTTTTCCCCCAAATAACTTAGACATTTTAGCAACCTAGGAATTCTACACAGAAAGAAAAATTACCACTTTTGTATGACTACATGCTTGTAAGCCATTAGCATATGCCATTTACAAAGCTTTAGCAAGATAAACGCTAAAATCAACCAATTGCCGCTAATCATAAAAATTAACTACTAATTCGATACTGATTCTTAAGATAATATCCAAAATTGAAGTCCAATTCCAAGTCATTGCTAATATTAACAAAAAATATTCGATCATCAAACACTAATTTTCAAAACATGATCAATAACTGCTCCAGTATAATTCCGAACCATGCCCATAATTAGAGTCAATTAACAGAGGTTTCAGAGATTAAAGAAGAACAGTATCACCCATACTATAAAATCTAACCTATAATTATACGTGGATGTGGATAATATCATCTGAAGCGGGTTACAAGAAGAGAGACAATGACATTGAGAAACGATATCAAGTAGCGATCTGATAAATTGATAGAACACTGTGTAAACTAATTGAATAACTTACCTTGAAAGCACGAAAACAGAGGTGTGCGAGAAGTGAGAACAGAAATGATCAAAAAAATACCAGTGATAGAAACTTCCAGAAAAGAGAAGATGCAGACCACCGACCTGTTTTTTTTCTTTTTTCTTTTAAATTGCATATCAAAAAAATACCAGTGATAGAAACCGTTCGCCGGAGGCTGAGCAGAACGATGGTGGAGGTGGGTGTTGGTGATTCCGAGAGCAAGCGAGAGGTTCTACGACACCTGAATCGGAATCGGATTGGCGGTGGCGGAGCGGAGGCCACGACGGAGGAGGCGACGGCGTTGGAGGCGAAGAAAGAGAGGGCGACGACGGTAGGAGGGCGGTGCGGAGTCGGTGGTGGAGGTCGATGGTGGATTTGGGGTTCATTGTTCATACTGTTCATTTCATTTGCTTTTTAAACATATAGGGAAATTTCGGCCAGCTCCCCCTTTTAATGTTATAGGCTCACTTGTTTTGAGAAGGGACACACATTAACAAGCCTTGCACTCTTCATTCAACCACTCTTATTACATGCAAGCAAGAACACAAAAACTCTCTTCCTCTCTCTCTCTAGTTACGGAACAAGGCAGCAGCTTTAGAGGTTTGAAGAACAATTTTTGTGTTCATTTGGTGGTGATTCTTCCTAACAAGAAGGGGTTTGTAAGGAGGCTTGGGGTATACAAGCTTGAGGGCTCCTAATCTTGAAGTCTAGGCCAATTTGAAGCATCAATCATCCTCCTTCCTGGCTGATTTTGTTGGCTGAAAAGGTAGCATATGGCAGCCTCTATATGGCTGTCCATAATTCTCGTTTTTATGTATATATAGCTTGCTTATTCACATATTATGATCCTTTGATTTTGGTTTTGTTTTCCTACGTAAATATGTCACTTAAGAACACGAATTTTTAGCTTATAAATAAGTTTATAAAGCTAAACTTCCGCTGCGTTTTCAGAAAGTTTAATGGGTTAAACTAGTTTTTGTGTTCTAACAAACCCTTCAATGGCATCTAGAGCCAGGTTATGTGGATAGCTACCTTGTATGGTCTTTAAAAATTTTGTTTTATAGACTTTAAAACCCCTTTAGGGGCTGCTACGTTTTGTATGAATGATTCCCCAAACTTTCAAGGTCATATCACACATGCTAGTGATTAGACCTTGAAAGATATATATTATGATATGTTGATTGTTTGGACAATGTTTAAACCCAAAAATTTTAGTTTATGTTGGCTGAAATTTTGTGGTTTTAAGTAGGGTTTCATTATATGTGTTGGATGATATGATCATTGGTTGTTAGTGTGCATAACCTAGCTTTTGGCCTTATGATTTGGATGATTGGAATGGTTGTTTTTATTCATTCAATTGGGTTGTAATCTTTATGTTTATTATGTGGGTTATAATTATTTATTCATTTGGTTATGTAATAAATAGATTAGGTGTATTTCTTTTATTAGAAAAAATGTATTAGGATATAATTTTTGTAAAAGGAAGATGCACAAGATGACCCAAAGATGGACATCAAAGACATGGAGCTTGAAGTATTTGGATATGGATTCAAGTGGGAGTCCATGGACACATATAATGTGTCATTACAAACCCTTAGGAAAGACCTTATGACAACACTTGTGATGGCAAACAAGTGTTGTCAACTTAGTGGCTAAGGTTATGCACTCATGTTTATATGTTTATGCTTGTTTGAATGTTTGTTGTTTGATTGTTTGGTTGATATTTGGATATACATTACAAACTCATTAACAAACTTAACAAGCTGAAAATTGATGGTTCTTAAAAGTTAATAAAAGGTTATTAAAATGATTTAATGATTTTAAAGATTAAAATAGGTTTTAATCAAAGGACCATAGGGTACATTGTATTTGAAAGCATGCAAATACAAGTACATAGAGTTTTCTACACTAGAATTATGAAACCTCTAAATATTCTAAAACAAGATCAACACCGTCCTTTTACACAACACTTAAGTCACATGGGAACTCTTAGTGGGATAAAGGTCACCTAACCACTTTGAGGGAACTTATGACTTAAGGTGAGAATGCCATACTCGTGGGATAAAGGTCACCTAACAACTCAGTTTGGCAAACTCACACGTATGTGTAAGTAGGATGTCTTGATTTGCAAAACATGTTAAATGGATCACCTACAATATGGTTTCCAAATGGTGTTGATGGGATTAACATGTTGACTTTACATATGATGTCTAAAGTCGATCCCATACCTCTAGAAGTTGTAAATGGTTGCAACTGTCAATCGTTGACCACCTTATTAATTTAAATCGTGGGATAAAGGTCACCTACCCACAATTTAAATGTAATTTTGGGTTCTAGATTTTAATATAAAAATGACCTTAAAAGGCATTAATTATTAAAATAATAATATCGAAAATACTAAAATAGATTTTGTAGATGGCCACCAATAATGAAAATCACGATAACTCATCTGCGTCCAACCAATAATTACGAGCGATCCTCCAAAAGGAACGTCTAAATCATAACAACTTTATTGATTTGTTTTCGAAACTTGAGAATCGTTCTCAAGCAAGAGAGAAGATCATATCTTTTAGACGACCCTATCCCCGATCAACCTACTGAGGATGATGAGGAGGCCTATAACGATTGGCTAAAATACACTGAGGACTCCGTCCAAGTGTCTTGTCTCATGCTAGCGAGCATGACTCCGGATCTCCAAAAGGAGTATGAACATGACGGAGCTTACGACATGATAACCCAGCTGAAGGAAACGATCCAACAGCAAGCAAGGGTTGAGCGCTTCGAAACGGTTCGAGCACTCCATGCATGTCGTATGGACGACAACCAATCTATTTCATCTTATGTGCTTAAGATGAAAAGTCATATTGACCGCCTTGAGAGGCTTAATTGTCCCGTCTCGAAGGAATTGGCCATGGATTTGATCCTAAATGGCCTTACCAAGAAGTTCGAGACATTCGTTTTGAACAACAATATGAATGCTTGGGACAAAAGCATTGGTGAGCTTCACTCAATGCTCAAAACGGCCGAGGCGGCCATGGGTAAAAGGGTTTTACCCGTTCTCACCATCAATGAAGGTGGGAACAACAAAAGGCCTCATCCCGCACCCAAGGCAAAAGTTGCAAAGGGTAAGGGACCTGTTTGGGGAAAGGGGAAAGTGGTGGTAAGGGTACCACCCAAACCACAGGAGAAAAAGCAAAAGGTTGCTACTAATGACCCATGCTTCTACTGTGGGGAGATAGGACATTGGGTAAGAAATTGTCCTATCCATCTCCAAGAGTTGAAAGCTAAGGGGGATGCCGGACAGACCTCAGGTACAATATACATGATTCATATTGATCTTAATGTTACATCTTCTAACACATGGGTATTGGATACCGGATGTGGAACTCATATTTGCAATTTGTTGTAGGGGTTCACAAGAAGTAGGGACTTCAATCAAGGGGATGTTAGCCTCTTCATGGGCAATGGAACTAAAGTCTTAGTTGAAGCTCATGGGGACTACATCCTAAAACTTCCAAGTGGCTTGGATGTTATTTTGAAGAATGTTTTGTATGCTCCTAGTTTGACTAGGAACATTATTTCTGTATCCCAATTAAGACATTATGATTATGTATTATCCTTTATTGAAAATGATATTCATGTTTCTTTAAATGATATGTTCTATTTTAAAGCTATTCCCATTAATGGGATTTATGAATTGGTTCATGAAAATACTTTAAATAGTTCATTGTACCAAACTATCACCAAGAAACTCAAATTGGATTTGAGTGATACCTATCTTTGGCATTGTCGTCTTGGTCATATAAACAAGAAACGCATACAAACACTTCAAAAGAATGGTCTTTTAAAAACAAATGAATGTGATTCATTTGATGTTTGTGAATCTTGTTTACAAGGAAAAATGACTAAGGCACCCTTTAGTGGAACTAATGAAAGGGCAAAAGATTTATTAGGAATCTTACATTTGGATGTATGTGGTCCTTTTCAACCAATGACTAGGAATGGTAAAAGACACTTCATTACCTTTACCCACGATTATAGTCGCTATGGGTATGTGTACTTACTAAGGCACAAAGATGAAGCTTTTCAAGATGTGCCGATAGAGGAGGTGAATACCTAAGTGATGTTTTTCAAGATCATCTTAGGAGTTGTGGGATTGTCTCACAACTCACTCCACCTGGAACACCACAACATAATGGTGTGTCTGAAAGGAGAGATCGAACCTTATTGGATATGGTCCGATCTATGATGGTTAGAAGCACATTACCTCTATCATTTTGGGGTTTTGCTTTGCTCTCCGTGGCCCGTATTCTAAATATGGCCCCAACCAAAAAGGTGGAAAGGACACCTTTTGAGATATGGCATGGAAGAGTTCCATCCCTATCATACTTAAGGGTCTAGGGTTGTGAGGCTTATGTTAAGACTCCCACCCCAAACAAATTAGAAGTCCGATCCACCAAGTGTATCTTTGTTGGATATCCTAGAGATTCTATAGGATATTATTTCTATGATCCACTGGAACAAAAGGTGTTTGTTGCCAGAAAGGGTGAGTTCTTAGAAGCAAAGTTCCTTATGGAAGGAGTGTTGGGTTTGTTAGAACATAAAATCATAGTTTAACCTCTAAAACTTTCTGAAAACGCAGCGGAATTACAACTTTATAAACCTTTTTGTAAGCTGCAAAAAATGTTCATTAGATGACCATATTAATGTATAAAACAAACCCAAAGAACAAAGGATCATTTATGTGAATATGCAAGCTATGAACATAAGTAAATGCACATAAAATCACAGCTATATAGAGCTGTGATTCTACCTTACTGCTGCAGCAAAAGTCGACCAAAATGAGATGTTTGATGAAGATGGAGATGCCCAAAGTTCTGCCAAGACTTCAAGGATAGAAGTCCTCAAGCTAGTATACCCCAAGCTACTTGCAAACACCTTCTCTTGTTAGGTAGAAATCACCAAAACAACACTAAAACACTTCAAGAAAACCCTGAAATATGCTGCTGGCCGTAGCTTCTTTGAGGGAGAGAGAGGAGTGTTTTGTTGTGTTGTTAGTTGCATGTAGTTGAATGAGAAGATGAGAGTCTCTTTTAACTAGTTAGTGGAGGGGACAAGACATGCATGTGTGTGTGCTTGTTCTTCCCAAAGGCAAGCTAGTGGAGCATGCATGTGCTTGTTCTTACCAAGATAATATCACACATGCATGTGATGTTGGACGGTTTACATGTTCAAAAAAGAAAGGTTTCTTTTATAAACAATAAGTTTTAACACACACATGCACATGCATCTTTATGGTGGATGGTTTTGAAGTTTGTAAAAGAGAAGTTTTCTTTTATAAATATCAAACATTAACACACACATATATATTGTCTAGTCTTGTAACTAGTTTATGCAATTAACCATTTAATTGTATAAGTAGTATACTCTCATTATTATTTGGTGTTATACAACTAATTTAAATAACACTTCAAATAATATTATTGAACAAAATATCCTAATAAATTGTTCCATCTCATATGCAACTTATTTAGAAAACCCATTTTCTAAATTGGTGTAAATATTTAATTACATGATCATATCATCAATTAAATATTAATTGGTATTTGCTAATCTTGTTATTGGGTATAACCTGACTTGGATCATAACATACTAACCATATCAATATTCTAAGTGTCTTGGGCACATAGAATCCTACAAGGAGCTGACAGTAGAACAGTGGATCTTGAAGAGGATCAAGAACCACAACCCGATGCACGTTTGGTTGAAACTAGCACTCTACAAGAGGATGTTGAGGATGATCAAGGGGTTGTTCAACACACACAAGATGTTCGAAGATGTGGTAGAACTAGTAATCCACCTGAAAGATACGGATTTATCATGGATGGATGCTACGTGGTAGATTCAGATGAACCAACCACATACCATAATGCAGTGTCCAATTCGGATTGTGACAAATGGCTTGAAGCCATGAACGTTGAGATGCAATCCATGTATGACAATCAAGTTTGGGAACTTGTTGAACCACCTCTTAACTCCAAAATAGTTGGAAGTATGTGGGTTTTCAAGAAGAAAACCGATATGCATGGAAACTTGGATACTTATAAAGCTAGACTTGTAGCAAAGGGTTTCACTCAAACTCAAGGGGTTGATTATGATGAAACCTTCTCACCTCTTGCGATGCTAAAGTCTATAAGGATATTGTTTGCCATAGCTGCACATTATGATTATGAGATTTGGCAAATGGATGTTAAAACCGCTTTCCTAAATGGATATCTTGAGGAAGATGATGGGTTTGTTGGACCTTTATCAAACTAGTTTAACCATTTAAACTAAGAAAACACAGTGGAATAATAGATTAATATCATGTTCCAATCTGAAAATTAAAAGTTCATAACTTTGTTTCAACAAACCCAAATCATAAGGATCATTCATATGTGTGTGAACTAGCTATCCAAAGAAGGAAACAACCAAAACAATATCAACAAACTACCTTTGTAGGCTGCTGAAAATATGAATGAAACACCTTCCATAAGGGCTGCTAAAAACGTGATTTGGGTGAAGAAAAGGCTGCTCTTGAATGGCCAAAACACCAAAGTAGATGTCCTCAAGCATCCATACCCACAAGCATCATGCAAACACCTTTCATGTTAGGATTTTGACACCAAAATCGCAAGATACATGCTGCTGAAAACCGATTTTCAGCATTGTTCTTCTTCTTTGTTGAGAGGAAAAATGGATTCTTGCATGTATGAGAGAGAGAGCTGGAAATTGGAGAGAGTGATTAGTGTTAATGGGTGTGTGTTTTCAAGATGACAAAATGACCAAACATACCCTCAAGGGGGCGGCCGAATATGTCTTTAAAATGGGTTTCCCCCCATTTTAAACACCCACTAACTTATTAATCTAGTTGTATTGTTAATTGCATTGTTAGTTATATTATTAACCTTTTAAGTATATAACTAAAACACTCTCTCTTATTATTTGATGTTATTTAACAGACTTAAATAACATTACAAATAATGTCCATGAACAAAGTATCCTTATAAGTTGTTTTTTTTCACATACAATTTATTTAGAAAACCCATTTTCTAAATTGGTGTAATTATTTAATTGCATGATCATATCATCAATTAAATAATTGGAGTTTGCT
The DNA here is from genome assembly GCA_024085815.1 of Flaveria linearis. Taxonomy (NCBI): domain Eukaryota; kingdom Viridiplantae; phylum Streptophyta; class Magnoliopsida; order Asterales; family Asteraceae; genus Flaveria; species Flaveria linearis. The sequence continues at coordinate 55,929,399 of CM044003.1, read as the reverse complement.
AAGCTTGTTATTGGGTATGACCCGACTTGGATCATGACGTACTAACCACATCAATATTCTATGTGACTTGGGCATAAAGAATCCAACAATCTCCCACTTGCACAAGATTCATAGAAGATTGATGCAAGTAGTAAATACCGCCTAACAACGGTTTACTACCCTTAATACGCATGACTTAGAAGCCATTCAATAACATCATCCCCTGCAAGTATTCAACTTGAAATGATTTAGGTGAATCAATCATTTATCCTTTTGTTACAGATGTCATGTTAAATCCAAGGACACAGAATGATCATTCCTTGTTGATTTAACTTAATCAGGCCTTAGACATCATGCTCTCAATGAATAAGAGGAACAAATCCCATCTTGACTACATATGTTTCTCACAATCACCTTATGTCATACCTGAACATAGCCTTATGTTCTGACAATTGTTTCATATCAGTGACGAACTAGCCCAAGGTATAACACTTAGTGAATATCAAAACCCAATATGTATCTCAAGTCGGAGGATACCAAATGATATTCGTCTTTACTCAAATTTACTTATGATCAATCAATAAGATTCCATGTAGTAAGATTTGAGGTGCGGGTCAGTCCAATATTCGTATCCCACGAATATCTATGAACCTTGGCAGCAACCAATTGCTCTATATTCATGCCTTATGAATATCCACCAATCCAAGTTCATAATAGTCTTACATTCATATTTGTTCCCATAAATATGACCGACTACGGACATTTAGAATAATGAAATTATCCATGGATGTAAACATGCTAAAAGGAACATAACTCAAAAGATCGTAAATATATAGATGAGTTAAATATTACAATTGTTCCATATTTTCAATACTAATACTAAAACAGATCAATTCCAATCACCAGAATATCGAAGTCCTAAGGCACAAGTATGACTTTCATGCTTTGCCCTTTTGAGGAGCTTCGTGAGCGGATCCGCAATCTTTTGATCAAAGTAAACTTTGCGAATACATATCTTTCCCTTTTCAACTTCATCCCTTATGTAGTTTAATCTCCGCTCATTGTGACTAATCTTTTGATGTGCACGGGTTCCTTGATTTGAACAATCGCACCCTCGTTATCACAAAAGATTTCTAAGGGGTCTTGAATTGTAGAGACCACCCTTAGATTGGCGATAAACCTCTTATTCATGCAGCTTCCAAAGCTGCTAATGAGGCGGCTATGTTTTCGTATTTTGTAGTGGACAATGCTACCCTATCCATAATGGAGACATACTCCGTTGTGATCGAGGATCATCTCGATCAGTTTGGAAACTCACATCCGTGTAACCCTTTACAACGAGTTCCTTTTTCTCAGATCCGTATATTAGAAACATATCCTTAGTCCTCCTAAGGTATTTCAATATACTTTTAACAACCATCCAATGGCTATTATTTGGATTCTACTGATATCTGCTTGTCCATGCTTAACGCGCATGACTCGTCCGGTCTAGTGCATATCATCGCATATATGATGGATCCTATAGCAGACGCATATGGGATGTCCTTCATACAATCTTGCTCATCCTTTGAGCTTGGACATTGAGATGCACTCAATATTATCCCTCTTTGAATAGGTACCATACCTTTCTTAGATTTTTCCATCTTGAATCTTTTCAAGATTTTATCAATATATGCACTTTGGTTTAGACCTATCAACCGCCTCGATCTATCCCTATAGATCTTTATTCCCAAAATACAGGCGGCTTCACCGAGATCTTTCATGGAAAAACAATTTCAAAGCCAGGTTTTAACACCATCCATGGTTGGAATGTCATTTCCAAATAGCAGTATGTTATCAACATACGATACTAAGAATGTAATTACACTCCCACTAGCCTTTTTGTACACACAAGCCTCGTCAGCGTTCTTGATGAAACCAAATTTCTTGATCTTTTCATCAAAATGTTGATCATAACTTCTCGATGCTTGTTTCAATCCATAGATTGATCTCTTTAACTTGCATACCTTATTAGGATATTCTGGATCGACAAAACCTTTAAGCTAAACCATATGGACAGTCTCTTCGAGATGTCCATTAAGAAAAGAGGTTTTGACATCCATTTGCCAAATCTCATAATCATAACGAGCAGCAATGGCAAACAATATCCTAATAGACTTTAGCATTGTCACAGGCGAGAAGGTTTCATCATAGTCAACCCCTTGAGTTTGAGTGAAACCTTTTGCTACAAGTCTTGCTTTGTTACTATCCAAGTCTCCATGCATATTTGTTTTCCTTTTGAAAACCCACTTGCATCCAACCGGTTTGGAGTTAAGTGGAGGGTCAACCAATTCCTAAACTTGGTTGTCATACATGGATTGCATCTCTACGTTCATGGCTTCCAGCCATTTGTCATAATCTGAATTGTACATTGCATCATGGTATGTAGTTGGGTCATCGGAGTCAACCACATAGCATCCATTCATGAAAAATCCATATCTTTCAGGTGGTGTGCTAATTCTACCAGATCTATGAACATTTTGTATGTATCGGTCAACCTCTTGATCATCATCAACAACCTCTTGTTGATAGCTAGTGTCAACCAAACATGTATCGGCTTGTGGATCTTGATCCTCATCAAATTCCACTGTTCTATGCGTCATTCCTTCCGTAAGGAACTTGGCTTCCAAGAACTCTGCCCATCGAGCAATAAATTCCTTTTGCTCTATTGGATCAAAGAAGTAGTATCCTATACAGTCTTTAGGATGTCCAACAAATATACACTTAGTGGATTGACTTTTCAATTTGTCTTGGATGTTAAGTTTAACATAAGCTTCACAACCCCATACCTTTAAATATGATAGCGATGGAACTCTTTCCATGCCATATTTCAAAGGGTGTCGAAACCACTTTCTTGGTTTGGGCCATATTCAAAATACGAGCCGTGGAGAGTAGTGCGAAAACCCAAGATGATAAAGGTGGTAAGCTCGTAGCCTAATTGAATTGAACCATATCCAAATGGAGTTCAGTTTCTCCTTTATCAGAATGAAGAACTTAGATAGTTATGTAGAGTTGATTTTCTACTTCATTATTGATGATTTTGAACATTTCAAAAGCTTCATTCATATGTGTCATCAAGTGCACACAATAATAGTGACTGTAATCATCGGTAACAGTAATGAAGTATCTTTCACCAATCTTTGTTATTGTCTTAAAAGGACCACATACATCCAAATGTATCATTCCTAATAAGTCTTTTGGTTCACACTTATCAAATGAAACATTTTCATTTGTTTCCAAAAGACCATTCTTTTGAAGTGCTTGAATCCAACTCTTGTTTATGTGACCAAGATGACAATGTCAAAGATAATAATAACTTAAACCCATTTTAAGTTTCTTGGTGCTTAATGTTTATAATGAGTTATTATAGGACGAATTATCATGAACTAATTCATGAATATCATTAAAAGTCATATACTTAAAATGAAATACATCATCCATAAAACTCAATACCATTATAAACTTTAAATCATGATAGGAAACATTAGTTATGTTCCTAGTCAAACTAGGTGCATGCAAACTGTTTTAAGAACAACTTCCAAACCATTTGAAAGTATCAAAATAGAGTTTCCCTCCTTAAAACGCACATTTCTTTTGAACCCCTTTGCAACAATTGCAAGTATGAGTCTCACATCCGGTATCCAATACCCATGTGTTTGATGAAATGACATTTAATACGATGTGAATCATGAAAATTGTATTTGAGGTTTGCCCAGCATCCCTCTTATTTTTCAACTCCTTAAGATAGGAGGGACAATTCCCTTTTATTGTCCTATCTCTCCATACTCAAAGCATGGATCGTTCTCCTTTACCTTAGGCTTCATAAGCTTAGGTTTTGAGGTTTCGCTTTAACCTTTGCTTTGATGTATTCCTTTCTTTTGGCAATAATTGCCTTAGGATCGGGATTGGCCATATCTTATAGTCTCCCTCATTGATCGAGAGAATAGGTAGAACCTCTCTACCATCCCTGCCTCGGTTGCTTTGAGCATTGTGTGAATTTCACCAATGCTCTTGTCCCACCTGTTCGTATTACAGTTTGTTATGATTGTCTCAAACCTTTAGTTTGGCAATAAAGGATCAAATCCATGGCCAACTACTTTGAGACAGGACAGTTAAGCATCTTGAGGCTATCAATGTGGCTTTTCATCTTAAGAATATATAAGATGATATCGATTGGGTTTCTTCCATGTGACATGCATAAAGTGCTTGAACCGTTTCGAAGCAATCTTACTAAAGTTTGTTGAAGGAACATTTCCTTCAACTAGATTATCATGTCATATGCTCTATTATGCTCCAAACCCTTTTGGAGTTCGGGAATCATATTCCCAACATGAGGTAGGAATCTTGTACAGAATCCTTAATGTGCCTAAGCCAATCGTCAAAAGGCCTTAACATCAACAACGTTGGTTGGTGAGACATGGGATCGTCAAGGACATAGGCCTTTAATCATTCTTGAGAACGATTCTCAAGTTTCAAAATTGAGTTCATAAGGTTGTTGTCGTTCTGACAATCCCTTTCTAAAATAGTTCTCAGTGATAGGGTATGGACGGTCGGGGAGGTAGCATTATTGTTTGCGGCCATTCTACAAAATTTACAAAGTTCTTATTAGTATTTGTGAAAAATTTCCTTTTAATTATTAATACCCTTTTATGTCTCATAGACAATTAATAATTAAAATCTAGAATCCAACGTTACATTCAAATAATGGTTAGGTGACCTTTATCCCATTATTTAAATTAACAAGGTAGTCAACATTTGACAATTGCAACCTTTTGCAACTTCTAGCCTTTATGGGATCGGTTAAACATCTTATGTTTGGTTGGCATGTTTAATCCCGTCAACACCATTGTACGCTATGCTTCGGTGACCCTATACACATGGTTTCCAATTCAAGTCGTCCTACTTACACACACGTGTGAGTTTACTTATACAAGTGGTTAGGTGACCTTTATCCCACAAATATGTTAAGCTCACCTCAAAACACAAGGTCCCGAAAAGTGGTTAGGTGACCTTTATCCCACAAATAGTTATCAAGTGATTCGAGTGTCGTGTAAAAGGATGGTGTTAAACTTGTTTCAAAAAGGGATTTTTGGTTTTCATTAATTCTAGTTTTGAAAACTCTATGTACCTTGTATTTGCATGCTTTCAAATGCAAGGTATCCTATGGTTTATTTTTAATAAAACCTCTTTTATTAGATCATTAATCATTTTAATAACCTTTTATTAACCACTTAATGATTAGAAACCATAAATTTTCAGCTTGTTAAGTTTGCTAATGAGTTTGTTATGCATATCCAAATATCAAACAACAATCATACAACAAACAACCAAACAAGCATAAACATACAAACATATGTGCATAACCATAGCCACTAAGTTGACTACACTTGTTTGCCATCACAAGTTTTGTCATAAGGTCATTCCTAAGGGTTTAAATTTGACACTTCTAAGTGTCCATGAACTCCCACTTGAACCCGCATCCGTATGCTTCAAGTGTCCATGTCTTTTGTGTCCTTGCTTTTGGGTCTTCATCTTGTGCATCTTCTTTTACAAAATTATATCCTAGTACAATTTTCTAATAAAGAAATGCACCTATTCTATTTATTACATAACCAAATGAATAAATAAATTACAACCCAAATACTCAAACAAAAGAAATTATTACAACCCTTTTAAATGAATACAACCAACATGACAATTCCACAATAAACCAAATCCAAAACACACATGGTCAAGGTTATGTTATGTACTAAAACATGTATCCATATACATCATTTCAAGAACTAAATGAACCCCTTTTTATAACCTTAATGTTCTGGCCAACATGAACCAAAACTTTAGGGTTATGTCCAAAATAATATAATCAACCATTTGATGTCATCCTTTCAAGATTTAATCATAAGCATGCAAGATATGACCTTGAAAGGTTGGGGTATCATCATATCATCACAAAACGGCCCCTATTAGGTTGTTTAAGTCCTATAAAACCAATTTTACAAGGACAAATGAAGCTATTCATCCACATATCCGGCTCTAGATGCCAATGATGGGTTTGTTGGACATTTATCAAACTAGTTTAACCATTTAAACTAAGAAAACGCAGCGGAATAATAGATTAATATCATGTTCTAATCTGAAAATTAAAGTTCATAACTTTGTTTCAACAAACCCAAATCATAAGGATCATTCATATGTGTGTGAACTAGCTATCAAAAGAAGGAAACAACCAAAACAATATCAACAAACTACCTTTGTAGGCTGCTGAAAATATGAATGAAACACCTTCCATAAGGGCTGCTAAAAACGTGATTTGGGTGAAGAAAAGGCTGCTCTTGAATGGCCAAGACACCAAAGTAGATGTCCTCAAGCATCCATACCCACAAGCATCATGCAAACACCTTTCATGTTAGGATTTTGACACCAAAATCGCAAGATACATGCTGCTGAAAACCGATTTTCAGCATTGTTCTTCTTCTTTGTTGAGAGGAAAAATGGAGTCTTGCATGTATGAGAGAGAGAGCTGGAAATTGGAGAGTGTGATTAGTGTTAATGGGTGTGTGTTTTCAAGATGACAAAATGACCAAACATACCCTCAAGGGGGTGGCCGAATATGTCTTTAAAATGGGTTTCCCCCCATTTTAAACACCCACTAACTTATTAATCTAGTTGTATTGTTAATTGCATTGTTAGTTATATTATTAACCTTTTAAGTATATAATTAAAACACTCTCTCTTATTATTTGATGTTATTTAACAAACTTAAATAACATTACAAATAATGTCCATGAACAACGTATCCTTATAAGTTGTTCTTTTTCACATACAATTTATTTAGAAAACCCTTTTTCTAAATTGGTGTAATTATTTAATTGCATGATCATATCATCAATTAAATAATAATTGGTGTTTGCTAAGCTTGTTATTGGGTATGACCCGACTTGGATCATGATGTACTAACCACATCAATATTCTATGTGTCTTGGGCATAAAGAATCCAACAGAAGATGTCTATATGGTTTAGCCTGAAGGTTTTGTTGATCCAAAGCATTCTCATAAAGTATGCAAGTTAAAGAAATCAATATATGGATTGAAACAAGCATCGAGAAGCTGGAATCACTGTTTTGATAAGGAAGTCAAGAAATTTGGCTTCATCAAAAACGCTGATGAGGCTTGTGTGTATAAGAAGGCTAGTGGGAGCACAAGAACTTTCCTAGTATTGTATGTTGATGACATACTACTATTTCGAAATGACATTCCAACCGTAGAAGGTGTAAAAACCTGGCATGGATGTTTTTTTTCCATTAAGGATCTTGGTGAAGCCTCCTATATTCTGGGAATAAAGATCTACAGGGATAGATCAAGGCGGTTGATTGGTTTAAATCAAAGTGCATATATTGATAAAATCTTAAAAAGGTTCAAGATGCAGAACTCTAAGAAAGGTACCGTACCTATTCAAAGAGGAACGATATTGAGTACGACTCAATGTCCTAGCTCAAAGGATGAGCAAGATAAAATGAAGGCAATCCCATACGCATCTGCTATTGGATCCATCATGTATGCGATGATATGCACTCGACCGGACGTGTCATGCGCCTTAAACATGACAAGCCGATACCAGCAAAATCCTAGAAACATTCATTGGATGGCTGTTAAGAACATACTTAAGTACCTAAGGAGGACAAGAGATATGTTCCTAATCTATGGATCTGGTGATGAGGAACTCGTTGTGAAAGGTTACACGGATGAGAGTTTCCAAACCGATCGTGATGATTCACGGTCACAATCGGGATACATTTTCATTCTGAATGGAGGAGCGGTCTCTTGGAAGAGCTCCAAGCAGGATGTAGTGGCTCTATCAACTACAGAATCAGAATACGTCGCCGCCTCATTGGCAGAGCAATAAGCTGCATGGTTGAAGAAATTCATTGCTGATCTAGGGGTTGTCCCTTCCATTCAGGACCCCCTAAAAATATTTTGTGATCATGAGGGTGCGATTGCTCAAATCAAGAAACCTCGTGCTCATCAAAAGACTAGGCACATTGAGCGGAGATTCAACTACAAACGAGATGAAGTTGAAAAGGGAAAGATACGTATTCGCAAAGTTCACACGGATCAAAACATGGCGGATCCTCTCACGAAGCTCCTTGAAAAGGAAAAGCATGAAGGTCATACTTGTGCCATGGGATTTCGATATTCTAGTGATTGGATTTGATCTATAAATTTTGTATTTGGATATGTGGAACTCTTTATTATTTGAATAAAATTATTTGGTTATAATGTTTCAATTAATGTTCCAATTTAGCATGTTTAATCCATGAGTAAATTGTTTACTCTAAATGTCCGTAGTCGTTCAGACTTGTGGGAACAAGTGTGAGGGTAAGACTATTATGAACTTAGATTGGTTGATATTCATAAGGATGAATATAGAGCAATGGGTTGCTACCAAGGTTCATAGATATTTGTGGGATACAAATATTAGACTAACCCGCATCTCAAATTTTACTACATGGAATCTTATCGATTGATCATAAGTAAATTTGAGTAAAGGCGAATATCATTTGGTATCCTCCGACCTGAGATACATATTGGGTTTTGAAATTTACCAAGTATTATACCTTGAGCTAATTCTTCACTGTCCTGAAATAGTGGACAATACATAAAGGTATGTTCAGGTATAACATGACGTGTTTGTTAGAAACGTATGTAATCAAGAAGGAATTTGTTCCTCTTATTCGTTGAGAGTTAGATGTCTAAGGCCTGATTAAGTTAAATCAACAAGGAATGATCATTCTGTGTCCTTGGATTTAACATGACATCTATAACAAAAGGATAGATGATTGATTCACCTAAATCATTTCAAGTAGGGTACTTGAATAGGATGATGTTATTGAATGGCTATAAGTCATGCGTATTTAGGGTAGTAAACCGTTGTTAGGCGGTATTTACTGCTTGCATCAATCTTCTATGAATCTTGGGCAAGTGGGAGATTGCAGGATTCTATGTGCCCAAGACACTTAGAATATTGATGTGGTTAGTACGTTATGATACAAGTCGGGTTATACCCAATAACAAGCTTAGCAAACACCAATTAATATTTAATTGATGATATGATCATGCAATTAAATATTTACACCAATTTAGAAAATGGGTTTTCTAAATAAGTTGCATATGAGATGGAACAATTTATTAGGATATTTTGTTCAATAATATTATTTGTAATGTTATTTAAGTATGTTAGATAACATTACAAATTGATAATGGGAGTGTATGGATTATACAATTAAAAGGTTAGTTGTATATATCTAATAAGAGACTAGTCAACAATATAATGTGTGATAAATTAAAAGGGGGAAGACTATTTTTTTAAAACCAATTTAGGCCACCTCCCCCTTTTAATGTTATTGGCTCACTTGTTTTGAGAAGGGACACACATTAACTAGCCTTGCACTCTTCATTCAACCACTCTCATTACATGCAAGCAAAAACACAAAAACTCTCTTCCTCAAACTCTCTAGTTACGGAACAAGGCAGCAGCTTTAGAGGTTTTGAAGAATAATATTTGTGTTCATTTGGTTGTGATTCTTCCTAACAAGAAGGGGTTTGCAAGGAGGCTTGGGGTATACAAGCTTGAGGGCTCCTAATCTTGAAGTAGGCCAATTTGAAGCATCAATCATCCTCCTTCTTGGTCGATTTTGTTGGCTGAAAAGGTAGTATATGGCAGCCTCTATATGGCTGTCCATAATGCTCGTTTTTATGTATATATAGCTTGCTTATTCACATATTATGATCCTTTGATTTTGGGTTTGTTTTCCTACATAAATATGTCACTTAAGAACACAAATTTTCAGCTTATAAATAAGTTTATAAAGCTAAACTTCCGCTTCAGAAAGTTTAATGGGTTAAACTAGTTTTTGTGTTCTAACAAACACTTTAGAAAATCCCCTTTCAAAGGGGTTTTCCGCCCTAAAACTTTAACCCCTTTTTTTTAACTAGTTACTAGTTGAGTTTATAAAATTAACTTTTAATTCGATAACTCATACACACATAATTATATTATCTAATGTTATTTAACTAATTTAAATAACATTATAAATAATATTCTTGAACAAAATATCCTTATAAGTTGTTCTATCTCATGCAATTTATTTAGAAAACCCATTTTCTAAATTGGTGTAATTATTTAATTGCATGATCATATCATCAATTAAATATTAGTTGGTGTTTGCTAAGCTTGTTATTGGGTATGACCCGACTTGGATCATGATGTACTAAACACATCAATATTCTATGTGTCTTGGGCATAAAAAATCCAACAATCACCCACTTGCACAAGATTAATAGAAGATTGATGAAAGCAGTAAATACCGCTTAACAACGGTTTACTACCCTTAATACGCACGACTTAGAAGCCATTCAATAATATCATCCCCTTCAAGTATCTAACTTGAAATGATTTAGGTGAATCACTCATTTATCCTTTTGTTACAGATGTGATGTTAAATCCAAGGACACAGAATGATCATTCCTTGTTGATTTAACTTAATCAGGCCTTAGACATCTTGCTCTCAACGAATAAGAGGAACAAATTCCATCTTGACTACATATGTTTCTCACAATCACCTTATGTCATACCTAAACATAGCCTTATGTACTGACCATTATTTCAGAGCAGCGAAGAACTAGCTCAGGGTATAACACTTGGTGAATATCAAAACCCAATATGTATCTCAGGTCGGAGGATACCAAATGATATTCGCCTTTACTCAAATTTACTTATGATCAATCAATAAGATTCCATGTAGTAAGATTTAAGACACGGGTCAGTCCAATATTCGTATCCCACGTATATCTATGAACCTTGGCAGCAACCAATTGCTCTATATTCATGCCTTATGAATATCCACCAATCCAAGTTCATAATAGTCTTACCTTCATATTTGTTCCACATATATGACCGACTACGGACATTTAGAATAATAAACATATTCATGGATGTAAACATGCTAAAAGGAACATAAGTCAAAATATCGTAAATATGTAGATTAGTTAAATAATACAACTGTTCCATATTTTCAATATTAATACTAAACAAATCAATTCGAATCACTAGAATATCGAAGTCCTAAGGCACAAGTATTACTTTCATGCTTTTGCCCTTTCAAGGAGCTTCGTGAGTGGATCCGCAATGTTTTGATCCGTGTGAACTTTACGAATACATATCTTAACTTTTTCAACTTAATTCCTTATGTAGTTGAGACTCCGCTCAATGTGTCTAGTCTTTTAATGTGTACGGGATTCCTTGATTTGAGCAATCGCACCCTCGTTATCACAAAGGACTTCTAGAGGGTCTTGAATGGTAGAGACACCTCTAGGTTGGCGATAAATTTCTTTATCCACGCAGCTTCCTAAGCTGCTAGTGATGCGGCTATGTATTCAGATTTTGTAGTGGACAATGCTACCCCATTTATAATGGAGACTTACCCCGATTGTGATCGAGAATCATCTCGATCAGTTTGGAAACTCGCATCCGTGTAACCCTTTACAACGAGCTCCTCTTCATAAGATCCGTATATTAGAAACATATCCTTAGTCCTCTTAAGGTATTTCAATATACTTTTAACAGCCATCCAATGGCTTGATGGGTTTTGTAGATGTTTATCAAAGACATATTAACCATTTAACATGTAAAACGCAGCGGAGTTTATATAAAAACGTGAGTTTATGTATCATATACATATGTTAAATCAAAACCCAAAACAAGGATCATTTTATATGGAAGAACACACTATCATAACATATATATATCAACCACATGAACTACCTTTAGAACCATGAATTTGGAGGCTAGATGATGATGTTTGAATGTCAAGACTTCAATGTAGAAGTCCTCAAGAGATGATACCCCAAGCTCCTTCAAACGCACACTTGCTAGGTTGTGTTACACCAACTTGAAAACCCTCTTGCACAATCGATTTTTCCAGCCAAGAACACTTGATTCAAAGCTGAAAATTCAGCCTTGTTTTAGCTCTAGAAACTGATTTCTAGAGAGAAGTTAGAGAGAATTCTTTTGCTTTTGTGTGTGTGAGGGAAAGGTGTGTTGGTAGAAGAGTGTTCAAGTGAATGAATGTTGCATGAACCAAGAACTAATCAAAGAGTTCCCATGCCCCAAGGGGTGGCCGAAGTTGGGGTCCCACTTGTGGGTTTCCCTCCCATTTGAATTTTTATAAAAGATACACTCTTGCACTCTAATTTTATAAAATTAAAACCCTTTTAATTTTATAAAATATAACAGACTTTTGTTTGATATTACTTAACCAACTTAAATAATAAAAAAACTAATTTCTCATGAACAAATTATCCATATAATGTTGTTCATTTACAAAAGCAATGATTTAGAAAACCCAGTTTCTATATTGGTGCTAATATTTATTTGTGTGATCTTATCAACGAATAAATATTTATCGGTGTTTGTTTGGCTTGTTATTGGGTATGACCCGACTTGGATCATATCACATTAGCCACATCAATTTAATATGTATCTTAGGCAGATCAATTCCTTCAATCTCCCACTTGCACAAGATTCATAGAAGATTGATGCAAGCAGCAAATAACGCCTAGCAACGGTTTGCTACCCCTAATGTATATGACTAAGTGCCATTCAATAACCTCATCCATTTCAAGTACCTTACTTGAATACGATTTAGGTGAATCAATCATTTGTCCTTTTGTTACAGATGTCATGTTAAATCCCAGAGATACAAAATTGTCATTCTCCGTTGATTTAACTTTAACAGGCCTTAGACATCTAACTCTCAAAGAATAAGAGGAAGAAATTCCATCTTGACTACATACGTCTCTCACAATCACCTTATATCATACCTGAACTCAGCCTTATGTACTGCCAATCTTTCAGAACAGCAAAGTACTAAGTCAAAGTACAACACTTGGTGAATATCAAGACCCAATATGTATCTCAGGTCTGAGGATACAAAGATATTCGCCTTTACTCAATATCTCTTATGACTAATCACAAAGATTCCATGCAGAAATAATTGAGAGCGGGTCAGTCCAATATCTATATCCCATTGATATCAATGAACCTTGGTAGCAACCTCTTGGTCTATATTCATGCCTTATGAATATCAACCAATCCAAGTTCATTATAGTTTTACGTTCATAGCTGTTCCCACAAGTATGATCGACTACGAACGTTTAGAATAACTTACTTAATCACAGATTTAAACATGCTAAAATAGAAGAACAAATGAAAATTATAACCATATAATTAAGTCAAATAACATTAATTCCAATATCCAAATACAAAATTTGATCAAGTCCAATCACTAGAATATCGAAGTCCTAAGGCACAAGTATGACTTTCATGCTTTGACCTATCTAGGAGCTTCGTGAATGGATCCGCAATGTTTTGATCGGTATGAACTTTGCGAATACATATCTTTCCCTTTTCAACTCATCCCTTATGTAGTTGAATCTCCGTTCAATGTGCCGAGTCTTTTGATGAGCACGAGGTTCCTTGATTTGAGCAATCGCACCCTCGTTCGCACAAAAGATATCTAGGGGGTCTTGAATGGTAGCAACGACCCCTAGATCAGCAATGAACTTCCTAAGCCACGCAGTTTCTTGAGTTGCTAATGAAGCGGCGATGTATTCTGATTCTGTTGTTCATAGTGCCACTACATCTTGCTTTGAGCTCTTCCAAGAGACCGCTCCTCCATTCATAATGAAGACATATCTCGACTGTGATCGAGAATCATCTCGATCAGTTTGGAAGCTCGCATCCGTGTAACCCTTTACAACGAGCTCCTCCTCACCAGATCCATATATTAAGAATATATCATTAGTGTTTCTAAGGTATTTCAAAATACTCTTAACAGCCATCCAATGACTATTACCAGGATTCTGTTGATATCTACTTGTCATGCTTAGAGCACATGACACGTCCAGCCTAGTACATATCATTGCATACATGATGGATCCTATAGCAGATGCATATGGGACTCCATTCATTCTTTCTTGTTCAACATTTGAACTAGGGCATTGAGATGAGCTCAATATAGTCCCCTTTTGAATAGGTACCAAACCTTTCTTAGAATTCTCCATCTTGAACCTTTTCAAGATCTTTTCAATGTATGCACTTTGGTTTAACCTATCAGCCTTCTTGATCTATCCCTATAGATCTTTATTCCTAAAATATAGGTGGCTTCACCAAGATCCTTAATGGAAAAACAGCTTCCATGCCAGGCTTTTACACCTTCCAAGGTTGGAGTGTCGTTTCCAAGTAGTAAAATGTCATCAACATATAATACAAGGAAAGTCATAGTGCTCCCACTAGCTTTCTTATATACACAAGCAGCATTTTTGATGAAGCCAAATTTCTTTACTTCATCATCAAAACGGTGATTCCAACTTCTTGGTGCTTGTTTCAATCCATAGATTGACTTCTTTATCTTGCATACCTTGTTAGGATGTTTTGGATCGACAAAACCTTCAAGCTATTTCATATGGACATCTTCCTCAAGATATCCATTAAGGAAAGTGGTTTTGACATCCATTTTCCAAATCTCATAGTCATAATATGCTGCTATGGCAAACAATATCCTGATAGACTTTAGCATTGCCACAGGCGAAAAGGTTTCATCATAATCAACCCCTTGAGTTTGAGTGAAACTTTTTGCTACAAGTCTAGCTTTATAGGTATCCATGTTTCCATGCATATCGGTTTTTTTCTTGAAAACCCACTTACTTCCAACTATCTTGGACTTAAGAGGTGGGGTAACCAATTCCCAAACTTGGTTATCATACATGGATTGCATCTCAACGTTCATGGCTTCTTGCCATTTGTCAAAATCAGGTTTTGACATTGCATCATGGTATGTGGTTGGTTCATCCGAATCTACCACATAGCATCCATCCATGAAAAATCCATATCTCTCAGGAGGAGCACTAATTCTACCAGATCTGCGAACTTTTTGTGTATCTTGATCATCCATATGATCATTATCAACATGCTCATACCAATTGTGTATCGTCTTGTGAATCTTGAACCTCGTCAAGTTCCACCGCTCTTCCACTAGTTTCTTCTGAAAGAAACTTAGTTTCCAAAAACTCTGCCTTTCGAGCAATAAACACTTTCTGCTCTGTCGGATCATAGAAATAATATCCAATACAATCTCTAGGATATCCAATGAAGATACACTTTGTGGATCGGGCTTCCAGTTTGTTTTGAGTGTCTTGCATAGGATAAGCCTCACACCCCCAAACTTTTAAATATGATAATGATAGAACCCTTCCATGCCATACTTTGAAAGGTGCCTTTTCCACTTTCTTGGTTGGGGCCATATTTAAAATACGGGCCGCGGAGAGCAACGCGAAACCCCAAAATGATAGAGGTAGTGTACTTCTAGCCATCATAGATCGAACCATATCTAATAGAGTCTGATTCCTCCTCTCAGACACACCATTATGTTGTGGTGTTCCAGGTGGAGACAATCCCACAACTTCTAAGATACTCTTGAAATTCACTACTTAGGTATTCACCTCCTCTAATTGTACGAAGAATCTTGACCGTTTTGTAGAGTTGATTTTCTACTTCATTCTTGAAGATTTTAAACATTTCAAAAGACTCATGTTTGTGTCTTAACAAGTACACATACCCATAACGACTATAGTCATCGGTAAAAGTAATGAAGTATCTTTCACCATTCCTAGTTATTGGTTTAAAAGGTCCACATACATCCGAATGTATGATCCCTAATAAATCCTTTGCCCTTTCATTAAGCCCACTAAAAGGGACCTTTTTCATTTTACCTTGTAAACAAGACTCGCATACATCAAATGAATCATTTTCATTAGTTTTCAAAAGACCATTCTTTTGGAGTTTTTGCATACGATTCTTGTTTATGTGACCAAGGCGACAATGGCAAAGATAGGAATCACTCAAATCTAATTTGAGCCTTTTGGTGGTTGCTTGGTACATTGAGCTATCATATGTTATGTTTTCATGAACCAATTCATAAATACCATTATAAGGTATAGCCTGAAAATAAAACATATGATTTAAAGAAACATGAATATCATTGTCAACAAACTTGAAATCATAATCACATTGTCTTAAACGGGAAACAGAAATAATGTTCCTAGTCAAACTAGGAGCATACAAAACATTCTTTAAAATAACTTCTAAACCACTTGGAAGCATCAAAATGTAGTCTCCTTGGGCTTCCACGTGAACCATTGCACCATTGCCCATAAAGAGACTAATTTCCCCTTTTGCATAATGCTCACTTCTTATGAACCCCTGCAACAAATTGCAAATACGAGTTCCACATCCAGTATCCAATACCCATGTTTTAGAAGAAATAACATTTAGCTCAACACATATCATAAAGATTGTACCTGAGGTTTGCCCCACGCCCCTCTTCGATCTCAACTCTTTGAGGTAGACCAGACAATTGCGTTTCCAATGGCCTACCTCACCACACTCAAAACATGGGTCATCATGAGCAACCTTTTGCTTCTTTTCTTTCGATTTGGGCTGTTCCACTTTTGCTTTACCCTTACCCTTCCCCTTGACGTGCCCCTTCCCTTTGGCAACACTTGCCCTAGGGTCGGGGAGGTGCCTCTTCCTACTACCTCCTTCATTGATCATAAGGACCGGTAGAACCTTTCTACCCATGCCCTCCTCGGCCATTTTGAGCATTGAATGAAGCTCACCAATGCTTTTGTTCCATCCATTCATGTTATAGTTCATAACAAAGCTATCAAACTTCTTGGATAGGGAGTTAAGGATCAGATTCGTTGCCAACTCATTGGACACATGACAGTTAAGCCTTTCAAGGCAATCAATGTGGCTCTTCATCTTAAGAATGTAAGATGACACCGATTGGGTCTCGTCCATTCGACATGCATGGAGTGCTCAAACCGTTTCGAAGCGCTCCACCCTTAATTGTTGTTGGAACGTTTCCTTCAACTGGGTGATCATGTCAAAGGCATTGTTGTTCTCAAAGTCCTTTTGCAAATCAGGAATCATACTCACTAGCATGAGACATGAGACTTGCACAGAGTCCTCGGTGTATTTGACCCACTCGGTAAAGGCCTCTACGTCATTCTCATTGGGTTGATCGGGAATGGGATCGTCTAACACATGAGACTTCTTTTCTTGCTTGAGAACGATTCTCAAGTTTCGGTACCAATCCATGAAGTTCCCATGGTTTAGACGTTCCTTTTCAAGGATGGTTCTTAGTGATAGGTTATGGACAGTCGGGATTGCATTGTTGTTGTTAGCCATCTACTATTTTACAAAGTTCAATTTTTAGTATTTTGATATCAAAGCATTTTAATTATTAATACCCTTTTATGTCTAATAGACAATTAATAATTAAAATCTAGAATCCAACGTTACATTTAAATATCGGTTAGGTGACCTTTATCCCTTTATTTAAATTAACAAGGTAGTCAACGTTTGACAATTGTAACCTATTACAATTTCTAGTTATATGGGATCGTTTTAAACATCTTATGTTTTGTTTGGCATGTTTATCCCATCAACACCGTTTGTACGTCATGCTTCGGTGATCCTAATGTATGATTTCCAAATCAAGTCGTCCTACATAGACACACGTGTGATTTTACATATATAAGTGGTTAGGTGACCTTTATCCCACAAATGGTAATTTCAACTCAACTTGACAAGTTTCTCTATTTATGGTTAGGTGACCTTTATGCCATACAACTTGTATGCATTCAAATGCATGGTATTATTTGAAAAACTATTTTCAATGTTCCTTTTAATAAAACCCATTTTTGTTAAATCATTAACCCTTAATAAACACATTTTATTAATTCCTTTAATGATTATAAAGAACCATTTTTATTCTTGATTTGACATAGTTGTTTAACCAGTTTATCTATTTTCAATTAAAATGTTAAACACAACCAAACAACCAAATAATCAATCAAACATAAAAAAATAAGTGCATAACCATAGCCAACGATTTTGATCACACTTGCTTGCCATAACAAGTGTGTCAAGTGGTCATTCCTAGGGTAAAACATGACACATTGTTGTGTTGATGAACTCCCACTTAAACTTGCATCCAAATGCTTCAAGTATGCCTTTTGTGTTGTGATTCCACCACCATCTTTAGGCACCTTCTTTGTCTTACAAATCAGCCCCAAAATACTTATTACATAGAAAAAGTCCTAATACATTTTTCTAGTAAAATAAAGTGCAAACTAATCTACTTTCAAACACACCATTATGTTGTGGTGTTCCGGGAGGAGTAAGTTGTAAGACAATCCCACAACTTCTTAGATGATCCTGAAAAGCCTCACTGAGGTATTAACCTCCTCTATCTGAACGGAGAACTTTGATAGTTCTATTGAGTTGATTTTCTACTTCATTCTTGAAGATTTTGAACATTTCAAAAGCTTCATGTTTATGTGTCATCAAGTACACATAACCATAGCGACTGTAATCGTCAATAAAGGTAATGAAGTATCTTTCACTATTCTTTGTTATTGTCTTTAAAGGACCACATACATCCAAATGTATGATTCCTAATAAGTCTTTTGCCCTCTCGTTAGTACCACTAAAGGGTGACTTGGTCATCTTACCTTGTAAACAAGATTCACACTTATCAAATGACCCATTTTCAATTGTTTTCAAAAGACCATCTTTTGAAGTGTTTGAATCCGATTCTTGTTTATGTGACCAAGACGACAATGCCAAAGATAAGAATCACTTAAACTCATTTTAAGTTTCTTGGTGCTTGATTGGTATAATGTGTTATTATAGGATGAATCATCATGAACCAATTCATAAATACCATTAAATGGCATAGACTTGAAATAAAATACATCATCCATATAAACATAAATACCATCGTTTACAAACTTTAAATCATAACCATATTGTTTTAAAAGGGAAACTGAAATTATGTTCCTAGTCAAACTTGGAGCATATAAAATGTTTTTAAGAACAACATCCAAACCATTTGAAAGTTTTAAAACATAGCGTCCTTAGGCTTCGACATCAACTTTTGCTCCGTTTCCTATGTAGAGACTTGTGTCTCCCTTCTTAAAGTGCTTATTTCTTTTGAACCCCTGCAACAGATTGCAAATGTGAGTTCCACACCCTGTATCCAATACCCATGTGTTTGAAGAAATAACATTTAAGTCAATATGGATCATGAAAGTTGTACCTGAGGTCGGCCCAACATCCCTCTTGTTTCTCAACTCTTTGAGATAGGTTGGACAATTCCTTTTCCAATGTCCTATCTCACCACACTCAAAGCATGGATCGTTTTCCGTTACCTTAGGCTTCATAAGCTTAGGTTTTGGAGGTTCCGCTTTAACCTTCCCTTTCCCTTTGCCTTTGATGTGCCCCTTTCCTTTGGCAGCATTTGCCTTGGGATCGGGGAATGGCCTTTTCCTATTGCCTCCCTCATTGATCGAGAGAACAGGTAGAACCTTTCTACCCATCCCCACCTTAGCTGTTATGATTCATAATATGAAAATTAAGGTTAATAACTTAACATCAACAAAGCCAAGAACATATGATCGTTTATATGTGTTTGAACTAGCTATCAAGATGAAACAACAACCAAAAGCAACACAAGATACAACCTTTGTAGAGCTGCTGAAAATCAGGACTTTTGATGAAGATGTTGATGTTCTTGAACAGCCAAAACACCTAGGAGAGGTGTCCTCAAGCTACCATACCCACAAGCATCCAACAAACACCTTGTTGCTAGGATTTCAACACCAAAAATCGAACCAAGGAGGGCTGAAAATCTGATTTTCATCTATGAACTGTTCAAAAACTAGAGAGAAAAGTTTGGTTCTTGCATGTTAGAGAGAGAGAGAGATGGAGTGTGTGTATTCTATATTGCAAGTCAAAAGACAAAAAGCACACCACCCTATAGTAGGGGGCAGCTTAAAATCCCCATTCAAAGGGGTTTTCCCCCCTAAAACTTTAACCCCTTTTTTTTAACTAGTTACTAGTTGAGTTTATAAAATTAACTTTTAATTCTATAACTCATACACACACAATTATATTATCTAATGTTATTTAACTAATTTAAATAACATTACAAATAATATTCTTGAACAAAATATCCTTATAAGTTGTTCTATCTCATATTTAATTTATTTAGAAAACCCATTTTCTTGTGTAATTATTTAATTACATGATCATATCATCAATTAAATATTAGTTGGTGTTTGCTAAGCTTGTTATTATGTATGACCCGACTTGGATCATGACGTACTAACCACATCAATATTCTATGTGTCTTGGGCATAAAGAATCCAACATTTGTTACACTCATTATCTGTTAAGTTCACATTTAAGTCCATTTAGAGGTCGACTTTTAGGGTTATATGATTTGGTTTACCTCTTAAATCATTCAGACACTTTCGTTTGATTTTACGTTAGCATTCATCATGATTTCGTTCACACAGTACCTGTACATGAATGTAAATCGGTCAGTAATGAGAAATCAATAAAAGTCACATGGAAAAATTTGAAAAGGGTGTCTTTGGTAACCAGTAGTTTGATTTGAGCCCCCTTTTTATATTGATTTGAGTTTCAGTCGTGCGACTGGACCCATCTACATGATTCATTCGTGCAACTGAGGTTCAGTCATACGACTGACATATACCATTCAGCCAATCGTACGATTGGTTCATACTGAGTTTGCCAATCATGTGACTCGGCCATCATCATGGTATAGTCATGTGATTGAGCTATACTTTTGATCCAGTCATATGATTGACCCATACTCATGGTCCAATTGTGTGACTGGCCTATACTTATGGTCCAATAGTGCGATTGGCTCATACTTATGATTTTGACTTCAAACATTTTAACTTCAATTAAACAATTTCTCCCCCTGAGCAGAACAACTTCAAACATTTTCATTATTTCTAGAAAGATTCATATGGAATCAGACATGCATAAAACATAATCATTTGGGACCTTTTATATTTATTTAGATAGCAGAGAACGTTTACCCATCACATGATTTTATTCATCTAAGAGTCAAATGCACTAACAGGAAATCATGCTTGACCTTTTATATACTACACATTGATTTTGAACATTAAGAGATGTAGCCACGATGAGTGTCAATATTTTTGTCCACCTAAATCCATACATAGATTTTTGACACATATTGGTGATTATTTAGGTTTATTATTTCAACAAGCATTTGTGAATCCCACACTTATATGGTAATCAACTTTTCTTAGGAGATTTTTGAGCGGTCTACGGGTTTTTTTGACAAAAAGAAATTATTCTAAGAGCTTCCAAAGAGATGCTAACCTCAGGTCAGTGCCATCGCACAGCAGAGAGGTGCAAACAACAATGAATTCTTAGAATATATACGTTATGCTTATCCTCAGGTTAGTGCCATCGCACAACAGAGAGGCACACAACCTATCTTCTTGTTAGAGCAATTTTATTATTTAGAGTAAATTTCGATTTTGGTCCCTGTGGTTTAACCATTTTAACCATTTCAGTCCAAAAAGGAATCTTTGATCATATCACGCCCTGTGGTTTCATTTTTGTATCGATTTTGGTCCCTGACACTAACTCTGTTAGTTTTTACAGTTAAATGTGAGGATACTTTGGTCATTTTACATTTGGAGGACTAGTTATGTAAATTTAATTTGATTAGGATAATTGTTGTAATTTTTTAAACAATAAAAAATAAAAAAAACAAAATGTAAATCTAAAACCCTTCACCACAAACATTACAATCGGAACCCTAACCCCCACCAACCCTTCCTCCCCTTGCACCACCGCCTGCACCATCTCCACCGCCACCGCTACCTCCACCGCCTGCACCACCTCCACCGCCACCGCTACCTCCACCGCCTGCGCCACCTCCACCTCAAGAAACACACACAAACACACATACGTTATACAACGGAATGACAGATCCATCATCCACCTCTTTGCAGCTCAAGAATCACTCTTGAAGATGAAAAGATGTTGACTTTATCACTCAAGATTCAAAACCCTTTTCACTGTGACACTCAATTTGAATTTGGGGAATCTTTAGAGCCCTAAAATTGATCTGCTTTCAAGATCTTACCAAGATGAGACGGGTCGAAATTGAGGTCTTTTGCTTCTTAATTTGGTTATCTTATGGTTTGAATGTGAATGTGCAATGAGCGGTGATAAAGAAGCACTTTTGGGGCTGAAATCATCAATTGATCCATTAAACTCACTTCAATGGAGTGGAGATGATTACTGCAAATGGGAAGGTGCTTAAATGGCAGAGTATCAAAGCTTGTTCTTGAAGATTTGAAGCTCACATGTACACTAGATTTAAACAACATCAATCAATTAGATCAGATTCGTGTTTTGAGCTTCAAACAAAGCTCAATCTTCAGCGAAATCCCCAATCTTTCTGGCTTATTAAACCTAAAATCACTCTCTCTTTCCCACAACAACTTCTCCGGCGACTTTCCGGCGTCAATCACCACCCTCCATCGCCTCAAAACCATCGTTGGCGGTGGAGATGGTGCAGGCGGTGGTGCAAGGGGAGGAAGGGTTGGTGGGGGTTAGGGTTCCGATTGTAATGTTGGTGGTGAAGGGTTTTATATTTAAATTTTGTTTTTTTTATTTTTTATTGTTTTAAAAAATTACAATAATTATCCTAATCTAATATAATGTGCATAACTAGTCCTCCAAATGTAAAATGACCAAAGTACCCTCACATTTAACTGTAAAAACTAACAGAGTTAGTGTCAGGGACCAAAATCGATACAAAAATGAAACCACAGGGCGTGATATGATCAAAGATTCCTTTTGGACTGAAATGGTTAAAATGGTTAAACCACAGGGACCAAAATCGAAATTTACTCTATTATTTATTTAACGCAGCAACAACATCTGTCATTAACTTGATTGCGTTTCACATTTGTGATGTGCTTTGCTCCTAGTTTTGGTCATTCGTACACATTTACGGCTTTCTCTTTGCTCTTCAGCCCGTATTGGAGATTTATTGTTGATTATGTTGTAACACCCGAAAGTTTGACTTTCTGATAGGTTGTGCGACTGAACCTCAGTCGCCTGGGATTTATGCGACTGGAGGTTCAACCGCATGTTATTCAGCCGATTGAAGCTCAACCATACGATTGGAGTTCAACCGCCCGAATGAAGGACGAACCGCATGGAACACATGCGACTGGGGTCCAATCGCATGGTGTTCATGCGACTGAAGGTCCAGTCGCCCCTGGACCAGACGCGACTGAGCTGTGGGTATAAAAGAGGAGCAGCTCTCATTCTCCTCCCAACACTTGCATAATTCAGTCGGGAGGAGAGCAGAGAGCGAACGAGAGCAGAGAAGAAAGAGGGAAAGTGCTGACCGAGCTCCGGATTTGTCGTGAGGCTAACCAAATCGAAGCTCATCAACTCCTACCTGTTAATGTGAGTTCTAAGACCCCTCTTTTACATATTTTTGAATGATTTTGGGGCTGGATCACATATAAACCCTAGTTTTGAATAGTATGCTTATTTGACCCATTTGGGTGAAATCTTTAGTAACGTGTTTATGGCATGAATTAGGACTTGTTTATGCTTGTATGATGTCCTAGTATGAATCCCTGAGATTTGGGAGGGTCAATTTGGGCTGAAAATGGGTTTATGACGGGTTTGGGTGCGTTGGTTCGCGACTGCTGTTCATGAAGAACTCCAGTCGCTGCCCAGTTCGGGTTATGCGACTGAAGGGCCATTCGGCCGAATGAGGATTAGTTAATGTCCAATCACACGATTGAGGCTCAGACGCACGATTGAGCCTCAGTCGCACGATGGGCTATGCGATTGGGGGTTTCGGTCGCATAGATCCAATCGCAGGGTAGTTCAGTCGTACGGTTAAGAGTTAGTCGCATATACCCTGTCGCATGGTGTCTAGTCATACGGAAGGAAGTCCAGTCGCACGATTGTATGCCCATTCGCATGACAGCCCAATCGCACGGTCCAGTCGCATGGAGGACATGCGACTGGGATAGGCTCAGTCGCCTATGAAGGGCTGATGTGAATGATGATGTTATGTATGATTACGTATGTATGATGCTAGGTATGATGATGAATGTATGATGGGTGTGTATGTTCCTGGTGATTGTTTATGTTTATCTTTCCGAAACTTTAAGAACAATGAAAATGAATGAATGAAGTATTATGTAACGTAAAGTGAAAGATAATGAAAGAGGAACACGATGATGAATGCATGTATTAACGAATGAATGAAAAGAAGAATGATGATGAATACATGCATTAATGAACGAACGAATTAAGTCTTGCAAGCATTGAATAACGCGATTGGTCCTTCTCTGTGATCGACCATGGTCATGGTACCTCTACCGCTTGCCCCTAGTACCGTGGCATACGTTTTGTTGTTCATATGTTGACTTCGGCCCGGTAGCTAATAACGATCGGGGTGTAGCATATGGTATTGGTACAATCACCTTTCAATGTGCAAGTAAGTATGAAACGGGATTCTTGCCATTCGACCACAGTAATCATAGCCGAGTGCTATGAAGTGGGTAAAGCCTGGCAGAATCCATACGAGAAGTTAAAGATAACGATGTATAACGAATGATGAAGATAATAATGAATATTATCTCTGTGTATGTATGATGTATGAACGCATGTATGAAAGGATACTTTTAAATAAGTAAAAGTATGTTTTAATATAAAACTAGAACTCACTCAGCAACGCTGACTTTTTATGTGTTTCCAGTTGGCAGGTAGTGTTGCTGAGGATGGCACGAGGCGGCTACTCAGCTCTTTTGGGATGGCATTCACCTTTTGATTATGTTGCCACATCATGTGTTGTGGGCCCGTAATGCACGCAACACATCATGTTGCATGCAAGTGTGAGATTTCTTAAGAATCCTGATAAACGGGATTACTTAAGGAATCTCCTTTATGATGAAAAAGATATTTTTGAACTTAATATCTTCTATTAGAGGTCACTGTTTAGGACCATTTATGTAAAGAAAGCTTGTATTTTGTAATCAAGACAATGATGTAAAAGCTTTTATGATGAAATGAGAATGTATATTTTATTAATTCCGCTGCGTTATTTTATGATTATATTAAATGTATGTTTTATGTCCGATGACGACCAACTGTGAGGTGCCTAGTGAGCGGGGCCTTACAAGTTGGTATCAGAGCCAAAGTTTAAGTGAAATGGGTAAATTTTTAAAATAAACCTAAACTTAAACTGAAAATGGGACAGCAAGGAAGAGAATGCCATCTGAGTAGTTGCGTGCCATCGGGTATTTTTATTAAACTTAATCATGATTACGTGCGCATGATATGTGTTTATATGTACTGTTAGACTTAGATACTGATGTAGTCAGGACAGGTAATGCTCGGGGTACGAAGAGTAGAGTAAGTGGCTAATCAAAACTGGCCACTGTAATTAGAGACTTACTATACTTAACATAAACTGAGCTATTTCCTTGAATGACCGTGTTGGTGTTTGAATCTTTCAGTGTGATAGAAGATGGTTGGTGGTAGATCATCTAAAGCTTCCCGTGGTGGTGGACGTGGTGCTGAACCACGTAACACGCGAGGGAGGCCTAGGACAGAGAAAGTAGTTCATGAGGAAAACGAGATTCCTCATTAGGAGGAAGCAGACGAAAGCACAAATTTGAGAGCCTCGGTAAAAGAGGCAGTGGTCGAGGAAGTACATCAGGTCATGCAGACGATCCTACCGTCTGTAGTGACCGAAGTGATATAGGCAGTACGTGAAGCCGAGAGACGACGGAGGAATCGGTCCTTAGGTAGACAGCAACAGACAGAAGCAGAAACAGTATTATCCGATGATGAAGAGGAAGAGGAGGAAGGGCAGGTACGGGAGACAGCCCGGGGTTGTAACTACGGGGCATTCATGAGGTGCAAGCCCCCGACTTTTGATGGTTCTGGTACTGCTACTAATGCTCCCCAATGGGTGATGGAAATGGAGGCTGTCCTCGATATTAGTGATTGCCAGGAGGACAAGAAGGTGAAGTTTGCTACCCACTCTTTCATAGGGTCGGCTTTGTGCTGGTGGAATAATATAGTCCAAGCCGAGGGTAGCAGGGCTATAGGGAAGATGAAGTAGGTTGAGTTAAAAAGGCTGGTGATTGAGGAATCAGTCCTCGTCAGGAAATGGATAGAGTTGAGAGAGAGTTCCTGCAGTTGGAGGCGGGGACGATGACCCACCAACAATACACCACCAAGTTTAACGAATTGGCGCTGTTGGTGCCAGAGCAGGTGACGCCGGTGTCTCGAAAGATTAACCGGTATATTCAGGGGCTGCCAGCTGAAATTCGTTGGCACTTGATTTCTGCCTGACCAAGCACTTTCAGGTCGGCAGTGGATTTAGCGGGAAGGTTATTCGATGAACGGGCTGCATTGGTAAAGGCTGAGGGTAGCAAGAAGGGAAGTGGAGAGAAGAACTGGCAGGGGAAGAGATTTGGTCGGGGTGATACTTCGACGAGCAACAAGAAGGCGAGGGTGGATGACCACCGTGTGGTCTTGACTGGAGCTGGGGTGAGGAAGTGTGGTAAGTGTGGAAGGGAGCACTCAGGGGAGTGCAAATGGGGATCCAACATCTGCTTTAAGTGTGGGAAGACAGGGCATATATCAAAGGATTGCCGAATGGGCAAGTGTTTTAACTGTGGGGAAGGTGGTCATATGAGCAGAGACTGTAAGAAGCCGAGGGCTGAGGCATCAGGGGTAAAGAAGACGGGAAGTGAAGGTCCGAGAGCAAGCGCCAGGGCATTCACAATGACGCAGGAGGAGGCTAGGACGGACCCCGATGTAGTGTCCGGTACGTTTCTGGCGAACCAAACTTTAGCCTCAGTATTATTTGATTCGGGTGCCAGTAGGAGTTTCATTTCTGCTGCTTTTTGTGCTAAATTGCCCGTTAGTAGTAGACGTGTGGATGTGCCGTTTGATGTAGAGACTGCTATAGGAAAAACCACCAGGATTTCCGAGGTAATTGAGGGTTGCGATGTAGAACTGGAGGGTCACAAATTCCCAGTTTGACAGTGCCTGACGGTAGGCGGTTTTGATTTGGTGCTTGGGATGGATTGGTTGGTAGATTTCGAGGCGAACATTGTGTGTCGCAAGAAGATGATCAGTTTGACAGTGCCCGACGGTAGTTCAGTGACAGTTTATGGCGATCAGGTTACTATGATTCCGAAGGTGATATCAATGGCAGTGGTGGGGAAATGTATGAGGCGTGGATGTGACGCCTTTTTATGTTATGTAAAGGATGTAGAAAAGCCAACACCACAACTATCTGATGTTCCGGTTGTGTGTGAGTTCCCAGACGTGTTCCCGGAAGACTTATCGGGATTGCCACCTGACAGAGAGATCGAGTTTGTAAGGCCCCGTTCCCGGGCACCTCACAGTTGGTCGTCATTACCCATAAAACATACATTTAATATAACTTAATAAAAACCATGCAGCGGAAACTTTAAATTTTACTAAAAATGCTTTTGCAAAGTAATACAACACCTGTTACAAAATATCATTTGTTTGCATTACAATACAAAAACATTAACAAAAGAATGCCATCCCAAAATAAAGCTGAGTAGCCGCCTCGTGCCATCCTCAGCAACACTACCTGCCAACTGGAAAATACATAAAAGTCAGCGTTGCTGAGTGAGTTCTAGTTTTGTATTAAAACATACTTTTACTTATTTAAAAGTATCCTTTCGTTCATGCGTTCATACATCATACGTACACATAGATAATATTTATTATTATCTTCATCATTCGTTATTCATCATTGTCTTTAACTTCTCGTATGGATTCTGTCAGACTTTACCCACTTCATAGCACTCGGCTATGATTACTGTGGTCGAATGACAAGAATCCCGTTCATACTTACTTGCACGCATTGAAAGGTTAATTGTACCAATACCCTATGCTACACCCCAATCAATCCTAGCTACCGGGCCGTAGTCAACATATGACGGGAGCGTATGCCCGGTACTAGATCAGTCTTAGCTACCGGGCCGTAATCAACATATGACGGGAGCGTATGCCCGGTACTAGAGGTAAGCGGTAGAGGTACCATGAACATGGTCAATCACATAGAAGGACCAATCGCGTTATTCAATGCTTGCAAGACATAATTCATTCGTTCATTAATGCATGTATTCATCATCATTCTTCATTTCGTTCATTCGTTAATACATGCATTCGTCATCATGTTCCTCTTTCATTATCTTTCACTTTACGATACATAATACTTCATTAATTTATTTCTCGTTATTCGTAAAGTTTCAGAAAGATAAGCACACAATTACAAGGAACACACACACTCATCATACATACTCATCATACATAATACTCATCATGCATTAGTTCATTAGTTCATTATCTTTCATTATCTCGTTAATACTTACTTGCACGCATTGAAAGGTTAATTGTACCAATACCATATGCTACACCCCAATCAGTCTTAGCTACCGGGCCGTAATCAACATATGACGGGAGCGTATGCCCGGTACTAGAGGTAAGCGGTAGAGGTACCATGGTCAATCACATAGAAGTCATTCAATGCAAGACATAGAAGGACCAATCGCGTTATTCAATGCTTGCAAGACATAATTCATTCGTTCATTAATGCATGTATTCATCATCATTCTTCATTTCGTTCATTCGTTAATACATGCATTCGTCATCATTCGTTCATTAACTTTCGTTCGTTCATTAACTTTCGTTCGTGTGGCATTCATCGTTTAACCATCATATTCCTTCATACTCTTTCTTTCATTTGTATGTATCTTACTTTCATTCATTCATACATAACATACGTTTGTACGTTCATTTCATTCATTCATTCATTATATACGTACGATTTTTACTTTTATTCATACATTCACGTCATCTCATACTTAACAATATTAAATGATAATATTGTTAACAATAATAAAATACTGATAATAATATCAGTGACATTAATAAGGGGTCAATCATTAATCATCACTGCAAGCATAAAACATCATCGTTAATTAACCCTGGTCAACCCTGATCAAATCCTTAAAATCCGGATTCCCGGAAATTTCCTGTAAAAACTCTAAGTGATTGGGCGCATGAGCCCTGTTTGAACTTATAACCATACACTTAGTCATTTTGGCCAACTTTTCTAGGTATATGACCACTGTCTAGACTTTTCAGACTCATGAGCACTATTGGACTCATGAGCACTATTGGACACATTAGTCCATACTTAGTTTATTTTTCAGACTCATGAGCACTATTGGACTCATGAGCACTATTGGACACATCAGTCCATACTTAGTTTATTTTTCAGACTCATGAGCACTATTGGACTCATGAGCACTATTGGACACATCAGTCCATACTTAGTTTATTTTTCAGACTCATGAGCACTATTGGACTCATGAGCACTATTGGACACATTAGTCCATAGTTTATTTTTCAGACTCATGAGCACTATTGGACTCATGAGCACTATTGGACACATTACCTTACACTTAGTTATTCTAAGTCCAAATTTCAGGCATATTACTACTAATTGGGCTTGTTAGGCGTTTTAGTAACCTGCTCATGTGACTAATTCATATTCCAATTCCCAAACATCAGAATGCCTAGTACTAAACATATACACATGATTCTAGGCATAAATCTAACATAAACATAAACATATATACAATCATTTCATACGGGTATTAACCCGAAATTTTATAAAAACATATTTGCATGCATTTCCAGCCCCAAAACATTTAAAAACCAGTAAAAAGGGGTCTAGAACTCACCTTGGGTGTCGTTGAATGTCCATAATCGTCATTTACTTGAATTCTCAAGTAATGTCATCATCATAATGGAGTCGCCATCTTTTGCAACGAAACCTTAATCATCATCCTAGAATCATCATCATCATAACATCCTCATCCTCTTTCAAATACATCATCACCCTAAACCTTATCTACCACTAACTACTAAAGTCCCTATCATCATAGCTAACCAATAATGTGCTCACCATGTTATCATCAGGGATTATCATGACCATCATATTCAGGAAAACCTTTACTATTTGCATGCTAAGCCATCATCAACAACATCATCATGTAACATCACATCATCACTCATATACCACTTTTATACTACAACCATCCTTACTGTGAAGATACCATTTCCATGTTAAAACATCATCTTCATCTTGTTGCAACTACATCATAATGAACATTACCACTATCTAAGAACTATCAACATCATCATTAAAGCATTGTCAACATCATCTAAACATCCTTTCCACCACCGGACATCATCATCTTTACTATCCTTATGATAGTCCACACAATAATCCTACCCAAAACATCCTTATAAACGTTACCATCTTGAAGACCATAAGCCATGCCACCATATATACATCATACCATCACCATAACATATCTATTATCATACCATCATCATAACACGTCTATCGTCAACGCATTACCATCACCAAACTATAATCCTAATATCATCATCATCAATCTATCACCACCATCATCATCAAACTATCACCATTATCACCATCGTCTTACCACTACCATCACGGGCATTAACACCTACACAATCACAACAAACCGCAGCCACAATACAGCCACCAACCACAGCCGTGACCACCATCACCGCGACCGCACACCACCATCATCACTGCCGCGACCGCACACCACCATCATCACTGCCGCGACCGCCATCGATTCCACAGTCGCCGTCGCGACACCCACAGCCACCATTACAGCCATCGACAACCCTCACCATCTTAACCTAGCCGAGAGTTGTGGTGGTCTCCGACCACGAACCACAACCACCACAACCACCACAATCAACACCAACAGCCACATCACCACCAAACACCTCCACAATCAACACCAACAGCCGCAACCGACGGGGTTTATCCGGGGGCCCTGTCGTGAGCTTCAAATCGGAGAAAGGGGAAGAAAGGGGGTCACCAGAACACGACTTCCTCCACAACACTGTCACCCGAACCCCCACCATCCACATCGTAACCACACTTGTGGTCGACCTCCACTGCCACGACACCCATATCGCGCCCTATCCACCGCCGACAACAACCACAATCAACCCTCACCTCGACCGACACCCATCATCACATCACGACCACCATCGACTACCACTAACATCCGACATCCACCAAGCTCCACCGCCGCGAACCATGTTGCAGCCCTGCTGCTTGAATCCCTATTCAACATAGAAATCAGTTCAGACCGGGGAAGGAGGAGCAGCGGGTAGAGGGAGGGGTCATCACCATGGCCGGAGCATGCTGTCGGGGCTCCGACCACAGCCGCGAAGGTCGCCGGAGGAGGGAGGGGGATCGCTCGGTTGGGAAGGGAGAAGGAGGGGTGAGCGGCCGATTGGGGAAAAAGGGGCTTAGGGTTCAATTTATGGTTTTCATAAATTGTTGATTTTGGTCCCTCAAGTTTCCACATTTGTTTTCAAACCTAAACTTGATAAGCTAACTAATCTCTTCGTGAATAAAATTCAATAATACCATTATTAATATTATTTTTCCACTTAAGTTCATTTTAGAAATTTGGGGCGTTACAGAGTTCCAGATTGATCTGATACCAGGCGCCCAACCTGTTGCCAAAGCACCAACCGATTGGCCCCGACAGAGATGAAAGAGTTGATGGAGCAATTACTAGAGCTGCTGGATAAGGGATTTATTAGACCGAGTATCTCAGCTTGGGGTACTCCGGTCCTGTTTGTAAAGAAGAAGGATGGTAGTATGAGGATGTGCATCGACTACCACGAGCTGAATAAGCTGACGGTAAAGAACAGATACCCCTTGCCGAGGATCGACGACTTGTTTGATCAACTTCAGGGTGCTAGTTGGTTTTCGTGAATAGATCTTTGATCAGGCTACCATCAACTGAAGGTGAAGGAGCAGGATATCCCTAAAACAACTTTTCGTACGCGCTACGGTCACTATGAGTTCCTCGTCATGTCTTTGGGTTTGACCAATGCGCCAGCTGCTTTTATGGATCTGATGAACAGGGTGTGCCGGCCAATATTGGATAAATCAGTGATTGTGTTCATCGATGATATCTTGATTTATTCGAGGAGCGAAGAAGAGCATGCCGGTCACGTCCGGGAGGTGTTGGAGACTTTGAGAAGGGAGAAACTGTATGCTAAGTTCTCCAAATGTGCCTTCTGGCTGCGCGAAGTTCAGTTCTTGGGTCACGTGGTAAATCCGGATGGAATTATGGTTGATCCGGCGAAGGTGGAAGCGGTGATGCAATGGAAGTCTCCAAAGACGCCATCTGAGATCCGAAGTTTCTTGGGTTTGGCGGGTTATTACCGAAGGTTCATCCAAGACTTTTCCAAAATTGCTTCTCCACTGACCAAGCTGACCTGGAAAGATGTAAAGTTTATATGGGGCCAAGCTCAAGAAAAGGTATTTGAAGAACTGAAGACAAGATTGACCCAAGCTCCGGTTCTGTCATTACCCGAGGGAAGCGAAGATCTAGTGGTTTATTCTGATGCTTCTTATTCGGGATTGGGATGCGTGTTGATGCAGAGGGGAAAGGTTATAGCTTATGCATCCCGGCAGTTGAAAGTCCATGAGGTTAATTACCCTACTCATAACTTGGAGCTCGCAGCTGTGGTTTTCGCGTTAAAGATTTGGAGGCACTATCTCTACGGAACGAAGTGCACCATCTTTACCGACCACAAAAGCTTGAAGTACTTCTTCGAGCAAAAAGATCTGAATATGAGGCAACGGCGATGGTTGGAGCTTATAAAGGACTATGATTGTGAGATCCATTACCATCCGGGCAAAGCCAACGTGGTGGTGGATGCCCTTAGCCGAAAGGAGAGGCCCGAGCCAATTCGGGTGAAGGCGTACCAGCTAATCATGACTTCCGACGTGATGAAACAAGTAAGAGAGTTCCAGGATGAAGCACTGAAAGAGGATCATCTAAACTCTGAACGAATGAGAGGTCTGGTCGCAGAACTGGGTGAAAACACGTGTGGTGCCAAGACTCGATTTGGGCAAGTGTGGATTCCTCGATTCGGGGATCTACGTATGAAGATCATGGATGAAGCCCACAAGACTCGATACTCCATTCATCCCGGCGCTACCAAGATGTACCAAGACATGAAGAAAGATTATTGGTGGCCGGGTATGAAACGTGATGTGGTGGAGTATGTGAGTAAATGCCTCACGTGTTTGCAAGTAAAGGCAGAGCACCAGAAGCCGTATGGAAAGATTCAACCGTTGGACATACCGGAATGGAAGTGGGAGCACATCACCATGGATTTTATCACAAAGCTGCCACGTACCCCGAAAGGGTATGATACGATCTGGGTGATTGTGGATCGATTGACAAAGAGCGCTCACTTCTTACCGATGCGCGAGACATATTCGTCCGAAAGGTTGGCCGATCTTTTCATCAAAGAGATTGTGACTCGTCATGGTGTACCGGTGTCGATTGTGTCTGATCACGACACCCGGTTTACATCCAAATTTTGGAAGAAATTCCACGATGCTATGGGGACGAGGTTGCATATTAGCACGGCTTATCATCCTCAAACTGATGGTCAGTCGGAAATGACCAGTCAGACTTTGGAGGACATGCTCCGAGCGTGTGTTATTGACTTCGGAGGAAGTTGGGATGACCACCTACCGTTAGCTGAATTCTCGTACAACAACAGTTATCATGCCAGTATCGGCATGCCACCCTATGAGATGCTGTACGGTAGGAGGTGCAGGACACCCGTCTGTTGGGGTGAAATTGGTCAGAAAGAATTGGGAAGCGTCGAAGTGGTCGAGGCCACGACTGAAAAGCTCGAAAGAATTAAGGCTTATATGAAGGCGGCCAAAGACCGACAGAAATCGTATGCCGACAAACGACGCAGGCCGATTGAGTTCCAAGTGGGAGACCGGGTTATGTTAAAGGTCTTACCTTGGAAAGGGATCATTCGATTCCAGAAGCGGGGTAAGTTGAGTCCGCGGTATATAGGCCCTTTCCGAATCGTTGCTCGAGTAGGAGAGGTGGCCTATAAGTTGGATCTACCAAATGAACTAAGTGGAATCCACCCGACTTTCCACGTGTCTCATCTGAGGAAATGTTTGGCGGACGAGGACATGGTCGTTCCACTAGGGGACATCGAGGTAGACGAACGGCTCAACTATGTAGAGCAACCAGTGGCGATCATCGATCACAAAGAGAAGAGGTTAGGAATAGAGTGGTTCCCCTGGTGCGTGTACAGTGGCGGCACAGGAAGGGATCCGAGTCAACGTAGGAAACTGAGCAGCATTACCCACGATTGTTCGAAGAATAACAGGTTTCGGGGACGAAACCTAAAATAAGGGGGGTGGACTTGTAACACTCGAAAGTTTGACTTTCTGATAGGTTGTGCGACTGAACCTCAGTCGCCTGGGATTTATGCGACTGGAGGTTCAATCGCATGCTATTCGGCCGATTGAAGCTCAACCGTACGATTGGAGTTCAATCGCCCGAATGAAGGACGAACCGCATGGAACACATGCGACTGGGGTCTAATCGCATGGTGTTCATGCGACTGAAGGTCCAGTCTCCCCTGGACCAGACGCGACTGAGCTCTGGGTATAAAAGAGGAGCAGCTCTCATTCTCCTCCCAACACTTGCATAATTCAGTCGGGGAGGAGAGCAGAGAGCGAAAGAGAGCAGAGAAGAAAGAGGGAAAGTGCTGACCGAGCTCCGGATTTGTCATGAGGCTAACCAAATCGAAGCTCATCAACTCCTACCTGTTAATGTGAGTTCTAAGACCCCTCTTTTACACGTTTTTGAATGATTTTGGGGCTGGATCACATATAAACCCTAGTTTTGAATAGTATGCTTATTTGACCCATTTGGGTGAAATCTTTAGTAACGTGTTTATGGCATGAATTAGGACTTGTTTATGCTTGTATGATGTCCTAGTATGAATCCCTGAGATTTGGGAGGGTCAATTTGGGCTGAAAATGGGTTTATGACAGGTTTGGGTGCGTTGGTTCGCGACTGCTGTTCATGAGGAACTCCAGTCGCTGCCTAGTTAGGGTTATGCGACTGAAGGGCCATTCGGCCGAATGAGGATTAGTTGATGTCCAATCGCACGATTGAGGCTCAGACGCACGATTGAGCCTCAGTCGCACGATGGGCTATGCGATTGGGGGTTTCGGTCGCATAGGTCCAATCGCAGGGTAGTTCAGTCGTACGGTTAAGAGTTAGTCGCATATAACCCTGTCGCATGGTGTCTAGTCGTACGGAAGGAAGTCCAGTCGCACGATTGTATGCCCATTCGCATGACAGCCCAATCGCACGGTCCAGTCGCATGGAGGACATGCGACTGGGATAGGTTCAGTCGCCCATGAAGGGCTGATGTGAATGATGATGTTATGTATGATTACGTATGTAT
Organism: Flaveria linearis; assembly: GCA_024085815.1. Taxonomy (NCBI): domain Eukaryota; kingdom Viridiplantae; phylum Streptophyta; class Magnoliopsida; order Asterales; family Asteraceae; genus Flaveria; species Flaveria linearis. Next base: position 55,893,929 of record CM044003.1, on the reverse strand, counting down.
GATGCTAGGTATGATGATGAATGTATGATGGGTGTGTATGTTCCTGGTGATTGTGTATGTTTATCTTTCCGAAACATTACGAACAACGAAAATGAATGAATGAAGTATTATGTAACGTAAAGTGAAAGATAATGAAAGAGGAACACGATGATGAATGCATGTATTAATGAATGAACGAAAAGAAGAATGATGATGAATACATGCATTAATGAACGAACGAATTAAGTCTTGCAAGCATTGAATAACGCAATTGGTCCTTCTCTGTGATCGACCATGGTCATGGTACCTCTACCGCTTACCTCTAGTACCGTGGCATACGTTTTGTTGTTCATATGTTGACTTCAGTCCGGTAGCTAATAACGATCGGGGTGTAGCATATGGTATTGGTACAATCACCTTTCAATGTGCAAGTAAGTATGAAACGGGATTTTTGCCATTCGACCACAGTAATCATAGCCGAGTGCTATGAAGTGGGTAAAGCCTGGCAGAATCCATACGAGAAGTTAAAGATAACGATGTATAACGAATGATGAAGATAATAATGAATATTATCTCTGTGTATGTATGATGTATGAACGCATGTATGAAAGGATACTTTTAAATAAGTAAAAGTATGTCTTAATATAAAACTAGAACTCACTCAGCAACGCTGACTTTTTATGTGTTTCCAGTTGGCAAGTAGTGTTGCTGAGGATGGCATGAGGCGGCTACTCAGCTCTTTTGGGATGGCATTCACCTTTTGATTATGCTGCCACAACATGTGTTGTGGGCCCATAATGCACGCAACACATCATGTTGCATGCAAGTGTGAGATTTCTTAAGAATCCTGATAAACGGGATTGCTTAAGGAATCTCCTTTATGATGAAAAAGATACTTTTGAACTTAATATCTTCTATTAGAGGGCACTGTTTAGGACCATTTATGTAAAGAAAGCTTGTATTTTGTAATCAAGACAATGATGTAAAAGCTTTTATGATGAAATGAGAATGTATATTTTGTTAATTCCGTTGCGTTATTTTATGATTATATTAAATGTATGTTTTATGTGCGATGACGACCAACTGTGAGGTGCCCGGTGAGCGGGGCCTTACATATGCAGACCAGGGATAAGATGGGAACTCACAACCTGTTGAGTGATTTAATTTGTGTGATTCACCAATGATGTCTACTAATCTATTGTGTTGAATCTATCGACACATCATATAATGGACTTGCAACTCCTAGATCTACTTTCTCCATGTAACTACAGTAACAGACTAGCTTACTATCATTTTTCAACTTATTAGGCTTTGACTTCTCAGACTTATAATTTTCTGTAACTTTGAATATAACATTGTAAAACATTTAAATCTTTTGGTGTCCCAAACAATTCGATGCCTGCGTACTATCATTTTTCATAATATTGAATCAATTTCACAGATTTGATGTCTTAGCTTTCCAGCTTATCTGCGCCCCCCCTATTTTTTGTTTTATGTAATTGAATACTAACTACTGAAACTAAAGCTATTCTCCCCCCAAAATTTTAAAACAGAAAATCCTTTTGTGTTTTTGATATTTTTAAGAAAGAAAATAAAAGAAAATAAAATAAATTTGATAGAAAAATTAAATTAAGAAACATACGGACGGACTATGAACTCGACTCCTCTGGAATCACATCCTCTTTCTTCTTGACGCCATTGACCTCTAATAGATAGTAAATCTCGGTTTATCAAAGGCTTTTGTATAGAGGTCGGCGCGAGAAAATCCATGTTAATTTTAATAACATCGATTAAATGCTTTTCAAAACAATCACGTATGAAGTGATATTTAATGCTGATGTGTTTGGTTTTAGGATGTTGTACCGGATTTTTAGTTACAACTATGGCAATAGAATTATCAACAAATATAGGGGTGTTAGTAAATTACAAACCGTAGTCCCGCATTTGTTGTTGAATCCAGATGATTTGAGAACAACAACTTGCAGCAGCAACATATTCAGCTTCACATGTTGGCAGAGCAACAGACGTCTGCTTCTTACATTGCCAGGTGACTAAACGCCTTCTAAAAAATTGACACCCCACAGATGTGGACTTGTAGTTAATCTTGCATCCACCATAGTCTGAGTCACTGTATGCTGTAAATTCAAAGTCATCATTATGAGGATACCATAACCCGAGTGTTGGAGTACCCTTCAGATAACGAAGAATCTGTTTCACACCAATTAGATGATTACTTTTGGCTTTGACTGATATCTGGAACATAAACACATGGCGTACATGATATCAGGACTAGAAGCTGTGAGATACATTAGAGATCCAATCATTCCATGATACATGGTGGCTTCAACCAAATCTCCATTTTCATCAGGTGCCATATCGTGGTTCGTGGCAAGAGGGGTACCATCAATTGTTACATTTTCCATATCAAAACTCATCAGAATGTCCCCTACGTATTTGGTCTGATGTTGAAAGATTCCATTGGGTGTCTGATCCACCTGTAATCCAGAAATAATTTCATCTCTCCATGGCACTCATTTCAAACTCAGCTTTCATCATCGATTCAAATTCTTTACATGATTCTTCGTTTTTAGAACCAAAGATTATGTCATCCACATATATCTGAACCAGTAGTAAATCACCATCCTTTATCTCTGATGAATAACATGCAGTCAATTGCTCCCCTTTAACATCCATGTTTCAACAGGTGAGTGGGGAGCTTCTCATACCAGGCTCGAGGGGCTTGATGTAGCCCATACAAAGCCTTGTCTAACTTATAAATGCTGTCTTGATCATAAGGATCTTCAAAACCTTCTGACTGACTAACGTATACTGTCTCATGGATTTCACCATGTAGAAATGTACTTTTCACATCCAATTGATACACCTTGATCTTCATGTAGGATGCATAGGCTAGGAAGATCCGAATTGCTTCCATCCTAGCCACAGGTGCAAATACCTCATTGTAGTCCATGCCTTCAACTTGTTTGAACCCTTGAACTACTAACTATGCCTTGTTTCTGTTGATGACTCCCAGGTCATCTTTCTTGCAACGAAGAACCCATTTTGTGCCAATCACCTTTTTCACCCTTGGGTCTATCCACTAGTGTCCAAACACCGAGCTTCTTAAACTATAGAAGTTCTTGCATCACATTTATCCATGCCTCATCTTTCAAGGCATTACTTACATACTTCGGCTTGACTTGAGAAACAAAACACTTATATGCCCCATCATGTATGTGTCCCTTTTCCATTACTGCAGCATAGCCAGCTGTGTACAACTGATTTCTTGTATGAACACCTGAGAGAAGATCCCATATGATATTGTCTGGGGGATGATTCACGCTGATCCTTGTCACTGGAGTTGTAGGAATAGCCAATTCATTATCAAGGTTAGGAATCACTGGTTCATCTGTGCCTGGAGTACTGTCATCAGGACTGACACATTCCTCATTGCTCATATTTTTATTGTCAATCTCCTCATCATTTGAGGAGTGGTCACTAGCTTCTAGATCTTCCTCTAAAGCCCCAGAAGTACCATCAATTGGAGCAATAGTGTTCGAGTCTGGATTAGGAGTGTTTAAAACATCATACATCATTTGATCTGCCATCTTGTCATAGGAATAGGCAGGAGGAAGATTGAAAGATTTGAAAAATCCATCATAATCAAAGAAAAATGATGGACCTTTTCTAGCAAGGGGTGTGGTGTATCTTTGAACATCAACGTTGCACCATACTTCAACCTGACCATTTGCGTTGTTATAAACCCGTTTGTCTGGTATATTGTATCCCAGAAAGATACCTTCCTCTGCCTTCTTACTAAATTTCCCATTCTAAGCTTTCTTTATTAACATGCAAGGGGCTCCAAATGGTTCTAGATACTCCAAATTCGGTTTACGCTTTTGAAGCAACTCATAATACGTTTTACCATGACGTTTAACCACTAAGACCCGATTGAGTGTATAGCATGCATTAGCCACGGCTTCATTCCAGAACTAAATCGGTAGCTTCGCAGTTCCAATCAAGCTATGATTTTTGCATTCAGCAACCCCATTCATCTGTGGAGTGTAGGCAGAAGAGAATTGATGAACTATCCCTTTCTCTCGACAGAAAGCCTCCATCCACTGATTCATGAATTCGGTTCCGTTGTCTGAACGTATTTTCCTCACTTTTAGCTTATATAGAGACTCCAGAGTAGTAACTAAATGATTGAATGATATGAACGTCTTTGACTTGGCTTTAAGAAACATAACCCAGGAAAATCGTGAGTAGTCATCAGTGACCACAAAACAGTACCAATCTCCTGTAATGCTTTTGGTACTTACAGGGCCAAACAGATCCATATACAACAGCTCCAGTGGCATCTCAATAGAGTGAACTTTCATAGATTTGTGAGATTTCTTGGTCTTATTTCCTTTCTTGCACGATACACAGAAATCTAGAAGCTGAAGGTTCTTGACGGTACCTTCAACCAGATTATTTTGAACCAGATGATTCATCTTCCTAGGATTAATATGTCCTATTCTCCTATGCCAAGAAATAGAATCCCTCTCTGTGGCTTTAGACAAGAAGCATGGAGCAGCAGGTTCAGTTATTGAGGCTTTTGATATATCTAAGACATACAGATCATTATATCTTGAAGTTGACATTAGAAATTTCTCCTTAGGGATACCATAATCCTTCTTCAGAATGTTGCACCTCTTATTATCAAATGCAACTTTGAATCCCTTGTCGTAGATTTGAGAAACTTAGAGTAAATTGTTCTCCAGTCGTTGAACGTAGTTAACTTTATCAAACTTCACTCTCGCATTTCCACTTCACCTTGAGCTGTGATATAACCTCCTTTATTTCCTGCAAAAGATACGTGTCCCCCTTTGATTTGTTTGACATTTAAAAGGAGGGACAGATTCCCGGTCATGTGCCTGGATGCCCTACTATCAATAATCCAGGTGTTAGTGATAGAGCTGTAGCGGACAACCTGCACAAGAATGGAAATGATTAGTTCAGGAGTGAGACCCAAGCCTTAACTGTCTTGGGTTTTCTAGAGGCATCACACATCATAAACTCCACTCACTATCCTTCTGAAGAAGAAGACACATTCTTGCTTATCTTGTCCTCACTTTCAGACACACCTCTTGATTTTGCTTTCCACAAACCAGTTTTATGTAAGACCTGTTTGTGATAAACAGACAACTGGTTTATAGTTTGAACTTTTGGTTTAACTTCCTCCCTAGGTGTTTCCTCACTTAACACGAATTTCCTTGGGGATTGTCTGTGTTGACTTTGGTGTTTGGGAGGGGTAGTTGATCTTTGTTTAGCAAACCTTGGTTTGTTATCATGAAAGATTTTGATTTTCTTTCTTGGTGTCTGATAGTATGGACAATTTGGAGAAGTATGTCCTCGTTCTCCACAACTATAACATGATCTCCCCTCAAATGGTCTTAGAGATCTTTTGTGTAAGGGAGAGGGTGGGCTAGAATTGGTCTCTTGCTTATCAACTTTAGGTTTCTCACTTTCTTTGACAAATTTTATTGGTTTAACATTTTGATTACCTTTTAATTTCATTTTGGTGAGGTTTTGATGAGCCGTTTTAGAATGAGTTGGTTTTGAAACATTAACTTTTGATCCCAACCAAGTAGCCTTGCTATTCTCTTCATTCCTATTATCAGTGACAGCTTCATTGGAAGGATCTTTGCAAATCTCTCACAAATCAACAAACACTAAACATGGTGCGGAAACCCATGATTAATGTGTAAGATTTCAGTGTATGTGTTGTATGTGTGTGTTTTTATGTGTATGAATGCACGAGAAATTGAAAATTGCTTGTTTGATTGATAATCATTCAAAAGAATACAAAGGATTAGGGTAGAGTGCTATTTATAGTCTATATACAAAAGCTATATACAATTACTAATCTACCTTTATGTAAATGAAAATTACATAAACATAATCCTAAGTATCTAAGTCATCCGCTGTGGGAATAAGTCATCTGCTATGGAGATTGTTGGGTCTGAAAGATAGTCTAATATTATCAACACAGTTAAAGTCAACAAAGTCAACGTCAACGGTCAAAGTCAACGGAAAAGTCTAATATTTGTCTAGGATGTTTATTGTTGATAAATATATTTTGTGTCGACAAAATATATTTAATCTTGTTTTTAGACATTTTGGGTTTTAATTGTAATTTCTAATTGTCATAGTTTAGGGTCCTAAGTGTAATTAGTAAATTGTCATTTACTATAAATAGTAAAGTATGGCAATTAGAGTTGAAAGCTTGAATGAGCTAGTGATTAGGGTTTCCACTTTCAGATTATTTTGTAATCACATTTTGAATCAAACAAAGGTTTTTTGAGTTGTTCTTGGTGTTCATCTTTGTTCATCATATTTTATGTGTTTGATCCAAATCTTCATGTTATTTGATTGATTCAAGAGCTCCTGGACTAACAATTTGGTATCAGAGCCAACTTGAATCAATTTCTATTGCTGATTTGAAGATTTTATTGCTGATTTTTGAAATTTCGTAGAGAGAGAAAATTGGGTTTTAGAGAGAGAAACTAGATCTGTGTTTTTTTGTGTTCATCCATATCACTGTTTTGATCAGATCTACATCATTTCATAGCAGAAATACAACATTTGATATCATATTTTACATCTACAAATCGATTTCTACAAGAAATCGAAAAGAAATTTGAAGTTTGAGGTTTGCTTCTCTCACACACACACTGTGTGTGTTCTTGGTGTTCTTCAGATCTTCAAATCTTCATTCAGAGAAGTTAGCCAGCAAATTTGCACCATTTTGAACGAAAGTTCACATTTCCGAGCGAACTTACTGTTCCGGCGAAACTACCAGATTCCGGCGAAATTAGAAACTCCGGCGAAACTATAAAAACCTGCGAAATTATAAACTTTCAAACTGCGAATTTAACAAAAACAGCAAAACCACCACAATTCAAAAACAGAAAAGAATAAGCAGAAGCTCACTCACCCTGCAACTCAATGTTAACCTTTTGTTAGCATCATCATCATCTTCCAAACTCGCAGCATCTTTCCCCATCACTCACAACAGACTCACTCACCTTTACCGAACCGAAAAGAACCACCATCATAATCACCCTCGTCGCCATCTATATCACCGACTGTAACCTAACAAACACCCATATACCACCACTGCCTCTGAAACCGTTGTACCCCACCGGAACCCCCAACTCCGCCGAGCCACCACCACCGTACCCACAACCATCACCATCGTCCACCCCCTGCAGTCGCACACACCAGATCGGAGCCCTAGCCCTTATCACCACCATCTCTTAAGCCATCACCAACCTACACCAACCTCCGATCGACCATCCACTATCGACCGAACCCCCAAGCTTGACCATCGACGCCACCTACAGCCGGCGAACCGCCGACCCCCTTTCCCTCGACCGAAACCCCACTACCACCACTGCAACCTACCACCACCGCGACCTTTTTTATCGTGAACTACCACCACCGTGACCTGAACGAAACCTCGCAAACTCCACCAGATCCCAAATCGCTCGGCGTTGTACCAGTCTTTGCAAACAAGCGACACAGAGTTCCGATCGGAATAGGAGTTGATTAGCGAGAGATTAGGGTTGAGAAAAGTGTGGTGTTACTGGATGCAGCCGAGGTGGATGAGGATCTGAGTGTAGAGGTTGAAGATGAAGTCGGGGGTAGGGTTGATGAGATCGGCTTCGGAGACGGAGGCGATTTGGGATTCGGCCAGAACTCCGATGATCTCTTGCCGGGGGAGCCGAGGGTAGTCGAACTTCGACATCACTCTTGCTTCACTGCTTGAGTGCTTGTTTGTGAGAGAGAGAGAGAGAGAGAGTTCGAGAGATTGGGATTGAACAGAGAAAGAAAGCATTTTTTTATGTTATGGGGGTGTTTGAAGTCAAAGTGAACTTTAAGTTGTAAATCTAGGGTTAGGTTTTGAATATGATAAGTGGTTAATGGGTTGGGTTTTGTAGGATAATTTCTTTTTTATTGGGCTGGGTTTTGTTAAATATATATATATATATATATATATATATATATATATATATATATAAATATTTCTCCCGGGAGAGAATTATTTTACAATTTTTGGGAAAAATATTTTTTGTGTCGTTTAATTGTTCAAAAATGTCATCTTCAGAAGACTTTAAATCAGATAATCTCACAACGGCTCAAAGCCGGTTTGACTGTTTTGCAGGTATGAAGAATGAAAAGTTGTCTGATTTCATTGATCGATTTATATCTGTGTCAAATAATCTGAAGAAGCATGACCCCCAACTCACCAACTATGAACAAGTTCAACAGCTTCTTAAATCTCCTCCACCCGAGTGGAGTTCTCAGGTTAAAATGCTTAAGAACGAAAGAAATTTTCTTGATTACAAGTTAATAGATGTGATCAACAAGCTAAAATCTGCTGAGCTGGATATCAAGAGAAGAGAATTTCATCAAGCCGTGTTTCCATCTCAAACTAACAGAATGAATGTATCTGTTATTTCTTCTACGACAACCATTCTTGATTACAAGACCGAGATGATTGAGAGGTTGAAGTCGATGGAAATTCATTCTGATTCAACTGATGAAATCAGAGAGACTGTAAAAGAGAATTGTGAGCCTTGAGAGTTGGTAATAAAAGTGAACATGTTTGTGTGAGAACTGATGCTAATGAAGCTGAGAAAAATGATGAAGGAAAGAAGGAAACTGAGGATGAAAAGACGCTAAAGGGCAAGGAAGAGGAACATAAAAGAAACACAAGGGTCTGCAACTGCGAGAAAGCCTTAGAAGCTGAAAGAATTGTCATGGGACTTTCATATGAGACAGTTCAGGATATGTGTTCTTCTGCTTGTAAAATTCATTTGTTTGGTATCTATAAAGCAAATAGGTTATTGCTAGATAACGAAAAAGGATTAAAAACCATAAACAAAGAACTCAAGCAGAATGAAATTGCTTTTTCAAAGAAACTTAATGAAGCATTGGCTGAAATTGTTCTTTTGAAAAGAAATCTTTTGGAAAGAAATTTGGAAATTAATATTTTAAGAGAAAGAGCAGTTCTAGCTCAATTTGAAACGACTCAGATTCAAACAAAGCTCGATAAATGGACTCTTTCAAAGATGAAAAAGGATGAGCTTATTGCTAAACAACAACGGGCGCGTATAAAACATGGGATTGGATATAAATCTGATGGTGAAACTGTATTTAATTCAGTTCCACCCCCTTCTATTTTATGTTATTCACCAATCCCTAGACCTCATCCATCAAATGATTTGTTTGAACAACCTACTAATAGTCTGCATGCAGGTTTGAGCGGTGTCAATCTTAATGAGGTGCGAGATGATTATGATCCTACAACTGGTATAGGATACAATAAACCGAATGCTCACAGTCAAGCTAACGATTGTTCAGTCCCGGTTGTTTGTAAATCTATATCTACTACTTCTTCTGACTTCTTTGATAAGTTTAAAGCAGGTGAAATTCCTACTTATGAGCCTGTCAAGAGTGTAAAGGAAGAGATTGTTCTGGAATCACCTAATCATCAAGTTCCAAAAACAACAACACATCCTATTCCTGTCAATCAAGATCCATCGGAAGCAGATTTGTGCATACGAGACCAAATAAGCTCAAATGATGAATCAAATACAGAGGAGCGTGTTGGTTTCTCAAAGATCAAGAAATCTCCTAAAATTATCAAGTCTCAAAAGCTTCCAAAAGCTGAATCAAGACCTATCCGGATCTCATCCCCAACTGCTAAACAAATCAGCAGTTCCTCCAAAACTAAGCAGAAGCACTCACCATCTTCATCTGCTATCCATCAAGCTTGTCACAAATCCACCTCAAAGTGCGCCAAGTCACCAGTCATACAAAAGTGTTCTCGGGAGAATGCTCAGATTTCATCTCCTCAAGCATCACACTTCAAATCACAACCCAGTTTGAAATCCACATTGACAAAGCCTCAAAAGGTTCACTTTCCTGATATCCAAAGGAAGAAGTTTCAAGATTGTCAATAAGCTGCAACAACCTCAAAGGAGGATCCACCCTCTCCTGATGTCCACGGGACTACAAAGATCCAAAAGCCTTTCAAGGCTTGTTTTAGATGTGGAAAAGAAGGTCACGTGCTAAAGAAGTGTCCTCAGGTTCAAAGGAAAGGTCCAGACGGTAAAGGCAACACGGGTTGCTTTTCTGGATCAAGAGGTAAACAACACACATCTTTGAATGGTTGGATGAAAAACCCTCCATCCAAACCTTTTCATGTGAAGCCGGTTTCACGTGATACAAAGATGAAAATGACCAAAGCTTCAAAACCAAATTCTTTTCCTTCTGGTCTTAAACAGAAAATGATTTCCAAATTTAATTCATTTAAATCCAAGTTAATTGAAGTGAAACAAATTTGGCAAATTAAAAAGAAGGATACAGCAATCCCCGATTGTTTAAACGGTTGTGTGTAGAAGCTTATTACTTATCTTGATGAAAAAGGAACTTCCAGGACTACGATGGCCTGGGTTCCTCTTTCTAACTAATCTGTTTATGAGTGCAGGAACAATTTAGGAGGACTGTTAGTAATCCGGTTTACTGACAGAGATTGTTCCTAATTCAAATTTGAGGCGGAACAAACAGGTTAAGGTCATGGTATTTTATCCACAATCTGGATTTCTATCGGCACAATCAGTTCTCACTTCACTATCTCTGCACATTTCTTTAGAATTCATCTCTTATTTTCATATCGGTGTAGTTTGGAAGACCTTCTTTGATAAATTTTTATTTTTGTACAGTTTTTAAAAAAAATATATATATAAAATATATATATAAAAAAAATGAATAAAAAATATTAATATATATATATTAAAAAAATATATGTATATATATAGGTCTGCTAAAATAAAAATTTAGGGGGAGAGTACATCAAAATTAAATAAAATGAAAAGAAATGAAAAGAGAACTGGGAACTTGATTCGAGATGACTGAGAAATGATTGTATATCATCTTGAAATACTTGTCCTTGCATGACTTGCATTTTCAATTGAGAAATGATAGTATCTGATGCTGTTATCGGATTCACATCTTATTTTTAATTGCAAATAATAGAAAAACAAACAGATTCTTTAATGATATGCTTGGTAGGCTCAGCCTGAAAAATAAAGTAGACAACAGTATGATGATTTAAATTAAATATATGCTTAAGGATGTTTGGATTTACGCAATCATTTTGGCCTGCACGAAAACTGAGTCCCGACAAAAATTGGATTGAGAATTGATCTTTCGCCCACCATGATGCAAATCATATAAGCTATATCTCTATCTCTTTGCCATGTTTGGTGTATTTATATGTCTTGTGTTTGTGCTAATCTCCTCTGCTGTACGGAAGTACTGACCTGGAGTGATGATCTCCTTTGCTGTACGATAGTACTGACCTGGAGCTCTCATCGGCACATGATTAAATGGTCATCTCCTTTGTTATACGTGAGTATAGACCTGGAGCTCTTACCATTTTGATCTAAGTTGTGTCAAATCATTTAAATGATGAATTCATCACAGAATGCAATATTCTGTTGATAATCACTTACACACTCATGCACAAGCCTTATTCTATAAAGATCATAACAAAATTCAAGAAATCCTGAGGTTGGGTGAGGGTTTTTGCCAAATGATTGTGGGGTCCTAGCATTCTAAAGTGCTTAATCGAACCTTAACGAATCATCTGATGCTTGTTGAAAAAGATAGGGCATGGGTTTAAGTGGACAAACATATCAGTAATCGTTATTGATCTGTTTGAGAATTTCAAAATCTTTCAAAGACTGTAATTGGATTCAGTTACTAGTATGATCTCATTGCTTGTCGATGATTAATTTCATCTTTATGCTAAAGTATATCTTGAGGATGTGATCTCATAATCGATTCAGTTCTCGGTTATAAAAAATTAATAGATATATAAAATTAAAAAAAATTTAATTAAAATTAATATATATATATAATAATAATATTTAAAAAAAAATACTTTTAGGTCTTCCATATTACGCTATTGAAATCATCTCGTATTTTCATGCATTTCACGGGAAATTGCACACACAAACGAACACGGGTTCGCTTGTTTTTATAAACAGATAAACACGGGTTTATTTGTTTTGTTGAAATGATCTAATTAGAAATTTCGAAAATGTGTTTGTGATTGTCTTGCAGATTTTGCTACAAGAGATGGCCGATCATCACATGAGCAATGAACCAGACCAGAGAACCTGTTCCTCAAATTTACAGAAGATACCGAGCTAGGAACCCTCCTCCTACATCTTCTGAAGCACTCAGAGATTCAAGAAAGCGGTCTTTGTTATATCTGAGAGGATGCACATAACAAGGGGGAGCATGCAAAAAGGGGGAACTTGTGAGATAAAGATCTTCAGCAACAAAATTTGAGAAGCATCAGTCTAGGGGGAATATTGTTGGACCTCAACATTGAGACTGAAGCTTACCAAATTGAAGATCAAGTTCAGTTGACTTATTGGTACTGATCACGATGAAAGACGTTGATAATAGTAGACTAAGGGGGAATATTGTTGGGTCTGAAAGATAGTCTAATATTATCAACACAGTTAAAGTCAACAAAGTCAACGTCAACGGTCAAAGTCAACGGAAAAGTCAACACGACGCGTTCGGGATGAAGATTAGAGACAAGACGTTGAAGATATATTTGTCTAGGATGTTTATTGTTGATAAATATATTTTGTGTCGACAAAATATATTTAATCTTGTTTTTAGACATTTTGGGTTTTAATTGTAATTTCTAATTGTCATAGTTTAGGGTCCTAAGTGTAATTAGTAAATTGTCATTTACTATAAATAGTAAAGTATGGCAATTAGGGTTGAAAGCTTGAATGAGCTAGTGATTAGGGTTTCCACTTTCAGATTATTTTGTAATCACATTTTGAATCAAACAAAGGTTTTTTGAGTTGTTCTTGGTGTTCATCTTTGTTCATCATATTTTATGTGTTTGATCCAAATCTTCATGTTATTTGATTGATTCAAGAGCTCCTGGACTAACAGAGATGTTCTTCATCCGCTGTGAGAACAGTTTTGTTCATCATTGTGGAACTAGTCATCCGCTGTGACACTTGTTCATCCGCAGTGAAACTTGTTCATCCGCTGTAGAAGTTGTTCATCCGCTATGAACACTTGTTCATGCGTTGTGAAGCTTGTTCATCCACTGTGATGGAACTCTTCATCCGCTATAGAGTTAACTCATCCGCTGTGAATGACTTAGCACAAAAAAATTTCTTTATCTACAAATCTGAAAAAGAAAATTTAGATAAATGTTAGTGATTATTATGAATGTTAATGATGTTAATGTGTTTCTAATGTATGTATTGTATGTTGAAACATATTTGGTTGACTGTTTTGATAATGGCAAGCATCATACTTTCTTGCATTAATTCTTAATGCACTTTGTTGGGTCCAACAGTACTCCCCTAAGTATTATGTTGCCATTGATTGATTTTATATTATGTGTGTGTTGATTATTTTATATATCCTTAATGTTACTCTGTGTGTTTCTTTTGTATGTTGTGTATAATTGTTGTTTGTATGAATGATTGATGATTCTTGTGTATATTGATTGATTTACAAGTGTAGCACTTGTCTGTGTTGATTAATTGATTGTGTATAAGATTGCGCAAGTGTAATCTTACATGTATGATTGTTTGACTTGGTTGTTTACATGTATGATTGATTGTTTGAATGTTTTTCATTATAATTACATTTGAGTAATTAAAGTTATTAATTTTGTATGTTTGTTTATGCATGATGACATGAATTTATTTCAACACATGTTTGAAATGATTAACTTTAGTTGTATGATTACAAGTAATGTGAATGATTGTGAGTGTTCATGTATGTAATGGTTTTAAGAATGTATGTTTGTATGAATGTCATGTGTATAAAATCATGTGACATTATGATTGTTTGTTCATAAGAGCATAAGATCTCTTATATGCATGATTGAATAATTGTATGATTATCATATGTATAATAACATATGTATGTATGATTGTATGATTGAATGATAAAACTAGAATCATAGAGAAGGATATGTATTGGTTGTTTGTTTTGCCAGTGCTGATAAGAAACCTCAGGAGAGAGATGGTCCAACTTCTTCTGATTGTTTCTTTGCTTCTTCCATTGCCTTGAGAGTTTCTTCAATGTCTTTCTTTATGGCTTGGTCAACTTCAGCTTCCTTCAATTGATCTTTGAGTGTTGTGGTCTTGTATGCATTTCTGCAATTGACTATGTGTTCCATAAGGTAGTCAACAACACTCTTTTGATCATCATATTTGAAATCTATTTTCAAATGAACAAGCTGTTCCAAAGTTGACTGATCAAGGCTTTGCACATCAATGTTGCTAACCAGTGTGGTTACAACATAATTGCCCTTCAAAATTTCCAAATTGTTGTTTTCAGATATTCTCATTCCTGTTATTCCTTCTATGTGTGTGAGGGGTTGTTGATTTGTTTCCAACCTTTGTTTCAATGCAGCATTTACATACATAGTGCCCAAAATTCTTAGCATGTGTATGAAATAGCAGCAATCGCCCTAAAAACAACACATCTTCAATGGTAGGGAATGTCTTGGTTTTCAGGAATGAGACATAGGATGGATGAAGCAGCTTTATCTCAACTGGATCAAAAAGTCTTATGTCTGCTGCTTCTTTTCCCTCAAGTTTTCTCTCCAGCACCACTTCAAAATGACTTTCATCATAATACCACTGGTTATTGGATGCTGGTATTGATTGCCATCTATCTTCTTCATGATATGCTTTAAGTCAGATAGCCTTAAAGGGTAACCAACCCTTTCAAGAAGATCAGGATCAATTTCAGAAGAAGATTCTTCCCTGACTTCCTTTTGTTTGCTTGATGAAGCTTGTTCTCTTCTGAGCTTTGAGATGTGTACTTTATGTTCTCTGTCAGCTTTAGCTTTCATCTCATGATGCTGTCTGTTCATGTATGCTCTCAATATATGATAGAAATCTGCTCCCCTGGGATTGTTAGTATGATTGACCATCCTTAATTGCATCAAGTCCAATCTATCTTCATAGCTTAATATTCCTAGTTGGGATATGTATGATAAGTACTGAATAAGTCCAGATACTCTCTTGATTAGCACAGCATCCCATATTTCATCATATTTCCATGCCACAATTTTTCTTTCATTGGCATCTATTGTGAGAGTGATTTTGTCATAAAGCTTGACAAAATTAGTATTCTCACTAATCATCTCCCGAACTTTATTGCCTTCAGGCCATAGCCTATGAGGCATGAATTGTCTTAGTTCCTCTATCTCATGAAGTTCAGGAGGAGCTTGATAATAAGTGGATAGAGAAGATGCAGGGTGAGGTCTGAAGACCTTTTTCTTAAGAGCATTTGCTAACATGTTCTTATATATCTCTTTAGCCATCTCTTTCATATGTGACAATGTTCTCCCTGCATATGACCTATATAGAACTCTTGTATGACTCAACCAGCTTTTCACCTGGGAGTAGGTCATCTTCTCTATTTATGGATCTTTGGGTAGATTCTTTTCAAGCTCTTATTTATCCTTGATTTCTTTGTATCTCCTGTATGTTTGCTCTTGTTCGTTTTGCATGACTTCTTGAAAGTCTTTGAGCAAGTCTTTAACCTCAGATAGGTTAAGATGAATGAAAGAATCATAAGGGAATCCACTGGTGGTCAGCTCTATCCAATCAAGGTTTGAGGATCATCTGTAAAGAGCTCTTGAATGTTTGCATTATTTCATGCTCAACCCTTTCTTCTTCTTCCTCATCAGAATCACTTAGGATAATAATGGGAATTTGTTGTTGTTCACCAGAATGGTCTATCTCCCCCTCTTCTACTATAGATGCTTTAGATGATGATTAAGGAGCATCCAAAGGTCCTGTCTTAACCTTTAGAAGCTTTAGTGGAGGAGAGTCTGGTTTTTCTTGTTCACTCATAATTTGTTTTCTTGTGAGTGCAGAGGATAGATAAGATCTCTTCCTTTTCCTTTCATAAGTTCTGAAAGGAGGTTCAGATGATGATGATGCTTGATCTTTTGATGATTCTTTAAAGGCTTCACTGAATTGTTTTATTAACTCCTTTTGTTTGTCTGTCAGGGGCACATAAGGAATACTACCAGTTTCTTGAGAAATTGGATCAGGAGTGTGAAAGTGTTGTCTCAAGATAAGTGAGTAGTGTATGTTCTCATAAGGATTAGCATCACTGAATAACTGATCCATTGTGTATGATTCTTCAGGAATGATCAGTGCTAAGCTTGTTTGTTCAGTTTGAGGTTGACTTGTTTCAGCTTCACTAGCCAACTTCTCATGATCACTCAGATCTTTACTAAGATCTGCTGAATGTTCTTTCTCATTCAGCTGAGTGTCATTGTATTCAAGCGCTCTGTTTAGCCTTTGAATTTCTTCAGATTCAGCTTCTATAATCTTTTTCAGCACATCAATCTCATGTTCTTTAGCTATGGACTAATGTCCCCAGTAGTCAATCTCCGCTTTAGCAACAAGGAGTTCATTTTCTTTCTCATTTAACTTCTTCTTTGTTTGGCTTAGCTGTTGTTCCATAATCTTCACAATCAACTTTTGTGCTTTGTGATCTGAATTAAGCTTTTCAATGTCCTTGTCTTTCTCTTTGATCCTTTCTTTCAACTTCTTAGCTCTTTGATTTGATCTTTCAATGCAGTTATTGTACTCAGTGAATAGAGAGACCTTGGAGTGCTAAATATCTTCTTCTGTAAGCATTTCACTGCTTCATTCAACAAACTCAGTTGCAGTAAGTGCTTATTCAGATTCAGGCTCATGAGATGAAGTTCCAACATCTTCATGCTCATCTATTTGTTGTGCAAGTGATGAATCTATATTTCTTAATATAGATGAAAGTGTTTGTTGATCAGATAGGTTTGGGCTGTGTGGTGGAGATAGAAAATGTGTTTGTTAAGGACTGAATGATTGAGGGCTGAATGGTTGTAGGCTTAGAGGTTGTTATGGTGATATTGGTTAATCATGATGCATGTTTTGAGCTTGGATGACTGGTGGTTGTTCTATTGGTTCAGGCTGTGTGATTGGTGGTGGTTGAATGATTGGGGCTGGTTGAATGGCTTGTTGAAATAGCATGATTGGTTCATCTTGTCCTGGAATTCTAAGAAATTTCTCAGCAACAGGGATGTCATGGTCAATAATATGAGGAGGCACAGGCACCTCATCCCCTTGATAGATGTTTGATCTTATTCTGTTGAACACATACTCATTAAGATGGACAGGCTGTAAAATGGATCTTTCTCTTTGAATGTTGGGCAATAAATCATCTATGATCATCTGCAGAAATCCTGGAAAGATCAGAAATCTATTTCTCACATCTGTGATGTTATAGACAAGGCCATTGAGAATTTGTCCAACAAAGTTAAATGGCCTTCTTGCTATAATGCTTGCTAATGCACATGATGCCCTTAGGGATGTTTCATCCCATCCTGTCTTTCCGTTGGTCTTGGTTTTCTGATATGTGTGCATTAAGCACCTGAACTGTGCACTCATGTGTGACTTCTTGATCTGCTTTCTTTCTATGGTTCCAGTATAGCCTATTGTCACACCCCAAAAACGACGTTGAATATCGCAGTGGAATTGTATATGCGTTAAGCATGGTGATGACATAGTTGGAAACCAACGTGATATATAGGCAAACGTTAAAACATAAGTTTTAAAATTACAACCACAGGATTTTGTCACAACATCTCAAAATAAGTAATATTCAATTTGTTTAACATCGATCATACACAAAGATCGTGTTTATGCATAAATAGTCAAAATAAATCCCAAAAGATGCCAACTTCCATCGTTTGCCCAAGCCCAGTTCATACCACCATCCATGCTCCAATGTACCTGAAATACACGCTTAAAAAGTCAACATAAAGTTGAGCGAGTTTCACGGGTTTCACGAAAACATTACACACAACCGTATCAGACATCAGTGACAAACAATGTGGTAAGTTGTAAACTAGCTAGAAATACAACTAAATGATAGCACTCGGAGCTATAATCAAACCAAAACACGAAGGCTTTACACAAGGTAAGCAATCCCCACGAAACGAATTCAACATATATTCACTCGCATCCAAAACGCCTGATCAGAGCTACTGATCCCGAGTGTGGGCTGTCAGACCCAAATAGATCTACCAATATACACTGTGGCCTACCCCAAGGCTAATGATTATACGGGAAAGGGGGTATTCATGAACGACCTACATGAACACAATAACGAACCACCCATACTCAAGACTATCATACGTACACATACGAGTAAGCCACATAATCCTGATACAACGAACGAAAGCCATGTATTTCCCCTATGATTTTGTAAAACAATAACAAGTTAAAAAGGGGCCATAGAAAACTCACCTTGATCAACGAGATTGATAATACGTGCAATCACACCAACAGACGTCCAGTCAACCCTATTAGTGCCCTAAATACGATAGACACTTTTTAAGAATTGATACTCAAGTCTTACAAGCTAGTTGTTCATCCAACCTAATAGACTTATATTATTTTCTTAGAAAATGTTTATTTACGCGAGTAGTTGGTGATTATAACTCTCGGCGAAGATCTTAGCAAAAACGATGGACCACGCCTTACTTAGGCACGTACTAATTAACAACCAAAATGTAAAAACTATAGCCAAATAGCACATAAACACTCATATTTATATACATACATAAATCCTAAATCATATTTTCATGAATCAACAACTTTAACAACTTGATATAAACATCACTAATTCATGGCAATTTCTACGCAATAATGACTATTTAGGCATCATAAAACATGTTCAAACGCACGTATCACTTTATGAACTAATTATATTTCATAAGGTTGTAAATAATACATATAACAAGTCCATAACTACTGATTAAACTCAGACCCATATTATGCCTAATTTTCATGCCAAAAGTTGACGTTCGTACAACTAGTTAAGCCTAAAACGTAAGGTAATGCATCCAATCACCAAGAATCATACATATTATCAAAAATAAATTATTTACACATAAAATATCCTCATTTTATAGTCCTAGTTCCAGATTTCAATAATTCCTTTGATTCCATACGAAAATACCTATTCTAGCATGCATTTTGACGTATATTTCAGCCATAATCGTTTAAATTAACCAAACACTGATCCATCCACTATCTAACATGTTTTCATGCTACATTATATCCCAACTTACTATTCTAAACCATCCAGAACAAATAACTTATTGCATGTCAAAGATCAAGTCTTATTTCATCACGTTTCGCAAGTAATGAACCAATACATGCATACATACATACACGACATCCATACATACATTGAATCTATCAAAATTCCTCATAAAAACACTGAATATTCTCCACTAAATCATCCATAATGTTATCCATACTTGCATGTTCTAATCTAACCATAATCCTTTACATTTTGCAAGAACAACACCCAAACATCAACCTACACACATGCATGCATACGGTCATCTATACACACACCTAATACATGTAAAAACTTCATCAAAATGTCATAATAGATTATCCATAACAGATTTCACATTTAACACTACTTGCATGGACGATCCAACAACAACCACGCATCATCAAGTGACAATCTAGCATCCAAACTTTAACATACATACATGCATACGTACGGACACATACATACACATATTTAACTCGTTTTCACATCATATTTTCTGTTTTAAAACAGGTTTTTCCCAAAATCCTACTTGGATGAACAATCTACAGCTTTTAGATAGCTATTTTCGTATAAAAACGTAGCTAAAACGTAATATTAAGGTTACCTTAGTCCTAGCAACTTGTTTTCACGAAAAAGAGCGTAGAATGATGTTCTTTCTTCTTGTTTCACCACCAACGAGTCTTCTTTTGATCTAGTATGCTTACACCTTGAGATCCAAGTGATGATCTTCAAGAAAACGTGATAAAAAAATGAAAATGAAGGTGTGGTGGTGGTGTGGCAGTGGATTTGGAGAGAAAAGTGGGAGAGAAAGAGTGAAATTTCTAGAAATGAAGTGGAAGAAGTCGGAGAAGATAAGGGGAAGAGGTTTAAATAGGGGAGGAGGGGAAAGGGGGGAGTGGGCAGCCAAGGGCAAGGGGAGGGGTTAGAGGGGTAGTCGAACGGTCATTTCAGCATTTCTTCCATCTCGACCCGACTTTCGAAACTCGAACATGTTAAATTCTAATTCCTTGTGAAATTCTAGTCCAAAACGACTATTTACATGCCCCATATCATGGTTTTATCATCCAATTAGGCATTTTTGTTTATTCGCTAGATTAAGCCATCTCGCCGCGTTAAGGCGGGTAGAAGCTGTTATCAGGTTTTCTCGTCACGATAGTCGTTTCCTCACATAGTAACACTAATATTAGTGTAACTAAGATTAAATTAGGCCAAAATTCTCACTTTTACCCATGAAGTTAATATTTCTTCCCGGTCGGTTTGTAGCGGCGTTTATTTTCAGACATTCGCCGGACTCGGGTATTCATGATCGAACACGCATGGAATAGAAACGTAAGCACACGTAGGGCTCTAATAAACCTTTAGATTAGTTTATCTAGTGCTATATATTCTAAAACAAGACTGAGCATAGAAATCAGGATCTAGGGTTTCTAGAGAAATTACCTAGAAATTAAGGGTTGTCACAGCCTTCCCTCCTTAAAGAAATTTCATCCTGAAATTTTTCTAAGAGGTAGGGTTACGATTTGCCTTTAATAAGTGCGGGTATTCTTGTTTCATCATGTCTTCCCATTCCCAAGTATACTCAGGTCCATGTCTCGAGTTCCATCTCACTTTCACTAGGCGAATACGACTACGTCTAGTCTTACTTTCCTTCCAATCAGTAACCTCAACAGGTTCTTCACGAAATTGAAGTTTATCATCAAGACAAGCCTCTTTCGGAGAAATAACAGGCGTTTTATCAGACAAACACCTCCTTAGATTGGACACATGGAACACATTATGCACACCTTTCAATTCACTTGGTAACTCTAGACGATATGCAACGGGGCCTACACAGGCTATGATCTTGTATGGACCAATATAACGGGGGCTAAGCTTGTCATGCTTGCTAAACCTAACAACTCCTTTCCAAGGTAAGACTTCCAGCAGAACTCCATCTCCAACCTTGAATTCCAACGGTTTTCTCCTTCGGTCGGCATACTTTTTCTGTCTATCCTGTGCGACTTTCAATCGATCATTTATCTTAATGATTTTGTTGGTTGTCTCCTGGATAATCTCAGGTCCTATCAGTTGTTTATCACCATCCTCACTCCAACATAGTGGAGAACGACATTTTCTCCCATAAAGAGCTTCGAATGGTGCGGCCTTTAAACTTGTTTGATAGCTGTTGTTATAGGAAAATTCAGCTAACGGTAGGTAAGTATCCCAACTACCACCAAAATCCATTACACAAGCATAAAACAAATCTTCTAAGATCTGAATAACTCTTTCACTTTGACCATCACTCTGTGGATGATAAGCCGTACTCATATCTAGCTTTGTACCTAGGGCTTTCTGTAATGCTTTCAAGAATCTTGATATAAAACGGCTATCTCTATCAGAGATAATCAAAATTGGTACTCCATACCGAGACACAACCTCTTTGAGGTAAATGCTAGCCAATTTCTTCATAGGGTAGGATTCTCTAATAGGTAGGAAATGTGCTGATTTCGTCAAACGATCCACAATTACCCAAATGGTGTCATAACAACTCCTTGTGCGGGGTAATTTGGTGACAAAATCCATAGTGATACGATCCCATTTCCACTCAGGAATCACTGGTTGTTGAAGAAGTCCAGACGGTTTCTGTTACTCGGCTTTGACTCTTGCACAAGTCAAACATTTACTAACGTACTCAGCAATATCTCCTTTCATATTTGGCCACCGGTAATGTTCCTTAAGATCCTTGTACATCTTATCTGATCCTGGGTGAATCGAATATCTAGACCTATGAGCTTCATCCAGTACCAATTTACACAAATTTCCCGTAAGGGGTACCCATATTCTATTCATGAAATATAACGTATCATCAGACTTAGGTACAAGTTCTCGAATCATTCCAAGGAGATTTTCATCCTTCAATTTCTCGTCTTTCAAGGCTTCACGTTGAGCATCACGGATCTGAGCTGTGAGATTTTTTTGGATGGTCAACCCTAATGCACGCACACGCAAGGGTTTCGCACGCTCCTTTCTACTCAAGGCATCGGCCACAACGTCGGCCTTACCTGGGTGATAACGAATATCACAGTCGTAGTCATTGAGCAATTCCACCCAAAGTCGTTGTCTCATATTAAGCTCTTTTTGTTCAAATATGTGCAGGAGACTCTTGTGGTCTGTAAAGATTGTACACTTCGTACCATATAGGTAGTGTCTCCAAATCTTGAGGGTGAAAACTATTGCTCCTAACTCCAAATCATGAGTCGTGTAGTTCTGCTCATGCACTTTAAGTTGTCGGGATGCATAAGCGATCAATTTATTTTTTGCATCAGAACACATCCTAGTCCATGATGCGAGGCATTACAATATACCATAAATCCATCAGTTCCTTCAGGAAGTGACAAAATAGGGGCACTACATAACTTTGCCTTGAGTAATTGAAACGCTTCCTCTTGCTCCTCACACCAAAGATACTCCTTGTTCTTCTGTGTCAATGCAGTCAACGGCTTTGATATCTTTCATAAGTTCTCAATAAATCTCCGATAATATCCTGCCAATCCAAGGAATTGTCGTACCTCGGTTGGGGTTCTTGGTGTTTCCCAATTCTTAATTGCTTCAATTTTGGCGGGGTCAACGTGTATGCCTTCAGCATTTATGACATGTCCAAGAAATTGAACTTCTCGAATCCAGAACTCGCATTTGGAAAATTTTGCATACAACTTCTCGTTCTTTAGTAACTCCAAAAGCAACCTCAGATGTTGTTCGTGTTCCTCCTTCGTTTTCGAGTATACAAGTATGTCGTCTATGAACACGATTACAAATTTATCCAGATACGGTCTGCACACCCTATTCATAAGATCCATGAATACAGCAGGGGTGTTTGTCAGTCCAAAGGGCATGACCATGAATTCATAGTGACCATATCGTGTTCGAAACGCTGTCTTAGGAACATCTTCCTCAGCAATTCTCAACTGGTGATACCCAGAGCGTAAATCTATCTTCGAATAGTAACTCGAGCCTTGCAATTGGTCAAACAAGTCATCTATTCTTGGCAAAGGGTAGCGGTTCTTGATGGTTAACTTGTTCAGTTCTCTGTAGTCGATGCACATCCTCATCGATCCATCCTTCTTTTTCACAAATTAGACTGGCGCTCCCCAAGGCGAGAAGCTTGGTATTATAAATCCTTTATCCAACATTTCCTGCAATTGCTTGGATAATTCCTGCATTTCAGGTGGCGTTAACCGATATGGAGATACCGCAATCGGCGCTGCTCCTGGTAATAAGTCGATTTTAAATTCAACATGCCGTTGCGGCGACAATCCTGGCAACTACTCAGGAAACACTTCCGGATAGTCGCGCACTACCGGTATTTCCTCTAGCTTCTTCTCCTTGGCTCTCGTGTCGATTACATGGGCTATAAAAGCTGCGCATCCTTTCCTTAAATACTTTTGCGCCTTCATCACATTCACAATCTTTAATGGAGCACTTTCATCACCTTGAATCTCTAAGGGCTCTCCATTTTCAAGGGGCAACTTGACTACTTTCTCATGACATATGATTTCAGCACGATTCTTCGATAGCCAATCCATCCCTATTATAACATCGAAAAAACTTCCCAATTCTATAGGCAAAAGGTCAATTCTAAACGTGTGGTCTCCTAAGAGTACAGTACAATCCCTATACACCTCATTAGTTTCTATCAATTTCCCATTAGCTAAGTCAATCGAGTACTTCTTATTCAGCTTACTAGATTGTGAGTCAAGGAAAGACTCGAAGTTTCAAGAAACAAAACTTCTATCGGCTCCAGTATCGAATAATACGTAAGCATAACGGTTGTTAACTAGAAACGTACCGGTGACAACGGAGGGATCCTTACGAGCTTTCTTCGCCTCCATCACGAATGCTCTGCCACGGGCTTCCTGTTCCTTCAACTTAGGACATTCCCTCTTAAAGTGTCCAAACGCTCCACAATCGTAACATCCTTGGTTTTGACCTTCTTTCCTCTCATCCATCTTTACTCGACAATCTCTTATTCCGTGTCCAAACTTTCCACAGCATTCACATATGTTGCAGGGGCCGGTATGGTAGTATTTGCATTTGTTGCACTTAGGGTTAGGTCCTTGGTTTCTCTTTGTTTTATTAGCAGTATACATCCTACCAGGGCCTCTTTCTTTAGATGGAAGTTTCTAGAACGACTTCCTGAACCTTCAGACCATTTCCTCTTTCCAGAATAAACTGACTTCTCCTTCTCCATTGTATTCTCAGAAATTTCCATTGGCTTCTTCCCTGTGCTCGCTTTCCTTAACGTTCCCATTCATATAGCATCATCGATCAGGGTATGTGCTAGCTGCACTACTTCCTGGTAAGTAGTAGGGTTCGATGATGTCACCATGCTACGAATCTGAGGCACCAATCCCCAAATGTAGCGTTCAATTCTTTTGTACTCAGGGGTTGCGAGAAGGGGTACAATCCTTTCAATTTCATTGAACAATGTAGTGTATCCATGAACATCTGCTCCTTCCATCGAGAGGTTCCAAAACTCGGCTTCAACCTTTCGAATCTCATTACGCGGGCAATATTCCTTCATTAACAAAGCTTTGAATTCGTCCCAGGTGAGTGCATAGGCAGGCACCTCACCTAAAGCTTGGATTTGTGCATTCCACCAAGTTAACGCCTCATCTTGGAGTGAACTTGTTGCATACTTCACGCTCTGAGCTGGCGTACTGTTGCTGATCATAATAACTGCTTCCATCTTCTCTATCCAGCGGAGAACTCCAACTGGTCCTTCTGTCCCAGCAAAATTCTTTGGCTGGCATGCTTGGAAGGTCTTGTAGCTGCATCCTTCATTTTGGTTCCCTTGATTTGCATTATGTTGGGCGACGGCAGCTTGAACGTGTTGTGAAATCAATTGAGCTAATTCCTCAGTAGTTTGTGGGAGTGGGTTTCCGTGGGTTTGGGGCCATGGTTTTTCTTTTATAACATAACAATCATAATATAAGTGAGTCGATATACCACGCAATATCTGAATCAGTCACGTATGTAAGCAAAGAAATTTAACCATAACACTATAACATAACCATTCATCATATTTCATTCATCTCAAAATTTAACCCAAAAACCAATGTTACTTGTTTTTCATACAATGCCAAAAGAACAACTTGGCCAGACCAAAATACTGGGGCGGTCAAATGCCATCCCCTAACAAGTACATGTTTTTACACGAGTTAATAAATTGTTTCACGTACCAATTACAATGATGAAATGAAATAAACAAACTGGAAATAAGACAATCATGGGAATCTGCGCCTAGCTCCTGATAGCTCACGCCAAAGTAAACTCCTGAACGTGCAGCAACCATGATAAGCAGAACGCAAACTACCATCAGTGGCATGGTAACCCTCACATGCAGCTCCATCACTTGCACACGGCGGTTCGTATCCATCTCCCTAACTCTTGAGGCATCCAACCTCATCCTCGTCACATCTACAGTCAGTGTCACGTCCTCGATCCTCGCTTCGGTAGCGACCAACTTCCTCTGCATCTCACGCATCTTCTCCTCCAACAGTTGAATCCTGTGATGCATCTGTGCCTGTGCATCATCAGCTACTTCCTCTCTCCTTCTAACATATCTGGTCTACCATCTAACTCATCCACCCTATCATCACTAGCTTTACCATTCGTCATCTCCAGTGAGTCTAACCTACTCTCTAACCGAACACACCTAGCAGCTAGTAGAGGTACAGTCATCTTCATCGGCTGCCTCGTTAGAGGTAATGCTCTCGAGTCAGATGACTCTCCAAATCCTCTAATCACTGGTATACCCTCTTCATTAGTCCACCTCTGAACATGATCTCCTAACCATTCCCATTTTCTAGTCACATATGCACGAGTCCTCTTAAGGGGTCGCTCCACAACATATCCTACTGTCTTTCCATCTTCATCCCTATGAGTAATGGTCCTCTTTTTGGGTGGTAACACGGCCTTTTGTGGAGTGGTTTTCATCCTATGTCCTTCAGGGAATAAACGAAATGACCTATGCGACAGACGCATTCCTACAGTACTAGCTCGAATAGGAGTGCTAGCTCTCTTTCTAACTTCACCAGTAGACAACTCATCCTCCTTAACCACATCCCTACACTCATCATAACTATCACCCTTAACATAACCATCCCCACAAGATCCATCATCACTAGATTCACTATCCCCAGAACTATCATCACCATCATCACTATCCCTAGAGTCATCAACACCATCAACCCAAGGAACTACAGGCTCTGTCTCATCATCGGATGGGACTTCAATGGGCTCCTCTTCCTCGGACTCCTCGATCCACCCATTCCCGTTACTAGGATCACTAGCATGAGGTGACATAGCGGGTGCAAAGGCACTGGGATCAGCATAGAAACTAGAAGTAAGTGATGATCTCTCAACCTGCGGGACCTTAGGCTCCTGATCCTTATCACTCGGTTTTGTCGTTATCTATGACAAAAAGGGTAATTATACGATATTAATGTTTTATCCTGCATGTGATCATGAAATCATGAAACAACCAGAATATTCCAAAGTCAACTCATATGTAAGCATTTACACATGCAAACAATTTCATCATATGAATCCAAACTAAACATAGCACTTACGTATGCTAAACAATATCTCATATAGCATTCAAATTAAAATGTAAGCACTTACGTATGCAACCCATATCATCATATGAATCCAAACTAAATATAGCACTTACGCATGCTAACCAATGTCTCCTATGGCATTCAAATTAAAATGTAAGCACTTACATATGCAAACCATTTCATCATATGAATCCAAACTAAACATAGCACTTACGTATGCTAAACAATGCCTCATATGGCATTCAAATTAAAATGTAAGCACTTACGTATGCAAACCATTTCATCATATGAATTCAAACTAAATATAGCACTTACGTATGCTAAACAACTTACGTATCAGTTTAAATCTTCACACATGGCACCTAAAGTATGGCATACTTAATTCAGGTAATTTAAATGAAATCTTACGTCTACTAAGGGCAAGTGGTATGAACACGCCTTTTTCCCAAAATCCCCAAAACTTTCTTCTTTTACGAAAAGTTATAGTCTAGATAAAAATTTTCTTCTTCTTTTTTTTAAAAAAATAATTTTCTAGTTCGCTATAACCATTGGCTCTGATACCAACTTCTCTGTCACACCCCAAAAACGACGTTGAATATCACAGCGGAATTGTATATGCGTTAAGCATGGTGATGACATAGTTGGAAACCAACATGATATATAGGCAAACGTTAAAACATAAGTTTTAAAATTACAACCACAGGATTTTGTCACAACATCTCAAAATAAGTAATATTCAGTTTGTTTAACATCGATCATACACAAAGATCGTGTTTTTGTATAAATAGTCAAAATAAATCCCAAAAGATGCCAACTTCCATCGTTTGCCCAAGCCCAGTTCATACCACCATCCATGCTCCTATGTACCTGAAATACACGCTTAAAAAGTCAACATAAAGTTGAGCGAGTTTCACTGGTTTTACGAAAACATTACATACAACCGTATCAGACATCAGTGACAAACAATGTGGTAAGTTGTAAACTAGCTAGAAATACAACTAAATGATAGCACTTGGAGCTATAATCAAACCAAAACACGAAGGCTTTACACAAGGTAAGCAATCCCCACGAAACGAATTCAACATATATTCACTCGCATCCAAAACGCCTGATCAGAGCTACTGATCCCGAGTGTGGGCTGTCAGACCCAAATAGATCTACCAATATACACTGTGGCCTACCCCAAGGCTAATGATTATACGGGAAAGGGGGTATTCATGAACGACCTACATGAACACAATAACGAACCACCCATACTCAAGACTATCATACGTACACATACGAGTAAGCCACATAATCCTGATACAACGAACGAAAGCCATGTATTTCCCCCATGATTTTGTAAAACAATAACAAGTTAAAAGGGGCCATAGAAAACTCACCTTGATCAACGAGATTGATAATACGTGCAATCACACCAACAGACGTCCAGTCAACCCTATTAGTGCCCTAAATACGATAGACACTTTTTAAGAATTGATACTCAAGTCTTACAAGCTAGTTGTTCATCCAACCTAATAGACTTATATTATTTTCTTAGAAAATGTTTATTTACGCGAGTAGTTGGTGATTATAACTCTCGGCGAAGATCTTAGCAAAAACGATGGACCGCGCCTTACTTAGGCACGTACTAATTAACAACCAAAATGTAAAAACTATAGCCAAATAGCACATAAACACTCATATTTATATACATACATAAATCCTAAATCATATTTTCATGAATCAACAACTTTAACAACTTGATATAAAAATCACTAATTCATGGCAATTTCTACGCAATAATGACTATTTAGGCATCATAAAACATGTTCAAACGCACGTATCACTTTATGAACTAATTATATTTCATAAGTTGTAAATAATACATATAACAAGTCCATAACTACTGATTATACTCAGACCCATATTATGCCTAATTTTCATGCCAAAAGTTGACGTTCTTACGACTAGTTAAGCCTAAAACATAAGGTAATGCATCCAATCACCAAGAATCATACATATTATCAAAAATACATTATATACACATAAAATATCCTCATTTTATAGTCCTAGTTCCAGATTTCAATAATTCCTTTGATTCCATACGAAAATACCTATTCTAGCATGCATTTTGACGTATATTTCAGCCATAATTGTTTAAATTAACCAAACAATGATCCATCCACTATCTAACATGTTTTCATGCTACATTATATCCCAACTTACTGTTCTAAACCATCCATAACAAATAACTTACTGCATGTCAAAGATCAAGTCTTATTTCATCACGTTTCGCAAGTAATGAACCAATACATGCATATATACATACACGACATCCATACATACATTGAATCTATCAAAATTCCTCATAAAAACACTGAAATATTCTGCTCTAAATCATCCATAATGTTATCCATACTTGCATCTTCAAATCTAACCATAATCCTTTACTTTTTGCAAGAACAACACCCAAACATCAACCTACACACATGCATGCATACGGTCATCTATACACACACCTAATACATGTAAAAACTTCATCAAAATGTCATAATAGATTATCCATAACATATTTCACATTTAACACTACTTGCATGGACGATCCAACAACAACCACGCATCATCAAGTGACAATCTAGCATCCAAACTTTAACATACATACATGCATACGTACGGACACATACATACACAAATTTAACTCGTTTTCACATCATATTTTCTGTTTTAAAACAGTTTTTTCCCAAAATCCTACTTGGATGAACAATTTACAGCTTCTAGATAGCTATTTTCGTATAAAAACGTAGCTAAAACGTAATATTAAGGTTACCTTAGTCCTAGCAACTTGTTTTCACGAAAAAGAGCGTACAATGATGATCTTTCTTCTTCTTTCACCACCAATGAGTCTTCTTTTGATCTATTATGCTTGCACCTTGAGATCCAAGTGATGATCTTCAAGAAAACGTGATAAAAAAACGAAAATGAAGGTGTGGTGGTGGTGTGGCCGTGGATTTGGAGAGAAAAGAGGGAGAGAAAGAGTGAAATTTCTAGAAATGAAGTGGAAGAAGTGGGAGAAAAGAGGTTTAAATAGGGAAGGAGGGGAATGGGGGGAGTGGGTGGCCAAGGGCAAGGGGAGGGGTTAGAGGGGTAGTCGAACGGTCATTTCAGCATTTCTTCCGTCTCTACCCGACTTTCGAAACCCGAACATGTTAAATTCTAATTCCTTGCGAAATTCTAGTCCAAAACGACTATTTTCATGCCCCATATCTTGGTTTTATCATCCAATTAGGCATTTTTGTTTATTTGCAAGATTAAGCCATCTCGCCGCGTTAAGGTGCGTTGAAGCTGTTATCAGGTTTTCTCGTCACGATAGTCATTTCCTCACATAATAACACTAATATTAGTGTAACTAAGATTAAATTACGCCAAATTATCACTTTTACCTATGACGTTAATATTTCTTCCAGGTCGGTTCGTAGCGGCGTTTATTTTCAGACATTCGTCGGACTCGGGTTTTCATGATCGAACACGCATGGAATAGAAATGTAAGCACACGTAGGACTCTAATAAACCTTTAGATTTGTTTATCTAGTGATATATATTCTAAAACAAGACTGAGCATAGAAATCAGGATCTAGGGTTTCTAGAGAAATTACCCGGAAATTGAGGGTTGTCACACCTATTTGCCTGAGCACATGTAGCACATAGTGTTCATCAAACTCAACTAGGCCTAGAGCATCTTCTTCACCCAATTGCAACACCCTTCAAATAACTTCTTCAGAGATGATGATTTCTTGATTATGCACAGTAGATATAACTACTTGTTGATCATCAATCTCACCAAGGTATGCATTGGTCCAAAACTAGACAATGTGATCTTCATATATGTCTGGTCTAAAAGTCATGGCAAGCACAAGTCTTGTCTGTCTAATAGCTTGAATCATGTCTTTGTAGTTCATTGACCTAGGAGAGTCAGGATCAAGAAATGCACATATGTTGTGATCTCTTACAAACAGTAAATCAGCCATATCTGCAGTAGAAAGATTAAGTGTTAGTATTGAGTATGCAAATAAAGTGTAATGATGAAATGATGATCATTGTATAGGTTATGAGATGATGGAATGTATGTTTAACCACTTGTGTGTGTATGATGTTTGCAATTTTGCAATTTAGCCATTTTGACCTTTAAGAGTCAACTATTTGTCAATTTTAATTCATGAAATTCTTGACTGTTCAACTTGATTTTATCCAAATTGTATGAAATTGTATTGACTTATCATCAACAACTTGATTTAGACATTCCATACTACAATCTGATCTCATATCAATTCAATTGCAAATTTTAGTTTGACTATCCAAAGTCAAACTTTGCCATTTAATGCACATTCAATGCATATGCATTTAATGTTGTATGTTTAATGCTATGCCAAATCAACTGAATTTTCAAGTTTGTTGAATCATTGTGAACATGTTTACTAAGTTATAACACATTTTAAGCAACTTTCAACATTTTCCAAGATCAAAACTCAGTTTTATTTGATTTTGGGCATGAACCACCTGTTTGGGCATGAACCCGATGAAATAATCAAATTTCATCAAATAACCATTTCAAACACAGTCGACTATGGTCATTTACCACAAATTCAGTGTCTGATTGTGTTTTAAAACATCAAATGATTCACGTTCAAGATTTCAGTTCAATTTTGACATAGGTTAAACAATGTTTGAATTAGAATCTCATAAAATGACGTTTTAATGAATGATTGATGTTAAGAATCATGTTGTTATACCTAATTGATTGTGAATCAGTTGATATATCGATCAGAATTATGGTTTTGATGAATAGGGTTTAAGGGTTTATCAAACGTTTTGAAATTTTACTGATTTTCTCACTTTCACCCGTGGTGAATTGGAAAATTACAAGTGTGAACTATATATTCAACGGACAAATTGTGTATGTGCTATGTATACAGTATGTGTCTGATGTGTAAAAATTTGAATCAAAATTGTTTATCCGCTGTGGGAACAATGTCCGTTGTGGACATAGTGTCCATTGTATAATTTTTTCTATACTATGTGGACCCTATTGTGTGTGTACTGTTCACAAAGTGGATGAACAATTTTGTTCATGTGCTGTGCATACTACTTATGCACTGTTCACAAAGCGGATGAACAATTTTGTTCATGCGCTGTGCATAATACTTGTGCACTGTTCATAAAGCGGATGAACAATTTTGTTCATGCGCTGTGCACAATACTTGTGCACTGTTCACAAAGCAGATGAACAATTTTGTTCATACGTTGTGCACTTTACTTATGCTCTGTTCCTAAAGCGGATGAACAATTTTGTTCATGCGCTATGCACAATACTTGTGCACTGTTCACAAAGCGGATGGACAATTTTGTTCATACACTGTGTACTTTACTTGTGCACTGTTCACAAAGCGGATGAACAATTTTGTTCATACGCTGTGCACTTTACTTATGCACTGTTCACACAGCGGATGAACAATTTTGCTCATACGCTGTGTATGATCATTTTTCCCTGTTTTCACAGCGGATGAATACTTTTGTTCATGCACTGTAGACATTTTGCTTTGATATGTTCACAGCGGATAAACAAATTTTCATACGCTGTAAACACTTGTTTGATTTGTTTGATATGTTCACAGCGGATGAACAATTTTTTTCATACGCTGTAAACACTTTGTTACTGTACCTTCAACGGATGAATGTTTTGGTTATTCGCTATATGTAAAGTTGTCAAAATGTCAAAATGTTTGATATTTAAGAATTTTGCTATTTTGTTCATAGCTGATGAACCTTTTCCTTATCCGCAGTATGAACAGTTGACAAAATTTTCTTTTGAATTTTATGATTGTTTGATCAATTTGAAAATTTTATATATTCAAATTAACTCTGAAAAATTTAAAAATCTTTAAATTGTATATATTCAAATTTATTTTCAATATTTTTCAAAATCTTTAAATGTATGTTAAAATATTGAATTTTAACACTTCAATATATGGATGATTTGATATCACTCTAAAGCAATATTGTGTAATAAATAAACAAACAAATACATATGTGTCAACCTACTGTTTGTTAGTGTTGGCTTGACTTTGGCTTTGTTTATTTTTTAAATTTGAAAATGCATGATAAACTGTATGTTAATGCACAATTTTGTTGCCTTTGATAATTTCAACATTCAATTTCTCCCCCTAAATTTTTTCATATTTATAAAAATTGGACAAAAAATTATACGTTTAATTTGAAATTATCAAAGTCCAACTGTTTGTTTAAGAGTGATTTACTTGTGTTGTATCAAGAATTTTATCCTTTGTTCACTCAAAATGCATGTTTAATCATAAACCACATGAATCATGTGCACATACCATGAGATCATACTAGTCTGTAGTTCTTCCCTAAGTTGTTTGTTTGATGTTGAAGAATAGACATAGACAAGTACAATTTTGATTGTAGATATATTGATCCACTTAAACTCAAGCATGGTATTATTGGTTGGTTTAAACAGTGAGTGATTATCATGTTGTGTGTTGATTGACATGAGTTGTGTGTACCCGACATTTGATTGTATGATATGTATGATTCTCCTCAAGATAAGCTAGGAAGTAATTTCAATACTTAAGACCTAGCTCATTAGGATGATAAATGCTCAATCATTTTCTTGTTTATTGGGTGTTCCATTTTAGGATTCTTTTGCACTTCTCTTTTGAAGCTAGTCATAAAGACTTTATTAATTGTGTCGGATTCTATGTGCCCAATACACTTAGAATATTGATGTGGTTAGTACGTTATGATCCAAGTCGGGTTATACCCAATAACAAGCTTAGCAAACACCAATTAATATTTTATTGATGATATGATCATGCAATGAAATATTTACACCAAATTTAGAAAATGGGTTTTCCAAAATAAGTTGCATATGAGATAGAAAAACTTATTAGGATATTTTGTTCAATGATATTATTTGAAGTGTTATTTAAATTAGTTGTATAACACCAAATAATAATGAAAGTATACTACTTATACAATTAAATGGTTAATTGCATAAACTAGTTACAAGACTA
The DNA here is from genome assembly GCA_024085815.1 of Flaveria linearis. Taxonomy (NCBI): domain Eukaryota; kingdom Viridiplantae; phylum Streptophyta; class Magnoliopsida; order Asterales; family Asteraceae; genus Flaveria; species Flaveria linearis. The sequence goes on along the minus strand of CM044003.1, from coordinate 55,860,031 downwards.
GACAATATATGTGTGTGTTAGTATTTGACATTTATAAAATACAACCACCTATTTTATAAATATCAAATACTAATAAAAGAGAATAGAAATCTTTTTTTTATCCCTTGGAACCGTCCATAGCATGCATGTGCATGTGTAGTGTGATTCTCTTGATAAGAGAACACACATGCCATTGTCTTCCACTAGCTCAATCAACTAACTTATTCTCTTGGAGAAACACACACATGCAATTTTATGTCTACCACTACCAACTAGTAAATAAAAGCTCTCATTCTCATTTGAATACACATGCAACACAACACAAAAACACTCTCATCACTCTCTCTAAGCTACGGGTTCCAGCAGCTCCAAATCAGGGTTTTCTTGAAGTGTTTTGGTGTTGTTTTGGTGATTTCTACCTAACAAGAAGGTGTGTTTGCAAGGAGCTTGGGGTATACTAGCTTGAGGACTTCTATCCTTGAAGTCTTGGCTGCATTTTGGGCATCTCCATCTTCATCAAACATCTCTTTTGGTCGACTTTTTGCTGTTGCAGTAAGGTAGAATCACAGCTCTATATAGCTGTGATTTTATGTGCATTTACATATGTTCGTAGCTTGCATATTCACATAAATGATCCTTTGTTCTTTGGGTTTGTTTTATACATCAATATGGTCATCGAATGAACATATTTTTCAGCTTATAAACATGGTTATAATGCTATACTTCCAAAGTTTAAATGGTTAAACTGTGATTTTATGTTCTAACAAACCCATCAATGGCATCAAGGGCCGGTTATGTGAATAGTTTGCTTGTTCTTATCCTTTAAAAATCATTTTAAAGGATGTTAATCAACTAATTAAGGACTGATTTTGGTTGATTTAATAAACCCCAAGTCTTTCAAATTTATATCTTCATGCTTATGATTAAACTTTGAAAGATAGGAATGTAAATTGGTTGATATGTATGGTTGTTGTTTGTTTGGACAAACAAACCCAAATTTTCAGTTTATGTTGGCTGAAAATTTAGGGTTTGGTGGGGTTTATTTTGTTTATTGAATAATGTTTATAATTGTTCATGTGGTATTGCATAACCTAGCATTTGGCCTTATGTTATTTGGATGATTGGAATGGTTGTTTTAATTCATTCAATTGGGTTGTAATATTTATGTTTATTATTTGGGTTGTAATTATTTATTCATTTGGTTATGTAATAAATAGATTAGGTGCATTTCTTTTTATTATAAAAATGTATTAGGATATAATTTTGTAAAAGGAAGATTCACAAGATCAAGACCCAAAGATGGACATAAAAGACATGGACCTTGAAGTATTTGGATATGGATTCAAGTGGGAGTCCATGGACACATATAATGTGTCATTACAAACCCTTAAGAAAGACCTTATGACAACACTTGTGATGGCAAACAAGTGTTGTCAACTTAGTAGCTATGGTTATGCACTCATGTTTATATATTTATGCTTGTTTGAATGTTTGTTGTTTGATTGTTTGGTTGATATTTAGACATATATTACAAACTCATTAACAAACTTAACAAGCTGAAAATTGATGGTTCTTAATCATTAAAAGTTAATAAAAGGTTATTAAAAAGGATCAATGATTTTTATAATAAAATGGGTTTTATTAAAAGAACCATAGGGTATCTTGTATTTGAAAGCATGCAAATACAAATACATAGAGTTTTCTAAACTAGAATTATGAAACCTCTAAATATTCAAATCCCTTTTAAAATAAGTCAAACACCATCCTCTTATACAACACTCGAATCATTTGAGAACTTGATGTGGGATAAAGGTCACCTAACCACATTAGAGGGAACTTATGAGTTTGAGGTGGGTTTGCCATATTTATGGGATAAAGGTCACCTAACCATTAATATTAGCAAATCCACACGTGTGTCTAAGTAGGACAACTTAATTTGGAAATCATGCATTAGGATCACCGAAGCATGACGTACAAAGGGTGTTGATGGGATAAACATGCCAAACAAACATAAGATGTTTAACCAATCCCATACACTAGAAATTGTTGTCAAAAGTTGACTACCTTGTTAATTTAAATAAAGGGATAAAGGTCACCTAATCGATATTTAAATGTAAAGTTGATTCTAGATTTTAATTATTAATTGTCTATGAGACGTAAAGGGTATTAATGATTAAAATGTAATTTTTTTAAGAAATACTAATAAGAACTTTGTTAATTTTGTAGAATGGCCGCAAACAACAACAACACAAACCCGACCGTCCATAACCTGTCACTAAGAACAATCCTTGAAAAGGAACGTCTAAACCATGGGAACTTCATGGATTGGTACCGAAACTTGAGAATCGTTCTCAAGCAAGAAAAGAAGTCCTATGTGTTAGACGATCCCATTCCCGATCAACCCGATGAAAATGACGATGAGGCCTTTGCCGAGTGGGTCAAGTACACCGAGGACTCTGTGCAAGTCGCATGTCTCATGCTAGCAAGTATGATTCCCAATTTTCAAAAGGACTTTGAGAACCACAATGCCTATGACATGATCACCCAGTTGAAGGAAATTTTCCAACAACAATCAAGGGTGGAGCGCTTCGAAACGGTTCGAGCACTCCATGCATGTCGGATGGACGAGACCCAATCAGCGTCATCTTACGTTCTTAAGATGAAGAGCCACATTGATCGCCTCGAAAGGCTTAACTTTCGTGTGTCCAATGAGTTGGCAATGGATTTGATCCTCAACTCTCTATCCAAGAAGTTTGATAGTTTTGTTATGAACTATAACATGAATGGATGGGAAAAGAGCATTGGTGAGCTTCATTCAATGCTCAAAACGGCCGAGGCGGGCATGGGGTAGAAAGGTTCTACCGGTCCTTACGATCAATGAAGGAGGTAGTAGGAAGAGGCACCTCCCCGACCCTAGGGCAAGTGTTGCAAGAGGGAAGGGGCACGTCAAGGGGAAGGGAAAAGGAAAAGCAAAAGTGGAACCACCCAAACCAAAAGAAAAGAAGCAAAAGGTTGCTCAAAATGACCCGTGTTTTGAGTGTGGGGAGGTAAGCCATTGGAAACACAATTGTCCGGTCTATCTCAAAGCATTAAGATCAAAGAGGGATGCGGGGCAAACCTCAGGTACATTCTTTATGATACATGTTGAGCTAACTGTTATTTCTTCTAACACATGGGTACTAGATACCGGATGTGGAACTCATATTTGCAATTTATTACAGGGGTTCAAAAGAAGTGAGCATTATGCAAAAGGGGAAATTAGTCTCTTCATGGGGAATGGTGCAAAGGTTCACGTGGAAGCCCAAGGAGATTGCATTTTGAAGCTTCTAAGTGGTTTGGAAGTTATTTTAAAGAATGTTTTGTATGCTCCTAGTTTAACTAGGAACATTATTTCTGTTTCTCGTTTAAGACAATGTGATTATGATTTCAAGTTTGTTGACAATGATATTCATGTTTCTTTCAATCATATGTTTTATTTTAAGGCTATACCTTGTAATGGTATTTATGAATTGGTTCATGAAAACACGACATATGATAGCTCAATGTACCAAGCAACCACCAAAAAGCTCAAATTAGATTTGAGTGATTCCTCTCTTTGGCATTGTCGCCTTGGTCACATAAACAAGAATCGTATGCAAAAACTCCAAAAGAATGGTCTTTTGAAAACTAATGAAAATGATTCATTTGATGTATGCGAGTCTTGTTTACAAGGTAAAATGACAAAGGCCCCTTTTACTGGGACTAATGAAAGGGCAAAGGATTTATTAGGAATCATACATTCGGATGTATGTGGACCTTTTAAACCAATAACTAAGAATGGTGAAAGATACTTCATTATCTTTACCGATGACTATAGTCATTATGGGTATGTGTACATCTTAAGACACAAACATGAATCTTTTGAAATGTTCAAAATCTTCAAGAATGAAGTAGAAAATCAACTCAACAAAACGGTCAAGATTCTTCGTACAGATAGAGGAGGTGAATACTAAGTAGTGAATTTTAAGAGTATCTTAGAAGTTGTGGGATTGTCTCACAACTTACTCCACCTGGAACACCACAACATAATGGTGTGTCTGAGAGGAGGAATCAGACTCTATTGGATATGGTTCAATCTATGATGGCTAGAAGTACACTACCTCTATCATTTTGGGGTTTCGCATTGCTCTCCGCGGCCCGTATTTTAAATATGGCCCCAACCAAGAAAGTGGAAAGGACACCTTTCGAAATATGGCATGGAAGGGTTCCATCATTATCATATTTAAAAGTTTGGGGGTGTGATGCTTATCCTAAGCAATACACTCAAAACAAACTAGAAGCTCGATCCACAAAGTGTATCTTCATTGGATATCCTAGAGATTGTATTGGATATTATTTCTATGATCCGACAGAACAGAAAGTGTTTATTGCTCGAAAGGCAGAGTTCTTGTAAACTAAGTTTCTTTCGAAAGAAACTAGTGGGAGAGCAGTGGAACTTGAAGAGGTTCAAGATTCACAAGACGATACACAATTGGTTGATACTAGCAATCAACATGAGGACGTTGAGAATGATCATGTGGATGATCAAGATACACAAAACGTTCGCAGATCTGGTAGAATTAGTGTTCCTCCTGAGAGATATGGATTTTTCATGGATGGATGCTATCTGGTAAATTCGGATGAACCAACCACATACCATGAGGCAATGTCAAAACTTGATTTTGACAAATGGCAAGAAGCCATGAACGTTGAGATGCAATGCATGTATGATAACCAAGTTTGGGAATTGGTTACACCACCTCTTAAGTCCAAGATAGTTGGAAGTAAGTGGGTTTTCAAGAAGAAAACCGATATGCATGGAAACTTGGATACCTATAAAGCTAGACTTGTAGCAAAAGGTTTCACTCAAACTCAAGGGGTTGATTATGTTGAAACCTTTTCGCCTGTGGAAATGCTAAAGTGTATCAGGATATTGTTTGCCATAGCAGCATATTATGACTATGAGATTTGGCAAATGGATGTCAAGACCGCTTTTCTTAATGGATATCTTGAGGAAGATGTCCATATGAAACAGCCTGAAGGTTTTGTCGATCCAAAACATCCAAACAAGGTATGCAAGTTAAAGAAATCAATCTATGGATTGAAACAAGCATCAAGAAGTTGGAATCATCGTTTTGATGATGAAGTAAAGAAATCTGGCTTCATCAAAAACGCTGATGAAGCTTGTGTATATAAGAAAGCTAGTGGGAGCATTATTACTTTCCTTGTATTATATGTCGATGACATTCTACTAATTGGAAACGACATTCCAACCTTGGAAGGTGTAAAAACCTGGTTTGGAAGCTGTTTTTCCATCAAGGATCTTGGTGAGGCCACCTATATTTTGGGAATAAAGATCTATAGGGATAGATTAAGGCGGATAATAGGTTTAAACCAAAGTACATACATTGAAAAGATCTTGAAAAGGTTCAAGATGGAGAATTCTAAGAAAGGTTTGGTGCCTATTCAAAAGGGGACTATATTGAGCTCATCTCAATGCCCTAGTTCAAAGGTTGAACAAGAAAGAATGAATGGAGTCCCATATGCATCTGCTATAGGATCCATCATGTATGCAATGATATGTACTAGGCCGGACGTGTCATGTGCTCTAAGCACGACAAGTAGATATCAACAGAATCCTGGTAATCGTCATTGGATGGCTGTTTAGAGTATTTTGAAATACCTTAGAAACACTAAGGATATGTTCTTAATATATGGGTCTGGTGAGGAGGAGCTCGTTGTAAAGGGTTATACGGATGCGAGTTTCCAAACTGATCGAGATGATTCTCGATCACAGTCGAGATATGTCTTCATTATGAATGGAGGAGCAGTCTCTTGGAAGAGCTCAAAGCAAGATGTAGTGGCACTATCTACAACAGAATCAGAATACATTGCGGATCCATTCACAAAGGGGAAGATATGTATTCGTAAAGTTCATACCGATCAGAACATTGCGGATCCATTCACAAAGCTCCTAGATAGCTCAAAACATGAAAGTCACACATGTGCCTTAGGACTTCGATATTCTAGTGATTGGACTTAATCAAATTTAGTATTTGAATATGTGGAACTCTTTATTATTTGAGTAAAATTATTTGGTTATAATGTTTCAATTAATGTTCCAATTTAGCATGTTTAATCCATGAGTAAATTATTTACTCTAAATGTCCGTAGTCGTTCATACTTGTGGGAACAAGTGTGAGGGTAAGATTACTATGAACTTGGATTGGTTGATATTCATAAGGATGAATATAGAGCAATGGGTTGCTACCAAGGTTCATAGATATTTGTGGGATACAAATATTGGACTAACCCGCATCTCAAATTTTACTACATGGAATCTTATCGATTGATCATAAGTAAATTTGAGTAAAGGCGAATATCATTTGGTATCCTTCGACCTGAGATACATATTGGGTTTTGATATTCACCAAGTATTATACCTTGAGCTAATTCTTCACTGTCCTGAAATAGTGGACAGTACATAAGGGTATGCTCAGGTATAACACGAGGTGTTTGTGAGAAACGTATGTAATCAAGATGGAATTTGTTCCTCTTATTCGTTGAGAGTTAGATGTCTAAGGCCTGATTAAGTTAAATCAACAAGGAATGATCATTCTGTGTCCTTGGATTTAACATGACATCTGCAACAAAAGGATAGATGATTGATTCATCTAAATCATTTCAAGTAGGGTACTTGAATGGGATGATGTTATTGAATGGCCATAAGTCATGCGTATTAAGGGTAGTAAACCGTTGTTAGGCGATATTTACTGCTTGCATCATTCTTCTATGAATCTTGGGCAAGTGGGAGATTGTAGGATTCTATGTGCCCAAGACACTTAGAATATTGATGTGGTTAGTACGTTATGATCCAAGTCAGGTTATACCCAATAACAAGCTTAGCAAACACCAATTAATATTTAATTGATGATATGATCATGCAATTAAATATTTACACCAAATTTAGAAAATGGGTTTTCTAAATAAGTTGCATATGAGATAGAACAACTTATTACGATATTTGTTCAATGATATTATTTGAAGTGTTATTTAAATTAGTTGTATAACACCAAATAATAATGAGAGTATACTACTTATACAATTAAATGGTTAATTGCATAAACTAGTTACAAGACTAGACAATATATGTGTGTGTTAGTATTTGACATTTATAAAATACAACCAACTATTTTATAAATATCAAATACTAATAAAAGAGAATAGAAATCTTTTTTTTAGCCCTTGGAACCGTCCATAGCATGCATGTGCATGTGTAGTGTGATTCTCTTGATAAGATAACACACATGCCATTGTCTTCCACTAGCTCAATCAACTAACTTATTCTCTTGGAGAAACACACACATGCAATTTTATGTCTACCACTACCAACTAGTAAATAAATGCTCCCATTCTTATTTGAATACACATGCAACACAACACAAAAACACTCTCATCACTCTCTCTAAGCTACGGGTTCCAGCAGCTCCAAATCAGGGTTTTCTTGAAGTGTTTTGGTGTTGTTTTGGTAATTTCTACCTAACATGAAGGTGTGTTTGCAAGGAGCTTGGGGTATACTAGCTTGAGGACTTCTATCCTTGAAGTCTTGGCTGCATTTTGGGCATCTCCATCTTCATCAAACATCTTTTTTGGTCGACTTTTTGCTGCTCCAGTAAGGTAGAATCACAGCTCTATATAGCTGTGATTTTATGTGCATTTACATATGTTCATAGCTTGCATATTCACATAAATGATCCTTTGTTCTTTGGGTTTGTTTTATACATCAATATGGTCATCTAATTAACATATTTTTTAGCTTATAAACATGGTTATAATGCTATACTTCTGCTGCGTTTTCAGAAAGTTTAAATGGTTAAACTGTGATTTTATGTTCTAACAAACCCATCAAATTGATCATCCTTATAGGATGTGTTCCTCATTAGGAATATTTTGTAGATCAAGACTAAGAACATTCAGGTCTGTGCTCAGCATAACAAAGAATGTCTTGGTGTACTCCCGGTCTATGATTATCATAACAGAGGAGACACTTAAATTGAGCAATTTATAATCTGTTTCACTTGGTGTATTGAAGTTAGATTTTAAGCTATCTATGTTAAATAAATCAATACTTACCATAAACCAAGTTGTGTTGTTGATCACACAATCATTAGAATTTAGTTCTTCACTGTTGTATCTGATGTTAGGTGTCCCATGCTGAGCCTATCCACATATCAAACAAGGTATCATCAGTCTTTATTAGTGGAAAAAGACTCAAGTGAAGAGCTATGCTAGCGTACTATCATTTCTCATGAAGTGTATGTGTGATTCAATGTTAATAAATGATTAGGTTGCATGTTATCTTGACTTTGAAAAAGATAGAAGAGGGACATTAATTTGTTATTTCATATATGATCATACCAATGTTAACAATTTGGAATTTGACAAAATCAAGACTGTTTGATTTTAATGTTTGAAAACATTAATTTGTTATTTCATAGTTGATCATACCAAGTGACTGAACTAGAAATTCAAATCTAGTTGAATCAAATTATTTTGTAAAAAGATCAGCCAATTGATTGTCTGTATGAACTTTGATCAACTGGATTAGACCCTTTTCTAAGCAATCTCTTAAGAAAATGATATCTCATCTCTATATGTTTGGTTTTTGAATGTTGAACAGGATTGTATGTTATAAACATGGCTGCAGAATTGTCAATGTGTATGGGTGTTTTAAAAAAATTAAAGCCATAGTCAAGCATTTGGTTTTGTATCCATAACACTTGACAACAGTATGCAGAAGCAGCTATGTATTCTGCTTCAGCTGTTGACACAGAGACATTTGTCTGTTTCTTGCACTGCCATGAAATCAATCTTGATCCAAGAAACTGACATCCTCCTATAGTGGATTTTCTGCTGTTATTTCATCCACTATAATCACTGTCTATGTATGCATATAAAGAGAAGTCTCCATCTTTGGGATACCACAAACCAAGTGCTGGTTTGCCTTTCAAGTATCTAAAGATTCTCTTTACAGCATTAATGTGTGATGCTTTTGGATCTGCTTGATATCTAGCACACATGCATACTGCATACATGATATCTAGTCTGCTTGCTATAAGGTACATCAGAGAACCTATCATTGATCTATAAAGTTTCTGATCAACTGATGTTCCTTCTGGATCTGGGCCAAACTTCAGTCCAGTTGCAAATGGTGTTTTGCTTGATATGCAATCTGCCATATTATATTTCTTGAGAATCTGATGGACATACTTGCCTTGGTTGATAAAAATTCCATCTTGTGATTGATGAACTTGTAGTCCAAGAAAGAATGTAAGTTCTCCCATTAAGCTCATCTGGAATTTGGATTGCATAAGAGTTTCAAACTCTTTGCAAAGTTATGTGTTTGTGGAGCCAAAGATGATGTCATCCACATAGACTTGAACCACTAACAAGTCTTATCCTTTCTTCTTTAAGAACAATGTCTGGTCTATTTTCCCTCGGGTATACCCATTCTATAGTATAAACTTTGATAAAGTCTCATACCACTTCCTAGGTGCTTAATGAAGACCATATAGAGCCTTATCCAACTTGTAGACTCTATGAGGGAATTCTGGATCTTCAAACCCTGGTGGTTGAGCAACATATACCTCTTCATCTAACTTTCCATAAAGGAAAGCACATTTTACATCCATTTAAAAGACAGTGAAGTTTTTAGATCAGGCATATGCAAGAAACACTCGAATGGCTTCCATTCTGGCTACTGGAGCAAAGACATCATCATAGTCAATGCCTTCCTCCTGAGTATATCCTTAGGCAATAAGCCTTGCTTTGTTTCTAATTACAATCCCTCTGTCATCTGCTTTGTTTCTGAATAGCCATCTTATGCCAATGGCATATTGATCTTCAGGTAGATCAACCAGTTTCCATACCTCTTGCTTTCTGAATTGATGTAGTTCCTCTTGCATTGCTTCTATCCAACTGTTGTCTTTAAGTGCTTCAGTGATGTTTTTGGGTACAGTTAGGGATAAGAAACTGGACAACAAGCAAATGTTTGCTGTGTCTAATTGACTCCTTGTCAGTCGAGTATTAAGGTCACCTATGACGTTTTCTAAAGGGTGATCTTTGTGTATTCTTGTTGTTTCAGTTTGATCAACATGAATTGTTAAATCAAGATTGTTGAATGTTTGTTTTGGTGTGGTTGGTTGGGCAAGGGTATTTGTGTTTGAGGGACATTCTGGTTGTGCAGATTCATTAAATGTTTAGGGGGAATCATGAAAGAAATCTAAGATTTCATTATCATGATGTGTGTCTGGTAAAGAATGATGATCATCATCTTCTTAAACTGTGTGTGGTTGATGTGACGTTGGTTGAGTGGGTGGTTTGGTCGTCACAGGTGTTGATAAAGATGGTGTAGATGTGTTTGTGTCATCAGATGTTTTGGTTTGTTCCATTGGAGGTGTAACTGTTGTGCTTGAAGGAGATGTGTTTGTTCTCCTTGGAGGATCATCAATTAGAGGAACATCAATGGTTGGTTGAGGAGGTACCATAGGATATTCAATATCTTCTTTTGTACCTAAAACATCAAAATAAGATGTGTCAAATGATTTTGTTAATGAATCAATGTCAAACAACCAGTCTAATCCAATGACTTTCTTTGTGAAAGAGTGTTCATTAAAAATAATATCAGTTGTTTCTTCCATAATATTAAGTCTTGGATTGTATACTCTGTAAGCTTTTGAGCTTCCAGAGTATCCAACAAAGAATCTGTCATCTGCTTTTGGAGCAAATTTGGATAATTGTGTTCGATCTTATATGCCCAAAGCACATACAAGATTGATGTGGTTAGTACGTCAATTTCCAAGTCGGGTCATACCCAATAACAAGTTTAGCAAACACCAATTAATATTTAATAAATGATATGATCATGCAATTAAATATTTACACAAATTTAGAAAATGGGTTTTCTAAATATGTTGCATATGAGATAGATCAACTTATAGGGATATTTTGTTCATGGAAATTATTTGTAATGTTATTTAAGTTAGTTAAATAACATCAAATAAAAATGGGTGTATTAGTTATACAATTAAGAGGTTAATTATATAACTAATAGGAGTGTTAGTTCAATAGAAGGGGTGTTTTAAAATGGGTGGGAAACCCATTCAAACTCAAAAATTCGGCAGCCCACTTGTGGGGCATTCTTGGTCATTTTGTGCCTTGGAAAAGTACACTCTTTATTAGTGTATTGAACACTCCATCTTCCACATTCATCTCATACATGCAAAAACCAAGAAACCCTTTTTCTCTCTACATTTTGAAGATAAACAATGCTGAAAAATCATTTTTCAGCAGCTCCTTGGTTCGATCTTTGGTGTCAAATCCTAGCAAAAGAGGTGTTTGCTTTACACTTGTGGGTATGCAAGCTTTAGAACATCTACCTTGGTGTTTTGGTCATTCAAGAACATCATCATCTTCATCCAAATCCACAATTTTGACAGCTTATGGAAGGTAGTTCCATGGTGTTGTGTTGGTTGTTTGTTTGATTTTGATAGCTAGTTCAAACACATATATTTGATCCTATGTTCTTGGGTTTTGTTCATATTAAGTTATAAACCTTAATTTCCAGATTATGAATCAATATATTAAGGCTTAAAATCCGCTGCATTTTTCATGTTTAAATGGTTAAACAACATTGATAAAGGTCCAACAAACCCAACATTGGCATCTAGAGCCGGATATGTCGATGACTAGCTTCTTTTGTCCTTATAAAATAGGTTTTATGGGGCTTTAACAACCTAATAAGGGCTGTTTTGTGATGATATGATGATACCCAACCTTTCAAGGTTAGATCTTGCATGCTTGTGATTGAATCTTGAAAGGATGACATCAAATGGTTGATTGTGTTGTTTGGACATAACCTAAATGTTTTGGTTCATGTTGGCCAGAACTTTAAGGTTATAAAAGGGGTTCATTTTGTTCTTGAAATGATTTATATGGATACATATTTTAGTGCATAACATAGCCTTGACCATGTGTGTTTTGGATTTGGTTGATTGTGATTTTGTCATGTTGGTTGTATTCATTCAAAGGGTTGTAATAATTTCTTTTGTGTTTGTATTTGGGTTGTAATTTATTTATTCATTTGGTTATGTAATAAATAGAATAGGTGCATTTCTTTTATTAGAAAATTGTATTAGTATATGATTTAGTAAAAGAAGATGCACAAGATGAAGACCCAAAAGGAAGGACACAAAAGACATGGACACTTGAAGCATTTGGATGTGGAATCAAGTGGGAGTTCATGGACACATATGATGTGTCATTGTTAACCCTTAGATAAGACCTTATGACAACACTTGTGATGGCAAACAAGTGTAGTCAACTTAGTGGCTATGGTTATGCACATATGTTTGTATGATTATGCTTGTTTGGTTGTTTGTTGTATGATTGTTGTTTGATATTTGGATATGCATAACAAACTCATTAGCAAACTTAACAAGCTGAAAATTTATGGTTCCTAATCATTAAGTGGTTAACAAAAGGTTATTAAAAGGATTAATGATTTTAATAAATGGGTTTTTATTAAAAAGGAGAATCATAGGGTACCATGTTTTTGAAAGCATGCAAATACAAGGTGCATAGAGTTTTCAAAACTAGAATTAATGAAAACTAAAATCCCTTTGGAAACAAGTTTAACACCATCCTTTTACACGACACTTCAATCACTTGAGAAATATTTATGGGATAAAGGTCACCTAACCACTTTTAGGGAACTTGTGTTTTGTGGTGAGCTTAACGTATTTGTGGGATAAAGGTCACCTAACAACTTGTATGTTTAAACTCACACGTGTGTGTAAGTAGGACGACTTGAATTGGAAACCATGTGATAGGGTCACCGAAGCATGGCGTACAATGGTGTTGATGGGATTAAACATGCCAACCTAACATAAGATGTTTAACCGATCCCATAAAGGCTAGAAGTTGCAAAAGGTTGCAATTGTCAAATGTTAACTACCTTGTTAATTTAAATAATGGGATAAAGGTCACCTAACCATTATTTGAATGTAATGTTGGATTCTAGATTTTAATTATTAATTGTCTATGAGATATAAAAGGGTATTAATGATTAAAGTGTAATTTTTCATAAATTCTAATAAAAACTTTGTAAATTTTGTAGAATGGCCGCAAACAATAATGATACCACCCTGACTGTCCATACCTTATCACTGAGAACTATATTAGAAAAGGATCGTCTGAACCATACCAACTTTATGGACCGGTTTCGAAACTTGAGAATTGTTCTCAAGCAAGAGAAAAAGGCTTATGTCCTTGACGATCCTATTCCTGACCAACCTGACCCCGAGGAGGTTGACGCCTAGGTCGATTGGCTTCAGTATACTGAGGATTCCATGCGGGTATCCTGCCTCATTTTAGGAACTATGATTCCCGAAATCCAAAAGGACATGGAGCATCTTGGGGCATATGACATGATTACCCAATTCAAGGAAATGTTCCTTCAACAAGCTAGGGTAGAGCGCTTCGAAACGGTTTGAGCGCTTCATGCCTGTCGCATAGAAGAAACCCAATCGGTATCATCTTATGTACTTAAGATGAAATGCCACATTGATCGCCTCGAGAGGCTTAACTGTCCCGTCTCAAAGGAGTTGGCCACGGATTTGATCCTTAATGGCCTAACTAAAAGGTTTGAGACGTTCATAATGAATTACAATATGAACGGATGGGACAAGAGCATTGGTGAGCTTCATGCAGTGTTCAAAACAACTGAGGCGGGGATGGGTAGAAAGCTTCTACCTGTTCTCTAGATCAATGAGGGAGGAAATAGGAAAAGGCCATTCCCTAATCCTAAGGCAAGTGTTGCCAAAGGAAAAGGACATATCAAAGGCAAAGGGAAAGGGAAGGTTAAAGCGGAACCTTCAAAACCTAAGCTTATGAAGTCTAAGGTAACGGAAAACGATCCATGCTTTGACTGTGGTGAGATAGGACATTGGAAAAGGAATTGTCCAACCTATCTCAAAGAGTTGAGAAACAAGAGGGATGCTGGGCAGACCTCAGGTACAACTTTCATGATCCATATTGACTTAAATGTTATTTCTTCAAACACATGGGTATTAGATACCCGATGTGGAACTCATATTTGCAATCTGTTGTAGGGGTTCAAAAGAAATAAACACTTTAAGAAGGGAGACACAAGTCTCAACATGGGCAACGGTGCAAAAGTTGATGTCAAAGCCCAAGGAGACTATGTTTTGAAACTTTCAACTGGTTTGGAAGTTGTTCTTAAAAACATTTGGTATGCTCCTAGTTTGACTAGGAACATAATTTCAGTTTCCATTTTAAAACAATATGGTTATGATTTAAAAGTTGTAAACGATGGTATTTATGTTTATATGGATGATGTATTTTATTTCAAGGCTATGCCTTTTAATGGTATTTATGAATTGGTTCATGATGATTCATCCTATAATAACACATTATACCAATCAAACACCAAGAAACTTAAAATGGGTTTAAGTGATTCTTATCTTTGGCATTGTCGTCTTGGTCACGTAAACAAGAATCAGATTCAAACACTTTAAAAAATGGTCTTTTGAAAACAAATGAAAATTGTTCATTTGATAAGTGGGAGAATGTTGGATCTTATATGCCCAAGGCACATACAAGATTGATGTGGTTAGTACGTCATGATCCAAGTCGGGCCATACCCAATAACAAGTTTAGCAAACACCAATTAATATTTAATTGATGATATGATCATGCAATTAAATATTTACACCAATTTAGAAAATATGTTTTCTAAATAAGTTGCATATGAGATAGAACAACTTATAGGGATATTTTGTTCATGGAAATTATTTGTAATGTTATTTAAGTTAGTTAAATAATATCAAATAAAAATGGGTGTATTAGTTATACAATTAAGAGGTTAATTATATAACTAATAGGAGTGTTAGTTCAATAGAAGGGGTGTTTTACAATGGGTGGGAAACCCATTTAAACTCAAAAATTCGGCAGCCCACTTGTGGGGCATTCTTGGTCATTTTGTGCCTTGGAAAATACACTCTTTATTAGTGTATTGAACACTCCATCTTCCACATTCATCTCATACATGCAAAAACCATGAAACCCTTTTTCTCTCTACATTTGAAGAAAAACAATGCTGAAAAATCATTTTTCAGCAGCTCCTTGGTTCGATCTTTGGTGTCCAAATCCTAGCAAAAGAGGTGTTTGCTTTACACTTGTGGGTATGCAAGCTTGAGGACATCTACCTTGGTGTTTTGGTCATTCAAGAACATCATCATCTTCATCCAAATCCACGATTTTGACAGCTTATGGAAGGTAGTTCCATTGTGTTGTTTTGGTCGTTTGTTTCATTTTGATAGCTAGTTCAAACACATATATTCGATCCTATGTTCTTGGGTTTGTTCATATTAAGTTATAAACCTTAATTTCATGTTTAAATGGTTGAACAACTTTGATAAAGGTCCGACAAACCCAGCAAATTGTTCTCTGGTGTTTAAGATTGAAACAGAACATCCAAAAGCTTTAAGAAATGCAATAAAAGGTTTTCTTTTAAACATTAATTCATATGGTGTTTTTGTATGTTGTATGATTATTAATGTTCTGTTTTTATGTAACAAGCGGTGTTGATTGCTTCAGCCCAGAAAGATATGGGCAATAGAGAGGCAGCAAGCATTGATCTAGCTGCTTCTATCAATGTTCTGTTCCTCCTTTCAGCTTCTCCATTTTGCTGAGGAGTTCTTGCTACACTGAATTGATGACTTATTCCTTTTTCTGCACAAAAGGAAAAGATACTATCATTTTAAATTCAATACCATTATCACTTCTTAATGATTTAACTTTAAGATCCAATTGATTCTGAATTTTAGTGATAAATGTTTTGAGTATGTCTGATGTTTCTGACTTGTGTAGTAGAAAGAAAACCCAAGAAAATCTGGAATAATCATCTACTATAAGAAGACAATATTGCTTCTTTCCTATGCTTAGGATGCTTGTTGGGCCAAAAAGGTCCATGTGAAGCAATTTGAGTGGTGTGTTGTTTGAGTTTACCAATTTAGACTTATGAGACACTCTATGTTATTTGCCTTTTAGACATGCAGTGCAGTGGTCTGTACAGAAGAATTCTTTTTGTGGTAAACCTATTACTAAGTCACCTTTAACAAGTTGATTCATTCTGTTATAATTAGAGTATCCCAATCGTTTGGGCGATAATTGGGAAACATCTTCTAATGCTTTTGATAATAAACATGTTTCAGGAGTGGTTGTGGAAACAGTGTTCATATCAACAATGTATGTGTTGTTATGACGTGGAGTTTTTAAAAGGATACAATCTTCTAGCATTTGAAAACTCGTCTTGAGGATGTAGCAGTTGTTGGAGTAAAATAAGGTGGCATATCCCTTATCACACATTTGGGACACACTAAGAAGATTAAACTGAAGATTGGAGCGTAGTTGACATTTTCAAAGCTGGTCAATCCATCAGATAATGTTCCTTCTCCAGTTATTTTTCCACCTGTCTTGTCTCCTCCAAAGGTTACATTGCCTCCATGTTTGCTCTTAAAATCCTGATGGAGGGAACAATATCCTATCATATGTCGGGAGCATCCACTGTCAACATACCGGATGTTGTCAGGCCTTCTTTGATGTCCCTGAGGAAACACAAGAAATCAGTTAGATGGTGCACCCCAAGCCATGATGGTCTTGGGTTTTCCATCTTTTCCCCCGATGCAAATTTCTTCTAAGATTGCATTTTCTAGTGGTTTAGGAATTCTAGGTACACTAGGTTCCTTTGATTGATTTTAGCTCTGTCCAGATAAGTACTTTAGCTCTTCTCCTACTAGAGCCAATGTCTGATGTTTGTCTGGTTTGAGACTTATGTCTCCTTGGTGTTTGTGTAAAGGTGTCATAAAATGTTTTGTCATTGTTTAGAACAACCTTTTGATGAGGAGTTTGTCTTGGTACTCCTACATTGTTCCTTTTAGTATGAAATGTTTGTTTCTCATTAGTTTTTACAACATGAGACTGTGTGTTTAGCTTTTGTTTTTCTTATCGAAAAAACAAGTATCAGTACTGTGATTGTTCCTTTTACAGATAGAACAATAGTTATGAAAATGACAAATTTTAGTACTATGATTGTTCATGTGACAGTATTTGCAAGATTTACCATATTTGCACTTTTTAGTGTATGAGTGTATTGATCACACCATTCATAATATGGTAAATCAGAATTGTCTTGTTTGTTTGCAACTTTTGATTTTAAGTTTGATTTGAGAGGAATATTAAAAGTCACAGTTGATTGTTTTTGAAGAATACGAGATTTTCCTTAGTCAGTTTGTTTAAGAAAAACAGTGGAAGATTCAATATTCTTTTCCCGAGAGCAGATGTCAAATCCTTGAGTCTGCTTTGTTTGTTTTGTTGGAACTTCAACCACACTTGAAACTTTGTGAGTTTTAGTAACTGGTGGAATGGACTCATCATCCAATAAGTCAACATCATCTTCATCAGAAGTCTGTTCATCAAATTCATTGTTTTCTCCTTGATAAAAATCTGTTGAGTTGGTTTACGGTAAAGCATGACTTTAACAAACTTATCAAAGGTGTTCTATCATTTAAAGATGACTTTGATGATGTTGATGATGATGGTTTTGAATCTTCTGTTCTGTCATGTGGGTCAAGTGACTCACCCTATTTGTTTGTCATGGAATCAGGCAAAGGAATATAATTATCATTATATGGTGGATTAACTTTGTTATATCCCAAACTTGAAGGGTCTTTAAAAGCCCATTTGTTGAGCAAGAAGTTCTTAAAACTTCTTGTTGCTTACCTAGAACTTCTAAAGTTTCACTTCAGTTTCAGCCTGTACTGTTTTAGATGCAGTCAAAGATATAGAAAGTTGCTCAGCTTGAGCTGCAAGTGTTAACTTTCCAGACATTAATTTGTCAAAATCATTTTGTAATGAAAGTATTTTGATACCATATTGTTTTTGTTCTGATTTAAGACTTTCATTTAAAATGTTTGTTTCAATTACTTTCTTTGAAAGTTTGTCTGCATGTTCTCTGTATCTATTGACTTCATATATGCAAGCTTGAGTGCATAGATTCTCCTTTACCTCTTTCGGGATTTCTGAAATTTTATCTTCAATATCTGCCATGAGGGCATGATCTGGAGAATGAATTTCAGCTTCATACATGCTGCAGTCACATTCACCATCCTTCTTAATGTCATTGCAGATTATTTGGATTGTTGACTTGGACTGTATTGTATGATTTGAGGTGGAGTTGGGGCAGTAGGGATACTAATTGGTGGTGGGATCTGTCTGTTTGTTTGATAGCTACTTGAAGCTTGTGTTTGGTTGCTGTTTCTGTGAACTCTAGGTTGTTGGCATTCTCTTGAAAAGTGGCCATAAAGTTGACAATTGTAGCATCTCACCTTGGTTTTGTCAAAACCAATCTTGGTTTTCTTATCTTAACCCTCTATTTCTCTATAGAAATCTCTTTGATCTATATGCAATCATAGCCATAGACCACTGTAGATCCATCTCTTCAACCATGTCTGGAGGTAGTTCATCCAAGTCTTGTTGAATGATTTGAGATGGTGTGAGGTTGGCACCAAGATAAGCCTCAGAACTTGTTGAAAAGGCTATATAAGCTGCCTTTTGCTCTTCACTTTGAAGAATGATAGTTAGAGCATCCATTGGTTTATCAAACTTGTTTATGTTTTGTCGCCTTGTCTGTTGTTGTTTGCTTGAACTTGAAGCATTATGATGTTGATTATGTTTGCTTTGAGGAGTTGCTTCATAAGAAGCATGAACTCCAGTCTTCTTAGACTTTTGTTTGTTGTTGGATGACTCTGGTGCAGAAAAGAATGATGTCTCACTTGTATCTAGGAATTCTTCCTCTTCATCTTCACCAGTGCTTGTTAGAAAAGCATTGACTGCATTGCAGTTCTTTGAACTTGTATGCTTCCACATGTCTGATTGTGTTGTTGTTTCTGGATTTTTCATCTAGTTCTAGTGCCTCTACTTTAGCAACTAGAGAATCCAATGACAGTTCTCCAAGATCCAATGTTGCTTTCATTAGAGACACTGATTGAGTCCAACTCTCAGGCAGTGTATGCAACATCTTTTTGTTGATTACAACAGATTCGTATTTGAGACCATAAACAATCATCTCATTTACTAGTTGTACAAATCTATGAAGTTGTTGGGGAATAGATTCTCCCTGAACATGATGGAAAGTTACATATTGGGTCCTCAATTTTTCTTTCTTGATTTCCCTAATTTCATCACTTCCTTCACACATTGTGTGAAGAACTTTCCATAGTTCATTGGCTGTTTTGAAATTCTCAACCCGTGTTAAGATTTCAAATGGCAATGTCATTGCCAAAATACTGTATGCTTTCATGTCTCACCTTGTTCAGTTCATCACCAGCTACATTCTTTAAACTAACTGGTTTTTGTGTGTTGTAGTCTGGACCCAAGTTCACAGAAATATATGGTTCTTCTATTATGGAGGTCCACAAGTCTGGGTCTTGAAAGATGATCCAATTTCTAAACATTTTTTTCCCTTGATTGAAATCAGTCTTGTTTTTCAGTCTCGGTGGTTTGAGACCACTGT
This sequence comes from Flaveria linearis, assembly GCA_024085815.1. Taxonomy (NCBI): domain Eukaryota; kingdom Viridiplantae; phylum Streptophyta; class Magnoliopsida; order Asterales; family Asteraceae; genus Flaveria; species Flaveria linearis. The sequence goes on along the minus strand of CM044003.1, from coordinate 55,840,380 downwards.
TTGTTCCAGACAATTCGTCAGACATGTTTGTTCAAATTGTTAACTTAACGGTTTAAGTTAGACTTTGTTAAAATATTTAGCTTGATGCTAAATTTGATTTGTCCAAAAGTCACTATGATTGTTTTTTAATTAATTTAATTTTAATTAAATTACCGAATAAAGGTAATTAATTAATTTTAATTAAATTAACGGTACGAGGATGTTTCTCCTCGGTAACAGAAAGAATATTCTGTTAATAAATGTCACGCTGTGACAACTTGGTCAAAACCCTTGTGCAAAAGTCAAAACCCTAAAAAAACAAAAGTTTGCTTTTAGAAACTTTACTTTTTGGATCAAAAAGTAACTTTTTGTTAAAAATTCAAAAGAAGAATACTGTTCTTCTTAGAATTTTCTGATGAAACAACATAATAAACACAAAATGTGAATGTGAGTGTTTGAATAAAAACTAGGGTTTTTCTAAGGGTCTGATGAAAAATGATAGAACAATACCCGTGTATTGTTGTATCGAAAATCCTTAGAAACCGATGTGGTTTCTATGATTTTGTGATGTTTTTCGTTTCAAAATAGTGTATGAATGATTTTGGAATGATTTTGTGAGCTTGATATCAACAAAAACAAAAAATTCTTCTTCAAAATGAGCAAAAACTGGAGATTAACTCAAGTTTTTAGAACATTGTTGAATGAATGACGTTGAAGAAGAATGTGAGATGATTTCAAGCAAAAATGTGTGCTATGAAGCCAATGAACCATTGAAATCATGTTTGATGATTGAGAGGATCAAATTCAGTGTTTGATTGAGCCAAGGCTCTGATACCACCTGATGAAACTCAACTTAGTCAAGCATATTGAACATAAACTTAGAAAGAATGATATTCAATATGAACAAGTTGATTTCTCCAAGGATCTTTGAAAATCTCTCACAAATCAACAAACACTAAACATGGTGCGGAAACCCATGATTAATGTGTATGATTTCAGTGTAAGTGTGTGTTTTTGTGTGTTTGAATGCACGAGAAATTGAAAATTGCTTGTTTGATTGATAATTGTTCAAAAGCTTACAAAGGATTAGGGTAGAGTGCTATTTATAGCCTATACACAAAAGCTATATGCAATTACTAATCTACCCTTATGTAAATGAAAATTACATAAACATAGTCCTAAGTATCTAAATCATCCACTGTGGGAATAAGTCATCCGTTGTGGAGAAGTTCTTCATCTGTTGTGAGAACAGTTTCTTCCGCTGTGGAACTAGTCATCCGCTGTGACACTTGTTCATCCGCAGTGAAACTTGTTCATCCGCTGTATAAGTTGTTCATCTGCTGTAGAAGTTGTTCATCCGCTGTGAACACTTGTTCATGCGTTGTGAAGCTTGTTCATCCGCTATGATGGAACTCTTCATCCGCTGTGGAGTTAACTCATCCGTTGTGGAGTTAACTCATCCGCTGTGAATGACTTAGCAAAAAAAATTTCTTTATCTACAAATCTGAAAAAGAAAATTTACATAAATGTTAGTGATTATTATGAATGTTAATGATGTTCATGTGTTTCTAATGTATGTATTGTATGTTGAAACACATTTGGTTGATTGTTTTGATTAATGGCAAGCATCATACTTTCTTGCATTAATTCTTAATGCACTTTGTTAGGTCTAACATTCATGTTTGTTGCCAGAACTAGATCCCTTCTATTCAGTAACAGATTGAACAGTTTGAACTGTGGAATCTGGATCACTGACTAGAGGGGTAGTTACTACATGATCCTTGATAGGGTTATTATTTATTGGTCTACATTTTGTGTTCAAAAGGATCGCATGTGGTGGTGGCACTACTTTATAACCAAGCCCTTCCCCACAGTTTCTCTCTTTGACTAAGTTCTGAACAATATGAGAGGAACTAGCTAGACTATGCAGTTTTTGATTTAATGATTCAATTTCAACTTGCAAAATCGCTTTTTCATTGTTTGTTTCCTCAATTGTTGAAAGATAGAACTTGATGTCATTTGCTTGATTAAAGGGGCAACAACCTCGGTTTCCCTAAGTTGTTTTCCTAACAAATCAAGTTTTTCTTTAAAGCTGCTTTAATTTTGTTTTAAAACTCGGTTAGCTTCTGTGCATAATTTCAAACCATTTACCAGACTGTCATTATGATCTAACAACCTAGCAAATTTTAAGTCAATGTTTTCATGAAATTTATTACATTCTGCACAAGCATGTTTACCAAACAGATCATCTTTAGAACATACCTGTGATGAGCTGGAAGTGTTAGCCATAAAAGCAAACTTAGATTCATCGCTTATAGGAGATTCCGTGCTAGCAACATTTAATTCATCTGCAACCAAATGATCCACGACATCCATAGCTTCGTCAGCCTCTAAATTAGCATTATGAGCTATGTTGTCTCCTTCACTAGCTAACCCATCATCAAGACCTTCTACCATAGCCATGTGTTCTTTGGAAACTTCCACAGTGACATTTCCAAGATTCTCGGTCTTTAGCTTAGTTGGGTTGGAATCAGGGACAACATATTGGGTTCTAGATGAACCTAATGAACCACTTCTTGAAGAGCTGCTTTGAGAGGTTCCAGATGTGTTGGAAAGAAAAGCTGTCTGAAGAGGTGCTCCGGATGAAACTGGATTATGAGCAATGTTATAGAGTGAAGGATTCTAAGTGTAAGATCCTTTCTTTGACTTGTATTTCAAACGTAGTTCCTCCTCCCTTAACTTCAAGATGAAATCATTTATGTCTAAGGTTATAAGAGTGTCATTCTGTCTCAGATTAGACACAAATGGATCCCATTTGTCTGGCATACCGTTAGTAAAGCTTGAAACTTTATCTTCCATAGATATAGTCACACCATGAGTATGCAGCTCACTCATCAAATGATATAATCTATCAATGATGTCATCTAAGCTCTCATTTCCTATTGGAGAGAAATTATCAAATTCCTTTTTGAGAGCTTTAGCCTTCAGCGCCTTCAAGGTTGCATTACTATCGTATCTCTTTTCTAAAGCTTCCCATAACTTCTTAAACTATTTATGTTCTGAAAACTGATGGAAGATGTCTTTAGGAATTGACTGAGTCAATAAAGCATAGGCTTTCTTTTCAGCGTTGTGTGAAACCTTTTGTCCCTCATTCATACCACCCAAGGTCAGCTTTACCCTATTAGCACCAACTGGTATAGTATAACTAGTCTCAATGGCTGTCCATAAATTTGGATCCACAGCATTCAGATAGATTTCAAACAGTTGTTTCCATTGTGGGTATTCATCTAAAGTCAACAGTTTAGGTGGTTTGTTATGGTTCCCAGTCTCATTTTCCAGAAGTAGTAGATTCTGGATACGTGAATCCCTCCCAGCAGTAAACGCAAAGTTCTAATCTTCCATGATCTCAAACTTTGAAAAATATGCGATTGAAGAGTACGGCTGATTTCAATCGTGCGATTGAGGAGTGCGACTGAGTTCAATCGTACGATTGAGTTCAATCGTGCGACTAAGGGATGCGAATGAGTTCAACCGTGTGGCTTAGCTTAATCGTGCGAATGAGTAGTGCGACTGAGTCCAGTCATGCGGTTGAAAGGTACGATTAGGATTCAGTCGTGCAATTGAGCTAATCGTGCGACTGAAGCTGTTGTGGATGAAAAATTCAAAATTTTGGACACTTTGACACCAAAAACGATTTTTCACAAACCCTAATCTGTCGTACGTCAAAAAATATGAAACTTTTGAATCAGGAACACTTCAAAAACACCTTTTGAAACAAAAACACTAATCTTTTGAATTAAAACATGATTTTAACAAGAACACTAATTGAAACCACGAAGAATCACGAGCCAAGGCTCTGATACCACTTTTTAGGACCGTTTTCGTACGGAGTACTAACTGATTTAACGTTAAACCAGATCCAATAGTGCGGAATTCTATTTGATTGGCGATCCAATCAGTGAGAATGACAACCTGATCAATCTAACGAATAAACAAATGTTAAGAACGAGTTGGAGTCGATCAGGAACGAACTATGAAGTTGGATGGACAAACTAGAACTCTCTGGACGGCTAGGGTATGATAATATGTGAAGTGTTACGTTTTTCCATGAATTATGTGGTAGTTATAGGTTTTAAGTATCCAGTCGTACGACTGAGCCATTAGCATGGTTCAGTCGTGCGATTGAGTCATGCGTTTGATTCATGCGCACGACTGAAGGTTCAGTCATGTGACTGAGTCAATCTTATGTCTTAGTTATACGACTGATCCAGTCATCTCGTTCAATCATGCGACTGGTCCATAAGTATGGTCCGTCCGTGTGTCTGGTCCATAAGTATGGTCCATTAGCATGGATAACCACCTTATTAAGTTGAACACATTTCTGAACCATCATTTTCTCAGAACTATGTACAACAACCTCAAACCTATATACAGTGTTCATACATATGAGTAACACTAAATACAATAAGAATATGATATAATCAAATACAAATAAACATCAAAACACATATCATATTTCATTAAGCACTTGCATTACATATGTGTAAGAAATGAAAGACATTTACATTGAATTACAAAAACTAGGAACATCATGTATCAACATGTATCTTGGGCTTAGCTTACCTCGCTTCCTAAATCGAATGATCCCCTTCCGAGTTGAGACCTTCAACGTGACTCTATCGCCCACGTTGAACTCAATCGGTCTCTGCCTCTTATCAGCATACGACTTTTGTCTATCTTTCGCCGCCTTCATTAAGGCTTTGGTCTTTTCTAACTTCTCGGTCATAGCCTCCTTGACACCTCGTAGATCTTTCTGCCCATTGTCCCCAACATACAGGCGTCCTACATCTCCTACAGTATAGCATCTCGTATGGGGGTATACCAATGCTGGCATGATAACTATTGTTGTATGAGAATTCTACTAATGATAAGTGGTCATCCCAACTTCCTCCAAAGTCGATTACACATGCCCGAAGCATGTCCTCGAGTGTCTGAATCGTCCTCTCAGACTGACCATCTGTCTGAGGATGATAAGCCGTACTAATGTGTAGCCTCGTCCCCATCGCATTATGGAATCTCTTCCAAACCTTCGACGTGAATCGGGTGTCATGATCCGACACGACAGACCCCGGCATGCCATGACTAGCTACAATCTCCTTGATGAACAGATCTGCCAGTCTTTCGAATGAGTACGCCTCGCGGATCGGTAGGAAGTGAACACTCTTTGTCAGCCGATTGACTATCACCCAAATGGTATCGCATCCCCTCGACGTACGAGGTAGCTTAGTAATAAAGTCCATGGTGATGTGTTCCCACTTCCATTCGGGTATATCCAGTGGTTGGATTTTCTCGTATGGCTTATGATGTCCTGCCTTCACTTGCAAGCAAGTAATGCACTTATACTCCACCATGTCATGTTTCATACCCGGGCACCAGTAGTCCTTCTTCATGTCTTGATACATCTTGGTGGCCCCAGAATGAGTGGAGTATCGAGTCTTGTGAGCTTCTCCATGATTCACCCTCGCAGGTCTCCATAACAAGGGATCCATATTCGTCCAAAGCGGGTTCTAACCCATTGGTGTTTTCTCCTAGTTCCGCGACTAGACCTCTCATTCATTTAGAATTGAGGTGATCTTTTTCCAACGCCTCATCTTGAAATTCTTTCACTTGGGTCATCACGTCTGAAACCATCACTAACTGATCTGCCTTCACCCAAATCGGCTTGGGTCTCTCTTTTCGGCTCAGGGCATCGGCCACTACGTCGGCCTTGCCCGGCTGGTAGTGGATCTCACAGTCATAACCTTTGATGAGCTCTAACCATCTCCTTTGCCTCATGTTGAGTTCCTTTTGCTCAAAGAAGTACTTCAAGCTCTTATGGTCGGTGAAGATGGTGCACTTCATCCCGTATAAGTAGTGCCTCCAAATCTTCAACGCGAAAACCACAGCCGCTAACTCCAAATCACGTGTAGGGTAGTTGACTTCGTGGGTCTTCAACTGTCGGGATGCGTAGGCTATCAGCCTTCCATGTTGCATTAACACACAACCTAGCCCCGAATAAGATGCATCCAAATACACCACTAAGTCCTCGCTCCTTTCGGGTAAAGTCAAGACAGGAGATTGAGTTAAACTCATCTTCAACTCCTCAAAAGCACACTCCTGCTCCTGGCCCCACACAAATTTCACATCCTTGCTGGTCAATTTAGTCGAAGGTGAGGCTATCTTGGAAATGCCCTGGATGAATCTTCTGTAATATCCCGCCAAACCCAAGAAACTACGGATCTTGGATGGCGTCTTTGGAGACTTCCATTGCATCACTGCCTCAACCTTTGCTGGGTCCACCATGATTCCTTCAGCATTAACTACATGACCCAAAAATTGGACCTCGCGCAACCAAAAAGCCTCGCGTAAGTGTCTCCAATACCTCGCGTATGTGGCCGGCATGTTCTTCCTCACTCTTAGAATAAATCAGGATATCATCAATAAACACGATCACTGATTTATCTAACATCGGCCGACACACTCGGTTCATCAAGTCCATAAAGGCCGCTGGCGCGTTAGTTAGACCGAAAGACATAACGAGGAACTCGTAATGTCCATAACCCGTGCGAAAGGTTGTCTTAGGAATGTCTTGCTCCTTTACCTTCAATTTATGGTAACCAGATCGAAGATCTATCCTCGAAAACCAACTGGCACCTTGGAGCCAATAAAACAAGTCATCAATCCTTGGTAGTGGATACTGATTATTCACCATCAACTTGTTCAACTCTCGATAGTCGATGCACATCTGCATACTACCGTCCTTTTCTTTACAAACAAGACCGGAGCACCCCAGGGAGAGATACTCGGTCGGATAAACCCTTTATCCATCAACTCCTGCAGTTGATCCATGAGTTCCTTCATTTTCATCAGAGCTAATCGGTACGGTGCTTTGGCAACAGGTTAAACACCGGGTATCAAATCGATTTGGAACTCAATATCATGATCCGGTGGCACACCGAGTAAATCTTCTGGGAACACGTCCGGAAAGTCACACACCACTGGCACGTCAGATAGTTGCCGCACAGACGCGTCTGCATCTCTTATGTTGGCCAGATAGGCACTACATCCACGTCCCATGCACTTCCCCACCACCGCCATCGAAATCACCTTCAGGATCATAGTAACGTGATCTCCATAAACCGTCACTGAACTCCCATCGGGCGCCACTAGTCGAATCATCTTTTTGCGACATACGATGTTTGCCTCATAGGTTGCTAACCAGTCCATCTCTAGTACTACATCGAATCCACCTAGGGGCATCGCATGTAACTTAACAGCAAACCTATGACTTTCCAATTCTATGACACAGTCCTCTATCATTTTAGTAATTCCAGTGGACTTACCAATGGCAGTTTCTACATCGAATGGCTCACTAATAGTTCTACTACTAGCAAACAACTTATCATAGAAAGTAGTAGAAATAAAACTCTTACTAGCACCGGAATCAAATAATACAGAGGCACAAGTTTGGTTTACTAGAAAGATACCTGACACGACATCGGGATCTACTCTAGCTTCCTCCCGGGTCATCATGAAGGCTCTAGCACTCGCCCTCTGTCCTCCTTCTTCAGCCTTCTTCTTTGCCCCGGAGCTTTCCGCCCTCAGCTTCTTGCATCCTTGCTCACGTGGCCATCTTCGCCACAGGCATAACACCTCATCACCATACAGTCTCTAGCAATGTGGCCAGGCTTGCCACACCTGAAGCATACATTCAATCCTAACCTACACTCACCGGTATGCTCCCTTCCACATTTGTCGCACTTTCTCAGTCTCGGGCTTGACGAAACCCTACGCTCATCCACCTTCATCTTCTTGTTGTTTGGAGTGAAACCACCATGTCCAAACCTCTCCCCATTCCAGTTCTTATCACCACCACTCATCTTCTTCACCTCTACCACTGTCTCCTCCCGTTCATCGTACAACCTGCCTGCCAAGTCTACAACCGATCGAAAGGTACCTGGCTGAGCAGCGATCAGGTGCCTACGAATGTCGACCGACAATCCCTGAATGTGTCTCTTGATCTTCCTTGTCACCGAAGTCACCTGATTCGGCTCCAGCCTCGCCATTCCGTTGAATTTGGTGGTGTACTGCTGGTGGGTCATGGTTCCCGCTTCAAGATGTAGGAACTCCCTCTCAATCTTGTCGAGTTCCCTATGAGGACAGAATTCCTTGATCACTAACTGCTTTAGCTCCTTCCATCGGATCTTCCCGATGGCTCTGGCACCCTCAGCTTGGACAATATTGTCCCACCAACATAACACTGAGTCGACAAAAGAGTTAGTAGCAAACTTCACCTTCTGTTCTTTGCGACACTCACTAATCTCCAGCACCACTTCCATCTCCTCACCCAACAGTGAGCAACAACAGCATTACCATTGCCATTGAAGGTAGCGGGCTTACAGCTCTGGAATGCCCCATAACTGTACCCTTTGGTCGTTACCCCCACTAAATCATCCTCCCCATCATCAGACAACACGATCTCGGGCTCCAGTTGTTCCTCCTCCCCCTTGCTTTCCTTGCTCGTTGATCCCTTCCTATCTCCCTTCTCTTTCCTCTCCTCATTCCTCACAGCCCTGATGACTTCGGTCACTACAGACGATAAGACTATCTGCATGACCTGTGCACCTCATCAGCAATTGCCTTCCTAGCTGAGGCATTCAAGCTAGAATTCTCATTCTCCTCACTTTGACCATGAACCTCAGGGTTCTCTTGAGCCGTCTCAGGAGCCTTTGCACTACTCCTGGTCCCACGTGGCCCAGTAGCATGTCTACCACGACCTCCACCTCTAGAAGCCTTAGAAGATTTTCGTCCAGCCATTCCCTAAACGATATAAGATTCAAACACTAACATAGTAATTCAAGGTAATTGCTTGGTTTATGTTAAGTATAGTAAGTCCCTAATTACAGTGGCTAGTTGTGATTAGCCACTTACTTTACTCTTAACACCCCAAGCATTACCTATCCTGACTACATCAGTATCTAAACCTACTAAGAACACATAAGTCAAATAGAACACGCACATAATACTAATTAACTTTTAAGGAAAGAAATACCTGATGGCACGTAGCTACTCGGGCTGACATCCCTCTATTCGTCCTAATTTCAATTTAAGTTTAGGTTTTTGAAAATATTTTACCCAATTCACTTAAACTATGTAAGGCCCCATTCCTGGCACTCACAGTTGGTCATTTATTGCATCATAGATACGTAATAATATACATTTCATAAAATAATGCAGCTGAATTAGTATCAAAAGCCATCAATTCATTAATAAAAAATATTGCTAAGCAATACACCCATAATTGTTATCAGTTACAAAAGATTTGTTTAACTGTATTACAAAGCAACAAAATTTTTAATCATGAACGGATGTCAGTCCTGTCCTGCCGAGTAGCTTTTCCTGCGTGCCATCCTCAGCAATATTCACCTACCAACTGAAAATGTATAAAAGTCAGTGTTGTTGAGTGAGATCTAGTTTTAAAAGTATTAAAATACCTTGTATAATATATATATATATATATATATATATATATATATATATATATATATATAAGAAATGCTCTTTCAATAAAATACTTTCCTTACTTTTGTACGTGAGCACGCATCAAATATACATCAAGGTAATACTTTCTTTCTTTCTTCCTTTACTTTACACATTTGTTCATTTCGTACTTTAACATTATCTTTCACTATCTATATGGACCAATGTGCAACACCCCGAACATTGTGCACGAAACTAGTGTTGGGCCTGTGGTCTATAATAGACCACGAACATAATGCACAAAGCTGACCCAGTCACCTAGGGTGTAAGGCCCCGCTCACCGGGCACCTTACTGTTGGTTTTTCATCGCACATAATACAAACATAAAGTATATAATCATAAAATAACGCAGCGGAATTGATAAAATATACATTCTCAATTCATCATAAAAGCTTTTACATCATTGTCTTGATTACAAAATACAAGCTTTCCTTACATTGCCTAGCTTTACTATGATTGCTGCTGAAGCTCAGCAATCATAGGGTCATATACAGTGACTTCTAATAGAAGATATTAAGTTCAAAAATATCTTTTTTCATCATAAAGGAGATTCCTTAAGTAATCCCGTTTATCAGGATTCTTAAGAAATCTCACACTTGCATGCAACATGATGTGTTGCGTGCATTACGGGCCCACAACACATGACGTTGCAGCATTATCAAATGGAGAATGCCATTCCAAAAGAGCTGAGTAGCCGCCTCGTGCCATCCTCAGCAACACTACCTGCGAACTGGAAAACACATAAAAAGTCAGCGTTGCTGAGTGAGTTCTAGTTTTATAATAAAACATAGTTTCATTCTTATTAACCGTTCTTTTATACATGTGTTCACACATCTTATGTACAAGTAGATAATATTATTATTATCTTCATCCTTTGTTCATTAATCATTCATTCGTGTACCATTCATCATTCTCGTTCACTTTCATACGTACATACTTTACATTCATTCATTACTTCTGTTCGAACGTTTGTTTCATTCTTTCATACATTCATTACATTGGTTCGAACATTCCTTATGTTCGGTGACATGTACAATACCCCCTTACATCATACATACTGCTGGTGCTGGACCTGTGGTAATCAACCACGAACGTTGTGCACAAATGTTGATCCAGTCACCTGGGGTAGGTACATGCACCACTTATCTTTTTACTTTACTTCTGGATCAATGCCATATGCTATACCCCGAACGTTGTGCACAAATGCGGGTGCTGGACCTGTGATGATCAATCACGAACGTTGTGCACTAATGCTGATCCAGTCACCTAGGGTAAGCGGCAAGGATCCCATACGTACTTCTGGTCAATCACAAAGACTGACCCCGATGTGCATCCTTCGGGGTAGCTAACCCGCACACCGTTGAGCTAACACCTGCCAGGGGTGTGCACCTCCTTTCATTTGCTTGCAAGCCTTACTTACATTCATTCATTCATTCGTTAATACATGCATTCATTCATCATGTTCCTTCTTTCATTATCTTTCACTTTACGTTCTTAATACATTCGTTTCATTCTTTCATTCATTCATGTCAAGTTATTAAAAGATAAAATACATTTACATAAGGAACATAGGTAGTTACAAATCATCAGTATTTACCATCTATCATGGCCACATCATACTTAACATACATACATCATACATACACTTCTCTATACATTCACATCAGCCCTATACGGGCGACTGAACCTATCCCAGTCGCATGTCCTCTATGCGACTGGACGGTGCGGTTTGGGCTGTCATACGAATGGGCATACAATCGTGCGACTGGACTTCCTTCCGCATGAATAGACACTATACGACTGGGCTATATGCGACTAACTCTTAACCGTACGACTGAACTACCCTGCGATTGGACCTATGCGACCGAAACCCCCAATCGCATAGCCTATCGTGCGACTGAGGCTCAATCGTGCGTCTGAGCCTCAATCGTGCGATTGGACATCAACTAATCCTCATTCGGCCGAATGGCCCTTCAGTCGCATAACCCTAACTGGGCAGCGACTGGAGTTCTTCATGAACAGCAATCGCTAACCAACACACTCAAACTCATCATAAGCCCATTTTCAGCCCAAATTGACCCTCCCAAGTCTCAGGGATTCATACTAGGACATCATACAAGCATATACCAGTCCTAATTCTTACTATAAACACATTACTCAAGATTTACCCAAATGGGTCAAACTTACACTATTTCAAAAATAGGGTTTCTATGTGATTCCAGCCCTAAAATCATTCAAAAACGTGTAAAAGAGGGGTCTTAGAACTCACATTAACAGGTAGGAGTTGATGAGCTTCGATTTGGCTTGCTTCTCGACAATTCGGAGCTCGGTCAGCACTTTCCCTCTTTTCTTTCTCTGCTCTCGTTCACTCTCTGCTCTTCCCGACTGAAATTTCTAAGTGTTGGGAGGAGAATGAGAGCTGCTCCTCTTTTATACCCACAGCTCAGTCGCGTCTGGTCCAGGGGCGACTGGACCTTCAGTCGCATGAACACCATGCGATTGGACCCCAGTCGCATGTGTTCCATGCGGTTCGTCCTTCATTCGGGCGGTTGAACTCCTATCGTACGGTTGAGCTTCAATCGGCCGAATAGCATGCGGTTGAACCTCCAGTCGCATAAATCCCAGGCGACTGAGGCTCAGTCGCACAACCTACCAAAAAGTCAAACTTTCGGGTGTTACAAGTCCACCCCCCTTATTTTAGGTTTCGTCCCCGAAACCTGTTATTCTTCGAACAATCGTGGGTAATGCTGCCTCATTTCTTCTTCAGTTTCCCACGTTGACTCGGATTCCTTCCTGTGCCGCCACTGTACACGCACAATGGGAACCACTTTATTCCTTAACCTCTTCTCTTTGCGATCGATGATCGCCACTGGTTGCTCTACATAGTTGAGCCGTTCATCTACCTCGATGTCCCCTAGTGGAACGACCATGTCCTCGTCCGCCAAACATTTCCTCAGATGAGACACGTGGAAAGTCGAGTGGATTCCACTTAGTTCATCTGGTAGATCCAACTTATAGGCCACCTCTCCTACTCGAGCTATGATTCGGAAAGGGCCTATATATCGCGGACTCAACATACCCCTCTTCCGAAATCGAATGATCCCTTTCCAAGGTGAGACCTTTAACATAACCCGGTCTCCCACCTGGAACTCAATCGGCCTGCGTCGTTTGTCGGCATACGATTTCTGTCGGTCTTTGGCTGCCTTCATATAAGCTTTAATTCTTTCGAGCTTTTCAGTCGTAGCCTCGACCACCTTGACGCTTCCCAATTCTTTCCGACCAATTTCACCCCAACAGACGGGTGTCCTGCATTCCTACCGTATAGCATCTCATAGGGTGGCATGCCGATACTGGCATGATAACTGTTGTTGTACGAGAATTCAGCTAATGGTAGGTGGTCATCCCAGCTTCCCCCGAAGTCAATAACACATGCTCGGAGCATGTCCTCCAAAGTCTGAATGGTCCTTTCCGACTGACCATCAGTTTGAGGGTGATAAGTCGTGCTAATATGCAACCTCGTCTCCATAGCATCGTGGAATTTCTTCCAAAATTTGGATGTAAACCGGGTGTCGCGATCAGACACAATCGACACCGGTACACCATGACGAGTCACAATCTCTTTGATGAAAAGATCGGCCAACTTTTCGGACGAATATGTCTCGCGCATCGGTAAGAAGTGAGCACTCTTCGTCAATCGATCCACAATCACCCAGATCGTATCATACCCTTTCGGGGTACGTGGCAGCTTTGTGATAAAATCCATGGTGATGTGCTCCCACTTCCATTCCGGTATGTCCAACGGTTGAATCTTTCCATACGGCTTCTGGTGCTCTGCCTTTACTTGCAAACTCGTGAGGCATTTACTCACATACTCCACCACATCACGTTTCATACCCGGCCACCAGTAATCTTTCTTCATATCTTGGTACATCTTGGTAGCACCGGGATGAATGGAGTATCGAGTTTTATGGGCTTCATCCATGATCTTCATACGTAGATCCCCGAATCGAGGAATCCACACTCGTCCAAATCGAGTCTTGGCACCACACGTGTTTTCACCCAGTTCTGCGACCAGACCTCTCATTCGTTCAGAGTTTAGATGATCCTCTTTCAGTGCTTCATCCTGGAACTCTCTGACTTGTTTCATCACGTCGGAGGTCATGATTAGCTGGTACGCCTTCACCCGAATTGGCTCGGGCCTCTCCTTTTGGCTAAGGGCATCAGCCACCACGTTGGCTTTGCCCGGGTGGTAATGGATTTCACAATCGTAGTCTTTTATTAGCTCTAACCACCGTCTCTGCCTCATATTCAGATCCTTCTGCTCGAAGAAGTACTTCAAGCTCTTGTGGTCCGTGAAGACGGTGCACTTCGTCCCGTACAAATAGTGCCGCCAAATCTTCAACGCGAAAACCACAGCTGCTAACTCCAAGTCATGAGTAGGGTAATTAACCTCATGAACTTTCAGCTGTCGGGATGCATAGGCTATCACCTTTCCCCTTTGCATTAATACACACCCCAACCCCGAGTAGGAGGCATCGGAATAAACCACTAAGTCTTCACTCCCATCGGGTAGTGCCAATACTGGAGCTTGGGTCAATCTTGTCTTCAGTTCTTCGAACGCCTTCTCCTGAGCTTGACCCCATACAAATTTCACATCCTTCCGGGTCAACTTTGTCAGTGGAGAAGCAATTTTGGAAAAGTCTTGGATGAACCTTCGGTAGTAACCCGCCAAACCCAAGAAACTACGGATCTCGGACGGCGTCTTCGGAGACTTCCATTGCATTACTGCCTCCACCTTCGCCGGATCAACCAGAATCCCATCCGGATTTACCACGTGACCCAAGAATTGGACCTCACGCAACCAAAATGCGCACTTGGAGAATTTTGCATACAATTTCTCCCTTCTCAACGTCTCCAGAACTTCGTGAATGTGACCGGCATGCTCAGTCTCGTTCTTCGAATAAATCAAGATGTCATCAATGAATACAATCACCGATTTTTCCAACATCGGCCGGCACACCCTATTCATCAGGTCCATAAAAGCAGCTGGCGCATTGGTCAACCCAAATGACATGACGAGGAACTCGTAGTGACCGTAGCGCGTACGAAAAGCTGTTTTAGGGATATCCTGCTCCTTCACCTTCAGTTGATGGTAGCCTGATCGAAGATCTATTCGTGAAAACCAACTAGCACCCTGAAGTTGATCAAACAAGTCGTCGATCCTCGGCAAGGGGTATCTGTTCTTTACTGTCAGCTTATTCAGCTCGCGGTAGTCGATGCACATCCTCATACTACCATCCTTCTTCTTTACAAACAGGACCTGAGCACCCCAAGGTGAGATACTCGGTCTAATAAACCCCTTATCCAGTAACTCTTGTAACTGCTCCATCAACTCTTTCATCTCCGTTGGGGCCAATCGATATGGTGCTTTGGCAACAGGTTGGGCGCCTGGTATCAGATCAATCTGGAACTCGATCTCTCTGTCAGGTGGCAATCCCGATAAGTCTTCCGGGAACACGTCTGGGAACTCACACACAACCGGAACATCAGATAGTTGTGGTGTTGGCTTTTCTACATCCTTTACATAACATAAAAAGGCGTTACATCCACGCCTCATACATTTCCCCGCCACTGCTATTGAGATCACCTTCGGAATCATAGTAACCCGATCGCCATAAACTGTCACTAGACTACCGCCGGGCGCTGTCAAACTCATCATCATATTGCGACACACAATGTTCGCCTCAAAATCTGTTGGGTTTGTTGGACTTAAACAATGTTGTTTAACCATTTTAAACAAGAAAACGCAGTGGAATATGAACTTAATTTCGTATTCTATAATCTGAAAATTAAAGTTCATAATATTATTTCAACAAACCCAAAGACAAAGGAAAATATATATGTGAATAGATTAGTTATCAAGAAGCTAACATAACAACCAAATCAACACAATGTACTACCTTTAGAGGCTGTCAAAACCATGATGCATGCTGTTAAAACCGTGGATGTATGATGAAGATGAACTACCTTATTCATGCTCTTTGTATGCTGTCAAAATGTGGATGAAAAGCCAACACCCAAAGCTGCTGAAAACGTGAACAATAGTGAACTTGCAGCTCTTTGTATGCTGTCAAAACGTGGCTGAAAAACCATCATCCAAAGATGCTGAAAACGTGATCAACAATGAACATGCAGCTGCCATTGAATGACCAAGACATCAAGTGTAGATGTCCTCAGGTGCTCATACCCACAAGCCTTCAAAAACACCATTTTGCTAGGATTCTTGACACGATTTTCAGCTACAAAACTCTTTTGCATTAAGCTGAAAATTTCTGCTCCTTTCTTTTCTTACTCAAAATCGTGAGGTAGAGGAGAGAGTAGAGAGAGAGAGCTTTTGGTGTGTGTATTCTTGGATGTGTAGAAGAGAATGGGTATTATTGGAACCAAAAAATGCATGTCTTGGAAACAATAATATATTGATGTATACAAGACCAAGGGCGGCCGAATACAAGCCCTTTTGGTTTTCCCACTCAATTCAAATATAACCAAAATATATAATCACATCCATTGTTTTATAAAAATTAAAACCATTTTAATTTTATAAAATTAACACACATTATTATTTGCCATTCTTTAACTAATTTAAATAATGTACAAATAATCTTTTATGAACAAATTATCTATATAATGATGTTCATCTACAAAAGCTATAATTTAGAAAATCCAATTTTCTAAATTGGTGTCATTATTTATTTGTATGATCTTATCAACAAATAAATTAACTTTTGGTGTTTGTTTGGCTTGTTATTGGGTATGACCCGGCTTGGATCATATCACACTAGCCACATCAATTTAATATGTATCTTGGGCAGATCAATTCCTTCAATCTCCCACTTGCACAAGACTCATAGAAAATTGATGCAAGCAGCAAATAACGCCTAGCAACGGTTTACTACCCCTAATGTATATGACTAAGTGCCATTCAATAACATCATCCTTTTCAAGTACCTTACTTGAATATGTTTTAGGTGAATCAATCATCTATCCTTTTGTTCAGATGTCATGTTAAATCCAAGGACACAGAATGATCATTCCTTGTTGATTTAACTTAATCAGGCCTTAGACATCATACTCTCAACGAATAAGAGGAACAAATCCCATCTTGACCACATACGTTTCTCATAATCACCTTATGTCATACCTGAACATAGCGTTATGTACTGACAATTATTTCATATCAGTGAAGAACTAGCTCAAGGTATAAAACTTGGTGAATATCAAAACCCAATATGTATCTCAGGTCGGAGGATACCAAATGATATTCGCCTTTACTCAAATTTACTTATGATCAATCAACAAGATTCCATGTAGTAAGATTTGAGATGCGGGTCAGTCCAATATTCATATCCTACAAATATCTATGAACCTTGGCAGCAACCAATTGCTCTATATTCATGCCTTATAAATATCCACCAATCCAAGTTCATAATAGTCTTACATTCACATTTGTTCCCACAAATATGACCGACTACGGACATTTAGAATAATAAAATTATTCATGGATGTAAACATGCTAAAAGGAACATCACTTAAAATATCGTAAATACATAGATAAGTTAAGTATTACAATTGTTCCATATTAAAAATATTAATACTAAACAGATCAATTCCAATCACTAGAATATCGAAGTCCTAAGGCACAAGTATGACTTTCACGCTTTGCCCTTTCAAGGAGCTTCGTGAGTGGATCCGCAATGTTTTGATCAAAGTGAACTTTGCGAATACATATCTTTCCCTTTTCAACTTCATCCCTTATGTAGTTGAATTTCCGCTCATTGTACCTAATCTTTTGATGTGCACGGGGTTCCTTGATTTGAACAATCGCACCCTCGTCATGACAAAAGATTTCTAAGGGGCCTTGAATGGTAGAGACCATCCTTAGATTAGTGATAAACCTTTTTATCCATGCAGCTTCCCAAGCTGCTAATGAGGCGGCTATGTATTCGAATTCTTTAGTGGACAATGCTACCCTATTCATAATGGAGGCATACCCCGATTGTGATCGAGGATCATCTCGATCGGTTTGGAAACTAGCATCCGTGTAACCCTTTACAACTAGTTCCTCTTCATCAGATCCGTATATTAGAAACAGATCCTTAGTCCTCCTAAGGTATTCCAATATACTTTCAACAGCCATCCAATGGCTGTTACTTGGATTCTACTGATATCTACTTGTCATGCTTAATACGCATGACATGTCCAGTCTAGTGCATATCATCGCATACATGATGGATCCTATAGCAGACGCATATGGGATGTCCTTCATGCGATGTTGCTCATCCTTTGAGCTTGGATATTGAGATGCACTCAATATTGTCCCTCTTTGAATAGGTACTATACCTTTCTTAGAGTTTTCCATCTTGAACCTTTTCAAGATTTTATCGATGTATGCACTTTGGTTTAACCCTATCAACCGTCTCGATCTATCCCTATAGATCTTTATTTCCAAAATATAGACGGCTTAACGGAGATCCCTTTTGGAAAAACTATTTCCAAGCCAGGTTTTAACACCTTCCATGGTTGGAAAATCATTACCAAATAATAGTATGTCATCAACATACAATACTAAGAACGTAATTACACTCCCACTAGCCCCTTGATACACACAATCCTCGTCAGCGTTCTTGATGAAACCCAATTTCTTGATCTTTTCATCAAAACGTTGATTCCAACTTCTCGATGCTTGTCTCAATCCATAGACTGATATCTTTAACTTGCATACTTTATCAGGATGACTTTAGCATTGCGATTGGCGAGAAGGTTTCATCATAACAACCCTTTGACTTAGAGTGAAACCTTTTGCTACAAGTCATGCCTTGTAAGTATCCAAGTTTCCATGCATGTCAGTTTTCTTCTTGAAAACCCACTTGCATCCAACCGGTTTGGAGTTAAGTGAAGAGTCAACCAATTCCCAAACTTGGTTATTATACATGGATTGCATATCTACGTTCATGGCTCCTAGCCACTTGTCACAATCCGAATTGGACATTGCATCATGGTATGTAGTTGGCTCTTCGGAGTCAACAAAGCAGCATCCATCTATGAAAAATCCACATCTTTCATGTGAAATGCTAACTTTACCAGATTAGCGAACGTTTTGTGTGTATTGATCAACCTCTTGATCATGATCAACAACCTCTTATTGATTGCTAGTGTCAACCAAACGTGTATCGGCTTGTGGATCTTGATCCTCATCAAATTCCACTGCTCTATGCGTCATTCCTTCCATAAGGAACTTGGCTTCCAAGAACTCTGCCTTTTGAGCAATGAATACCTTTTGCTCTGTTGGATCAAAGAAGTAGTATCCTATACAGTCCTTTTATATATCCAACAAATATACACTTAGTGAATCGACTTGCAGTTGGTTTGGGTGTTAAGCTTAACATAAGCTTCATAACCCATAATTTTAAATATGATAGTGATGGAACTATTCCATTTCATATTTCAAAAGGCGTCGAATCCACTTTCTTGGTTTGGACCATATTCAAGATATGAGCCGCGGAGAGTAGTGTGAAACCCCAAAATTATAGAGGTAGTGAGCTTATAGCCATCATAGGTCGAACTATATCCAATAGGGTTCGATCTCCTTTCAGACACACCATTATGTTATAGTGTTCTGTGAGGAGTAAGTTGTGAGACAATCTTACAGCTTCCTAGATGATCCCTAAAAGTCTCACTTAGGTATTCACCTTCTCTATCTAAACGGAGAACTTTGGTAGTTCTATCGAGTTGATTTCCTACTTCATTTTTGAAGCTTTTGAACATTTCAAATTCTTCATGTTTATGTGCCATCAAGTACACATAACCATAGCGACTATTATCGTTGGTTAAGGTAATGAAGTAAGTTTCACCATACCTTGTCATTTTCTTAAAAGGACCACATACATCCAAATGTATGACTCCTAATAAGTCTTTTGCCCTCTCATTGGTACTACTAAAGGGAGTGTTGGTCATCTTGCCTTGTAAACAAGATTCACACTAATCAAATGAACAATTTTCATCTGTTTTCAAAAGACCATTCTTTTAAAGTGTTTAAATCAGATTCTTGTTTATGTAACCAAGATGACAGTGACAAGAATAAGAGTCACTTAAACCATTTTAAGTCTCTTAGTGCATGATGGGTATAATGTTTTATTATAGGACGAATCATCATGAACCAATTCATCAACATCATTAGAAGGCATAGCCTTGAAATAATGTATATCATCCATATAAATATAAATACCATTATTTACTAACTTTAAATCATAACCATATCGTTTTAAAAGGGAAACTTAAATCATGTTCCTAGTCAAACTAGGAGCATATAACATGTTTTGACGAACAACTTCCAAACCTTTTGAAAGTTTCAAAACATAGTTTCCTTTCTTAAAGTGCTTATTTCTTTTGAACCCTTGCAACAAATTGCAATAGTGAGTTCCATATGAGGTATCCAATTACCCATGTGCTTTTAGGAAATAACACCTAAGTTAATATGGATTATGAAAGTTACACTTAAGGTTTGCCCAGCATCCCTTTTATTTCTCAACTCATTGAGATAGGTTGGATGAATCCCTTTCAAATGACCTATCTCACCATACTCAAAGCATGGATCGTTTTCGGTTACCTTAAGCTTCAAAAGCTTAGGTTTTGGAGGTTCCGCTTTGATCTACCCTTACCCATTGCCTTTGATGTGCCCTTCTCCTATGGCAACATTTGCCTTGGGATCGGGAATGGCCTTTCCTTATTGATCTAGAGAATAGGTAGAACCTTTCTACCCATCCCTGCCTTAGCTGTTGCGAGCATTGCATGAAACTCACCAATGCTCTTGTCCTATCCATTCATATTGTAATTCATTATGAATGTCTCAAACTTTTAGTTAGGCCATTAAGGATCAAATCCTTGGTCAACTCCTTTGAGACAGGACAGCTAAGCCTCTCGAGGCGGCCTTAACATCGTCGGGGTCGGGTTGGTTAGGAATAGGATCGTCAAGGACATTTGCCTTTGCTCTTGCTTGAGAACAATTCTCCAGTTTCGAGACCAGTCCATAAGGTTATTATGGTAGAGACGATCCCTATCTAAAATAGTTCTCAGTGATAGGGTATGGACGGTCGGGGTGGTAGCATTATTGTTTGCGGTCATTCTATAAATTTTTCAAAGTTCTTTTTAGTATTTTTGAAAAATTTCATTTTAATTATTAATACCCTTTATGTCTCATAGACAATTAATAATTATAATCTAGAATCCAACGTTACATTCAAATAATGGTTAGGTGACCTTTATCCCATTATTCAAATTAACCAGGTAGTCAACATTTGACAATTGCAACCTTTTGCAACTTCTAGCGGTATGGGATCGACTTTAAACATCATATGCAAAGTCGGCATGTTAATCCCATCAACACCATTTGGAAACCATATTTTAGGTGATCCATTCAACATGGTTTGCAAATCAAGTTACCCTACTTGCACACACATGTGAGTTTACCAACACAAGTGGTTAGGTGACCTTTATCCCACCAATGTGGTATTCCCACCTTAAGTCATAAGTTCCCTCAAAATGGTTAGGTGACCTTTATACCATTAAGAGTTTCCAAATGACTTAATGTTGTGCAAAAGGACGGTGTTAAACTTGTTTGAAAAGGGATTTTTAGTTTTCATTGATTCTAGTTTGAAAACTCTATTTACCTTGTATTTGCATGCTTTCAAATGCAAGGTATCCTATGGTTCACTTTTAATAAAACCTCTTTTATTAAATCATTAATCCTTTTAATAACCTTTTATTAATCACTTAATGATTAGGAACCATAAATTTCAGCTTGTTAAGTTTGTTAATTAGTTTGTTATGCACATCCAAATGTCAAATAACAATCATACAACAAACAACCAAACAAGCACAATCATACAAACATATGTGCATAGCTATAGCCACTAAGTTGACTACACTTGTTTGCCATCACAAGTGTTGTCATAAGGTCTTTCCTAAGGGTTGAACACAATCACAAATGATGAGGTATCCAAAGACTCCCACTTGAACTTGCATCCAAATGCTTCAAGTCCATCCTTTGTGTCTTCCTTTTGTGCTTCCTTCCCGAGCATCTTCTTTTACAAAACATATATCCTAATACATATTTTCTAGTAAAAGGAAAAATACTCCTAATCTATTTATTACATTGCCAAATGAATAAACAAATTACAATCCCGTTAGAAACACCAAAAGGAATTATTACAACCCAAATAGAAATAATACAACCAATATGACAATTCCACAATCAACCAAATCCAAAACATACATGGTCAAGGCTATGTTATGCACTAAAACATGTATCCATATACATCATTTCATCAACTAAATGAACCCCATTTGACCCTAAATTTTCAGCCAACACAAACTAAGAATTTAGGGTCTATTGTCCAAAACAAAAACACAATCAACCAATTTGATATCTTCCTTTCAAGATCCAATCATAAGCATGCATGATTACAACCTTGAAAGGTTGGGGTATCATCAAATCATCACAAAACAGCCCTAATGAGGTTGTTAAACCTTATATATCCAAATATACAAGAACATATGAAACTAATCATCCACATAACCGGCTCTAGATGCCATTGTTGGGTTTGTTGGACTTAAACAATGTTGTTTAACCATTTTAAACAAGAAAACGCAGCGGAATATGAACTTAATTTCGTATTCTATAATCTGAAAATTAAAGTTCATAATATTATTTCAACAAACCCAAAGACAAAGGATCATAACATAACTAACATGTACCTTTAGAGGCTGTCAAAACCGTGATGCGTGCTGTTAAAACCGTGGATGTATGATGAAGATGAACTACCTTATTCATGCTCTTTGTATGCTGTCAAAATGTGGCTGAAAAGCCAACACCCAAAGCTGCTGAAAACGTGAACAATAGTGAACTTGCAGCTCTTTGTATGCTGTCAAAACGTGGCTGAAAAACCATCATCCAAAGATGCTGAAAACGTGATCAACAATGAACATGCAGCTGCCATTGAATGACCAAGACATCAAGTGTAGATGTCCTCAAGTGCTCATACCCACAAGCCTTCAAAAACACCATTTTGCTAGGATTCTTGACACGATTTTCAGCTACAAAACTCTTTTGCATTAAGCTGAAAATTTCTGCTCCTTTCTTTTCTTACTCAAAACCGTGAGGTAGAGGAGAGAGTAGAGAGAGAGAGCTTTTGGTGTGTGTATTCTTGGATGTGTAGAAGAGAATGGGTATTATTGGAACCAAAAAATGCATGTCTTGGAAACAATAATATATTGATGTATACAAGACCAAGGGCGGCCGAATACATGCCCTTTTGGTCTTCCCACTCAATTCAAATATAACCAAAATATATATAATCACATCCATTGTTTTATAAAAATTAAAACCATTTTAATTTTATAAAATTAACACACATTATTATTTGCCATTCTTTAACTAATTTAAATAATGTACAAATAATCTTTTATGAACAAATTATCTATATAATGATGTTCATCTACAAAAGCTATAATTTAGAAAATCCAATTTTCTAAATTGGTGTCATTATTTATTTGTATGATCTTATCAACAAATAAATTAACTTTTGGTGTTTGTTTGGCTTGTTATTGGGTATGACCCGGCTTGGATCATATCACACTAGCCACATCAATTTAATATGTATCTTGGGCAGATCAATTCCTTCAAAATCTGCCAACCAATCCATCCCAAGCACCAAATCGAAACAGCCTAACATCATCGCAAATGGTTTAACTGGGAATTTGTGTCCCTCCAGTTCTACATCGCAACCCTCAATTACCTCGGAAATCCTGGTGGTTTTTCCTATAGCAGTCTCTACATCAAACGGCACATCCACACATCTACTACTAACGGGCAATTTGGCACAAAAAGCAGTAGAAATAAAACTCCTACTGGCAACCGAATCAAATAATACAGAGGCTAAAGTTTGGTTCACCAGAAACGTACCGGACACTACATCAGGGTCCGTCCTAGCCTCTTCCTGCGTCATCGTGAATGCCCTGGCGCTTGCTTTCGACCCTTCACCCCCTGTCTTCTTCATGCCGGAACCCTCGGACCTCGGCTGCTTGCAATCTTTACTCATATGACCACATTCCCCACAGTTAAAACACTTCAAGCCCTTATATTCTTTCGCCATATTACCGGGCTTTCCACACTTAAAACAAACATTCAGCCCCCATCTGCACTCACCACCGTGCTCTCGCCCACACACACTTTCTCGACCCTGCACTTGACATGACCACACGGCGATCATCAACCCGTGCCTTCTTACTACTTGTCGAAGTATCACCTCGACCAAACCTCTTCCCCTGCCATTTCCTTTCATCATTTCCCTTCTTACTACCCTCAGCTTTCACCAGTGCAGCTCGTTCATCGTACAACCTCCCAGCTAAATCCACCGCCGACCTGAAAGTACTCGGTCGAGCGGAAATCAAATGCCAACGAATTTCGGCTGGCAACCCCTGAATATACCGGTTAATCTTGTGAGACATCGGCGTCACTTGCTCTGGCACCAACCGTGCCATGTCGTTAAACTTGGTTGTGTATTGTTGGTGGGTCATCGTTCCCGCCTCCAACTGCAGGAACTCTCTCTCAACTCTGTCCATCTCCCGACGAGGACTAAACTCCTCGATCACCATTCTCTTCAGCTCAGACCACTTCATCTTTCCAATGGCCCTGCTACCCTCGGCCTGGACAATATTGTCCCACCAGCACAATGCCGTCCCCGTAAAAGAGTGGGTAGCAAACATCACCTTTTTATCCTCTTGGCAGTCACTGATATCGAGGATCGCCTCCATCTCTCTCACCCATTGGTGAGCATCCGCAGCCGTACCAGAACCATCAAAAGTCGGGGGCTTGCACCTCATAAATGCCCCATAGTTACAACCCCGGGCTGTCTCCCGTACCTGCTCTTCTTCCTCTTCCCCTTCATCATCAGATAGTACCGTTTCTGCTTCCGTCTGTTGCTGTCTACCTGAGGACCGATTCCTCCCTCGTCTCTCATCTTCACGTACTGCCTTTATCACTTCGGTCACTACAGATGGTAAGAT
Organism: Flaveria linearis; assembly: GCA_024085815.1. Classification (NCBI taxonomy): domain Eukaryota; kingdom Viridiplantae; phylum Streptophyta; class Magnoliopsida; order Asterales; family Asteraceae; genus Flaveria; species Flaveria linearis. The sequence goes on along the minus strand of CM044003.1, from coordinate 55,815,699 downwards.
CGTCTGCATGACCTGGTGCACTTCCTCGACCACCGCCTCTTTTACCGAGGCTCTCATATTTGCGCTTTCGTCTGCCTCCTCCTGATGAGGAGTCTCGTTTTCCTCATGAACTACTTTCTCTGCCCTAGGTCTTCCTCGCGTGATACGCGGTTCATCACCACGTCCACCACCACGGGAAGCTTTAGATGATCTACCACCGACCATCTTCTATCACACTGAAAGATTCAAACACCAACACGGTCATTCAAGGAAATAGCTCAGTTTATGTCAAGTATAGTAAGTCCCTAATTACAGTGGCCAGTTGTGATTAGCCACTTACTCTACTCTTCGTACCCCGAGCATTACCTGTCCTGACTACATTAGTATCTAAGTCTAACAGTACACATAATTCACATAACATGCACACATAATACCAGTTAATCTTTAAGGAAAAAAAATACCTGATGGCACGCAACTACTCAGATGGCATTCTCATTCTCCCTTTCCCATTCTCAGTTTAAGTTTAGGTTTATTTTGAAAATTTACCCGTTTTACTTAAACTTTTGCTCTGATACCAACTTATAAGGCCCCGCTCACCGGGCACCTTACTGTTGGTTTTTCATCGCACATAATACACACATAAAGTATATAATCATAAAATAACGCAGCGGAATTGATAAAATATACATTCTCAATTCATCATAAAAGCTTTTACATCATTGTCTTGATTACAAAATACAAGCTTTCCTTACATTGCCTAGCTTTACTATGATTGCTGCTGAAGCTCAGCAATCACAGGGTCATATACAGTGACCTCTAATAGAAGGTATTAAGTTCAAAAATATCTTTTTTCATCATAAAGGAGATTCTTTAAGTAATCCCGTTTATCAGGATTCTTAAGAAATCTCACACTTGCATGCAACATGATGTGTTGCGTGCATTACGGGCCCACAACACATGACGTTGCAGCATTATCAAATGGAGAATGCCATTCCAAAAGAGCTGAGTAGCCGCCTCGTGCCATCCTCAGCAACACTACCTGCGAACAGGAAAACACATAAAAAGTCAGCGTTGCTGAGTGAGTTCTAGTTTTATAATAAAACATATTTTCATTCTTATTAACCGTTCTATTATACATGTGTTCACACATCTTACGTACACGTAGATAATATTATTATTATCTTCATCCTTCGTTCATTAATCATTCATTCGTGTACCATTCATCATTCTCGTTCACTTTCATACGTACATACTTTACATTCATTCATTACTTCTGTTGAACGTTTGTTTCACTCTTTCATACATTCATTACATTGGTTGGAACATTCCTTACGTTCGGTGACATGTACAATACCCCCTTACATCATACATACTGCTGGTGCTGGACCTGTGGTAATCAACCACGAACGTTGTGCACAAATGCTGATCCAGTCACCTGGGGTAGGTACATGCACCACTTATCTTTTTACTTTACTTCTGGATCAATGCCATATGCTATACCCCGAACGTTGTGCACAAATGCGGGTGTTGGACCTGTGATGATCAATCACGAACGTTGTGCACTAATGCTGATCCAGTCACCTAGGGTAAGCGGCAAGGATCCCATACATACTCCTGGTCAATCACAAAGACTGACCCCGATGTGCATCCTTCGGGGTAGCTAACCCGCACACCGTTGAGCTAACACCTGCCAGGGGTGTGCACCTCCTTTCATTTGCTTGCAAGCCTTACTTACATTCATTCATTCATTCGTTAATGCATGCATTCATTCATCATGTTCCTTCTTTCATTATCTTTCACTTTACGTTCTTAATACATTCGTTTCATTCTTTCATTCATTCACGTAAAGTTATTAAAAGATAACATACATTTAAATAAGGAACATAGGTAGTTACAAATCATCAGTATTTACCATCTATCATGGCCACATCATACTTAACATACATACATCATACATACACTTCTCTATACATTCACATCAGCCCTATACGGGCGACTGAACCTATCCCAGTCGCATGTCCTCCGTGCGACTGGACCGTGCGGTTTGGGCTGTCATACGAATGGGCATACAATCGTGCGACTGGACTTCCTTCCGCACGAATAGACACTATACGACTGAGCTATATGCGACTAACTCTTAACCGTACGACTGAACTACCCTGCGATTGGACCTATGCGACCGAAACCCCCAATCGCATAGCCTATCGTGTGACTGAGGCTCAATCATGCGTCTGAGCCTCAATCGTGCGATTGGACATCAACTAATCCTCATTCGGCCGAATGGCCCTTCAGTCGCATAACCCTAACTGGGCAGCGACTGGAGTTCTTCATGAACAACAGTCGTGAACCAACGCACTTAAACTCATCATAAGCCTATTTTCAGCCCAAATTGACCCTCCCAAGTCTCAGGGATTCATACTAGGACATCATACATGCATATACCAGTCCTAATTCTTACCATAAACACATTACTCAAGATTTACCCAAATGGGTCAAACTTACACTATTTCAAAAATAGGGTTTCTATGTGATTCCAGCCCCAAAATCATTCAAAAACGTGTAAAAGAGGGGTCTTAGAACTCACATTAACAGGTAGGAGTTGATGAGCTTCGATTTGGCTTGCTTCTCGACAATTCGGAGCTCGGTCAGCACTTTCCCTCTTTTCTTTCTCTGCTCTCGTTCACTCTCTGCTCTTCCCGACTGAAATTTCTAAGTGTTGGGAGGAGAATGAGAGTTGCTCCTCTTTTATACCCACAGCTCAGTCGCGTCTGGTCCAGGGGCGACTGGACCTTCAGTCGCATGAACACCATGCGATTGGACCCCAGTCGCATGTGTTCCATGCGGTTCGTCCTTCATTCGGGCGGTTGAACTCCAATCGTACAGTTGAGCTTCAATCGGCCGAATAGCATGCGGTTGAACCTCCAGTCGCATAAATCCCAGGCAACTGAGGCTCAGTCGCACAACCTACCAAAAAGTCAAACTTTCGGGTGTTACATAGGGTATGCCACAAGGGTCTTGTCAATCTCAATGATTGACCCTGTGTGCATCCTTCGGGATAGCTAACCCGCATCATAGTTGAGCTAACGACAACATGGTCGTGCACCTCCTATACATTTGCTTGCAAGACTTACATTATTTCAATTAAGCTACACTTTTCTTTATCATTAATCTTTCACTTTTGTTAATGATAATACTTTGCATTTATGATCATAAACACACCACGTAAAGTCACACAATAATAATTATTATGGACATAAGAATAGCTTATAATAATGTAATATAATAATAATTAAAACCCTAAAGTCAAACTTGGGTCAAACCTTAATCATTCTATTTTTCTCAAAATTTCAGAAAATAAGTCAAGTGTACTAGGCGCATGAGCACGATGCAGGCGTATGAGGCCTGTACAAGTGTATTACCACTATATGGGTGCATGGGCTTACTTGGGCGTTTTAACACCTAGGCGCATGAGCCATTTCAGGCGCATGGGCACTATTTGGCCACTTGGGGTATACTTTATTTGAGGCTAAGTCTTAGGCGCATAAACTACTGTTTAGGCTCATAGACTTATACTTAGAAATTCTAAGGCATAATTTGGGCGCATGGGGTACTGTTTGGGCGCATGAACCCTATTTGGGCGCATGACCCTACTTAGAGCTTTTCTAAGGTAATTTTAGGCGCATGGGCCTTACATAGGTGCATGGGCCTTACTTAGACGCTTGACCAACCTGTTTAACATGTTTCGAAATTATTTTCAGTCCCAAACATCATATCAACCTATTCTAAGCTTGTTATAATCATTCTAAGCTTAATCACCACACAAACAACCATAGAACACATCATACAAGCCTACTTACATATGGTTACACATATATACATTATAAAACATTTCTAATACATTTCTAGCCCCAAAAGAGTTAAAACATGTAAAAAGATAGGGTGTAGAACTCACCTAATGCAGAAAACAAGTAAAACTCCTCCAAACTTGTTTGTTCATGAGTTCAAGCACCTAAAACAAACCAAAAACACAACCTGAACACTTCAACACATACATAACGGTTTCTAAAGGTGAAACCATTAAGAAAATTGAGTCAATTACACATACAAACACTTACCTAAGAAGTTATCAGCCTCTTTATTCTTGAACAACTGAGAGAAACTTTGTTTTCTTCTTCTTCTTCTTTTGGGTTTGGAAAAGCAGATGGGATGTGCAATATGGGCAGCCATTTCCCCATAAATATTAAAATAATGGGTTGTTGTACTATTTTACACTTTAACTCCCATAACTTTGGCGCTTGTCCTTTTCTTCTAGATACTTTATTTCTCTCTTCCACGCTTATTTTCCTTTACTTGACTAAAAGTTTTAGGTGTTACATGCACATAAAATAAAATCAATTAGAATGGGTAACCCAAGCCTTAATGAGCTTGAGCTGACCATGTGTGTCTAAGATTGTCACTCTTTCATGAATAAGTCTTGAGGATTTAGATTTGACTTTAGACTCAGTTGATACATTTTGTTTTGTTTGTGGTGGTGAGGATGATTCTGATGGAGATTGAGTTGAGAAATTTTGAACAGATGTCTCAGTTACTTCCTTTTACATCTTTTCTTTGTATGCCTTCACATTTTCTGTTAATGAAGATGCTTTGTTGAAAAACATTTTCAACATCCTTTGACTGTGATCTTGATATTTAAATACTCTTGTCAAATTTGTCAAAGAAGGTCTCATCAGCATTTGTTGATTTATCATTCAAGTCCACCTTTTTGTGTGGTTTCCTGCTTTGAGACTTTTGCTTTTCCTTCTTCTTTGGTTGGGCATTCAAAACATCTGATGGCTTCTTAGCCTTCTCAACCTTTTGTTGTTGTTAAGCAACAGCTTTCTTCTTTGTCTTTTTAGCCTTGTTCCTTGGCGGTTTATTTGATGTCTTTGACTCCTTGATGCTCTTATCTGATTATGAATCTGCTTCATTTATCTCAGATTTCTTCTTCTTAGAAACTTCAGTTTTGTTCCTTTTGTTAAAGTAGCTTCTTGAGTGGAATGATTGTGCTTGTTGCAGATTGCATAATACTTGTTGAAGTAGCAATATGAGGTCATATGAGTGTTCATATTATAGATAGAACATTAACTGTTGAAGTAGCAAACTTTATTATTATGATTAGTCATGTCATACCACTTGCAGTACATGTCTTCTGCATCACTTTCTGTTTCAACCTTTTTCTTGTTCTTCAGCTGTTTTTTGTACTCTTTCAGCTCTTTCTTAAGTTTAGCAGCTGACTTTAGTTGTTCTTCAGCTATTTTATTATTATTAGTCTTTGCTTTGGATAAGCTTTCAGCAGATGTGTGCTTCTTCTGTAGATCTGCTACGGATGACTATTTAGTCGAACTAGTAGTTGTACTCATCCGATGATGATCTACTAATTATTCTTAAAACTCAACAACCTTCTTCTTCCGTAGATCATCTGCTGAGGTTGACTTGGTCTTCTTGATCTTTTCTGCGGAAGTAGTTTTTGCTTCTTCCGTAGAACTTCAACTTGCATCAGCTTTTGACCTTTTTGTTATTGGTTAAGTCATTTGCTGGTTATTTAGCTTTTGGATCCCAGCATTCAATTGAACTATTCTTTTATGGATAGTCATCAGCAAGTTTTTTTTATTGAGGTGGATAGGGCACTTGATTTCTTAAAGCGCTTTTGGTATTGAAGGTTCGAACACCAAACTTGTTCCCTTACCTTTATCATCACTTTATTGTACACCATGATCGTCCAGCTCATACAGATCATCACATCCATTAAAATCAAAATCTAATTCATCTTGTTGTGAAACTTCTAAATCAGTTGATTTAGTTTCAGTCACCTCAGAATCATCACCATTTGCCACTTGATTTAAATTAGTTTTTAGTATATTATTGGTGCTTGGCACAAAATGATTTGATAAGCAGTTAGTCATAGAATCAGGTAATAAAGTATAATTGTTATTCACTGGGGGGGAACATTATGAAAACCCAAATCTGATTTGTTTTGTGATTCAATATGAGAATTTAACAGCTTCTCATATTATTGTGATAAAAGTTGAAACTTCTGAAGTTTCACTTCAATAGATGCATGTTCTGACATTGATTTTGTTAAAGATACAGTCAAATACTCCACTTGTGCCTTCAAATTATAATTTTCTAACCAAGTTTATCTAATTCTTTTGTAGGGATATGAACTTTACTCATTAAGTGTGACAACCCTCGATTTCCGGGTAATTTCCCTAGAAACCCTAGATCTTGATTTCTATGCTCAGTATTGTTTTAGAATATATGGCACTAAATAAACTAATCTAAAGATTGATTAGACTCCTACGTGTGCTTATGTTTCTATTTCGTGTGTGTTCGATCATGAAAACCCGAGACTGATGAATGTCTGAAATAAACGCCACTACGAACTGACCGGGAAATAAATATTAACGTCATAGGTAAAAATGAGAATTTGACCTAATTTAATCTTAGATACACTAATATTAATGTTATTTTGTGAGGAAACGACTATCGTAACGAGAAAACCCGATACCAGCATCTACGCGCCTTAGTGCGATGAGATGGCTCAATCTAACGGATAAACAAAAAAATGCCCAAGTGGATGATAAAACCAAGATATGGGGCATGTAAATAGTCGTTTTGGACTAGAATTTCACCAAGGAATTAGATTTTAACATGTTCGGGTTTTGAAAGTCGGGTCGAGTCGGGAGAAAAATGAAAAAGACCGTTCGACTACCCCTCCTCCCCCCTTGCATTCGACCGCCCTCACCCCCTCCCCTCTCCTCCCCTATAAAAACCCTTCTCCTCTCTCATTTTCATTTTCACTTCTTACAACTTACACAAAAAAACACACTCTCTCCCTCTCTTCTCTTGCTTTCTACGGCCAACACCCCACCACCATCACCATTTCTATTTTCTTTTCAAGTTCTTGAAGATTAAGGCTTGGAATCCCGAGTTGGAAGTGTTCATAGCAAAAAGGAGAGCTCATTGGTGGTGAAGCAAGAAGAAAAACCATCATCTTACAACTTTTTCGTGTGAATAACTTTCTAAGACTAAGGTATTCTTAAACATTCGGTTTAGTTACGTTTTTACTTGAAAATGGCTACCTAAAAGCTATAGATTGTTCATCCAAGTAGAAATTTAGTAAAAGATGGGTTGAAATCTGAAAATGAGGGTCAAAGATGGAGTATTTTGAGTAGCATGTGTGTGCATGTGTGACCGTATGCATGTATGTGTGTATGTTGATGTTTGGGTGCTAGATTGTTACTTAATAATGCCTTGTTGTTGTTGGATCGTCCATGCAAGTGAACTAAAGTGTGAAATCTGTTATGGATCATCTATTGCGACATTTTTAATGAAATTTTTAATGTATTAAGTGTGTGTATGTGTGTCGTGTAAGTGAGTGTGTGTTTGGGTGTTTGTTCTTCCAAAAAGTGAAGGTTTATGACTAGATTTGAACATGCAAGTATGGATAATGTTACGGATGGTTTAGAACAGAATATTTCAGTGTTTTGTTGAAGGATTTTGATGGATTGAATGTGTGTATGAATGTCGTATATATATATATATATGTGCATGTATTGGTTCATATCTTGCGAAATGTGATGAAATAAGACTTGATCTTTGACATGCAATAAGTTGTTTTGTTATGGATAGTTTAGAACAGTATGTTGGGGTAAAATGTAGCATGAAAACATGATATATTGTGGAAGGATCATTGTTTGGTTGATTTGAATGTTTATGGTTGAAATTTACGTCGAAATGCATGCTAGACTAGGTGTTTTTGTTTGGAATATAAGGAACTATTGAAATCTGGAACTAGGACTGTAATGTGATGATATTTTATGTCCAAATAATGTATTTTTGATAATATGTATGATTCTTGGTGATTGGATGCATTATATTACGTTTTAGGCTTAACTAGTCATAAAAACGTTGACTTTTGGGATGAAGATTAGGCATAATATGGGTCTGAGTTTAATCAGTAGTTATGGACTTGTTGTATGTATTATTTACAGCATATGAGGTACAATTGGTTCAAAAAGTGATATGTGCGTTTGAACATGTTTTATGATGCCTAAATGGTCACTTATGCGTAGAATTGCCTTGATTTAGAGACTCTTATGCCAGTTTGATATAAAGTTGTTTGATTCATGAAATGTGGTATGTTAACAAATTGTTAATGATACATGATGATACTTGGACATTTGAGCTAGTAATTTGGGATATTAGTTTATGAAAGTTGTCGTTTTGCTTAAATAATGCATGTATGCAAGTAGTATGATTTGACTATGTTCACATGTGATTTAGGATTAATGTACGTATATATATGAGTGTTTTTATGTGTTATTTGGTTATAATTTTCACATTTTGGTTGTTAATTAGTACTTATGTAGGTAATGCGTAATCCACCGTTTTCGTTAAGATCTTAACCGAGTGTTATAATCACCAACTACCCGCGTAAATAAATATTTTCTTAAAAATAAAATAAGTCTCATAGGTTGGATGAACAACTTGCTTGTAAGACTTGAGTATCAATTCTTAAAGTGTCTATCGTATTTAGGGCACTATTAGGATTGACTGGACGTTCGTTGCTGTAATTGCAAGTACTTTCAATTTCGTTGATCAAGGTGAGTTTTCACGGCCCCTTTTAAACTTGTTATCGTTTTACAAATCGTGGGGGAAATAAATGGCTTCGTTCGTTGTATCATAATTATGTGACTTACTCGTATGTGTTCGTATGATAGTCTCGAGGATGTTGTTATTGTGTTCATGTGAGTCGTTCATGAATACCCCCTTTCCCATATAATCATTAGCCTTGGGTTAGGCCACAGTGTATATTGGTAGATCTATTTGGGTTTGACAGCCCGCACTAGCGATCAATAGCTCTGATCAAGCGTTTTGGATGCGAGTGAATGTATGTTGAATTCGTTTTGTGGGGATTGCTTACTTTACGTAAAGCTTTCGTTTCTTGGTTTGATTATAGCTCCAGGTACTATCATTAGTTGTATCCCTAGCTAGTTTACAACTTACCACATTGTTTGTCAATGATATCTGATACTGTTGTATGTAATGTTTTCGTAAACCCGTGAAACTCGCTCAACTTTATGTTGGCTTTTTAAGCATGTATTTCAGGTACGTAGGAGCATGGATGGTGGTATGAACTGGGCTTGGGCAAACATGGATGTGACATCTTTTGGCTATTTATTTAAAAATACGATCCTTGTATATGATCGTGGTTAAACAATTTGAACTTTTATTCAAACACTCTTATTTTGGAATGTTGTGTCTAAAATCCTGTGGTTTGTAATTTAAAACTTATGTTTTAACGTTTGTCTATATATATCATGTTGCTTTCCAACTTTGTCATCGCCATGCTAAACGCATATACAATTCCCCTGCGATATTCAACGTCGTTTTTGGGGTGTGACAGAAGTTGGCATCAGAGCCAATGGTTATAGTGAACTAGAAAAGGATTTTTTTTAAATTTTTTTTCTAGACTATAACTTTTTGTAAAAGAAAAAAGTTTTGGGGATTTTGGGAAAAAGGCGTGTTCATACCACTTGCCCTTAGTAGACGTAAGATTATATTTAAATTACCTGAATTAAGTATGCCATACTTTAGGTACCATGTGTGAAGATTTAAACTGATATGTTTGTTGTTTAGCAAGCGTAAGTGCTCTATTGAGCTTGAATTCATATGATGAAATTGTTTGCATGCGTAAGTGCTTACATTTTAACCTAATGCCATATGAGACATTGTTTGCATGCGTAAGTGCTACAATTGAGCTTGGATTCATATGATGAAATTGTTGGCATGCGTAAGTGCTTACATTTTAACCTGAATGCCATATGAGACATTGTTTGCATGCGTAAGTGCTTACATATGAGTTGACTCTGGAATATTCTAGTTATTTCATGATTTCGTGATTATATGCAGGATAAGATGTTAATCTAGAATAATTACCCTTTTGTCATAGATGTCAACAAACCCGAGTGATAAGGATCAGGAGTCTAAGGTCCCGCAGGTCGAGAGATCATCGCTTACTTCCAGTTTTTATGCCGATCTCAGTGCCTTTGTACCCGCTATGTCATCTCATGCTAATGATCCTAGTAACAGGAATGGGTGGATCGAGGAGTCCGAAGAAGAGGAGCCCATTGAAGCTCCATCCGAAGATGAGACAGATCCTGTAGTTCCTATGGTTGATGGTGTTGATGACTCTAGTGATAGTGATGATAGTGATGACGAGTGTAGAGATGAGGTTAAGGAGGTTGAGTTGTCTACTAGTGGAGTTAGGAAGAGTGCTAGCACTCCTATTCGAGCTAGTACTATAGGGATGTGTCCGTCGCATAAGTCATTCCATTTATTCCAGGAGGACCTAAGATGAAGTTCACTCCACGAAAGACGGTGTTGCCCCCAAAGAAGAGGACCCATGCTGATAGGGATGTAGATGGAGAGATAGTAAGATATGTTGTGAAGCGACCCCTCAAGAGGACACGTCCATATGTGGCTAGGAAATGGGAATGGTTAGGAGAGCGAGTTCAGAGGTGGACCGATGAAGAGGGTATACCTGTGATTAGAGGAGTTGGAGAGTCTTCTAACTCGAGAGCGTTACCCCTGACGAGGAAGCCGATAGAGAGGACCGTGCCTCTACTAGCTGCTAGGTGCGTCCGGTTAGAGAGTAGGATAGACTCGCTGGAGATGAGGAATGGCGAAGCTAGTGATGACAGGTTGGATGAGCTAGATGGTAGACTGAGTATGTTAGAAGAAGAGAAGGTAGTGGATGATGATGCACAGGCGCATACGCATCACAGGACCCAACTGTTGGAGGAGAAGATGCTCGAGATGCAGAGCAAGTTGATCACTGCTGAAGCCAAGATCTAGGATGTGACACTGACAGCTGATGTGAGCAAGATGAGGTTGGATGCCTCAAGAGCTAGAGAGGTGGATGCGGACCGTCGTGTGCACGAGATGGAGCAGCATGCGAGGGTACCATGCCACTCATGGTAGTTTGCGTTCTACTTCTCATGGTTGCTGCACGTTCGGGAGTCTATTTTGGCGTGAGCTATCCAGGAGCTAGGTGCAGATTCCCATGATTGTCTTATTTCCAGTTTGTCTATTTCATTTCATCATTGTAATTGTTGCGTGAAACAATTTATTAACTGGCGTAAAAACATGTACTTGTTAGGGGATGGCATTTGACCGCCCTAGTATTTTGGTTGAGCCAAGTTGTTCTTTTGGCATTTGATGAAAAACAAGTAACATTTGGTTTTTTGGTTAATTTTTGGATGAATCAAATGTGATGAATGGTTATGTTATGATGTTATGGTTAAATTTCTTTGCTTACATACACGACTGATTCAGATATTGCGTGATATATCGACTCACTTACATTATGATTGTTGTGTTATAATAGAAAAACCATGGCTCCAAGACGGGAAACCCACGGAAACCCACTTCCACAAACTGCTGAGGAATTAGCTCAATTGATTGCGCAGCACGTTCAAGCTGCCGTCGCCAAACATAATGCAAATCAAGGGAACCAAAATGAAGGATGCAGCTACAAGACCTTCCAAGCATGCCAGCCAAAGAATTTTGCTAGGACAGAAGGACTAGTTGGAGTTCTTCGTTGGATAAAGAAGATGGAAGCAGTTATGATGATCAGCAACTGTACGCCAGCTCAGCGCGTGAAGTATGCAACAAGTTCACTCCAAGATGAGGCGTTAACATGGTGGAATGCACAAATCCAGGCTTTAGGTGAGGTGCCTGCCTATGCACTTACCTGGGATGAATTCAAAGCCTTTTTGATGAAGGAATACTGTCACACCCCCGGGCCCCGGTAGGGTGGGACGTCACAGATTAGCAACAAACATACATGGCAGTGGAAACAAACCAATATAGGAGCTCAAAGGGAGAGAACATCACATGGCATTTAAAGTTTTAAAAGACTCCGGGCTGGAAACAGATCTAGTCCCGAATGTTTACATAGTTCAATAAAATAAAATAGTCATTAGATCAAATTGTTCAAGTCATGATTTGGTCACACAAGCAAATGCCATGGTCTCGGGGTTGAGTCTAAGTCTTCCATAATAGCTAAGAGTGTTCATGGGTTACCTGAAACATGCTCAAAAGAAATTGTGTCAACTAAAAAGTTGGTGAATTCAAGTGCTTAAAGTTTCAAAACAATAAAAGGAACTCTTAAAGTCCACAATAAAGGTTTAGAATCAAGTGTGAAAGTTTATGAAAATATCATTTGATTTTAAAAACATCATTTTTAGTATCAGTCATCGTGGGGTATCACGATCAACCCTTCATTTGGTCCCCGGTTGGCCTCTTCTAAACTTGTGTTTAACCGGATATTCCTGAAGGAAAGAACCAAGCCTCAGAACAGTGAACCATTCCTGCTAGGATGGTTCACCATAGTATCTTATTCAAAACCTGTACATGCCACAAACGACCCCTCAGGATCTCAGTGGGGTACCTCCCTGTAGCGGGAGCCACTGTGCGTGGGGGATTCCCCAAATAGATCTATTCACATAAAACAAGCGATTCACAAAAGAATTAATGATCATGACATAAGTATCAGCAGGTATCCAAAAGTCCCACATACAAGCATCAAATAAAGCACAATCATAGTTCATAACATAGAGCATGTTCCATCCCAAAACAGTAAGTAAAAATGGATCACTAGAACTCACCTTAGACGTTAAGCAAAGAAATCCTTCGTGTGCTAGGAATGTCTCAAGTCTAGCACCCTAACATGAATATATTAAGTGATTAGCTACTGTTCTAACCTATTTAATGTGCATCAAGAGTGTCTAAGCCTTAGTTGGTCGGGTTCGACTTTGATTCGATTACGGTTTTTATAAAGTTATACAATTAAGTTTCCTAAGTTGTTATTGGAGTCGGTTAAAGTTTAACGAGCCCCTAAAGTGACAGTTTCTACCCTTAGTTTGGTTTCTTGTATTAGATGTTTATAACCAAAATTCAGAAGAACTTAATATAACTTTATTTTAAGAATGTTTCATAATTTACGCGTTTAACGTTGCGGTTACGGTAAAACTTTATGGTTGACTATGGGTTTTCATGTTTTTGAGTCTATGTCCAGTAGATAATTTTAAATGTCATTTTCATGAGTTTCTAACCTTTTAAATCACAAAATTTACCCCTAGTAGTGGAAAGACTCGTTTTTACGTATAAACCGTTAAAACCCCGTTTTTAACCGGGTTTGACCATTTTAAAGCTTGTTTGACCAACTTTTCCACTTTATAAGTTATTTATTATGTATCTTACTGGAATGCCATGATTTTTATAATTTCTCACCTTATATTCATTTTTCTTAGATTTTCCTAAAAACGTCTCTCGGTTAGCACCCGTTTTCACTTAAATTCCATTTAAATTATCTTTTGACCACTAAAAATTCCCATTAACTCCAGAACACTTTATTAATCCTTAATGAACCTAGAATTCTCTTTAAAAAGTTTATAGTTCAAGATTTCTTATTTTTAAGTAGTTTTAGCTTGTTTTCGGGTCCCGAAATTGACCAAAATGGGTCTAAACACAATATGTCATTTGTTCCAGAGATTAATGTTGGGTTTGTTAGAACATAAAATCATAGTTTAACCATTTAAACTTTCAGAAAACATAGCAGAATTACAACTTTATAAACCCTTTTATAAGCTGAAAATATGTTCATTAGATGACCATATTGATGTATAAAACAAACCCAAAGAACAAAGGATCATTTATGTGAATTAGCAAGCTATGAACATATGTAAAACTACATAAAATCACAGCCTCATTGAGCTATGATATACCTTACTGCAGCAACCAAAAATGACCAAAAGAAGAGCTGAAATGATGCTGAAATGTCCAAGACTTCAAGAGTAGAAGTCCTAAAGCTAGTATACCCAAGCCTCCTTGCAAACACCTTCTTGTTAGGAAGATTCTACACCAAGAACAACTTGAAACCAGCTTGTTTCAGCTTGAAAACCCTCCTTTCAAGTTGCTGAAACCCGTAAGTTAAAGAGAGAGAGAGAACAGAGTTTTGTTTCTAGTTGTTGCATACATAGAATGAAGGAGAATGAGAGTTTAAGGCTAATTAGTAGAGACAATTGCAAGTGTGCGTGTTCTTCTCAAGGGAAGTAAGTGGAAACATATGACAAGCATGCATATATGTCTTCCACTCAAGAGAATCAAAGCACATGCACATATGCATGTGTATATGGTGGACGGTTTGGTTTAAAAAAAAGAGAGCCTTCTTTTTTTATAAACTTCAAACAATAACACATACATATAACTAGTCTTTATTAGATATATATATACAACTAACCTTTTAATTGTATAATCCATACACTCCTATTATTAATTTGTAATGTTATCTAACTTACTTAAATAACATTACAAATAATATTATTGAACAAAATATCCTAATAAATTGTTCCATCTCATATGCAACTTATTTAGAAAATCCATTTTCTAAATTGGTGTAAATATTTAATTGCATGATCATATCATCAATTAAATATTAATTGGTGTAAATATTTAATTGCATGATCATATCATCAATTAAATATTAATTGGTGTTTGCTAAGTTTGTTATTGGGTATAACCCGACTTGGATCATAACGTACTAACTGTAGGATTCTATGTGCCCAAGACACTTAGAATATTGATGTGGTTAGTACGTTATGATCCAAGTCGGGTTATACCCAATAACAAGCTTAGCAAACACCAATTAATATTTAATTAGTTATATGATCATACAATTAAATATTTACACCAATTTAGAAAATTGGTTTTCTAAATAAGTTGCATATGAGATGGAACAATTTATTAGGATATTTTGTTCAATGATATTATTTGAAGTGTTATTTAATTGGTTATATAACACTAAATAATAATGAGAGTATACTACTTATACAGTTAATTGGTTAATTGTATAAAGTACTAGACAATACATATGTGTGTGTGTATTATTTATAAAAGAAATCCTCCTTTTAAATGAGCAAAAAAACCTTCCCCTTGGTCTTGCTTTTGGTGGGAGACATAACATGCATGTGAGGCTTGCATGCTTGTGTGTTTTTCCACAAAGGATTCTCTTGATAAACACACACTTGCTAGTTCCACTAACAAGCATGTATTCAGCTCTCATCAAAAAGAACAACACATGCAAACAAGAAAAATGCAGCTCTCTCTCTCTAGAAAGGCTACGGACCAGCAGCATTTTGAGGGTTCTTGAAGTGTTCTTGTGTTGTTCTTGAAGTGTTCTTGTGTTGTTCTTGGAGTGTTCTAATAACAAGAAAGGTTCTTGCATTCCACGATCATGATTCTCATTTTCATGCAACACAAGAAATCTCTCCTTCTTCCTCTCAAATCCCACGGTTGTAGCAAGCAGAAAAGAGGGTTTTCAGCAAGAACAAAGAGGGTTTTGGAGTTGTTCTTGGTGTATTCTACCTAACAAGAAGGTGTGTTTGCAAGGAGCTTGGGGTATACTATCTTGAGGACTTCTATCCTTGAAGTCTTGGCTGCATTTTGGGCATCTCCATCTTCACCAAACATCTCTTTTGGTCGACATTATTGCTACTGCAGTAAGGTATATCACAGCTCAATGAAGCTGTGATTTTATGTAGTTTTACATATGTTCATAGCTTGTTAATTCACATAAATGATCCTTTGATTTATGGGTTTGTTTTATACCTTGAATGGTCACTTGAAGAACATAATTTTCAGCTTATAAAATGAGTTTTAAAGCTATACTTCCGCTGCATTTTCAGAAAGTTAAATGGTTAAACTATGATTTTATGTTCTAACAAACCCAACAATGGTATCAGAGGCGGTTATATAGAATAGCTTGCTTGTTCTTGTCCTTTAAAAATTAGTTTTAAAGGATGATAGAAACTTAGTATAGGCTAATTTTGGGCTGCTATGTTTTGTTTGAATGATTCCCCAAACTTCAAAGGTCATATCACATGCTAGTGATTAGACCTTGAAAGATATATATTATGAAATGTTGATTGTTTGGACAATGTTTAAAACCCAAAATTTCAGTTTATGTTGGCTGAATTTGGTGGTTTTAAGTGGGGTTCATTATATGTTTGGATGATATGATCATGGATTTTAGTATGCATAACCTAGCCATTGGCCTTGTGTTGTTTGGATGCTTGCAATGTTTGTTTTGGTTGTTTTCAATTGGGTTGTAATATTATTCTTTTGTGCTTTGTTTAAAAATGTAATTTGTCTATTTATTCATTGGGATGTAATAATAGATTAGGAGTGTTTTTCTTTTACTAGAAAATATGTATTAGGATATATATTTTGTAAAAGAAGATGCTCGGGAAGGAAGCACAAGAAGAAGACACAAAAGAAGGACTTGAAGCATATGTATGCAAGTTCAAGTGGGAGTAAATGAAGACCTCTATTTTGTGTTGTATTCAACCCTTAGGAAAGACCAAATGACCACACTTGTGATGGCAAACAAGTGTGGTCACAATAGTAGCTATAGTTATGCACATTGTGGTTGTTTATATTATGCTTGTTTGGTTGTTTGTTGTATGATTGTTGCTTGATATTTGGATATGCATAACAAACTCATTAGCAAACTTAACAAGGGAAAATTTATGGTTTCTAATCATAAATGGTTAATAAAAGGTTATTAAAAGGATTAATGATTAATAAAAGAGGTTTTGTTAAAAATAAACCATAGGATACCTTGCATTTGAAAGCATGCAAATACAAGGTATATAGAGTTTTCAAAACTAGAATTAATGAAAACCAAAAATCCCTTTTGAAACAAGTTTAACACCATCCTTTTACACGACACTCGAATCACTTGAGAACTATTTGTAGGATAAAGGTCACCTAACCACTTATAGGGAACTTGTGTGTTTGAGGTGAGTCTAACATACTTGTGGGATAAAGGTCACCTAACCGCTTGTATGTGAAAACTCACACGTGTGTGTAAGTAGGACGACTTGAATTGGAAACCATGTGCATAGGTCACCGAAGCATGGCGTACAATGGTGTTGATGGGATTAAACATGCCAACCATACGTAAGATGTTTAACGATCCAATAAAGGCTAGAAGTGCAAAAGGTTGCAATTGTCAAATATTGACTACCTTGTTAATTAAATAATGAGATAAAGGTCACCTAACCATTATTTGAATGTAACATTGGATTCTAGATTTAATTATTAATTGTCTATGAGACATAAAAGGGTATTAATAATTAAAATAAAATTTTAAGAAATACTCATAAGAATGTTGTAAATTTTATAGAATGGCCGCAAACAATAATGCTACCACCCTAACCGTCCATATCCTATCACTGAGAATCATTATCAAAATGAGTAAAAGCCTATGTCCTTGACGATCCCATGTCTCACCAACCAACGCTGTTGATGTTAAGGCCTTTTGACGATTGGCTTAAGCACATTAAGGATTCTGTGCAAGTCTCCTACCTCATGTTGGGATATGATTCCCGAACTCCAAAAGGGTTTGGAACATCATAGGGCATATGACATGATAATCTAGTTGAAGGAAATGTTCCTTCAACAAACATTAGTAAGATTGCTTCGAAACGGTTCAAGCACTTTATGCATGTCACATGGAAGAAACCCAATCGATATCATCTTATATATTCTTAAGATCAAAGTCACATTGATAGCCTCAAGATGCTTAACTGTCCTGTCTCAAAGTAGTTGGCCAAGGATTTGATCCTTGATTGCGCAACTAAAGGTTTGAGACATTCATAATAAACTATAATATGAACGGGTGGGACGAGAGCATCGGTGAAATTCACGCAATGCTTAAAGCAACCGAGACAGGGATGGATAGAGTGGTTCTACCTATTCTCTTGATCAATGACGGAGACTATAAGAAATGGCCAATCTCGATCCTAACGCAATCATTGCCAAAAGAAAGGAATACATCAAAGCAAAGGTTAAAGTGAAACCTCAACACCTAAGCTTATGAAGCCTAAAGTAAAGGAGAACGATCCTGCCTTGAGTATGGAGAGATAGGACAATAAAAGGGAACTGTTCCTCCTATCTCAAGGAGTTGAAAAATAAGAGGGATGCTAGGCAAACCTCTAATACGATTTTCATGATTCACATTGTATTAAATGTCATTTCTTTAAACACGTGGCTATTGGATACCGGATGTGAGACTCATACTTGCAATTGTTGCAAAGGGGTCAAAAGAAATGAGCGCTTCAAGGAGTGAAACTCTATTTTGAGACTTACAAATGGTTTGGAAGTTGTTCTCAAACCTTTTGTATGCACCTAGTTTGACTAGGAACATAATTAGTGTTTCCTATTAAAACAATATGGTCATGATTTAAAGTTTGTATATAATGGTATTAAGTTTTATGGATGAGTATTCATTTTAAGGATATGCCTTTTAATGATATTCATGAATTAGTTCATGATAATTCGTCCTATAATAACTCATTATACACATTAAGCACCAAGAAACTTAAAATCGGTTTAAGTTATTATAATCTTTGACATTGTCATCTTGGTCACATAAACGAGAATTGGATTCAAACACTTCAAAAGAATGGTCTTTTGGAAACAAATGAAAATGTTTCATTGGTAAGTGTGAACCAAAAGACTTATTAGGAATGATACTTTGGATGTATATGGTCCTTTAGACAATGACAAAGATTGGTGAAAAGATACTTCATTAATGTTACCGACGA
The DNA here is from genome assembly GCA_024085815.1 of Flaveria linearis. Classification (NCBI taxonomy): domain Eukaryota; kingdom Viridiplantae; phylum Streptophyta; class Magnoliopsida; order Asterales; family Asteraceae; genus Flaveria; species Flaveria linearis. The sequence continues at coordinate 55,797,004 of CM044003.1, read as the reverse complement.
TTACAGTCGCTATTATTGTGTGCACTTGATGACACATAAGAATGAAGCTTTTGAAATGTTCAAAATCTTCAATAATGAAGTAGAAAATCAACTCTACATAACTATCTAAGTTCTTCATTCTGATAAAGGAGAAACTGAACCTATTTGGATATGGTTCAATTCATTAAGGATATGAGCTTACCACCTTTATCATCTTGGGTTTTCGTACTAATCTCCACGGCTCATATTTGAATATGGCCCAAACCAAGAAAGTGGATTCGACAACCTTTTGAAATATGGCATGGAAAGAGTTCCATCACTATCATTTTAAAAGGTATTGGGTAGTGAAGCTTATGTTAAGCTTAACACCTAAAACAAATTTGAAAGTCGATCCACTACGTGTATATTAACTGGATATCCCAAAGACTGTATAGGATACTACTTCTTTGATCCAACAGAGCAAAAGGAATTTATTACTCGAAGGGCAGAGTTCTTGGCAGCCAAGTTCCTTATGGAAGGAGTGACGCATAGAATAATAGAATTTGATGAAGATCAAGATCCACAAGCCCATACACGTTTGGTTGACACTAGCTGTCAACAAGAGTGGAAGGTGACGATCATAGAATAATAGAATTTGATGAAGATCTGGAGAGTTAGCAAGCCCATACACGCATTTGGTTGACACTAGCTGTCAACAAGAGGTTGTTGATGATGATCAAGAGGTTGATCAATACACACAAAACATTCATAAATCTGGTAGAGTTAGCATTTCACCTGAAATATATGATTTTTCATGGATGGATGCTATGAGGTTGACTCCGATGAGCCAACTACATACCATGATGATATGTCCAATTTGGATTATGACAAATGGCTGGAAGCCATGAACGTAGAGATGCAATCCATGTATGGCAACCAAGTTTAGGAATTGGTTGACCCTCCACTTAACTCCAAACCGGTTGGATGCAAGTGGGGTTTCGAGAAGAAAACAAATATGCATGGAAACTTGGATAATGACAAGGCTTGTGTGTATAAAAAGGCTAGTGGGAGTGTGATCACATTCCTAGTATTGTATGTTGATGACATAATGCTATATGGAAAGGACATTCCAACCATGGAAGGTGTTAAAACCTGGCTTGGAAATTGTTTTTCCATAAAAGATCTCGGTGAAGCCGCCTATATTTTGGGAATAAAGATCTATAGGGATAGATCGAGGCGATTGATAGGTCTAAACCAAAGTGCATATATTGATAAAATCTTGAAAAGGTTCAAGAAGGAAAACTCTAAGAAAGGTATGGTACCTATTCAAAGAGGGACAATATTGAGTGCATCTTAATGTCCAAGCTCAAAGGATGAGCAAGAATGTATGAAGGACATCCCATATGCGTCTGCTATAGGATCCATCATATATGCGATGATATGCACTAAGACCGGACGTGTCATGCGCGTTAAGCATGACAAGAAGATCAGCAGAATCCAGGTAATAGCCACTGGATGGCTGTTAAGAGTATCTTGAAATACCTTAGAAACACTAAGGATATGTTCTTAATATATGGATCTGGTGAAGAGGAACTCATTGTAAAGGTTACACGGATGCGAGTTTCCAAACTGATCGAGATAATCCTCGATCATAATCGGGGTATGTCTCCAATATGAATAGGGTAACATTGTCCACTACAAAATACGAATACATAGCCGCCTTATTAGCAGCTTTGGAAGCTGTATGAATAAAAGGTTTATTACCAATCTAAGGGTGGTCTCTACCATTCAAGACCCCTTAGAAATCTTTTGTGATAACGAGGGTGTGATTGCTCAAATCAAGGAACCCCGTGCACATCAAAAGATTAGGCACAATGAGCGGAGATTCAACTACATAAGGGATGAAGTTGAAACGGGAAAGATATGTATTCGTAAAGTTCACTTTGATCAAAATATTGCGGATCCATTCACGAAGCTCCTCGAAAGGTCAAAGCATGAAAGTCATACTTGTGCCTTAGGACTTTGATATTCTAGTGATTGGACTGGATCAAATTCTGTATTTGAATATGTGGAACTCTTTATTATTTGAGTAAATTATTTGGTTATAATGTTTCAATTAATGTTCCAATTTAGCATGTTTAATCCATGAGTAAATTATTTACTCTAAATGTCAGTAGTCGTTCATACTTGTGAGAACAAGTGTGAGGGTAAGATTATTATGAACTTGGATTGGTTGATATTTATAAGGATGAATATAGAGCAATGGGTTGCTACCAAGGTTCATAGATATTTGTGGGATACAAATATTGGACTAACCCGCATCTCAAATTTTACTACATGGAATCTTATCGATTGGTCATAAGTAAATTTGAGTAAAGGCGAATATCATTTGGTATCCTCCGACCTGAGATACATATTGGGTTTTGATATTCACCAAATATTATACCTTGAGCTAATTCGTCACTGTCCTGAAATAGTGGACCGTACATAAGGTATGTTCAGGTATAATACGAGGTGTTTGTGAGAAACGTATGTAGTCAAGATGGAATTTGTTCCTCTTATCCGTTGAGAGTTAGATGTCTAAGGCCTGATTAAGTTAAGTCAACAAGAAATGATTATTCTGTGTTCTTGGATTTAACATGACATCTGTAACAAAAGGATAGATGATTGATTCACCTAAATCATTTCAAGTAGGGTACTTGAATGGGATGATGTTATTGAATGGCCATAAGTCATGCGTATTAAGGGTAGTAAACCGTTGTTAGGCGTTATTTACTGCTTGCATCAATCTTCTATGAATCTTGGGCAAATGGGAAATTGTAGGATTCTATGTGCCCAAGACACTTAGAATATTGATGTGGTTAGTACGTTATGATCCAAGTCGGGTTATACCCAATAACAAGCTTAGCAAACACCAATTAATATTTAATTAGTGATATGATCATACAATTAAATATTTACACCAATTTAGAAAATGGGTTTTCTAAATAAGTTGCATATGAGATGGAACAATTTATTAGGATATTTTGTTCAATGATATTATTTGAAGTGTGATTTAAATTGGTTATATAACACTAAATAATAATGAGAGTATACTACTTATACAGTTAATTGGTTAATTGTATAAAGTAGTTAAAATACTAGACAATACATATGTGTGTGTGTATTATTTATAAAAGAAATCCTCCTTTTAAATGAGCAAAAAAACCTTCCCCTTGGTCTTGCCTTTAGTGGGAGACATAACATGCATGTGAGGCTTGCATGCTTGTGTGTTTTTTTCCACAAAGGATTCTCTTGATAAACACACACTTGCTAGTTCCAGTACTAACAAGCATATATTCAGCTCTCATCAAAAAGAACAACACATGCAAACAAGAAAAATGCAGCCTCTCTCTCTCTAGAAAGGCTACGGACCAGCAACATTTTGAGGGGTTCTTGAAGTGTTCTTGTGTTGTTCTTGAAGTGTTCTTGTTGTTCTTGGAGTGTTCTAATAACAAGAAAGGTTCTTGCATTCCATGATCATGATTCTCATTTTCATGCAACACAACAAATCTCTCCTTCTTCCTCTCAAATCCCACGGATTGTAGCAAGCAGAAAAGAGGGTTTTCAGCAAGAACAAAGAGGGTTTTGGAGTTGTTCTTGGTGTATTCTACCTAACAAGAAGGTGTTTTTGCAAGGAGCTTGGGGTATACTAGCTTGAGGAGTTCTATCCTTGAAGTCTTGGCTGCATTTTGGGCATCTCCATCTTCACCAAACATCTCTTTTTGTCGACATTATTGCTGCTGCAGTAAGGTATATCACAGCTCAATGAAGCTGTGATTTTATGTAGTTTTACATATGGTCATAGCTTGTTAATTCACATAAATGATCCTTTGATTTATGGGTTTGTTTTATACACTTGAATGGTCACTTGAAGAACATAATTTTCAGCTTATAAAATGAGTTTTAAAGCTATACTTCCGCTACATTTTCGGAAAGTTTAAATGGTTAAACTATGATTTTATGTTCTAACAAACCCAACAATGGTATCAGAGCCGGTTATATGAATAGCTTGCTTGTTCTTGTCCTTTAAAAATTAGTTTTAAAGGATGATTAGAAACTTAGTATAGGTTAATTTTGGGCTGCTATGTTTTGTTTGAATGATTCCCCAAACTTTCAAGGTCATATCACACATGCTAGTGATTAGACCTTGAAAGATATATATTATGAAATGTTGATTGTTTGGACAATGTTTAAAACCCAAAATTTCAGTTTATGTTGGCTGAAATTTGGTGGTTTTAAGTGGGGTTTCATTTTATGTTTGGATGATATGATCATTGGATTTTAGTGTGCATAACCTAGCCATTGGCCTTGTGTTGTTTGGATGCTTGCAATGTTTGTTTTGGTTGTTTTCAATTGGGTTGTAATATTATTCTTTTGTGCTTTGTTTAAAAATGTAATTTGTCTATTTATTCATTGGGATGTAATAATATATTAGGAGTGTTTTTCTTTTACTAAAAAATATGTATTAGGATATATATTTTGTAAAAGAAGATGCTCGGAAGGAAGCACAAGAAGAAGACACAAAAGAAGGACTTGAAGCATATGTATGCAAGTTCAAGTGGGAGTAAATGAAGACCTCTATTTTGTGTTGTATTCAACCCTTAGGAAGACCAAATGACCACACTTGTGATGGCAAACAAGTGTGGTCACAATAGTAGCTATGGTTATGCACATTGTGGTTGTTTATATTCTGCTTGTTTGGTTGTTTGTTGTATGATTGTTGCTTGATATTTGGATATGCATAAAAAACTCATTAGCAAACTTAACAAGCTGAAAATTTATGGTTTCTAATCATTAAATGGTTAATAAAAGGTTATTAAAAGGATTAATGATTTAATAAAAGAGGTTTTGTTAAAAATAAACCATAGGATACCTTGCATTTGAAAGCATGCAAATACAAGGTATATAGAGTTTTCAAAACTAGAATTAATGAAAACCAAAAATCCCTTTTGAAACAAGTTTAACACCATCCATTTACACGACACTCGAATAACTTGAGAACTATTTGTAGGATAAAGGTCACCTAACCACTTATAGGGAACTTGTGTGTTTGAGGTGAGTCTAACATACTTGTGGGATAAAGGTCACCTAACTGCTTGTATGTGAAAACTCACACGTGTGTGTAAGTAGGACGACTTGAATTGGAAACCATGTGCATAGGGTCACCGAAGCATGGCGTACAATGGTGTTGATGGGATTAAACATGCCAACCATACATAAGATGTTTAACCGATCCAATAAAGGCTAGAAGTTGCAAAAGGTTGCAATTGTCAAATATTGACTACCTTGTTAAATTAAATAATGGGATAAAGGTCACCTAACCATTATTTGAATGTAACATTGGATTCTAGATTTTAATTATTAATTGTCTATGAGACATAAAAGGTATTAATAATTAAAATAAAATTTTATGAAATACTCATAAGAACGTAGTAAATTTTGTAGATTGGCCGCAAACAATAATGCTACCACCCTGACCGTCCATATCCTATCACTGAGAATCATTATCAAAATGAGTAAAAGCCTATGTCCTTGATGATCCCATGTCTCACCAACCAACGCTGTTGATGTTAAGGCCTTTTGACGATTGGCTTAAGCACATTAAGGATTTTGTGCAAGTCTCCTACCTCATGTTGGGAATATGATTCCCGAACTCCAAAAGGGTTTGGAACGTCATAGGGCATATGACATGATAATCTAGTTGAAGGAAATGTTCCTTCAACAAACATTAGTAAGATTGCTTCGAAACGGTTTAAGCACTTTATGCATGTCACATGGAAGAAACCCAATCGATATCATCTTATATTCTTAAGATCAAAAGTCACATTGATAGCCTCAAGATGCTTAACTGTCCTGTCTCAAAGTAGTTGGCCAAGGATTTGATCCTTGATTGCCCAACTAAAGGTTTGAGACATTCATAATAAACTATAATATGAACGGGTGGGACGAGTATATCGGTGAAATTCACGCAATGCTTAAAGTAACCGAGGCAGGGATGGATAGAGAGGTTCTACCTATTCTCTTGATCAATGAGGGAGACTATAAGAAATGGCCAATCTCGATCCTAAGGCAATCATTGCCAAAAGAAAGGAATACATCAAAGCAAAGGTTAAAGCGAAACCTCAACAACCTAAGCTTATGAAGCCTAAAGTAAAGGAGAACGATTCATGCCTTTAGTATGGAGAGATAGGACAATAAAAGGAATTGTTCCTCCTATCTCAAGGAGTTGAAAAATAAGAGGGATGGTAGGCAAACCTCTAATACGATTTTCATGATTCACATTGTATTAAATGTCATTTCTTTAAACACGTGGCTATTGGATACCGGATGTGAGACTCATACTTGCAATTGTTGCAAAGGGATTCAAAAGAAATGAGCGCTTCAAGGAGTGAAACTCTATTTTGAGACTTACAAATGGTTTGGAAGTTGTTCTCAAAACCTTTTGTATGCACCTAGTTTGACTAGGAACATAATTAATGTTTCCTATTAAAACAATATGGTCATGATTTAAAGTTTGTATATAATGGTATTAAGTTTTATGGATGATGTATTTCATTTTAAGGATATGCCTTTTAATGATATTCATGAATTAGTTCATGATAATTCATCCTATAATAACTCATTATACACATTAAGCACCAAGAAACTTAAAATCGGTTTAAGTTATTATAATCTTTGACATTGTCATCTTGGTCACATAAACGAGAATTGGATTCAAACACTTCAAAAGAATGGTCTTTTGGAAACAAATGAAAATGTTTCATTTGGTAAGTGTGACCAAAAGACTTATTAGGAATGATACATTTGGATGTATGTGGTCCTTTTAAGACAATGACAAAGATTGGTGAAAAGATACTTCATTAATGTTACCGACGATTACAGTCGCTATTATTGTGTGCACTTGATGACACATAAGAATGAAGCTTTTGAAATGTTCAAAATCTTCAATAATGAAGTAGAAAATCAACTCTACATAACTATCTAAGTTCTTCATTCTGATAAAGGAGAAACTGAACCCTATTTGGATATGGTTCAATTTATTAAGGCTATGAGCTTACCACCTTTATCATCTTGGGTTTTTGCACTAATCTCCACAGCTCATATTTTGAATATGGCCCAAACCAAGAAAGTGGATTCGACACCCTTTTGAAATATGGCATGGAAAGAGTTCCATCACTATCATATTTAAAAGGTATTGGGTAGTGAAGCTTATGTTAAGCTTAACACCTAAAACAAATTTGAAAGTCGATCCACTACGTGTATATTAACTGGATATCCCAAAGACTGTATAGGATACTACTTCTTTGATCCAACAGAGCAAAAGGAATTTATTGCTCAAAGGGCAGAGTTCTTGGAAGCCAAGTTCCTTATGGAAGGAGTGACGCATAGAACAATGGAATTTGATGAAGATCAAGATCCACAAGCCCATACACGTTTGGTTGACACTAGCTGTCAATAAGAGGTTGTTGATGATGATCAAGAGGTTGATCAATACACACAAAACATTCATAGATCTGGTAGAGTTAGCATTTCACCTGAAATATATGGATTTTTCATGGATGGATGCTATAAGGTTGACTCCGATGAGCCAACTACATACCATGATGATATGTCCAATTTGGATTGTGACAAATGGCTGGAAGCCATGAACGTAGAGATGCAATCCATGTATGGCAACCAAGTTTAGGAATTGGTTGACCCTCCACTTAACTCTAAACCGGTTGGATGCAAGTGGGGTTTCGAGAAGAAAACAAATATGCATGGAAACTTGGATACTGACAAGGCTTGTGTGTATAAAAAGGCTAGTGGGAGTGTGATCACATTCCTAGTATTGTATGTTGATGACATAATGCTATATGGAAAGGACATTCCAACCATGGAAGGTGTTAAAACCTGGCTTGGAAATTGTTTTTCCATAAAAGATCTCGGTGAAGCCGCCTATATTTTGGGAATAAAGATCTATAGGGATAGATCGAGGCGATTGATAGGTCTAAACCAAAGTGCATATATTGATAAAATCTCGAAAAGGTTCAAGAAGGAAAACTCTAAGAAAGGTATGGTACCTATTCAAAGAGGGACAATATTGAGTGCATCTTAATGTCCAAGCTCAAAGGATGAGCAAGAATGTATGAAGGACATCCCATATGCGTCTGCTATAGGATCCATCATATATGCGATGATATGCACTAAGACCGGACGTGTCATGCGCGTTAAGCATGACAAGAAGATATCAGCAGAATCCAGGTAATGCCACTGGATGGCTGTTAAGAGTATCTTGAAATACCTTAGAAACACTAAGGATATGTTCTTAATATATGGATCTGGTGAAGAGGAACTCGTTGTAAAGGGTTACACGGATGCGAGTTTCCAAACTGATCGAGATGATTCTCGATCATAATCGGGGTATGTCTCCAATATGAATAGGGTAACGTTGTCCACTACAAAATACGAATACATAGCCGCCTCATTAGTAGCTTTGGAAGCTGCATGAATAAAAGGATTATTACCAATCTAAGGGTGGTCTCTACCATTCAAGACCCCTTAGAAATCTTTTGTGATAACGAGGGTGTGATTGCTCAAATCAAGGAACCCCGTGCACATCAAAAGATTAGGCACAATGAGCGGAGATTCAACTACATAAGGGATGAAGTTGAAACGGGAAAGATATGTATTCGTAAAGTTCACTTTGATCAAAATATTGCGGATCCATTCACGAAGCTCCTCGAAAGGTCAAAGCATGAAAGTCATACTTGTGCCTTAGGACTTCGATATTCTAGTGATTGGACTTGATCAAATTCTGTATTTGAATATGTGGAACTCTTTATTATTTGAGTAAAATTATTTGGTTATAATGTTTCAATTAATGTTCCAATTTAGCATGTTTAATCCATGAGTAAATTATTTACTCTAAATGTCAGTAGTCGTTCATACTTGTGGGAACAAGTGTGAGGGTAAGATTATTATGAACTTGGATTGGTTGATATTTATAAGGATGAATATAGAGCAATGGGTTGCTACCAAGGTTAATAGATATTTGTGGGATACAAATATTGGACTAACCCGCATCTCAAATTTTACTATATGGAATCTTATCGATTGGTCATAAGTAAATTTGAGTAAAGGCGAATATCATTTGGTATCCTCCGACCTGAGTTACATATTGGGTTTTGATATTGACCAAATATTATACCTTGAGCTAATTCGTCACTGTCCTGAAATAGTGGACCGTACATAAGGGTATGTTCAGGTATAATACGAGGTGTTTGTGAGAAACGTATGTAGTCAAGATGGAATTTGTTCCTCTTATCCATTGAGAGTTAGATGTCTAAGGCCTGATTAAGTTAAGTCAACAAGAAATGATCATTCTGTGTTCTTGGATTTAACATGACATCTGTAACAAAAGGATAGATGATTGATTCACCTAAATCATTTCAAGTAGGGTACTTGAATGGGATGATGTTATTGAATGGCCATAAGTCATGCGTATTAAGGGTAGTAAACCGTTGTTAGGCGTTATTTACTGCTTGCATCAATCTTCTATGAATCTTGGGCAAATGGGAAATTGTAGGATTCTATGTACCCAAGACACTTAGAATATTGATGTGGTTAGTACGTTATGATCCAAGTCGGGTTATACCCAATAACAAGCTTAGCAAACACCAATTAATATTTAATTAGTGACATGATCATACAATTAAATATTTACACCAATTTAGAAAATGAGTTTTCTAAATAAGTTGCATATGAGATGGAACAATTTATTAGGATATTTTGTTCAATGATATTATTTGAAGTGTTATTTAAATTGGTTATATAACACTAAATAATAATGAGAGTATACTACTTATACAGTTAATTGGTTAATTGTATAAAGTAGTTAAAATACTAGACAATACATATGTGTGTGTGTATTATTTATAAAAGAAATCCTCCTTTTAAATGAGCAAAAAACCGTCCCCGTGGTCTTGCTTTTAGTGGGAGACATAACATGCATGTCAGGCTTGCATGCTTGTGTGTTTTTCCACAAGGGATTCTCTTGATAAACACACACTTGCCAGTTCCACTAACAAGCATGTATTCAGCTCTCATCAAAAAGGACAACACATGCAAACAAGAAAAATACAGCTCTCTCTCTCTCTAGAAAGGCTACGGACCAGCAGCATGTTGAGGGGTTCTTGAAGTGTTCTTGTGTTGTTCTTGAAGTGTTCTTGTGTTGTTCTTGGAGTGTTCTAATAACAAGAAAGGTTCTTGCGTTCCATGATCATGATTCTCATTTTCATGCAACACAACAAATCTCTCCTTCTTCCTCTCAAATCCCACAGATTGTAGCAAGCTGAAAAGAGGGTTTTCAGCAAGAACAAAGTGGGTTTTGGAGCTGTTCTTGGTGTATTCTACCTAACAAGAAGGTGTGTTTGCAAGGAGCTTGGGGTATACTAGCTTGAGGACTTCTATCCTTGAAGTCTTCGCTGCATTTTGGGCATCTCCATCTTCACCAAACATCACTTTTGGTCGACATTATTGCTGCTGCAGTAAGGTATATCACAGCTCAATGAAGCTGTGATTTTATGTAGTTTTACATATGTCCATAGCTTGTTAATTCACATAAATGACCCTTTGATTTATGGGTTTGTTTTATACACTTGAATGGTCACTTGAAGAACATAATTTTCAGCTTATAAAATGAGTTTTAAAGCTATACTTCCGCTGCGTTTTCAAAAAGTTTAAACGGTTAAACTATGATTTTACGTTCTAACAAACCCAACACTAACCACATCAATATTCTATGTGTCTTGGGCATATATAATCCTACAATCTCCCACTTGCCCAAGATTCATAGAAGATTGATGCAAGCAGTAAATAACGCCTAACAACGGTTTACTACCCTTAATACGCATGACTTATGGCCATTCAATAACATCATCCCATTCAAGTACCCTACTTGAAATGATTTAGGTGAATCAATCATCTATCCTTTTGTTACAGATTTCATGTTAAATCCAAGGACACAGAATGATCATTCCTTGTTGATTTAACTTAATCAGGCCTTAGACATCTAACTCTCAACGAATAAGAGGAACAAATTCCATTTTGACTATATATGTTTCACACAAACACCTTGTGTTATACCTGAACATACCCTTATGTACTGTCCACTATTTCAGGACAGTGAAGAATTAGCTCAAGGTATAATACATGGTAAATATCAAAACCCAATATGTATCTCAGGTCGAAGGATACCAAATGATATTCGCCTTTACTCAAATTTACTTATGATCAATCGATAAGATTCCATGTAGTAAAATTTGAGATGCGGGTTAGTCCAATATTTGTATCCCACAAATATCTATGAACCTTGGTAGCAACCCATTGCTCTATATTCATCCTTATGAATATCAACCAATCCAAGTTCATAATAATCTTACCCTCACACTTGTTCCCACAAGTATGAATGACTACGGACATTTAGAGTAAATAATTTACTCATGGATTAAACATGCTAAACTAGAACATTAATTGAAATATTATAACCAAATAATTTTACTCAAATAATAAAGAGTTCCACATATTTGAATACTAAATTTTATCAAGTCCAATCACTAGAATATCGAAGTCTTAAGGCACAAGTGTGACTTTCATGCTTTGACCTATCTAGAAGCTTCGTGAATGGATCCATAATGTTTTGATCGGTATGAACTTTGCGAATACATATATTCCCCTATTCAACTTCATCTCTAATGTAGTTGAATCTCCGTTCAATGTGCCGAGTCTTTTGATGAGCACGAGGTTCCTTGATTTGCATAATAGCACCTTCATTGTCACAAAAGATCTCTAGGGGGTCTTGAATGGTAGCAACAACCCCTAGATCAGCAATGAACTTCCTAAGCCACGTAGCTTCTTGAGCTGCCAATGAAGCGGCGATGTATTCTGATTCTGTTGTAGATAGTGCCACTACATCTTGCTTTGAGCTCTTCCAAGAGACTGCTCCTCCATTCATAATAAAGACATATCCCAACTGTGATCGAGAATCATCTCAATCAGTTTGGAAACTCGCATCCGTTTAACCCTTTATAACGAGCTCCTCCTCACCAGATCCATATATTAAGAACATATCCTTAGTGTTTCTAAGGTATTTCAAAATACTCTTAACAGCCATCCCATGACTATTACCAGGATTCTGTTGATATCTACTTGTCATGCTTAGAGCACATGACACGTCCGACCTAGTACATATCATTGCATACATGATGGATCCTATAGCAGATGCATATGGGACTCCATTCATTCTTTCTTGTTCAACCTTTGAACTAGGGCATTGAGATGAGCTCAATATAGTCCCCTTTTGAATAGGTACCAAACCTTTCTTAGAATTCTCCATCTTGAACCTTTTCAAGATCTTTTCAATCTATGTACTTTGGTTTAAACCTATTAACCGCCTTGACCTATCCCTATAGATTTTTATTCCCAAAATTTAGGTGGCTTCACCAAGATCCTTGACGGAAAAACAGCTTCCAAGACAGGTTTTTAAACCTTCCAAGGTTGGAATGTCGTTTCCAATTAGTAGAATGTCATCGACATATAATATAAGAAAAGTAATAATGCTCCCACTAGCTTTCTTATATACACAAGCTTTATCAGCGTTTTTGATGAAGCCAAATTTCCTTACTTCATCATCAAAATGGTGATTCCAACTTCTTGATGCTTGTTTCAATCCATAGATTGATTTCTTTAACTTGCATACCTTGTTAGGATGTTTTGGATCGACAAAACCTTCAGGCTGTTTCATATGGACATCTTCCTTAAGATATCCATTAAGAAAAGCGGTTTTGACATCCATTTGCCAAATCTCATAGTCATAATATGCTACTATGGCAAACAATATCCTGATAGATTTTAGCATTGCCACAGGCGAAAAGGTTTCATCATAATCAACCCCTTGAGATTGAGTGAAACCTTTTGCTACAAGTCTAGCTTTATAGGTATCCAGTTTTCCATGCATATCGGTTTTCTTCTTGAAAACCCACTTACTTCCAACTATCTTGGACAAAAGAGGTGGTGTAACCAATTCCTAAACTTGGTTATCATACATGGATTGCATCTCAACGTTCATGGCTTCTTGCCATTTGCCAAAATCAGGTTTTGACATTGCCTCTTGGTATGTGGTTGGTTCATCCGAATCTACCACATAGCATCCATCCATGAAAAATCCATATCTCTCAGGAGGAACACTAATTCTACCAGATTTGCAAACGTTTTGTGTATCTTGATCATCCACATGATCATTCTCAACATCCTCATGTTGATTGCTAGTATCAACCAATTGTGTATCCTCTTATGAATCTTGAACCTCTTCAAGTTCCACTGCTCTTCCACTAGTTTCTTCCGAAAGAAACTTAGTTTCCAAGAACTCTGCCTTTCGAGCAATAAACATTTTTTGTTCTGTCGGATCATAGAAATAATATCCAATACAATCTCTAGGATATCCAATGAAGATACACTTTGTGGATCGGGATTCCAGTTTGTTTTGAGTGTATTGCTTAGGATAAGCATCACACCCCCAAACTTTTAAATATGATAATGATGGAATCCTTCCATGCCATATTTCGAAAGGTGTCCTTTCCACTTTCTTGGTTGGGGCCATATTTAAAGTACGAGCCGCTGAGAGCAACGTGAAACCCCAAAATGATAGAGGTAGTGTACTTCTAGCCATCATAGATCGAACCATATCCAATAGAGTCTGATTTCTCCTCTCAGACACACCATTATGTTGTGGTGTTCCAGGTGGAGTATGTTGTGAGACTATCTCACAACTTCTAAGATGCTCTTGAAATTCACTACTTAGGTATTCACCTCCTCTATCTGTATGAAGAATCTTGACCATTTTATTGAGTTGATTTTCTACTTCATTCATGAAGATTTTGAACATTTCAAAAGATTCATGTTTATGTCTTAACAAGTACACATACCCATAACGACTATAGTCATCGGTAAAGGTAATGAAGTATCTTTCACCATTCCTAGTTATTGGTTTAAAAGGTCCACATACATCTGAATGTATGATTCCTAATAAATCCTTTGCCCTTTCATTAGTCCCACTAAAAGGGGTCTTTGTCATTTTAGCTTGTAAACAAGACTCGCATACATCAAATGAATCATTTTCATTAGTTTTCAAAAGACCATTCTTTTGGAGTTTTTGCATGCGATTCTTGTTTATGTGACCAAGGCGACAATGCCAAAGATAGGAATCACTCAAATCTAATTTGAGCTTTTTGGTGGTTGCTTGGTACATTGAGCTATCATATGTTGTGTTTTCATGAACCAATTCATAAATACCATTACAAGGTATAGCCTTAAAATAAAACATATGATTGAAAGAAACATGAATATCATTGTCAACAAACTTGAAATCATAATCACATTGTCTTAAACGGGAAACAGAAATAATGTTCCTAGTTAAACTAGGAGTATACAAAACATTCTTTAAAATAACTTCCAAACCACTTGGAAGCTTCAAATGTAGGCTCCTTGGGCTTCCACGTGAACCTTTGCACCATTCCCCATGAAGAGACTAATTTCCCCTTTTGCATAGTGCTCACCTCTTTTGAACCCCTGCAACAAATTGCAAATATGACTTCCACATCCGGTATCTAGTACCCATGTGTTAGAAGAAATAACATTTAGCTCAACATGAATCATAAAGAATGTACCTGAGGTTTTCCCCGCATCCCTCTTTTCTCTCAATGCTTTGAGATAGACCGGGCAATTGCGTTTCCAATGGCCTACGTCACCACACTCAAAACCCGGGTCATTTTGAGCAATCTTTTGCTTCTTTTCTTTTGGTTTGGGCGGTTCCACTTTTGCTTTTCCTTTTCCCTTCCCCTTGACGTGCCCCTTCCCTCTTGCAACACTTGCCCTAGGGTCGGGGAGGTGCCTCTTCCTACTACCTCCTTCATTGATCGTAAGGACCGGTAGAACTTTTCTACCCATGCCCGCCTCCGCCGTTTTGAGCATTGACTGAAGCTCGCCAATGCTCTTGTCCCATCCATTCATGTTATAGTTCATAACGAAGCTATCAAACTTCTTGGATAGTGAGTTGAGGATCAAATCCGTTGCCAACTCATTGGACACATGACAGTTAAGCCTTTCGAGGTGATCAATGTGGCTCTTCATCTTAAGAACGTAAGATGACACCGATTGGGTCTCGTCCATTCGACATGTATGGAGTGCTCGAACTGTTTCGAAGCGCTCCACCCTTGATTGTTGTTGGGACATTTCCTTCAACTGGGTGATCATGTCATAGGCATTATGGTTCTCAAAGTCCTTTTGCAAATCGGGAATCATGCTTGCTAGCATGAGACATGCGACTTGCACAGAATCCTCGGTGTACTTGACCCACTCGGCAAAGGCCTCATCGTCATTTTCATCGGGTTGATCGGGAATGGGATCGTCTAACACATAGGACTTCATTTCTTGCTTGAGAACGATTCTCAAGTTTCGGTACCAATCCATGAAGTTCCCATGGTTTAGACGTTCCTTTTCAAGGATTGTTCTTAGTGATAGGTTATGGACGGTCGGGTTTGTGTTGTCGGCCATTCAAAAAATTAACAAAGTTCTTATTAGTATTTCTGAAAAATTACATTTTAATCATTAATACCCTTTACGTCTCATAGACAATTAATAATTAAAATCTAGAATCCAACGTTATATTTAAATATCGGTTAGGTGGCCTTTATCCCTTTATTTAAATTAACAAGGTAGTCAACATTTTGACAATTGTAACCTATTACAATTTCTAGTGTATGGGATCGGTTAAACATCTTTTGTTTGTTTGGCATGTTTATCCCATCAACACCTTTTGTATGTCATGCTTCGATGATCCTGATGCATGATTTCCAAATTAAGTCATCCTACTTAGAAACACGTGTGGATTTGCTAATATTAGTGGTTAGGTGATCTTTATCCCATAAATATGGCAAACCCACCTCAAACTCATAAGTTCCCTCTAATGTGGTTAGGTGACCTTTATCCCACATCAAGTTCTCAAATGATTTGAGTGTTGTATAAGAGGATGGTGTTTGACTTATTTTAAAATGGATTTGAAATTTAGAGGTTTCATAATTCTAGTTTAGAAAACTCTATGTACTTGTATTTGCATGCTTTCAAATACAAGATACCCTATGGTTCCTTTAATAAAACCCATTTTATTATAAAATCATTAATCCGTTTTAATAACCTTTTATTAACTTTTAATGATTAAGAACCATCAATTTTCAGCTTGATAAGTTTGTTAATGAGTTTGTAATATATGTCTAAATATCAACCAAACAATCAAACAACAAACATTCAAACAAGCATAAACATATAAACATGAGTGCATAACCATAGCTACTAAGTTGGCAACACTTGTTTGCCATCACAAGTGTTGTCATAAGGTCTTTCTTAAGGGTTTGTAATGACATATTATATGTGTCCATGGACTCCCACTTGAATCCATATCCAAATACTTCAAGGTCCATGTCTTTGATGTCCATCTATGGGTTTTGATCTTGTGCATCTTACTTTTACAAAATTATATCGTAATTCATTTTTCTAATAAAAAGAAATGCACCTAATCTATTTATTACATAACTAAATGAATAAATAATTACAACCCAAATAATAAACATAAATATTACAACCCAATTGAATGAATTAAAACAACCATTGCAATCATCCAAATAACATAAGGCCAAAGGCTAGGTTATGCACTATCATATGACCAATCATAAACATTATTCAATAAACAAAATAAACCCCATCAAACCCTAAATTTTCAGCAAACATAAACTGAAAATTTAGGTTTGTTTGTCCAAACAAACAACCAAACATATCAACCAATTGACATTCCTACCTTTCAAAGTTTAATCATAAGCATGAAGATATAACTTTGAAAGACTTGGGGTTTATTAAATCAACCAAAATCAGCCCCTAATTAGTTGATTAACATCCTTTAAAATGATTTTTAAAGGATAAGAACAAGCAAGCTATTCACATAACCGGCTCTTGATGCCATTGGTGGGTTTGTTAGAACATAAAATCATAGTTTAACCATTTAAACTTTCAGAAAACGCAGCGGAATTACAACTTTATAAACCCTTTTATAAGCTGAAAAATATGTTCATTAGATGACCATATTGATGTATAAAACAAACCCAAAGAACAAAGGATCATTTATGTGAATTAGCAAGCTATGAACATATGTAAAACTACATAAAATCACAGCTTCATTGAGCTGTGATATACCTTACTGCAGCAGCCAAAAACAACCAAAAGAAGAGCTGAAATGATGCTAAAATGTCCAAGACTTCAAGAGTAGAAGTCCTCAAGCTAGTAAGCCTCCTTGCAAACACCTTCTTGTTAGGAAGATTCTACACCAAGAACAACTTGAAAACCAGCTTGTTTCAGCTTGAAAACCCTCCTTTCAAGCTGCTGAAACCCGTAAGTTAAAGAGAGAGAGAGAGAGAGAGCTGAGTTTTGTTTCTAGTTGTTGCATACATAGAATGAAGGAGAATGAGAGTTTTAAGGCTAGTTAGTGGAGACAATTGCAAATATGTGTGTTCTTCTCAAGGGAAGTAAGTGGAAACATATGACAAGCATGCATATATGTCTTCCACTCAAGAGAATCAAAGCACATGCACTCATGCATGTGTATATGGTGGACGGTTTGGTTTAAAAAAAAGAGAGCTTTCTTTTTTTATAAACTTCAAACAATAACACATACATATAACTAGTCTTTTATTAGATATATATACAACTAACCTTTTATTTGTATAATCCATACACTCCTATTATTAATTTTAATGTTATCTAACTTACTTAAATAACATTACAAATAATATTATTGAACAAAATATCCTAATAAATTGTTCCATCTCATATGCAACTTATTTAGAAAACCCATTTTCTAAATTGGTGTAAATATTTAATTGCATGATCATATCGTCAATTAAATATTAATTGGTGTAAATATTTAATTGCATGATCATATCATGAATTAAATGTTAATTGGTGTTTGCTAAGCTTGTTATTGGGTATAACCTGACTTGGATTGTAACTTACTAACCCCATCAATATTCTATGTGTCTTGGGCATATAGAATCCTACAATTAAACAATATTAACACTCTTAATATTCATCAAAACCTACTGAAATAACAGTCCCAATTCGTAGCCTACTCATTCTACACATCCATAGCCTTCAAATACATAGAAAATGCCATAACCGACCATTACACTTGTGTAAATCATTGTAACTTAAGTTTATTCATTACCAAAACTTCATCTAACTTAAAAATCAGGTTGTTTGGTTGTCTAAAACTCATTTTTGAGCAGGTTATAACCCTTGTTTAAGAGGGATTTTAAGAAAGCGTTTAAGGTGTGTTGTAACTTGTAGAAAGAGTGGTTTTTCATGGTGTTCTTGTGTTAACACCTTCCATTCATGGTGTACAACCATTTTTAAAATTCAAATCAGATTATTAAGAGTTTAATGAGTCATTAGAAAGCAGCTTACAAGGTTGGTTCTTAAAGGTTACAAGATGCACAAGTTGGGTGGTGAGAATCACCCAAAAAGAGGGTTTTCTAGGTGTAACTCTTGTTACACCTATAGATCGCACATGTTATACTTGTGGAATACCTTAAAGAACGTGGAAAGCTCTCCAAGAACAAGGTAGTAGTGAGAGGTTTCTGCTACAACAAGAAAAATAGGGTTTTTAGGTGAACAATGAAGTTAAACTTGAGAAATGACCAAAACCGAACATTGTGAGCTTACACTTGATGTATCTCACGGTTTAGAAGGTGTGGATGGTCGTGGATGGTTGAAATCTCCTTGGACTTGACTGTAGAACCTCGAACAAGAGCTGGAACCTCAAGTCTTGCACGTTCCAAGCCTCAAAACATCACCAAAAAGTCACCTTTCTTGCGGTTTGCTGCTGGCCGATGTTGTTGTTGTTGTTCGCGATATTGGAGTTGGAAAGGGGGCTGAAATGGAGAGAATTTTGAGAGGGAGAGATGGGTTCAGCTGATGGATTTCAAAAATGAGAGAGAGAGGATGAGAGGTGTGTGTCTTGCAATTGCATGTAAGGAGAATGGATGATAGGAATGGCTTGTGTGTAGTGGCAAGCAAGAGTGTCCATTGGTGGACAAGGGGGCCGGATTTTGTCTTGTTGTGGGGCTCTTAATAGATTAAATTTTTAATCAAAATATTATTTGGTGGTGTTATTTTGTAGTGTAGTATTTAAAATTGTTAGTTATTAGATGATATTAGTTGTTATCATGTGCATGATCATTAATGCATAATCCAAAATTTCCAAGCGTGTGTATGTATGCATACTTTTAAATTGTTTCCATTAAGGCTTCGTATTCTGGCTAGGGTGACTAATCAATATTCCCGGGCATGAATTTTCTAAAAGGCAAGACCTAAAATGACTAAATTCACATAAATCACATAGAATCATAAAAACGGCTCAAATAACAATTGGTGATTCTAACATTATTGATATAATTACATTGTTTCCATTATTAGTACACATAAGATGGGATATGATGCAAATAAATTAGGGTTTAGAATAGTGACCTTGGGACCGGTTGTCACAAATACTATCCGCGTAATGAGATTCGAAAGGTTCACGCCGAGTTTTGGAACCTCTCGATGGAAGGAGCAGATGTTCGTGTTGGGTTTGTTAGAACATAAAATCATAGTTTAACCATTTAAACTTTCAGAAAACACAGTAGAATTACAACTTTATAAACCCTTTTATAAGCTAAAAAATATGTTCATTAGATGACCATATTAATGTATAAAACAAACCCAAAGAACAAAGGATCATTTATGTGAATTAGCAAGCTATGAACATATGTAAATGCACATGAAATCACAGCTTCATTGAGCTGTGAAATACCTTACTGCAGCAGCCCAAAGTCGACCAAGAGAAGAGCTGAAATGATGCTGAATTGTCCAAGACTTCAAGAGTAGAAGTCCTCAAGCTAGTATACCCCAAGCCTCCTTGCAAACACCTTCTTGTTAGGAAGATTCTACACCAAGAACAATTTGAAAACCAGCTTGTTTGAGCTTGAAAACCCTCTTGTCAAGCTGCTGAAACCCGTAAGTTAAAGAGTGAGAGAGATGGAGCTGATTTTGTGTTAGTTGCATGTCTTGTTTGATGAGAAGTAGTGTATTATATGCTAGTTAGTGGAGACAATTGCAAGTGTGTGTGTTCTTCTCAAGGGAAGTAAGTGGAAACATATGACAAGCATGCATATATGTCTTCCACTCAAGAGAATCAAAGCACATGCACACATGCATGTGTATATGATGGACGGTTTGGTTTAAAAAAAAGAGAGCTTTCTTTTTTTTTATAAACTTAAACAATAACACACACATATAACTAGTCTTTTATTAGATATATATACAACTAACCTTTTAATTGTATAATCCATACACTCCTATTATTAATTTGTAATGTTATCTAACTTACTTAAATAACATTACAAATAATATTATTGAACAAAATATCCTAATAAATTGTTCCATCTCATATGCAACTTATTTAGAAAACCCATTTTCTAAATTGGTGTAAATATTTAATTGCATGATCATATCATCAATTAAATATTAATTGGTGTTTGCTAAGCTTGTTATTGGGTATAACCCGACTTGGATCATAACGTACTAACCACCTCAATATTCTATGTGTCTTGGGCATATAGAATCCTACAATCTCCCACTTGCCCAAGATTCATAGAAGATTGATGCAAGCAGTAAATAACGCCTAA
Source organism: Flaveria linearis (assembly GCA_024085815.1). Lineage (NCBI taxonomy): Eukaryota > Viridiplantae > Streptophyta > Magnoliopsida > Asterales > Asteraceae > Flaveria > Flaveria linearis. The sequence continues at coordinate 55,776,197 of CM044003.1, read as the reverse complement.
CAACGGTTTACTACCCTTAATACGCATGACTTATGGCCATTCAATAAAATCATCCCATTCAAGTACCCTACTTGAAATGATTTAGGAGAATCAATCATCTATCCTTTTGTTACAGATGCCATGTTAAATCCAAGAACACAGAATGATCATTCCTTGTTGATTTAACTTAATCAGGCCTTAGACATCTAACTCTCAACGAATAAGAGGAACAAATTCCATCTTGACTACATACGTTTCTCACAAACACCTCATGTTATACCTGAACATACCCTTATGTACTGTCCACTATTTCATGACAGTGAAGAATTAGCTCAAGGTATAATACTTGGTGAATATCAAAACCCAATATGTATCTCAGGTCGGAGGATACCAAATGATATTCGCCTTTACACAAATTTACTTATGATCAATCGATAAGATTCCATGTAATAAATTTGAGATGCGGGTTAGTCCAATATTTGTATCCCACAAATATCTATGAACCTTGGTAGCAACCCATTGCTCTATATTCATCCTTATGAATATCAACCAATCCAAGTTCATAATAATCTTACCCTCACACTTGTTCCCACAAGTATGAACGACTACAGACATTTAGAGTAAATAATTTACTCATGGATTAAACATGCTAAATTGGAACATTAATTGAAACATTATAACCAAATAATTTTATTCAAATAATAAAGAGTTCCACATATTGAAATACAAAATTTGATCAAGTCCAATCACTAGAATATCGAAGTCCTAAGGCACAAGTGTGACTTTCATGCTTTGACCTATCTAGGATCTTCGTGAATGGATCCGCAATGTTTTGATCGGTATGAACTTTGTGAATACATATCTTCCCCTTTTCAACTTCATCCCTAATGTAGTTGAATCTCCGTTCAATGTGCTGAGTCTTTTGATGAGCACGAGGTTCCTTGATTTGAGCAATAGCACCTTCGTTGTCACAAAAGATCTCTAGGGGGTCTTGAATGGTAGCAACAACCCCTAGACCAGCAATGAACTTCCTAAGCCACGCAGCTTCTTGAGCTGCCAATGAAGCGGCGATGTATTCTGATTCTGTTGTAGATAGTGCCACTACATCTTGCTTTGAGCTCTTCCAAGAGACTGCTCCTCCATTCATAATGAAGACATATCCCGACTGTGATCGAGAATCATCTCGATCAGTTTGGAAACTCGCATCCGTGTAACCCTTTACAACGAGCTCCTCCTCACCAGATCCATATATTAAGAACATATCCTTAGTGTTTCTAAGGTATTTCAAAATACTCTTAACAACCATCCAATGACTATTACCAGGATTCTGTTGATATCTACTTGTCATGCTTAGAGCACATGACACGTCCGGCATAGTACATATCATTGAATACATGATGGATCCTATAGCAAATACATATGGGACTCCATTCATTCTTTCTTGTTCAACCTTTGAACTAGGGCATTGAGATGAGCTCAATATAGTCCCCTTTTGAATAGGCACCAAACCTTTCTTAGAATTCTCCATCTTGAACCTTTTCAAGATCTTTTCAATGTATGTACTTTGGTTTAAACCTATTAACCGCCTTGATCTATCCCTGTAGATATTTATATCCAAAATATAGGTGGCCTCACCAAGATCCTTGATGGAAAAACAACTTCCAAGCCAGGTTTTGACACCTTCCAAGGTTGGAATGTCGTTTCCAATTAGTAGAATGTCATCGACATATAATACAAGGAAAGTAATAATGCTCCCACTAGCTTTCTTATATACACAAGCTTCATCAGCGTTTTTGATGAAGCCAAATTTCTTTACTTCATCATCAAAACGGTGATTCCAACTTCTTGATGCTTGTTTCAATCCATAGATTGATTTCTTTAACTTGCATACCTTGTTTGGATGTTTTGGATCAACAAAACCTTCAGGCTGTTTCATATGGACATCTTCCTCAAGATATCCATTAAGAAAAGCGGTCTTGACATCCATTTGCCAAATCTCATAGTCATAATATGCTGCTATGGCAAACAATATCCTGATAGACTTTGGCATTGCCACAGGCAAAAAGGTTTCATCATAATCAACCCCTTGAGTTTGAGTGAAACCTTTTGCTACAAGTCTAGCTTTATAGGTATCCAAGTTTCCATGCATATCGGTTTTCTTCTTGAAAGCCCACTTACTTCCAACTATCTTGGACTTAAGAGGTGGTGTAACCAATTCCCAAACTTGGTTATCATACATGGATTGCATCTCAACGTTCATGGCTTCTTGCCATTTGTCAAAATCAGGTTTTGACATTCCCTCTTGGTATGTGGTTGGTTCATCAGAATCTACCACATAGCATCCATCCATGAAAAATCCATATCTCTCAGGAGGAACACTAATTCTACCAGATCTGCGAACGTTTTGTGTATCTTGATCATCCACATGATCATTCTTAACATCCTCATATTGATTGCTAGTATCAACAAATTGTGTATCGTCTTGTGAATCTTGAACCTCTTCAAGTTCCACTGCTCTTCAACTAGTTTCTTCCGAAAGAAACTTAGTTTCCAAGAACTCTGCCTTTCGAGCAATAAACACTTTCTGTTCTGTCGGATCATAGAAATAATATCCAATAGAATCTCTAGGATATCCAATGAAGATACACTTTGTGGATCGGGCTTCCAGTTTGTTTTGAGTGTATTGCTTAGGATAAACATCACACCCCTAAACTTTTAAATATGCTAATGATCGAACCCTTCCATGCCATATTTCGAAAGGTGTCCTTTCCACTTTCTTGATTGAGGCCATATTTAAAACACGGGCCGCGGAGAGCAACGCGAAACCCCAAAATGATAGAGGTAGTGTACTTCTAGCCATCATAGATCGAACCATATCCAATAGAGTCCGATTCCTCCTCTCAGAGACACCATTATGTTGTGGTGTTCCAGGTGGAGTAAGTTGTGAGACAATCCCACAACTTCTAAGATACTCTTGAAATTCACTACTTAGTTATTCACCTCCTCTATCTGTACGAAGAATCTTGACCGTTTTGTTGAGTTGATTTTCTACTTCATTCTTGAAGATTTTGATCATTTCAAAAGATTCATGTTTGTGTCTTAACAAGTACACATACCCATAACGACTATAGTCATCGGTAAAGGTAATGAAGTATCTTTCACCATTCCTAGTTATTGGTTTAAAAGGTCCACATACATCCGAATGTATGATTCCTAATAAATCCTTTGCCCTTTCAATAGTCCCACTAAAAGGGGCCTTTGTCATTTTACCTTGTAAACAAGACTCGCATACATCAAATGAATCATTTTCATTAGTTTTCAAAAGACCATTCTTTTGGAGTTTTTGCATACGATTCTTGTTTATATGACCAAGGCGACAATGCCAAAGATAGGAATCACTCAAATCTAATTTGAGCTTTTTGGTGGTTGCTTGGTACATTGAGCGATCATATGTTGTGTTTTCATGAACCAATTAATAAATACCATTACAAGGTATAGCCTTAAAATAAAACATATGATTGAAAGAAACATGAATATCATTGTCAACAAACTTGAAATCATAATCACATTGTCTTAAATGGAAAACAAAAATAATGTTCCTAGTTAAACTAGGAGCATACAAAACATTCTTTAAAATATCTTCCAAACCACTTGGAAGCTTCAAAATGTAGTCTCCTTGGGCTTCCACATGAACATTTGCACCATTCCCCATGAAGAGACTAATTTCCCCTTTTGCATAGTGCTCACTTCTTTTGAACCCCTGTAACAAATTGCAAATATGAGTTCCACATCCGGTATCTAGTACCCATGTGTTAGAAGAAATAACATTTAGCTCAACGTGTATCATAAAGATTGTACCTGAGGTTTGCCCCGCAACCCTCTTTTCTCTCAATTCTTTGAAATAGACCGGGCAATTGCGTTTCCAATGGCCTACCTCACCACACTCAAAACACGGGTCATTTTGAGCAACCTTTTGCTTCTTTTCCTTTGGTTTGGGTGGTTCCACTTTTGCTTTTCCTTTTCCGTTCCCCTTGACGTGCCCCTTCCCTCTTGCAACACTTGCCCTGGGGTCGGGGAGGTGCCTCTTCCTACTACCTCCTTCATTGATCGTAAGGACCGGTAGAACCTTTCTACCCATGCCTGTCTCGGCCGTTTTGAGCATTGAGTGAAGCTCACCAATGCTCTTGTCCCATCCATTCATGTTATAGTTCATAACGAAGCTTTCAAACTTCTTGGATCGTGAGTTGAGGATCAAATCCGTTGCCAACTCATTGGACACACAACAGTTAAGCCTTTCGAGGCGATCAATGTGGCTCTTCATCTTAAGAACGTAAGATGACACCGATTGAGTCTCGTCCATTCGATATGCATGGAGTGCTCGAACCGTTTCGAAGCCCTCCACCCTTGATTGTTGTTGGAACATTTCCTTCAACTGGGTGGTCATGTCATAGGCATTGGGTTCTCAAAGTCCTTTCGCACATCGGGAATCATACATGCTAGCTTGAGACCTGCGACTTGCACAGAGTCCTCGGTGTACTTGACCCACTCGGCAAAGGCGTCATTGTCATTTTCATCGGGTTGATCGGGAATGGGATCGTCTAACACATAGGACTTCTTTTCTTGCTTGAGAATTATTCTCAAGTTTCGGTACCAATCCATGAAGTTCCCATGGTTTAGACGTTCCTTTTCAAGGATTGTTCTTAGAAATAGGTTATGGACGGTCGGGTTTGTGTTGTTGTTGTTTGCGGCCATTATACAAAATTAACAAAGTTCTTATTAGTATTTCTGAAAAATTACATTTTAATCATTAATACCCTTTACATCTCATAGACAATTAATAATTAAAATCTAGAATCCAACGTTACATTTAAATATCGGTTAGGTGACCTTTATCCCTTTATTTAAATTAACAAGGTAGTCAACTTTTGACAATTGTAACCTATTACAATTTCTAGTATATGGGATCGGTTAAACATCTTATTTTTGTTTGGCATGTTTATCCCATCAACACCCTTTGTACGTCATGCTTTGGTGATCCTAATGCATGATTTCCAAATTAAGTTGTCCTACTTAGACACAAGTGTGGATTTGCTAATATTAATGGTTAGGTGACTTTTATCCTATAAATATGCCAAACCCACCTCAAACTCATAAGTTCCCTCTAATGTGGTTAGGTGACCTTTATCCCACATCAAGTTCTCAAATGATTTGAGTGTTGTATAAGAGGATGGTGTTTGACTTATTTTAAAAGGGATTTGAATATTTAGGGGTTTCATAATTCTAGTTTAGAAAACTCTATGTACTTGTATTTGAATGATTCCAAATACAAGATACCCCATGGTTCTTTTAATAAAACCCATTTTTTTATAAAAATCATTAATCCTTTTAATAACCTTTTATTAACTTTTAATGATTAAGAACCATTAATTTTCAGCTTGTTAAGTTTGTTTATGAGTTTGTTATATATGTCTAAATATCAACCAAACAATCAAACAACAAACATTCACACAAGCATAAATATATGAACATGAGTGCATAACCATAGCTACTAAGTTGAAAACACTTGTTTGCCATCACAAGTGTTGTCATAAGGTCTTTCTTAAGGGTTTGTAATGACACATTATATGTCCATGGACTCCCACTTGAATCCATATCCAAATACTTCAAGGTCCATGTCTTTGATGTCCATCTTTGGGTCTTGATCTTATGCATCTTCCTTTTACAAAATTATATCCTAATACGTTTTTCTAATAAAAGAAATGCACCTAATCTATTTATTACATAACAAAATGAATAAATAATTACAACCCAAATAATAAACATAAATATTACAACCCAATTGAATGAATTAAAACAACCATTCCAATCATCCAAATAACATAAGGCCAAAGGCTAGGTTATGAACTATCATATGAACAATTATAAACATTATTCAATAAACAAAATAAACCCCACCAAACCCCAAATTTTCAGTCAACATAAACTGAAAATTAGGGTTTGTTTGTCCAAACAAACAACAACCAAACATATCAACCAATTGACATTCCTATCTTTCAATAAGCATGAAGATATAACTTTGAAAGACTTGGGGTTTATTAAATCAACTAAAATCAGCCCCTAATTAGTTGATTAACATCCTTTAAAATGTTTTTTAAAGGATGAGAACAAGCAAGCTATTCACATAACCGGCTCTTGATGCCATTGTTGGGTTTGTTAGAACATAAAATCATAGTTTAACCATTTAAACTTTCAGAAAACGAAGCGGAATTACAACTTTATAAACCCTTTTATAAGCTGAAAAATATGTTCACTAGATGACCATATTAATGTATAAAACAAACCCAAAGAACAAAGGATCATTTAGGTGAATTAGCAAGCTATGAAAATATGTAAATGCACATGAAATCACAGCTTCATTGAGCTGTGAAATACCTTACTGCAGCAGCCCAAAGTCGACCAAGAGAAGAGCTGAAATGATGCTGAAATGTCCAAGACTTCAAGAGTAGAAGTCCTCAAGCTAGTATACCCCAAGCCTCCTTGCAAACGCCTACCTATGTTATGTAAAGGATGTGGAGACGCCAACACCACAATTATCTGACGTTCCGGTTGTGTGTGAGTTTCCAGATGTGTTCCCGGAGGACTTATCGGGATTGCCACCTGACCGTGAAATCGAATTTCAAATTGACTTAATACCCGGTGCCTAACCTGTCGCTAAGGCACCGTATCGATTAGCTCCTACGGAGATGAAGGAGTTGATGGAGCAACTGCAGGAGTTGCTTGACAAGGGCTTCATTAGACCGAGTATCTCTCCTTGGGGTGCCCCGGTCTTATTTGTGAAAAAGAAGGACGGTAGCATGAGAATGTCTATCGACTACCGTGAATTGAACAAGTTGACAATATCCCGTTACCGAGAATCGATGACTTGTTCGATCAGCTCCAGGGTGCCAGCTGGTTCTCGAGGATAGATCTTCGATCTGGCTACCATCAATTGAAAGTAAAGGAGCAGGATATTCCTAAAACAGCTTTTCGTACGCGTTATGGACACTATGAGTTTCTCGTTATGTCATTTGGTCTAACTAACGCGCCAGCTGCTTTTATGGATTTGATGAACCGAGTGTGTCGGCCAATGTTAGATAAATCAGTGATTGTGTTCATCTATGATATCCTGATTTATTCAAGGAGCGAGGAAGAGCATGCCGGTCACATCCGGGAAGTATTGGAGACTTTGAGAAGGGAGAAGCTGTATGCTAAGTTCTCCAAATGTGCCTTCTGGCTACGCGAGGTGCAATTTCTGGGTCACGTGGTAAATGCAGAGGGAATCATGGTGGACCCAGCAAAGGTTTAGGCTGTGATGCAATGGAAATCACCAAAGACGCCATCCGAGATTCGTAGCTTCTTGGGATTGGCGGGCTATTATAGGAGATTTATTCAAAACTTTTCAAAGATAGCCTCACCTTTGACAAAATTGACTCGTAAGGACGTGAAATTCGTGTGGGGTCGAGAACAGGAGACGGCTTTTGAGGAGTTGAAGGCAAGACTAACACAAGCTCCTGTCTTGACTTTGCCTGAGGGAAGTGAAGACTTAGTGGTCTATTCGGATGCATCTTATTCTGGGCTAGGTTGTGTGTTGATGCAACGTGGAAAGGTGATAGCCTACGCATCTCGACAGCTGAAAACCCACGAAGTCAACTATCCCACACACGATCTAGAATTAGCTGCGGTGGTTTTCGCGTTGAAGATTTGGCGGCACTATCTATACAGGACGAAGTGCACAATCTTCACCGACCATAAAAGCTTGAAGTACTTCTTCGAACAGAAAGATCTCAACATGAGGCAGAGGCGATGGTTGGAACTAATAAAGGATTATGATTGCGAAATCCATTACCATCCGGGCAAGGCCAACGTGGTGGCCGATGCCCTTAGCCGAAAAGAACGATCTGAGCCGATTCGGGTGAAGGCTTATCAGCTGATCATGACCCCCGATGTGATGACACAGGTTAAGGAGTTTCAAGACGAGGATTTGAAAGAAGATCGTCTTAACTCCGAAAGGATGAGAGGTCTAGTTACGGAATTGGGTGAGAACACTCTTGGTGTTAAGACCCGATTTGGGCGAATGTGGATTCCTCGATACGGGGATCTGCGTGGAAGAATTATGGACGAGGCACATAAGACCCGATACTCCATTCACCCCGGTGCTACCAAAATGTACCACGATATGAAGAAAGACTATTGGTGGCCGGGTATGAAACGCGACGTAGTGGAGTACGTAAGTAAGTGCTTGACTTGCTTACAAGTGAAGGCCGAACACCAGAAGCCCTACGGGAAGATCCAACCGTTGGATATACCTGAGTGGAAGTGGGAACACATCACCATGGACTTTATCACAAAGTTACCACGTACCCCTAAAGTGTATGATGCTATATGGGTGATAGTTGACCGCCTGACGAAGAGTGCCCACTTCCTACCGATCCGCGAAACGTACTCATCCGAAAGATTGGCGGATCTGTTCATCAAAGAGATTGTAGCTCGTCATGGTGTGCCGGTGTCTATTGTGTCTGATCGTGACACCCGGTTTACCTCCAAGTTTTGGAAAAGATTTCATGATGTAATGGGGACGAGGCTACACATTAGTACAGCATATCACCATCAGACGGACGGTCAGTCTGAGAGGACGATCCAAACACTCGAAGACATGCTTCGGGCGTGCGTGATCGACTTTGGAGGAAGTTGGGACAACCACCTACCGTTAGCATAATTCTCGTACAACAATAGTTATCACGCCAGCATTGGCATGCCACCTTACGAGATGCTATACGGGAGGAGGTGTAGGACGCCCGTATGTTGGGGAGACATTGGGCAGAAAGAGTTAGGAGGTGTTGAGGTGGTCGATGCTACGACTGAAAAGTTAGAAAAGATCAAAGCCTTCATGAAGGCGGCGAAAGATAGGCAAAAGTCGTATGCTGACAAGAGGCGAAGACCGATAGAGTTCAAGGTTGGCGACCGAGTAATGTTGAAGGTCTCACCTTGGAAAGGTATTATCAGATTCAGGAAACGAGGTAAGCTAAGCCCGAGATACATAGGACCTTTCCGGATTATCGCACGAGTAGGAGAGGTGGCCTATCGACTTGAATTGCCAGATGAGTTAAGTGGAATTCATCCCACATTCCATGTATCTCATCTGAGGAAGTGCTTAGCTGATGAAGACATGATTGTTCCACTGGAGGATATCGAAGTAGACGAACGGCTCAATTACGTGGAGCAACCAGTGGCAATCATTGATCATAAAGAAAAGAGGTTAAGGAATAAAGTGGTTCCTCTTGTGCGTGTACAGTGGAAGCACAGGAAGGGATCCGAGTCTACGTGGGAGACTGAAGAAGAGATGAGACAACACTACCCACATCTGTTTGAGGAATAACAGGTTTCGGGGACGAAACCTATATAAGGGGGGTGGACTTGTAACACCCGTAATTTCTTATTAAAGAAATTAAAAGAATGAAATAGAAAGAAAGGAGAAGGAAATAAAAAGTCTGCTTATGTGGAAGGACCAAAAGTGTAAAATAATAAAAAAATCTTATAAAGTTGGTAAAAAGGTGGCATGGCCGCCCATTACCTTCTGCATAACATTTTTATTCGACTTTTAGAGAGAGAAAGCAGCAGGAGCAGAAAACCATCGGGATTTTTGAAGAAGGACCTGAGAAATTCGAAGTTTTTGGCGTATAAAAGACTGAGAAGTTCAAGGAAAGGGCATCCAAAACCCGAAGACAAATTAAGGTGAGTTCTAGACCCCTTTTTACTGATTTTTTAAACGTTTTGGGGCTGGAAATGCATATATACGTTTTTTTTTATAAAATTTATACTGATACCCGTATGAACTGAATGTATGTATGTTTATGTTTATGTTAGATTTATGCCTAGAATCATATGTATATGTTTAGAACTAGGCATTATGATGTTTGGGACTTGGATTATGAATTATACACATGAATAGGTTGCTAATATGTCTGAAATTGGGACTTAGAATAAATAAGCACAAGTTGATGAGTCCACCAGTGCTCATACGACCAACAGTGTGGTCGTATGACCAGGAGAATTTTCTAAGTGTTGATGAGCCTAACAGGACTCATACGACCAATAGTGTGGTCGTATGACCAAGTAATTTGTCTAAGTGTTGAGCCCAATAGGACTCATACGACCAACAGTATGGTCGTATGACTAAGTAAATTTTCTAAGTATGTTGAAGAGTCCAACAGGACTCATACGACCAACAGTAGTCGTATGATCAGAACATGTTTCTGTCTAGGGAATGGTACGACCAATAGTGCTCATACGACCAACAGTGTGGTCGTATGACCAGATGAAAATTTCTAAGATGAAAAGTCCAGCAGTGCTCATACGGCTAACAGGGCTCATACGGCCAGAGGGCTTATACGCCCAACAGGGCTAAAACGCCCAGAATACTTAGAATTTTTCAGAAATTTCCTGCAATACCGAAGTTCGAGGTTTTGACCAGGGTTGACTAGGGTTAACAAATGATGATGTTTCATGCATGTAGTGATGATTATGGTTAACCCTTATTGTTACTGATATTATTATCAGTGTATTATTGTTGACAACATTATTAAAATATTGTTAAGTATGGTATGATGCTACGTATGATGATGAATGTATGATGATGAATGTATGGTGAGTTGTATGATGAGTGTGTATGCTCCTTGTAATTATGTATGCTTATCTTTCTGAAACTTTACGAATAACGAGAATGAACTAATGAAGTATTATGTATCGTAAAGTGAAAGATAATGAAAGAGGAACATGATGACGAATGCATGTATTAACGAATGAACGAAAAGAAGAATGATGATGAATACATGCATTAATGAACGAAAGAATTATGTCTTGCAAGCATTGAATAACGCGATTGGTCCTTCTTTGTGATTGACCATGGTCATGGTACCTCTACCGCTTACCTCTAGTACCGTGGCATACGATTTTCCGTCATATGTTGACTACGGCCCGGTAGCTAATAACGATCGGGGTGTAGCATATGGTATTGGTACAATTCACCTTTCAATGCGTGCAAGTAAGTATGAACGGGATTCTTGTCATTCGACCACAGTAATCATAGCCAAGTGATATGAAGTGGGTAAAGCTTGACAGAATCCATACGAGAAGTTAAAGATAACGATGAATAACGAATGATGAAGATAATAACGAATATTATCTCTGTGTACGTATGATGTATGAACGCACGCACGAAAGGATACTTTTAAATAAGTAAAAGTATGTTTTATTACAAAACTAGAACTCACTCAGCAACGCTGACTTTTATGTATATTCCAGTTGGTAGGTAGTGTTGCTGAGGATGGCACGAGGCGGCTACTCAGCTCTTTTGGGATGGCATTCTTTTGTTAATGTTTTTGTATTGTAATGCAAACAAACGATATTTTGTAATGGGTGTTGTATTACTTTGCAAAAGCATTTATAGTAAATTCAAAGTTTCCGCTGCATGGTTTTATTAAGTTATATTAAATGTATGTTTTATGGGTGATGACGACCAGCTGTGAGGTGCCCGGGGACGGGGCCTTACACCAAGTGTCTTGTCTCATGCTAGCGAGCATGACTCCGGATCTCCAAAAGGAGTATGAACATCACGGAGCTTACGAGATGATAACCCAGCTGAAGGAAACGTTCCAACAGCAAGCACGGGTTGAGCGCTTCGAAACGGTTCGAGCACTCCATGCATGTCGTATGGACGACAACCAATCTGTTTCATCTTATGTACTTAAGATGAAAAGTCATATTGACCGCCTCGAGAGGCTAAATTGTCCCGTCTCGAAGGAGTTCGCCACGGATTTGATCCTAAATGGCCTAACCAAGAAGTTCGAGACATTCGTGTTGAACTACAACATGAATGCATGGGACAAAAGCATTGGTGAGCTTCACTCAATGCTCAAAACGGCCGAGGCGGCCATGGGTAAAAGGGTTTTACCCGTTCTCACCATCAATGAAGGAGGGAACAACAAAAGGCCTCATCCCGCACCCAAGGCAAAGGTTGCCAAGGGTAAAGGACCCGTTTTGGGAAAGGGGAAAGGGTGGTAAGGGTACCACCCAAACCCCAAGTGAAGAAGCAAAAGGTTGCTACTAATGACCCATGCTTCAAGTGTGGGGAGATAGGACATTGGGCAAGGAATTGTCCTGTCCATCTCCAAGAGTTGAAAGCAAAGAGGGATGCCGGGCAGACCTCAGGTACAATATACATGATTCATATTGATCTAAATGTTACATCTTCTAACACATGGGTATTGGATACCGGATGTGGAACTCATATTTGCAATTTGTTGCAGGGGTTCACAAGAAGTAGGGACTTCAAACAAGGGGATGTTAGCCTCTTCATGGGCAACGGGACTAAAGTCTTAGTTTAAGCTCATGGGGACTACATCCTAAGACTTCCAAGTGGTTTGGAAGTTATTTTGAAGAATGTTTTGTATGCTCCTAGTTTGACTAGGAACATTATTTCTGTATCCCAATTAAGACATTATGATTATGTATTATCCTTTATTGAAAATGATATTCATGTTTCTTTAAATGGTATGTTCTATTTTAAAGATATTCCCATTAACGGTATTTATGAATTGGTTCATGAAAATACTTTAAATAGTTCATTGTACCAAACTAACACCAAGAAACTCAAGTTGGACTTGAGTGATACCTATCTCTGGCATTGTCGTCTTGGTCATATGAACAAGAAACGTTTACAAACACTTCAAAAGAATGGTCTTTTAAAAACAAATGAATGTCATTCATTTGATGTTTGTGAATCTTGTTACAAGGTAAGATGACTAAGGCACCCTTTAGTGGAACTACCGAAAGGGCAAAAGATTTATTAGGAATCATACATTCGGATGTATGTGGTCCTTTTAAACCAATGTCTAGGAATGGTGAAAGATACTTCATTACCTTTATCGATGATTATAGTCGCTATGGGTATGTGTACTTATTAAGGCATAAAGATGAAGCTTTTGAAATGTTCAAAATCTTCAAGAATGAAGTAGAAAATCAACTCAATAAGTCAATTAAAGTTCTTTGTACCGATAGAGGAGGTGAATACCTTACTAATGCTTTTCAAGATCATCTTAGGAGTTGTGGGATTGTCTCACAACTCACTCCACCTGGAACACCACAACATAATGGTGTGTCTGAGAGGAGGAATCGAACCCTATTGGATATGGTCCGATCTATGATGGCTAGAAGCACATTACCTCTATCATTTTGGGGTTTCGCTTTGCTCTCCGCGGCCCGTATTCTAAATATGGCCCCAACCAAAAAGGTGGAAAGGACACCTTTTGAGATATGGCATGGAAGAGTTCCATCCCTATCATACTTAAGGGTTTGGGGATGTGAGGCTTATGTTAAGACTCCCACCCCAAACAAATTGGAAGTCCGATCCACCAAGTGTATCTTTGTTGGATATCCTAGAGATTCTATGGGATATTATTTCTATGATCCACTGGAACAAAAGGTGTTTATTGCCAGAAAGGGTGAGTTCTTAGAAGCAAAGTTCCTTATGGAAGGAACTGGCAGTAGAAAAGTGGATCTTGAAGAGGATCAAGAACCACAACCCGATGCACGTTTGGTTGAAACTAGCACTCAACATGAGGATGTTGAGGATGATCAAGGGGTTGATCAATACACACAAGACATTCGCAGAAGTGGTAGAACTAGTAATCCACCTGAAAGATATGGATTTTTCATGGATGGATGCTATGTGGTAGATTCAGATGAACCGACCACATACCATAATATGTCCAATTCGGATTGTGACAAATGGCTAGAAGCCATGAACGTTGAGATGCAATCCATGTATGACAATCAAGTTTGGGAACTTGTTGTACCACCTCTTAATTCCAAGGTAGTTGGAAATAAGTGGGTTTTCAAGAAGAAAACCGATATGTATGGAAACTTGGATACTTATAAAGCTAGACTTGTAGCAAAGGGTTTCACTCAAACTCAAGGGGTTGATTATGATGAAACCTTCTCACCTGTTGCGATGCTAAAGTCTATAAGGATATTGTTTGCCATAGCTGCTCATTATGATTATGAGATTTGGCAAATGGATTTCAAAACCGCTTTCCTAAATGGATATCTTGAGGGAGATGTCTATATGGTTTAGCCTGAAGGTTTCGTCGATCCAAAACATCCTAATAAAGTATGCAAGTTGAAGAAATCAATCTATGGATTGAAACAAGCATCGAGAAGCTGGAATCACCGTTTTGATGAGGAAGTAAAGAAATTTGGCTTCATCAAAAATGCTGATGAGGCTTGTGTGTATAAGAAGGCTAGTGGGAACACAATAACCTTCCTAGTATTGTATGTTGATGACATACTACTATTTGGAAATGACATTCCAGCCTTGGAAGGTGTAAAAACCTGGCTTGGAAGTTGTTTTTCCATAAAGGATCTTGGTGAAGCCGCCTATATTCTGGGAATAAAGATCTATAGGGATAGATCAAGGCGATTGATTGGTTTGAATCAAAGTGCATACATTGATAAAATCTTGAAAAGGTTCAAGATGGAAAACTCTAAGAAAGGTACCGTACCTATTCAAAGGGGAACGATGTTGAGTACGACTCAATGTCCAAGCTCAAAAGATGAGCAAGATAAAATGAAGGCAATCCCATACACATCTGCTATTGGATCCATCATGTATGCAATGATATGCACTCGACCGGACGTGTCATGCGCCTTAAGCATGACAAGCCGTTACCAGCAAAATCCTGGAAACAGTCATTGGATGGCTGTTAAGAACATACTTAAGTACCTAAGGAGGACAAGAGATATGTTCCTAATCTATGGATCTGGTGACGAGGAACTCGTTGTAAAAGGTTACACGGATGCGAGTTTCCAAACCGATCGTGATGATTCTCGGTCACAATCGGGATACATTTTCATTCTGAATGGAGGAGCGGTTTCCTGGAAGAGCTCCAAGCAGGATGTGGTGGCTCTATCAACTACAGAATCAGAATACATCGCCGCCTCATTAGCAGCTCAAGAAGCTGCATGGTTGAAGAAATTCATTGCCGATCTAGGGGTTATCCCTTCCATTCAGGACCCCCTAGAGATCTTTTGTGATAACGAGGGTGCGATTGCTCAAATCAAGGAACCCCGTGCTCATCAAAAGACTAGGCACATTGAGCGGAGATTCAACTACATACGAGATGAAGTTGAAAAGGGAAAGATATGTATTCGCAAAGTTCACACGGATCAAAACATTACGGATCCTCTCACGAAGCTCCTTGAAAAGGAAAAGCATGAAGGTCATACTTGGGCCATGGGACTTCGATATTCTAGTGATTGGATTTGATCTGTATATTTTGTATTTGGATATATGGAACTCTTTATTATTTGAATAAAATTATTTGATTATAATGTTTCAATTAATGTTCCAATTTAGCATGTTTAATCCATGAGTAAATTGTTTACTCTAAATGTCCGTAGTCATTCAGACTTGTGGGAACAAGTGTGAGGGTAAGACTATTATGAACTTGGATTGGTTGATATTCATAAGGATGAATATAGAGCAATGGGTTGCTACCAAGGTTCATAGATATTTGTGGGATACAAATATTAGACTAACCCGCATCTCAAATTTTACTACATGGAATCTTATTGATTGATCATAAGTAGATTTGAGTAAAGGCGAATATCATTTGGTATCCTCCGACCTGAGATACATATTGGGTTTTGATATTCACCAAGTATTATACCTTGAGCCTATTCTTCACAGTCCTGAAATAGTGGACAGTACATAAGGATATGTTCAGGTATAACACGATGTGTTTGTGAGAAATGTATGTAGTCAAGATGGAATTTGTTCCTCTTATTCGTTGAGAGTTAGATGTCTAAGGCCTGATTAAGTTAAATCAGCAAGAAATGATCATTCTATGTTCTTGGATTTAACATGACATCTGAAACAAAAGGATAGATGATTAATTCACCTAAATCATTTCAAGTAGGGTACTTGAAAGGGATAATGTTATTGAATGGCTATAAGTCATGCGTATTAAGGGTAGTAAACCGTTGTTAGGCGGTATTTACTGCTTGCATCAATCTTCTATGAATCTTGGGCAAGTGGGAGATTGTAGGATTCTGTGTGCCCAAGACACTTAGTTTGTTGATGCGGTTAGTACGTTATGATCCAAGTCGGGTTATACCCAATAACAAGCTTTACAATCACCAAGAACTATTTAATTGATGATGGGATCATACAATTAAATAATGGCACCATATTTAGAAAAGGGGTTTTCTAAACAAAGGCATTCGAGATGAATAAATTATAAGGATAATTTATTGATGGGATCATTATTATTTCTGTCATTTAAAAGGGTTTAAATAACACTAATAATATAAGAGTGTTCTTTAATTAAATTGTTTAATTAAACAAGCCATATGTCACATTTTAAATAAGTCTAGTAGATGACTTATTAATGTGTGACAAAAAGGGCTAGTTTAAAAATAAGTGTGTGTTTGATTAAAGAGGGAAACCTCTTGGTTTTAAAACCATTTGGCCGCCCACTTTATTAATGATTGGTCCCTTTTTGGTGCCTTGAAAACACACATTTCTTTAAACACTCTAACACTCTTCTTTCCATCATTCATTCATGCAAAAATCAAAACAAGAAAACTCTCTCTTCCTCTCAAAAACTCACGGACACAGCAGAAAGTTGGGAGCTGTTTTGAGTTGATTTTTGGTGCTTCTTCTTCCTAACAAGAAGGTGGTTGCAGCCAAGCTTGGGGTATACTAGCTTGAGGAGTCCTCCTTTGGGTTCTTGGCCGATTTTAACATCCCAAACATCCTTCTTTTTGGACGATTCTTGCTGCTGGAAGGAGGTAGCTTGACAGCCCTTTGTGGCTGTCATATTATGTGTTTTATATATAGTTTAGCATATATTCATAGCTTGATCATTCATATATTATGATCCTTATGTTTGGGTTTGTTTTTCATCTTAAAATGAACATAACGAACATGAAATCTTCAGCGTTAAAATCGGTTTTAAAGGCTACACATCCGCTGCGTTTTTCAGAATGTTTAAAAGGTTAAACATCGATTTTGTGTTCTAGCAAACCCGTCAGTACCAAGACATGAAGAAAGACTATTGGTGGCCGGGCATGAAGCGTGATGTGGTGGAATATGTAAGTAACTGCCTGACTTGTCTACAAGTAAAGGCAGAGCACCAGAAACCTTACGGGAAGATCCAACCGTTGGATATACCCGAGTGGAAGTGGGAGCACATCACCATGGATTTCATCACGAAGTTACCACGTACCCGGAAAGGGTATGATGCCATATGGGTGATTGTCGGCCGATTAACGAAGAGTGCTCACTTCCTACCAATCCGCGAAACGTACTCATCCGAAAGATTGGCGGATCTGTTCATCAAAGAAATTGTAGCTCGTCATGGTGTACCGGTGTCTATTGTGTCTGATCGTGACACCCGGTTTACCTCCAAGTTTTGGAGGAGATTTCATGATGCAATGGGGACGAGGCTACACATTAGTACGGCATATCACCCTCAAACGGACGGTCAGTCTGAGAGGACGATCCAAACACTCGAAGACATGCTTCGGGCGTGTGTGATCGATTTTGGAGGAAGTTGGGACGACCACTTGCCGTTAGCAGAATTCTCGTACAATAACAGTTATCATGCCAGCATTGGCATGCCACACTACGAGATGCTGTACGGTAGGAAATGTAGGACGCCCGTATGTTGGGGAGACATTGGGCAGAAGGAACTGGGAGGTGTTGAGGTAGTTGAAGCAACGACTGAGAAGTTAGAAAAGATCAAAGCCTTCATGAAGGCGGCAAAAGATAGGCAAAAGTCATATGCTGACAAGAGGTGAATACCGATAGAGTTCAAGGTTGGTGATCGAGTCATGTTGAAGGTCTCACCTTGGAAAGGGATCATTCAATTCCGAAAGCGGGGGAAACTGAGCCCGCGATATATAGGCCCTTTCCGAATCATTGCCCGTGTGGGAGAGGTGGCCTTTAGGTTGGAATTGCCAGATGAGTTGAGTGGAATTCACCCAACCTTCCACGTATCTCATCTGAGAAAATGTTTAGCCGATGAAGATATGATTGTTCCACTGGAGGATATCGAAGTAGATGAACGGCTCAATTATGTGGAGCAACCAGTGGCAATCATTGACAGAAAAGAGAAGCGGCTGCGAAATAAAGTGGTTCCTCTTGTGCGTGTACAGTGGAAACACAGGAAAGGATCCGAGTCTACGTGGGAGACTGAAGAAGAGATGAGACAACATTACCCACACCTGTTTGAGGAATAACAGGTTTCGGGGACGAAAACTAAATAAGGGTGGGTGGACTTGTAACACCCGGAAATTTTTCTAAGCGAGTCAAGTAATAATAATGGGCTCAGACGAAAACCATTTAAGAAATATAAAATGGTTGTGGGCATTAGACCGAGTTAACCCTTCGGGTCACGAGTTTAACGAGTTTGGGGTCGCGGGAACGCCTGGCATATATATAGATGGATCAGCTCAACAACTCTTATTTTACACTCAACACCCATTTCTAGAGAGAGAAAGTGTAGAGAGAGAAAGTGTCGGATCGAGGCTCGGTTGGTCAAGAATCGAAGGATGGCGTTCGTGGACTCCTAAACAACAAGAATCAAGGTATGAAACGTAGTATAATTGCTCCATTTGGTGAAAAACCAGGTTTTGGGTTTTTGGGGTTTTAAAAGTGGCAAGAATCTCCCAAAAACGCACGTTTTAGGGTAATAAAACATGTAAGATGCTTAGATTTAGGTTCCTGGATGATAACCCAAGGGTTTGGGTGGAAAAGATTGGATTTTTGGGTTGAAATGAGCTGATTCGTAAATTTCAGCTCGTTCTACAAATTTAAGCACTCATCCAGCGAATCTATAAGTTCGACCAGCGAAACTAGGAGGATTTTCTGCGAGACTACAGTTTCGCTGCAGCGAAACTACATTTTTGCTCGGGCGAAACTATAGTTTCTATGATAACTTATCTGATGCCCAGGTTGACCCTTAGACATTGCGAAACTAGGGAATTCCAACGAAAGTTGGGCGCTCAAGGTAGCGAATCTGTCCAGCGAAACTGGCAGGATGCTGCCCAGCGAAACTAGCAGCGAAACTGCTGATTCACCTTGCGAAATTATGGGCGAAATTACGGGCGAAACAATCAGCGAACTTAGTAGCAAAATTAGGCAGAAATTAATTCTTTTGAGTGTTAACTTATCTGTAGGCAGCGTAGTGTGACCCACGTCTTTAAAGCTTGATTGAGAAGCTGCTTGTCAAGCACAGGTGAGTTTCTAGGACCCCTCATTTACTTGTTTTAATGATTTTAGGGCTGGAACACATATAAACCTGTTTATGGAATTATGTATGTTTGACCTATTTGAGTTATAATCACGAGTTGTATGCTTCAGGTATGATTATGGCCTGTATGTGTTTATATGATGTGTTAGTATGAGTCCCCAAGGTTTAGGAGGGACGGTTAGAGCTGTTACGCCCGAGGAGATGCATAGTCACGTCCCGGCTTTCGGGATAAATGCGGAAGTAAGTCCTTACGGGGACGTTCCCGTAAGTGCCTCTAGATGACTGTTGATACAGGCTACGTATGTATGATGCCATGTATGATGATGTACGATTGATATATGTGTGTGTGTTCCTTATGATGATGTATGTATATCTTTCACGACTCATGTATTATGACAATGAATGAACAAAGTATTATGTAACGTAAAGTGAAAGATAAAGAAAGAGGAACATGATGATGAATGCATGTATTAATGAATGAACGAATGAGTGAAACGATGACGAATACATGCATTAACGAACGAACGAATTAAGTCTTGCAAACATTGAATAAGTCGATTGGTCCTTCTTTGTGATTGGCCATGGTCATGGTACCTCTACCGCTTACCTACTAGTACTGTGGCATACGCTTAGATTCACGGCCCAGTGGCTAAGGCTACCGTGGCATACGCTCTATTGATTCACGGCCTAGTAGCTAAGACTGATCGGGGTATAGCATAGGGTAATGGTACATCAGAATTCAATGTACAAGTAAGAATGAAACGGGATCCTTGTCATTCGACCACAGCAATCATAGTCGAATGCTATGAAGTGGGTAAAGCCTGACAGGATCCATATGGGAAGTTAAAGATGATGAGGTATAACGAATGATGAAGATAATAATGAATATCATCTCAATGTACGTATGATGTATGATCATGTGAAAGACTGGTTTCTAATGGAAATATAATATGTATATTATAAAACTAGAACTCACTCAGCAACGCTGACTTTTTATGTGTTTCTAGTTGGCAGGTAGTGTTGCTGGGGATGGCACGAGGCGGCTACTCAGCTCTTATGGGATGACATTCTCCTTTTGATAATGCTGCAACGTCATGTGTTGTGGGCCCATGATGCAAGCAACACATTATGTTGCATGCCGTTAGGAGATTCCTTAGGGTTCCGATGTACGGGACTACTTAAGGAAATCTCCTTTATGATGAAATTTTTTTTTATATTTTTATACTAGAGGTCACTGTATATGACCCTATGATTGTTGAGGATTCACATAAACAGGATTATTTAAGAAATCATCGGTTTCATATGCTTCAGCAACAATCATAGTAAAAGTTAGGCATTGTAAAGAAGGCTTGTATTTTGTATTTAAATCACGATGTAATGCATTGTAAAAGCTTTTATGATGAAATGAGAATGACCTTTTTATCAATTCCGCTGCATTATTTTGTTATGTTTATATCAAATATATGTTTTATGTGTGATGACGACCAACTGTGAGGTGCCCGTGAGCTGGGCCTTACACGTTGACCCCGTCAAAATTGAAGCAATTAGGAATTGGGAAATACCAAGAAACCCAACCGAGGTATGACAATTCCTTGGGTTGGCAGGATATTTTCAGAGATTTATCGAGAACTTCTCAAAGATAGCAAAGCCGTTGACTGCATTGACACAGAAGAACAAGGAGTATATTTGCTGTGAGGAACAAGAGGAAGCGTTTCAATTGCTCAAGGCAAAGTTATGTAGTGCCCGATTTTGTCACTTCCTGAAGGGACTGACGGATTCGTGGTATACTGTGATGCCTCGCACCATCGACTAGGATGTGTCCTGATGCAAAACAATAAAGTGATCACTTATGCATCACGACAACTTAAAGTGCATGAGCAGAACTACACGACTCATGATTTGGGGTTAGGAGCAGTAGTTTTTGCGCTCATGATTTGGAGACACAACCTATGTGGTACAAAGTGTACAATCTTTACAGATCACAAGAGTCTCCAGCACATCTTTGAGTAGGAAGAGCTCAATATGAGACAACGACGTTGGGTGGAATTGCTCAATGACTACGACTGTGATATTCGTTATTACCCAGGTAAGGCTAACGTTGTGGCCGATGCCTTAAGTAGAGAGGAGCGTGCGAAACCCTTGCGTGTGCGTGCACTAGGGTTGACCATCCAAACAAATCTCACAGCTTAGATCCGTGACGCTTAACGTAAAGCTTTGAAAGAAGAGAAATTGAAGGATAAGAATCTCCGTGGAATGATTCGAGAACTTGTACCTAAGTCTGATGATACGTTATACTTCATGAATAGAATATGGGTACACCTTATGGGAAATTTGCGTGAATTGGTACTGGATGAAGCTCATAGATCTAGATATTCGATTCACCCAGGATGGGATAAGATGTACAAGGATCTTAAGGAATATTACTGGTGACCGAATATGTAAGGAGATATTGCTGAGTACGTTTGTAAATGTTTGATTTGCGCAAAAGTCAAAGCCGAGTACAAGAAACCGTCCGGACTTCTTCAACAGCCAGTGATTCCTCAGTGGAAATGGGATCGTATCGCTATGGATTTCGTCACCAAGTTACCCCGCACAAGGAGTGGTTATGACACCATTTGGGTAATTGTGGACCGTTTGATGAAATCGGCACATTTCCTACCTATTAGAGAATCCTATCGTATGAAGAAGTTGGCTAACATTTATCTCAAAGAGGTTGTGTCCCGGCATGCAGTGCCATTTCGATTATCTCTCATAGAGGTAGCCGCTTTACATCAAGATTCTGGAAAGCATTGCAGAAAGCCCTAAGTACAAAGCTAGATATGAGTACAGCTTATCATCTATAGAGTGACGGTCAAATTGAAAGAGTTATTCAGATCTTGGAAGATATGTTGCACACTTGTGTAATAGATTTTGGTGGTAGTTGGGATACTCACCTACCGCTAGCTGAATTTTCCTATAACAACAGCTATCAAACTAGTTTGAAGGTCGCGCCATTTGAGGCTCTTTATGGGAGAAAATGTCGTTCTCCACTATGTTGGAGTGAGGTTGGTGATAAACAAATGATAGGACCTGAGATCATCCAGGAGACAACAGACAAGATCTTTAAGATAAACGATCGATTGAAAGTCACACAGGACAGACAGAAAAAGTATGCCGACCGAAGGAGAAAACCGTTGGAACACAAGGTTGGAGATGGAGTTCTGCTGAAAGTCTCCCCTTGGAAAGGAGTTGTTAGGTTTAGCAAGCATGACAAACTTAGCCCCTGCTATATTGGTCCATACAAGATCGTAGCCCGTGCAGGCCCCGTTGCACATCGTCTAGAATTACCACGTAAATTGAAAGGTGTGCATAATATGTTCCATGTGTCTAATCTAAGGAGGTGTTTGTTTGATAAAATCCCGATTATTTCTCCGGAAGAAGTTTGTCTTGATGATAAACTTCAGTTTTGTGAAGAACCTGTTGAGGTTACTGATTGGAAGGAAAGTAAGACTAGACGTAGTCGTATTCGCCTAGTGAAAGTGAGATGGAACTCGAGACATGGACCTGAGTATACTTAGGAACGGGAAGACATGATGAAACAAAAGTACCTGCACTTGTTCAAGACAAATCATAACCCTACCTCTTAGAAAAATTTCAGGACGAAATTTCTTTAAGGAGGGAAGGTTGTGACAACCCTCGATTTCCGGGTAATTTCCCTAGAAACCCTAGATCTTGATTTCTATGCTCAGTTTTGTTTTAGAATATATAGCACTAAATAAACTAATCTAAAGATTGATTAGAGTCCTATTTGTGCTTACGTTTCCATTTCGTGTGTTTTCTATCATGAAAACCCGAGACTGATGAATGTCTGAAATAAACGTCACTACGAACCGATTGGGAAATAAATATTAATGTCATAGGTAAAAATGAGAATTTGGCCTAATTTAATCTTAGCTACACTAATATTAATGTTATTATGTGAGGAAACGACTATCGTAACGAGAAAACCCGTTACCAGCATCTACGCGCCTTAGTGCGACGAGATGGCTCAATCTAGCGGATAAACAATAAAATGCCCAAGTGGACGATAAAACCAAGAAATGGGGCATGTAAATAGTCGTTTTGGACTAGAATTTCGCAAGGAATTAGAATTTAACATGTTTGGGTTTTGAAAGTCGGGTCGAGACTGGAGATAAATGGAAAAGACCGTTCGGCTACCCAACCTCCCCCCATGCATTTGGCCGCCCTCACCCCCCTCCCCTCTCCTCCCCTATAAAAACCCTTCTCCTCTCTCATTTTCATTTTCACCTCTTACAACTTACAGAAAAAATAACACACTCTCTCCTTCTCTTCTCTTGCTATCTACGGCCAACACCCTAGCACCATCACCATTTTCGTTTTCTTTTCAAGTTCTTGAAGATTAAGGCTTGGAATCCTGAGTTGGAAGTGTTCATAGCAAAAAGGAGAGCTCGTTGGTGGTGAAGGAAGAAGAATAACCATCATCTTACAACTTTTTCATGTGAATAACTTTCTAAGACTAAGGTATCCTTAAACTTTCGTTTTAGTTACGTTTTTACTTGAAAATGCTACCTAAATGCTATAGATTGTTCATCCAAGTATAAATTTAGTAAAAGATGGGTTGAAAGCTGAAAATGTTGGTAAAAAATGGAGTATGTTGAGTATGCATGTGTGTGTACGTGTGACCGTATGCACGTATGTGTGTATGTTGATGTTTGGGTGCTAGATTGTTACTTAATAATGCCTTGTTGTTGTTGGATCATCCATGCAAGTGAACTAAAGTGTGAAATCTGTTATGGATCATCTATTGTGACATTTTGAATGAAGTTTTTCATGGATTAAGTTTGTGTATGTGTGTCGTGTAAGTGAGTGTGTGTTTGGGTGTTTGTTCTCGCAAAAAGTGAAGGTTTATGACTAGATTTGAACATGCAAGTATGGATAATGTTAAAGTTGTTTGATTCGTGAAATGTGGTATGTAAACAAATTGTTAACGATACATGATGATACTTGGACATTTGAGCTAGTAATTTGGGATATTAGTTTATGAAAGTTGTCGTTTTGCTTAAATAATGCATGTATGCAAGTAGTATGATTTGACTATGTTCACATGTGATTTAGGATTAATGTATGTATATATATGAGTGTTTTAAGTGTTATTTGGTTATAATTTTCACATTTTGGTTGTGAATTAGTACTTATCTAGGTAATGCATAATCCACCGTTTTCGTTAAGATCTTAACCGAGTGTTATAATCACCAACTACTCGCGTAAATAAATATTTTCTTAAAAATAATATAAGTCTAGTAGGTTGGATGAACAACTTGCTTGTAAGACTTGAGTATCAATTCTTAAAGTGTCTATCGTATTTAGGGCATTATTAGGATTGACTGGACGTTCGTTGGTGTAATTGCAAGTACTTTCAATTTCGTTGATCAAGGTGAGTCGGCCCGTTTTAAACTTGTTATCGTTTTACAAATCGTGCGGGAAATACATGGCTTCATTCATTGTATCATGATTATGTGACTTACTCGTATGTGTTCATATCATAGTCTCGAGTACGGGTGTTTCGTTATTGTGTTCATGTGAGTCGTTCATGAATACCCCCTTTCCCATATAATCATTAGCCTTGGGTTAGGCCACAGTGTATATTGGTAGATCTATTTGGGTTTGACAGCCCGCACTCGTGATCAGTAGCTCTGATCAAGCGTTTTGGATGTGAGTGAATGTATGTTGAATTCGTTTTGTGGGGATTGCTTACTTTATGTAAAGCTTTCGTGTCTTGGGTTGATTATAGCTCCAGGTACTATCATTAGTTGTATCCCTAGCTAGTATACAACTTACCATATTGTTTGTCAATAATATCTGATACTGTTGTATGTAATGTTTTCGTAAACCTGTGAAACTCGCTCAACTTTATGTTGACTTTTTAAGCATGTATTTCAGGTACGTAGGAGCATGGATGGTGGTATGAACTGGGCTTGGGCAAACGTGGATGTGACATCTTTTGGCTATTTATTTAAAAATACGATCCTTGTACATGATCGTGGTTAAACAATTTGAACTTTTATTCACACACTGTCTTATTTTGGAATGTTGTGATTAAAATCCTATGGTTTGTAATTTAAAACTTATGTTTTAACGTTTGCCTATATATATCATGTTGGTTTCCAACTTTGTCATCGCCATGCTTAACGCATATACAATTCCGCTGCGATATTCAACGTGTTTTTGGGGTGTGACATTAAGTTTAGGTTCCCTTACATGAGTGCTAGAACTTCAAAGACTTCCTTTTCATGTAAGCTCCAGTAACAACTACCTGTAGGATTCTATGTGCCCAAGACTCTTAGAATATTGATGTGGTTAGTACGTTATGATCCAAGTCGGGTTAGACCTAATAACAAGCTTAGCAAACACCAATTAATATTTAATTGATGATATGATCATGCAATTAAATATTTATACCAAATTTAGAAAATGGGTTTTCTAAATAAGTTGCATATGAGATGGAAACCCAATTTAGAAAGTAAGTTAGAAAATGGGTTTTCTAAATAATATTATTTGTAATGTTATTTAAATTGTTCCATCTCATATGCAACTTATTTAGAAAACCCATTTTCTAAATTGGTGTAAATATTTAATTGCATGATCATATCATCAATTAAATATTAATTGGTGTTTGCTAAGCTTGTTATTGGGTATAACCCGGCTTGGATCATAACGTACTAACCACATCAATATTCTATGTGTCTTGGGCATATAGAATCTTACAATCTCCCACTTGCCCAAGATTCATAGAAGATTGATGCAAGCAGTAAATAACGCCTGAAAACGGTTTACTACCCTTAATACGCATGACTTATGGCCATTCAATAACATCATCCCATTCAAGTACCCTACTTGAAATGATTTTGGAGAATCAATCATCTATCCATTTGTTACAGATGTCATATTAAATCCAAGAACACAGAATGATCATTCCTTGTTGATTTAACTTAATCAGGCCTTAGACATCTAACTCTCAACGAATAAGAGGAACAAATTTCATCTTGACTACATACGTTTCTCACAAACACCTCGTGTTATACCTGAACATACCCTTATGTACTGTCCACTATTTCATGATAGTGAAGAATTAGCTCAAGGTATAATACTTGGTGAATATCAAAATCCAATATGTATCTCAGGTCGGAGGATACCAAATGATATTTGCCTTTACTCAAATTTACTTATGATCAATCGATAAGATTCCATGTAGTAAAATTTGAGATGCGGGTTAGTCTAATATTTGTATCCCACAAATATCTATGAACCTTGGTAGCAACCCATTGCTCTATATTCATCCTTATGAATATCAACCAATCCAAGTTCATAATAATCTTACCCTCACACTTGTTCCCACAAGTATGAACGACTACGGACATTTAGAGTAAATAATTTACTCATGGATTAACATGCTAAATTGGAACATTAATTGAAACATTATAACCAAATAATTTTATTCAAATAATATAGAGTTCCACATATTGAAATACAAAATTTGATCAAGTCCAATTACTAGAATATCGAAGTCCTAAGGCACAAGTGTGACTTTCATGCTTTGACCTATCTAGGAGCTTCGTGAATGGATCCGCAATGTTTTGATCGGTATGAACTTTGCGAATACATATCTTCCCCTTTTCAACTTCATCCCTAATGTAGTTGAATCTCTGTTCAATGTGCCGAGTCTTTTGATGAGCCCGATGTTCCTTGATTTGAGCAATAGCACCTTCGTTGTCAGAAAAGATCTCTAGGGGGTCTTGAATGGTAGTAACAACCCCTAGATCAGGAATGAACTTCCTAAGCCACGCAGCTTCTTGAGCTGCCAATGAAGTAGCGATGTATTCTGATTCTGTTGTAGATAGTGCCACTACATCTTGCTTTGAGCTCTTCCAAGAGACTGCTCCTCCATTCATAATGAAGACATATCCTGACTGTGATGGAGAATCATCTCGATCAGTTTTGAAACTCGCATCCGTGTAACCCTTTACAACAAGCTCCTCCTCACCAGATCCATATATTAAGAACATATCCATAGTGTTTCTAAGGTATTTCAAAATACTCTTAACAGCCATGCAATGACTATTACCAGGATTCTGTTGATATCTACTTGTCATGCTTAGAGCACATGACACGTCTGGCCTAGTACATATCATTGCATACATGATGGATCCTATAGCAGATGCATATGGGACTCCATTCATTCTTTCTTGTTCAACCTTTGAACTAGGGCATTGAGATGAGCTCAATATAGCCCCCTTTTGAATAGGCACCAAACCTTTCTTAGAATTTTCCATCTTGAACCTTTTCAAGATCTTTTCAATGTATGTACTTTGGTTTAAACCTATTAACCGCCTTGATCTATCCCTATAGATATTTATTCCCAAAATATAGGTGGCCTCACCAAGATCCTTAATGGAAAAACAACTTCCAAGCCAGGTTTTTACACCTTCCAAGGTTGGAATGTCGTTTCCAATTAGTAGAATGTCTTTGACATATAATACAAGGAAAGTAATAATGCTCCCACTAGCTTTCTTATATACACAAGCTTCATCAGCGTATTTGATGAAGCCAAATTTCTTTACTTCATCATCAAAACAGTGATTCCAACTTCTTGATGCTTGTTTCAATCTATAGATTGATTTCTTTAACTTGCATACCTTGTTTGGATGTTTTGGATCGACAAAACCTTCAGGCTGTTTCATATGGACATCTTCCTCAAGATATCCATTAAGAAAAGCGGTCTTGACATCCATTTGCCAAATCTCATAGTCATAATATGCTGCTATGGCAAATAATATCCTGATAGACTTTAGCATTGCCACAGGCGAAAAGGTTTCATCATAATCAACCCCTTGAGTTTGAGTGAAACATTTTGCTACAAGTCTAGCTTTATAGGTATCCAAGTTTCCATGCATATCGGTTTTCTTCTTGAAAGCCCAATTACTTCCAACTATCTTGGACTTAAGAGGTGGTGTAACCAATTCCCAAACTTGGTTGTCATACATGGATTGCATCTCAACGTTCACAGCTTCTTGCCATTTGTCAAAATCAGGTTTTGACATTGCCTCTTCGTATGTGGTTGGTTCATCAGAATCTACCACATAGCATCCATCCATGAAAAATCCATATCTCTCAGGAGGAACACTAATTCTACCAGGTCTGCGAACGTTTTTTGTATCTTGATCATCCACATGATCATTCCCAACATCCTTATATTGATTGCTAGTATCAACCAATTGTGTATCGTCTTGTGAATCTTGAACCTCTTCAAGTTCCACTGCTCTTCCACTAGTTTCTTTTGAAAGAAACTTAGTTTCCAAGAACTCTTCCTTTCGAGCAATAAACACTTTCTGTTCTGTCGGATCATAGAAATAATATCCAATACAATCTCTAGGATATCCAATGAAGATACACTTTGTGGATCGGGCTTCCAGTTTTTTTGAGTGTATTGCTTAGGATAAACATCACACCCCCAAACATTTAAATATGCTAATGATGGAACCCTTCCATGCCATATTTCGAAAGGTGTCCTTTCCACTTTCTTGGTTGGGGCCATATTTAAAACACGGGCCGCGGAGAGCAACACGAAACCCCAAAATGATAGTGGTAGTGTACTTCTAGCCATCATAGATCGAACCATATCCAATAGAGTCCGATTCCTCCTCTCAGATACACCATTATGTTGTGGTGTTCTAGGTGGAGTAAGTTGTGAGACAATCCGACAACTTCTAAGATACTCTTGAAATTCACTACTTAGGTATTCACCTCCTCTATCTGTACGAAGAATCTTGACCGTTTTGTTGAGTTGATTTTCTACTTCATTCTTGAAGATTTTGAACATTTCAAAAGATTCATGTTTATGTCTTAACAAGTACACATACCCATAATAACTATAGTCATCGGTAAAGGTAATGAAGTATCTTTCACCATTCCTAGTTATTGGTTTAAAAGTTCCACATACATCCGAATATATGATTCCTAATAAATCCTTTGCCCTTTCATTAGTCCCACTAAAAGGGGCCTTTGTCATTTTACCTTGTAAACAAGACTCGCATACATCAAATGAGTCATTTTCATTAGTTTTCAAAAGACCATTCTTTTGGAGTTTTTGCATACGATTCTTGTTTATGTGACCAAGGTGACAATGCCAAAGATAGGAATCACTCAAATCTAATTTGAGCTTTTTGGTGGTTGCTTGGTACATTGAGCTATCATATGCTGTGTTTTCATGAACCAATTCATAAATACCATTACAAGGTATAGCCTTAAAATAAAACATATGATTGAAAGAAACATGAATATCATTGTCAAGAAACTTGTAATCATAATCACATTGTCCTAAACGGAAAACAGAAATAATGTTCCTAGTTAAACTAGAAGCATACAAAACATTCTTTAAAATAACTTCCAAACCACTTGGAAGCTTCAAAATGTAGTCTCCTTGGGCTTCCACATGAACCTTTGCACTATTCCCCATGAAGAGACTAATTTCCCCTTTTGCGTAGTGCTCACTTCTTTTGAACCCCTGCAACAAATTGCAAATATGAGTTCCACATCCGGTATCTAGTACCCATGTGTTAGAAGAAATATCATTTAGCTCAACATGTATCATAAAGATTGTACCTGAGGTTTGCCCCGCATCCCTCTTTTCTCTCAATGCTTTGAGATAGACCGGGCAATTGCGTTTCCAATGGCCTACGTCACCACACTCAAAACACGGGTCATTTTGAGCAACCTTTTGCTTCTTTTCTTTTGGTTTGGGTGGTTCCACTTTTGTTTTTCCTTTTCCCTTCCCCTTGACGTGGCCCTTCCCTCTTGCAACACTTGCCTAGGGTCGGGGAGGTGCCTCTTCCTACTACCTCCTTCATTGATCGTAAGGACCGGTAGAACCTTTCTACCCATGCCCACCTCGGCCGTTTTGAGCATTGAGTGAAGCTCACCAATGCTCTTGTCCCATCCATTCATGTTATAGTTCATAACGAAGCTATCAAACTTCTTGGATAGTGAGTTGAGGATCAAATCCGTTGCCAACTCATTGGACACACGACAGTTAAGCCTTTCGAGGCAATCAATGTGGCTCTTAATCTTAAGAACGTAAGATGACACCTATTGGGTCTCGTCCATTCGACATGCATGGAGTGCTCGAACCGTTTCGAAGCGCTCCACCCTTGATTGTTGTTGGAACATTTCCTTCAACTGGGTGATCATGTCATAGGCATTGTGGTTCTCAAAGTCCTTTCACAAATTGGGAATCATACTTGTTAGCATGAGACCTGCGACTTGCACAGAGTCCTCGGTGTACTTGACCCACTCGGCAAAGGCCTCATCGTCATTTTCATCGGGTTGATCGGGAATGGGATCGTCTAACACATAGGACTTCTTTTCTTGCTTGAGAACGATTCTCAAGTTTCGGTACCAATCCATGAAGTTCCCATGGTTTAGACGTTCCTTTTCAAGGATTATTCTTAGTGATAGGTTATGGACGGTCGGGTTTGTGTTGTTGTTGTTTGCGGCCATTCTACAAAATTAACAAAGTTCTTATTAGTATTTCTGAAAAATTACATTTTAATCAATAATACCCTTTACGTCTCATAGACAATTAATAATTAAAATCTAGAATCCAATGTTGCATTTAAATATCAGTTAGGTGACCTTTATCCCTTTATTTAATTAACCAGGTAGTCAACTTTTGATAATTGTAACCTATTACAATTTCTAGTATATGGGATCGGTTAAACATCTTATGTTTGTTTGGCATGTTTATCCCATCAACACCCTTTGTACGTCATGCTTCGGTGATCCTAATGCATAATTTCCAAATTAAGTTGTCCTACTTAGACAGACGTGTGGATTTCCTAATATTAATGGTTAGGTGACCTTTATCCCATAAATATGGCAAACCCACCTCAAACTCATAAGTTCCCTCTAATGTGGTTAGGTGACCTTTATCCCACATCAAGTTCTCAAATGATTTGAGTGTTGTATAAGAGGATGGTGTTTGACTTATTTTAAAAGAGATTTGAATATTTAGAGGTTTCATAATTCTAGTTTAGAAAACTCTATGTACTTGTATTTGCATGCTTTCAAATACAAGATACCCTATGGTTCTTTTAATAAAACCCATTTAATTATAAAAATCATTAATCCTTTTTAATAACCTTTTATTAACTTTTAATGATTAAGAACCATTAATTTTCAGCTTGTTAAGTTTGTTTATGAGTTTGTAATATATGTCTAAATATCAACCAAACAATCAAACAACAAACATTCACACAAGCATAAATATATGAACATGAGTGCGTAACCATAGCTACTAAGTTGACACACACTTGTTTGCCATCACAAGTGTTGTCATAAGGTCTTTCTTAAGGGTTTGTAATGACACATTATATGTGTCCATGGACTCCCACTTGAATCCATATCCAAATACTTCAAGGTCCATGTCTTTGATGTCCATCTTTGGGTCTTGATCTTGTGCATCTTCCTTTTACAAAACTATATCCTAATACATTTTTCTAATAAATGAAATGCACGTAATCTATTTATTACATAACCAAATGAATAAATAATTACAACCCAAAAAATAAACATAAATATTACAACCCAATTGAATGAATTAAAACAACCATTCCAATCATCCAAATAACATAAGGCCAAAGGCTAGGTTATGCACTATCATATGAACAATCATAAACATTATTCAATAAACAAAATAAACCCCACCAAACCCCAAATTTTAAGTCAACATAAACTGAAAATTAGGGTTTGTTTGTCCAAACAAACAACAACCAAACATATCAACCAATTGACATTCCTATCTTTCAAAGTTTAATCATAAGCATGAAGATATAACTTTGAAAGACTTGGGGTTTATTAAATAAACTAAAATAAGCCCCTAATTAGTTGATTAACATCCTTTAAAATGATTTTTAAAGGATGAGAACAAGCATGCTATTCACATAACCGGCTCTTGATGCCATTGTTGGGTTTGTTAGAACATAAAATCATAGTTTAACCATTTAAACTTTTAGAAAGCATAGCGGAATTACAACTTTATAAACCCTATTATAAGCTGAAAAATATGTTCATTAGATGACCATATTAATGTATAAAACAAACCCAAAGAACAAAGGATCATTTATGTGAATTAACAAGCTATGAACATATGTAAATGCACATGAAATCACAGCTTCATCGAGCTGTGAAATACCTTACTGCAGCAGCCCAATGTCGACCAAGAGAAGAGCTGAAATGATGCTGAAATGTCCAAGACTTCAAGAGTTGAAGTCCTCAAGCTAGTATACCCCAATCCTCCTTGCAAACACCTTCTTGTTAGGAAGATTCTACACCAAGAACAACTTGAAAACCAGCTTGTTTCAGCTTGAAAACCCTCTTGTCAAGCTGCTGAAACCCGTAAGTTAAAGAGTGAGAGAGATGGAGCTGATTTTGTGTTAGTTGCATGTCTTGTTTGATGAGAAGTAGTGTATTATATGCTAGTTAGTGGAGACAATTGCAAGTGTGTGTGTTCTTCTCAAGGGAAGTAAGTGGAAACATATGACAAGCATGCATATATGTCTTCCACTCAAGAGAATCAAAGCACATGCACACATGCATGTGTATATGGTGGAGGGTTTGGTTTAAAACAAAGAGAGCTTTCTTTTTTTTTTATAAACTTCAATCAATAACACACACATATAACTAGTCTTTTATTAGATATATATACAACAAACCTTTAATTGTATAATCCATACACTCCTATTATTAATTTGTAATGTTATCTAACTTACTTAAATAACATTACAAATAATATTATTGAACAAAATATCCTAATAAATTGTTCCATCTCATATGCAACTTATTTAGAAAACCCATTTTCTAAATTGGTGTAAATATTTAATTGCATGATCATATCATCAATTAAATATTAATTGGTGTAAATATTTAATTGTATGATCATATCATCAATTAAATATTAATTGGTGTTTGCTAAGCTTGTTATTGGGTATAACCCGACTTGGATCATAACGTACTAACCACATCAATATTCTATGTGTCCTGGGCATATAGAATCCTACAGTTCGTGGATACACTGCACTATTCAATGAAATGGCAAGAATTGTACCCCATCTCGTAACCCCTGAGTACAAGAGAATCGAACGCTACATTTGGTGATTGGTGCCTCACATTCGTAGCATGGTGACATCATCAAACCCTACTACTTACCAGGAAGCAGTGCAACTAGCACATACCCTAACCGATGATGTTGTACAAATGGGAACGTTAAGGAAAGCGAGCACAGGATGAAGCCAATGGAAACTTGTGAGAGTCCAATGGAGAAGGAAAAACCAATTTACCCTGGAAAGAGGAAATGGTCTGAAGATTCAGGAAGTTGTTATGGAAACTCCCGTCGAAAGATGAGAGGATCTGGCAAGATGTATGCTTCTAATGAAGCAAAAAGAAACCAAGGCCCTAGCCCTAAGTGCAACAAATGAAAATACTACCATACTGGCCCCTGCAACGTCTGTGAACGTTGTGGAAAGTTTGGATACCGAATAAGAGATTGTCGGGTAAAGTTGGACGAGAGAAAAGAAGGTCAGAACCAAGGTTGCTATGAATGTGGAGCGTTTGGACACTTTAAGAAGGAATGTCCTAAGTTGAAGGAACAGGAAGCCCGTGGCAGAGCATTCGTGATGGAGGCAAAGAAGGCTCGTAAAGATCCCTCCGTTGTCACCGGTACATTTCTAGTTAATAACCGTTATGCTTACATATTATTCGATACTGGAGCCGATAGAAGTTTTGTTACTAGAAACTTTGATTCTTTCCTTCACTCACAATCTAGTAAGTTGAATAAGAAGTACTCGATTGAGTTAGCTAATGGGAAATTGATAGAAACTAAAGAGGTGTATAGGGATTGTACTATACTCTTAGGAGACCACACGTTTAGAATTGACCTTTTGCCTGTAGAATTGGGAAGCTTTGATGTTGTAATAGGGATGGATTGGCTATCGAAGAATCATGCTGAAATCATATGTTATGAGAAAGTAGTCAAGTTGCCCCTCGATAATGGAGAGCCATTAGAGATTCAAGGTGATGAAAGTGCTCCGTTAAAGATTGTGAATGTGATAAAGGCACAAAAGTATTTAAGGAAAGGATGCGCAGCTTTTATAGCCCATGTAATCGACACGAGAGTTGAGGAGAAGAACCTAGAAGAAATACCGATGGTGCGCGACTATCCGGAAGTGTTTCCTAAGGAGTTGCCTGGGTTGCCGCCGCAACGGCAAGTTGAATTTAAAATCGACTTATTACCAGGAGCAGCGCCAATTGCACGATCTCCATATCGGTTAGCGCCACCTGAAATGCAGGAGTTATCCAAGCAATAGTAGGAAATGTTGGATAAAGGATTTATAAGACCAAGCTTCTCGCCTTGGGGAGCGCCAGTCTTATTTGTGAAAAAGAAGGATTGATCGATGAGGATGTGCATCGACTACAGAGAACTGAACAAGTTATCCATCAAGAACCGTTACCCTATGCCAAGAATAGATGACTTGTTTGAGCAATTGCAAGGATCGAGTTACAATTTGAAGTTAGATTTGCGCTCTGGGTATCACCAGTTGAGAATTGCTGAGGAAGATGTTCCTAAGACAGCGTTTCGAATGCGATATGGTCACTATGAATTCATGGTCATGCCCTTTGGACTGACAAACGCCCCTGCTGTATTCATGGATCTCATGAATAGGGTGTGCAGACTGTATCTGGATAAATTTGTAATCGTGTTCATAGATTACATACTTGTATACTCGAAAACTAAGGAGGAACATGAACAACATCTGAGGTTGCTTTTGGAGTTACTAAAGAACGAGAAGTTATATGCAAAACTTTCCAAGTGCGAGTTCTGGATTCAAGAAGTTCAATTTCTTAGACATATCATCAATGCTGAAGGCATACACGTTGACCCCGCCAAAATTGAAGAAATTAAGAATTGGGAAATACCAAGAAACCCAACCGAGGTATGACAATTCCTTGGGTTGGCAGGATATTATCGGAGATTTATCGAGAACTTCTCAAAGATAGCAAAGCCGTTGACTGCATTGACACAGAAGAACAAGGAGTATATTTGGTGTGAGGAACAAGAGGAAGCGTTTCAATTGCTCAAGGCAAAGTTATGTAGTGCCCGATTTTGTCACTTCCTGAAGGGACTGACGGATTCGTGGTATACTGTGATGCCTCGCACCATGGGCTAGATGTGTCCTGATGCAAAACAATAAAGTTATCACTTATGCATCACGACAACTTAAAGTGCTTGAGCAGAACTACACGACTCATGATTTGGAGTTAGGAGCAGTAGTTTTTGCACTCAAGACTTGGAGACACAACCTATATGGTATGAAGTGTACAATCTTTACAGATCACAAGAGTCTCCAGCATATCTTTGAGCAGAAAGAGCTCAATATGAGACAACGACGTTGGGTGGAATTGCTCAATGAATACGACTGTGATATTCATTATCACCCAGGTAAGGCCAACGTTGTGGCAGATGCCTTAAGTAGAAAGGAGCGTGCGAAACCCTTGCGTGTGCGTGCCCTAGGGTTGAACATCCAAACAAATCTCACAGCTTAGATCCGTGACGCTCAACGTGAAGCTTTGAAAGAAGAGAAATTGAAGGATAAGAATCTCCGTGGAATGATTCGAGAACTTGTACCTAAGTCTGATGATACGTTATACTTCATGAATAGAATATGGGTACACCTTACGGGAAATTTGCGTGAGTTGGTACTGGATGAAGCTCATAGATCTAGATATTCGATTCACCCAGGATGGGATAAGATGTACAAGGATCTTAAGGAACATTACTGGTGACCGAATATGTAAGGAGATATTGCTGAGTACGTTTGTAAATGTTTGATTGGCGCAAAAGTCAAAGCCGAGTACCAGAAACCGTCCGGACTTCTTCAACAGCCAGTGATTCCTTAGTGGAAATGGGATCGTATCGCTATGGATTTCGTCACCAAGTTACCCCGAATAAGGAGTGGTTATGACACCATTTGGGTAATTATGGACCGTTTGATGAAATCGGCACATTTCCTACCTATTAGAGAATCCTATCGTATGAAGAAGTTGGCTAGTATTTATCTCAAAGAGGTTGTGTCCCGGCATGGAGTGCCGATTTCGATCATCTCTGATAGAGGTAGCCGCTTTACATCAAGATTCTGGAAAGCATTGCAGAAAGCCCTAAGTACAAAGCTAGATATGAGTACGGCTTATCATCCATAGAGTGACGGTCAAAGTGAAAGAGTTATTCAGATCTTGGAAGATATGTTGCACGCTTGTGTAATAGATTTTGGTGGTAGTTGGGATACTCACCTACCGCTAGCTGAATTTTCCTATAACAACAGCTATCAAACTAGTTTGAAGGTTGCGCCATTTGAGGCTCTTTATGGGAGAAAATGTCGTTCTCCACTATGTTAGAGTGAGGTTGGGATAAACAAATGATAGGACCTGATATCATCCAGGAGACAACAGACAAGATCTTTAAGATAAAGGATCGATTGAAAGTCGCACAAGACCGACAGAAAAAAGTATGTCGGCCGAAGGAGAAAACCGTTGGAACTCAAGGTTAGAGATGGAGTTCTACTGAAAGTCTCCCCTTGGAAAGGAGTTGTTAGGTTTAGCAAGCATGACAAACTTAGCCCCCGCTATATTGGTCCATACAAGATCGTAGCCCGTGTAGGCCCCATTGCATATCGTCTAGAATTACCACGTGAATTGAAAGGTTTGCATAATGTGTTCCATGTGTCCAATCTAAGGAGGTGTTTGTTTGATAAAATCCCGGGTATTTCTCCGGAAGAAGTTTGTCTTGACGATAAACTTCAGTTTCGTGAAGAACCTGTTGAGGTTACTGATTGGAAGGAAAGTAAGACCAGACATAGTCGTATTCGCCTAGTGAAAGTGAGATGGAACTCGAGACATGGACCTGAGTATACTTGGGAACGGGAAGACATGATGAAACAAAAGTACCTACACTTGTTCAAGACAAATCGTAACCTACCTCTTAGAAAAATTTCAGGACAAAATTTCTTTAAGGAGGGAAGGCTGTGACAACCCTCGATTTCCGGGTAATTTCCCTAGAAACCCTAGATCTTGATTTCTATGCTCAGTCTTGTTTTAGAATATATAGCGCTAAATAAACTAATCTAAAGATTGATTAGGGTCCTATGTGTGCTTACGTTTCTATTTCGTGTGTGTTCTATCATGAAAACCCGAGACTGATGAATGTCTGAAATAAACGCCACTACGAACCGATTGGGAAATAAATATTAACGTCATAGGTAAAAATGCGAATTTGGCCTAATTTAATCTTAGCTACACTAATATTAATGTTATTACGTGAGGAAACGACTATCATAACGAGAAAACCCGATACCAGTATCTACGCGCCTTAGTGCGATGAGATGGCTCAATCTAGCAGATAAACAATAAAATTCCCAAGTGGACGATAAAACCAAGATATGGGGCCTGTAAATAGTCGTTTTGGACTAGAATTTCACAAGGAATTAGAACTTAACATGTTTGGGTTTTGAAAGTCGGATCGAGACGGGAGAATAATGAAAAAGACCGTTCGGCTACCCCTCCTCCCCCCTTGCATTTGGCCGCCCTCACCCCCCTCCCTTCTCCTCCCCTATAAAAACCCTTCTCCTCTCTCATTTTCATTTTCACTTCTTACAACTTACACAAAAAAAAACACACTCTCTCCTTCTCTTCTCTTGCTACCTACGGCCAACACCCTAGCACCATCACCATTTTCGTTTTCGTTTCAAGTTCTTGAAGATTAAGGCTTGGAATCCTGAGTTGGAAGTGTTCATAGCAAAAAGGAGATCTCGTTGGTGGTGAAGCAAGAAGAAAAACCATCATCTTACAACTTTTTCATGTGAATAACTTTCTAAGACTAAGGTATCCTTAAACTTTCGTTTTAGTTACGTTTTTACTTGAAAATGGCTACCTAAATGCTATAGATTGTTCATCAAGTAGAAATTTAGTAAAAGATGGGTTGAAAGATGAAAATGTTGGTCAAAAATGGAGTATTTTGAGTATGCATGTGTGTGTATGTGTGACCGTATGCATGTATGTGTGTATGTTGATGTTTGGGTGCTAGATTGTTACTTAATAATGCCTCGTTGTTGTTGGATCATCCATTCAAGTGAAGTAAAGTGTGAAATCTGTTATGGATCATCTATTGTGACATTTTGAATGAAGTTTTTCATGGATTAAGTGTGTGTATGTGTGTCGTGTAAGTGAGTGTGTGTTTGGGTGTTTGTTGTTGCAAAAAGTGAAGGTTTATGACTAGATTTGAACATGCAAGTATGGATAATGTTAGAGTTGATTGATTCATGAAATGTGGTATGTAAACAAATTGTTAATGATACATGATAATACTTGGACATTTGAGCTAGTAATTTGGGATATTAGTTTATGAAAGTTGTCGTTTTGCTTAAATAATGCATGTATGCAAGTAGTATGATTTGACTATGTTCACATGTGATTTAGGATTAATGTACGTATATATATTAGTCTTTTATGTGTTATTTGGTTATAATTTTCACATTTTGGTTGTGAATTAGTACTTATCTAGGTAATGCATAATCCACCGTTTTCGTTAAGATCTTAACCGAGTGTTATAATCACCAACTACTCGCGTAAATAAATATTTTCTTAAAAATAATATAAGTCTAGTAGGTTGGATGAACAACTTGATTGTAAGACTTGAGTATCAATTGTTAAAGTGTCTATCATATTTAGGGCACTATTAGGATTGACTGGACGTTCGTTGGTGTAATTGCAAGTACTTTCAATTTCGTTGATCAAGGTGAGTTTTCACGGCCCGTTTTAAACTTGTTATCGTTTTACAATCGTGCGGGAAATACATGGCTTCGTTCATTGTATCATGATTATGTGACTTACTCGTATGTGTTCGTATCATAGTCTCAAGTATGGGTGTTTTGTTATTGTGTTCATGTGAGTCGTTCATGAATACCCCCTTTCCCATATAATCATTAGCCTTGGGTTAGGCCACAGTGTATATTGGTAGATCTATTTGGGTTTGACAGCCCGCACTCGTGATCAGTAGCTCTGATCAAGCGTTTTGGATGCGAGTGAATGTATGTTGAATTCGTTTTGTGGGGATTGCTTACTTTATGTAAAGCTTTCGTGTCTTGGTTTGATTATAGCTCCAGGTACTATCATTATTTGTATCCCTAGCTTGTTTACAACTTACCACATTATTTGTGAATGATATCTGATACTGTTGTATGTAATGTTTTCGTAAACCCGTGAAACTCGCTCAACTTTATGTTGACTTTTTAAGCATGTATTTTCCAGGTACGTAGGAGCATGGATGGTGGTATGAACTGGGCTTGGGCAAACGTGGATGTGACATCTTTTGGCTATTTATTTAAAAATACGATCCTTGTATATGATCGTGGTTAAACAATTTGAACTTTTATTCAAACACTGTCTTATTTTGGAATGTTGTGACTAAAATCCAATGGTTTGTAATTTAAAACATATGTTTTAACGTTTGCCTATATATATCATGTTGGTTTCCAACTTTGTCATCGCCATGCTTAACGCATATACAATTCCGCTGCGATATTCAACGTCGTTTTTGGGGTGTGACATTAAGTTTAGGTTCCCTTACATGAGATTCATTTAAAACCAATGTTGTTTCACTTTTATTGGGAAGTGGTTGAGCATGAGTTCTGTATCTCTCAACTTCCTCAATGCAGCTCGATGAACATAACCTTTCTCTTACCTCTTTTGACATCGGTGGCACTTTGTTTTCCATGTTTGCCATGAGTGCTAGAACTTCCAAGACTTCCTTTTCATGTAAGCTCCAGTCACAAGTACCTGTAGGATTCTATGTGCCCAAGACTCTTAGAATATTGATGTGATTAGTACGTTACGATCCAAGTCGGGTTATACCTAATAACAAGCTTAGCAAACACCAAATAATATTTAATTGATGATATGATCATGCAATTAAATATTTACACCAAATTTAGAAAATGGGTTTTCTAAATAAGTTGCATATGAGATGGAACAATTTACTAGGATATTTTGTTCAATAATATTATTTGTAATGTTATTTAAGTAAGTTAGATAACATTACAAATTAATAGTGAGAGTATACTACTTATACAATTAATTAGTTAATTGTATAAACTAGTCAAAAGACTAGACAATATTTATGTGTGTGTAAATATTTGTTTTGTGAGATAAAACATCCATTTTGCATCAATATGGCCGTTTCCCACATGCATGTGAGATGTTGTTTTATTCACTTGAGTGGAAGACAAACACATGCATGCTTGTCATATGTTTCCACTAGGTTATTCCATTGGAAACACAAACACATGCTAGTTCAACTAAAGAAAAAGTATTCAGCTCTCATTTCTCATATAATTCATAGATGCAACACAACAAAATCTCCTCTCCTTTCTCTCTCTAAGTTACGAACAAGAGGCAGCAGCTATGGAGGTTTTGATGAGCAAATTTTGTGTTCATTTTGGTGTTTTCTACCTAGCAAGAAGAGGAGTTTGCATATAAGCTTGGGGTATACACACTTGAGGGTTCCTCCTCTTGGAATCTTGGTCAATTTCATCCTCCCATCTCATCAACATTGCTGCTGAAAGTTCAAGGTTATGAAGACCTTTTGGCAGCTTACCTTTTGGAATTTTGGTGTCCAAATCCAAGGAACTAAGATGTTTACTTAGAGCCTTGTGGGAGTGAACACTAGAGGACTTCTAAACTCGAAGTTTTGGCCACTTTTTCAGCGTCATATCCATCCCTTTTGGTGGAATCTTGCTGCTGGAAAGGTAGTTTTGGCAGCCCCTTTGTGGCTGTCATATTGTGTTGTTTTTATGTACACATAGCATGTTTATTCACATATAATGATCATTTGATTTATGGGTTTGTTTTATACACTTGTATGGTCATCTTAAGAAGATAATTTTCAGCTTATAAAAGGGTTTATAAAGTTGTAATTCCGCTGCGTTTTTAGAAAGTTTAAATGGTTAAACTATGATTTTATGTTCTAACAAACCCAACAATGGCATCAAGAGCCGGTTATGTGAATAGCTTGCTTGTTTTTTGTCCTTTAAAATTGGTTTTAAAGGATGACTAATCAACTCATTAGAGGCTGATTTTTGTTGATTTAGTAAACCCCAAGTCTTTCAAAGTTATATCTTCATGCTTATAATTAAACTTCGAAAGATAGGAATGTCAATTGGTTGATATGTTTGGTTGTTGTTTGTTTGGACAAACAAACCCAAATTTTCAGTTTATGTTGGCTGAAATAAACTAAAAATTTAGGGTTTGATGGGGTTTATTTTGTTTATTGAATAATATTTATGATTGTTCATATGATAGTGCATAACCTACCTTTTGGCCTTGTCTTGTTTGGATGCGTGCAATGTTTGTTTTGGTTATTTTCATTTGGGTTGTAATATTATTCTTTTGTGCTTTGTTTAAAAATGTAATTTGTCTATTTATTCATTGGGATGTAATAATAGATTAAGAGTGTTTTTCTTTTACTAGAAAATATGTATTAGGATATA
This sequence comes from Flaveria linearis, assembly GCA_024085815.1. NCBI lineage: Eukaryota > Viridiplantae > Streptophyta > Magnoliopsida > Asterales > Asteraceae > Flaveria > Flaveria linearis. Next base: position 55,734,220 of record CM044003.1, on the reverse strand, counting down.
TATTTTGTAAAAGAAGATGCTCGGGAAGGAAGCACAAGAAGAAGACACAAAAGAAGGACTTGAAGCATATGGATGCAAGTTCAAGTGGGAGTCAATGAAGACCTCTATTTTGTGTTGTATTCAACCATTAGGAAAGACCAAATGACCACACTTGTGATGGCAAACAAGTGTGGTCACAATAGTAGCTATGGTAATGCACATTGTGGTTGTTTATATTATGCTTGTTTGATTGTGATTTTATGAATGATTGTATGATATTTGGATATGATAAACAATATTAATAAAAATGATCTTAACAAGCTAATATAAAATGGTTCTAAATCATTAAGTGTTAATAAATGGTTATTAAAAGGATTTATGGTTTTATAATAAAATGAGTTTATTAAAAGAACCATAGGGTATCTTGTATTTGAAAGCATTCAAATACAAGTACATAGAGTTTTCAAAACTAGAATTAATGAAAACTAAAAATCCCTATTGAAACAAGTTTAACACCATCCTTTTACACGACACTCGAATCACTTGAGAACTATTTGTGGGATAAAGGTCACCTAACCACTTATAGGGAACTTGTGTGTTTGAGGTGAGTCTAACATACTTGTGAGATAAAGGTCTCCTAACCGCTCGTATGTGAAAACTCACACGTGTGTGTAAGTAGGACGACTTGAACTGGAAACCATGTGCATAGGGTCACCGAAGCATGGCGTACAATGGTGTTGATGGGATTAAACATGCCAACCAAACATAAGATGTTTAACCGATTCCATAAAGGCTAGAAGTTGCAAAAGGTTGCAATTGTCAAATATTGACTACCTTGTTAAATTAAATAATGGGATAAAGGTCACCTAACCATTATTTGAATGTAATGTTGGATTCTAGATTTTAATTATTAATTGTCTATGAGACATAAAAGGGTATTAATAACTAAAATAAAATTTTAAGAAATACTAATAAGAACTTTGTAAATTTTGTAGAATGGCCGCAAACAATAATGCTACCACCCCGACCGTCCATACCCTATCATTCAGAATCGTTATCAAAATGAGTAAAGGCCTATGTCCTTGATGATCTCATGTCTCACCAACCAACACTATTGATGTTAAGGCCTTTTGATGATTAGCTTAAGCACATTAAGGATTCTGTGCAAATTTCCTACCTAATGTTGGGAATATGATTCCCGAACTCCAAAAGGGTTTGGAACATCATAGGGCATATGACATGATAATCTAGTTGAAGGAAATGTTCCTTCAACAAGCATTAGTAAGATTGCTTCGAAACGGTTCAAGTACTTTATGCATGTCACATGGAAGAAACTCAATCGATATCATCTTATATATATTCTTAAGATGAAAAGCCACATTGATAGCCTCAAGATGCATAACTGTCCTGTCTCAAAGTAGTTGGCCAAGGATTTGATCCTTGATTGCCCAACTAAAGGTTTGAGACATTCATAATAAACTGTAATATGAACGGGAGGGACAAGAGCATCGGTGAAATTCACGCAATGCTCAAAAGCAACCGAGGCAGGGATGGGTAGAGAGGTTGTACCTATTCTCTCGATCAATGAGGGAGACTATAATAAATGGCCAATCTCGATCCTATGGCAATTATTGCCAAAAGAAAAGAATACATCAAAGCAAAGGTTAAAGCGAAACCTCAACAACCTAAGCTTATGAAGCCTAAAGTAAAGGAGAACGATCCGTGCTTTCAGCATGGAGAGATAGGACAATAAAACGGAATTGTTCCTCCTATCTCAAGGAGTTGAAAAATAACAGGGATGCTAGGCAAACCTCGAATACAAATTTCATGATTCACATTGTATTAAATGTCATTTCTTCAAACACATGGGTATTGGATATCGGATGTGAGACTCATACTTTTAATTGTTGCAAAGGGGTTCAAAAGAAATGTGCGCTTCAAAGAGGAAAACTCTATTTTGAGACTTACAAATGGTTTGGAAGTTGTTCTCAAAACCTTTTGTATGCACCTAGTTTGACTAGGAACATAATTAAAGTTTCCTATTAAAACAATATGGTCTTGATTTAAAGTTTGTATATAATGGTATTAAGTTTTATGGATGATGTATTTCATTTTAAGGATATGCCTTTTGATGATATTCATGAATTAGTTCATGATAATTCGTCCTATAATAACTCATTATACACATTAAGCACCAAGAAACTTAAAATCGGTTTAAGTTATTATTATCTTTGACATTGACATCTTGGTCACATAAACAAGAATTGGATTCAAACACTTCAAAAGAATTGTCTTTTGGAAACAAATGAAAATGTTTCATTTGATAAGTGTGAACCAAAAGACTTATTAGGAATGATACATTTGGATGTATGTGGTCCTTTTAAGACAATGACAAAGATTGATGAAAAGATACTTCATTAATGTTACCGACGATTACAGTCGCTATTATTGTGTGCACTTGATGACACATAAGAATGAAGCTTTTGAAATGTTCAAAATCTTCAATAATGAAGTAGAAAATTAACTCTACATAACTATCTAAGTTCTTCATTCTGATAAAGGAGAAACTAAACCCTATTTGGATATGGTTCAATTCATTAAGGCTATAAGCTTACCACCTTTATCATCTTGGGTATTCGCACTACTCTCCACGGCTCGTATTTTGAATATGGCCTAAACCAAGAAAGTGGGTTCGACACCTTTTGAAATATGGCATGAAAGAGTTCCATCGCAATCATATTTAAAGGTATGGGGTAGTGAAGCTTATGTTAAGCTTAACACCCAAAACAAATTTGAAAGTCAATCCACTAAGTGTATATTTGTTGGATATCCCAAAGACTGTATAGGATACTAATTCTTTGATCCAACAGAGCAAAAGGTATTTATTGCTCGAAGGGCAAAGTTCTTGGAAGCCAAGTTCCTTATGGAAGGAGTGATGCATAAAACAATGGAATTTGATGAAGATCAAGATCCACAAGCCGATACACGTTTGGTTGACACTAGCTGTCAACAAGAGGTTGTTGATAATGATCAAGAGGTTGATCAATACACACAAAACATTCACAGATCTGGTAGAGTTGGCATTCCACCTGAAATATATGGATTTTTCATAGATGGATGCTATGAGGTTGACTCCGATGAGCCAACTACATACCATGATGCTATATCCAATTCGGATTGTGACAAATGGCTGGAATCCATGAATGTAGAGATGCAATCCATGTATAACAACCAAGTTTGGGAATTGGTTGACCCTTCACTTAACTCCAAACCGGTTGGATGCAAGTGAGTTTTCGAGAAGAAAACAAATATACATGGAAACTTTGATACTTACAAGACAAGACTTGTAGCAAAAGGTTTCACTCAAACTCAAGGGGTTGACTATGATGAAACCTTCTCACCTGTTATGATGCTAAAGTCTATAAGGATATTGTTTGCCATAGCTGCTCATTATGATTATGAGATCTGGCAAATAGATGTCAAAACCGCTTTCCTAAATGGATATCTTGAGGAAGATGTCTATATGGTTCAGCCTGAAGGTTTTGTCGATCCAAAACATCCTAATAAAGTATGCTAGTTAAAGAAATCAATCTATGGATTGAAACAAGCATCGAGAAGTTAGAATCAATGTTTTGATGAAGAGATCAAGAAATTTGGTTTCATCAAGAACGCTGACAAGGCTTGTGTGTATAAAAAGGTAGTGGGAGTGTAATCACATTCTTAGTATTGTATGTTGATGACATAGTACTATATGGAAAGGACATTCCAACCATGGAAGGTGTTAAAACCTGGCTTGGAAATTGTTTTTCCATGAAAGATCTTGGTGAAACTGCCAATATTTTGGGAATAAAGATCTATACGGATAGATCGAGGCGGTTGATAGGTCTAAACCAAAGTGCATATATTGATAAAATCTTGAAAAGGTTCAAGATGGAAAACTCTAGGAAAGGTATGGTACCTATTCAAAGAGGGAAAATATTGAGTGCATCCCAATGTCCAAGCTCAAAGGATGAGCAAGATTGTATGAAGGACATCCCATATGCGTCTGCTATAGGATCCATCATATATGCGATGATATGCACTAAGACCGGACGTGTCATTCGCGTTAAGCATGACAAGAAGATATCAGCAGAATCCAGGTAATAGCCATTGGATGGCTGTAAAAAGTATATTGAAATACCTTAGGAGGACTAAGGATATGTTTCTAATATACGGATCTGAGAAAGAGGAACTCGTTGTAAAGGGTTACACGGATGCGAGTTTCCAAACTGATCGAGATGATCCTCGATCACAATCGGGGTATGTCTCCATTATAAATAGGGTAACATTGTCCACTACAAAATACGAATACATAGCTGCCTCATTAGCAGCTTTGGAAGCTGCATTAATAAAAGGTTTATCGCCAATCTAAGGGTGGTCTCTACCATTCAAGACCCCTTAGAAATCTTTTGTGATAACGAGGGTGTGATTGCTCAAATCAAGGAACCCCGTGCACATCAAAAGATTAGGCACAATGAGCGGAGATTCAACTACATACGAGATGAAGTTGAAAAAGGAAAGATATGTATTCGCAAAGTTAATACCAATCAAAACATTGCGGGTCCATTCACGAAGCTCGTAGATAGGTCAAAGCATGAAAGTCACACTTATGCCTTAGGACTTCGATATTCTAGTGATTGGACTTGATCAATTTTTGTATTTGAATATGTGGAACTCTTTATTATTTGAGTAAAATTATTTGGTTATAATGTTTCAATTAATGTTCCAATTTAGCATGTTTAATCCATGAGTAAATTATTTACTCTAAATGTCCGTAGTCGTTCATACTTGTGGGAACAAGTGTGAGGGTAAGATTATTATTAACTTGGATTGGTTGATATTCATAAGGATGAATATAGAGCAATGGGTTGCTACCAATGCTCATAGATATTTGTGGGATACAAATATTGGACTAACCCGCATCTTAAATTTTACTACATGGAATCTCATCGATTGATCATAAGAAAATTTGAGTAAAGGCGAATATCATTTGGTATCCTCCGACGTGAGATACATATTGGGTTTTGATATTCACCAAGTATTATACCTTGAGCTAATTCTTCACTGTCCTGAAATAATGGACAGTACATAAGGGTATGTTCAGGTATAACACGAGGTGTTTGTGAGAAACGTATGTAGTCAAGATGGAATTTGTTCCTCTTATTCATTGAGTGTTAGATGTCTAAGGCCTGATTAAGTTAAATCAACAAGGAATGATCATTTTGTGTCCTTGGATTTAACATGACATCTGTAACAAAAGGATAAATGATTGATTCACCTAAATCATTTCAAGTAGGGTACTTGAATAGGATGATGTTATTGAATGGCCATAAGTCATGCGTATTAAGGGTAGTAAACCGTTGTTAGGCGTTATTTACTGCTTGCATCAATCTTCTATGAATCTTGGGCAAGTGCGAGATTGTAGGATTCTATGTGCCCAAGACACTTAGAATATTGATGTGGTTAGTACGTTATGATCCAAGTCGGGTTATACCTAATAACAAGCTTAGCAAACACCAATTAATATTTAATTGATGATATGATCATGCAATTAAATATTTACACCAAATTTAGAAAATGGGTATTCTAAATAAGTTGCATATGAGATGGAACAATTTACTAGGATATTTTGTTCAATAATATTATTTGTAATGTTATTTAAGTAAGTTAGATAACATTACAAATTAATAGTGAGAGTATACTACTTATACAATTAATTGGTTAATTGTATAAACTAGTCAAAAGACTAGACAATATTTATGTGTGTGTAAATATTTGTTTTGTGAGATAAAACATCCATTTTGCTTCAATATTGCCGTTTCCCACATGCATGTGAGATGTTGTTTTATTCACTTGAGTGGAAGACAAACACATGCATGCTTGTCATATGTTTCCACTAAGTTATTCCATTAGAAACACAAACACATGCTAGTTCAACTAAAGAAAAAGTATTCAGCTCTCATTTCTCATATAATTCATAGATGCAACACAAAAATCTCCTCTCCTTTCTTTGTCTAAGTTACGAACAAGAGGCAGCAGCTATGGAGGTTTTGATGAGCAAATTTTGTGTTCATTTTGGTGTTTTCTACCTAGCAAGAAGAGGAGTTTGCATATAAGCTTGGGGTATACACACTTGAAGGTTCCTCCTCTTCGAATCTTGGTCAATTTCATCCTCCCATCTCATCAACATTGCTGCGGAAAGTTCACGGTTATGAAGACCTTTTGGCAGCTTACCTTTTGGAGTTTTGGTGTCCAAATCCAAGGAACTAAGATGTTTACTTAGAGCCTTGTGGGAGTGAACACTAGAGGACTTCTAAACTCGAAGTTTTGGCCACTTTTTCAGCCTCATATCCATCCCTTTTGGTCCAATCTTGCTGCTGGAAAGGTAGTTTTGGCAGCCCCTTTGTGGCTGTCATATTGTGTTGTTTTTATGTACACATAGCATGTTTATTCACATATAATGATCCTTTGATTTATGGGTTTGTTTTATACACTTGTATGGTCATCTTAAGAACATAATTTTCAGCTTATAAAAGGGTTTATAAAGTTGTAATTCCGCTGCGTTTTCAGAAAGTTTAAATGGTTAAACTATAATTTTATGTTCTAACAAACCCAACAGTACCATCCTACAGTTGATCAATTCAGTCTCTTGATTCTTGCATGAGTTGGCTATAGATGTACTTGAAGTTGGTGGGGATGAAATGGTGAGTTGAGGCTGCTTGAATTGCCTTTGATTTGTTTGTTGTTGTTGTTGCTGATGTTGATATTGTTGCTGAGATGTGGACTGCTGATTGCATTCCATTGAGAAGTGCCCATAAAGGTTACACTTGAAACATCTTATTTTAGATTTATCTACTCCTATCTTTGTTGTTCTCCCAAGAGCAGATAATCCTTTGTTTCTCCACAGATACATCATTGCCCTATAAGCAATCACTACCATCTACCACTGTAAATCCATCTCTTCTACTTCATCAGGATGAAGTTCTTCTAGATCTTTTTTGCAAAAATGAGCTGGAGTTAAAGTGTTGCCCAGATAAGCATGGAAGCTTGAGCTGAAGGCTGCAAATGCAGCTTTCTGCTCTTTAGAATCAAGAACTATAGTAATTGGAAACCAACATGATATATAGGCAAACATTGAAACATAAGTTTTAAGTTACAAACCACAGGATTTTTGTCACAACATTCCAAAATAATAAAAAGTTCAAATTGTTTAACCACGATCATACGCAAAGATCGTATTTTTAAATTAATAGCCAAAATAAAACCAAAAGATGACACATCCACGTTTGCCCAAGCCTAGTTCATACCACCATCCATGCTCCTATGTACCTGAAATACATGCTTAAAAAGTCAACATAAATTTGAGCGAGTTTCACGGGTTTACGAAAACATTACATACAACAGTATCAGATATCATTGACAAACAATGTGGTAAGTTGTAAACTAGCTAGGGAAACAACTTAATGATAGTACCTGGAGCAATAATCAAACCAAGACACGAAAGCTTTACATAAAGTAAGCCACATGATCATGATACAACGAACGAAGCTTTGTGTTTCCCCCACGATTTTGTAAAACGATAACAAGTTAAAAAGGGGCCGTGGAAACTCACCTTGATCAACGAAATTGAAAGTACGTGCAATTACACCAACGGACGTCCAGTCAATCCTAATAGGCCCTAAATACGATAGACACTTTAAGAATTGATACTCAAGTCTTACAAGCAAGTTGTTCATCCAACCTACTAGACTTATACTATTTTTAAGAAAATATTTGTTTACGCGAGTAGTTGGTGATTATAACACTCGGTTAAGATTTTAACGAAAACGGTAAATTACGCCTTACTTCGGCAAGTACTAATTAACAACCAAAATGTGTAAATTATAACCAAATAGCACATAAACACTCCTATTTATATACGTACATAAATCCTAAATCACATTTCATGAATCAAACAACTTTAACCAATTGGTATAAAAGTCTCTAAATCATGGCAATTTCTATGCATAAGTGACCATTTGGGCATCATAAAACATGTTCAAACGCACATATCACTTTATGAACGAATTGTACCTCATATGGCCGTGAATAATACATACAACAAGTCCATAACTATTGATTAAACTCAGACCCATATTATGCCTAATCTTCATGCCAAAAGTCAACTCTTTTACGACTAGTTAAGCCTAAAACGTAGTATAATGCGTCCAATCACCAAGAATCACACATATTATCAAAAATACATTATTTGGACATAAAATATCATCACATTACAGTCCTAGTTCCAGATTTCACTAGTTCCTTTTATTCCATACAAAAACACCTAGTCTAGCATGCATTTCGACGTAAATCTCAACCATAATCATTCTAATAGACCAAACAATGATCCATCCACGATCTATCATGTTTTCATGCTACATTATATCCCAAATTACTGTCCTAAACTATCCATAACAAACAACTTATTGCATATCAAAGATCAAGTCTTATTTCATCACGTTTAGCAAGATATGAACCAATACATGCATATATATATATATATATATATATATATATAATATATATATATATATATATATATTATATATATATATATATATATACGACATTCATACACACCTTAAATCCATCAAAATCCTTCAACAAAACACTGAAATATTCTGTTCTAAACCATCCGTAACATTATCCATACTTGCATGTTCAAATCTAGTCATAATCCATCACTTTTTGCAAGAACAAACACCTAAACATCAACATACACTCATGCATGCACACGGTCAGCCATACACGCACTTAATACATGTAAACCTTCATCAAAATGTCACAATAGGTGATTTATAACAGATGTCATACTTAACTCTACTTGCATGGACGATTCAACATCAACAACGCATCATCAAGCAACAATCTAGTATCCAAACTTCGACACACATACATGCACACGTACGGACACATACATACACATATATAACTCATTTTCATTCCATATTTTCTGTTTCAAAACCGGTTTTTCCCAAAATCTTACTTGGTGAACAATCTACAACTTTTAGGTAATCATTTTCGTATAAAAACGTAACTAAAACGAAATATTGAGGTTACCTTAGTCCTAGCAAGCTATTTTCACGAAAAAGAATGTAGAATGATGATCTTTCTTCTTGCTTCACCACCAAAGAGTTTTCTTTTGCTCTAATATGCTTGCACCTTGAGTTCCAAGTGAAGATCTTCAAAGCAAATGGAACAAAAACGAAAATAGTGGTGGTGTGGTGGTGTGGCCGTAGGTTGTAGAGAGAAAGAAGAGAGGGAGAGTGAATTTCTTTTAAAATGAAGTGGAAGAAGTGAAATAGGGGGGGGAGAAGGGGTTTATAAGGGGAGGGGAGGGGAGGGGGAGGGCGACTGTAGGCAATGGGGGGTAGAGGGGTAGTCGAACGGTCTTTTTCATTTTTCTCCCGTCTCGACCTGACTTTCAAAACCCGAACATGTTAAATTCTAATTCCTTGCGAAATTCTAGTCCAAGAAGACTATTTAGATGCCCCATATCTTGGTTTTATCTTCCACTTGGGCATTTTATTGTTTATCCGCTAGATTGAGCCATCTCGTCACACTGAAGCGCGTAGATGATGTTATCGGGTTTTCTCGTTATGATAGTCGTTTCCTCATATAATAACATTAATATTAGTGTAACTAAGATTAAATTAGGCCAAATTCTCATTTTTACCTATGACGTTAATATTTATCTCCCGGTCGGTTCGTAGTGGCGTTTATTTCAGACATTCGCCGGACTCAGGTTTTCATGGTCGAACACGCATGAAATAGAAACGTAAGCACACGTAGGACTGTAATCAGTCTTTAGATTAGTTTATTTAGTGCTATATATTCTAAAATAAGACTGAGCATAGAAATCAAGATCTAGGGTTTCTAGAGAAATTACCCGGAAATCGAGGGTTGTCACAGCCTTCCCTCCATAAAGAAATTCCGTCCCGAAATTTCTCTAAGAGTTAGGGTTATGATTTGTCTTGAATAAGTGCAGGTATTCTCGTTTCATCATGTCTTCCCATTCCCAAGTATACTCAGGTCCATGTCTCGAGTTCCATCTCACTTTCACTAGGCGAATACGACTATATCTAGTCTTACTTTCCTTCCAATCAGTAACCTCAACAGGTTCTTCATGAAACTAAAGTTTATCATCAAGACAAACTTCTTTCGGAGAAATAACAGGCGTTTTATCAGACAAACACCTCCTTAGATTGGACACATAGAACACATTATGCACACCTTTCAATTCACGCGGTAACTCTAGACGATATGCAACGGGGCCTACACGGGCTACGATCTTGTATGGACCAATATAACGGGTGATAAGTTTGTCATGCTTGCTAAACCTAACAACTCCTTTCCAAGGGGAGACTTTCAGCAGAACTCCATCTCCAACCTTGAATTCCAACGGTTTTCTCCTTCGGTCGGCATACTTTTTATGTCTGTCCTGTGCGACTTTCAATCGATCCTTTATCTTAAAGATCTTGTCTATTGTCTCCTGGTTAATCTCAGGTCCTATCATTTGTTTATCACCAACCTCACTCCATCATAGTGGAGAATGACATTTTCTCCCATAAAGAGCTTCGAATGGTGCGACCTTCAAACTAGTTTGATAGATGTTGTTATAGGAAAATTTAGCTAACGGCAGGTAAGTATCCCAACAACCACCAAAATCTATTACACAAGCACGCAACATATCTTCTAAGATCTGAATAACTCTTTCACTTTGACCGTCACTCTATGGATTATAAGCCGTACTCATATCTAGCTTTGTACCTAGGGCTTTCTACAATGCTTTCAAGAATCTTGATGTAAAGCGGATATCTCTATCAGAGATAATCGAGATAGGTACTCCATGCCGAGACACAACCTCTTTGAGATAAATGCTAGCCAACTTCTTTATAGGATAGGATTCTCTAATAGGTAGGAAATGTGCCGATTTCGTCAGGCAGTCCACAATTACCCAAATGGTATCATAACCACTCCTTGTGCGGGGTAACTTGGTGACAAAATCCATAGCGATACGATCCCATTTCCACTGAGGAATCACTGTCTGTTGAAGAAGTCCGGATGGTTTCTGGTACTCGGCTTTGACTTTTGCGCAAGTCAAACATTTACCAACGTACTCAGCAATATCTCCTTTCATATTCGGCCACCAGTAATGTTCCTTAAGATCCTTGTACATCTTATCCGATCCTGGGTGAATCGAATATCTACATATGAGCTTCATCCAGTACTAATTCACGCAAATTTCCTGTAAGGGGTACCCATATTCTATTCATGAAGTATAACGTATCATCAGACTTCGGTACTAGTTCGCGAATCATTCCACGGAGATTCTCATCCTCCAATTTCTCTTCTTTCAAAGCTTCACGTTGAGTGTCATGGATCTAAGCTGTGAGATTTGTTTGGATGGTCAACCCTAGTGCACGCACATGCAAGGGTTTCACGCGCTCTTTTCTACTTAAGGCATCGGCCACAATGTTGGCCCTACCTGGGTGATAACTAATATCACAGTCGTAGTCATTGAGCAATTCCACCCAACGTCGTTGTCTCATATTAAGCTCTTTCTGTTCAAAGATGTGCTGGAGACTCTTATGATCTGTAAAGATTGTACACTTCGTACTATATAGGTAGTGTCTCCAGATCTTGAGTGTGAAAACTACTGCTCCTAACTCCAAATCATGAGTCGTGTAGTTCTGCTCATGCACTTTAAGTTGTCGTGATGCATAAGCGATCACTTTATTGTTTTGCATCAGACCACATCCTAGTCCATGATGCGAGTCATCACAGTATACCACGAATCCAGTAGTTCCTTCAGGAAGTGACAAAATAGGGGCACTACATAACTTTGCCTTGAGAAATTGAAACGCTTCCTCTTGCTCCTCACACCAAATATACTCCTTGTTCTTCTGTGTCAATACAGTCAACGGCTTTGCTATCTTTGAGAAGTTCTTAATAAATCTCCGATAATATCCTGCCAATCCAAGGAATTGTCGTACTTCGGTTAGGCTTCTTGGTATTTCCCAATTCTTAATTGCTACAATTTTGGCGGGGTCAACGTGCATGCCTTCAGCATTGATGACATGTCCAAGAAATTGAACTTCTCGAATCCAGAAGTCGCATTTGGAAAGTTTTGCATACAACTTCTAGTTCTTTAGCAACTCCAAAAGCAACCTCAGATGTTGTTCATGTTCCTCCTTAGTTTTCGAATATACAAGTACGTCATCTATGAACACGATTACAAATTTATCCAGATACGGTCTGCACACCCTATTCATGAGATCCATGAATACAGCAGGGGCATTTGTCAGTCCAAAAGGCATGACCATGAATTCATAGTGACCATATCACGTTCAAAACGCTGTCTTAGGAACATCTTCCTGAGCAATTCTCAACTGGTGATACCCAGAGCGCAAATCTATCTTCTAATAGTAACTCGATCCTTGCAATTGGTCAAACTAGTCATCTATTCTTGGCAATGGGTAACAGTTCTTAATGGTTAACTTGTTCAGTTCTCTGTAGTCGATGCACATCCTCATCGATCCATCCTTCTTTTTCACAAATAAGACTGGCGCTCCCCAAGGAGAAAGCTTGGTCTTATAAATCCTTTATCCAACATTTCCTGCAATTGCTTGGATAACTCTTGTATTTCAGGTGGCGCTAACCGATATGGAGATCGTACAATTGGCGCTGCTCTGGTAATAAGTCGATTTTAAATTCAACTTTCCGTTGCAGCGCAACCCAGGCAACTCCTCAGGAAACACTTTCAGATAGTCGTGCACTATCGGTATTTCCTCTAGCTTCTTCTCCTCGGCTCTCGTGTCGATTACATGGGCTATAAAAGCTGTGCATCCTTTCCTTAAATACTTTTGCACCTTCATCACATTCACAATCTTTAACGGAGCACTTTCATCACCTTGAATCTCTAATGGCTCTCCATTTTCGAGGGGCAATTTGACTACTTTCTCATGACATACGATTTCTGCACGATTCTTCGATAGCCAATCCATCCCTATTACAACATCGAAACTTCCCAATTCTATAGGCAAAAGGTCAATTGTAAACGTGTGGTCTCCTTAGAGTATAGTACAATCCCTATACACCTCATTAGTTTCTATCAGTTTCCCATTAGTTAACTCAATCGAGTACTTCTTATTCAACTTACTAGATTTTGAGTCAAGGAAAGACTCAAAGTTTCTAGAAACAAAACTTCTATTGGCTCCAGTATCGAATAATACGTAAGCATAACGGTTATTAACTAGAAATGTACCGGTGACAACGAAGGGATCCTTACGAGCTTTCTTCGCCTCCATCACGAATGCTCAGCCATGGGCTTCTTGTTCCTTCAGCTTAGGACATTCCCTCTTAAAGTGTCCAAACGCTCCACATTTGTAGCAACCTTGGTTCTGACCTTCTTTCCCCTCGTCCAACTTTACTCGACAATCTCTTATTCGGTGTCCAAACTTTCCACAGCGTTCACATATGTTGCAGGGGCCTGTATGGTAGTATTTGCATTTGTTGTACTTAGGATTAGGTCCTTGGTTCCTTTTTGCTTCATTAGTAGTATACATCCTGCCAAGGCATCTTTTCTTTAGATGGAAGTTTCCAGAACGACTTCCTGAACCTTCAGACCATTTCCTCTTTCCAGAATAAACTGACTTTTCCTTCTCCATTGGACTTTCACAAATTTCCATTGGCTTCTTCCCTGTGCTCACTTTCCTTAATGTTCCCATTCGTACAGCATCATCGGTCAGGGTTTGTGCTAGCTGCCCTGCTTCCTGGCAAGTAGTAGGGTTTGATGATGTCACCATGCTACGAATCTGAGGCACCAATCCCCAAATGTAGCGTTCGATTCTCTTGTACTCAGGGGTTACGAGATGGGGTACAATTCTTGCCATTTCATTGAATAGTGTAGTGTATCCACGAACATCTGCTCCTTCCATCGAGAGGTTCCAAAACTCGGCTTCAACCTTTCGAATCTCATTATGCGGACAGTATTCTTCATCAACAAAGCTTTGAATTCGTCCCAGGTGAGTGCATAGGCAGGCACCTCACCTAAAGCCTGGATTTGTGAATTCCACCAAGTTAACCCCTCATCTTGGATTGAACTAGTTGCATACTTCACGCGTTGAGCTGACGTACAGTTGCTGATCATCATAACTGCTTCCATCTTCTCTATCCAGCAGAGAACTCCAACTGTTCTCTATCCCAGCAAAATTCTTTGGTTGGCATGCTTGGAAGGTCTTGTAGCTGCATCCTTTGTTTTGGTTCCCTTGATTTGCATTATGTTGGGCGACGGCAGCTTGAACGTGTTACGCAATCAATTGAGTCAATTCCTCAGCAGTTTGTGGAAGTGCGTTTCCGTGGGTTTCCCATCTTGGAGCCATGGTTTTTCTTTTGTAACATAACAATCATAATGTAAGTGGGTCGACATATCACGTAATATCCGAATCAGTCGTGTATGTAAGCAAAGAAATTTAACCATAACATCATAACATAACCATTCATCACATTTCATTCATCCAAAAATTAACCCAAAACCCAATGTTACTTGTTTTTCATCAAATGCCAAAAGAACAACTTTGCCCAACCAAAATACTGGGGCGGTCAAATGCCATCCCCTAACAAGTACATGTTTTTACGCGAGTTAATAAATTGTTTCACGCAACAATTACAATGATGAAATGAAATAGACAAACTGGAAATAAGACAATCATGGAAATCTGCGCCTAGCTCCTTGATAGCTCACGCCAACGTAGACTCCCGAACGTGCAGCAACCATGAGAAGTAGAACGCAAACTATCATCAGTGGCATGGTAACCCTCATATGTTGTTCCATCACTCGCACATGACGGTTCGCATCCATCTCTCTAACTCTTGAGGCATCCAACCTCATCCTGGTCACATCAGCAGTCAGTGTCACGTCCTCGATCTTGGCTTCAGTAGCGATTAACTTTCTCTGCATCTCACACATATTCTCCTCTAACAGTTGAATCATGTGATGCATTTGTGCCTGTGCATCATCATCCACTACCTTCTCTTCTTCTAACATACCCAGTCCACCATCTAGCTCATCCAACCTATCATCACTAGCTTCACCATTCTTCATCTCTAGCGAGTCTAACCTGCTCTATAACCGGACGCACCTAGCAGCTAGTAAAGGCATAGTCCTCTCCATCAGCTGCCTCGTCAGGGGTAATGCTCTCGACTCAGAAGACTCTCCAACTCCTCTAATAACTGGTATACCATCTTCATCAGTCCACCTCTGAACTCGATCTCTTAGCCATTCCCATTTACTAGCCACACATGAACGTGTCCTCTTACGGGGTCGCTCCATAACATATCCTACTGTCTCTCCATCTACTTCCCTATCAGTACTAGCTCGAATAGGAGTCCTAGCTCTCTTCCTAACTCCACCAGTAGACAACTCAACCTCCTTAACCTCATCCCTACACTCATAATCACTATCACCATCAACATAACCATCCCCACTAGATCCATCGTCGCTAGAATCACTATCACAGAACTGTCATCATTATCATCACTATCACTAGAGTCATCAACACCATCAACCCTAGCAACTACAGGCTCGGTCTCATCTTCAGATGGAACTTCAATGGGCTCCTCTTCTTCGGACTCCTCGATCCACCCATTCCAGTTACTAGGATCACTAGCATGAGGTGACATAGCGGATGCGAAGGCACTGGGATCAACATAAAAACTAGAAGTAAACGATAATCTCTCAACCTGCGGGACCTTAGACTCCTGATCCTTATCACTTGGGTTTGTTG
Organism: Flaveria linearis; assembly: GCA_024085815.1. Taxonomy (NCBI): domain Eukaryota; kingdom Viridiplantae; phylum Streptophyta; class Magnoliopsida; order Asterales; family Asteraceae; genus Flaveria; species Flaveria linearis. The sequence continues at coordinate 55,718,375 of CM044003.1, read as the reverse complement.
ACATCTATGACAAAAGGGTAATTATACTAGATTAACATCTTATCCTGCATATGATCATGAAATCATACAACAACTAGAACATTCCAGAGTCAACTCATATGTAAGCACTTACGCATGCAAACAATTTCATCATATGAATTCAAGCTCAATATAGCACTTACGCATGCTAAACAATGTCTCATATGGCGTTCAAATTAAAATGTAAGCACTTACGCATGCAAACAATTTCATCATATGAATCCAAACTCAATATAGCACTTAAGTATGCTAAACAATGTCTCATATGGCATTCAAATTAAAATGTAAGCACTTACGCATGCAAACAATTACATCATATGAATCCAAGCTCAATATAGCACTTACGTATGCTAAACAATGTCTCATATGGCAATCAAATTAAAATGTAAGCACTTACGCATGCAAACAATTTCATCATATGAATCCAAACTCAATATAGAACTTACGCATGCTAAACAACAAACGTATCAGTTTAAATCTTCACTCACGACACCTAATGTATGGCATACTTTATTCAGGCAATTTAAATAAAATCTTACGTCTACTAAGGGTAAGTGGTATGAACACGCCTTTTTTCCAAAATCCCCAAAACTTTCTTCTTTTACGAAAAGTTATAGTCTAGATAATTTTTTTTAAAAAAAATCCTTTTCTAGTATGCTATAACGATTGGCTCTGATGCCAACTTCTGTCACACCCAAAAAACGATGTTGAATATCGCAGCGGAATAGTATATGCGTTAAGCATGGCGATGACAAAGTTGGAAACCAACATGATATATAGGCAAACGTTAAAACATCAGTTTTTAAATTACAAACCATAGGATTTTGTCATGACATTCCAAAATAAGTTCAATTTGTTTAACAGTGATCATACACAGAGATCGTATTTTTACATAAATAACCAAGATAAACCAAAAGATGCCGCATCCACGTTTGCCCAAGCCCAGTTCATACCACCATCCATGCTCCTATGTACTTGAAATACATGCTTAAAAAGTCAACATAAAGTTGAGCGAGTTTCATGGGTTTACGAAAATGTTACATACAACAGTATCAGATATCATTGACAAACAATGTGGTAAGTTGTAAACTAGCTAGGGATACAACTTAATGATAGTACCTGGAGCTATAATCAAACCAAGACACGAAAGCTTTACATAAAGTAAGCAATCCCCACGAAACGAATTCAACATACATTCACTCGCATCCAAAATGCTTGATTAGAGCTACTGATCGCGAGTGCGGGCTGTCAAACCCAAATAGATCTACCAATATACACTGTGGCCTAACCCAAGGCTAATGATTATATGGGAAAAGGGGGTATTCATGAACGAATCACATGAACACAATAACAAAACACCCATACTCGAGACTATCATATGAACACATACGAGTAAGCCACATGATCATGATACAACGAACGAAGCCATGTATTTCCCCACGATTTGTAAAACGATAACAAGTTAAAAAGGGGCCGTGGAAACTCACCTTGATCAACAAAATTGAAAGTACGTGCAATTACACCAACAGACGTACAGTCAATCCTAATAGTGCCCTAAATACGATAGACACTTTAAGAATTAATACTCAAGTCTTACAAGCAAGTTGTTCATCCAACCTACTAGACTTATACTGATTTTAAGAAAATATTTGTTTACGCGAGTAGTTGGTGATTATAACACTCGGTTAAGATTTTAACGAAAACAGTAAATTATGCCTTACTTCGGCAAGTACTAATTAACAACCAAATGTGTAAATTATAACCAAATAGCACATAAACACTCATATTTATATACGTACATAAATCCCAAATCACATTTCATGAATCAAACAACTTTAACCAACTTGGTATAAAAGTCTCTAAATCATGGCAATTTCTACGCATAAGTGACCATTTAGGCATCATAAAACATGTTCAAACGCACGTATCACTTTATGAACCAATTGTACCTCATATGGTCGTGAATAATACATACAACAAGACCATAACTATTGATTAAACTCAGACCCATATTATGCCTAATCTTCATGCCAAAAGTCAACGTTTTTACTGTAGGATTGTATGTGCCCAAGACACTTAGAATATTGATGTGGTTAGTACGTTATGATCCAAGACGGGTTATACCCAATAACAAGCTTAGCAAACACCAATTAATATTTAATTTATGATATGATCATGCAATTAAATATTTACACCAAATTTAGAAAATGGGTTTTCTAAATAAATTGCATATGAGATGGAACAATTTATTAGGATATTTTTTTTCAATAATATTATTGGTAATGTTATTTAAGTAAGTTAGATAACATTACAAATTAATAATGAGAGTATACTACTTATACAATTAAATGGTTAATTGCATAAACTAGTTACAAGACTAGACAATATATGTGTGTGTTAATTTTATAAAAGCTAACTTTTTTTTTTTAAAATTTCAGCCTAGACAAGCTTCCACTAGCTTGTCAATTCCACTAGCTTGTGTCATCCACTAGCTTGTCTTCCACTAACTTGTATTCCACTAACTTCTTTTTGGAAAGACAAACACATGCATATGGTCTACTCCACTAACTAGTAAACAGAAGCTCTCTTTCTCAAAATCAATACATGCAAACAACAACCAAAATTTAGCTCTCCTTTCTCTCTCAAGTGCTACGGTTTTGAGCAGCAGTCCAAGAGGTTTTTGAGCTGGTTTCAAGATGTTCTTGGTGTCTTCTTCCTAACAAGAAGGTGTTCTTGCAAAGGGATTGGGGTATACAAGCTTGAGAGGTCCTATTCTTGGAGCTTTGGTTGTTTTTCAGCATCATTCATCTTATCTTTCTGTTGCATTTTGCTGCTGGAACAAGGTAGTTTTCACAGCTCAATGTGGCTGTGATTTTATGTAGTTTTACATATGTTCATAGCTTGCTTATTCACATAAATGATCCTTTGTTCTTTGGGTTTGTTTTATACATTAATATGGTCATCTAATGAACATATTTTTCAGCTTATAAACAAGGTAATAATGCTAAACTTTTGCTGCGTTTTCAGAAAGTTTAAATGGTTAAACTATGATTTTATGTTCTAACAAACCCAACAATGGCATGAAGAGCCGGTTATGTGGATAGCTTGCTTGTTCTTGTCCTTTAAAAATTAGTTTTAGAGGATGATTATAAACTCATAATAGGCTGATTTTGGTTGATTTAATAAACCCCAAGTCTTTCAAAGTTATATCTTCATGCTTATGATTAAACTTTGAAAGATAGGAATGTCAATTGGTTGATATGTTTGGTTGTTGTTTGTTTGGACAAACAAACCCAAATTTTCAGTTTATGTTGGCTGAAAATTTAGGGTTTGATGGGGTTTATTTTGTTTATTGAATAATATTTATGATTGTTCATATGATAGTGCATAACCTAGCTTTTGGCCTTGTGTTGTTTGGATGCTTGCAATGGTTGTTTTAATTCAATCAATTGGGTTGTAATATTTATGTTTATTATTTGGGTTGTAATTATTTATTCATTTGGTTATGTAATAAATAGATTAGGTGCATTTCTTTTATTAGAAAAATGTATTAGGATATAATTTTTGTAAAAGGAAGATGCACAAGATGAAGACCCAAAGATGGACATCAAAGACACAAAAAGGGGACTTGAAGCATATGGATGCAAGTTCAAGTGGGAGTCTATGAGGACCTCTATTTTGTGTTGTATTCAACCCTTAGGAAAGACCAAATGACCACACTTGTGATGGCAAACAAGTGTGGTCACAATAGTAGCTATGGTTATGCACATTGTGGTTGTTAATATTATGTTTGTTTGGTTATTTTTTGTATGATTGTTGTTTGATATTTGGATATGCATAACAAACTCATTAGAAAACTTAATAAGCTGAAAATTTATGGTTTCTAATCATAAAGTGGTTAATAAAAGGTTATTAAAAGGATTAATGATTTAATAAAAGAGGTTTTATTAAAAATAAACCATAGGATACCTTGCATTTGAAAGCATGCAAAGACAAGGTATATATAGAGTTTTCAAAACTAGAATTAATGAAAACCAAAAATCCCTTTTGAAACAAGTTTAACACCATCCTTTTACACGACACTCGAATCACTTGAGAACTATTTGTGGGATAAAGTTCACCTAACCACTTATAGGGAACTTGTGTGTTTGAGGTGAGTCTAACATACTTGTGGGATAAAGGTCACCTAACCACTTGTATGTGAAAACTCACACGTGTGTGTAAGTAGGATGACTTGAATTGGAAACCATGTGCATAGGGTTACCGAAGCATGGCGTACAATGGTGTTGGTGGGATTAAACATGCCAACAAAACATAATATGTTCAACCGATCCTATAAAGGCTAGAAGTTGCAAAAGGTTGCAATTGTCAAATATTGACTACCTTGTTAAATTAAATAATGGGATAAAGGTCACCTAACCATTATTTGAATGTAACGTTGGATTCTAGATTTTAATAATTAATTGTCTATGAGACATAAAAAGGTATTAATAATTAAAATAAAATTTAAAGAAATACTAATAAGAACTTTGTAAATTTTGTAGAATGACCGCAAACAATAATGCTACCACCCCGACCGTCCATACCCTATCACTGAGAATCGTTTTCAAAATGAGTAAAGGCCTATGTCCTTGACGATCCCATGTCTTACCAACCAACGCTGTTGATGTTAAGGCCTTTTGATGATTAGCTTAAGCACATTAAGGATTCTGTGCAAGTTTCCTACCTCATGTTGGGAATATGATTCCCGAACTCCAAAAGGGTTTGGAACATCATAGGGCATATGACATGATAATCTAGTTAAAGGAAATGTTCCTTCAAAAAACATTAGTAAGATTGCTTCAAAACGGTTCAAACACTTTTTGCATGTCACATGGGAGAAACCCAATCGATATCATCTTATATATTCTTAAGATGAAAAGCCACATTGATAGCCTCAAGATGCTTAACTTCCCCGTCTCTAAGTAGTTGGGCAAGGATTTGATCCTTGATTGCCCAACTAATGGTTTGAGACATTCATAATAAACTGTAATATGAACGGGTGAGACAAGAGCATCGGTGAAATCACGCAATGCTCAAAGCAACCGAGGCAGGGATGGGTAGAGAGGTTCTACCTATTCTCTCAATCAATGAGGGAGACTATAAGAAATGGCCAATCTTGATCCTAAGGCAATTATTGCCAAAAGAAAGGAATACATCAAAGCAAAGGTTAAAGCGAAACCTCAAAAACCTAAGCTTATGAAGCCTAAAGTAAAGGAGAACGATCCATGCTTTGAGCATGGAGAGATAGGACAACAAAGGGAATTGTCCCTCCTATCTCAAGGAGTTGAAAAATAAGAGGGATGCTAGGCAAACCTCGAATACAATTTTCATGATTCACATTGTATTAAATATCATTTCTTCAAACACATGGGTATTGGATACCGAATATGAGACTCATACTTGCAATTGTTGCAAAGGGGTTTAAAAGAAATGTGCACTTCAGGAAGGAAACTCTATTTTTAGACTTACAAATGGTTTGGAAGTTGTTCTCAAAACCATTTGTATGCACCTAGTTTGACTAGGAACATAATTAATGTTACATATTAAAACAATATGGTCATGATTTAAAGTTTGTATATAATGGTATTAAGTGATGTATTTCATTTTAAGGATATGCCTTTTAATTATATTCATAAATTAGTTCATGATAGTTTGTCCTATAATAACTCATTATACAAATTAAGCACCAAGAAACTTAAAATCGGTTTAAGTTATTATTATCTTTGACATTGAATCTCGGTCACATAAACGAGATTTGGATTCAAACACTTCAAAAGAATGGTCTTTTGGAAACAAATGAAAATGTTTCATTTGATAAGTGTGAACCAAAAGGATTATTAGGAATGATACATTTGGATGTATGTGGTCCTTTTAAGACAATGACAAAGATTGGTGAAAAGATACCTCATTACTGTTACCGATGATTACAGTCGCTATTATTGTGTGCACTTGATGACACATAAGAATGAAGCTTTTGAAATGTTCAAAATCTTCAATAATGAAGTAGAAAATCAACTCTACATAACTATCTAAGTTCTTCATTCTAATAAAGTAGAAACTGAACCCTATTTGGATATGGTTCAATTCATTAAGGCTATGAGCTTACCACCTTTATCATCTTGGGTTTTCGCACTACTCTCCATGGCTCTTATTTTGAATATGGCCCAAACCAAGAAAGTGGGTTCGACACCTTTTGAAATATGGCATGAAAGAGTTCTATCGCTATCATATTAAAAGGTATGGGTAGTGAAGCCCATGTTAAGCTTAATACCCAAAACAAACCGAAAGTCGATCCACTAAGTGTATATTTGTTGGATATCCCAAAGACTGTATAGGATACTACTTCTTTGATCCATAAAGCAAAAGGAATTTATTGCTCGAAGGTCAGAGTTCTTGGAAGCCAAGTTCCTTATGGAAGGAATGACGCATAGAACAATGGAATTTGATGAAGATCAAGATCCAAAAGCCAATACACGTTTGGTTGATACTAGCTGTCAACAAGAGGTTGTTGATGATGATCAAGAGGTTGATCAATACACTCAAAACATTCATAGATCTGGTAGAGTTAGCATTCTACCTGAAATATATGGATTTTTCATGGATGGATGCTATAAGGTTGACTCCGATGAGCAACCTACATACCATGATGATATGTCCAATTCGGATTATGACAAATGGCTGGAAGCCATGAATGTAGAGATGCAATCCATGTATGACAACCAAGTTTAGGAATTGGTTGACCCTCCACTTAACTCCGAACCGGTTGGATGCAAGTGGGTTTTCGAGAAGAAAACAAATATGCATGGAAGCTTGGATACTTACAAGGCAAGACTTGTAGCAAAAGGTTTCACTCAAACTCAAGGGGTTGATTATGATGAAACCTTCTCACCTGTTGCAATGCTAAAGTCTATAAGGATATTGTTTTCCATAGCTGCTCATTATGATTATGAGATTTGGCAAATGAATGTCAAAACCGCTTTCCTAAATGGATATCTTGAGGAAGATGTCTATATGGTTCAGTCTGAAGGTTTTTTCGATCCAAAACATCCTAATAAAGTATGCAAGTTCAAGAAATCAATCTATGGATTGAAACAAGCATCGAGAAGTTGGAATCAATGTTTTGATGAAGAGATCAAGAAATTTAGTTTCATCGAGAATGTTGTCAAGGCTTGTGTGTATAAAAAGGCTAGTGGGAGTGTAATCACATTTTTAGTATTGTATGTTGATGACATAGTACTATATGGAAAGGACATTCCAACCATTGAAGGTGTTAAAACCTGGCTTGGAAATTATTTTTCCATGAAAGATCTCGGTGAAGCTGCTAATATTTTGGGAATAAAGATCTATAGGGATAGATCGAGGCGGTTGATATGTCTAAACCAAAGTGCATATAGTGATAAAATCTTGAAAAAGGTTCAAGATGGAAAACTCTAAGAAAGGTATGGTACCTATTGAAAGAGGGACAACATTGAGTGTATCTCAATGTCCAAGCTCAAAGGATGAGCAACATTGTATGAAGGACATCCCATATACGTCTGCTATAGGATCCATCATATATGCGATGATATGCACTAAGACCAGACGTGTCATGCGCGTTAAGCATGACAAGAAGATATCAGCAGAATCCAGGTAATAGCCATTGGATGGTTGTTAAAAGTATATTGAAATACCTTAGGAAGACTAAGGATATGTTTCTAATATACGGATCTGAGAAAGAGGAACTCATTGTAAAGAGTTACACGGATGCGAGTTTCCAAACTGATCGAGATGATCCTCGATCACAATCGGGGTATGTCTCCATTATTAATAGGGAAACATTGTCCACTACAAAATACGAATACATAGCCCCCTCATTAGCAGCTTTGGAAGCTGCATGAATAAAAAGTTTATCGCTGATCTAAGGGTGGTCTCTACCATTCAAGACCCCTTAGAAATCTTTTATGATAACGAGGGTGTGATTACTCAAATCAAGGAACCCCGAGCACATCAAAAGATTAGGCACAATGAGCGGAGATTCAACTACATAAGGGATGAAGTTGAAAAGGGAAAGATATGTATTCGCAAGGTTCACTTTGACCAAAAGATTGCGGATCCACTCACGAAGCTCCTCGAAAGGGCAAAGCATGAAAGTCATACTTGTGCCTTAGGACTTCGATATTCTAGTGATTGGACTTGATCAAATTTTGCATTTTGGATATGTGGAACTCTTTATTATTTGAGTAAAATTATTTGGTTATATTGTTTCAATCAATGTTCCAATTTAGCATGTTTAATCCATGAGTAAATTATTTACTCTAAATGTCCGTAGTCGTTCATACTTGTGGGAACAAGTGTGAGGGTAAGATTATTATGAACTTGGATTGGTTGATATTCATAAGGATGAATATAGAGCAATGGGTTGCTACCAAGGTTTATAGATATTTGTGGGATACAAATATTGGACTAACCCGCATCTCAAATTTTACTACACGGAATCTTATCGATTGATCATAAGTAAATTTGGGTAAAGGCGAATATCATTTGGTATCCTCCGACCTGAGATACATATTGGGTTTTGATATTCACCAAGTATTATACCTTGAGCTAATTCTTCACTGTGCTGAAATAGTGGACAGTACATAAGGGTATGTTCAGGTTTAACACGAGGTGTTTGTGAGAAACGTATGTAGTCAAGATGGAATTTGTTCCTCTTATTCGTTGAGAGTTAGATGTCTAAGGCTGGTTAAGTTAAATCAACAAGGAATGATCATTCTGTGTCCTTGGATTTAACATGACATCTGTAACAAAAGGATAAATGATTGATTCACCTAAATCATTTTAAGTAGGGTACTTGAATGAGATGATGTTATTGAATGGCCATACGTCATGCGTATTAAGGGTAGTAAACCGTTGTTAGGCGTTATTTACTGCTTGCATCAATCTTCTATGAATCTTGGGCAAGTGGGAGATTGTAGGATTCTATGTGTCCAAGACACTTAGAATATTGATGTGGTTAGTACGTTATGATCCAAGTCGGGTTATTCCCAATAACAAGCTTAGCAAACACCAATTAATATTTAATTGATGATATGATCATGCAATTAAATATTTACACCAAATTTAGAAAATGGGTTTTCTAAATAAATTGCATATGAGATGGAACAATTTATTAGGATATTTTGTTCAATAATATTATTGGTAATGTTATTTAAGTAAGTTAGATAACATTAAAAATTAATAATGAGAGTATACTACTTATACAATTAAATGGTTAATTGCATAAACTAGTCACAAGACTAGACAATATATGTATGTGTTAATTTTATAAAAGGGAACTTTTTTTATAAAATTTCAGCCAAGACAAGCTTCCACTAGCTTGTCAATTCTACTAGCTTGTGTCTTCCACTAGCTTGTCTTCCACTAACTTGTATTCCACTAACATGTTTTTGGAAAGACAAACACATGCATATTGTCTACTCCACTAACTAGTAAATAGAAGCTCTCTTTCTCAAAATCAATACATGCAAACAACAACCAAAATTCAGGTCTCTGTTCTTGGAGCTTTGGTCGTACAAGCTTGAGAGGTCCTATTCTTGGAGCTTTGGTCGTTTTTCAGCATCATTCATCAAATCTTTCTGTTGCATTTTGCTGCTGGAACAAGGTAGTTTTCACAGCTCAATGTGGCTGTGATTTTATGTAGTTTTACATATGTTCATAGCTTGCTTATTCACATAAATGATCCTTTGTTCTTTGGGTTTGTTTTATACATTAATATGGTCATCTAATGAACACATTTTTCATCTTATAAACAAGGTTATAATGCTAAACTTCCGCTGCGTTTTCAGAAAGTTTAAATGGTTAAACTATGATTTTTTGTTCTAACAAACCCAACATTTACGACTAGTTAAGCCTAAAACGTAGTATAATGCATCCAATCACCAAGAATCACACATATTATCAAAAATACATTATTTGGACATAAAATATCATCACATTACAGTCCTAGTTCCAGATTTCACTAGTTCCTTTTATTCCATACAAAAACACCTAGTCTAGCATGCATTTCGACGTAAATCTCAACCATAATCATTCTAATCGACCAAACAATGTTCCGTCAACGATCTATCATGTTTTTATGCTACATTATATCCCAACTTACTGTTCTAAACTATCCATAACAAACAACTTATTGCATGTCAACGATCAAGTCTTATTTCATCACGTTTCGCAAGATATGAACCAATACATGCATATATATATATATATATATATGACATTCATACAAACCTTAAATTCATCAAAATCCTTCAACAAAACACTAATATATTCTGTTCTAAACCATCCATAACATTATCCATACTTGCATGTTCAAATCTAGTCATAATCCTTCACTTTTTGCAAGAACAAACACCTAAACATCAACATACACTCATGCATGCACACGGTCACCCATACACGCACTTAATACATGTAAACCTTCATCAAAATGTCACAATAGGCGATTTATAACAGATGTCATACTTAACTCTACTTGCATGGACTATTCAACATCAACAACGCATCATCAAGCAACAATCAAGTATCCAAACTTCGACACACATACATGCAGACGTACGGACATATACATACACATATATATCTCATTTTCATTCCATATTTTCTGTTTCAAAACAGGTTTTTCCCAAATCCTACTTGGATGAACAATCTACAGGTTTTAGGTAATCATTTTCATATAAAAACGTAACTAAAACAAAATATTGAGGTTACCTTAGTCCTAGCAAGCTATTTTCATGAAAAAGAATGTAGAACGATGATCTTTCTTCTTGCTTCACCACCAACGAGTCTTCTTTTGCTCTAATATGCTTGCACCTTGAGTTCCAAGTAAAGATCTTCAAAGAAAATGGAACAAAAAACGAAAATAGTGGTGGTGTGGTGGTGTGGCCGTAGGTTGTAGAGAGAAAGAAGAGAGGGAGAGCGAATTTCTTTTAAAATGAAGTGGAAGAAGTGAATTAGGGTGGGAGAAGGGGTTTATATAAGGGTAGGGGAGGGGAGGGGGAGGGCGGCCGTAGGCAAGGGGGGGTAGAGGGGTAGTCGAACGGTCTTTTTCATTTTTCTCCCGTCCCTACCCGACTTTCAAAACCCGAACATGTTAAATTCTAATTCCTTGAGAAATTCTAGTCCAAAAAGACTATTTAGATACCCCATATCTTGGTTTTATCATCCACTTGGGCATTTTATTGTTTATCCGCTAGATTGAGCCATCTCGTCGCACTAAGGCGCGTAGATGCTGTTATCGGGTTTTCTCGTTACGATAGTCGTTTCCTCACATAATAACATTAATATTAGTGTAACTAAGATTAAATTAGGCCAAATTCTCATTTCTACCTATGACGTTAATATTTATTTCCCGGTCGGTTCGTAGTGGCGTTTATTTCAGACATTCGCCGGACTCGGGTTTTCATGGTCGAACACGCATGAAATAGAAATGTAAGCATACATAGACTCTAATCAGTCTTTAGATTAGTTTATTTAGTGCTATATATTCTAAAACAAGACTGAGCATAGAAATCAAGATCTAGGGTTTCTAGAGAAATTACCTGGAAATCGAGGGTTGTCACACAAAGCACAAGTTCTCTCCTTGTCTTCAATTAAGATGAATGCACTTCCCACACTTTTTGATTCTTTGAAGTGGTATGGAGAAATGGGTGCTTTCATGCTTTTCTTTCTTGTTTTCACATCAAGTTCAAGAGCTTCAAATTTAGCCACCAAGGTATCAAGCCCAATGGCTTTTAAGTCAAGTGTGTTCTTGAACATTGATATTGTTTGAGTCTAAATCTTAGGTAGAGTATGGAGCATCTTCTTGTTGAGTTCCTTATTATCATACTTGAGCTCCAAAATACTCATCTCAGTCACAAGCTGCATAAACCTATGTAGCGGTTAGGGAACGGAATCACCCTCAATATGATGGAATGTCTCATATTGGGACCTGAGTGTATCCCTTCTGATACTTCTGATTTCGTCACTGCCTTAACACAAGGTGTGCAAAGTTTTTCACAGTGAGTTTGTTGTTTTATAAGCTTCATAGCTAACAAGAAGATCTTTAGGCAAAGCCATAGTAAGCATACTATAGGCTTTGATATCAACCTTGACCTTCTTTACATCATCAGGTGATAAATCCTTTAGACTGATTGGCTGATTGTTGTCTTTATAATCAGGTCCTAATGCTGATGAAATATATGGACCCTCTGTGATTAAAGTCCACAAATCAGAATCAGTATAATTTCAATAGTTCCTGAAATGGATTTTCCATGTTTTGAAATCAGCCTTGTTCTCTAACTTAGGGGTTGGTAGGCTGATCCAACTACTGAATTACTCATGTTTAGATAATTAATGACAACCTCTTACTTATCAATTAATTAAGACGGTGATTTCACAATTATTCAAACCTCTCAATAAAGTCTCTTTTGAAATTTAATAAAGGATATTTAATGTTGAATATGTTCAGTTATAGATGAACAATTGTTACCAATCGAACAATAACTCAGATCTATGAATTAAACAAATTTAATGCAGATTTGAGTCGATCGGGCAATGAAACAGTGCTCGTTTGGTCGATCAAACAACTTTAATGATCGCACTAATTTATTGAGATCAATATCTAATTAGCTATTAATTAATATCTAATTAGCTATTAATTAGCTAATTCTGATATGTGAATTAATTGTTCAATAACACGATCAATGATGAGTTGTATACCCTCGAACGTACTAACAGACCCTAAAACAATTTTAATGAAAATCAATAGATCTAATCAAAAACTTGACAGATCTAGTGATAAAGACAATTAATCAAACAAAAAACTAATTATGATAGATCAACTGATCTAAATCGATGAGCACTTGGCTTTGATACCACCTATTAATCCGAGGATCGTTCAGAGAATTATCAGCTTAGTTAATAACAAACAATGATCGGAGAAATACCATTGATTGTAGTTTTATTAATTGATTGTGCATTGATGAACAAACAACTAGATTATGAAGAACAAACTTCAAACCAATGAAGAACAATTGAACAATCAATGCATGAATAAAACAAAGACATCAACGTTGTTTCAATAATACTTCAATAATGATTACAATAATCAACCCATCGATGACAATGCTAATGCTAGGGTTCTAATGCTAATTTGGTGCATATGTATTGTTGTGATGGAGATTGCGGCTGCTAGGGTTTGATTGATGTTTTTGATGAGTAGTAGACATAGGCAATCGATTCTTAAAATTGTGCACCTAGGCCTCGTATTTATAGGCTTAGGGTTTTATTGATTTGGAAACTATAACTTCCTTATAGGGGTAAGGAGGTTACTTAGAGAATGTTCTGATGTGACATTCTTTGACTAAGGTAGAAGTCATGTGTAGATATTGACTTTTTACTTTAGAATTAACTTTTGTTGACTTGATGGCTTGATGTACATCAAGTTGGTCTTCTTTAGGGACTTTGTCTTCCGTAGAAACTTTGTTCTTCGGCAGGAGATTTCTTCTTCCGCAGGAGCACATGTCTTCTGTAGTTGTTATACTTGTACATCGGCAACAAGTCAGTTATTTTAAGGGTGATGTTGTAAAGCTTCCGTAGGAGATCCATGGAGTACTTGATTTGTTCCCGAGGATCTACGGAGGAACAAAATGTTCATCCGCAGATGTTTCCAGCACTTGGTCAATTTCAAGAAATTGACCAATACATGATTTTCCTGCAAACATACATATAGAACAACACATAATATATGGGTTAATCTATACACATATATTGCATACATATTGATACAAAGTTGCAAGAGTTATTACAATGATTGATTCAAGATCTAAACCTATACAAAATTCTACACTTAACAGTTAGCCCAACTATACATTGACGAAATAGTGACCAAGCATGGAGTGCCACTCTTGATTATCTCAGACCATGATAGTCGCTTCACCTCACGATTTTGGAGACCTCTCTAACAGGCTTTGGGACCTGTCTTGACTTAAGCACTGCATACCACCCTCAAACTGACTTCCAAAGTGAAAGAACCATTCAAGCTTTGGAGGACATGCTAAGAGCTTGCGTGATTGACTTTGGTGCAAGTTGGGTTAATCACCTTCCCTTAATGGAGTTTTCCTACAATAATAGTTACCACGCAAGTATAAAAGCAGCTACGTATGAAGCCCTATATGGTAGAAAATGTTGATCGCCATTAAGCTGGAATGAGGTTGGCGATAGCCAAGTAGTGGGACCTGACATTATGATAGAAACCATAGACAAAATAATTAAGATCAAGAAGCGACTGAGAACAGCCAGAGATCGTCAGAAGAAATATGCAAACAGAAGATGAAAACTCCTGGAATTTTAGGTGGCTGATAGAGTAATGTTAAAGGTCGCACCATGGAGGGAGCCGTGAGATTTGGCAACAAAAGGCAAACTAAGCCTAAGATATTTTGGACCATTTGAAATATTGTCAAGAGTGGGGCCGATAGCATATCAATTAGTAATGCGGATGAACGAACCTCCACCCGCATTTGTCCATGCTCATCCGCATTGACAAATGAGGATAGCCATCACCACACTATATCTCGGACGTGACTTCTTCTGACTTGGACAACTTCTTAAATTGGTACATATATATGTACATATATGAATGAATACATTATACCCAAAGTTTAGAACTTTAAAATAAAACCAAATTAATCATGTGTATATATATATATACACACATTCACGGCACAAATTACATATATATATATACACACACCATACACTTAAAAACTTATAAACTAGAAACTACCACCTTAAATACTACATTACACCATAACAATTACACTACATAATAATTTACAAAAAAAAACTACATAAAGCGCAACCACCACCCAATCTCGACCGCCTCCCTTCTCACCAATCCCCTAACCTCCTAGATTCTACAAACCTACTTCAACACACCACCCTTCCTCCTTTTCCCCATACATGCAAACCTCATGTCCACTCTACCTCCACTCTCTCTCTTGTTTTCAGCCAAGAACCCACAAATCTCTGCATTCTCATATCCATCTTAGAAAGATTCTCAAAGAACAACACTACTTCAACATCAACCAAGTGCAAGGCAAGCTAGAAAATGAGTTTTAGTGAGTTTTCACACAAGGTTTCGCAAGATACAAGGTGTTTCAGCTTGAACTCGTGAATCATCAGCCCTCATACCCTTCAAATCTTCTCAAAAGTACCACATCTTCAAAGTGTAAGCTTCATCTTACCCGAACCAAGCTATTTCTTGTGGTTTTCCACTCTTAACTATCCAAAAATCTCACTTTTCTTGTTCAAATTAGAAACTTGAAGCCATATCATCATTTTTGTGGGACTCAAAGTATATTCCAAAGAAAGTTTATGAATCAAGGGTTGATGCACAAGATTTCACCTTGAAAACCCTCTTTTTGGGTGTTTTAGCACCAAAAACCCACTTGTTTTAAAAACCCTCCCAAACTAAGTTAAAAACCTACATAAAAACAGCCTATGAACATTATTTTAATCTTTTCTGAAAGTTACAAAAAGATTTGGGGACGTTTGTGTACAATCTATGAGGATTACACATGTGTAAATGGTGTAAAACACCCTTTAAAAGCAACTACTATGCCATACATGTATAATCCGTGAACTAATATTTATTTCCAGTATTTTTGTGATGTTAAATGTATATAAATTGGTGATGATGGTTGAATATGTAAAAGAATAGAAAAATAGGCTTAATGAGCTTGTTTGGTGACCCGAAAGGTGGAAATAAATTCAAGAACTTGATCAAATCATGAAAAACTTAGAACTTAAAATCATCGAGGCCTTAAAATAATAATTTTAGTTATATAATTCGGATTTGGTGAGTTATTGGGTTAAATTGTGATTTTTATGGATTTATTTAACTAAAATAAGCTTAAACCGAGATATTTTTGGATAAACTTTAAAAATAAAATCAGAAGCATAAAAAAATAAAAACCATTTTATTTCATTGAGTTAGAAACCCCAAAATAATATTTTGGTGAAAAGTTAGAAGAAAATATATTTGGTTGTTCGGTTCCGGGTAAAAAAAAGTTTTAAACTAGTTATTTTAAAAACGATGCTTTTTACTCATAATAGCTCAAAGAACCTTTTAAACAGATTATAGATCTCATTATAAGTCCTTAAAGGTAATATTTGAGGGTTATGAGTTGAAATTAAAAGATTTAAAACTAGACGTTTAAAATTGTCGATTTTACCGTAACCGGCAACTAAAAATTTATGTTTTAAATTCCACCAACTAAATTCTAGAAATTTGGAGTTTAAACAGGCCCAAAAAAGTTATAAAAAGCTTAAGAAATTAATAAGGGTCTTATTGGGTCAAGAATTACAAAGAAAACAAACCTTAGGGTAGAAATTGTAAATTTTGAAACTTGAGGGACCAAAGTGTAAAATCTGTAAATATGACTAAAATTTCAGTTAACATATGACAAAAAACTCTTATTGAACTTATTTCTACATTAACAAATTCATAAGAAACATATAACTTATCATTAATGTGTTGAAAACCCTAACTCTCCTAAAAATGAAACTTTTTGATACCAACCCTTAAGAAGAGAAACTAAATGAACCTGTGACCATAAAACACACTTAGTTATACTTTCCATAGTCTAAGAATATATACAACTTACTACATATATACTGATAATAGGGTGCTAGGAATTGGACTTTCTCTGTCCTCAAGGAAAACGTTGTTTGATTGTAAGGTGAGTTCTAGTGTCCCCCTTTACTACAATTTTAGGATGAAACATGCTATGCTTGAACTGAAATCACTATCATGCTATTCTATGATACTTACATGTTATGGTTGATGTTAGAACATGCTCTTACTTGTATCACAATCATTAGTTCTTGTGGGAACTGCTTGTTTTATATGGGTAGATCTACTTGGGGAATCCCTCACACACAGTGCCTTCTATCATAATCCACTGACATTATAGGAAGGGTACCACACTGAGATCCTGTGGGGTCGTTCGTGTGATGTGACAGGTATTATAAGATACTCTGGTGAACCATCTATTAGTTATGGTGCACTGTTCGAGGCTCAGTTCTCCTTATAGGTTAACCAGTATTAACACAAGTTTGAAGAGGCTAGCCAGGACAGAGTGCAGGGGTGATTGTGACCCCACAACAGTGATTCTTATGATATTAAAATTTACTTATGGATTCTATAGAGTGTTTTTGTTTTAAACTTTAAGCACTTGAATTCACCAACTTTTTAGTTGACACAAAACCTTTTTAAGCATGTTCAAGGTAATCCTTGATGGAAGATTAGTATAATTGGAGATATGTTATTGATGACCTAGTTCCGTGACCATGACATGGCATTACTTAGCTTGAATTTATTGTTGGACAACTTAATTTGATGTTTACTAACTCAGGAATTTAGTTTATAGTGGATTATTACTGTTGTGACCCATGCACCACTTTTATAGCCCCGGATTCGTTAATTGAATGTAATGCCATGTTATTTCTCTCCTTGTGTGCTCTTATGATGGTTAGTTTCCGCTTCCATGTATGTTGCAAGTCTTTGACGTTCAACCCTCCTTGGGCCCGGGGTGTGACATAATGTTTTTGCATAAATAGTTCATTTTCCATTTTAGTTATGCCTTCATGAACATTGATTCACCAATCGGTAGATGCATGACTTTTATTTAAATACAAGTAAATCTAATTTAATTGTTTGGTTTAACTTCATTTGACTCCTTTTTGATGAATCACACATTACATTTTCTTGGATTCTTTATGCCCAAGACACATAGAACATTGATGTGGTTAGTATGTTATGATCCAAGTCGGGTCATACCCAGTAACAAGCTTAGCAAACACCAAATAATAATAGTGTGTATAAGTTATATAATTAAAGGGTTAATTACATAACTAATTAAATAACTACTTAACAATAAATGGAAGATTAAAAATGGGGGGAAACCCCATTTTAAACCCATATTTCGGCCGCCCCTAAAGGGGTGTTTGGGTCCTTTTTTGTTGTCTTGGAAGTTTACAACTATTAACTAGTAACACACTCCATTTGCCCTTCTCTCTCTTACATGCAAAAGACCATTTTTCCTCTCCATATTTGAAGATAGTCAAGGCTGAAAATGGGGTTTTCAGCAGCCCTTGGTAGTCAATTTTGGTGGTAAAATCCTAGCAACAAAGGTGCTTGCTTGATGCTTGCGGGTATGCAAGCTTGAGGACATCTTCTTTGGTGTTTTGGTCTTTCAAGAACCTCATCCACTTCTTCAATCTCATGATTTTTGACAGCTTTTGAAAGGTAGTTTCATGGTTTTGTTTTGGTTGTTATAGTTTGCTTGATAGCTAGTTCTTCCACATATAAATGATTCTTTTGTTCTTGGGTTTGTTGATGATAATAATATGCTCTAAATTTTCATTTTACAAAACATATTGTTATGCTTTGTTTCCGCTGCGTTTTCATGTTTAAAAGGTTAAACAACTATGATAAGGTGTCTAACAAACCCAACACATTTCCCGTTTAAAATTTGATTAGCTTAATTTCAACTATAATTTGACACACTCGTCTTATCTAGTGAAATACGAGTAGTTTAGTGGTCCTTTCTGGTTCGTTTCCTTCCTTTGATGGTTGAAAAAGGATTCTTTGGATCGATAGTTGTCATTTGTATTGATTCAATGGATTTTTGAGGCAAGACTATACGTCGTTGGTATGGGATTGTTGTTGATAAGTTTTGGGTAGGAGTCGGTTAATTTTGAGGGTCAGTCGGGTGGTGTCATGTTTGGTTTTGGTTTCGATTTCAACAATATACACTATGTTCTAATTGTGATTGATTAGTGTAATTCCAATGATGATTATAATTAGATTTGATTAGATTGGTTCGGGAGTGTCTTTAGAAGGCTTGAGAATCAAAATTCCATAGTATTTGAGGTTGTTACAAAAAGCAAAAAGTATCCATGCGAGAACTATTGTTGTTTAATATTTTTTTTGTTAATACTTCCTTTCCCATGTAAAATAGTATCCATGCGAGAACCATTCGTGTGGTGTCGTGTTTGGTTTTGGTTTTGATTTTGTAACACCCGAAACTTTGTTAAAATAAGAGAGAAATAAAAGTATCTTTCATAAAAGGAAAAGGAACACAAGTGGAGGGGGCCAAAGTGTAAAATAGTACGAAACATAATATTTTAATATATTATGGGGCCACCCTATACACCATCCCATCTGCTTTCTTTCGACCAAAAGAAGTAAGGAGAAAGCTGAAAAACTCTCTCTCGGTTGCAAGAAGAATAAGAAGAAGATTTCAGGTTTAGGTAAGTGTTTCTTGTGTTTTTGACCCGGTTTCGTTGGGTTTTTGACCTTAGAAACCGATTACTAAGTGTTTTATGTGTTTTGCTCGATTTCTATGCTTGATTAGGTGTTTGGACCCTTGTGTAAAAGCAAGTTCGGAGGAGTCTTACTTGCCTTCTACACCGGGTGAGTTTTAGACCCCGTATTTTTACATGTTTTTATAAATTTTTGGGGCTAAAAATGTATGTAAACGTATTTTTACAAATGTTGTATGAGTAACCATATGTATCCATGCATGTATGATGATGTTTATTGATGTTTTATGTTATGTTAATGTTTAGAATGGTATGAGTAAGCTTAGAATAAGATAACATGATGTTTGGGACTGAAAACAACTTAGAAACATGTTAGACAGTTGGTTCATGCGCCTACATAAGGCTCATGCGCCTGAATTTGCCTTAGAAATATTTAAGTGTATGCCATGCGCCCAAACAGTACCCATTACGCGTAAGTTTATGCCTTAGAATAACCAAGTGTAAGTCATGCGCCTGAACAGTAGTTCATGCGCCTAGAAGTTTGGCCAGGTGCCTAAGTACTGGGGTCATGCGCCCTAATAGTGCCCATGCGCCTGGGATTTTCCCATGTGCCTAACACTTCTCTCAGGCGCCTAAGTGTAAAACTCATGCGCATGAATAGTTCATGTGCCTAAGTTAGTAGAAAATCAGTTAAGTGTTAGGCCATGCGCCCGAATAGTTATGATGCGCCTAAGCAGGGCTGATGCGCCTGCATAGTGCCCATGAGCCCAGAGCACTTGGAATTATTTCTAAAATTTAGGAATCTATGATTTTAGGGTTTTGACCCTAGTTTGACATGATGTTATTAAATGCTTATTTTATGCATGAATATGATTTGTTCTTATGTTTCTTATGTTCCATATTATATTATATTGTATGACTTTACGTGGTGTGTTTATGATCGTAAATGTAAAGTATTATCATTAATAAAGTGAAAGATTAATGATGATGAAAAGTGGAACATAAATGAAAGAATAAAAGACTTGCAAGCAAAATGAATAGAGTTGCACGACCATGTTGTCGTTAGCTCAACTGTGATGCGGGTTAGCTACCCTAAAAGATGCACATAGGGTCAATCATTGAGATTGACAGGGACACTTGTAGCATATCCTAGGTGACTGGGTCAAGCTTCATGCACAATGTTCGGGGTCTATTTATAGACCTCAGGCCCAGCATCAGCTTTGTGCACAATGTTCGGGGTATTGCACATTGGTCCGTAAAGAAAGTGAAAGATAATGATAAAAGTATGAACTGAAAGAATGAGCATGGTAATGAATGAATGAAAGAAGGTATTACTTTGTTGTATGTATGATGAATGCTCATGAACAAAAGTAAAGGAAGTGTTTTCAGGAAAAGAGTATTTTCATATATAAACTATTCAAGGTATTTTAACGCTTTTAAAACCAGAACTCACTCAGCAATGCTGACTTTTATACATTTTTAGTTGGCAGGTAATTATTGCTGAGGATGGCACGCGGGGAAAGCTACTCGGCAGGGCAAGACTGACATCCGTTCATGATTAATAATTTTGTTGCTTTGTAATGCAGTTAAACAACCTTTTGTAACTTATTACAAATATGGGTGTATTGCTTAGCAACAGTTTTTATTAATGAATGGATGACTTTTGATATTAATTCCGCTGCATTGCTTTATGAAATTTGTAATGTTTTATATCTTTAGTGCTATGAATGACCAATTGTGAGGTGCTCGGGATCGGGGCCTTACAGATTTAAACAATATATACTATGTTCCATATGTGATCGATTAGTGTGATTTCATATATACTATGTTCCATAAGTGATCGATTAGTGTGAATCAGATCGATTAGTGTGATTCCAATGAAGATAATAATCAGATCGATTAGGTGCTCAGGATCGGGGCCTTACAGATTTAAACAATATATAATGTGTTTGGAATACTTCAGAATCAGAACTTTATAGCATTTAAGGTTGTTATGAAAAGCAAAAAGTATCCATTCTAGAACTATTGCTGTTTAAGGTTTTTTTTATTAATAGTTCCATTCCCATGTATTCAATTATGCTTTCGTGAATACATTGGTGCACCAATCTCTAATTGGAGAATTTTTATTAAAATATAAGTAAATCTTATTTAGTTGGTCGTGTTACCTGAGTTTGACTTCTTTTTAATCAATCATACATTATGTTTCCCGCGTAAAGTCTGATTAGTTTCATTTCCACTATAATTTGTCTCTTTATCCTTCTCTAGTGAAATACGAGTAAATTATTGGTCCTTTGCACATTATTTCCTTCTCTTTATCATCAATAATGGATGATGTGGATTGTCATTTGTATTGACTCAATTGATTTTTGAGGCAAGAGTGTATGAAGTTGGTTTGGAGGTTATGGATAAGTTTTAGGAAGGAGTGGATTGATTTTAAGGTTCATTCATGTGGTGTCGTGTTTGGTTTTGGTTTTCATTTAAACAATATATACTATGTTCAATGCATGATCGATTAGTGTGATTCTAATGAAGATAATAATAAGATTTGATTAGATTGGTTCAGGAGTGTTTTTAGAAGGCTTGAGAATCAAAACTCCATAACATTTGAGGTTGTTATGAAATGCGAAAAGTATACGTGCGAGAACTATTGTTGTTTAATGTTTTTTATTAATACTTCCTTTCCTATATATTTGGTTATGCTTTCGTGAATACGTTGATGCACCAATCGTTTTACAATTCTGATTAAAATACTAGTAAATCTTCTTTAATTGGTGGTGTAACCTTGCTTTGACTTGTTTTTAATCAATCATACATTACGTTTCTCGGTTGATGTCTGATTAGTTTCATTGCCACTATAATTTGATTCTCTATTCTTCTCTAGTGAAATACGATTAGTTTATTGGTCCTTTGCACCTTGATTCCTTCTTTTGATCATCGATAATGGATTTTGTAAATCAATAATTGTCATTTTTATTGATTCAATGGATTTTTGAGGCAAGAGTGCACGAAGTTAGTTTGGAGTGTTGTGGATAAGTTTTGGGAAGGAGTGGAATGATTTTAAGGGTGATCAATGTGGTTTCGTGTTTTGTTTGGTTTCGATATAAACAATATATACTATGTTCCATGTGTGATTGATTAGTGTGATTCCAATAAAGATAACAATCAGATTTGATTATGTTGAAGCTCTTGAAGATTAACATTTAGTCTTTAGTTGTCTTTTGTATAGTTTTGTCATAGTTTAGGGACTGTTTATGTAAATAGTTGTTCCTTATGTTTATTGATAGTATAAATAGCTTAGATATATTGTCTGCAGATAGATTAGACACAAGAGTTAGTTGAACAAACTTGTATCTGCTTCTACACTTGTATTGTCTTTGCTACTATCAATGAACAGCTATGAATTTTTCTTATTTGTTTGCATCGATTTGATTGCTTGTGTATGTTTTGATTAAATTTCATTCTAATATCATCACTGGTCGATTCATTTGATCATATCAAATGGTATCAGAGCTGTTGGTTTAGTGATTGAGTTTGTTTGAACTTTCAAACTCTAACATCTCTTAAATCTGTGATTGATAAGCAATATGATTGAAAAATTATCAATTACAAATGGTATCAGAGCTTTTGATTCAGTGATTGAGTTTGTTCGAACTTTCAAACTCTAACATCTCTTAAATCTGTGATTATTAAGCAATATGATTGAAAAATTATCAATTTCAATTATGTTTCATCATTTAGAAACATGAATTGAATCAGAATTTGCAGTTCAATTCGTTCAAAATCAGTGAATTTGTTCAAATTGAAGTTCGAACATGTTCTTCATATTCGAACTGAAAATCTATTAAAAGAGTGAATTGTTTTGTTGATTGATGAAATTGAAGATAAATGACACTTAATTGATCCAAATACTACCTAATTGGAAGTTTTTAGATCAATTCATCAAGTTTTGAAGAATTCAGAAGATCTGTGCTCGTATAAGAATCTGTTGAGTTTGGCACATTATGGTTAAAACACTGCTAAAAATCACCCAAGTGTTTAGGCGCTTGACAACTATTCAGGCATTTGACTACTATTCAGGCGCTTTCGGTCTAGGCGTTTTATCATTGTTGAGGCGTATTTCAACTGTTTGGGCACTTTGAAACTTTCAGAAACAAATAATTCCAGTCGCATTTCAACTGTTTAGGCGTATTTGAACTATTTGGGTGTTTTTACACCCAGACGTCTGAACTGTTTGGACGTTTTACAACTGTTCAGGTGCATCTCAAGTTGGGCGTTTTGAGAATTCTACTAAGGCAATCCCTTAGACATTTCTAAGTCAAAGTCAGAAGTATCACAACTGTTAGGGCGTTTCAATACTGTTTAGGCGCTTCATCTCAACACTTAGAATTTTTTAAAATTTGAAAAATACAAAAATATTTTCAATTCATTATTTTAATTCAAAAACTTTAAAAAAACAAAAACATTTCTTTTTATAAAAATCAAAATATAAAAATGGTGAAATCTGAGGATTCAAAAAACAGAGTTCCTATGTTGAAAAACAGAGCTGATTTTAAAAACTGGTCACTTAGGTTAAAACATCATCTTAATTCTATTGATACAGATCTTTGGAAATCAATAGAAAAAGGACCCCACATTCCTATTACTTCAGATAGGCCTGATAGAGGGATTCTAAAGACTCTTTCGAACAATATCCTGGAGATGGTTTGCAAGGTGATGATCTTAAGAATGTAAAGAATGATATTAAAGAATATTCTTTGATGTGTAAAGGACTAGCACTTGAAGTCCTAGCTAGACTTGATGGATATCAAACGGGATATACTATGTATAAAGCTTTAAAGACGATCTGTGAAGGTGGTAAGGAGATTCAAAATCTCAAGAAGCAAAACAGAAGAGGCAGTTAGAGTTGTTTCAGCATTTATCTGGTGAAACTATAAATCAAATGATGAACAAATATGTGCAACTCATAACTGAGATGTCAACAGCTGGTATTAAACATGATCTTCAAGATCTAAATATTAGACTTCTCAATGCTTTACCATCATCTTGGAAACAAACAGTAACACTGTTAAAACATACTGAGAAATTTCCTATGGATCTTGATCTGTTGATTGCCAAGATTGAGTTAGTTGAGATTGTTGAAAGTTCAAGGAACAATGATAGAACAACATCAATGTCTCAGTACCAATTTGTTGCATCTCCTGCTAATACTGTTGAATATGCCATTATGGCAAAGAGGGAGATCTATTTGTTAGAGCAAGGTTCTTTACAGATTCTTTATTTACAAGTGCTCCTACTTATGCAACTAAACCTCAACCTCAGTCTCGTCCTAATCGTCAAAGTTCTAAACCTTAAATTGAGACTCCAACTGTTAACTCTGCTAAATCTAGCAAAGTTAAAGATGTTATAAACATCCTATTAAAGGATGAATAGTCCAAAACTGCCTTTACTGCTTTCATGGCTAGTTTTCAAGCTTTTCAGGGTAGTCATTTAACACAAGTAAATCTTGTTTTACAGGACTTATTTAAGATGGATGCAGAAGATGTGGAGGAAATGGATCTGAACTGGCAGATGGTGATGATTGCATACAAGACTCAGATCACTCTTATGTCAACAGGAACTACAAGCCAAGTGCTAATAAGACTGTTGGATTTGACAAGTCTAAGTCAATGTGTTTCAACTGTAATAGTTATGGACATTTCTCAAAGGAATGCAAAGCCCCAGAAACAATGGAGGAAATGGCCAAGCTAGTTCAAGCAATCAGAGGTTTCAAGAATCATCTCAGAAGACATTCCAAAAGCCATATCAATGTCTTCCAATGCCTAAACTTAAAGATGAATCTATGTCATTTGATAAGCCAAAGAAAGCTCTAGTTGTTAGCATTAAGGACGGATATGACTGGAGTGCTTATGTAAAGCAATTTACTAATGATATAACCTCTAGTTTATCTCTTATTGTAGAAGTTCAAGGAGAAGATTGGTCAGATGATTATGATCCTAAAGTTGAAGGTAATATTGAGAATGAAGAAGAAGAATATGACTGGAGTGATAAATCTGATCCTAAAGAGGATTCATATGAAGTTGCTTTAATAGTACAGTCAGATCAACCATAGGTTGAAACGTCCTCTTATAATTCTAAAACTTCTTCACCTAAATATCCTGAAATACTAGCTGAAGTAAGAGAAAAACTATGCACTGAATCTTGCTTTGAACATGTCAAATACTATCGAACTTATTCATACAAAATCTGTAAAAAGCTTAAGCAAGAGGAATTAATGCACAATAAGCTAAAATCTAACCATAAAATATTAGATGAGAAGATCATTTCTCTACAAACATCTTAGAACAAAACTTTGAAAGAATTAGAAATTGTTTCCAAACAACTTGAAGAAATGACTAAGAATTTGGGACAGGAGAAAATAGCACATGCTGCTACTCAAGTTGATCTTGCTAAAGTGAAAAGATCCAAAACAATTATGGAATAACTGGTAAATGAATGAAAAGATAAGCAAAAAGCAGGCTTAGGTTTCACACATGAACCAATGCCTGGATCTATAACTAACACCTTACTAGAGAACTTTAATACGCATGATCACTCTCCTAAAAATAAGGCTAAACTTAAAGCGTACCAAAACATAATCAAGATTTATAGTGAAGAAGAGAAATAGTGAAGAAGAGAAAACTAATGTAGAAATCTTTGAAGAAAAAGATGTTGAAAAGATCAAAAATGGTCATCCGATAAAAGTTAAATCATATGAACCAAAACAGAAAAGTAAGAAAACTTTTGTTCCAACAGAATCTATGTTGGAAGGAGTGATGATCAGAAACAAAGATAAAGCAAAACAAGAAGAAGGAACATCAAAGGACTCAAACTCTTATGGTTTGAAAAAGAAAGAAAATGAAAAAGAATCTTCATATGAAGATGTTCAATCTCAAATAAAATCAAGTTCTTCAAAATCTAGGAACCAAAGAAGAATAAAAAAATCGACTAAAGCTAAAAGTAATCAAATTAAAAGTCAAGAAATTCAGACAAATCAAGCAACAAAATTTTAACCAATTAAATTTGTGTCTGCAGGTATGTTAAACATGAACTCAATTCATGAAGTGAATCAAACTCCTAAAAACAAATCAAACTCTAATCTGAAAACAGGTTCAGATTCAAAGTCTTCCACTGTCGTTAAAAGATTTGTATCTAAAGAATCCAAGAATGAAATTGATTTACAAAAGTCAAAAATTAATATCACAAAGAACAAATTGTTAAATCAAAAACAAAATTTGTCAAACAAAAACAACAAGTTGTAGGATTCTATGTGCCCAAGACACTTAAAATATTGATGTGGTTAGTACGTTATGATCCAAGTCAGGTTATACCCAATAACAAGCTTAGCAAACACCAATTAATATTTAATTGATGATATGATCATGCAATTAAATATTTACACCAATTTAGAAAATGTGTTTTCTAAATAAGTTGCATATGAGATGGAACAATTTATTAGGATATTTTGTTCAATAATATTATTTGTAATGTTATTTAAGTAGGTTAGATAACATTACAAATTAATAATAAGAGTGTAAGGATTATACAATTAAAAGGTTAGTTGTGTATATATATCTAACATGAGGGACTAGATGATAATAATTGCTTGATAAGTGTTAGTGGGTATCTTGCATGTTGAAGACCATTGAGGCCGTCCCCATACATGTGGTATGAGCTTTTTTTTATGTGTCTTGAGAAGAACACAAATGCTTCTTGTCTCCACTAACTCATGTATCAAGACATGCACTCCACTAACTCTTGTCTTGGTTTCTCATATATTCTCCACTAGTCTCAATTATGCAAGAACACATCTTCACATACATGCAAACAAGAAACAATTTCAGCTCTATCACTCTCTCATCTTACGGATTTTCAGCAGCCTTTTAAGAGAGTGATTAGAGCTGATTTTGAGCTATTTTCATGTTGTTCTTGGTGTGAGGTTCTTGCACTCCATGATTATGATTCTCATATACATGCAACTAACAAGAAGAACTCTCTAATTCTCTCCAAGGGGCTATGGTTTTCTTTCAGCAGAAAAGAGGGTTTTCTGCAGAAAATTTGAGGGTTTTCATGTTGTTCTTGGTGTATTCTACCTAACAAGAAGGTGTGTTTGCAAGGAGCTTGGGGTATACTAGCTTGAGGACTTCTATCCTTGAAGTCTTGGCTACATTTTGGACATCTCCATCTTCATCAAACATCTCTTTTGGTCGACTTTATTGCTTCTGCGGTAAGGTATATCACAGCTCAATGAAGCTGTGATTTTATGTAATTTTACATATGTTCATAGCTTGCTAATTCACATAAATGATCCTTTGTTCTTTCAGTTTGTTTTATACATTAATATGGTCATCTAATAAACATATTTTTCAGCTTATAAAAGGGTTTATAAAGTTATAATTCCGCTGCGTTTTCAGAAAGTTTAAGAGGTTAAACTATGATTTTATGTTCTAACAAACCCAACAATGGCATCAAGAGCCGGTTATGTGAATAGCTTGCTTGTTCTTATCCTTTAAAAAACCATTTTAAAGGATGTTAATCAACTAATTAGGGACTGATTTTGGTTGATTTAATAAACCCCAAGTCTTTCAAAGTTATATCTTCATGCTTATGATTAAACTTTGAAAGGTAGGAATGTCAATTGGTTGATATGTTCAGTTGTTGTTTGTTTGGACAAACAAACCCAAATTTTCAGTTTATGTTGGCTGAAAATTTAGGGTTTGATGGGGTTTATTTTGTTTATTGAATAATGTTTATGATTGTTCATATGATAGTGCATAACCTAGCGTTTGGCCCTATGTTATTTGGATGATTGGAATGGTTATTTTAATTCATTCAATTGGGTTGTAATATTTATGTTTATTATTTGGGTTGTAATTATTTATTCATTTGGTTATGTAATAAATAGATTAGGTGCATTTCTTTTATTAGAAAAATATATTAGGATATAATTTTTGTAAAAGGAAGATGCACAAGATGAAGACCCAAAGATGGACATCAAAGACACAAAAAAGGACATGAAGCATATGGATGCAAGTTCAAGTGGGAGTCAAAGTAGACCTCTATTTTGTGTTGTATTCAACCCTTAGGAAAGACCAAATGACCACACTTATGATGGCAAACAAGTGTGGTCACAATAGTAGCTATGGTTATGCACATTGTGGTTGTTTATATTATGCTTGTTTGGTTGTTTGTTGTATGATTGTTGTTTGATATTTGGATATGCATAACAAACTCATTAGCAAACTTAACAAGCTGAAAATTTATGGTTTCTAATCATTAAGTGGTTAATAAAAGGTTATTAAAAGTATTAATGATTTAATAAAAGAGGTTTTATTAAAAATAAACCATAGGATACCTTGCATTTGAAAGCATGCAAATACAAGGTATATAGAGTTTTCAAAACTAGAATTAATGAAAACCAAAAATCCCTTTTGAAACAAGTTTAACACCATCCTTTTACATGACACTCGAATCACTTGAGAACTATTTGTGGGATAAAGGTCACCTAACCACTTATAGGGAACTTGTGTGTTTGAGTTGAGTCTAACATACTTGTGGGATAAAGGTCACCTAACTGCTTGTATGTGAAAACTCACACGTGTGTGTAAGTAGGACGACTTGAATTGGAAACCATGTGCATAGGGTCACCGAAGCATGGCGTACAATGGTGTTGATGGGATTAAACATGCCAACAAAACATAAGATGTTCAACCGATCCCATAAAGGCTAGAAGTTGCAAAAGGTTGCAATTGTCAAATATTGACTACCTCGTTAAATTGAATAATAGGATAAAGGTCACCTAACCATTATTTGAATGTAACTTTGGATTCTAGATTTTAATTATTAATTGTCTATGAGACGTAAAAGGGTATTAATAATTAAAATAAAATTTTAAGAAATACTAATAAGAACTTTGTAAATCTTGTAGAATGGCCGCAAACAATAATGGTACCACCCCGACCGTCCATACCCTATCACTGAGAATCGTTATCAAAATGAGTAAAGGCCTATGTCCTTGACGATCCCATGTCTCACCAACCAACGCTGTTGATGTTAAGGCCTTTTGACGATTGGCTTAAGCACATTAAGGATTCTGTGCTAGTTTCCTACCTCATGTTGGGAATATGATTCCCGAACTCCAAAAGAGTTTGGAACATCATAGGGCATATGACATGATAATCTAGTTGAAGGAAATGTTCCTTAAACAAACTTTAATAAGATTGCTTCGAAACGGTTCAAGCACTTTATGCATGTCACATGGAAGAAACCCAATCGATATCATCTTATATATTCTTAAAATGAAAAGCCACATTGATAGCCTCAAGATGCTTAAATGTCCTGTCTCAAAGTAGTTGGCCAAGGATTTGATCCTTGATTGCCTAACTAAAGGTTTGAGACATTCATAATAAACTGTAATATGAACGGGTGGGACAAGAGCATCGGTGAAATTCACGCAATGCTCAAAACCAACTGAGGCAGGGATAGATAGAGAGGTTCTACCTATTGTCTCGATCAATGAGGGAGACTATAAGAAATGGCCAATCTCGATCCTAAGGCAATTATTGCCAAAAGAAAGGAATACATCAAAGCAAAGGTTAAAGTGAAACCTCAAAGACCTAAGCTTATGAGCCTAAAATAAAGGAGAACGATCCATGCTTTGAGTATGGAGAGATAGGATAATAAAAGGAATTGTTCCTCCTATCTCAAGGAGTTGAAAAATAAGAGGGATGCTAGGCAAACCTCGAATACAATTTTCATGATTCACATTGTATTAAATGTCATTTCTTCAAACACATGGGTATTGGATACCGGATGTAAGACTCGTACTTGCAATTGTTGCAAAGGGGTTCAAAAGAAATGTGCGCTTCAAGGAGGGAAACTCTATTTTGAGACTAACAAATGGTTTGGAAGTTGTTCTCAAAACCTTTTGTATGCACCTAGTTTGACTAGGAACATAATTAATGTTTCCTTTTAAAACAATATGGTCATGATTTAAAGTTTGTATATAATGGTATTAAGTTTTATGGATGATGTATTTCATTTTAAGGATATGCCTTTTAATGATATTTATGAATTAGTTCATGATAATTCGTCCTATAATAACTCATTATACACATAAAGCACCAAGAAACTTAAAATTGGTTTAAGTTATTATTATCTTTGACATTATCATCTTGGTCACATAAACAAGAATTGGATTCTAACACTTCAAAAGAATGGTCTTTTGGAAACAAATGAAAATGTTTCATTTGATAAGTGTGAACCAAAAGACTTATTAAGAATGATACATTTGTATGTATGTGGTCCATTTAAGACAATGACAAAGATTGGTGAAAAGATACTTCATTACTGTTACCGACGATTACAGTCACTATTATTGTGTGCACTTGATGATATGAAGCTTTTGAAATGTTCAAAAAACTTCAATAATGAAGTAGAAAATCAACTCTACATAACTATCTAACTTCTTCATTCTGATAAAGGAGAAATTGAACCCTATTTGGATATGGTTCAATTCATTAAGGCTATGAGCTTACCACCTTTATCATCTTGGGTTTTCGCACTACTCTCCACGGCTTGTATTTTGAATATGGCCCAAACCAAGAAAGTGGGTTCGACACCTTTTGAAATATGGCATGGAATGAGTTCCATCACTATCATGTTTAAAAGGTATGGGTAGTAAAGCTTATGTTAAGCTTAACACCCAAAACAAATTTGAAAGTCGATCCACTAAGTGTATATTTGTTGGATATCCAGAAGACTGTATAGGATACTACTTCTTTGATCCAACAGAGAAAAAGGAGTTTATTGCTCGAAGGGCATAGTTCTTGGAAGCCAAGTTCCTTATGGAAGGAGTGACGCATAGAACAATGGAATTTGATGAAGATTAAGATCCATAAGCCGATACATGTTTGGTTGACACTTGCTGTCAACAAGAGGTTGTTAATGATGATCAAGAGGTTGATCAATACACACAAAACATTCACAGATCTGGTAGAGTTAGCATTTCAGTTGAAATATATGGATTTTTCTTGGATGGATGCTATGAGGTTGACTCCGATGAGCCAACTACATACCATGATGCTATGTCCAATTCGGATTGTGACAAATGGCTGGAAGCCATGAATGTAAAGATGCAATCCATGTATAACAACCAAGTTTAGGAATTGGTTGACCCTCCACTTAACTCCAAACCGGTTGGATGCAAGTGAGTTTTCGAGAAGAAAACAAATATGCATGGAAACTTGGATACTTACAAGACAAGACTTGTAGCAAAAGGTTTCACTCAAACTCAAGGGGTTGACTATGATAAAACCTTCTCACCTATTGTGATGCTAAAGTCTATAAGGATATTGTTTGACATAGCTACTCATTATGATTATGAGATCTGGCAAATGGATGTCAAAACCGCTTTCCTAAATGGATATCTTGAGGAAGATGCCTATATGGTTCAGCCTGAAGGTTTTGTCGATCCAAAACATCCTAATAAAGTATGCAAGTTAAAGAAATCAATCTATGGATTAAAACAAGCATCGAGAAGTTGGAATCAATGTTTTGATGAAGAGATCAAGAACTTTGGTTTCATCAAGAACGCTGACAAGGCTTGTGTGTATAAAAAGGATTGTGGGAGTGTAATCACATTCTTAGTATTGTATGTTGATGACATATTACTATATGTAAAGGACATTCCAACCATGGAAGGTGTTAAAACCTAGCTTGGAAATTGTTTTTCCATGAAAGATCTCGGTGAAGCTGCCTATATTTTGGGAATAAAGATCTATAGGGATAGATCGAGGCGGTTGATAGGTCTAAACCAAAGTGCATATATTGATAAAATCTTGAAAAAGGTTCAAGATGGAAAACTCTAAGAAAGGTATGGTACCTATTCAAAGAGGGACAACATTGAGTGCATCTCAATGTCCAAGCTCAAAGGATGAGCAAGATTGTATAAAGGACATCCCATATGCGCCTGCTATAGGATCCATCATATATGCGAGGATATGCACTAAGACCGGACGTGTCATGCGCATTAAGCATGACAAGAAGATATCAGTAGAATCCAGGTAATAGCCATTGGATGGCTGTTAAAAGTATATTGAAATACCTTAGGAAGACTAAGGATATGTTTCTAATATACTGATCTGAGAAAGAGGAACTCGTTGTAAAGAGTTACACGGATACGAGTTTCCAAACTGATCGAGATGATCCTCGATCACAATCAGGGTATGTCTCCTTTATGAATTGGGTAACATTGTCCACTACAAAATACGAATACATAGCCGCCTCATTAGCAGCTTTGGAAGCTGCATGAATAAAAGGTTTATCGCTGATCTAAGGGTGGTCTCTACCATTCAAGACCCCTTAGAAATCTTTTGTGATAACGAGGGTGTGATTGCTCAAATCAAGGAACCCCGTGCACATCAAAAGATTAGGCACAATGAGCGGAGATTCAACTACATAAGGGATGAAGTTGAAAAGGGAAAGATATGTATTCGTAAAGTTCACTTTGATCAAAATATTGTGGATCCACTCACGGAGCTCCTCGAAAGGGCAAAGCATGAAAGTCATACCTATGCCTTAGTACTTCGATATTCGAGTGATTGGACTTGATCAAATTTTGTATTTGAATATGTGGAACACTTTATTATTTGAGTAAAATTATTTGGTTATAATGTTTCAATTAATGTTTCAACTTAGCATGTTTAATCCATGAGTAAATTATTTACTCTAAATGTCCGTAGTCGTTCATACTTGTGGGAACAAGTGTGAGGGTAAGATTATTATGAACATGGATTGGTTGACATTCATAAGGATGAATATAGAGCAATGGGTTGCTACCAAGGTTCATAGATATTTGTGGGATACAAATATTGGACTAACCCACATCTCAAATTTTACTACATGGAATCTTATCGATTGATCATAAGTAAATTTGGGTAAAGGCGAATATCATTTTGTATCCTCCGACCTGAGATACATATTGGGTTTTGATATTCACCAAGTATTATACCTTGAGCTAATTCTTCACTGTCCTGAAATAGTGGACAGTACATAAGGGTATGTTCAGGTATAATACGAGGTGTTTGTGAGAAACGTATGTAGTCAAGATGGAATTTGTTCCTCTTATTCGTTGAGAGTTAGATGTCTAAGGCCTGATTAAGTTAAATCAACAAGAAATGATCATTCTGTGTTCTTGGATTTAACATGACATCTGTAACAAAAGGATAGATGATTGATTCACCTAAATCATTTCAAGTAGGGTACTTGAATGGGATGATGTTATTGAATGGCCATAAGTCATGCGTATTAAGGGTAGTAAACCGTTGTTAGGCATTATTTACTACTTGCATCAATCTTCTATGAATCTTGGGCAAGTGGGAGATTGTAGGATTCTATGTGCCCAAGACACTTAGAATATTGATGTGGTTAGTACGTTATGATCCAAGTCGGGTTATAGCCAATAACAAGCTTAGCAAACACCAATTAATATTTAATTGATGATATGATCATGCAATTAAATATTTACACTAATTTGGAAAATGAGTTTTCTAAATAAGTTGCATATGAGATGGAACAATTTATTAGGATATTTTGTTCAATAATATTATACGAATTAATAATGGGAGTGTAAGGATTATACAATTAAAAGGTTAGTTGTGTATATATGTCTAACTTGAGGGACTAGATGATAATAATTGCTTGATAAGTGTTATTGGGTATCTTGCATGTTGAAGACCATTGAGGCCATCCCCATGCATGTGGTATGAGCCTTTTTTGAGTGTCTTGAGAAGAACACAAATGCTTCTTGTCTCCACTAACTCATGTATCAAGACATGCACTCCACTAACTCTTGTCTTGGTTTCTCATATATTCTCCACTAGTCTCAATTATGCAAGAATACATCTTCACATACATGCAAACAAGAAACAATTTCAGCTCTATCTCTCTCTCACCTTACGAATTTTCAGCAGCCTTTTAAGAGAGTGATTAGAGGTTGATTTTGAGCTAATTTCATGTTGTTCTTGGTGTGAGGTTCTTGCACTCCATGATTATGATTCTCATATATATGCAACTAACAAGAAGAACTCTCTAATTCTCTCCAAGGGGCTATGGTTTTCTTTCAGCAGAAAAGAGGGTTTTCTGCAGAAAATTTGAGGGTTTTCATGTTGTTCTTGGTGTATTCTACCTAACAAGAAGGTGTGTTTGCAAGGAGCTTGGGGTATACTAGCTTGAGGACTTCTATCCTTGAAGTCTTGGCTGCATTTTGGACATCTCCATCTTCATCAAACATCTCTTTTAGTCGACTTTATTGCTGCTGCAGTAAGGTATATCACAGCTCAATGAAGCTGTGATTTTATGTAGTTTTACATATGTTCATAGCTTGCTAATTCACATAAATGATCCTTTGTTCTTTGGGTTTGTTTTATACATTAATATGGTCATCCAATGAACATATTTTTCACCTTATAAAAGTGTTTATAAAGTTATAATTCCGCTGCGTTTTTAGAAAGTTTAAGAGGTTAAACTATGATTTTATGTTCTAACAAACCCAACACAAGTTAACTTTTTGACGTCTCAATCTAAACAAGGATCATACGTTGCGTCAACATCAAAAGTTAATAATAGTTTTTTAAAACACCACAGAGGTACTATGAAATCTGTGACATGTACAATCATAACACTACTGATTGTTTTTTTAACAAATACTGTCACATATGTGACATGAGAAATCACCCAACAGTAGAGTGTTATTTTAGCAAGTACTATACCTTTTATGATGAAGAACTCACAATACAGAAAATTGCTACTTTAGAAAGAGTTCACCAAGGACAGGATTTGCCAATACACAACTAAGCAAAGGTTATGTTAATACTCAGTTTCAGAGAAATCAAACTCTTGCTTTTCAAAGAAATGATTCAGTGAGACCAAAACAATACATGAAAGATCAATTCATTCCAAGGACTATGAGAATGAATGATAGGAACTTTGGAAATAAAATCTTTTCAAAACTTAGTCATTCAAACATTACGAATGTTCATAATAATGATAAAAAATATGTCAAAATAGAATTGGTAACTTTATTAAAAATAAGCCTGATGTGAATAAACTCCATTTCAAGCAATTTACCATCGTTGATAAGTTTGGAACACCCAAGACCATCTCGGCTTGGGTAGATAACTCAACTTAATTTCTTTGTCTTGCAGGTACGCCCGAGAAGACCACTCAACACATGGTATGTGGATAGCGGGTGTAGCCGCCACATGACGGGCAATCATGCCTTACTTCAAGACTTTAAGTTAAAAGACGGTACACATGTTGCTTTTGGTGGTGATGCAGGAGGAAACATAATAGGAGAGGGAACAATATCCAATGGGATAATAAGCTTTGCTAAAGTCAACTTTTGTTCACAGTTGAACTTTAATTTGTTAACCGTTTCCTAATTCTATGATAAATCATATTCTATTCTGTTTGATGATTTTTTTTGCTATGTTTTAAAACCTGGTTTTAATATTAGCAAAGATTGGGTGAGTGTTAAAGCTGTTAGGGATTGAGATGTATACAAACTGGATATGTCTCAAGTTGATCCATCTACAGAAACAACTTGCTTCATCGCTAAAGCTTCGAATGACGAAAGTCACCTTTGGCATAGAGGTCTAAACCACCACAGTCACGACCAACACCAAGCAACTACCTCTAGGTCGCTGGAAAGCGAGAGGAACAAGAAAGAGGGGCAGAACCCTAGCCGCCACCACTTTCATCCGCCAACAACTCTCAAACCACGACGAGTTAGACAACACAGGTATCACCATTGGAAAGATCCCGTCGAGATGCAGAGAGCATGGCTGGTACTCTCCACCACTCGCCGGTTCCGGTGGCCGGAACCCGCCGGAACCCTAGCCGCCTGCCACCTTCTCTCCTTCATATCTCTCTCATCGCTGCGAATCAGAAGAAACTAACACCACCATCGTGATCAGGGGGTCGAGATTAGTGGGGGTAGGTTAAGAGTTCGCCGGAACAACCGCCGCTGCTCCGCCGTGGAGCCTCCTGCTCCGGCGGTTGCGGCTGATGTTTCACTTGGGAGCATTTTGTCTTGTTTTAGGGTTTGCAAATGAATTAAGTGAGGAAAAGTTGTTAAATACCCAGGGTTAAAGAAACGGGTTCGAATACGGGTCGGTTCGTACACGCTCGATTAAGTTTTCGCGTAACGTAATAAATTTCATTTCCCGTTAGCTTCGATTTTTACCAAGTATTCGAATTATCCTGAGGTTAATCATTTTATCATGTTTAGAACATGCCGAACAGTTAAATGATACCGCGAAATCGACACGTTAACGGTTTTACGCGTTTTCCTCGAATGAGCGCTTTTATTATTATTTTGATATCTAAATGCACGTAATTAAGTGTTAGCATGATATTTTGAGCGTTATCTTCCCATGTTGATCACGTTAAAACCTTATCTGATGAATTTTCGGGTTTGACCTGATCATAACCCGGTTCGCGTCACGGTCGCGTTTCGGAACGCATTTAATCCGAACAACGTATCACTCACTAAATTTAATATGTTATGATAATAAATAATGATTGGATGAATATTTATGGAGTTACGGGACTCGGTTGTCATAACAGACGTCAGTTAAATGCCGATGAAAACCGGTATTCGCGTTTCACTTTTGAAATTAGGTTGTTTACGCATGATTGATGAAAAACCTTTTAGAAAGCATTATTTATGATATTGTTCGCATTAACAAGGATTTAGATTGGTTGTCAAGTCATTATAAGGAATTCTGATTGAATTCAGATGTTAGCACGCGTTAAATTGCCGGATTTTACCCGGTATGGGTTCTGGATCTGTTTTCAGTGTGGATCTTTCCATAGTTGTTTCAAATAACATAAAAACTCATTGTTTCATGGTTTCCCATTCAATTAGTTCGTAAACATGCATTTGGGCCTTAAATGGGCCTTGTTTGTATGTTCGGTGTAAGGCCCCGTTCCCGGGCACCTCACAGTTGGTCGTCATCACCCATAAAACATACATTTAATATAAACATACTGGAATAACGCAGCGGAATTTATAAAATATACATTCTCATTTCATCATAAAAGCTTTTACATCATTGTCTTGATTACAAAATACAAGCTTTCCTTACATTGCCTAACTATACTATGATTGCTGCTGATGCATAGGAAACCGAGGATAATCTCGTTTATTCGAATCCTCAGCAATCATAGGGTCATACAGCGACCTCTAGTAAAAGATATTAAATTCAAACATATATTTTCTTCATAAAGAAGATTTCTTAAATAATCCTGTTTATTAGGATTCTGAAGAAATCTTGCACTTGCATGCAACATGATGTGTTGCGTGCATTACGGGCCCATAACACATGATGTGGCAGCATAATTAAAAGGTGAATGCCATCCCAAAAAAGCTGAGTAGTCGCCTCGTGCCATCCTCAGCAACACTACCTGCCAACTGGAAAACACATAAAAAGTCAGCGTTGCTGAGTGAGTTCTAGTTTTATAATAAAACATACTTTTACTTATTTAAAAGTATCCTTTCGTACATGCGTTCATACATCATACGTACACAGAGATAATATTCATTATTATCTTCATCATTCGTTATACATCGTTATCTTTAACTTCTCGTATGGATTCTGTCAGGCTTTACCCACTTCATAGCACTTGGCTATGATTACTGTGGTCGAATGACAAGAATCCCGTTCATACTTACTTGCACATTGAAAGGTGAATTGTACCAATACCATATGCTACACCCCGATCGTTATTAGCTACCGGGCCGAAGTCAACATATGAACAACAAAACGTATGCCACGGTACTAGAGGTAAGCGGTAGAGGTACCATGACCATGGTCGATCACAGAGAAGGACCAATCGCGTTATTCAATGCTGCAAGACATAATTCATTCGTTCATTAATGCATGTATTCATCATCATTCTTCTTTTCGTTCATTCGTTAATACATGCATTCATCATCGTGTTCCTCTTTCATTATCTTTCACTTTACGTTACATAATACTTCATTCATTCATTCTCGTTATTCGTAAAGTTTCGGAAAGATAAACATACACATCCATCATACATTCATCATCATACATAGCATCACACATACGTAATCATACATAGCATTATCATTCACGTCAGCCCTTCATGGGCGTCTGAACCTATCCCAGTCGCATGTCCTCCATGCGACTGGACCGTGCGATTGGGCTGTCATGCGAATGGGCATACAATCGTGCGACTGGACTTCCTTCCGTACGACTAGACACTATGCGACAGGGTTATATGCGACTAACTCTTAACCGTGCGACTGAACTACTCTGCGATTGGACCTATGCGACCGAAACCCCCAATCGCATAATCCATCATGCGATTGAGGCTCAATCGTACGTCTGAGCCTCAATCGTGCGATTGGACATCAACTATTCCTCATTCGGCCAAAAGGCCCTTCAGTCGCATAACCCTAACTGGGCAGCGACTGGAGTTCTTCATAAACTGCAGTCGCGAACTCCCGCCCCCACACTCATCAAAAACCCATTTTCAGCCCAATTCGACCCTCCCAAGCCTCAGGGATTCATACTAGGACATCATACAAACATAAACAAGTCCTAATTCTTACTATAAACATATTACTCAAGATTTACCCAAATGGGTCAAACTTACACTATTTCAAAAATAGGGTTTATATGTGATTCCAGCCCCAAAATCGTTAGAAAACATGTAAATGGGGGATCCTAGAACTCACATTAACAGGTAGGAGTTGATGAGCTTCGATTTGGCTAGCTTCACGACAAATCCGGAGCTCGTTCAGCACTTTCCCTCTTTCTTCTCTGCTCTCGTTCGCTCTCTGCTCTCCTTCCCGACTGAATTATGCAAGTGGTGGGAAGGAGAATGGAGCTGCTCCTCTTTTATACCCATAGCTCAGTCGCGTCTGGTCCAGGGGCGACTGGACCTTCAGTCGCGTGAACACCATGCGATTGGACCCCAGTCGCATGTGTTCCATGCGGTTCGTCCTTCATTCGGGCGGTTGAATTCCAATCGTATGGTTGAGCTTCAATCGGCCGAATAGCATGCGGTTGAACCTCCAGTCGCATAAATCTCAGGCGACTAAGGCTCAGTCGCACAACCTGTAAAAAGGTCAAACTTTTGGGTGTTACAAGTCCACCCCCCTTATTTTAGGTTTCGCCATAATCCCGTCCGGATTCACCATGTGACCCAAGAATTGAACTTCACGCAACCAGAATACGCACTTGGAGAATTTAGCATACAACTTCTCCCTTCTCAACGTGTCCAGAACTTCGCGAATGTGACCGGCATGCTCAGTCTCGCTCTTCGAATAAATCAAGATGTCATCGATGAATACAATCACTGATTTATCCAACATCGGCCGGCACACCATGTTCATCCGGTCCATAAAAGCAGCTGGCGCATTGGTCAAACCAAAAGACATGACGAGGAACTCGTAGTGACCGTAGCGCGTACGAAAAGCTGTTTTAGGGATATCCTGCTCCTTCACCTTCAGTTGATGGTAGCCTGATCAAAGATCTATTCGTGAAAACCAACTAGCACCCTGAAGTTGATCAAACAAGTCGTCGATCCTCGGCAAGGGGTATCTGTTCTTTACCGTCAACTTATTCAGCTCGCGGTAGTCGATGCACATCCTCATACTACCGTCCTTCTTCTTTACAAACAAGACTGGAGCACCCCAAGGTGAGATACTCGGCCGAATAAACCCCTTATCCAGCAGCTCTTGTAACTGCTCCATCAACTCTTTCATCTCTGTCGAGACCAATCGGTATGGTGCTTTGGCAACAGGTTGGGCGCCTGGTATCAGATCAATCTGGAACTCGATCTCTCTGTCAGGTGGCAATCCCGATAAGTCTTCCGGGAACACGTCAGGGAATTCACGCACAACCGGAACATCAGACAATCGTGGTGTTGGCGTTTCTACATCTTTTACGTAACATAAGAAGGCGCTACATCCACGCCTCATACATTTCCCCGCCACTGCCATCGAGATCACTTTCGGAATCGTAGTAACCCAATCCCCATAAACTGTCACTGAACTACCGTCGGGCGCTGTCAAACTGACCATCTTCTTGCGACACACAATGTTCGCCTCAAAATCCGCCAACCAATCCATTCCGAGCACCAAATCGAAACCACCCAACGTCATCGCAAATGGTTTAACTGGGAATTTGCGACCCTCCAGTTCTACATCACAACCCTCAATTACCACGGAAATCCTGGTGGTTTTTCCTATAGCAGTCTCTACATCAAACGGCACATCCACACGCCTACTACTAACGGGCAATTTGGCACAAAAAGCAGCAGAAATAAAACTCCTACTGGCACCCGAATCAAATAATACAGAGGCTAGAGTTTGGTTCACCATAAACGTACCGGACACTACATCGGGGTCCGTCCTAGCCTCTTCCTGCGTCATAGTGAATGCCCTGGCGCTTGCTCTCGGACCTTCACTTCCCGTCTTCTTTACCCCTGAAGCCTCAGCCCTCGGCTTCTTACAGTCTCTGCTCATATGACCACTTTCCCCACAGTTAAAGCACTTGCCCATCCGGCAATCTTTTGATATGTGCCCTGTCTTCCCGCACTTAAAGCAGAGGTTGGATCCCCATTTACACTCCCCTGAGTGCTCCTTCCCACACTTACCACACTTCCTCACCCCAGCTCCAGTCACGACCACACGGTGGTCATCCACCCTCGCCTTCTTGTTACTCGTCGAAGTATCACCCCGACCAAATCTCTTCCCCTGCCAGTTCTTCTCCCCACTTCCCTTCTTGCTACCCTCAGCCTTTACCAACGCAGCCCGTTCATCAAATAACCTTCCTGCTAAATCCACTGCCGACCTGAAAGTGCTTGGTCGAGCAGAAATCAAGTGCCAACGAATTTCAGCTGGCAGCCCCTGAATATACCGGTTAATCTTTCGAGACACCGGCGTCACCTGCTCTGGCACCAACAGCGCCAATTCATTAAACTTGGTGGTGTATTGTTGGTGGGTCATCGTCCCCGCCTCCAACTGCAGGAACTCTCTCTCAACTCTATCCATTTCCCGACGAGGACTGAATTCCTCGATCACCATTCTCTTCAACTCAGACCACTTCATTTTCCCAATAGCCCGGCTACCCTGGGCTTGGACTATATTGTTCCACCAGCACAAAGCCGACCCTGTGAAGGAGTGGGTAGCAAACTTCACCTTCTTGTCCTCCAGGCAATCACTAATATCGAGGACAACCTCCATTTCCATCACCCATTGGTGAGCATCAGTAGCAGTACCAGAACCATCAAAAGTCGGGGGCTTGCACCTCATGAATGCCCCGTAGTTACAACCCCGGGCTGTCTCCCGTAACTGCTCTTCTTCCTCTTCCTTTTCATCATCGGATAATACTGTTTCTGCTTCTGTATGTTGTTGTCTACCTGAGGACCGATTCCTCCCTCGTCTCTAATCTTCATGTACTGCCTTTATCACTTCGGTCACTACAGACGGTAAGATCGTCTGCATGACCTGATGTACTTCCTCAACCACTGCCTCTTTTACCGAGGCTCTCAAATTCGCGCTTTCGTCTGCCTCCTCCTAATGAGGAGTCTCGTTTTCCTTATGGACTACTTTCTCTGTCCTAAGTCTTCCTCGCGTGTTACGCGGTTCATCAGCACGTCCACCGCCACGGGAAGCTTTAGATGATCTACCACCGACCATCTTCTATCACACTAAAAGATTCAAACACCAACACGGTCATTCAAGGAAATAGCTCAGTTTATGTTAAGTATAGTAAGTCCCTAATTACAGTGGCCAGTTGTGATTAGCCACTTACTCTACTCTTCACACCCCGAGCATTACCTGTCCTGACTACATTAGTATCTAAGTCTAACTGTACACATAAACACATAACATGCGCACGTAACACTGGTTAACTTTCAAGAAAATACCTGATGGCACGCAACTACTCAGATGGCATTCTCTTCCTTTCTGTCCCATTCTCAGTTTAAGTTTAGGTGTATTTTGAAAATTTACCCATTTTACTTAAACTTTTGCTCTGATACCAACTTGTAAGGCCCCGTTCCCGGGCACCTCACAGTTGGTCGTCATCACCCATAAAACAAACATTTAATATAAACATACTGGAATAACGCAGCGGAATTTATAAAATATACATTCTCATTTCATCATAAAAGCTTTTACATCATTGTCTTGATTACAAAATACAAGCTTTCCTTACATTGCCTAACTATACTATGATTGCTGCTGATGCATAGGAAACCGAGGATAATCTCGTTTATTCGAATCCTCAGCAATCATAGGGTCATACATCGACCTCTAGTAAAAGATACTAAATTCAAACATATATTTTTCTTCATAAAGAAGATTTCTTAAATAATCCTGTTTATCAGGATTCTCAAGAAATCTTGCACTTGCATGCAACATGATGTGTTGCGTGCATTACGGGCCCACAACACATGATGTGGCAGCATAATCAAAAGGTGAATGCCATCCCAAAAGAGCTGAGTAGTCGCCTCGTGCCATCCTCAGCAAAACTACTTGCCAACTGGAAAACACATAAAAAGTCAGCGTTGCTGAGTGAGTTCTAGTTTTATAATAAAACATACTTTTACTTATTTAAAAGTATCCTTTCGTACATGCGTTCATACATCATACGTACACAGAGATAATATTCATTATTATCTTCATCATT
The DNA here is from genome assembly GCA_024085815.1 of Flaveria linearis. Lineage (NCBI taxonomy): Eukaryota > Viridiplantae > Streptophyta > Magnoliopsida > Asterales > Asteraceae > Flaveria > Flaveria linearis. The sequence goes on along the minus strand of CM044003.1, from coordinate 55,675,203 downwards.
CGTTATACATCGTTATCTTTAACTTCTCGTATGGATTCTGTCAGGCTTTACCCACTTCATAGCACTTGGCTATGATTACTGTGGTCGAATGACAAGAATCCCGTTCATACTTACTTGCACATTGAAAGGTGAATTGTACCAATACCATATGCTACACCCCGATCGTTATTAGCTACTGGGCCGAAGTCAACATATGAACAACAAAACGTATGCCACGGTACTAGAGGTAAGCGGTAGAGGTACCATGACCATGGTAGATCACAGAGAAGGACCAATCGCGTTATTCAATGCTGCAAGACTTAATTCATTCGTTCATTAATGCATGTATTCATCATCATTCTTCTTTTCGTTCATTCGTTAATACATACATTCATCATCGTGTTCCTCTTTCATTATCTTTCACTTTACGTTACATAATACTTCATTCATTCATTCTCGTTATTCGTAAAGTTTCGGAAAGATAAACATACACATCCATCATACATTCATCATCATACATAGCATCATACATACGTAATCATACATAGCATCATCATTCACGTCAGCCCTTCATGGGCGTCTGAACCTATCCCAGTCGCATGTCCTCCATGCGACTGGACCGTGCGATTGGGCTGTCATGCGAATGGGCATACAATCATGCGACCGGACTTCCTTCCATACGACTAGACACTATGCGACAGGGTTATATGCGACTAACTCTTAACCGTGCGACTGAACTACTCTGTGATTGGACCTATGCGACCGAAACCCCCAATCGCATAATCCATCATGCGACTGAGGCTCAATCGTACGTCTGAGCCTCAATCGTGCGATTGGACATCAATTATTCCTCATTCAGCCGAATGGCCCTTCAGTCGCATAACCCTAACTAGGCAGCGACTGGAGTTCTTCATAAACTGCAGTCGCGAACTCCCGCCCCCACACTCATCATAAACCCATTTTCAGCCCAATTCGACCCTCCCAAGCCTCAGGGATTCATACTAGGACATCATACAAACATAAACAAGTCCTAATTCTTACTATAAACATATTACTCAAGATTTACCCAAATGGGTCAAACTTACACTATTTCAAAAATAGGGTTTATATGTGATTCCAGCCCCAAAATCGTTAGAAAACATGTAAATGGGGGATCCTAGAACTCACATTAATAGGTAGGAGTTGATGAGCTTCGATTTGGCTAGCTTCACGACAAATCCGGAGCTCGGTCAGCACTTTCCCTCTTTCTTCTCTGCTCTCGTTCGCTCTCTGCTCTCCTTCCCGACTGAATTATGCAAGTGTTGGGAAGGAGAATGGAGCTGCTCCTCTTTTATACCCATAGCTCAGTCGCGTCTGGTCTAGGGGCGACTGGACCTTCAGTCGCGTGAACACCATGCGATTGGACCCCAGTCGCATGTGTTCCATGCGGTTCGTCCTTCATTCGGGCGGTTGAACTCCAATCGTACGGTTGAGCTTCAATCGGCCGAATAGCATGCGGTTGAACCTCCAGTCGCATAAATCTCAGGCGACTAAGGCTCAGTCGCACAACCTGTAAAAAGGTCAAACTTTCGGGTGTTACATTCGGGCCCTTATTGGGCTTATTGGGCCCAAAAGGTTAGTTTCGTTTTGCAAGATTTCATTGGTAAGCCCGAGTCAACCCGGACCTTTTTTGGGTCCTATAATACCTTAGGCTTTCTAATTGGGCTAGATTTCAGGGGTGTTACATTTATCCATGAGACTTATCCATGTAACTCGAAGTTTCCTTCATAAGAAAACCATAGCCCTAAAGCCGGTTTACCTTTGAGATACCTGAATATTCTTTTAATAACAATTAAGTGGGATTCCTTCGGGTCTGATTGATACCTGGCCCATACACAAACAACATACATTATGTCAGGTTTTGATGCAGTAAGATACATCAATGAACCAATCATAGGTTTGTATAATGTTTGGTCTACAGATTTTCCTTTTGGATCAGGCTCAATCTTGGTGTTTACGTCAGCTGGAGTCTAATAGACTGACAATCTTGTAGTTTAAATTTTTCAAGGGCTTGTCAACAAACTTCTCTTGATTGATGAAAATACTATTAGCAGATTTCTTGACTTGAAGTCCAAGAAAGAAATTTATTTCTCCCATAGAACTCATTTGAAATCGAGAATTCATTACTTCTTCAAATTCAATGCACAATTTTGGACTTGTAGAACCAAATATGATATCATAAACATACACTTGTGCACATAAGAGATCATCAGCATCCTTCTTTATGAATAAAGTTGGATAGATTTTCCCTCACGTGTATCCATGTTGGATGAAGTGTTGTGACAGTGTTTCATACCAGATTCTTGGGGCTTGACAAAGTCCATAAAAAGCTTTGCTAAGCTTGTACACATGATGTGGAAATTCTAAATCTTCAAAACCCAAAGGTTGCTTCACATACACATCATCGGTGATTGGACCATACAAGAACGCACCTTTAACGTCTATTTGATACACTTTGAATTTCATGAATGACGCATAAGCCAGAAAGACACGAATTGATTCAAGTCTTGCAACTTGAGCAAATACTTCATCATAATCAATACCTTTTTCTTGAGTGTATCCTTGTATAACAAGTCTCTCTTTATTTCTAATAACTATACCTCGATCATCTGTTTTAAATCTGAACAACCATTTTATGGCTATGGCATTTTCTCCTTCATGTAAATCCATAAGATTCCACATTTCTTGTTTAAGGAATTGCGATAATTCTTCTTGCATAGCCTCAATCCAACCATTGTCCTTTAACACTTTGGTAATATTTTAGGAACAATTTAAGAAAAAAAACACAAGTATAAGCAAAGATTTTCTTGTTCTGGTTTGCTTCTCGTAGTTCTCTCATTCAAAGGACCAATATTCTGAGATGTTGGATGGTTCTTGTGAATACGAGATGTTGGAATCTCATTCCCTTGAACATGAACATCCAGATTTGTTTGATTCAAGTTGGAAAGCTAATGCAATAGGCTTGAAGAATGTGGATTGAAATTTGGAACTTGAGTTAGTGAGTTGATAAAGTAATCAAGATTACCAGAATCAACTATATCACCAGAAATAGATGATGTTCCAGACTCAGGTTGTACAAATTCGGTACCATCATTAGGAATAGGTTGTGAAATATCTTGATCTTCTAAAACTGAATGATCTGCATCATGATGAGATTGATCATTTTCATTGAATTGAATTGTTGAATCTTTGAGAAAAGAGAAAAATGGATAATATGGGCTTGAGTAATCTACATCTTCAGAATCTGAATCATCACTGAAAGAACCGAGATCTCCTTGAGGTTTCTTCTTAGCTGTATAATCAACCAAGTTAGATTAATCAAACAAGTTAGATTGAAAAGAGTTTGACTATGAATCGAAATCAAATAACCATGCTGGACCATTTGAAACTGATGGAAATGAATTTTCTAGGAATTTAACGTTAAATATTTCAAGCATAACATTTGTCATAGAGTTACAAACTCGATATGCTTTTGAAACAGATGAATATCTAACGAAAATCCACTATCAGATTTCGTATCAAATTTTCCTAGATGATCACTTGAGTTTAAAATCATAACTGGACAACCAAAAGATTTAAGAAAATCTATATTTGGTTTCCTGCCAAACATCAACTCATAAGAAGTTTTCAGTTTGTTTTTCACAATCAAAGTACGATTCTAAACAAAACATGTTGTCGATATGGCTTCATCCCAGAAAGTGATAGGAATTTTAGCATCTGCTAACATGGATCGTGCAGCCTCAATCAAGGTTCTGTTCTTTCTTTCAGCAACTCCATTTTGTTGAGGAGTTCTGGGAGCACTGAACTGATGAGCAATTCCTTTTTCTTCACAGAACGAGTCAATATTAGCATTTTTGAATTCCATACCAATATCAATTCTTATTATTTTCACTTTTTGATCTAATTGATTTTCAACTTTTATGATGAATTCTTTTAATAATTCAGCCATTTCAGATTCAGTATTAAAAAAGAAAACCCATGAAAATCTTGTAAAGTCATCAATGATAACTAAACAATAAGATTTTCTTCCAATACTCTTGACGTTGGTTGGTCCAAAAAGGTCCATATGCAATATCTAAAGGGGTTTGGAATTTGACTTTATCTTCTTGGACTTATAAGACGCTCTGTGTTGCTTCCCCTTTAAACATCTTGATCAGTGATCAGTAGTGGCAAAATTCTTAGATGGAAGACCAATAACATGAGTTCCTACTACGAGCTTGTTCATAAAGGGTTGCTAGCCCGAGTAGCTACGTCCATCAGGTATTTCATTTCTCAACGTTGACTGGCATTATGTGCGTGTGCTATTTGATTATGTGCTCTTAGTAGATTTAGATACTGATGTAGCTAGGATATGAAATGCTTGGGGTGTGAAGAGTAAAGTATGTGGCTAATCACAACTGGCAAGTATAATTAAGGACTTACTGTACTTAACATAAACTGAGCTATTACCTTGAATGATCGTGTTAGTGTTTAAATCTTTTAGTGATTAGAGAATGGCTGGAGGTAGATCGTCTAAGGCTTCTAGGGGTGGAGTACACGGTAGATGTGGTTCTGAACCGCGTGTTACGAGGAATAAGGCTAGGACTACTGAAAGGATACGTGAAGAGCCCGAGATCCATCACTAGGAAGGTGGTGATGAGAGTGCGAACTTGAGGGCCTCGGTGAAAGAGGCAGTAGTGGAGGAGGTTCATCAACTCATGCTAATGATTTTGTCCTCTGTGGTAACCGAAGTGATTAAGGCTGTGAGGGAGGATGAAAGAAAGGAAAAGAGGAGGACCAGTGGGAGAGAAGAAAGAGAACAACCTGAGACTAAGACAGTTGTCTCTAGTGAAAAGGAAGAGGAAGAAGCAGTGCAGGAAACTGCACAAGGCTATAACTACGGGGCATTTCAAAGATGCAAGCCCCCAGCATTTGATGGGAATGGCAATGCTGCTGCGGCTCACCGATGGGTGAAGGAGATGGAGATGGTACGTCATATCAGCGAGTGCCGAGAAGATCAAAAGGTGAAGTTTGCTACCCACTCGTTTGTGAATTTGGCCTTGTTCTGCTGGGACAATATTGTCCAGGCCGAGGGTAGCAGGGCCATTGACATGATGAGGTGCCAAAATTGAAGAAGTTGGTGCTTATGGAATTCTTTTCTCACTGGGAACTCGACAAGATAGAGAGGGAGTTCTAACAGCTTGAGGCGGGCACCTTGATACACCAACAATACACCACTAAGTTTAATGAGATGGCGAGACTGGTGCCGGATCAGGTGACGCCGGTGTCGAGGAAGATCAAGAAGTATATCCAAGGATTGTTGACTAACATTCGCAGGCATCTGATTGTTGCTCGGCCGGGTACCTTTCGGTCGGTGGTAGACCTGGCGGGTAGATTGTATGATGAAAGAGAGGAGTCTGTGGCGGCTGAGATGAAGAAAACAGGTGGTGGTGACAGGAACTAGAGAAGGAAAGGTTTTGGGCGCGGTGGTTTGACCCCAAATAGCAAGAAGGCAAGGATTGATGATCGACGGGTGGTTGCAGCAGGCTCAGGGACGAAGAGGTGAAGTAAGTATGGGAGAGCGCATTTTGGCGAGTGCAGGTTTGGATTAAATGTCTGTTTCAAGTGCGGGAAGCCTAGTCACATTACTAAGGATTGTAGGATGGAGAGGTGCTGCAACTGTAGTGAATTAGGCAACCTGAGTCGGGAGTGTAAGAAGCCAAAGGCCGAGGGTTCCGGTGCGAAGAAAGGAACAGAGGAGGGAGGACTGAGGGAAACTGCTAGAGCATTCACGATGATGCGGGAGGAGGCCAAGGTAGACCCCGACGTCGTGTCAGGTATGTTGCTAGTACACCAAACTTGCGCCTTTGTATTATTTAATTCTAGTGCTAGTAGAAGTTCGTTTCCACTTCTTTCTGTGCTAAGTTGCCTGTTAGTATTAGAACTATTGATGAAACTTTTGACTTAGAAACTGCTGTTGATAAGTCTACTAGAATTTCTGATATGATAGAAAACTGCGATATAGAACTAGAAGGGGATAGGTTTTCAGCTAAATTTAATGTGATGCCCCTAGGCGGATTCGATGTAGTACTAGGGATGGATTAGTTAGAAACCTATGAAGCAAACATCATGTGTTGCAAGAAGATGATTCGATTAGTTACGCCCGATGGAAGTTCGGTGATGATTTATGGTGATCGCGTTACTACGGTTCTGAAGGTGATTTTGATGGTGGTGGTAGAGAAATGCCTGAAGCATGGATGTAATGCCTACCTGGCTTACGTAAGGATGTGGGCGCGTCAGTACCATAATTATCTGATGTATTAGTTTTTTGTGATTTTCTAGACGTGTTCCCAGAAGATTTACCAGGCGTGCCACCGGATCACGAAATTAAGTTTCAAATCAATTTGATACCTGGTGCTAAACCTGTTGCCAAAGCCCCGTATTGATTAGCGTCGACCGAGATAAAGGACCTCATGGTTCAACTGTAGGAGTTGATGGATAAAGGGTTTATCCAACCGAGCATCTCTCCTTGGGGTGCTTTGGTCTTGTTTGTTAAGAAGAAAGATGGTCGTATGAGGATGTGCATAGACTACCAGGAGTTGAACAAGTTAACGGTGAAGAACCGATATCCTCTTTCGAGGTTTGACGACTTGTTTGATCAGCTCCAAGGTGCCAGTTGGTTCTCAAGGATATATCTCCGATCTGGCTACCATCAATTGAATGTAAAGGAGCAAGATATTCCTAAGACAACTTTTTGCATGCTTACGGACACTACGAGTTTCTTGTTTTGTCTTTTGGTTTAGCTAACGCGCCAGCTGCCTTTATGGATTTAATGAACCGAGTATGTCGGCCAACGTAGACAAATCAATGATCGTGTTTATTGATGATATCCTTATTTATTCGAGAAATGAGGAAGAGCATGCCGGCCACATACGCGAAGTATTGGAGGCACTTGGAAGAGAGAAGTTGTATGCTAAATTCTCTAAGTATGCTTTCTGGTTATGCAATGTCCAGTTTTTGGGTCATGTTGTTAATCCAGAAGGGATCATGGTGGACCCAGCAAAGGTGGAAGCAGTGATGCAATAGAAATCTCCAAAGACGTAACCGAGATCCATAGTTTCTTGGGTCTAGTGGGTTATTATAGGAGATCCATCTAGGACTTCTCTAAGATAGTTTCTCCGTTTACCAAATTTACCCGCAAAGATGTTAAGTTCGTATGGGGTCCAGCATAATAGAATGCTTTCGAGGACTTGAAGAGAAGGTTGACTCAAGCTCCGGTCTTGACATACCCGAAGGAAGCGATGACTTAGTGGTGTATTCAGATGCTTCCTATTCGGGATTGGATTACATGTTGATGCAATGAGGGAAGGCTGTTGGGTCATTATAAGGCTGGTGCAACCTAAACCACTTCACATAGTCATTTTGGTGCTACATTCAAAAGGCTTCCAAAGCTAAGTATGAGATCTTCCGAAGTCTGAAGTCAACTTCCGAAGACAAAGTCTGAAGACTTCCGAAGACAAAGTCTGAAGACTTCCGAAGACAAAGTCTGAAGAAAGAACTAAAGACCAAGTCTCCTTCCGAAGACAAAGAAGACTCCAAGCCTCGGAGGAAGCAGTCTTCCGAATTATAAGTGGCTTCGGAAGAACTTACTCTTCCGAAGAAATTTATCCTTCGGAAGACATTGCGATGTCCAGTAGACATAAGTATGGTCTCTGACAGTCCACTGCAGACCTCTGATACAGCATGGCTTCTTCTTAAAAGAACCATGCTGTTGACCATACTTTATTTTACTGTATACCTTTTTATGATAGTACATGTTACCAACTTTAGTTGGTGACAAAAGGTAAGTCAGGGACATGTCCTGAGCACCAAATACCTCACCTATAGTCTTGTAGTATAGATGTTTGGTTAGAGGTTTCCAGCTGGTATCAAAGTATATCCGGCTGTAGGTAGTATTGTATATATCTTCTCTTCGTAAGTCATTAAGTAGAGAGATCGAGTCCAAGAGTCTTGTAATCCTTTTAGTTGAGAAGCAATATATAAAAGTACCTTGAAAATTTACATCTTGTGTTTATTTACTGCTTGTTACTTGTTATATTGTGATCAACTCTTCATAGACTCTTTTCTGAGTGTCGTTCAAGGTGAGTCTGAGAGAAAAACCACTTGTTCAGTGACCAACATACGATCCTACGATCGGTATCAGAGCATTCAGGCTCTTGATTGTGAGATCTTACCATCCAAATCAACAAGTTTTTCATTCCTCACTACAAACCACTCACTCAAATGGCCGCTCTTACTAAGGGTGATATGGAGACCGGTACCATGACCAAGTCCCCACTGATCACCCAAAGAAGATTTGACACATGGTGCACTAGAATGGAAGGCTTCATCAAGTGTCAAGACTCAAGGATGTGGGACTCCATTGTTAATGGTCCCTTCATACCAAGCACTGCTTCTGCTACAGGTAATCGCATCATTCCAAAAGATGTTGATGATTACTTAGAAGAAGATAGGAAGAGAATAGAGCTAGATCAAAGGGCTATGACTTCTCTTCAAACTGCTCTCCCAAACTCCATCTACAGAGGCTTCAAGAAGTGCAAGACAACCAAAGATTTATAGGATGCATTGAAGCTTATGTATGAAGGATCCAAGGAAACCAAAGAGAACAAGAAGGATCTCTTGAAGCAGCAGTTTGAGAACTTCACTTTCAAGGCTGGTGAGACCTTGAATCAACAATACTTTAGGTATGTTGAGATAGTGGATACTCTGGGGGATATTGGAGTACCTTTTGAAATTAGAGACATAGTTAGGAAGTTCATGTCTTCCCTTCCTAAACTATGGACACACTACTGTGTCGTAATCAAGAGAACTTCAGACCTTAACACTCTTTCTCTCATAGAGTTGTATGGTATCCTAAGTGCATTCCAGATGGAGATGAACATGCAGAACTCCTCTGGTCACTCCAATAACCAACTGAGTTCAGCCCTTCATGTGGTTGAAAGGGAAATCACAGAACCACAACATCAGTTGCTGTGTTACCCTGACAACTCACATAGTGGACCCTACATTACTCTACCTGAGACTCCAAAGTCTCAAAAGGTTCAACACAACTCCTTTCAAGATAGTTGTGCCTTTGTCTCTGGAAGTGGACACTCTAGTGATTTTCAATACTGCTTTGATGATCTTGAGTGCTTCAGTCCAGATGATGTAGAGTATGTGGACAATGTCCAAAGATGGCACTTTTAACTTACAGAGCGAAGAAGTTCTTCAAGAGAACTGGAAGGCAATTCCCTCAAAACCCAGTCAACAGCAAGTTTGGGTTTGACAAGAGCAAAGCAAAGTGTTACAACTACAACCAACTAGGTCACTTTGCTAGGGAATGCAAGGCTCCCAAGAACAATCCAAGAACCCCACCGGCCTCCACACATCCCTCAACATCAAAGCATGAAGAAAAGTCAATTGAAACAGCTGCAGTAGCTCAAGAAGTTGACTGGAGCTTCATGGTACAGGATGTAACTCCCGCTCAAGCACTCATGGCAGGAATAGATGATGCTCAGGTATATGAACATCTTTGTACTCCAGCCTACATTGCTAAAGTTAAACTCTATAAGGATTACAATATGGAAATCAGATCTGATGTTGAGTATTTAAATATCCTAAAATCTGATTTTAAAAGAGCTGAGTCTGACTATCAAATGAAAATTTGAGGAGTTAGAGAAAACTGTGTCTCTTTTAAAACATGAAAAGACCAATTACAAGACTCAAATTAAAGATCTGATATTCAAACTATCTGATGTTCAAGCCCAGTTGGTCACTGCTGAGGCTCAGGCCAGGAAGCAAGCTATTGCTGAGCAAAACTTCCAAGCTATTCTCGCATCATCCCCTCATTCCAAAATGTTCTATCAAAACAAAGAAGGGTTGGGAACCAATAAAATATCTCCACCACACTCTTATGAGTCTATTAGACTGCCTAGATGTGGTACTGAAGAGCAAGAGGTTCCAACTGCTGCCCTTTCTCCATTGGAACTAGAGGATGAGGCAAAAATAGTGGCCACCAGAGGGGAGAAACAGGAAGATACACTCATTTCCACCTGTGAAGACCAAATCCTAACCACTAAGGCAAGAAGAAGCAGAGCTAAAGCTGCAAGAAGGACTGCCAAGAAGGTTGCAGAGTCCAAGCTGAAGATTGACCAAAAGCAAAAAGGTGTCTTCATCTCTGCTGGATTCCAAGTGGTATGTACTTCTGATTCAGGGAAGGAGTGTAGTACCAACACTCCTGTCCTACCAAAGGATCAGAAGTTGAAAGGGAAAGTTGCTAATGAAGAGAAGAGATCAAGGAAACAGCAACCTGCAAATTCCCAAAAGACTAACTTTGCATGCATAATGTGTGTTCTGCACAACCACATGGCTAAAGATTGTTACTACAATCCAGCAAGCACACATTATGTAAATAATGTTAGAAAAGAAGGAGTCAGGGAAGGTTTCTCATTTGGACAATTTCAAACGGTCCAAATGATGAAAAAGGGAAAATTGGTCTCGGAAGTCAAGTTGCTTTCGGAAGAAAGTACTTCTTCCGAAGGGAAAATGGCTTCGGAAGCCAAGGCTTGTAAGGTTCGGAAAAACAAGATAGCCCCATTGAAACCATACCAGAAGAAGACTACTTCGGAAGAAAAGGTGGTGAAGGCTTCTTCCGAAAAGAAAGAAGCTTCGGAAGAAGACCATGCTGCAAAATCTTCAACAAGTTCATCCTCAATGATCAACCAAGGGATGGATTGGAAGATCAAGAAAGATGCTGCAGCCCAAACCTCTTCTTCAACGACCTCTATTGAACCCCAATGCATATCTTTTAGTTCTATTATGTCATTATCTTTGGAAGAGCCCAAGACCAGCAAGGCTTGGGCTTCCAAACAAAACTTACCATCTCATCTTATGTGCAGGGACATCCATTTGACAAGAACAACAATGTCTGGATTGTAGATAGTGGATGCTCCAGGCACATGACAGGGAATAGATCTCTCCTTAAACAATTCTAGAACTTTGATGGAGGACCTATCCAATTTGGAGGTGAGACAAGAGGATATATTTCAGGCAGAGGAAATATATCCAATGGCAAGATAAACATTGACAAAGTTCACTTTGTCAAACAGCTTGAACACAATCTGTTAAGTGTTTCTCAATTCTGTGATCAAAAGCATCAAACGCTTTTCATAGAATATGAGTGCATTATCCTCAAACTAGGGATGACAATTCCTCCGGAATTGATGCTTCTTAGATCTCCCAGGAAAGGGGATATGTACAAGCTAGATATGAACAATGCTTCTCCTATGGGTGAAGTATCATGCTTTCTTTCCAAAGCTGATAGTGATGAGTAAACACTATGGCATAAACGTATGTGTCATGTAAATTTTAAGACAACTGTGTTGCATGCCTAAAAGGGAAACAACACAGGACATCTCATAAGTCCAAATGTGTTAACTCTATCACTACTCCATTACACTTATTGCACATGGATCTCTTTGGTCCCACAAGTATAATGAGCATTGGAAGGAAATCATACTGCCTTGTGATTGTTGATGATTTTACAAGATTTACATGGGTATTCTTTTTAAGAAGTAAAGATGAAACTACTGAAACGTTAAAATCTTTTATTCTTAAAATAGAAAATCAAATTGATCACAAGGTTAAGATCATTAGAAGTGATCAAGGGACTGAGTTTAAGAACTTCGTTCTTGACTCATTTAGTGACTCAAAAGGGATTGCCAGATAGTATAGTGCTCCCGGAACTCCTTAACAAAATGGTGTTGCTGAGAGGAGGAACAGGACACTTATTGAGGCTGCTCGAACCATGTTAGCTGATTCAAAACTACCTCAAACATTCTGGGCCGAGGCAGTTAGCACTGCATGCTACGTGCAGAATATGGTTCTTGTAGTTAAGCCCCATGGAAAAACCCCTTATGAGTTATGGAACAAGAGGTCATCATTCATTGGCTTTCTAAGGTCCTTTGGCTGCAGGTGTACCATACTTAACACAAAAGACAACTTAGCAAAGTTTGTTGAGAAGTCGGATGATGCTATCTTTGTTGGATACTCTTCTAGCTCTAAAGCTTATAGGGTATACAACATCAATAATCAACAATTTGAGTAGTCATCCAATATAGTTGTTAATGAGCACACTCCGTGTGTTAGGGGGAATGGACCTGATTATATATTTGATTTAGAATTGTTTCCAAACTATTCTAAACCATCTTGTGAGAATGTTTCAGCTAGAACAGGTGCTCTAGATGATGCTGATGCTGATCAACTATTTGAGCTACGCAGACCTCTTCCAAATTCTCCAAGAGCTGAAAGACAACAAGCTTCAACCATCCATAGATCTGATAGTGTAACTATCTCCAGGAATAGTGAAGCTTCAACAAGTGAATCACCTGATCAACCTCAAAGATCTTCAGGTGATACACTACAACACCAGGTTGAAGGAAATAGTATTCTAAAGGAACAGGAAACTGTTAATACTACCTCACAACCAACCATTGATGATGTTTCTCAATCATTCAATCAGTCCTCATTGAATGACTTTGAAACAGCAGTTGGACAGAGTGATCCAGTTCCTGATCAGAATATGTCTAACCTGGACTTATCTATACAACTGGAAGTGATTCGTTGTCTTAGGATTCATAACACTCATCCAACTGAAAACATCATAGGGAATGTCTCTGAAGGTTTGAGAACAAGAGGTCAAACTCATCATGGGAATGTCTGCTTGTACTCATGCTTCTTATCTCAGATGGAACCCAAGAAGGTGGAAGATGCCTTGAAAGATAGTAGTTGGGTTGAATCGATGTAGGAGGAGCTGCTTTAATTCAGAAGACAAAAGGTCTGGAATCTATGCCCACTACCATCTGGTCAAGTACCCATAGGGACTAAATGGGTGTTCAGAAACAAGAAAGATGATAAAGGCTTGATTATCAAGAACAAGGCAAGATTAGTAGTTCAAGGATACACCCAAGAGGAGAGAATTGATTATACTGATGTCTTTGCACCTGTTGCAACACTTGAGGCAGTTAGGATCTTCCTTGCTTATGCTGCATCCAAGAACTTCACAGTCTACCAACTTGATGTCAAGTGTGCATCTCTATATTGGGATATAGATAGGGAAATCTATGTATGTCAACCTCCAGGATTTGAAGACCCACAGCACCCCAACTACGTGTGCAAACTGGATAAAGCTCTGTATGGGCTGCACCAAGCACCTAGGCTGTGGTATGAGACCTTGTCTCAGTTTCTCCTGAAGAATGGCTACACCAGAGGTACCATTGACAAGACTCTCTTCATCAGGAAGATTGGAGAGGACATTTTGCTTGTTCAAGTCTATGTTGACGACATCATATTTGGTTCTTCAAATGACCAAATGTGTAAGGACTTTGAAAGCATTATGAAGCAGAAATTTTAGATGAGTTCCATGGGAAAAATGGACTTTTTCCTTGGAATTCAAGTGAAACAGATGAAGGAAGGGTTCTTCATAAATCAATCTAAGTATGTCTCAGACATCTTAGATAGATTTGAAATGAAGGACTGTAAACCAGCCAAGACACCCATACCCAGAAACCAAAATCTTTGCCTTGACCATGAGGGGGGGGATACTGAGCAACATCAGTATAGAGCAATCACTGGTTCTCTGATGTATCTCACTGCTAGTAGACTAGATATCATGTTTGCCACATGCATTTGTGCAAGATATCAGGCTGCTCCAAAGGTGTCTCACCTAGCTGTTGTTAAGAGAATCCTCAGATAACTCAAAGGAGCACCTAAACTAGGTCTCTGGTATCCAAGAAATAGTGATTTCAATCTCTATGGATACTCTGACAGTGAATATGGTGGCTGCAACATTGACTAGAAATCAACATCAGGAGGATGTCAATTTCTTCGTGGAAGGATTATCTCATGGCAATGCAAGAAACAATCTTGTGTCTCTATATCAACTGCTGAAGCTGAATACATTGCTGCTGCTAGCTACTGTGCTCAACTGCTATGGATTCAAAATCAGATGTTGGACTATGGATTCAACTTCATGACTACTCCTATCCACATTGACAACAAGTGTGGCCTACCATCTTCAAGACATTAAAGAAGGTGTCCATCAACTTGACTGGACGGTACGCTCCTTTACGTCCAGAGATGATTGAGCGCATGGCTCCTGGTGACATCCATGTTAACCCCACAGGTGATGAACCCACACCAGCAACCTCCACCACAAATATTCCCATACCTTCTCCAACCATTAAAATTACATATCGGAGACGTCCCAAACGAACCCTTGTTCAATCTACTCTGATTGAACAAGCTCCTCCAGTTCAAACCAAAAGGGCTAGAGTGGAAACATGGGCTCCCACTCAGTCCGAGGTCACACCATCCTTCTCATTTGACCTCAATTTGGGTTTTGAGCCTCCTCAGTCTCAAACCCAAGAGCCTGAACCTCAAGGCTTTAGCTCACAGGGTGAGTCTTTACACTCCCCTGTGCAGCCTTCAAGGGACAGCCCCACCAGAGGCTCAATGCCTGTAGACATTGATCTAGGTCCCGGGTCAGTAGGTTTAACCTCTTTATCTTTCAATGACCTATTACTCCGAACTGATGAAGAGATTACATCTCGCCATGGCCATGAAGTTGATCTACAACACCCTCTTAAAGATCAACAAAACTAAGAGAGATCCTTTATCTCTAGCCCCCATCAGTAACCAACTAGTGAGGTGAGTCCCACTGATGTTGAGGGGACTCATGTAGGCTCAGCTGCCACTACTCAGAGTCTCTCATTGTGCCCTAAGGACAGTGGTAATATCAATCAGACTGAGTCTACGGCAACTTTGCCCATTGACATCTCTGAAAGAGATGAATTTGATCAACGATATCCAGGGTGCCAAGAAGCCACATATGGTGGTGAGACTGAACATACTAGGTATGCTATCTCATCTCCCCGTGATTCTTCACATGAAGATGAGGGAAGTGTGCAACTCACACTTCAGTACTTGCTCTCTAAGGTCTCAAACCTGGAATCTCAGGAGAGGATCTTAGAGACAAGGACAGCCTCAGCAACTTGGGATTGACAATCTCAAGGCTCAACTAGCTGAGAAACAGACGGAGAGGTCTGTTAGGCGTGTACCTATAATGGCCTCATTGACTTCTTCCTCTAGCTCATCTAGCTCTCAAGATGATGCTACCAAAAAGGGGGAGAAAGATCAGAGACAAACATCTGGGGAACCACTGATCCAGTCTCCTACTTCCCAACTCATCACCCTACCTGAGTCATTTCAATCAACTCTAAAGAATGACTCACAGATGCTTCATGATCTCTACAGACTTTTCACAAAGTTTGTATTGAGATCCTCCCTAGAACAGCCTAGCCCCGACACCACACTCATATACTTTCGGTCTTCCTTAACTGTCTCCACATGATGATGATATGATGATGCTGCTCCACAACAAAGAGCAGGATCAAATGGAGAAGGAAAGGAAGAAAGCTGCAAGGGAGAAGATGAAGTAGAAGAAGCGAAGGGAGGAGGTAGAGAGGGTCATTGCCACCAAGAAGCTCAGTGATAAAGCCTGGATGAAAGACTATCTCCTGGCTCATGGCTTCTCTGGTAGGCAGGTGGAACCTATGTTCTAAAGGACACTCCAACGGATTGTCAGCGAAATAAAAGCTGACATCCGTATGGGGAAAAAAAAGGAGATGTATAGGAGGGGACAAGGAATGGTCTTCACCCCAGCCACTCAACCACAACCCACACCAGAAGAACCAATCCCATTTCCCATCAAAACTGAATCGTTAGATGAAACCAACACCCCTGAACCTACAACTCTACCCAAACCTACCTCATGACCTCAACGACCTAAACTTCCTATTCTTAAACCCAAAACACAACCTAGAACCACTAAACCTAAACCTACCCAACAGAACCCAAGATCATCCCCTCAGCCTTCTAAACATCTCTCTCTTGAGGAAATAAAGGAGCTCAAGAGAAGGCTCACCAACTGCACTACTATGAGCAACATCTCCTGTGAGGGAGACCTTATCAACATCACCTATGTTGATAACTCTTCAAGCTTCCTCACTCTAGGTCAATTTCTTGAGTTGCCTAGAAGTACTTTGGGCCAGGCTGTAAGACTTCTCGGTTTCAACTCTGATACTCTCAATGCTGAAGAGAAGAGACTAAGAAGGAAACTGGCGACTCTACTGGATACAAGGAAGGAGGACAGGATTCCTAGTCAGTCTCCTGGACCTAGGAAAGATATAATCCAGTGGAGGTTCGATGAACCTTCTCATAACTTTGTTGTGGAAAGAGAGAATGGTGAAACCAACCAGCTTAATACCACTTCTCCATTGCATCTCAGTAGATTTGACATTGCTGAGCTTGCAGAGAAGCCATTCTCTAAACTCTCCAACAAAGAGACTGCATCTATCATCAGAAATTATCTCAGCAGTCTTCATCTAACCGAGCTAACTGCAAAGGAAAAGAAAGAAGAGTTGAATTTGAAAAGACAGGAGACAAGGAAAGACCCACTACTAAAGGCGCAACCTTTCTAAAGATGGTGGAGGGTCCGGAATTGGAACCTATAGTTAGATGGGAATATGACTATAGTTCCCATCAACTAACTCTTTTCAGAGGACCATAACAAAGGGTACACATAATCCAAGGTGACAGACTGAATGTTCTGTCTACCAACGATTTGTACAAACTTCTCAGCACCATATCAGGGAAGAACAAGGACACAGACAAATATCTACTCTCCTTTGTGCTGAATGTTTTGAGAAGAAGAGAGAAGTGAAGTTTTGGTAGCATCAGCCTAGGGGGAGTTTGTTGGGTCATTATAAGGCTGGTGCAACCAAAACCACTTCACATAGTCATTTTGGTGCTACATTCAAAAGGCTTCCGAAGCTAAGTATGAGATCTTCCGAAGTCTGAAGTCAAATTCTGAAGACAAAGTCTGAAGACTTCCGAAGACAAAGTCTGAAGACATCCGAAGACAATGTCTGAAGAAAGAACTAAAGACCAAGTCTCCTTCCAAAGACAAAGAAGACTCCAAGCCTCAGAGGAAGCAGTCTTTCGAAGTATAAGTGGCTTCGGAAGAACTTACTCTTCCGAAGATATTTATCCTTCGGAAGACATTGCTATGTCCAGTAGACATAAGTATAGTCTCTGACAGTCCGCTGTAGACCTCTGATACAGCATGGCTTCTTCCTAAAAGAACCATGTTGTTGACCATACTTTATTCTACTGTATACCTTTTTATGATAGTACATATTACCAACTTTAGTTGGTGACAAAAGGTAAGTCAGGGACATGTCCTGACTACCAAATACCTCACCTATAGTCTTGTAGTATAGATGTTTGGTTAGAGGTTTCCAGCTGGTATCAAACTATATCCGGCTGTAGGTAGTATTATATATATCTTCTTTTTATAACTCATTAAGTAGAGAGATCGAGTCCACAAGTCTTGTAATCCTTTGAGTTGAGAAGCAATATATAAAAGTACCTTGAAAATTTACATCCTGTGTTTATTTACTGCTTGTTACTTGTTATATTGTGATCAACTCTTCATAGACTCTTTTCTGAGTGTCATTCAAGGTGAGTCTGAGAGAAAAACCACTTGTTGAGTGACCAACATACGATCCTGCAAAGGCTATAGCCTACGCATCCCGACAGTCGAAACCCCACGAGGCTAACTACCCTACCCACGATTTGGAGTTAGCGACGATGGTCTTCGCATTAAAGATCTTGGCGGCACTACTTATACGGGACGAAGTGCACCATCTTCACCGGCCATAAGAGCTTTAAACACTTCTTTGAGCGAAAGGTTCTCAAAATGAGGCAAAGGAGATGGTTAGAGCTCATCAAAGATTATGACTGTGAGATCCATTATCATCCGGGTATGGCCAACGTTGTGGCTGATGCCCTTAGTCAAAAGAAAAGACCTGAGCCGATTCAGGTGAAGGCCTATCAGTTGGTTATGACCGCTGATGTGATGAAAGGTCAAGGATTTTCAAGACGAAGCGCTTAAAGAGGATCGGATTAATTTTGAACGAATGAATGGTCTAATCGTAGAATTGGGTGAGAACACCCTCGTTTCTAGAACCCAAAATGGATGGATATCGATCCCTCGTTATGGTATGGGAGCGAATCATGGATGATGATCATAAGACTCGATACCTAATTCATCCTGGCACCATGAAGATGTATCAGGACATGAATAAGGATTACTGGTGGCCGGGTATAAAGCGCGATGTAGTGGAGTATGTGAGTAAGTACCTTACTTTCTTGCAAGTGAAGCAGACCATCAGAAGCCATATGAGAAGATCTAACCTTTGGATATACCTTAGTGGAAATGGGAGCACATCACCTTGGACATAATTTCAAAGTTACCCCGCACGGCGAGGGGGTACAATACCATTTGGGTGGTAGTTGATCGTCTAACAAAGAGTGCTCACTTTCGACCAATCCGCAAGACATACTCATCCAAGAGACTGGTGGATCTGTTCATCAAAGAGATCGTAGCTCATCATGGTATTCCGGTTTCTATTCTGTCTGATCGTGACACCCGGTTTACATCCAAGTTTTAGAAAAGATTTCATGATCCAATAGGGACGAGGCTACACATTAGGACGACATACCATCCTCGGACAGATAGGACGATTCAGATGCTCGAGGATATGCTTCGAGCATGCGATGCGTGATTCACTTTGGAGGAAGTTAAGATGATTACTTACTATTGGCTGAATTATCATACAACAACAATTATCATACTAGCATTGGTATGCCTCCTTATGAGATGCTATACGGTAGAAAGTGTAGGACGCCCGTATGCTGGGGTGATATCATGCAGAAAGAGTTAGGAAGTATCAAGGTGATCGTGGCTATGACAAAAATGTTAGAAAAGATTAAAGCCTTTATGAAGGCAGCCAAGGATAGGCAGAAGTCATATGTCGATAAGAGGCGTAGGCCGACCGAGTTCAACGTGGGGGGTAGCGTCATGTTGAAGGTCTCGCCTTAGAAGGGGATCATCTGGTTCCGAAAGAGGGGCAAGCTGAGCCCGAGGTACGTATGGCCTTTCCGAATCATCGCACAAATAGGAGAGGTGGCCTATCGATTAGAATTGCCTGATGAGTTAAGTGGAATTCATCCAACATTCCATGTATCTCATATGAGAAAGTTTTTAGCTGATGAAGACATCATTGTACCACTGGATGATATTAATGTGGATGGACGGGTCAAATATATGGAGCAACCAGTGGCAATCATCGAACGAAAGGAGAAGAGGCTGTGGAATGAAGTTGCAACCAGTGGCAATCATTGAGGTTGATGAACGGATCAATTATGTAGAGCAATCAGTGGCAAACATTGATCAGGAAGAGAAGAGGCTGCGGAATAAAGTGGTTCCACTTGTGCGTGTGTGTAGTGGAAACACCGAAAGGGTTCAGAGTCAACATGGGAGACTGAAGAAGAGATGAGACAACATTACCCACAGTTATTCGAAGAGTGATATGTTTCAGGGAAGAAACTTCTTTAAGGTGGGTGGACTTGTAAAACCCAAAAATTTCATCAAAATAAAAGGAAGGAAAAATAATAAGAAAAGAAAAAGAAAAATATCTTGAGAGAAAGTAAAATGAATAAAAGTGGAGTGGCTAAAAGTGCAAAAAGGACAAACATTATTATTATTATGTTTATAGGTGGCATGGCCGCCCACAACTTCTGTACACCATCTGCTTCGACATTTTAGAGAGAGAAAGCAGAGTTCAGCAATTTTAGAGAGAATGAGAAGAAGAATTCGCTAAGAGGTGAGTTTTCTTAGAGCAGAGTTCATTGGATTTTAGAGAGAAGGAGAAGAATTTGCTAAGAGGTGACTTTTCTTGTATTTTTGCAAGGTTTTAACTGAGTTTTTAGCCTTGTGACCGAGTCTTATGTGAGTATATGTGTTCGGTTGAATATTTTTACCATGTTTAGGTGTGAGAACTCTTTGAAAGTTTGAACTTGAAGGAGTTTGTTTCAAGGCAGCAAAAGGTGAGTTCTAGACCCCAATTTCTACTTCTTTTAAAACATTTTTGGGGCTGAAAATGCATGTTTTAAGATGTCTAATAACTTCTTTATTTATACCCGTATGTATGAATGTATGTGTTCTTATGTTTTATGATTTTATATACGATGTTGATGCTTAGAAAGCTAGATATAAGTCAAGAACATGTTAGGATGATGATTGAGACTGAAAATGATTTAGAAACATGCATAACAAGAAGTCATGCACCCACACAGGGCCCATGCGCCTGAAATATTGCCTTAGAAAAACATTATAGTCCATGCGCCTAAACGGTACCCCATGCGCCCAAAAGTTATGCCCAGTCGTCTAAGGATCATCTTAGTTATTTGATATAGATGCATTAACAGAATCATTTAACACTGGATATTTAATCAATACAGGTTCTGCTGATACATGCTATCCATTTGTTCCTCCAAGTTTGAATGAAGTGCCACTATCATCTGATCCTCTAAGGGCACAACCTTCAACTATACTACAGCAAGAATCAAATATTCAGACAAGTCAGTAGCATGAAGACACATGTAACACCCGAAAGTCTGACTTTGGAGTGGTAGGCGACTGAGTCTCAGTCGCATGTGATTCGTGCGACTAGAGGTCCAGTCGCGTGGTGCTCAAACGCTCAACGGAAGGACGATTGAAGCTCAACCATACGAATGGAGATCATTCGCCCGACTGAAGGTTCAACCGCATGGAACTCATGCGACTGGAGGTCCAGTCGCATGGTGTTCATGCGACTGAAGGTCCAGTCGCCCCTGGACTTCGGGCGACTAAGCTGTGACTATAAAAGAGGAGCAGCTTTCTTCTTTCCCCAACACTCACACGTTTCAGTCGGGAAAGAGCAGAGGGTGACAGAGCAGAGGAGAAAAAGAGAGAACGGGGTGATTCAGGCTCGGATTTTGTCGAGAAGCTAGTCAAGTCGAAGCTGTTCAACTCCTACCTGTTAATGTGAGTTCTAAGACCCCTCTTTTACATGTTTTGAATGATTTTGGGGCTGGATCACATATAAACCCTAGTTTTGAATAGTATGTATATTTGACCCATTTGGGTGAAATCTTGAGTAACGTGTTTATGGTACGAATTAGGACATGCATTGGCTTGTATAAGGTCCTAGTATGATTCCCTGAGGTTTAGGAAGGCTAATTTGGGCAAGAAATGAGTTTGGAAGGGTTTAAGACCCGTAGGTCGCGGCTGCAGTTCGTGATGAACTCCAGTCACAGCCCAGTTAGGGTTATGCGACTGGAGGTCCAGTCGCACGACTGAGTGAAAACGAATGTTCAATCGTACGATTAAGGTTCTGTCGTACGGATGGGGCTCAATCGCCCGATAGACCAAACGACTGAGGGATTTGGTCGCATAGGTTCAATCGCATGATAGTTTAGTCGCCCGTATAGGTTAGTCGCCTGATAGTCCATGCGTATAGGGTTCATTCGTACGATATGTGCTTCAATCGCACGAATGTAAGTCCAGTCTCCTGCTTGTCCAGTCGCCCGACCCAGTCGCATGGAGGCCATGCGACTGAGATATGTTCAATCGCCCACATAGGGCTGTTGTGAATGAGGATGTAGGGTATGTACGATGTGAACATGATAAGTATGAGGTTGCCCTATATTTTTTATGACTGATGAATTGTAGATGTTTATGTTCCTTATGATTATGTATGTTTATCTTTCCGAAACTTTACGATTAATGAGAATGAATGAATGAAGTATTGTGTAACGTAAAGTGAAAGATAATGAAAGAGGAACACGATGATGAATGCATGTATTAACGAATGAACGAAAAGAAGAATGATGATGAATACATGCATTAATGAACGAACGAATTAAGTCTTGCAAGCATTGAATAACGCGATTGGTCCTTCTCTGTGATCGACCATGGTCATGGTACCTCTACCCCTTACCTCTAGTACCGTGGCATACGTTTTGTTGTTCATATGTTGACTTCGGCCCGGTAGCTAATAATGATCGGGGTATAGCATATGGTATTGGTACAAAACTTTTCAATGTGCAAGTAAGTATGAAACGGGATTCTTGTCATTCGACCACAGTAATCATAGTCGAGTGCTATGAAGTGGGTAAAGCCTGACGGGATCCATATGAGCAGTTACAGATAACGATGTATGACGAATGATAAAGATAATAATGAATATTATCTCTGTGTACGTATGATGTATGATCGCATGTATGAAAGGACACTTTTAACGAGCAAAAGAATGTTTTATTATAAAACTAGAACTCACTCAGCAACGCTGAGTTTTTATGTGTTTCCAGTTGGCAGGTAGTGTTGCTGGGGATGGCACGAGGCGACTACTTAGTTCGTGGAGAACGGCATTCTCCTTTTGATTATGCTGCCACATCATGTGTTGTGGGCCCGTAATGCACGCAACACATCATGTTGCATGCAAGTGCAAGATTTCTTGAGAATCCTGATAAACAGGATTATTTAAGAAATCTTCTTTATGAAGAAAAAATATATTTTTGAATTTAATATCTTCTATTAGAGGTCACTGTATATGACCCTATGATTGCTGAGGATTCACATAAATGAGATTATCCTCGGTTTCCTATGCTTCAGCAGCAATCATAGTAGAGCTAGGCAATGTAAGGAAAGCTTGTATTTTGTAACCAAGTGAACGATGTAAAAGCTTTTATGATGAAATGAGAATGACTTTTATTAATTCCGCTGCGTTATTCCATTATGTTTATATTAAATGTGTGTTTTATGTGTGATGACGACCAACTGTGAGGTGCCCGGGATCGGGGCCTTACAAGTTGGTATCAGAGCCAAAGTTTTAGTGAAATGGGTAAATTTTCAAAATAAACCTAAACTTAAACTGAAAATGGGACAGAAAGGGAGAGAATGCCATCTGAGTAGTTGCGTGCCATCAGGTATTTTTATTAAAGTTAATCAGTATTACGTGCGCATGTTATGTGATGTATGTGTTACTGTTAGAGTTAGATACTAATGTAGTCAGGACAGGTAATGCTCGGGGTACGAAGAGTACAGTAAGTGGCTAATCACAACTGACCACTGTAATTAGGGACTTACTATACTTAACATGAACTGAGCTATTTCCTTGAATGACCGTGTTGGTGTTTGAATCTTTCAGTGGTAGATCATCTAAAGCTTCACGTGGTGGTGGACATGGTGCTGAACCGCATACCACGCGAGGAAGACCTAGGGCAGAGAAAGTAGTTCGTGAGGAAAATGAGATTCCTCATCAGGAGGAGGCAAACGAAAGCGCAAATTTGAGAGCCTCGGTAAAAGAGGCAGTGGTGGAAGAAGTGCACCAGGTCATGCAGACAATCTTACCGTCTGTAGTGACCGAAGTGACTAAAGCTGTCAGAGAGGGTGATAGAAGAGAAAGGAATAGGTTCTCAAGAAGACAGCAACGAACAGAGCCAGAAACGGTTCTATCTGACGATGAAGAGGAAGAGGAGGAAGAGCAGGTACGAGAGACAACACAGGGTTGTAACTACGGGGCATTTATGAGGTGCAAGCCCCCGACTTTTGATGGTTCTGGTATTGCTGCGGATGATCACCAATGGGTGAGAGAAATGGAGGCGGTCCTCGATATTAGTGATTGCCACGAGGACAAGAAGGTGAAGTTTGCTACCCACTCTTTCACAGGGTCGGCTTTGTGCTGGTGGAACAATATAGTCCAAGCCGAGGGTAGCAGGGCTATAGGAAAGATGAAGTGGGCTGAGTTAAAAAGGATGGTGATCGAGGAGTTTAGTCCTCGACGAGAAATGGACAGAGTTGAGAGAGAGTTCCTGCAGTTGGAGGCGGGGACGATGACCCACCAACAATACACCACCAAGTTTAACGAGATGGCGCTGTTGGTGCCAGAGCAGGTGACGCCGGTGTCTCGAAAGATCAACCGGTACATTCAGGGGCTGCTAGCTGAAATTCGTTGGCATTTGATTTCTGCCCGACCGAGCACTTTCAGGTCGGCAGTGGATTTGGCGTGAAGGTTATACGATGAACGGGCTGCATTGGTAAAGGCTGAGGGTAGTAAGAAGGGAGGTGGGGAGAGAAGCTGGCAGGGGAAGAAATTTGGTCGGGGTGATACTTCGACGAGCAACAAGAAGGCAAGGGTGGATGACCACCGTGTGGTCGTGTCTGGAGCTGGGGTGAGGAAGTGTGGTAAGTGTGGAAGGGAGCACTCAGGGGAGTGCAAATGGGGATCCAACAACTACTTTAAGTGTGGGATGACAGGACATATATCAAAGGATTGCGGATGGGCAAGTGTTTTAACTGTGGGGAAGGTGGTCACATAAGCAGAGACTGTAAGAAGCCGAGGGCTGAGGCTTCAGGGGTAAAGAAGACGGGAAGTGAAGGTCCGAGAGCAAGCGCCAGGGCATTCACAATGACACAGGAAGAGGCTAGGACGGACCCCGATGTAGTGTCTGGTACGTTTCTGGTGAACCAAACTCTAGCCTCTGTATTATTTGATTCGGGTGCCAGTAGGAGTTTTATTTCTGCTGTTTTCTGTGCCAAATTACCCGTTAGTAGTAGACGCGTGGATATACCGTTTGATGTAGAGACTGTTATAGGTAAAACTACCAGAATTTTTGAGGTAATAGAGGGTTGTGATGTGGAGTTAGAGGGCCACAAATTTCCGGTTAGACCGTTTGCGATGACGTTGGGCGGTTTCGATTTGGTACTTGGAATGGATTGGTTGTCGGATTTTGAGGCAAACATTGTGTGTCGCAAGAAGATGATCAATTTGACAGCGCCCGACGGCAGTTCAGTGACAGTTTATGGCGATCGGGTTACTACAATCCCGAAGGTGATCTCAATGGCTGTGGCGTGAAAGTGTATGAGGCGTGGGTGCAATGCCTACTTATGTTATGTGAAAGATGTGGAAACACCAACACCACAAATATCTGATGTTCCGGTTGTGCGTGACTTTCCAGACGTGTTCCCGGAAGACTTATCGGGATTGCCACCTGACAGAGAGATCGAGTTCCAGATTGACCTGATACCGGGTGCTCAACCTGTCGCCAAGGCACCGTATCGATTGGCCCCGACAGAAATGAAAGAGTTGATGGAGCAGTTGCAAGAGCTACTAGACAAGGGGTTTATCAGACCGAGTATCTCACCATGGGGTGCTCCGGTCCTGTTCGTGAAGAAGAAAGACGGTAGTATGAGGATGTGCATAGACTACCGCGAGCTGAACAAGTTGACGGTGAAGAACAGATATCCCTTGCCGAGAATCGACGACTTGTTTGATCAACTTCAGGGTGCTAGTTGGTTCTCACGAATAGATCTTCGATCAGGCTACCACCAACTGAAGGTGACGGAGCAGGATATCCCAAAAACAGCTTTTTGTACGTGCTACGGTCAATATGAGTTCCTCGTCATGTCTTTTGGTTTGACCAATGCGCCAGCTGCTTTTATGGATCTGATGAACAGGGTGTGCCGGCCAATGTTGGATAAATCAGTGATTGTGTTCATCGATGATATCTTGATTTATTCGAGGAGCGAAGAAGAGCATGCCGGTCACATCCGGGAGGTGTTGGAGACCTTGAGAAGGGAGAAACTGTATGCTAGGTTCTCCAAATGTGCTTTCTGGCTACGCGAAGTTCAATTCTTGGGTCACGTGGTAAATCCGGATGGAATTATGGTTGATCCGGCAAAGGTGGAAGCAGTGATGCAATGGAAGTCTCCAAAGACGCCATCTGAGATCCGAAGTTTCTTGGGTCTGGCGAGCTACAACCGAAGGTTTATCCAAGACTTTTCCAAAATCGCTTCTCCACTAACCAAGTTGACCTAGAAAGACGTGAAATTTATATGGGGTCAAGCTCAAGAAATGGCATTTGAAGAGCTGAAGACGAGGTTGACCCAAGCTCCGGTTCTGTCATTACCCGAGGGAAGCAAAGATCTAGTGGTTTATTCTGACGCTTCTTATTCGGGATTGGGATGCGTGTTGATACAGAAGGGAAAGGTTATAGCTTATGCATCCCGGCAGTTGAAAGTTCATGAGGTTAATTACCCTACTCATGACTTGGAGCTAGCAGCCGTGGTCTTCGCGTTAAAGATTTGGAGGCACTATCTCTACGGAACGAAGTGCACCTTTTTTACCGACCACAAAAGCTTGAAGTACTTCTTCAAGCAAAAAGATCTGAATATGAGGCAACGGCGATGGTTGGAGCTTATAAAGGATTATGATTGTGAGATCCATTACCATCCGGGCAAAGCCAACGTGGTGGCGGATGCCCTTAGCCGAAAGGAGAGGCCCGAGTCGATTCGGGTGAAAGCGTACCAGCTGATCATGACCTCTGATGTGATGAAACAGGTCAAAAAGTTCTAAGATGAGGCTTTGAAAGACGAACATCTTAACTCTGAACGAATGAGAGGTCTGGTCGCGGAGTTGGGAGAGAACGCAACGGGTGTTAGAACCCGGTTTGGGCGCATGTGGATTCCTCGTCTTGGGGATCTGCGAATGAGAATCATGGATGAAGCTCACAAGTCTCGGTACTCCATTCATCCCGGCACCACCAAGATGTACCAAGACATGAAGAAAGATTATTGGTGGCCGAGTATGAAATGTGACGTGGTGGAGTATGTGAGTAAGTGCCTTACTTGTCTACAAGTGAAGGCCGAGCACCAGAAGCCGTATGGAAAGATTCAACCCTTGGATATCCCAGAATGGAAGTGGGAACACATCACCATGGATTTTATCACAAAGCTGCCACGTACCCCGAAAGGGTATGATACTATATGGGTGATTGTGGATCGTCTGACGAAGAGCGCTCACTTCCTACCGATGCGCGAGACATATTCATCCGAAAGGTTGGCCGATCTTTTCATCAAAGAGATTGTGACTCGTCATGGTGTACCGGTGTCGATGCTATGGGGACGAGGTTGCATATTAGCACGTCTTATCATCCTCAAACTGATGGTCAGTCTGAAAGGACCATTCAGACTTTGGAGGACATGCTTCGAGCATGCATTATTGACTTCGGGGGAAGTTGGGATGACCACTTACCGTTAGCTGAATTCTCATACAACAACAGCTATCATGCCAGTATTGGCATGCCACCCTATGAGATGCTATACGGTAGGAGATGCAGGACACCCGTCTGTTGGGGTGATATTGGTCAGAAAGAACTGGGAAGCGTCGAAGTGATCGACGCTACGACTGAAAAGCTCGAAAAGATCAAAGCTTATATGAAGGCTGCCAAAGACAGACAGAAGTCGTACGCTGACAAACGACGCAGGCCGATTGAGTTCCAGGTGGGAGATCGGGTCATGTTGAAAGTCTCACCCTGGAAGGGTATCATTCGGTTCCGGAAGCGAGGCAAGTTGAGTCCGCGGTATATAGGCCCTTTCCGAATCGTTGCTCGAGTAGCAGAGGTGGCCTATAGGTTGGACTTACCAGATGAGTTAAGTGGGATCCACCTGACCTTCCACGTATCTCATCTGAGGAAATGTTTGGCAGATGAGGATATGATCGTCCCACTGGAGGATATCGAGGTGGACGAACGACTTAATTACGTGGAGCAACCAGTGGCGATCATAGAGCGAAAGGAGAAACGGCTGAGAAATAAAACGGTTCCTCTTGTGCGTGTACAGTGGCGGCACAAAAAGGGATCGGAGTCTACGTGGGAGACTGAGGAAGAGATGAGACAGCACTACCCACGATTGTTCGAGGAATAACAGGTTTCGGGGACGAAACCTAAATAAGGGGGGTGGACTTGTAACACCCGGAAGTTTGACTTTGGAATGGTAGGCGACTGAGTCTCAGTCGCATGTGATTCGTGCGACTGGAGGTCCAGTCGCGTGGTGCTCAAACGCTCAACGGAAGGACGATTGAAGCTCAACCGTACGAATGGAATTCAATCGCCCGACTGAAGGTTCAACCGCATGGAACTCATGCGACTAGAGGTCCAGTCGCATGGTGTTCATGCGACTGAAGGTCCAGTCGCCCCTGGACTTCGGGCGACTGAGCTGTGACTATAAAAGAGGAGCAGCTCTCTTCTTTCCCCAACAATCACACGTTTCAGTCGGGAAAGAGCAGAGGGCGACACAGCAGAGGAGAAAAAGAGAGAACGGGGTGATTCAGCCTCGGATTTTGTCAAGAAGCTAGTCAAGTCAAAGCTCTTCAACTCCTACCTGTTAATGTGAGTTCTAAGACCCCTCTTTTACACGTTTTGAATGATTTTGGGGCTGGATCACATATAAACCCTAGTTTTGAATAGTATGTATATTTGACCCATTTGGGTGAAATCTTGAGTAACGTGTTTATGGTACGAATTAGGACTTGCATTAGCTTGTATAAGGTCCTAGTATGATTCCCTGAGGTGTAGGAAGGCTAATTTGGGCTAGAAATGAGTTTGGAAGGGTTTAAGACCCGTAGGTCGCGGCTGCAGTTCGTGATGAACTCTAGTCGCAGCCCAGTTAGGGTTATGCGACTGGGGGTCCAGTCGCACGACTGAGTGAAAACGAATTTTCATTTGTACGACTAAGGTTCAGTCGTACGGATAGGGCTCAATCGCCCGATAGACCAAACGACTGAGGGATTCGGTCGCATAGGTTCAATCGCATGATAGTTTAGTCGCACGTATGAGGTTAGTCGCCTGATAGTACATGCGTATAGGGTTCATTCGTACGATAGGTGGTTCAATCGCACGAATGTAAGTCCAGTTGCCTGCTTGTCCAGTCGCCCGACCCAGTCGCATGGAGGCCATGCGACTGAGATATGTTCAATCGCCCACATAGGGCTGTTGTGAATGAGGATGTAGGGTATGTACGATGTGAACATGATAAGTATGGGGTTGCCCTATATGATGGTAATGACTGATGAATTGTAGATGTTTATGTTCCTTATGATTATGTATGTTTATCTTTCCGAAACATTACGAATAATGAGAATGAATGAATGAAGTATTATGTAACGTAAAGTGAAAGATAATGAAAGAGGAACACGATGATGAATGCATGTATTAACGAATGAACGAAAAGAAGAATGATGATGAATACATGCATTAATGAACGAACGAATTAAGTCTTGCAAGCATTGAATAACGCGATTGGTCCTTCTCTGTGATCGACCATGGTCATGGTACCTCTACCGCTTACCTCTAGTACCGTGGCATACGTTTTGTTGTTCATATGTTGACTTCGGCCCGGTAGCTAATAATGATCGGGGTATAGCATATGGTATTGGTACAAAACTTTTCAATGTGCAAGTAAGTATGAAACGGGATTCTTGACATTCGACCACAGTAATCATTGTCGAGTGCTATGAAGTAGGTAAAGCCTGACAGGATCCATATGAGCAGTTAAAGATAACGATGTATAACGAATGATGAAGATAATAATGAATATTATCTCTGTGTACGTATGATGTATGATCGCATGTATGAAAGGACACTTTTAACGAGCAAAAGTATGTTTTATTATAAAACTAGAACTCACTCAGCAACGCTGACTTTTTATGTGTTTCCAGTTGGCAGGTAGTGTTGCTGGGGATGGCACGAGGCGACTACTCAGTTCGTGGAGAACGGCATTCTCCTTTTGATTATGCTACCACATCCTGTGTTGTGGGCCCGTAATGCACGCAACACATCATGTTGCATGCAAGTGCAAGATTTCTTGAGAATCCTGATAAACAGGATTATTTAAGAAATCTTCTTTATGAAGAAAAAATATATTTTTGAATTTAATATCTTCTATTAGAGGTCACTGTATATGACCCTATGATTGCTGAGGATTCACATAAACGAGATTATCCTCAGTTTCCTATGCTTCAGCAGCAATCATAGTAGAGCTAGGCAATGTAAGGAAAGCTTGTATTTTGTAACCAAGTGAACAATGTAAAAGCTTTTACGATGAAATGAGAATGACTTTTATTAATTCCACTGCGTTATTCCATTATGTTTATATTAAATGTATGTTTTATGTGTGATGACGACCAACTGTGAGGTGCCCGGGATCGGGGCCTTACAACACATCTGGAGAAGCACATCTTTCATCCACAGTTAATGCACATACATCCGCAGATGATCATTCATCATCCGTAGATGTAAATAATGTGTTGAATCAACAAAACTTGTCAGCAGATCAACAATGTCTATCCATAGATGGTGCTGTAATTCCTACGGAGGAACAAAATGCCTTCGTAGATGTTACTGTTACTCCTACGGAAGAACAATATGCATCAGTAGAAATTTCTGCGGAAGAAGACCATGCAGCAACTGAAGCTCAAGCTGATCCTATTGAACATGAACCTTTGATTACTTCATAGACTCAACATCACAGCTGAATCCATCTGCTTCAATGGATTTTTCAAACTTAGAGTCGACCATCCCAGTTGATACTATTTCAACAAGCAGAATTCATAAGTCTCATCCATCAGATAATATCATAGGAGACCTGAATGCAAGAACTACCAGAAGCAAAGGGGGAGTGGCAAACCTTTTCCTGTTCACCTGCTTCTTGTCTCAGATAGTTCCTTCAAACATTACAGCTACTCTAAAGGACAATAGCTGGATTGAAGCTATGCAAGAAGAACTATAACAATTCAGAAAACAAAAGGTGTGGAACCTTGTAGACTTGCTTCAAGGTCAGCATCCAATTGGAACAAGTGGCTCTTAAAAAACAAGCTGGATGACAGAGGTATAATTTGAGAAACAAAGCAAGACTGATCACTCAAGGATATACTCAAGAAGAAGGGATAGACTATGATGAAGTTTTTGCTCCAGTTGCAAGAATTGAAGCCATCAGGGTCTTTCTATCTTATGCTTCATTTAAGAAATTCACTGTGTATCAAATGGATGTCAAGTGTGCTTTCCTTTATGGCAAAATTGATAAAGAAGTGTATGTGGCTCAAGCCCCTGGATTTGAGGATCCTGACTATACACATAGAGTCTACAAGCTAGACAAAGCTTTGTATGGACTTCATCAGGCACCAAGGAAGTGGTATGAAACATTATCATCCTTCTTGCTAAAGCATGGCTAAAAAAAGGGACTATTGATCAGACTCTCTTCCTCAAACAAGAACATCAAGATCTTTTGGTAGTTCAAATATATGTTGATGACATAATATTTGGATCAACCAACAAGAAACTTTATCAAAGCTTTGAAGAGTTAATGAAATCTGAATTTCAGATGAGCTCCATGGGAGAATTGACCATTTTCCTTGGCTTACAAGTTCATCATAAAACAGATGGAATTTTAATCAATCAAGAAAAGTACATTCATCAAATTTTGAAGAAGTACAATCTTGCTGATACATCTTCATGCAAGACACCTGCCTCAACAATAGACAAGATTGTGTCTGACCCTACTGGAAAATCAGTAGATCAGAGATTGTATAGATCAATGATCGGATCCTTAATGTATTTAACTGCCAGAAGGCCTGACATAATGTTTGCTGTGTGTGTTTGTGCCAGGTATCAATCAGATCCAAAGGAGTCTCATCTGAATGCTGTAAAGAGAATATTCAGATATTTGAAAGGAAAACCAGCTCTAGGACTGTGGTATCCAAAAGATGGAGATTTCAGTCTTTTCTCATATTCAGATAGTGACTATGGAGGGTGCAACAACAACAGAAAATGCATAACTGGTGGATGTCAATTTTTGGGACCAAGACTTGTTTCATGGCAGTGTACGAAGCAAACTAATGTACCAGTGTCCACAGCTGAAGCTGAGTACATAGCTGCTTCAGCTGGTTGCTCTCAAGTTCTTTGGTTGCAAAACCAATTACTTGATTATGGTTACAATTTTCTTCAAACACCAATTCACATTGACAATTCAGCTGCTATGTTCATCACTGCTAACCCAATTCAACATAGTAAAACAGAGCATATTGAAATTAGATATCATTTTCTGAGAGACTGCTCAGAAAAAGGATTAATCAAGTTAATCAAAGTGGACACAACAAACCAGCTTGCTGATTTGTTCACTAAAGCCTTTGATTCTGTTAGATTTAATTTTCTGATAGAATCTTTGGGGATGATTAAATTAGACTAAATCTTCAAAAGCATATGACTGTCCTTGTGTAGAGTAATCCCTAATAATAATAAAAAAAATAATAAAAATATATATATGTTTTTCTTTATCTTTGCATGACATATGTATGGGAAATGATAGTACACTATGCTTTGCTTTCTTCATCACTAAAACTCAAACTGAATTGCAACATTTTGATATGTGAGTAGGTTCATCTTGAGTGGAAACTACACTAAGAGCATGCTAAACTTAATGAAACAGGTAACTGTCTGTGGGAACTCCAATTTGCGGATCAAGGAAGTAAGTCATATCCTAATATGATCAAATCACTTACCAATGCACACTATGTAAAATACTTTATAATGTTCTATCTTTGCAAAATTCATTCTCCCTCTGTTTTCTGTAAACAATGACCTGGGTTAAGTGGACCTCTGTTTTACGAAAGTAAAGACCTGGTGACTTTATGAAGATCATATCTCAGCTCTCAAAAGAATCCCTTGTGATCAACTGTGCATTAACTTAAAGAGCATCAACATAAAAGCATTAATGAGACTGTAATCTGTCTCTAGATAGAACTTATAACTTAACGTACATAGTCAATAAGTGTGAAAAAGTGGTGATTTGCCTCACCTACGGAGGACAATCTCTAATGAGAATTGAATGTGGAGCACATGACAGTTACAGATTAACAAACTTCAAAACATGATAAACAGCATGCCTAGTTGATACATTAGTCATGTATGAATTTCAGTGGATCCATATACTTACAATCAAGTGTGCACTTGCCTAAGTATTATTCAAACCATCAACATCAGCAGAACCGTAAAGTCATAGTATGATCCCTCCACAAATATGCATGCTTGTGTCGTTTGAATCCTTAGTTTAATTTTCTTCGTAAATAATTACTTCTACACTAGACTGTCATATGCCTTTCATGCCTATTTCTAACATAAATTTTTGATGAATGCAATAGCTTAACATTAATCACAAATTTAGGGGGAGTAGGTCATGCATGAAAATCAATAAAAAGCTGTGAATTCACTTTGAAGGAATTGAAACTTGAGCACTAACTTGAATGCAGTATACAGGAAACTTGCTTTCTTGTACTTAATTGCCATGCAAACAAAGTCAACAATGTCCAACATCAATAAATGAGTCTATTTACTTGATAGACATCATACATTTAAATTTTTAACAAAACATTAATATCCATAGAAGTTCCAGTGAAATTTCTGCATCAGCAGAAGTAACAGTGAAGTTTCTACATCAGCAGAAGTAACAGTGAAATTTCTGCATCAGCAGAAGTAACAGTGAAATTTCTGCATCAGTAGAAGGAACAGTAACAATGTAACTGCATAATCTTAGGAATGGTAAACTACGGATGTGCTAGTAACATCAAGAGGTATTGCATTTGATCTACTAAGGCATCCACAGATGTTAAGACATCCGTAGATGTTAAGGTTCCGCAGATGTTCTACAGAAGATGTGATGCATCAGGAATAAACGGGGTACATGCAAAGGGATAAATGGGAAGTGGGCCCAACATATTTAATAAAAGAAATTAATATGTCCGCTTATAAATAAGGTTTATGACTTTAAGAATTCATTAATTACTTTTTCAGAGCACTTTTCACTTTTCTAACCTAGAAAAATGCACACTTCCCCCTTCTTCAAACTTTCAAAAAAAAATCAGTCCTAAGAAATCATAAACATCATTACTCAGTGATCGAATATCAGTGTCGCGAAGATGACAAACAGATTCGCGAAAGAGCACAATGTGTGCGCATTTCTGAATGCCGATGATCCTGCTTCCGAAGGATGTCGAGATATCATCAGATATCTTCGACGGTCCAGACTTTTCTATGCCTTGACGGCAGAGCCTGTGATTCATCAAGCTGACATCATCGACTTCTGGAATACAGATCGAGTAGAACTAGATGGAGACGAGGAAGTGATTATTGCTGACATCCTATCTGAAAGAATACGAATCAATGAACGCACAGTCAGAAGATCACTTGAGTTGGGAGATCGAGAAGTAGGGCACCCTGATGTGTTTGAGAATGAATACATTGAGAAGGTGTTCAATTTGATGGGGTATGATGGAGATTTTGATAAAGGAGAAATTAAGAAGGGAAGATTGTGCAAGCCCCATCGGTTCATGTGCCATACTTATCTGAAGTGCATCTCAAACAGGAAAGCAGGACTAGATAGGTTCTCAAGACACATCTCCTCATGAATTATCAGGATCTTTGAAGGAAGAACATATAACTACTCTATGTACATTCTCAACTGCCTATGTGATCAAGTGAAATTGCAAAGGAGTGATAAGATGTATATGTTCCCAAGGTTCCTGCAACTGATTATCAATGCTGAACATCCAAGGAGTGCGAGGGAAGGAGAGGTGTTTGTACAAGCCAACTTGGGAAGATCCGTACTAAACAAGATTAGTGGCAAGTATCAAGGTGAAGATATGCCCATGTTTGCTCATGTTGTGGATGCATAGGCTGACATACCATAAGAATTGATATGGATAGATGAACAAGCAGAGACATCTGCTGATTCTGAACAAGCATCACACTCACTTAACCAAACACCCCCTCACCAACACCAATCACCAGCCAGCATAAACACTGAGCCCATCTCACCCATTCATCAACATGTATCCCCACAACAAGTATCATCATCATCCACTAACAACACCCAGCCTATCTCCCCTTTACAACAAGAATCACCATCAGTTTCTCTCCCATCCTCACATAACACACAACCACTTTCTCTAATCCAAATCCAATCTCCTCTTCATACACTCCCTGAAACACCAAAACAACCATCCTCGGAATGTGCTAAGACTGAACCCATTGACATAACTGAGTCTCTAAACTTTGTTCGCACAGGAGAGACCGAGTTGATGTCTCAAGCAAGCACCATTCCTGTTTAAGTTACCAATTCTGAGAACCAAGTGTTGTCTGATCACACTGATCCTGTGACTCCAATTGTAAATCAGGATCACATGAATTTACAACAGCTTGAACACCAGGAAGAACAAGAGAATGAAGTGGATGTGATTGCTTACCATGAGGATGACCTAAGTGATAATGACATCCCTAATAGCAAGACCTATTTGATTATTGAGTACAATAATTTGGTACTTAAATCAAATAAAAGAAACAAAGAATTCAAGAACTGAAAGGAATCATCAAAGAGAAGGATGAAGAAATGATAAGGCAAGAAGCCAGACTGAAAATGCTTCGACTAGATGCACAAAGTAACAATGAAGTGATTGATGCCCTGCTCAAACATGAACAAGAACTGCAAGAAGCTGTGAAGTATGAGAAAGATGAAAAGGAACATCTGATTTTTGAAGTAGAGCATATGACTGATGAGGAATCTGCGAAAGCTACGCTGATCAAGCAGAAAGATGAAGAGATTGATCAGTTAAAAATGAAAATTAGAGCTTTGGAATCAAGGGTTGCCCTAAGTGTTAAACAAACTCAACACTCTTCTGAAGCTTCAATGAAACTTATTCTTTATTCATGAAAGAGAAAATACTTGGGTGCTACTGAACATAAGGTGATCAATGTAGAAGATACCCCTGAAAAGCCAAAGCACACATCTCCCAAACACACTCCTTCAATAGATCTATCTACTGTGAAGTCGAGGTCAAACAAAGATAGTGAGAGTGATGAAGAATGGGAAGATCTGATAAAGATGGATTCACCAATTGATCAAAAGGAATCAAAGGCCGATGACCTTCTAACAAGTAAAGACATTATGGAAGAGAGGCCTGAGTCAACCATGTTCATGACCCTTATAAATCACGGATTCCCTTTTGACATGGTTGAAAGGATGAACGTGACTGAGATGAAGAATCTTCTAAAAGAGTTTGAGCTTGCAAGATTTATGCTACCAAACTGTGACTATGAAGCATTCACTATCTTTCAATCAGTTGAGAAGATTAAGAAAGAGTTAGGCAATTGTGACACAGATAAGCTGAGGAAGTACAATACGACCTGTTGGTTACAAAGCCATAACTGCAAGCCACATGACCTAAAAAGGAGAACAACCGGTCAACTGAGGAGGATGATGGAGCATGTCATGGCAGTAGAACTTGAAACTGGTGTTAGATTCAGAACTGAAGCTCCAAATCCATCCCATGATCAACAAAGCAAACTACCAGCTAATCCTATAACCGTTGAATCTAAAGACCAACACAAAGGGAAGGATAAGCTGATAAAAGATCCTAGGCAGTTATCCCAGGAAAGGTATGGCCTCTGGGAACAACAGTTAGAGATATAACTAAGCAAAAATCCATATGATAGAACTATATGACCACATCACAACTCCTAGTTCTATGGAAGAAAACAGGATTATGGCCTGGAAATATGATCCAGACTGTGATTGTGCAATCATCAAAAGAACATCTGCAAGAATCCAATACTTCTATGATGTGGAAGCATTACTGAGTCTCCCTGAGAAAGACATTAAAGATCTTCATAGCTTACCCATTTCCAACTACCCAATCCATTCAAGGGGAAGAGACTTTTCTATGGCTGTGACTGGAATGAAAACAAAATTCATTGATGATGTGCTCAAACAAGCTAAGAGAGATGATGTGGAGCACATAAAGATAAATCAAAGTATGAAAAGAAGAACATCTGAAGTCTCATCTCTTGTAGATGATGACACGGTAAAGAGGGTTGGATGCATGAACAAAAATATAGAGTCCATCAAAAGCTTCAAGGCAAATCAATATACTTCTCCCATAACAGAATGGGGTTATGTTGAGAGAACAAAAGAGCTAGTGCTATTGAGAAATGCTGAAGAGAAGAAAGCGGAAAAGATAAGAATTTTTGACCATGTAGAGATGAAAATGCTTCACCCAAGCTATACATCATATCTCCATGACAAATTCTTCCCAAGGCTAACTGATGAAAAAGCACAGAATGATCTATGCCTATATGTGCATATGATTCAAGTGATAGACAAACTGCATGCAAAGGCATATAAGAGAAGAAGACATGAAGCTGGACTACTGAAAGGAACAATAACTAAAGAAGTCTCAGTACTGAGAATATCAGAGGAAGATGAGCTTGAAATTGTGCACAATGAAAGTGTAGTGGAAACACTCACCACTGAAGAAGACATTTAGGCTTAAGTTTTGAGACTCTGAGGAAGATCAGCAAGATGAAGATCAAGTACAAGTATGATGATCAGAAGATTGTTGTATCCTACTTCTACAACAAGATCATAGCAAGAGTCAAAGAACTTTCAGTTTTGAAGAATTGACTCAAGGATCTAAGCCTAAGGGGGAGTATTGTTGGATCTAGAAAGGATAGGTCTAGATTATTTTGTATAGGCTTAGAACTTTAATCAAGTCTTGTAATAAATGATTGTAACTAACTCAGTATATATATATATATATGCATTGAATATATAGGTTAACCCATATATTTATGTGTTGCCTTTTGTATGATGATAGGCAAAATCTATATACTTGGTAGGATTTCTGAAATTAGCTAAGTGTAAGAAACATCTACGGATGAACAATAATGTTAATCCATAGATATGTTTCTTACAACACATCACTCAAGTGAAGACTGCTACGGATGACAAGGATTGCATGATGGAGTGAAGACTTCTACGGAGGACAAATTTTATACGGAACACAAGGCTTCTGCGGAAGTTCAGAACACTTGTGTGATTTCAAATATCATCAAGTCAAACAAGTCAACCAATCAATAACAAATCCAAAGAGATTCGGTGTTTCCTTAACTGACTCAAAGCGCCTACAAATATGAGTCCTAGGTTTCACATCTCGGTGAACACAATCAAGCAATATTACTGCTGTCAAGCATTACATCATTATGCAACCCTAGCCGCCGTCACATCAATAACATTCATTTGATTGAAGAAATCATTGTTCATAGTTATTCATAATTATTCTTTTGTAATCATTACTCAATAATTAATGAAATACTTTTGAATAATTATTGTGTTCGTATTTACTATGACCTTGTGTTTGTGTTCTTCAATAACAATTAACACATTTAAACAACAATTAGTGATAATTCCACGATCATTAATTTGATTTTGTTTTAATACTGATAATTCCTGAATTGAGATCCTTGGATTCACACATTGAGATTGACGGGAACCTTGTGGCATGCCCTAGGTGATTGGGTCAGCTTCGTGCACAATGTTCGGGCTCTATTTATAGACCTCAGGCCTAGCATCAGCTTCGTGCACAATGTTCGGGGTATTGCACATTGGTCCGGATGAAAGAGAAAGATGGCATGCCGTAGGAGACTGGGTCAGCTTCGTGCATAATGTTCGGGGTCTATTTGTAGACCTCAGGCCCAGCATCAGCTTTGTGCATAGTGTTCGGGGTATTGCTCATCGATCCGTATGAAAGTAAAAGATGATGAAAAGTATTAAGCAAAAGTATGTGTATGAAAGTAAAAGATAATGAAAAGTACGAAATGAAAGTATGCGTATGATGATGAAAGATAACAGTGAAAGTACGAAAGAACGCAATGAACAATGAATATTGCCTGGATGTACGTATGTTGTGTGCTCGCATGTGAAAGTAAGCTATTTTTAATACTTCTAAAACTAGAACTCACTCAGCAACGCTGACTTTTATGCATTTTCAGGTGGCAGGAAATTTTGCTGAGGAAGGCACACGGGGAGCCTACTCGGTAAAGCAAGACTGGCATCCATTCACGCATAATATTATTGTTGTTTTGTAATGCTAATAATCGATGCTTTTGTAACTTATGAACAATGTTGTATTGCTTAAAAATAGTAATTATCAATGAAACGAATGAATGGTCTTTGTTAATGTAATTTCGTTCCTTAATCTTATGAACTATGTAATGTTTTAATTATTATGTGCAATGAATGTCCAACTGTAAGTGTTCCGGGAACGGGGCCTTACAGTGTAGGCGCATGAGCATGGATGAAGCGCCCAAAACTTATCCAAATTTTCAGACTTATAACAACTGTTTAGGCGCATGAGTTTGTCTGAAACGCCCAAACAGATGTAAAAGTTTTGAAAAATCATCATGATCCTATTTGGACTTTTGAACACTGTTTAGGCGCATGAGATTCCTTTCATGAGTCTAAAACTTGTAATTTTCAAGTCTTCCACCTGAACACTTTTTAAACACGTTAGTACTTTTCATATACTAAACTTTAAACAATTTGTCAAATTTTGACTTTCACCCAAAATTTACATAATTGGCCCTTAATTTTGAACTTTTGACATTTCAAACATTTATTTTTAATTTAAAATTTTATTTTTTATGTGTTGACCCTTTTTAATTTTGTTTTAAATTTTCAAAAACAATTTCCCCTTATTTTAGTCTCTGATTTTAACAAATAATCTCATATTATATTGTTGCAAGATGTTTTCCACTTTAAAATGTTTCAGGTTCATTTTTACATTATGACAAACACACACATGCTTGAACTTTTAGCTTCATCCTTTCCATCCAAAACATTTAATTTTGAATTTTAGTACCTTGAAATTTGAATTATTTTCTCTTAGATTACTTTTTACTCCCCCTAAACTTTTAAGTTTAATAAAACTTAAAAGTTTATTGAATTTGCATATGAAGAGCGCACTAACCATTATCAATATGCCTACACACAGAAAACATGCACAAAATCAAAATTAAAGAAAAATAATAATCTAATATTTACAATTTAATTAATGTCTACATTGAGATCATATCAGTTAATATCAGCACATGAAAATAAAATAAATTATGGATAGTCATAGAAAATGATTAAATCCTAATCAAGTCTGTTCCAGGTCAGTGATTTCATAGCAAAAGAGACACAAGATCTAAGGACATACAATGAGTGTTTTTGGCAAATGAATTAGCACACTTACTTTTTCAATTCTTGGATTGATTAGGGTTGAATTAGATATGACATGATATGACATACGCATAGACTTAGAGAGATCAACTATCATCAAGGTATGCAAGAAAGCACAGTTTCTCAACTTATTACTTGACATATATTCATAACCAGAGTTCATGTATATAATTTAGATGGGAATTTCATTGATAAACCATTTGATAATCTATAACTATCCATTTGAATGGGTTGTGTACATTGGCATATTATTGCATCAAAGGAGAATATCCAGGTCTGTAATCACTTACAACAGACGATATCTCATTACTTCAAGTCTACTAATCACTCATAACAGAGAAGCGAGCTGGTGCTTGTAACAGATCTTACGGTTATTCATATCATCACCAGGTGTGAGTTTTGTAACTTTACAAGAAATCAATCCGATAAGCTAATACTACTCATTAGTACTAAGGTGAACACACATACATGCATAGGTGATTTAGTTTAATCACAAGAATTTACTTTTTAAGTATAATTGCATGAGTTTGCCTACACATCTTATCTAATCATGTCAGACTTCATTATCGAGTGAAATATGCAATTGATCTAACGAATGTACTATCATTTCTGACATATTGTAATGACAGATTCATTCCTAAATAATGAATTAACAAAGAAAAACTCTATTATTATCGAGTGAAATATGCAACTTATCTTTTGATTTTTAATTTTCTATTTTTGTATATGGTTTTTCTTTTTCTAAGAAACATGCACACATAAAATACAATTAGGAAATTAACTCCGACAGTCTCTCTTGTTGTGTAATATTTAAATAAGGGAGGGTTCTGATGATAGTAAGACTCAATTACCTAAAGTACTAAAAAAACCAGGTTTTACACATGGTTAATAAGACCAATTGACTCTACCAAATCTCAACCCATCCTGGTAAACAGGCTTTAGTTAATAGGTTTGCCATATAATTTTCAGTTGCAATTTGGCTTAGAATGATTAAACCTTTTTCAGAGTTATCTCTGAGAAGATGATATCGAATCTCGATATGTTTTGTTTTTGAATGTTGGACATGATTAGCTACAATGAACATAGCAGCAGTGTTATCAATGTAAATTGGAGTTTTAAGAAAGTTGAACCCGTAATCCAGTAGTAT
The DNA here is from genome assembly GCA_024085815.1 of Flaveria linearis. Classification (NCBI taxonomy): domain Eukaryota; kingdom Viridiplantae; phylum Streptophyta; class Magnoliopsida; order Asterales; family Asteraceae; genus Flaveria; species Flaveria linearis. The sequence continues at coordinate 55,634,131 of CM044003.1, read as the reverse complement.
GTTTTGTAACCAAATGATTTGAGAACATCCTACTGAAGCAACTATGTACTCAGCTTCTGCGGTTACAACGGAGACATTTGTTTGTTTCTTACATTACCACGAGACTAATCTGGGTCCTAAAAACTGATAACCACCCATATTAGATTTTCTATCTTGACAACATCCTGCATAATCACAATCAATATATCCATGTAACTCGAAGTTTCCTTCGTAAGGATACCATAGCTCTAAAGTCGATTTACCTTTGGATACCTGAATATTCTTTTAACAATAATTAAGTGGGATTCCTTCAACTCTGATTGATACCTGGCACAGACACAAACAACATACATTATGTCTGGTCGTGATGCAGTAAGATACATCAATGAACCAATCATAGATCTCTATAATGTTTGGTCTACAGATTTTCCATTAGGATCAGGCTCAATCTTAGTGTTTATGTCAGCTGGAGTTCTAATGGCCTGACAATCTTGCAGTTTAAATTTCTTCAAAAGCTTATCAACAAACTTCTCGTGATTGATTAAAATACCATCTGTAAATTGCTTTACTTGAAGCCCAAGAAAGAAATTTATTTACCCTATAGAACTCATTTGAAATTGAGACTTCATTATTTATTCGAATTGCACATTTTTGGACTTGTGGAACCAAATATGATATCATCGACATACATTTGTACACATAAGAGATCATCAGCATCATTCTTTATTAATAAAGTTGGATTGATTTTCTGTAACACTCGATTTTCTGTAAGTTGGAATAGAAGCTAAGGCAAAAGGGGTAAAGTGTAAAATAGTACAAAAAGTCAAATATTTTTTATATATGGGAAATGGCCGCCCATATCACCTTTTACACATCTGCTTTTTTGTCAAGAAAAGAAGAAGAAAGAAAGCAGGGCTTCTCTCTCGGTTACAAGAAGAAGTAGAAGATTTCGGGGTTTTGGTAAGTGTTTCTTGTGTTTTTGACTCGGTTTTGTTGAGATTTCGACTTTAGAACCGATGTATAAGTGTTATACATGTTTTGGTGTCTATTTGGCTTGTTTTAGGTGTTTGGATTCGTGTACCAACAGGTTTTCAGGAGTTTGTGTGTTTTTAACACAAGGTGAGTTCTAGAACCCCTTTTTAACTTGTTTTTAACAATTTTTAGGACTGAAAACACATGTGTGCATGTTTTTATAAAAACGGGTTTTCACCCGTATATGTGTGTGAATGTGTATATGGGTGGGTGTAAAATTTGGGATTTATATGTGTGTATGTACATTTGATGATGCTTAGAATGGTACAACTAAGCTTAGATCATGATATAAAATGAATTGGGACTGATTTATGTCGATTTAGTGAAAGTAGGATGCCCATGCGTCGAAACAGTGATCCATGCATCCAACGGTCTGATTTACTAAGTGTTCCCAACCGCCCAAAAACCCCAACCGCCCAAACAGTACCCAACCGCCTAGATGCCCATGCGCCTGAATAGTACCCAAGCGCCTGAATAGTACCCAAACGCCTGGAAAATTGCCGAGAATGACTAAGTGTTAGGCCCAAGCACCTGAATAGTGTCCATGCGCCTAAATAGGCCCATGCATCTAAGTTAAAAGTGACTGTGTAAGTCCAGACGCCTGCATAGTAGCAAAACGCCTGAACAGGGCAGAAACGCCCAAATAGTGCCCATGCGCCTAGACACTTAGAATTATTTCTGAAATTTTTGAAGACCCAGAAATTTAGGGTTTGACCTGATTTGACTTATCGGCTATGATTACCCATTTTAAGCATAATTATGGGATGTTTTAGGGTTATAGAATATATGGTTGATGCATGGTATTTGTGAGTTATCTTTTAATGTTGTTTATACGTATTTATTTTATGTTATAAAATACGTTAAATATTATGTTATTACTTTACGTAGTATGACAAATGAATGAACGAACGTAAAGAATAATGTAACGAAATGAAAGATGACAATAATGAAAAGTAAAATGTAATGAACGAAAGAATGGCTTGCAAGCAAATAAAAGGAGGTGCACGACCATGTTGTCGTTAGCTCAACTGTGATGCGGTTTAGCTACCCCAAAGGATGACATAGGGTCAATCATTGAGGTTGACAAGGCCCTTTGTTATGCCTTAGGTGACTGGATCAGCTTCGGGCACAATGTTCGTGGTTTAATTACCACAGGTCCAGCATCAGTTCCGTGCATAATGTTCGGGGTATACAAATTGGTTTGAACGAATGGGAGAGATGACTTGCCATAGGTGACTAGATCAGCTTTGGGTACAATGTTCGTGGTTTAATTACCACAGGTCCAGCATCAGTTTCGTGCACAATGTTCGGGGTATTGCTCATTAATCCATATGAACGTAAAAGAAGGACGTAAGTACGAAAGAAAGAAAGAAAGAAAGTAAACAAGTATGAAAGTAAAAAATGATAATAAGTACGTTACGAAAGAATGAGAACGAAAGTAAGAGAATGTTAACAAAAAGCATGAAATGAAAGCATGCTATGACTATGATGGTGATGAAAAATGAATGATAATGCAAGCTAATAATAAGATTCTCTATCTGTACGTATGATGCATGACCACGTATGAAGGTAAACAAAGTGTATATCGAAAGTAAAGTATTTTATTTATAAAATTAGAACTCACTCAGCAACGCTCACTTTTATGTATTTTCAAGTTGGCAGGTAAGAGTTGCTGAGGATGGCACGGGGCAACTACTACGCATTTTTGGGATGGCATCCATTAAATATAACAATGAAATTTTTTTGATGTAATGCAATTATAATATTTTGTAATAGTTAACTGTATTGTATTACTCCATAAAAGTTGTCATTTAAATATATGAATTGGTTTTAATTAATTTCCGCTACGATGTTTTAAATAATTGTATGTTTTATGTACGATGAATGACCAACTGTGAGGTACCCGTGTTAGTGTTTGAATTTTATAGTGTATTAGAGAATGGCTGAAGGTAGATCTTCTAAGGCTTCACGAGGCGGAGTACGTGGTGGACGTGGTGCTGGACCACAGGTCATAAGAGGAAACCCCAGGGTTGAGAAGGTTACCCATGAGGAGCCTGAGACCCCTCATCCGGAGGGTGGTGATAAGAGTGCTAATTTGAGAGCCTCGGTGATGGAGGTCGTGGTGGAGGAGGTTCATCAGGTCATGCAGACGATCCTACCATTTGTAGTGATTGAAATGATTAAGGCTGTTAGAGAAGGAGAGAGAAGGGATGGGAACAGGTCTTCGGGAGGGAGAGAGCAACCCGAGAGCGAGACGATTATCCTTACTGATGAGGAAGAGGAGGAAGAGGAGGAAGAGGAGCCTATGCCGGAGGCAGCACGAGGCTGTAACTATGGGGTATTCCAAAGATACAACCTCCATCGATGGGTGAGAGAGATGGAGGTTGTTCTGGAAATCAGCAAGTGTCGGGAAGACCAGAAGGTGAAGTTAACACCCATTCATTTCTAGACTCAGCTCTATGCCGGTGGGACAGCATTGTCCAAGCCAAGGGTAGTAGGGCGATCGGTAGAATGAGGTGGCCAGAGTTGAAGAAATTAGTGATTGAAGAATTCTGTCCTCATCGGGAGTTGGAAAAGGTGGAAAGGGAGTTCCTGCAGCTGGAGGCGGGAACCATGACACATCAGCAGTACACCACCAAGTTCAATGAGATGGCATGGCTGGTGCAGGATCAGGTGACGCCCCAGTCATGAACGATCAAGAGATATATTCAGGGCATGCCGGCGGATATCCATAGGCACATGATCGCCGCCCGACCGAGTAAGTTTAGTTCGGTAGTTGACTTGGCTGGAAGGTTGTATGATGAGAGGGAGGTGATGGTGGTTGAAGGGAAAAAGACAGGTGGTGATGACCGAAACTGGCATGGGAAGCGGTTTGGACGGGGTGGAGCTCCGGCAAACAACAAGAAGGCTAGGGTGGATGATTGACGGGTGGTTGCCGCAGAATCGGGAGTGAAGAGATGCGGGAAGTGTGGAAAGGAGCACGCTGGCGAGTGAAGGATGGGGCTTAATGTCTGTTTCAAGTGCGGGAAGCCCGGCCACATCTCTAGAGATTGCAGAGCAGCGATGTGCTTCAACTGCGGTGAAGTAAGCCACCTGAGCAGGGAGTGCAAAAAGCCGAGGGCAGAGAGTTCCGGAGTAGGAAGGAAGACAGGAACTAAGGAGCAGAGGGCAAGCGCTAGGGCATTCACAATGACCAGGGAGGAGGCTAGGACGGAGCCCAATGTTATGTCTGGTACGTTTCTAGTAAATCAAACTCTTGCTTCTGTGTTATTTAATTCGAGTGCTAGTAGGAGTTTTATTTCTGCTCCTTTCTGTGATAAATTGTCTGTTAGTAGTAGACGTGTTGATGAGCCCTTCGATGTAGAAACTGCTATTGATAAATCCACTAGAGTTACCGATATGATAGAGGGCTGTGCCATAGAATTAGAGGGTCATATGTTTGCTGCTAAGTTACATGTGATGCCCCTAGGTGGATTTGACGTAGTACTAGGGATGGATTGGTTTGCAACCTATGAAGTGAACATCGTGTGTCATAAGAAGATGATTAGACTGACAGCGCCTAACGGGAGTTCATGACGATATACGGTGATTGAGTTACAATGATTCTGAAAGTGATTTCAATGGAGGTGGCGGGAAATTGCATGAGGCGTGGATGTAGTGCTTATTGGCGTACGTGAAGTATGTGGACACGTCAAAACCATAATTGTCTGATGTACCGGTGGTGTGTGACTTCCCGATGTGTTTCCAGAGGACTTATCAGGTGTGCCACCAGATCGTGAAATGGAATTTCAAATTGACTTGATACCCGGTGCTCAGCCTATCGCTAAGGCACCATATTGTTTAGTTCCTTCAGAGATGAAGGAATTGATGGAGCAACTGCAAGATTTACTTGATAAGGGTTTCATTAGACCGAGTATCTCTCCAGGGGGTGCCCTGGTCTTGTTTGTAAAGAAGAAGGACGGTAGTATGAGGATTTGCATCGACTACCGTGAGATGAACAAGTTGACGGTGAAGAATCGATGTCCGTTACTGAGGATTGATGACTTGTTTGATTAGCTCCAAGGTGCCAGTTGGTTCTCGAGGATAGATCTTCGATCTGGCTTTCATCAGTTGAAGGTGAAGGAGCAAGGTGTTCCTAAAACAACTTTTCTCATTATGTCTTTCGGTTAACTAACGCGCCAGCTGCTTTTATGGGCTTGATGAATCGAGTGTGTCTGCCGATGTTAGATAAATTAGTGATTGTATTTATCGATGATATCCGGATTTATTCAAGAAGCGAAGTAGAGCATGCCAGTCACATTCGAAAAGTGTTGGAGACATTGCGAAAGGAGAAGTTGTATGCTAAGTTCTCCAAGTGCGCTTTTTGGTTGCGCGAAGTTCAGTTCTTAGGTCACGTGGTAAATCCCGAGGGGATTATGGTAGACCCGGTGAAGGTGGAGGCGGTGATGCAATGGATGTCTTAAAAAATGCCATCCAAGATTCGTAGCTTCATGGGATTGGCGGGCTACTACCGGAGATTTATTCAAGACTTCTCCATGATAGCCTCACCTTTGACTAAACTGACTCGCAAGGATGTAAAGTTCATGTGGGGTCGAGAACAGGAGGATGCTTTCGAGGAATTAAAGGCGAGATTAACACAAGCTCCTATCTTGACATTACCTGAAGGTAGTCAAGACTTACTGGCATATTCGGATGCTTCTTAATATGGGCTAGGTTGCGTGTTGGTGCAACGTGGAAGGGTGATGTTGGAGCATATATAGTCATATATAGTGTGTCTGTCGCTTGACGAATAGTCTAGGCTTAATGTTATACACCTTGTAAACACATGAAACTGGGTCATTCGCAGGAGCATATGCGAATGAGACTCAGTCGTACGACTGAGCCTTGCTAATGGACCAGTCGTGCGACTGAGAGATGCGATTGGGACATTCGTAAGACTGAACCATAAGAATGGTCCAGTCATACGATTGAACCATACGTATTGTCCAGTCGTACAATTGAACCATACGCATGGTCCAATCGCAGGAATGGGCCCAGTCGCATCTAATATGGGTCGAAGCCTATATATACCAGTTTCAATGTGTAGAAAGCTGAGGGTTTTAGAGAGTGTGCCTGGCACCTAGGTGCTGCCGGATGAGAGGGGAGATCATGCTCGATCTCCCCTTGCCAAAAGTCTTGATTCTTAAGTTGTAACGAGCTTAAAATCGTTATGTTTTATCAATAAAATCATTCGATTATTGTTCGTGTTATTGATTATCTTTTGGTTTTTATCCTTCCATCAAGAACATGCTCGGATGTTCATCGATCCAGTGACTTCACAATTGGTATCAGAGCCGGTTACTGCTAGAATGATCTAACAATCATTCTAGCAACCCGAGCTCTTGATTTCTGGATCAAATTTCAGATCTTGACGTTAAACCCACTTCGTGTTCTTCGTGTTTTGTTCAGATCTAGGTACGTGTGGTGTTTCTATGTTTAAATAGAATTCAAAACCACGTTCCTATCACCCTTGCGAATCTGATGATGTCTATTTTGGTTCGAATCATGTAAAATTCGTCAGATTAGGGTTTTTGGCAGCCTTGGCGGCTGCAGATCTGAAATTCTACATGCAGACCTGTTCATGCGACTGGGCCATGCGAATGGACCATTCGTACGACTGGACTATGCAAATGGACCATTCGTACGACTGGACCATGCTAATGGACCATTCGTGCGACTGGACCAGTCGTGTGTTCAATCGTGCGACTGTACCAGTCGTACGTTCAATCGCCCGAATGAGCCATCTGCATTGACTCATCCGCACTTGCTCCAGACCAAAAAAAAAAAAGTCTGGAACAGCTTCTTGCACGAATTTTTCCCTAAACCATTTTTATCAGTTGGGAAGTCTTCTGAAAAAGTTTGGTAAAATAAATTTTTTTGGGGGAAATTATCGGGTCATGTATTGTTCGTCTTCGGGTTAATAGTGAAGATTTTCCTGGAGAGTTTATGCAAGAGCTGAGGATGAGGAATGGACATTCACCCTGAGTTTCTTATGTCAAACAAGTTCGATGGATACCCCATTATTCGTTGGACTTCCAGAATCGATGAATGTTGTTAGAACACGAAAGAGATAAGAGAAGATGTCAGCTGTCAGTGCTGAATTTGTGGGGTAGTCAGGAGCATCTGACTATTTATGGGCCAATCAAGTTATATTTATCCGCACAGAGAGGATTCTCATTCTTAGGGGGAATCCATGTATAGAGAAATTGAAGACGCAATCAGAAAGTGATGATGTGAGCAGTTTTCTGATGATGAATCTTCGTGCATGCTGATTTGTTTGATATTGTCAGCTGTGGATTGGAACCTTCAACCTTTTGCCCAATACACCGTATGAAGACGTTAGGAGAGCACAACGTTTATATATTGGGATATGCTGAATGTGAGGGGGAATTTCTGCAGGTGTTAATGTTAATCAGGTTAGCCTGTGTGAAGATTGAAGCAATGGAAAACTGTTCATGTCGTTATCTGGAAAAATCAGTCATTTGGGGAATCTTACAGCTATGATGGTGTTCTGCAAAGTAAACGAAAGCTATTGTGCCTAAATTCATTTTCAGGGATATTGTAGTAACCTGACGGATCGACAATGTTGGCTAATATGGTTGTTCGTTTGATTCTATTGGAAACCAGAGCAAAGATTGACTGAAGATTGTAAGAGGTGTTATCCACTATTCGCAAGCAACGTCCAAGGGGGAATTTGTTGGAGCATATATAGTCATATATAGTGTGTCCGTCACTTGATGAATAGTCTAGGCTTAATGTTATACACCTTGTAAACACATGAAACTGGGTCATTCGCAGGAGCATATGTGAATGAGACTCAGTCGTACGACTGAGCCATGCTAATGGACCAGTCGTGCGACTGAGAGATGCGATTGGGACATTCGTAAGACTGAACCATAAGAATGGTCCAGTCGTACGATTGAACCATACGCATTGTCCAGTCGTACGATTGAGATTGAACCATACGCATGGTCCAATCGCAGGAATGGGCCCAGTCGCATCTAATATGGGCCGAAGCCTATATATACCAGTTTCAATGTGTAGAAACCTGAGGGTTTTAGAGAGTGTGCCTGGCGCCTAGGTGCTGTCGGATGAGAGGGGAGATCATGCTCGATCTCCCCTTGCCAAAAGTCTTGATTCTTAAGTTGTAGTGAGCTTAAAATAGTTATGTTTTATCAATAAAATCATTCGATTATTGTTCGTGTTATTGATTATCTTTTGGTTTTTATCCTTCTGTCAAGAACGTGCTCGGATGTTCATCGATCCAGTGACTTCACAGGTGATAGCCTACACATCCTGAGAGCTGAAAACCCATGAAGTCAACTATCCCGCGCACGATCTAAAACTAGCTGTTGTGGTTTACGCGTTGAAGATTTGGCGGCACTACTTATACGGGACGAAGTGCACAGTCTTCACTGACCACAAAAGCTTGAAGTATTTCTTCGAGTAGAAAGATTTGAACATGAGGCAGAGATGATGGTTAGAGCTCATAAAGGATTATGATTGCGAGATCCATTACCATCCAGGCAAGGCCAACATGGTGGCAGATGCCCTTAGCCGAAAGGAGAGACCCGAGCCGATTCGGGTGAAGGCTTATCAGTTGATTATGACCTCCGATGTGATGGCGTAGGTTAAGGAGTTTCAAGATGAGGTGTTGAAAGAAAATCATCTTAACTCTGAGAGGCCTAGTCGCAGAGTTAGGTGAAAACACTCTCGGTGTTAGAACCCGATTCGGACAAATGTCGATTCCTCGTTAGGGGGACCTACGTGGAATGATCATGGATGAGACTCATAAGACTCGATACTCCATTCACCCTGGTGCTACCAAGATGTACCATGACATGAAGAAAGGTTACTAGTGGCTGGGTATGAAACGTGACGTAGCAGAGTATCTGAGTAAATGCCTTACTTGTTTGCAAGTGAAGGCGGAACACCAGAAGCCGTATTGGAAAATTCAACCGTTGGATATACCCGAGTGGAAGTTGGAGCACATCACCATGCACTTCATTACGAAGTTACCCCGCACACCGAGGGGGTACGATGCTATCTGGGTGGTTATTGATCGTCTAACCATGAGTGGTCACTTCCTATCAATCCGCGAGACGTATTCGTTCGAAAGACTGGCGGATCTATTCATTAAAGAGATTGTTGCTCGTCATGGTGTGCCGGTGTCTATCGTGTCGGATTGTGACACCCGATTCACTCGATGTTTTGGAAGAGATTCCATGACGCAATGGGGACAAGGCTACACATTAGTATGGCTTATCATCCCCAGACGGACGGACCATCCGAGGGGATGATTCAGACTCTCGAGGACATGCTTCGGGCATGTGTGATCGATTTTGGAGGAAGTTGGGATGAGCACTTGCCATTAGCAGAATTCTCGTATAATAATAGTTACCATGCCAGCATTGGCATGCCACCATACGAGATGCTATACGGCAGAAGGTGTAGGACGCATGTATGTTGGGGAGACATTAGGCATAAGGAGTTAGGAGGTGTCTAGGTGATCAAGGCTATGACTGAGAAGTTGGAAAGATTAAAGCTTTCATGAAGGCAGCAAAAGATAGACAAAAGTTGTATGCTGACAAAATGCAAAGACCGATAGAATTCAAGGTTGGCGACCGAGTTATGTTGAAGGTCTCACCTTGGAAGGGGATCATCCGATTTAGGAAGCAGGGTAAGCTAAGCCCAAGATACATAGGACCTTTTCGGATTGTCGCATGTGTAGGAGAGGTAGCCTATCGACTTGAATTACCAGATGAGTTAAGTGGAATTCATCCTACATTCCATGTATCTCATCTGCGGAAGTGCTTAGCTGATGAAGACATGGTTGTACCATTGGAGGATATCGAGGTGGATGAACGACACAACTACGTAGAACAACCAGTGGGAATCATTGATTGCTAAGATAAGAGGCTAAGGAATAAAGTGGTTCCACTTGTACGAGTGCAGTGGAAGCACCGGAAGGGTTCCGAGTCTACGTGGGAGACTGAAGAGGAAATGAGGCAACATTACCCACAACTATTCAAAGACTGAAAGGTTTCGAAGACAAAACCTCTTTAAGGGGATAGATTTGTAACACCCGAAACTTTGCCCAAATAAAAGAGAAATAAAAGTGTACTTCATAAAAGGGAAAAGAAGCTAAAGTAGAGGGGGTAAAGTGTAAAATGTTGGGTTTTGTAGCAAGTTTATCAAAGCTACTTTAACCATTTAAACTATGAAAACGCAGCAGATTTACGTGTTTAACATATGGTTTATAATCTGAAAATTTGACCATTTTAAACCACAAATAAAACCCAAGAATAAGGATCAAAATGCATGTGAAATATTGTGCTATCAAAGAAAACATAACAACAATAGGGTGTTCATAGAAACAACCTTTCTTGAACAAAATGTTGTAGTGGATAAGATGAAGAAGATGATGAGGAAGATGGTGTTCTTGAACGTTCAGCCCCCAAGAGAGAAGACCTCAAGTAGTGATACCCACAAGCTCTTCAAACACCTTGCTTGTTAGAATGCAACACCAAGATTTCAGCCCTCCAAAACCGAAAGATTTCAGCCCCTTTTGCTTCAAAATCGAATTTTTCAGCCATGTTTGGGAGGTCTCTTTGCTTGTGTGTGTGAGAGAGAGTGTAAGAGAAATGATGGATGAGTGTAGCATTAGTTAAGTCTTGCAAGAAACAAGACAAAATGGGTTCTCCAAGGCCCCTTGGGTGGCCGAAATTTCCAACCTAGTTTAATTTTATAACATTACAGACTTCTATTTGTCATTATTTAACCAGCTTAAATAATGAAACGAATGAATGTCTCATGAACAAATTATCCATATAATGTTGTTCTATCACAAAAGCAATATTTAGAAAACCAATTTTCTAAATAGGTGTCAATATTTATTGTATGATCTTATCAATAAATAAATGTTTGTTGGTGTTTGTATAGCTTGTTATTGGGTATGATCTGACTTGGATCATAACGTACTAACCACATCAATCTTGTCTGTGTCTTGGGCATATAAGAGGAAATCCTAGAGATTCTATGGGATATTAAATGTAACGTAGAGATTCTATTTAAGCCACCAAGTGTATCTTTATTGGATATCCTAGAGATTCTATGGGATATTATTTCTATGATCCACTAGAACAAAAGGTGTTTGTTTCCACAAAGGGTGAGTTCTTAGAAGCAAAGTTCCTTGTGGAAGGAACTAGCAGTAGAATAGTGGATCTTGAGGAGGATCAAGAACCACAACCCGATTCACGTTTGGTTGAAAGTAGCACTCAATGTGAGGATGTTGAGGATGATCAAGCGGTTGATCAATACACACAAAACGTTCGCAGATGTGGTAGAACTAGTAATCCACCTGAAAGATACGGATTTTCATGGATGGATGCTATGTGGTAGATTCAGATGAACCAACCACATACCATGATGCAGTGTCCAATATGTTGTGGTGTTCCAGGTGGAGATAGTTGTGAGACAATACCACAACTTCTAAGATGATCTCTAAAAGCATCACTTAGGTATTCACCTTCTCTATCGGTGTGGAAAATTTTTATTTTCTTGTTGAGTTGATTTTCTACTTCATTTTGGAAGATTTTGAACATTTCAAAAGCTTCATCTTTGTGTCTTAGTAAGTACGCATAACCATATCGACTATTGTCATCGGTAAAGGTAATGAAGTATCTTTCACGGTACCTAGTCATTGCCTTAAAAGGACCACATACATCCGAATGTATGATGCCTAATAAATCTTTTGCCTTTTCGGATTTGCCACTAAAAGGTGCCTTAGTCATTTTACCTTGTAAACAAGATTCACATACATCAAATGCCCATTTTCTTTGTTTTCAAAAGACCGTTCTTTTAAAGTGTTTGTATGCGCTTCTTGTTTATATGACCAAGACGGCAATGCCAAAGATAGGTATCACTCAAATCCAAGTTGAGTTTCTTAGTGGTGGTTTGGTACAATAAGCTATCATATAATGTGTTTTCAAGAACCAATTCATAAATACCATTAACAGGAATAGCTTTAAAATAAAATGTGCCATTTAAAGAAACATGAATTTTATTCTCAATAAATGACAAAACATAACCATATTGTCTTAATTGGGCAACAGAAATAATGTTCCTAGTCAAACTAGGAGCATACAAAATATCAAAATTGCTTCCAAACCATTTGAAAGCTTCAAGATGTAGTCCCCTCAGCCTTCAACTTGAACTTTCGCCCCATTCCCCATGTAGAGGGTAACATCTCCTTTCTTGAAGTCCTTACTTCTTTTGAACCCCTGCAATAAATTGCAAATGTGAGTTCCACATCCGGAATCCAATACCCATGTGTTAGAGGATATTAAATATAGATCAATATGAATCATGTAAATTGTACCTGAGGTTTGCCCAGCATCCCTCTTAGCTTGCAACTCTTTGAGATGGACTGGACAATTCCTTGCCCAATGTTCAATCTCCCCACACTTAAAGCTTGGGTCATTCGAGGCAACCTTTTGCTTCTTCTCCCTAGGTTTTGGTGGTGGCGCTCTTACGACTCCCTTCCCCTTTCCCTTAACGCACCCTTTCCCCTTGCAACATTTGCCTTGGGTGCGGGGTGAGGCCTCTTCTTGTTCCCACCTTCATTGATGGTGAAACTGGTAAAACCTTTTTACCCATAGCTGCCTTGGCAGTTTTGAGCATAGAGTGAAGCTCACTTATGTTCTTGTCCCATCCGTTCATGTTATAATTCGTGACAAAATTGTCAAACCTTTTTGACAAAGAGTTGAGGATCAAATTTGTAGCCAACTCTTTCGAGACGGGACAATTCAGCCTTTCAAGGCGGTCGATGTGGCTTTTCATCTTAAGTATATAAGATGAAACAGATTGGGTGTCATCCATAGGACATGCATGGAGTGCTCGAACTGTTTCAAAGCGCTCTACCCTTGCTTGTTGTTGGAACGTTTCCTTCAACTGGGTAATCATGTCGTACGCTCCATGATGTTCATACTCCTTTTGGAGATCAGGAGTCATACTTGCTAACATGAGGCAAGACACTTGGACCGAGTCCTCAGTGTATTTTACCCAATTCATAAAGGCCTCCACAACTTCCTCATTAGGTTGATCAGAAATCGGATCGTCTAAAACATATGATCGTTTCACTTGCTTGAGAACAATTCTCAAGTTTCAAAACCAATCAATAAAGTTATTATGGTTTAGACGCTCCTTTTGGAGAATGGTCCTTAGTGATAGTGAGTGAGCGGATGGGATTTCATTTTCATTATTTTTGGTGGCCATCTACAAAAGTTTAACAAAGTTCAATTTTAGTATTTACGATATTGTCCATATTTTAATAATTAAAGCCCTTTTATGTGTCTTACACAATTTTAAAATTCTAGAATACAACGTTATATTTAAATAGTGTTAGGTGACCTTTATCCCATTATTTAAATTAACAAGGAAGTCAACGTTTTGATAATTGCAACCCTTTGCAACTTCTAGTGTATGGGATCGACTTACACATCATATGTGTGGTCGGCATGTTTATCCTATCAACACCTTTGTAAACCATATTGTAGGTAATCCATTTAACATGGTTTGCAAATCAAGTTTCCCTACTTGCACACACATGTGAGTTTTCCAACATAAGTGGTTAGGTGATCTTTATCCCATAAATATGGTATCCCCACCTTAAGTCATAAGTTCCCTCAAAATGGTTAGGTGACCTTTATCCCATTAAGAGTTTCCAAATGACTCAAGTGTTGTGCAAAAGGACGGTGTTAAACTTGTTTGTAAAGAATTTAAAGTTTTCATAATCTTAGTTTAGAAAACTCTATGTACCTTATATTTGCATGCTTTCAAATACAAGGTACCCTATGGTTCACTTTTAATAAAACCTCCTTTATTAAAACCATTAATCCTTTTAACAACATTTTATTAACCACTTAATGATAATGAACCATCAAATTTTCAGCTTGTTAAGTTGTTAATGAGTTTGTAATGCATATCCAAATATCAACCAAACAATCAAACAACAATCATCCAAACAAGCAGAAACATACAAACATGAGTGCATAACTATAGCCACTAGGTTGACCACACTTGTTTGCCATCACAAGTGTTGTAATAAGGTCTTTCCTAAGGGTTAAATAATGACACATCATATGTGTCCATGAACTCCCACTTGAATCCACATCCAAAGCTTCAAGTGTCCATGCCTTTTATGTCCATCTTTGGGTCTTCATCTTGTGCATCTTTCTTTTACAAAATTATATCCTAATACAATTTTCTAATAAAAGAAATGCACCTAATCTATTTATTACATAAGCAAATGAATAAATAATTACAACCCAAATTACAAACATAAATATTACAACCCTTTTATGATTCAAAAACAACATGACAAATCATAATCAACCAAAACAAACACATAAGGCCAAGGATATATTATGCACCAATATATGAAATATATTCAACATCCAAGAACAACAATGAATCTCTTATTTCAGCCCTAAAATTTCAGCGAACCTGAACTCAAATTTTAAGGTTTGTCCAAACAACACAATCAACCATTTGATGTAAATCTTTCAAGGTTTACACTAAAGCATGCAAGAATAAACCTTGAAGCATAAGGGATTCGTACATCCACAACAAAACAGCCCCTAATGGGTTGAAAAAGTCCATGAAAACTAATTTTTCAAGATCTTTTGAAGCACATATTCCACATAACCGGCTCTAGATGCCATTGTTGGGTTTTGTAGCAAGTTTATCAAAGCTAGTTTAGCCATTTAAACTATGAAAACGTAGTGGATTTAGGAGTTTAACATATGGTTTATAATCTGAAAATTTGACCATTTTAAACCACAAACAAAACCCAAGAATAAGCATCAAAATGTATGTGAAATATTATGCTATCAAACAAAACATAACAACCATAGGGTGTTCATAGAAACAACCTTTCTTGAACAAAATGTTGTAGTGGATAAGATGAAGAAGATGATGATGAAGATGGTGTTCTTGAACGTTCAGCCCCCAAGAGAGAAGGCCTCAAGTAGTGATACCCACAATCTCTTCAAACACCTTGCTTGTTAGGATGCAACACCAAGATTTCAGCCCTCCAAAACCGAAAGATTTCAGCCCCTTTTGCTTCAAAATCGAATTTTTCAGCCAAGTTTGGGAGGTCTCTTTGCTTGTGTGTGTGAGAGAGAGTGTAAGAGAAATGATGGATGAGTGTAGCATTAGTTAAGTCTTGCAAGAAACAAGACAAAATAGGTTCCCCAGGGCCCCTTGGGCGGCCAAAATTTCCCATTCAAAATGGGTTTCCCACCCATTTTGATATTTTATAAAATTACACTCTTTCAATCATTTAAATTATAGAATTAAAACCTAGTTTAATTTTATAACATTACAAACTTTTATTTGTCATTATTTAACCAACTTAAATAATGAAACAAATAAATATCTCATGAACAAATTATCCATATAATGTTGTTCTATCACAAAAGTAATATTTAGAAAACCAATTTTCTAAATAGGTGTCAATATTTATTGTATGATCTTATCAATAAATAAATGTTTGTTGGTGTTTGTATAGCTTGTTATTGGGTATGACCTGACTTGGATCATAATGTACTAACCACATCAATCTTGTATGTGTCTTGGACATATAAGATCCAACAATCTCCCACTTGCACAAGATTCATAGAAGATTGATGGAAGCAGTAAATACCACCTAACAATGGTTTATTACCCTTAATACGTATGACTAAGTGCCATTCAATATCATCATCCTCTTCAAGTACCATACTTGAAATGTTTTAGGTGAATCAATCATCTATCCTTTTGTCACAGATGTGATCTTAAATCCCTGAGACACAGAGTGATCATTCTCCATTGATGAGGGACAAAACCCATCTTGACCATATACGTTTCTCTCAATTACCTTATATCATACCTGAACTCAGACTTATGTACTGCCATATTTCAGAACAACGAAGAACTGAGCCGAAGTATAATATTTGGTAAATATCAAGACCCAATATGTATCTCAGGTCAGAGGATACCAAATGATGTTCGCCTTTACTCAAAATTAGTTATGATCAATCAGGAAGATTCAATGTAGTAATATTTGAGATGCAGGTCAGTCCAATATTTGCATCCCACAAATATCTATGAACTTTGGCAGCAACCTTTTGCTCTATATTCATCCATATGAATATCTACCAATCCAAGTTCATAATAGTTTTACCCTCATACTTGTTGAGATTTCGACTTTAGAACCGATGTATGAGTGTTATACATGTTTTGGTGTCTATTTGGCTCGTTTTAGGTTTTTGGATTCGTGTACCAGTAGGTTTCGAGGAGTTTGTGTGTTTTTAACACAAGGTGAGTTCTAGAACCCCTTTTTAACATGTTTTTAACAAATTTTAGGGCTGGAAATACATGTGCGCTGGTTTTTATAAAAATGGGTTTTCACCCGTACGTGTGTGTGAATGTGTATATGGGTGGGTGTAAAATTTGGGATTTATATGTGTGTATGTAGATTTGATGATGCTTAGAATGGTACAACTAAGCTTAGATCATGATATAAGATGAATTGGCACTGATTTATGTCGATTTAGTGAAAGTAGGATGCCCGTGCGTCTAAACAGTGACCCATCCATCCAACGTTCTGATTTTCTAAGTGTTCCCAACCGCCCAGAAACCCCAACCGCCCAAACAGTACCCAACCGTCTAGATGCCCATGCGCCTAAGTCAGGCCCATGCACCTGAATAATACACAAATGCCTAGAAAATTGCCTAGAATGACTAAGTGTTAGGCCCAAGCACCTGAATAGTATCCATGCGCCTAAATAGGCCCATGCGTCTAAGTTAAAAATGACCATGTAAGTCCAGACGCTTGCATAGTAGCAAAATGCCTGAACAGGGCATAAACACCCAAATAGTGTCCATGCGCCTAGACACTTAGAATTATTTCTGAAATTTTGAAAGACCCAACATTTTTGGGTTTGACCTGATTTGACTTATGGGCTATGATTACCCATTTTAAGAATAATTATGGGATGTTTTAGGGTTATGGAAGACACGAATTGATTCAGGTCTTGCAACTAGAACAAATACTTCATCATAATCAATACCTTCTTTTTGAGTGTATCCTTATGTAACGAGTCTCCTTTATTTCTAATAACTATGCCTCGATCATATGTTTTGATCCTGAATAACCATTTTGTGCCTATAGCATTTTCTCCTTCAGGTAAATCCATAAGATTCCAAACTTCTTGTTTACGGAATTGCAATAATTCTTCTTGTATAGCCTCAATCCAACTATTGTTCTTTAACACTTCAGTAATGTTTTTAGGAACAATTTGAGAAATAAAACATGAGTATAAGCAAAGATTTGCTTGTTCTGATTTACTCCTCGTAATTCTGTCATTCAAAGGACCAATAATCGAAGATGTTGGATGGTTCTTATGAATGCGAGATGTTAGAATCTCATTCCCTTAAACATGAACATCCAGATTGGTTTGATTCAAGTTGGAAAGTTGATGCAATAGGCTTGAAGAATGTAGATTGAAATTGCAAAATTGAGTCGGTGAGTTGATGAAGTAATCAAGATTACCATAATCAACTACATCACCAGAAATGGATGATGTTCCAGACTCAGGTTGTATAACTTCAGTACTATCATTAGTAATTGGTTGTGAAACATTTTGATCTTCTAAAATGGAATGATCTTTATCTTGATGAGACTGATCATTATTATTAACTTGTATTATTGAATCTTTGACGAAAGAGAAAAATGGATAATCTGGGCTTGAGTCATCATTATCGTCAGAATCTAAATGATCGCTGAAAGAACCGAGATCTCTTTGAATTTTCTTTTCACCTGTAGAATCAAGCAAGTTAGATTGATCAAACAAGTTAGATTGAAAAGAGTTTGACTAGATTGATCAAACAAGTTAGATTGAAAAGAGTTTGACAATGAATCTAAATCAAATAACCACGCTGGACCATTTGAAACAGATGGAAATGAATTTTCTAGTAATTTAACGTTGAATGTTTCAAGTATAACATTTGTCCTAGCATTATAAACTCAATAGGCTTTTGAAACAGATAAATATCCAATGAAAAATCCACTATCCGATTTTGCATCAAATTTTCCTAGATGATAACTTGAGTTTAAAATCATAACTGGACAACCAAAAGATTTAAGAAAATCTATGTTATGTTTGGTTTCCTGCCAAACATCAACTCATAAGGATGATAGGATCAATTAGAGCAATCTGTATCAATTATATGAACAATTCAAAGCAAAATACAATCTATTGTAATCAAATCATGCAAAATCAACAAAATTCATATTTCATTGATAGCAAAGACGATTACAAATGATAGAGAGCAGTTATCATAAAAACATACAACTTCTCAATCTATACTACGTCTAAGCTATTTATACTAGAACTAAGGAACTAAAATTACATAACTAGTCCCTATACTAGCATAAACAACAAAATAGACACTAAACAATAAAGACTAAATGTTAATCTTTTAAGGGACCTAACAATACTCCCCCTAAGATTTACATAGTCTTCAGTCTTCAGTTCAGCTCCATCCTTTCTTTTCTTCTTTTATCTTCAATCTTGTCTTTGTCTTCATCTTATCTTCTCTGTATCCTTTGAATTCTTCTTTTATCTTCAATCTTCTCTTTTCATTCTTCAATCTGCAAAGAAATCCTTAGGTTCTTCTTTTACAGAAAACATCGGCTTCTACTTGTACATTTCAATTTCCTTCAATGCATTCTCAATTGCTGAATTGAATTTCTTTGCCAGAACAGATTGCTCTGGTTTTGATTCATTGGTTTTTATATCTAACTGCTTCATTCTTTCCAACGTGTTCTTTGACAAACATGCTATATCAACATTAGCATATAGTTCAATTGGAATTCCGCAGTCTTTTGTGTACAATTCAAGCACACCTTTTCTTGATATTCTCATAAACTCAATATCTGGAATATCTTTCTTCACAATATTTGCATAAGCCAAAGCTTTCCTTAAAGCAGTTCTTTCCATGGCAGCACTCATGACATTGATAATTGACACAAAATACTTTTTATCTTGTTCAGCTGTCTCATTTGATAACTTGTCAAACTTCTGCACAGATAGAAATGAAATGTAACTTGGGTGTAGTAACCTCAGTTCAAAGGCTCCAAACAAAGTTATCATGTCTTCATTCCAATCTTCTAAGTTTCTCACAAGCTTAAGTTCAAACGTTTCTGAATTGTAAAACCATCTTTGAGTTGGTTTTGACTTTTGATTTCCGTCAATCATCTTTATGCCAGGAGTTGTAACCTTTTCTACAAACTTGTCATGAAATTCAATCATGAAGTGATCTTCATCTGATTGATTCACTGTCTTACTTCTTTTCTTCTTCATTGACATAAAGTATTCTTTATCTTCCTGATCACATCTTGTTTTCAAAAAATTACTTGATCTGGTCAACCCTGTTCTCAACAAATCTACCATCATTTGTCCTCTTTTTGCATTTGAATGATTAATCAACCTCAATCTATTCAACTCTTTAAGATCTTGCACTGGAAGTTTTATGATGCTAGCATAAAAATGATACACATCACATATTGCATTCACTCTTTTAATTAGAAATGCATCAAACACTTCATCATACTTCCATGCTATGATTTTTACTTGATTTGTGAAGTCAGGTGCAATCATTGCATTTAACAATTCAGCAACTGATTGACCTTTTTGTAACACATTTCGTACCAAATCACCAGTTGACCTTGATTTATCAAAAAATTGAATTTGTTCTTCAGATGCCTTATATGCTTGCTTTCTGATTCTGGAAACATTTTCATTAGTTCTTTTCTCCTTTCATGAGCAGATGATTTCATTGCCATTTGTTTGATCTCCTGAGGCTTCAACACTTTAGTTCTTTTTGTGATTTCCAAATATTGCTGATTGTCAGTATCCAAAATAATCAACTTCTTAGTTTGTTTCTCCGTTCCTTGGAAACTTTTAACCAAATTTCTCAAAGATACAGATTGAAGTCTTTTTAATTTTCTCCAAGGATAATTCCTTGCTTGCAACCATGATCGTAAAGCAAACACACTCATGTCTTCTGGATCTGGATGGTGCAGCTCGAAACTTGAAAGTTCATCAACATTAATACTTTCTTTTTCTCTGTTCCACTCTCCATGTTCAATCACTATTTCATTAGGATCTATTGGAGCAATGGATTCTGCAGCCATACATTTCTCATATTCATCGTTTATTTGAGAAACTGTTAACCCATCTAAAAATACTCTGTTATATTTCATCTTTACAAGATAGTTATACCTTTCTTCAAAATCTGATAGAATATCATCAACTCCTTGATCATGTTCCAAAGGAGGATTTTCAAATTCTTCAACCATATCTTCATCATCTAAAACCTCATTATACCAGTCATCATCAAATTCATCTTCCAAGTCGTCCAAAGCACCAATTTTATCTTGAATACATGGTTCTTGGCTTTCTTGAATTTCTTGTTCAAGTGACTCTTCAGTTCTCTGAACCTTTGAAGATGATTCAGGTACAACTTCTACATCTATTTCATCTATTTTTCTTTTTCCTTTCTCCATTGCAGATACCTTCTCAACATCAATTGGAATGGTTTCTCAAATAATTTCAACTTCTGGAGACTTTGGTTTTGCTAATTCTTTCAATTTTATCAACTCTTCTTTCAACCCTTCATTTTCCTCAGTCAATTTCTTGAATTTTTCTTCAAGAAGATCATAGTCTTTTATCATCACCTCAAAATTTTTAATCACATCTTCTTTGTCTTTAGCATAAGACACAATCTTTTCATCTTTGCTAAGACTTTCTTCTTTCAATTTTTCATTTTCTATCTTCAATACATCAATCTCAGCCTTTAGATCAGCAATTTCCTTTTCTTTTGATTCATTTTCATCTTTCAGTCTTACAAGTTCATCAACATCAAAAATTTCCTCAGTTTGAACAGCCACATGGGTTGTAGAAACAGGTATATCTTGATTAATTTGGAATGTCTCAATGAACTCATAATCAATAATTTGATCATCAACATTCATCTTTTGTTCAGTCTCAAGATGAGCCTGTTCCTCTTCATGTACCTCTTCATGAGCAGTTTCATCAATAATGAAAGCATCTGCATTATCAACTGCTACATGCTCACTGTCCTGTTCATGAACTTCATCACCCACTATTTCTTCATCTTCATTTTGAGCTTCATTTTCATGCTCAGAAATTGGTGGTTCATAACTTATATCCTGGTGTGTCTCAGCTACACCACCATCATCATCATCTTGATCATTATCATCTTGATCATTTTCCTCATCTTGATCATCTTCCTCTATAGGAAACTCATCTATTAGATCAGTAGGATCAATTGGTTCTCCCTCTAACAAATGATAATGCTCTACAGTAATGTCAACTTCATCATTTGCTACATTTAACATGTAGTCAAACATAGGAACATTCTGAGCACCTGTTATCATTGTTAACTTCTTATATGTCATTTCAGACATATTTTCCAACTCCAATCGATCTCCACCAACACCATAAACATGTATATCTGGATATTCCTTATTGATGATCATTTGGAGGAATCTTGGATACATTAAGTATTTGTGCCTTGTTCCTTTTTCCAAATTAAAAGCAAATCCATTCAGTATCCATCTTGACATATTGAACCTTCTGTTTGTAGCTAAAGCAACAATAGGTGAAGCTATGTCCACTGGAAATGAATTCCATCCAGCACTCCTCTTGGATAAACAATGTTGGAAGATGTAACAAAGAAGCTTCCAGTGATTATAGACCCTTGCTCTAAAGAATTGTTTCTTAGGAAACTGATCTGGGTGACCCATAGTCATGAAAATTTCTCTGCATTCATCAAATGAAAACTCACAGGGATCTTCTGGATCATTTTCACCCAGTCTTAGAGCATTTCTGATAGAATCTTCAGACACTTCTATCATTCTGTCTCTAGACACAAAACCTCTTACCACTTTTCTTCCATCCTCTACTTCAACCTTTGCAGTGTTCCAAAACAGTCTGATAAGTCTATCATAGATTACAGTTTGGTAACACATTGCATAAACATATTTTGTTCTTAGAAGAAATCTGATCATTTCTTCATAAGATAAGGCATCATGAGCTTCCTCATTCAAAAATGCAGCAATGTTATGCTTAGGTACAAACTTCAATTCTGCTATCTGCAAAATTTAAAAAAACAATGATGTTAGACACTGTGTATTTTGAAGCAAATGTTTTATTTTGAGTTTAAATTTATGATGATTTAAGATATTATAAACTGATGTGTTAACATGATTTTGAATTTTAAAAAAAAACCTGAATTTTAATTTTAAGTGTAAACACTTAATTTTGATACAAGATGAAAGATCCAAGATCTCCTCTTGAGTTCTTCTTACCTGAAAAATCATCAGATTGTTTAAACAAATTAGACTGAAATGAGTTTGACAAAGAATCCAAATCAAATAACCATGCAGGACCATTTGAAACTGATGGAAAAGAATTTTCCAAAAATTTAACGTTGAATGTTTCATTAATAGTGTTTGTCCTAGAGTTATACACTCGATAGGCTTTTGAAACAGATGAATATCCAACGAAAAATCCATTATCAGCTTTTTCTTCAAATTTTCCTAAATGATCACTTGAGTTAAGAATCATAACTGGACAACCAAATGATTTTTAAAAATTTATGTTTGGTTTCCTGTCAAACATCAACTCATATGGAGTTTTCTTTTTATCTTTAACAAGCAAGATTCTGTTCTGAACAAAACATGCTGTGGATATTGCTTCATCCCAGAAAGTGATTGGAAGTTTAGCATCTGCTAACATAGAACGGGCAGCTTCAATCAAAGTTCGGTTCTTCCTTTCAGCAACTCCATTTTGTTGTGGAGTTCTGGGAGCAATGAACTGATGAACTATCCCTTTTTCTGCACAAAACAAATCAATGTTAGCATTTTTAAATTCAGTTCTATTATCACTTCATATTATTTTTACTTTTTGATCAAGCTGATTTTCAACTTTATTAATAAATTCTTTTAGAAGATCTGCAGTTTCAGATTTAGCTTGAAGAAAGAAAATCCATCAAAATCTTGTATAATCATCCATGATGACTAAACAATATGATTTTCGACCAATACTCCTAACGTTAGTTGGTCCAAAAAGGTCCATATGTAACATCTGGAGTGGTTTGGTGTTTGAAATATATCAGTTTGGACTTATAAGACGCTCTATGTTGTTTTCCCTTCAGACATGCTGAGCAATGATCAGTTGTTGAAAACTTCTTGGAAGGAAGTCCAATAACATGATTTCCTGCTACAAGCTTGTTCATGTTTTTGAAGTTGGAATGACCAAGACGTCTATGCCAAAGATGGCTTTCATCATTTGAGGCTTTAGCAATCAGGCAAGTAGTTTCAGTTGCAGGATCCACTTGAGACATATCCAATTTGTATACATCTCTGTCTCTAGCAGCTTTAACTATCACCCAGTCATTGCTAATCTGAAAACTTGGTTTCAAGACATAACAGTGAGATTCATCAAAAAGAACAGAATAAGATTTGTCACAAATTTGGGATACACTTAGAAGATTAAAGTTCAACTGTGAACAGAAGTTGACTTTATCAAAACTGATAATCCCATTGGACACTGTTCCCTCTCCTGTTATCTTTCCACCTGCATCACCTCCAAAAGCAACATGAGTACCATCCTTTAACTTAAAGTCTTGCAACAAGGCTTGATTGCCTGTCATATGCCGGCTACACCCACTGTCAACATACCATGAGTTGATTGGTCTCCGTGGGCATACCTGCAGTCACAAACATTTAAGGTGAGTTAGTAACCCAAGCCGAAATGGTCTTGGGCTTGCCAAACTTGTCAACAATTGTAAATTGTTTGAAATGAAGTTTGTTGACATCTGGTTTCTTTTGAATTTTAACATATTCAAATCCTTTTTGAGAAACCAACTGATTAGCTCTTTGAGATTTTGATATCAAAGCATTATCAAGAAATCTTGAACTCTTGTATGAATCATTTGAGAATGTACCTTGGTTTATTCTCACAGATCGAGGAATAAACTTTTCTTGATGATATTGCTGTGATTTGACAAAATCAGAATTATTTCTTCTGAAAGATCTCAAACCCAAGGAAGGTTGTTGTTGTGAAAATTTAAATCCAATATTTTGATTTCTTATAAATTGTGGATTTACAAAGCCTTGATTATTGAATTCCTTCCTTGAAGAGTTCTTCCTGAAGTAACAATCATTGGTATTGTGATTTCTTTCATCACACAAAGCACAGTATTTGTTAAAATAACACTCAGCTGTGGTGTGATTTGTCATATCACATATGTAGCAATACTTGTTAAAGTAACATTCTGAAATGTCATGATTGTACATGTCATAGATATCACAATACTTTTCAGAATGTTTAAACAACATTTTGTTAACCCTTGATGTTGAAGCAACATTTGATTCTTGTTTGAATTTTGGGTTAGGCAATTTAATTTGTTGTTTAATTGGTGTAAATTTTGTCTTTTGATCTTTGGGATTTTTCTTTTGAACTTGAACAAAATTCTTTGACTCCTTTGATTCAAATCTTTTATACACAGCGGAAGTCTTATGATCTGGACTTGTTCTCAGATCAGAGTTAGATTTGATCTTAGGTGTAGGTGTTATTTTTGTGTTTGTGTTCAAGTCAAAAGTTTCAGCAGACACAAACTTCACAGGTTTAATTTGAGTGTTGTTCTGTGACTGATTAATTGATTCAGTTTTCTTTGCTTTTGCAGCTTTTCTTCGTCTTTGATTTCTCAATCTTGATGAAGTTTTCTTGCTTTGAAGTTTAGTTGAATCTTGAGAAGATTCCTTTTGACACTCTTGTATTTCAGTTAGTTCATTAGAACTTGAATCATCAGAAATATTATTATCTGTTTTAGCTTCTTCACATTTTCCTTTGAGTTTGTTATTGAATTCAGTAAATTTTTCACTCATTTGTTCACTTTGTTCAATAACAGTTTCACCTTTTGGTACAAACAGCTTCTTTTGCTTTTGTTGAGGTTCATATGATTTGACTTTGATTGGATGACCATTTTTGATCTTGTCTAAGTCAGTTTCTTCATAAACTTCAACATTTTTCTTTTTAAAGTTATTTTGATCTTGAAATTCTTTCAGTTTAGCTTTGTTTTCCGGTGAATGATCATGAGTATTGAAATTTTCTGGTAATGTTTTTGAGATAGATTCAGGCATAGGTTCATGTGTGAATCCTAGTCCTGTTTTGTCTTTGTCATTCCTTCCATTCACCAGTTGCTCAACAATTTTCTTTGAGCTTTTGACTTTGGCTAAATCTATTTGAGTTGCTGCATGTGCCAATTTTTCTTTTTCAAGTGTTTTGTTCATCTCTTCAAGTTGTTGTTTGACAAGTTCAAGTTCTTTAATGGTTTTGTTCCATGAAGCTTGAAGAGACATGATCTTTTCATCAGCAATTTTGTGATCTGATTTTAGCTTATTGTGTTTTGATTCATCTTGTTTGAGCTTGTCACAAATTTTAAATGAATATGTTCTGTAGTGTTCAACTAGTTCAAAACATGCTTTTGTGCACATTTTCTCTCTCACTTCTACTTGTATTTCAGGATATGAGTGTGAAGATTCAGTATCAGAAGAATTAACAACCTTTGGCTGTTCTGATTGAGCCATAAGAGCAACTTCTTTAGTGGTATCTTTTGGGTCTGATTTGTCGCTCCAATCATACTCTTCTTCTTGATCTGATTCATCATATTTAGGATCTTTATATTCAGACCAGTCTTCATCATCAACTTCAGCAACTAGTGCCAGATTAGCAGTGAGATCAGCAGTAAATTGCTCTGCATATGCACTCCAGTCATAACCATCTTTGATGTTTACAACCAGTGCCTTCTTAGTTTCCTCACTGTTCTTCTCTTCTTTGGGTTCTGGCATTGGTAGACTTTGGTATGGCTTCTGAAAAGTCTTGTTTGCCTGTTGCTGATACTTTTGACCATTTGAGCTGCCTTGAGTATTTCCTCCTTGGTTTCTTGGAGCTTTACATTATCTTGAAAAATGACCATAGCTGTTACAGTTAAAGCATCTGGATTTTGATTTATCAAACCCAACAGTTTTGTTTGCACTGGGTTTGTAATTTCTATTAGTGTAAGCATGCTTTTGAGTTCTGTAAGCTATCATGACCATCTGCCAATTAAGATCCATTTCTTCTACATCATCTGGATCCATTTCAAACAAATCCTGTAGAACTAGCTCCACTTGAGTCAGATGACTGCCTTGATAAGCTTGAAAGCTTGCCATGAAAGCAGTGAAAGCAGTTTTTGACTCTTCATCTTGTAAAAGAATGTTGATCACATCTTTCACTTTACTTGGATTAGGAGAGTTTGAGGAGGATGGCATCTCAGTTGAAGGTTTTGGCATTTGAGCTTTAGGTGAAGACTGTGGTTGTGGTTGAGTGGAGTAAGCAGGTGTACTGGTGAAGAATCCTGCTCCCACAAATAGATCACCTTCATCTTCAGGAGTGGATTGGTCTTTAGCCAAACATGCATTCTCAACAGTATTTGCTGGTGAAGCAACATACTTATACTGAGTTGTTGATGCATGTCTATCATTATTTCTTGAGCTCTCATCAATTTCTACAGATTCAATTTTAGCAATGAGCAGATCAAGATCCATTGGAAACTTCTCAGTATGTTTTAATAAAGTGATAGTTTGTTTCCAAGAAGATGGTAGTGCATTCAGAAGTCTATTATTTAAGTCCTCAAGATCATTCTTGATTCCCAAAGTATACATCTCTGTAGTTAATTGCACAAACCTGTTCATCATTTGGTTTATTGTTTCTCCTGACATGTGCTCAAAAAGTTCCAATTGCCTTTTCAGTTTCTGCTTTTTCAGATCTTGAATCTCTTTCCCTCCTTCACATATAATCTTCAAGGCTTTATACATTGTATATCCAATCTGATAGTTTTCAAGCCTTGAAAGAACTTCCAGTGGTAGTCCTTTACACATGAGAGAATATGCTTTGATGTCATTCTTTACCTTTTTTAAATCATCACCATGAAGATTATCTTCTGGATAAGGCTCTTGTGAATCTTTAGAATACACAAATCCTCTGTCTGGACCATCAGTAGTCACAGGAATGTATGGACCCTTTTCAATTGATTTCCACAGATCAGTGTCTGTGGAATTCAAATGATGTTTCAGCCTAAGAGACCAATTTTTAAAATCAGCTCTGTTTTTAAGTTTTGGAACTCTATTCTCAGAATCTTCTGATTTAGCCATTTTTATATTTTTGTTGTTTTTCTAATCTTTTGAATTAAGAAAAAAAAATATTTTTGGATTTTTTAAATTTTATGAAAAATTTCTAAGTGTTAAGGCTGAAAAGTCCGAAACAGTAGTCATACGTCCAACAGTGATGATACGACCAGCAGTGAAACGTCCAACAGTGGTAATAAGTCCAACAGTGAAAAGTCCAACAGTGGTGATAAGTCCAACAGCTGATGAGTCTAAGGGATTGCCTTAGAAAAATTTCCAACACAATGCTGAAACTACCAACAGTAGTTATACGACCACAAGTTGAAACTACCAACAGTAGTTATACGACTAACAGTGGTGATGTGTCTAACCAAGTACAGTGATTACAAGTCCACAGTGGTTATACGGCTAGGGTGAAACGACTGAAACAGTTGAGAAAAGTCCAACAGTTCTCAAACGACCAAACACTTGGACAAATTTCAGTGTTTTTCATCCCTAATACGACACATTCATCAGCTTCATATGAATGTAACGATCTCAGAGATATCAAAATCCTTCAATTGTTGATGAATTGAGCTGAAATTTCACAATTAGTTCATGATTATACCGATAATCAATCCTATAACCTCAATTTCAGTAATTATCAACAAATTTCGATGAATTTCAGAGTTTTTAGGTCGAACACTCAAGAACACATATTTGAACTGTTTTTTTTCACTAATTCACTCGATTTTTATGAGATAAACTGCAAATTGTGATTCAAAACATGTTTCTGATGATGAAACACAGCTTCGATTCACAATATTTCACTTGAATTGTCAATTGATTACAGATTTCAGTGGATTTTTGAAGTTTCTATCTTCGACAGAACCTCAAAAACACTCAAACGAATGCTCTGATACCAATTGATAGGATCAATTAGAGCAATCTGTATCAATTATATGAACAATTCAAAGCAAAATACAATCTATTGTAATCAAATCATGCAAAATCAACAAAATTCATATTTCATTGATAGCAAAGACGATTACAAATGATAGAGAGCAGTTGTCATAAAAACATACAACTTCTCAATCTATACTACGTCTAAGCTATTTATACTAGAACTAAGGAACTAAAATTACATAACTAGTCCCTATACTAGCATAAACTACAAAATACACACTAAACAATAAAGACTAAATGTTAATCTTTTAAGGGACCTAACAAAGGAGTTTTCAGTTTGTATTTCACAATTGAAGTTTGATTATGTACGAAACACGCAGTCGATATGGCTTTATCCCAGAAAGTGATTGGAATTTTCGTATCTGCTAACATGGATTGTGCAGCCTCAATCAAAGTTATGTTCTTCCTTTCAGCAACTCCATTTTGTTGTGGATTTCTGGGAGCACTGAACTGATGAGCAATTTCTTTTTCTGCATAAAATTGTCCATATTAGCATTTTCAAATTCCGTACCATTATCAATTCTTATTATTTTTACTTTATGTTCTAATTGATTTTCAAATTTTATGATGAATTCTTTTAATAATTCATCAGTTTCAGATTTAGCATTCATAAGAAAACCCATGAAAATATTGTAAAGTAATCAATGATAACTAAATAGTAAGATTTTCTTCCAATACTCTTCATCTGTGACGCCCCACCCTCCTTGGGCCCGGGGTGTGACAGGTTTATGTGATTTTTGCAACTTTTCAAAACCCAAAATGCTGGAATCTGGATCTATTCTAAAGAGGTGTTTGGATGGTGAATCTTACATAAATTTCTTGCTCTTTCCTTAATGTTTGATGCACCAATAATAACATCTTAAATGCTTGAGTCAATGAAACTTCAAATCTTTGATATTTCTCCACTTTTCTCTATACTTTCTCTCTAGAATGTTGATGGCTTGGTTTGCAAGTAGGCTGATTATGGGTGCTTAATGGGTGGTTATAGGCCCTTAAAGCCATAAAACCCTTAGCCCATAAGGTAATTTGGCATATAATCTTTTTTATTATATATATAACCCCCAACTTAATACATTATTACTAAGTTGCTCGCTTCAATATTCCGTGGCGTTACACATAAATACCAAGTTGATCAAATGTAATGCTTCTAGATGAAATTTTGGAGATTTCTCAACACTTTTATTTGTCTTAAATCACTTGTTCAATCTCTTATTTCACATATCATGATCCATTATTTTTTATTCTTCTTATTTTCCTCGGGAAAGTTTTGTATTTGAACAAGCATCTAAAGAATCTCAATCGCCTTCATAATGGGCAAGCGAAACATTATTATGATGACATCAATTTCTTTATTAACTAACACCTTAAAGTAAGTGTTGAATATAATCCTACAAAACATCATAGCATCCCACTTTATTGTGTTTCTTCTTAACAATAGTGACAACTTATTCCTCAATCACCATGGTCAAACATTGTTAGATGAAGATACCAATGACAAACGGACAACACAAATTCATCTAAATCTTTAGCCCAAACATCATTAATAGAATATAAATATAGTCTATTATATGATTCTTCTTCTGATTTCTCTAGCATCCTTTACAAGAAGTGGTCTAAACTAAAATATTAATACTATTACTCAAAAGATTAAAACTTTATCCTTACAAATCAAAATAATGAACCATTTACTCAAAAACCCATGATCAAGAACCAGTAATTAGTAATTTTTGTGGCATAATGATTTGAAATTTGTCACCCAAATCATAAAGGGTTGACTATTTAGCCTATCTAGAAAAAAATAACATTAAAATAGGTTTAACGATTATACCTTTGCAAGAAGGAGGATATCTGTGGGTGAGAAGATGACCAAGTGTGGTGGTGGTGGTGACAATGGTGGTGGATGGGAGGGAGGTGGTGGTAGGGAAGAAATACTATAGAAAGGTGGCACTGAAAAGCTAAGCATAAGGTAACAATTTTCTTCTAACAGGATGACGGAGATCTTTGTGATCTTTAGGGGTTTAAATGATTTTTCGTATGTAAGCAGACCTTTAGGGCTCATCATATTCATTCAGTTCCTCTTCAAATTGAATGGTGACTTTAACTTTCACTCCACAAATTGGATGATTGAATTGCTTTATTAGACGATGCCTTTAAATGTTTGCTTCGGTTATATAGATGAACAGACAAGGGCAATGGATAATTCAATGGTAGTGAATTGGAAGGTGAATTCAAGGAGAACAGGGAAAGGCGTGTCTTACAAAGAAGATCAGATGATGGAGGAGAAGGACGAGCACATCTTAAAGAAATGATGAAATTCCTGTTTTTATTGCAAGTAATAAAGATTTTGTTCATCAGTTTTGCCTTTTAATCAATTCAAACTTTCAACTCTCTTTCTGATTTAGTGTGTTAACATCAGATGGTTGTGTATCAGACTTCAAACCGCTCTAATACCTCATGTAGAATTTATTTCTACATATGATATCTATTATACAAGTCCTAAATCAATCAATAGAGTGAATTCCATAGATATTAGTTGAAGGAGAGGATGCCATCTTCTAGTTATGAGATGATGATAAATTCATGATGGTTAATTCAATTAAGAGTCTTGTTTATCGCCATTTGATGGTGTTAGGGTTTCTTCCTATTCTCTGATGATGATACATAGATAGAGAATAAGGATGAAGAATCTATTAATTATTTGGTAAACAGACAACTAAATCATTTCAACCATCCAAATATACATATTTGTTTATACATCTTGATGTGCCTAGTTTATGAGCTCAAATGTAAAAGTCTTTCATGTCTTACACTGATGTAATATGATGTAATGTGATGATATTAATGATATATGAAATGCATTGTGATGTTTATTTGTGATTGATTATGTTATATTATAAATACATTGAATATGATTCATATGCATGAACCTAATATATAGGTTTGATGTTGTTTTACATAGTTCCAAGTCAATAAGAACTTAGAAATATGTTCAACATAGTCATGTGGTTATTCATGCTAATGGACCATACTTATGGCCCGTACGCATGAATGAGCCATACTTATGGACCAGTCGCACGACTGAACTAGGAGACTGGATCAGCCGTATGATTGAGACATAAGATTGATTCAGTCCCACGACTGATCCATTAGTCGTGTGTATGAGTCAACTGCATGAGTCAGTCGCACGACTGAACCATGCAATGGTTCAATCATACGAATGAACACTGAAAACCCATAAATACCACATAATTCATGGAAAAACATAACACTTTGAATACTTTAATACCCTAGCCGTCCAGAGCGTTCTAAGTCGCCAATCCAAGTTCATAGTTCGTTCCTAATCGATTCCAACTAGTTCTTAACGTTTGTTTCAGCGTTAGATCAATCAGGTTGTTTTTTCTCACTGATTGGATCACCAATCAAATAGAATTTCACGCTATTCAATCTGGTCTCATGCAGAATCCGTCAGTACTCCGTGCGTACACGGTCCTAACAATGGTATCAGAGCTTAGGCTCGTGATTTTGCGTGGATTCAATTGGTTTTGGTGTTAAAATCAACGTTTTAAATCAAAAGATCCACTTTTTTGCTTCAAAAACGTGTTTTTGATGAGTCTCTGTATTAAAGTTTCGACCTTTTACCATATGGCAGATTAGGGTTCGTAAAAATTCGTAATTTTGAGTCAAAGTGTTCAAAAATTGGATTTTTTTCCGTAGCAGCAGCTTCAGTCGCACGATTAGCTCAATCGTACGACTAAATCCCATTTGTATAGTTCAATCGCACGACTGGACTCATTCGCATAGTTCATTCGCACGATTGAGTTATTCCAGACGGTTGACCTCATTCGCCCTGTTCATTCACACGACTGAATCCAATCGCAAGATTGAAGTCATCTGAAAGGATCTCAGCATCTAGTTTGATCAATTAGATTGGATTTGCAGCGGAATTAGTACACGAATTAGAACAAATTATAGGAAGAACACACTAGATATATCAATGAAACAGTACAGTTATAGAGAGAAAGAGAATTTCTGTAAAAAGATGTATTTCATTCAACACATGCTTCGGCGAGTTTACAATTAGGTCATCTTTCCTTTTATAGGGAAAGATGACGTCAGCTGATGTCACTTGATAGTGACATCTAACCATTATTAGAATAAACTACTGAATGTCTAACAGCTGACATCTTCTTAGAAAATACAAGTGTTAACTATCACTACAACTACTGAAAAGAAAAGACTGAAAGGAAACCATCACAACCACTGAAGAATACTTCTTCAGCTGTTGTGACAAACTCTGAAGGATTCAGTACTTGACTTCAAACTTGAACTTCAGTTGTTGTCATCAACTGATGTCTTCAGTTGTTGTCGTCAGCTGATGTCTTCAGTTGTTGTCTTCAGTCTTTGTACTTCAGCTGATGTCTACAGACTTTGTCATCATCAGCTGTTGAAGTCTTCAGCAGTTGTTGAAGTCTTCAGCAGTTGTTGAAGTCTTCAGCAGTTGTTGAAGTCTTCAGCAGTTGTTGAAGTCTTCAGCAGTTGTTGTGATGTCTGTGGGACTTAAAGGTTTTTCTAATCTAGCTCATTGGTTCTTTTGGTCCAACAAACTCCCCCTGAACCAATGCACCCAAAACCTTTAAGCTTATTGACCCATTTATTTGGAAGAAAGATTGGTCCTTTTCTTCTGGATCAGCTCAGAATTGACCCATATCAGCACAGGCCTGGGAAGAAGTCTCAAAGATCTGATTGGCAAAGGATGGATAGGAACTCTGTCTTGGGGAACTGGACACAGAACTATTACCCCATCCATGAGACCTACTTCCTAACTATGAGTCTATAAGACTCTCTTGTATAGGCCTCTAGGAAAACTATCTGTTCCTCCGTGGTAAGCTCTTCTGGTTCTCCCTCAAAGAAAGATTCTGGCCCATAAAACTCAGATAGGAATTTGACATGTTTTCCATTCTTGAGCTCCATTGTTGTTATCTCTCTATATGCAAATTCATCAGGGTGATTACCATCAAGTAGCAAGTGGAGCTCATCCTTCTTGATTTCCTCAAGCCTCTTATACACCAACCCCTTTTTCACCATTCTATTTTGCAGCATCTTTTTTGGGGGCATATTAGATGTATAGGCTTTCTTGAAATCTTCAAGGATCTCCCAGGGTGATACTACAATGGCATGTGTGATCACTGCATCTACAATCTTTTTCACTTGCCCATTGTACCTCTGAGGAATGTTTTTCTTTTGGATCCTATGAGACACCCTGGGATTAGGCCAAATCCTCACTATCTCTTTTTTATATTCAAATGTATGCTTGAGATTGTATAATCTCTAAGCTTGTTTCCTTATGTTTATGATTGATGAGGAAGCTGCGTATGCTTTGTCAACCCTTCTTAACAATTCCTCATCATGGTGTTTGTGAAGCTCTTCTTCTTCTAGCTTCACTTTCACAGTCTGCCTTTGGAGCTCAGGAGTAATTGTTGAAGCGAGACTTTTGGCCTTAGGCATAGGAATGACAGCAGAGATAGGCAACCTATCTTTATCCTCATCATCATCTTCTTCTTCATCTTCAAGCCTCAACACCCTTCTCTTCCTCTTTAGGGGTGTATCATCGGCAATTGGTTTTGTGGGTAAGGAAGTTGGTTTAGTAGGTTGCGATGTGGGTTGTTTTTGTGTGGGAAATTGGGCAGGCTGTTCTAGCAGTTTGGATGTGAGTGAGGCTTTAGTTTGCTTGGCTAGTGTAGTCCTGTTCCCAGCACCAGCTTCACTTAGGGCTTTTATGACCAGGCCCTTGGTGAATACCTCAGACGAACAGATCTTGGTGGTTATAGACAAGATGCTATCCCTGGACCATGATTTGATCTCCAGGACTGATCTCCCCAGATACTTCAAAGTAAACCTGGCCATAGCTTCAAGTCTTTCCTTCTCTTCAGTACTATAGGCCATCCATCGGTTTTCTATCTCTTAAACCTCTAACTTCCTGATTTCTGAGTCAAGTTGAGCAGTATCAAAGCCTTGCCTAAACAACTGATCAATGATGTTATCCATTAACCGGCTGTGTTGGGCATCAGCTTCCTTAATCATCTCATCTGACTTTTTCTTAGCCTCCTTATCTCCCGTCTTCTTTTTGTATGTGACATGAAAGTCTTTTTCACTTTCAGTCACTTTCTCAATTTCAGTTCCCCTCTCACTCTCCTTCTCTTTCTCTGTCTCCACTACCATCTCCCTCTCAACTTCCACCTCTTTCTCAGCTTCTTTCTCCTTCTCTCTTTCCTCCTCAATTCTCTTTCTCTTGATTGCTTTCACTGACCGAGTCTCCCCCTTTTTGGTTACATTGGTTGCAGGGGTTTCACTATTAGAAAGCATCTTTGCCATAGCATCATCCACCAGGGTTTGGATATTTGAGGCAAGCCTCTCATCAATGGTTTTATTCACTATAACAGTGATAATGGGTGTGATGAGAGGTAGGGAATTGTGAAAGATAGCAACAATTTGCTCAGAGGGGTTCTGTTCCTGAGCAATGGCCGAGATTTTAGGAGTGGCTCTGTGTGTGGTGGGAGACCTTCAGATGAAGGTGCCATCTATGGGTTTATGGTGGCAGATGGACTTGATTCTTGAGTCATTTTGGCAAGTAGCTCTTTGAGTCTACTCACCTCATCCTCAAGAATGGTATTGTGAGGTAAAATGTCATAGAAGAAGCTCAGGACATCATCAGCAGCAGCTGAATCACCTGACCTCCTGATTAAATCAGGATGTGCATGTGCTGAGTGTGGCTCAGTACTCACATGTGCCCCTTTGTCTTGGTACTGGGGACTTCCTGCCTCAAGAGAAGATCCTTCGTCGGCAGTTGCCTCTGGTGAGGACTTAGATATGTTACCAGCTTCATCCTGTTCATTTGCTGAAGCAGGGGAAGTGGCAGCCTCACCAGATATTCATATCTCCTCTTCCACACTGGGAGATAGAACATTGTTATCCCTGTGCTATGGGTTCTCATCAACACTTTGATGCTCCCTCTCATTGGTTGGGGTTTTCCCAGTTGTGATAGGTGCCTGGGGAGAGGGTGGAGTGTTGAGATGAATCAGCACTTCTGCTATGATGAATGATGAGCTTTGAGGGGCGGTTGCAGTGGGAGATGGGGTTGAAGCAGTTTGCACCTGGGAGATTGGTGCTTTTCAATGGCAACCTCCTCAAGTGAGAAAGGTTCCAGATCTGTGGGTGCCCCTGATGTGGTTGCATCAATATCCTGTTGAGAGGATGCCTGAGCGGTTAAGGCTGGTAGAGTCCTTATAACTACTTGGGAATTAATACCAGTAGTTACTTCCTGCCTTTGTGTTGCAGGGGCATCCTTAGGGGACTCATCTCCCTGATTGTGTTTGGGTTTGGTGGGGACTTTGGATTTAGAGGTGGAGGCTGTGGGTTCCCGCTGCTTGGGTTTTAGCAGCTTGGCAGCTTGTTTGAGTGATTGGTCTGAGTTGTGCCTGGAGTATACTTCAGGCAATACAGCCATAGCAGGGACTCCAAGGCTAACAAGTCCCTCAGCTTTCAGCTGGTTCTCAATAATGGCCATAATGAACAGTGCATATAATATCCATCGGTAAGCAAGAGGTTTTAAGGCCATATCTTTGAGTTCCAAAATACTATTTTAGAAAAATTTAAGCTTTGTTGCTCAAGGATAGAAAATAATACCTGCTGCAACCTAGATGACATTTGATCCCAAGAAGAAGTTTTAGGGGCTAAGCAGACATTGACCATGTGAAATATAAGGCGTTCAGCATCATGGAAGTGCTTCTAGAGGATTGTTAAAGCACGTAGGTCACCTTGGAATCCATGGTGAGCAAAGGATAGATCAGTTGTGCCCTTTGGATATGTAGTGGGGAAGGTGGCATCATTTAGTTGTAGGGTTTGGCGAAGGATTGCAGAGTGATGACCACCTTTTGGTTGTTGACGAACGACTTGAGAGAGACCTCAGTGTCATTCTCCCCAGTGAGGGTGACGTTCATCCAGAACTGGTGTATGGATTCGGCATATATGTTTGGATTGAGAAGAAAGGCCGTTTCGTATTGGGAATCGACCATGAGATCAATGGCATTATCAAACTTGGTCCAAAAGGGTGATTTGGTAAGGTAGGCAACACAGTTGTGTCTTGGTTTGAGCTGCATGGTCGCCATTAATTTGAGGAGAGAGGTT
Organism: Flaveria linearis; assembly: GCA_024085815.1. Taxonomy (NCBI): domain Eukaryota; kingdom Viridiplantae; phylum Streptophyta; class Magnoliopsida; order Asterales; family Asteraceae; genus Flaveria; species Flaveria linearis. Next base: position 55,597,647 of record CM044003.1, on the reverse strand, counting down.
TCAGAGTTTTTGAATGGTAGGTTATGAGAGAATGAAAAACTCTAAAGTTAGGGTTAGGTATTTATAAGGTATGGTGATGAAACAGCTGAAAGAAAACGACTGAAGATGTTGGTGTTAGTCATCGGTTGTTTGAAACGACTGATGACATGGTTTTAACCTTCAGAGGTTGAAAATGACTGAAAGCTTGGTGTTAATCATCAGTAGTTGGAACTACTGAAGACATGGTTTTCGCTTTCAGAGGTTGTAAACGACTAAAGACTTGTTGTTAATCATCAGTAGTTGAGAACTACTGAAGATATAGTTTTCATCTTCAGACGTTGTAAACAACTGAAGACTTGGTGTTAGTCATCAGTAGTTGTAAACTACTGAAGACATGGTTTTGGCTTTAGTTGTTGTAAACAACTGAGGACTTGGTGTTAGTCATCAGTAGTTATAAACTACTGAAGACATGGTTTTGTCCTTCAGTTGTTTGGATATGAAACATCAGAAGTTGGAATCAGCTGAAGAGTAAATTTACTCATCTGCTGTTGTCGTCAATTCAGTTGTTTCATTCTGACCTCAACATTTACTCATCAGACTTTGTCTGAGTTTCAGATGTTTCATTAGCCATCAGCTCTTATGAATATTTATTCTTCAGCTCTGGTGAATAGACGTTCATAAGATCTGATGAAGTAAATTATTCTTCAGAACTTGTGAACAAATATTGTCTTCAGTACTTATGTGTAAGATTACACATCAGTACTTGTGGACAAAATTTGTTCTTCAGTACTTATTTGTGAAAAATAGGCATCTGTAGTTATAACTACATCAGTAGTTGTAACTACATCAGTTGTTTTCAACAAATAATGTACTTCAGTACTTTGCAGTATATTAGTCTTCAGTAGTTATGAAAAATGCTGAAGACTAAATAACTTATCAGTACTTATTTTTGACTTTTGTATACTAATGCTCATCAGTACTTGTCTGATCAGCACTAGTATTAGTCAATTTATTCCAGCTGCAGCATACCAAGCCTTAGCACCAGATTTTGAAAAGTGGCACTATCTAAAGGCTTATTAAATATATCTGTAAGCTCATCAGCACTAGGCACAAACTTTGGATCAATCAGAGCTTTTTCATAGCAATCCCTAATAAAATGATGTCTAATCTCAATATGTTTGGTCCTAGAATGCTGGACTGGATTCTTAACAATACAAAGAGCTGAAGCACTATCCATTAGTAATGGAGTCTTAGTCTCTGTAATGCCATAATCCAATAATTGATTTTGAAGCCAGAGTACCTGGGATGTACAACTTGCAGCTGCAATGTACTCTGCTTCAGCAGTTGATGTAGCAATTGATGTTTGTTTCTTACTCTGCCAAAAAACTAAATAATTGCCTAGAAATTGGCATCCTCCAAAGTTGATTTTCTGGTCACTTTGCACCCTACATAGTCACTATCAGAGAAAGCAACTAATTTGCAAGAATGCCCAGTGGAATACCAAAGACCTAGAGATTGAGTGCCTTACAAGTATCTAAAGATCCTTTTGTCTGCAATCAAATGGGATTCTTTAGGTACAGCCTGAAATCTAGCAAAGACACAAGTTGCAAACATAATGTCTGGTCTAGATGCTGTAAGGTACATCAAGGACCCAATCACACATCTGTAAAGGGTTTCATCAACCGCTTTACCTTTCTGATCAACATCCAGTTCTGTGGTGCTGCTCATGGGAGTAGAACAAGGCTTACAGTTTTGTAAATCAAACTTATTCAAAAGATCCCTTGTGTATTTGGACTGATGAATGAATGTTCCATCAGCCTTTTGTTTGATTTGCAAACCCAGAAAGAACTGTAATTCTCCCATGGCACTCATTTCAAACTTTTGCTGCATCAGTTTGTGAATTCATCACACAACTGTGGATCAGAGGATGCAAAAATGATATTATTAACATAAATTTGAACAAGTAGCTTATGATGTCCCACTTTCTTTATGAATAATGTTTTATCAATGGAACCTCTAGTGAAATTATTTTGAAGAAGAAAATTTGATAATGTTTCATACCAGGCTCTAGGAGCTTGTTTTAACCCATATAGAGCCTTATCAAGCTTATACACCCAATCAGGATGTTTATTGTATTCAAAGCCTGGTGGTTGACACACATAAACTTCCTCTTTTATTTTACCATATAAAAAGGAACTTTTGACGTCCATTTGAAAAACTTTAAGATTGTGAAAGGCAGCATAAGCTAAGAACAATCTAATTGCCTCCAGTCTGGCTACAGGGGCAAAGATTTCATCATAATCGATACCTTCTTCTTGTGCAAACCCCTGTACAACCAGCCTGGCCTTGTTTTTAACAATTTGGCCGTTTTCATCTGTTTTATTCCTACACACCCATTTAGTGCCTATTGCACACTTACCTTGGGGTAAAGGAACTAGCTCCCACACTTGCTGCTTTTTGAACTAAAGAATCTCAAGTTGCATGGCTTCAACCCATCCATTGTCTCTTAAGGCAACATGATAATTCTTTGGCTCTTGCTGACTGATGAAGAGAGCATAGAAACAGAAATTGGACAATTGACTTCTGGTTGAAACTCCAGCATTGATATCACCAATGATTTGAGACATTGGGTGATTCTTCAGCTCTTGATAAACAATGCGATCTGTGCAAGTGTTTGTAGGGCCTTCAGCAGCAACAGATGTTGATAAAGATTCTTGGAACCATGTTGGAGATGGCAACTCAAATGAAGTAGAATATTCAGAAATCTCATCAGCATTTGTTGTGGATGGAGCTGCTGAAGCTATAGGAGCATCAGGATTAGTTGACTCAGGCAGTTTATCACTAAACCTGAAAAGGTGAGTACTGTCTTCATCATCATCAGTACCACCAGGTGGAGAACTGTTGACAGGAGCAACAACTGGAGCCTGATAAGTAACATATTGCAATATGTGTAAATCAAATAACTCCATAAGGTTTTGTGGAATCTTGTCCTTTGGAGATTCATTAAACTTCACATGCAAAGTCTCTTCAACTATCTTTGTTTTGCAGTTGAAAACTCTGTATGCCTTGCAAGTAGATGAATAACCAACAAAATACCGTGCATCCACCTTTGATTTAAACTTCTGGAGTGGATTGCTTATGTTGAAAATGTAACAGGGACTCCCAAATGCTTTAATGAATGAAATCAAAGGGGCCAAATGATGTAGTACTTCATAAGGAGACTTCATCAACCTTTGATTCACTAACACTCTATTGTGCACATAGCAAGCTGTGTTGACAGCTTCAGCCCAAAAGGTTAGTGCCAAACCTGAATCAGCCAACAATGACCTTGCAGCTTCAATAAGGACCCTGTTCTTTCTCTCCACCACTCCATTTTATTCAGGAGTACTTGGAATGCTTAATTGCCTCTTGATTCCCTTTGACAGGTAGAAGTCATCAAGTGTGTGATTTCTAAATTCTGTGCGATTATCACTCCTCACACACTTGACTAGAAGGGAATACTGCTTCTTCGCATATAACACAAAGTTCATAATAGCTTTTCCAGCTTCATCTTTGGAATGCAAGAAGAAAGTCCATACAAATCTGGAGTAATCATCCACAATTACCAGACAGTATTTCTTCTTTGCCATGCTCATCACTCTGACAGAACCAAAAAGATCCATATGCAATAATTGCAAGCAGGCAGTGGACTTTGGCTCTTCTATTGGAGGGAATGAGACTTTGTGTTGCTTCCCCTTTAAGCAAGCAGTGCAGTTGTCTTCATATTTGAACTCCTTCATAGGCAATCCTCTTACTAAACCATGGTGTATCAGCTGGTTCATGTTTTTGAGATTCACATGACCCAGCCTTCTATGCCATAGAGTAAATTCTTGAGGAGAAGCCTTGGAGAATAGCAAGGATGGCCTTTTAGATCTATTTTCTTGAAAAGATCTAAGGCATATACTCTTCCTGTCCTGTTGGCCTTCAGGAGAGTATGATCATCCAACACCTTGTCAATCAAACTCAGAACTTTGGATGACTGAATCCTGCAGTTCTGACTGGTGAAAAGAGCAACATGGCCTTTATCACATATTTGACTGACACTCAAGAGGTTGCACTTTAGATTATCCACATGGTTAACATCATCAAACCTTATTTCCCCATTGGAAACAAAGCCTTTGCCGATAATGTAACCCTTAGCATCATTGCCAAAAGAGGCAAACCCCTTCTTTCCTTGAGAGTAGTCATTAAGAAGAGAGCTGCTCCCTGTCATATGCATGGATCCTCCACTGTCTACATACCAGATGCTTCTTTGGCATGTTGAAGAACCCTGCAATCATCACAATAAACTAGTTAGCTTTTAAGACCAAAACCTTTTTGGTTTTGGGTCTGTTCTCATCAACAGATGTTATGCTAACTTGTCTGTCATGATTAACAGCTTTTGGTGGTTGAGATGGTTCAGAAAAGGATTCCTTTGGCTTGGATTTCCTTTTCTGTGGTTTCAGCACAGGAGCATCTAATTGGTTGACTCTCCCCATTAGATGTTGACCCATCATAACAAGTTGTGTCTGATTTTGTGATAAAGCCTTTAGCTCATCAGACACATTAGTACTTGAGTAAAATCTGTACCTGGGTAGCTGCAAGTGTTTCTTTGAGGTCTCTATACTTCTCTAGAAGTACCTCTTCCCTAGCCTTATCATCAGTGATTTGGCATTTATGTTTGTAAATCTCCTTATTTTTATCATTCAAAACAGACTCAAACTCAGCTTTACTTTTGGAAAGTTTCTTTTCTAGCTCAAGATTTTGGTTGATTAAAGCTACATTTGCCTCTCTAATAGATGCAAATACGGCTATGCATGATTCAGAACATAAGTTGGCCTTGGATTCAAAAGATACCTGTGATACCTGTGATATGGAGGCATTGGATGATGAGCTATCAGCAGACTCAGGGCCATGAGAGCAAGGTTTTGAAAAGGATTGTCACCACATGTTGACCAGTACCAGGAAACAGTTGTTCATGACCAGACATATCATCTGGTAAACTGCTCCAGTCAATAACTCCTAGGGTGAAAAAGTTGTGTCATTGAGGTTGAGATTGTTGATAAGATTTGGATGGTGAGGCTGAGGAAGGGCATGTGGTTGTTGAGCAATGGGTGCTTGAACTTGCCTGTCTGAGGCATGTAGAAACAGGGGTAAGGATATGGCATATGAACTTGAGGGACAAAATATGCAGGTGATGGCTGAGCTTGTGATGGATGACCAGAACTGGTGGAATGTTACCATTTGTTCTGTGAGCTATTGCTTAGGAAGGTCACAAAGGGTGCTGATGAGTTAGATCCAGATGATCTACACTCTCTAGCAAAGTGTCCACGCCTATGGCACTTGTGACACCTCAACTTGCTCTTGTCAAAACCAACTTTGGTTTTGCCAGAAAGTCCAGGGAATTTCCTACCAGTTCTTTTATATAACTTTTGAGATCTGATATTGATCATTGTCATTTGGCTCAAAATATCCATCTCTTCCAGATCATCATCTGGAATGCCCATCACATCCTCCATCAAAAAGCACAAGTTATCACTGCTACCACCTGAGCATGTTCTACATTAGTAGAGAAATCAATATGCTCATCATAGGCACTCTCTGATGCATCATATTCTACTCTTTCAGTTATGCCTTACTATCTCTCTTACAAAATGTAAGCAGTTTCCCATGAAGTTGGGTGAGAGATAGAGTGTCCAGATTTGCACTGGAGCGTAGGACAATAGTGTAAGTGTCCCATCTCTAAGGCAGAGATCTGAGGAATCGGTTCTTCATCTGGCTATTTGAATACTCTCGTTTAACCATTTTCAGCTCAGAAATCAAACATGAGAATCGCTCAAACTATTAAGTCAGAGTCTCACCCTTCCTATGAGAGAATGTCTCATATTGTTGGGCGAGGATTTCCCTAGTGTTTGCTAAGACCTCATCAGTTCCTCCAAATTGCTCCTTCAGAGCAACCCAGTGATCATGAGCAGTTTCATGATGCATAAGCCCGGAATAGATTTCATTAGGCAGTTCCATGGCCAGAATTCCATGGGCTTTAGCATCAATTTCGAACAGCTTTAGATATTCGTTCGAATATTGATCAGGTTTCTTCAGAACCCTCTCATTTGACTCAGGAACGCTCATCATAGGCTTGTATGGTCCATGCACCACTGATTTCCAACAACCAGCGCTGTTGATAGATAGATGATGGAGCATACGTCGTTGCCATATGTTATACTCACTCCTCACAAGCATCGGAGGCTTTGTTGAGGAGCCAGTATTGTGAGGATCATTTGTTGGTGTCGCCATTGAACAAATTCAAGCTAATTCAAAGTAATTTCAGAAAATCTAGCTCAAAACAATGTAAACCTCAAATTGAATGACCAGAAGCAGCACAAACTCAATCTCTATAACCGATTCTTGCAAATTTGCTAATTCGATCAAACGTAGATGTCAAAAGAGCAGTTTCAATGATCAATTGTTAAATCGATCAATGATTAACTAGCTCTGATACTATTTGAAAGGATCTTAGCATCTAGTTTGATCAATTAGATTGGATTTGCAGCGGAATTAGTACACGAATTAGAACAAATTATAGCAAGAACACAATAGATATATCATTGAAACAGTACAGTTATAGAGAGAAAGAGAATTTCTATAAAAAGATGTATTTCATTCAACACATGCTTCGGCGAGTTTACAATTGGGTCATCTTTCCTTTTATAGGGAAAGATGACGTCAGCTGATGTCACTTGACAGTGACATCTAACCGTTATTACAACAAACTACTGAAAGTAACACAACTACTGAAGATGTCTAACAGCTGACATCTTCTTACAAAATACAAGTCTTAACTATCACTACAACTACTAAAAATAAAAGATTGAAAGGAAACCATCACAAAAACTGAAGAATACTTCTTCAGCTGTTGTGACAAACTCTGAAGGCTTCAGTACTTGACTTCAGACTTGAACTTCAGTTGTTGTCATCAGCTGATGTCTTCAGTTGTTATCATCAGCAGATGTCTTCAGTTGTTGTCTTCAGTCTTTGTATTTTAGCTGATGTCTTCAGACTTTGTCATCATCCGCTGTTGAAGTCTTCAGCAGTTGTTGAAGTCTTCAGCAGTTGTTGGTCTTCAGCAGTTGTTGAACTCTTCACCAGTTGTTTAAGTCTTCAGCAGTTGTTTAAGTCTTCAGCAGTTGTTGTGTTGTCTGTGGGACAAAAAGGTTTTTCTGATCTGGCTCATTGGTTCTTTTGGTCCAATATCATCCGCTTCCTTCAATTGCATGTTTGACCCAGTCATCTTGTCCAATCGCATAAGTCAATTTGTCTTGTTCTAAGTTCATCAAGTTCAAAGCAATGGAAGATCAGTTCTCTGCATTCACTACTACAAAGGACACACGTATCCAGAATCTTCTGCTTCTGGAAAGTGAGATCGGGAACCACAACAAACCGCCAAAGTTGTTAACGTTGGATGAATACCCACAGTCGAAACAGCGGTTTGAAATCTACTTGAATGGAGTTGACCCAATCTGTGGACGTCTATTGAGACTGATTATGTGGTACCAGTCAGCGCTAATAGGGTAAAACTGACTTTGGGAGGAATGAGTGAATCCCAAAGACTATGCATAATGCTGAAAAGAAAGCATATGCCTTGTTCACTTAGTCTATACCTAAGGACATTTTCCATCAGTTCTCAGAGAACAAGCAGTCAAAGAAGTTATGGGAAGCCTTACAAAAACGATATGAGGGGAATGCAACTCTGAAGGCACTGAAGGCTAAAGCTCTTAAAAAGGAATTTGACAATTTTTCACCAATAGAAAAAGAGAGCTTAGATGACATTATTGATAGATTCTATCACTTGAGGAGTGAGTTGCACACTCATGGCGTGACCACATCCATGGAAGATAAAGTTTCAAGTTTTGCTGATGGTCTGGCAGACAAATGGGATCCATTTGTGTCTAATCTGTGACAAAATTACATTCTTGCCACATTAGACATAAATGATTTCATTCTGAAGTTAAGGGAGGAAGAACTGCATCAGAAATACAAGTCAAAGAAAGGATCCTATGCTCAGAATCCACAATTGTACAATTCGGTTTCAACTCCTGCTACTTGTGACGCACCGCTACAAACGGCGTTTGTGTCTAACTCTTCTGCTCCTTCCCAAAGCTGTTCATTGGGAACCGAAACGTCAGGGTCATCTCGAACCTAATACATTGTTCCTGAGGCAAATACTACCAAGTTAAAGACCGAGAATCTCAGAAATGTCACCGTGGAAATTGCTAAAGAACATATGGACCTTCTAGTTGCTATTGTTCAATCGTATGATGGGTTAGTTGCTGGTAAGATTGGGAACTGTTATCTTGCTGACGGGGACTACGAGTAAGTTGATGAAACTGAGCTGGAACGCATGGATATTATATGGGCCTTGGCTAGTGCTGTCAGAAGAGCAAAGAAGTTTGTCAAGAAGACAGGGCAGAACTTGGTTGCTACAAAAGATACGACATATGGGTTTAACAAAACTAAGGTCATGTGCTTCAATTATGGAGAGAAGGGGCACTTTTAACGTGAGTGCATAAAGCCAAAGAAGACTAGGAATGGAAATCCTTTTCCTACATTCAACCGTCAAGACATGGAGAAGGCTGAAGCATCATCAAGTAAAGATTCTAAGGCTTTGGTTGCTCAGGGAGATGAAGGACAAGATTGGTCCTTCTGATTTGTATATGAGGGAGAATCAAATATTACACTAGTTGATACCTTGGATGATGGATCTGTAAGTGAAGAAGAATTTATAGCTGCGCATGCACGTTCAGATATTGAAAAAGCTGTAGATGTCGTTGATCATATTGTTGGAGAGGAACTAAGTGCCGCAAACTCAGAATCTGAAGTTACTGAAGAGTCTGACACTGCATTGATGGCAGATTCTTCTTGTTCTACACAGGTATACACTAAAGACGAATTATTTGAGAAACATGCTTGTGCTGAATGTAATAAATTCAAAAAGAGCATTGATTTAAAATTTGCTAGGTTATTAGAACACAATGATAATCTAGTAAAGGATTTACAACTCTACACTGAAGCAAATCATGTTTTAAAACAAAATGAGTGTAGCTTTAAAGAAAAGTTAGAACTTTTAGGGAAACAACTAAGGGAAATCGAGGTTGTTGCCTTAAATCAATCAAATAATAGTAAGTTCTACTTAACCACTTTAGAAGAAACTAAAAAGGAAAAAAAGCAGTTTTGCAAGTTGAAGTTGAATCACTAAAACAAAAAGTGCACAGTTTAGCAAGTTCCTCTCACATAGTTCAAAACTTAGTGAACGAACAAAATGGCGGGGAAGGTCTGGGTTACAAGGTAGTACCGCCAACACATGCAATCCTTTTAAATACTAAATGTAGACCAATCAATAATAACCTAGTAAAGGATCATGTGGTGTCTACGCCTCTGGTCAGTGATCCAGATTCTACGGGTAAAACTGTGAAGTATGTCACTGAATAGAAGGTGACTACTTCAATATCTAAAGATAAGATGCCTGTCGAGGATTTGGATGAAAAAATTAAAAAATTTAACTCAAAAATGTCTATTTCAGAACATAAACAGTCTAAGTCAATGAACACTAAACAGGGTAAGTCATCAAAATCAAAATAAAATTAAAGCAAAAGATGTTCAAAATGTCAAAACAATTAAATTTATTAAAGAATATGAAACATCTAAAAGGGAAGAGAAACTACCCAGCCCCGACTAAACTCAACCCCACATCAATGATTTCCTCATACTGTCGAAGGGAGATCCTGCTACAGTTGTGGAAAACGAGGACATATTCTCCAAATTGTCCTTACTATCAGAACCTAAAAAGAAAATTGAACTTTTTGATGATGAAAAACCAAGAGTTTCTAAAATCAGATCTAATACTCCTTCAAAGCACCAAAGTCAACACAAACAAGCTCAAAGCAAAGTTGTACCACATAAGGTTAAAGCTAGGATTATTAGTGAACCGAAAGTTCAAACCATAAGCTAGTCGTCTGTTTACCACAAACAGGCCTTACACAAAACTGGTTTATGGAAGGAAAAATCAAGTAATGTGTCTGATAGTGAAGATAAGAAAAAGAAAGATGTTCCCTTATCCTCTAAAGGTCAGTGGGTTGAGTTCATGATGTGTGATACCTCTGGGACACCTAAGCCAGTTAAGGCTTAGGTCCCAAACCTGAACTAATCATTTCCTTTGTATGTGCAGGGTGTCCGCTACAACGCTATCACTAATGCCTGGATTACTGATTGTAGGGCTTCCAGGCACATGATCGGGAATTCGTCCCTCCTTTTTAACGTCAAGCAAATTCAAGGGGGACACGTATCATTCGCTGGGAATAAAGGAGGTTACATCACCACACAATGCTAAGTGGGAAACGAGAAAGTGAAGTTTGACAAGGTCAACTATGTTCAGCAATTGCAAAACAACTTACTTTTTGTCTCCTAAATCTATGATAAGGAATTTAAGGTTATGTTTGACAACAAGAAGTGCTACATACTAAAGAAGGAGTATGTCATCCCGAATGAGGAATTTCTAATATCGGCTTCAAGATATAACGGCCTGTATGTCTTGGACCTATCTAAAGCCTCCACAACTGAGTCTTCTACTCAATGCTTCTTGACAAAAGCAACAGAAAGAGATTCACTTTCCTAGCACAGGAGAATGGGACACATCAATCCCAGGAAGATGAATCATTTGGTTTAGAATGATCTGGTGGATGGAGTTACAGTCAAGAACTTCCAGCTTCCAGACTTCTGCCTAGCATGCAAGAAAGGGAAACAGACAAAGAAGTCTCACAAAACAAAGAAAGTTAATTCTATCTACATTCCTCTCGAGCTTCTACACATGGATCTGTTTGGCCCAGTCAGCACAAAGAGCATAGCTGGGGATTGGTATCGCTTTGTGGTGACAGATGATTACTCAAGATTCTCTTGGGTGATGTTTTTGAAAGCTAAATTAGAGACATTTGAATCATTCAAACATCTTGACCACATTTGAATCACTCTACAAGCTGAAAGTCAGGAAAATACGATCAGGCAACAGAATAGAATTCAAGAATCAGTGGATGGAGGCATTCTGTCATGAGAAAGGGATTGTTCATCAATTCACTTCTTCCTACATACCACAGATGAATGGTGTTACTGAACGGAAGATAGGAGCTTGATAGAAACAGTAAGAACAATGCTAGCTGACTCAAAACGGCCAGTTCAATTCTGGAACAAGGCAGTGGCTAATGCATGTTACACTCTAAATCAAGTCTTGGTAGTCAAACATCATGGAAAAATTTGTTATGCGTTGCTCCAACAACGGAAACCCAATTTAGAGTATCTGGAACCATTTGGTGCACCCTGCATGCTACTAAAGAATAATCAGGCTGGGAAGATCTACGACAAGGCAAAAGAAGGTATCTTCTATGGATACAGTATACCAGACAAAAGGGTTTACGATAACTCAACTGGTAAGCTAGAAGGGTGGTGCAACGTTGATGTACAAAGATACACCACCCCCATGCGGGAAAAGTAACTTCCTTTTTCTTCGACTATGATGGATTTTTTAAATCCTTCAATCTACCTCCTTCCTATTCTGATGATGAGTTAGCTGCTCGAATGATGTACGATGTTCTAAACACTCCTACACGAGACTCGACTTCATTAGTCTCATTAGAAGATACTTCTAGCCTTTTATGGGGTGAGCTTGAGGTAATTGATTCTTCCTCCGATGATGAGGCCGTTGAAACTGAGAGTGCAAACCAGGAGGAGCAGGTTCCCACTACCAAAAGTACAACGGTATTTGATCATGATGCAACTGGAACTTCTGAACCCCATACTCCAACAGTTTAGAATATGGATAATGAAGTAGCAGTACCCATCACCCCTGGAACTCGAGTTAATGTGGATCATCACCTGGACAATATCATCGAGGATATTCTATAAGGAGTTCAGACAAGAAATCAGCTATACTCAGCTGATTATGCAGCAGTCATGGGAAAGCGATACTTACAAAATGGTGCTTATGGGTGCTTTGTGTCTCAAGTTAAGCTAAAGTATGTAAGCGAGGCATTAAAAGATGAGGCATGGGTAAGTGCTATGCAAGAAGAACTCCTTCAGTTCAAGAAGTTAGGAGTCTGGACACTTGTGGACGGACCAAAAGGTGCAAAGGTGATTGGCACAAAATGGGTTCTTCGGTGTTAGAAGGATGACCAGGGGTTATAATAAGAAACAAGGCTAGGCTTGTAGTTCAAGAGTTCTGATAAGTCAAAGGAGTTGACAACAATGAAGTGTTTGCACCTATGGCAAGGATGGAAGCAATTAGAATCTTCCTAGCCTATACATCATTTATGCAGATTAAAGTCTATCAACTGGATGTGAAAAGTGCATTCCCTCATGGTGAGATCCGTGAAACATTGTACGTCAGTCAACCCGAAGGATTCGAGGATCCTTATCTTTGGGATAGAGTTCATAAACTCGACAAGGCTTTGTACGAGCTCCATCAAGCCCCTCGAGCCTGGTAGAGAAACTCTCCACTCATCTGCTGAAACATGGTTTTCGCAGAGGTGTAATTGACCGCTCATTGTTCATCAAGGAAAAGGATGGTGATGTACTACTGATGCAGATATAGGTGGATGACATAAGCTTCAGTTCTAAGAATGAAGCATTATGTAAAGAATTCGAGTCTGTAATGAAAGCTGAGTTTGAAATGAGTGCCATGGGAGAGATGAAGTTCTTTCTCGGTTTACAAGTAAATCAGACACCTAATGGTATCTTCCTGCATCAGACCAAATATGTTGGAGATATCCTGAGTTGGTTTGACATGGAGAATGCAACGGTTGTAGGTACTCCACTTGCCATGAACCATGATGTGGCACCCGATGAAAATGGTGATTTGGTTGATGCCACTATGTATCGAGGAATGATCGGATCTCTCATGTACCCCACAACTTCTCATCCTGATATTATGTATGCCACGTGTCTTTGTTCCAGATATCAGGCAAAACCAGAAGTAAATAATTAGATTGCCGTAAATGAGGATATTTTGTTATCAAAAGGGTACTCCAACACTTGGATTGTGGTATCCTCATGATGATGACTTTGAGCTTATAGCGTATAGTCACGTGGATTACTGTGGTTGCAAGATTAATTACAAGTCAACATCAGCGGGATGTTAGTTCTTTGGAAGACGATTAGTCACCTGGCAGTGTAAGAAACAGACGTCGGTTGCTCTATCGACATGTGAAGCAAAATATGTTGCCGCTGCAAGTTGCTGTTCTCAAATCATTTGGATTCAACAGCAAATGCGAGACTATGGTTTGCAATTTTCTAAAAACCCTATCTTTGTTGATAATTCTGCTGCTATTGCTATCACTAAAAATCCGGTCCAACACCCAAAGATTAAACACATCAGTATTAAATGTCACTTTATACGTGACTGTTTTGAAAGCAATTAATTGATGTTGTTAAAATTAATACGGACTTTCAACGCACCGACCTCTACACAAAAGCGTTTGATAAACCTCAGTTTTTATATCTCTTAGAGGTCAATGGCGTTAAAAAGAAAAGTGATATGATTCCAGAAGAATCGAGTTCTTAGTCTGTCTTTATGTTTTATTATTGTTTTTTAATTTTTTCTTTATTTTATTTTCCTGTCTTTAAAAATCCAAAAACTCAAAAAGATTTTCGGTTTTAGAATTTTAAGGGGAGAATAGTTTAGTTTCAGTATTTAATTACTTAAAAGAAAAAAAAAGGGGCGGGCAGATAAGGTGAAAGCAAAGAAATAAAATCTGTGAGATTGAATCAAAACTATGAAAAATGATAGTACACAGTAAACTAATTGTTTGGGACATCAAAAGACTTAAATCTTCAAAATGCGATATTAAAATTACAAGTTTGAGAAGGATAAGCAAAATAAAGTAAAAATGATAGTAAATTAGTCTGTTACTGAGGTTACATAGAGAAAGTGGGCTTAGGGGTTGCTAGTCCATTATATGATATGTTGGTAGATTCAACAATATAGACGAGTAGACTTCATTGGTGAAACAAATTAAAACTAAATCGTTCCGCTAGCTGTGGGCTTCCATCTTATCCCTGGTTAACACAATCAACGTATTTCCAATAAGGGGCGACGAGCAAAATAAATGCCGTAAATGTGTATGGATGACCATAAAAATAAGCAAAGCACATGAAAAAACTGTTAAACGCAATCAAGCTAATCACCAATGTTGTTGGTGGGTATTGGGTAAAAGAAAAGTGCTCAAACAAGAAGATAGTTGTGTGTCTCTCTGCTGTACGATGGCACTGACCTGAGGATAAGCATAACCAAAATATTCTAGAATTCATTGTTGATTGCGCCTCTCTGCTGTGCAATGGCACTGACCTGAGGCTTCGCATCTCTTTGAAAGCTCTTAGAATAGTTTCTTCTTGGCAAAAACACATAGACCGCTCAAAAATCTCCTGAGAAATGTTGATTACCATATAAGCGTGGGATCCACAAATGCTTGTGGAAATAATAAACCTAACTTATCACCAATGTGAGTCAAAAATCTTTGTATGGATTTAAGTGGACAAATATACTGACAATCATCGTGGCTGCAATCCTCGACAGTCAAAATCATTGTGCGCTTCTTACAGTTCTAGTATGATTTCCTGTAAGTGCTTTTGACTCTCAGACAGATAAGAATAAGTTAAACAATCATATACAAAAGGGTCCCAAATGATTATTTTTACACCTGTATGATTCCATATGAATCTTTCCAGAAATGATAAAAACAAATTGAGGCTTTTCTACTCAGGGGAAGAAATTAGTTAAATGATATTTAAGAGTTTTCAACCCACCTCAAACAAAAACACAGAAATATGTCCTGTTTCATTTCAATTCAAGTTGTTTTCTATTTTTTTATCAATTCTGTGTCAATGTCGGACTATGTAACTAGATGAACTCTATGAATCATAAATTAAAAGGGTCACGTCTGAGGTGACCAAACTGTTGTGAATTTAAAAGGATCATATCTGAGATGATCAAGGTTTGAAAATTAAAAGGGTCACGTCTGAGGTGACCAAACGATTTCAATTAAAAGGATCACGCCATCGGTGATCAATCGGTTTTAAATTAAAAGGATCATGTCTGAGGTGATCAAATGATTTCTGTTAAAAGATCATGTCTGAGATGATCATTGGTCATAACGTTATATATCAGAAGTTAAATTTGAATGTGCGGAAATGTATGAAGTGAAAGTCATAAGTATGAATCAATCGCACGATCGGATCATATGAACCAATCGCACGATTGGATCATAAGTATGAGCCAATCGCACAATTGGACCAAAAGTATGGCCAATCACACGATTCGACCATGAGTATGGGGCAACCATGCGATTGGATTATAAGAATGAACCAATCGTACGACTAAATGAAGGAGTTTGAGTCAGTCGCACGACTAAACCCAAGTCGCACGATTGGGACATGCGCATAGGTCCAATCGCACGACTGAACACCAAAACAGTATAAAATGAGGCTCAGTCACTCGTAAACCCTAGGCAACTTCAAAACTCTCAAAAACCACTTAATACAAAAGCACTCTGCCCAAATTTCCATTATTGCGATTACTCTCCAATTCTGTTTCTGACCATATCATGTTATTCTACAAGTACTTTGAGAATGAAATCGTGTTGAATGAGGAGATTAATCGAACCAAAATGTCCGAATTGTTAAAACCAAGAACCGGGACTAAAACCCCAAAATGGACCACTTAAATGGACATAAACGTTGATTTAAAAGACATTAAGTGCTATTTCGAGGCCTGGCGAACTTAATGAATCTAAACACGAAATGTAATTTAACATTTTCACAAAGATTCAAATTTATGGTGTCTAACAGTGCATATCCGAACGTACAGGCTAATGAACTTCAGTCGCACGATTAAGCCAGACACATGATTCAGTCGCATGATTGAGCTAGACGCATGATTCAATCGCACGATTGAACCAATCGTTGACTCAATCGCACGATTCAACCGTATGGCATAGCATACGACTAAGTTTAGTCGCAGGCTCAATCGTACGACTAAGCTCAGTCGTATGGTTCAATTGTATGACTGAATCAGTTAGTCACAATCTGTTCAAATTCAATTGTTATTTCTAATGAACGAATCTAACGTATATGTTTCCTGTGCTGTAGGAACATGGCTGAAAGATGAACGATGAGCACAAAGCACAACATTTGTGCTCATCTAGATGCTACTTCTAGGAACGCTTCTGAGTTCACTAGGATTATTGCCTTTCTACGTAGATTCAGGATCTACAAGACCATATCCACTCCCTGCACACCATACAGATATATTCAGCAGGCATTCTGGGAGAATGCCTCAGTCGATCGATTAGTTGAGCCTTACTGTATCCGGAGCTCTATCTTCGTACAAGACATAGAGATCGGGGAAGACGACCAGGGTCTTCGATCTGGGTGAAGACGGAGCCCACCCAACCAAGCTGCATCCCCTAACGGTTCGGCGACATCAAAGCCGGGGTGCTAGACAATAGCAACATGTGCCCCCAATTTAAGTATTTGGCACATGTTATCCTTAAGTGCATTGCCTAAAAGCGTGTAGGATTTTATGAGATGCCTGACCAAATCCAAAACGCATCGTTGCGCTGGTACTGAACCACCCGTTCAGTTTCTACCGCATGTTCTTCACGTACTTAACAGAGAACATAGAGGCCAAGGGCAAGGAAGGCTTCTGTATATATCCGAGATTCTTACAATTGATTATTGATGAGAAGCTTCTGGATTTGCCAAAGGAGGAGGATGACGCAGTGTGTCTAGAGGTGATGGATGATACCATACTGGGTCAGATGAAGGTATACCGGGGGAAGCAGGTGAAGCCCCCGGTTAGGAAACTGTTCGGCCATCTGGCCAACGAGGATTACGTGGCGCCCTCTCGTAAGAAGTGGCGTCACGACGACAGTGACCCGGACATTGAGCCCATAGTGGTTCCTACTGACGATGATGATGATGATGATAACCATGACGATGGTCAGTATAGTGGAGATGCTGGCCCCAGTCTAACACGGGCCACAGGCACATCTACTATATCCCCACCACCTCCACATAGTAGTGCTTCTGCTCCCGATGGATCTGAGCAGGCTGCTATCCACTGGGACTTACTGGTTGATGAGGAAGAAGAGGAGTCTCATGAGGAGCCCCTGATGAAGACTGTCGGTAGTCGAGTTGTGGCTACCGACAGGGGAAAAGAGGCGGTTAGAGGACGCCAGGCTGGTTCAGAGGGTGGTGATGCTGATATCACTGGTCCCACTTATACACCTGACTAGCCTATTAGCCCAGGGAGAGCCCAGATTGTCAAGGGCTCAAGGGGGAAGAGAATGGCCCAGCCTCACGGCAAGAAGGGCAAGAGATGTAGGATTGTCTTGATTACTACCACCACTCCTACCACCACTACTACCACTCCTACCACCACTACCACCACTTCTACTACCATTGCCACTACTATAGCCACCCTTACAGCCACCACTATAGCCTCCACTACACCTACCACTACCCTTACCATACCCACATTAGTTCCACCACACCCCACTTTCATCGCCACTCCCATATACACCACATCTACCACCACTCCTACTACACCCCAACCAGGCACTTGCACCTCATTTACACCTCTACAGGGATCTTCTCTACCCAATATTGAGTTAGACGAGCAGCTGGTTTGCCTCAACAGACTGGTGCTTAAGTTACTCGCAACAGATGATCTGAGAGCTAACCAGATGAATAAGTTGATGGCAGTCAATGCTGCTCAGGGCAAACTGATAACCCATCTGACAAAGAGCGATGCTGCTCATGAGAGAGTGTTAGCTAGAGCTCACCGTGCCCTTACTGCACAGAATGAGCTACTGATGGCATCGTTCAAGAGGATTGAGGAGGTGGAGAAGAAGAACAAAAAGCGGATGTTAAGGCTTAAAGGGACGAAGGGTGAGCCCTTGAAGATAAAGGGTGATGCTGATGATGGAGATGATGATGATAACGATTCTTCTGATGATGAATCGGATGATGATGATGATGAGGTTGAAGCCATCAGGTAGTGGGAAAGATAAGGAAGGAGATAATGAGTATGAGTATGATCAGGAAGGTGATGCATCTGCATCAGCATTCAAATCCATCTGCTTGGGAGAAGCGCACGAAGCGTATTCAAGATCAAGGACCCTCTTCCTCAGCTCCTCAAGCAGAAGAAACGAGCGAACAAGGAAAAAGTAATGATTAGATGTCTTTGTATTTGATAACTTTTGTACTTGAATTATGTATAACATTAATGTAATTAATGATTATTAATGTTTAAATGTCTTTATTAATGATTTGTGTGTGATGTGTTTTGAATGTTTAATCAAACAGATGAAGCTCAAAAGACGAATAACTGTGACGTCGCCCCCTTCAGCAAATCAGGACCCAGCTAACCATGATTCTTGATTTTTAAGGGATCGTAAGGTGATGTGTGAGCTACACTCCTAAGGAGGGAGAGATCATCCATGATCTTACTAACGAGCGGCTCACTGGCATGTTTAGACTCAATCCAGATGGGCTCGTCAAAGATGCTCCCGAGGTCAACGTTGTGAGTGATGAGGAGCTGTAGGATGTGGATGAAATTGAGATAGAGGATATCACATTAGAAGAGTATCCTCAGTACACTGACCAATAGGGCAATGTTATCCCTAACTTGGGTGAAACATTTGGCAGTGCTACTTTTGAGAAATTGAATGAGACTGAGAAGGAGAAAGAGACAGAGGAAGGTAAAGTCCAATCTACGGACGTAGATGTCGAGCTAAAGAAGGGTGAGTGGACAGCTTGTTTGTCTGAGATGAAAGCCCAAAGAGTGACTCTAAAAGTGAATGCCTACTCCAAATTATACAGACTGAAAAAGCATCAAAAGGTGTTGGGCAAGATAATAAGTTGGGCGTATTTTGAGGACTTGGATGTATACGCTGTTAAGAGAGAGAAGGGGATTGAGTACTTTAGATATCCTCACGATCTGAAGACTCTTCCCGGTTTTGAGCTGAAGAGGCTTGCCTGTTTAGATATTTTGTACGCCAACCCAAGGAAGATGTCGGGTTGGTTCGAGACAGTGCTCAAGAAGGAATACCACACCAGATGGGTCAACTTCAGGCTTTAACAGCCTAAATGGTTCATACATAAGACCGAAGTTGATCCTATCACTAGAAGACCAAAAGTAGTGCTGAAGTGGAGTCCCCCGCACACAATGTATAAGATCCCACTACAGGAGATGCCTCAGGACTTCACTCCACATTTCAAATGGTGGTATTATGACTGGTGGACGGGTGAAGCGTTCATAGTTTTGCATAAGGAATGGAAAATAGAGACTATCTGGGTATTTGACCCTATGTGGCTAACTAGCTTGTCTACGGATGATGTTTATACTCTCTACAATTGGCCACTATTCTATGACACGCAGGACATTGTACAAGCTATACAGTTTCAACACGTGATAAGACTCTTCTTTGCGTTCGAGATACACGCTGGAGTCACAAGAGAAGAGAAGTACAAGAAGTTCCAAGTGCACGTGAAGAATGTTAGACAATAGACTAAACTAGGTCCAAGGGGGAGTTTGTTGATACATCTTGATGTACCTAGTTTATGAGTTCGAATGTAAAAGTCTTTCATGTCTTACACTAATGTAATATGATCAACTGTGATGATATTAATGATATATGAAATGCATTGTGATGTTTATTTATGATTGATTATGTTATATTATCAATATATTGAATGTGATTCACATCTATGAACTTAATATATAGTTTTAAGTCAATAAGAACTTAGAAATGTTCAACTTAGTCATGTGGTTATTCATGCTAATGGACCATACTTATGGCCCATACGCATGAATGAACCATACTTATGGACCAGTCACACGACAAAACCAGGTGACTGGATTAGTCGTATGATTGAGTCACAAGATTGATTCAGTCGCACGACTGAACCTTCTGTCATGCATATGAGTTAACCGCATGAGTCAGTCGCACGACTGAACCATGCTAATGGTTCAGTAATACGAGTGAACACTGAAAACCTATAAATACCACATAATTCATGGAAAAACATAACACTTCGAATACCATAATACCCTAGCCGTCCAGAGCGTTCTATGTCGCCAATCCAAGTTCATAGTTCGTTCCTGATCGATTCCAACTCGCTCTTAACATTTGTATCATCGTTAGATCGATTAGGTTGTTCGTTCTCACTGATTGGATCTCCAATCAAATAGAATTCCGTGCTATTTGATCTGGTCTCACGCAGAATCCGTTAGTACTCCGTACGTACACGATCCTAACAATATTAGCTCCTTAGGATATTAACTTCCTTAAAATTAGATACACTAAGTATTGTGACCATGCACAAATGCCTGAAATAATTTTCAAATGGTCAAAACGCCACACGCACACACACATATATATGTGTATATATATATATATACACACACACATACATATATATATACATATATATGTATATATATACATATGTATATATATATGTATATATATAGGTATATACATATATATATACATACATATATATATACATATCTATATATATGTATATACATATATATACATATGTATATCTATAGATATATAGATATATATACATATGTGTATACATATACATATATATATATATACACATATGTATATATATACATATATGTATATACATACATATATGTATATACATATATGTATATACATATATGTGTAGGATTCGATCTGCCCAAGATACATACTAAATTGATGTGGCTAGGGTGATATGATCCAAGTCGGGTCATACCCAATAACAGGCTAGACAAACACCTGCAATATTTATTTATTGATTTGATCAGTTAAATAAATAACAACACCAAGAACATTTAGAAAAATGGTTTTCTAAATTAGATGCACTTAAGAAATTAATAAATAACATGGGTTTATTTATTTTGAGAGATTACTTTATAATTGTTATTTAATGGTTAATTAACATTTATAAAATAAAATGATAACATGGCATGTAATGTGTTACAAATTAATTAAATTGGGTTTTAATTAATGTCATGTTAAAGTTAGTTGTGTGTACAAAATAAAATGCTAGTGTTACAAATTTTATTTTGGGGTTTTAATTAAATCAATTGGATGGATAATACAAAAGCTACACCACCCATTGGTGGCAGCTAATATCTCGGCCAAAGGGGGCTGAAAAGGGACCAACCAATTGATTTAAAGATGCCTTTTACACCTACAAGTTATCTCCATGCAAAGACACTTGAATCTCCTAAGTCTTATTTGCATTATACTCTCTTTTCTCTCCCTCTTGTTCTCGGTAGCAACCAGGAAAGAAGAGGCTGAAATATTCAGTTTTAAAGTGTTTAAAAGCTAGAAATTAGTGTTGTGAAATCCTAGCATCAAAGGGGTTTTGTTGGTAGCTTGGGGTATAACTCTCTTGAGGTTTTCTTGCTTGAAGATTCAGCCACAAAGTTCATCATCTACACCTCCATAAACTCGGTTTCTAACAGCTAGAAAGGTTGTTTTCTAAACATCCTATGGTTGCTTTTATTGTGTGCATTTCGTATATGGATCCATGGTTTGGGTTTTGCTTATTAAACGGTTTGATAATCAACATATTAACAAGATTTTAAACTCATAATCCGCTGCGTTTTCCTATAAATTAGCTTATATGGACTTTGATAATCTGGCATCAAGAGCCACTTATACGAATGCATACATGTATAGATCATACAATTTCAAGGTTTTATGGTGTGTTTCACCATATGGCCGAAGTCTTTAGGGATGTTGGTTGCCCCTTTGTTTTTTCAAGATTGTACTTTACATGCATGTGGTAATCTTAGAAAACTAAGTCACATTGTTGGTTGATTGTTTTGCTTGGACAAAACCGAAAGTTTTCGGTTTGTTTAACCTTGGCCGAAAACTTTAGGGTTCAAAAGGGGAACCATTATAACTTCTAATACTTGCATATTTGGATATGTATATGGATGTTCATAACCTAGCCAATACCTTGTGTTTGGATGTGTATTTGTGTTGTGATATTTTGTTTGATTATTCAATTGGGTTGTAATATTTATTTATTTGGGTTTGTAAACTATTTATTATTTTATGTTGCTTTGTAATAATAAGTAGATTAGTTGTATTTCTTTTACTAGTAAAAATGTATTAGGATATATTTTGTAAAAGAAGTTCAACAAGGTTTTGGGTTTTGGTTTGGGGCATTTTAGGCCCAAATGGGCCTGATAGCCCAAGATTGGTTTTAAGCCAAATAACCAAAGCCCAAAGAATGGAGGCCCAAAGAAGCTAGGAGCTGAAGTTGGAGCCCAAAAGAAAGCCCAAATAAAGCAAAACGATGACAACACAGAATGGACACTTGATGCATTAGGATGCGGGATCAAGTGGGAGAACACCATCTCAATGCCTTGTGTCGTGTTTGTCCTTTATTATAGACCCTTTTGGCACACTTGTTTTGGCCAACAAGTGTTGCCAAATCCATTAAGGAATTGGATAGTTAACAACTAGAAATCAACAACTTGCATAAAATTGGTACCTTAGAAATCAATAAGTAATAAAATGGACTTTACTAAAGGTTATTGATTTCATAATTAAATGGGTTATTAAAAGGAAATTTGAAATAAGTTTTCAAACAAACTACCATGCATTTGAATGCATGCAAATGAAAGGTATGAAAATTGTTTTCCAAACTAGAATTTTGAAAACACAAATCCCTTTTAAAATAAGTCAAACACCATCCTCTTATACAACACTCGAATCATTTGGGAACTTGATGTGGGATAAAGGTCACCTAACCACATTAGAGGGAACTTATGAGTTTGAGGTGTGTTTGCCATATTTATGGGATAAAAGTCACCTAACCACTTATATTAGCAAATTCACACGAGTGTCTATGTAGGATGACTTAATTTGGAAATCATGCATTAGGATCACCGAAGCATGACGTACAAAGGGTGTTGATGGGATAAACATGCCAAAGAAAACATAAGATGTTTAACCGATCCCATACACTAGAAATTGTAATAGGTTACAATTGTCAAATGTTGACTACCTTGTTAATTTAAATAAAGGGAAAAAGGTCACCTAACCGATATTTAAATGGAACGTTGGATTCTAAATTTTGATTAATAATTGTCTATAAGACAAAAAGGGTATTAATAATCAAAACATATTGATATTAAAAATACTAAAATTGAACTTTGTAAAATTGTAGATGGCTAACAACAACAACGCAATCCCGACCGTCCATAACCTATCACTAAGAACTATCCTTGAAAAGGAACGTCTAAACCATGGGAACTTCATGGATTGGTACCGAAACTTGAGAATCGTTCTCAAGCTAGAAAAGAAGTCCTATGTGTTAGACGGTTCCATTCCCAATCAACCCGATAAGAATGACGTAGAGGCCTTCACCGAGTGGGTCAAGTACACCGAGGACTCTGTGCAAGTCTCATGTCTCATGCTAGCAAGTATGATTCCCGATTTGCAAAAGGACTTTGAGAACCACAATGCCTATGACATGATCACCTAGTTGAGGGAAATGTTCCAACAACAATCAAGGGTGGAGCGCTTTGAAACGGTTCGAACACTCCATGCATGTCGGATGGACGAGACTCAATCAGTGTCATCTTACGTTCTTAAGATGAAGAGCCAAATTGATCGCCTTGAAAGACTTAATTGCCATGTGTCCAACAAGTTGGCAATGGATTTGATCCTAAACTCCCTATCCAAGAAGTTTGATAGCTTTGTTATGAACTATAACATGAATGGATGGGACAAGAGCATTGGTGAGCTTCATTCAATGCTCAAAACGGCCGAGGCGGGCATGGGTAGAAAGGTTCTACTGGTCCTTACGGTCAATGAAGGAGGTAGTAGGAAACGGAACCTCCCCGACCCTAGGGCAAGTGTTGCCAAACGGAAGGGGCACGTCAAGGGGAAGGGTAAGGGTAAAGCTAAAGTGGAACCGCCCAAACCGAAAGAAAAGAAGCAAAAGGTCGCTCATGATGACCTGTGTTTTGAGTGTGGTGAGGTAGTCCATTGGAAACGCAATTGTCCGGTCTATCTCAAAGCGTTGAGATCGAAGAGGGATGCGGGGCAAACCTCAGGTACAATCTTTATGATACATGTTGAGCTAAATGTTATTTCTTCTAACACATGGGTATTGGATACCGGATGTGGAAATCATGGAAGCCCAAGGAGACTATATTTCGTCTAACACATGGGCATTATGCAAAAGGGGAAATTCGTCTCTTCATGGGCAATGGTGAAAAGGTTCACATGGAAGCCCAAGGAGACTATATTTTGAAGCTTCCAAGTGGTTTGGAAGTCATTTTAAAGAATGTTTTGTATGCTCCTAGTTTGACTAGGAACATTATTTATGTTTCTCGTTTAAGGCAATATGATTTGATTTCAAGTTTGTTGACAATGATATTCATGTTTCTTCAAATCATGTGTTTTATTTTAAGGCTATACCTTGTAATGGTATTTATGAATTGGTTCATGAAAACACAGCATATGATAGCTTAATATACCAAGCAACCACCAAAAGGCGCAAATTAGATTTGAGTGATACCTATCTTTGGCATTGTCACCTTGGTCACATAAACAAAAATTGTATGCAAATACTTCAAAAGAATGGTCTTTTGAAACTAATGAGAATGATTCATTTGATGTATGCAAGTCTTGCTTACAAGGTAAAATGACAAAGGCCCCTTTAATGGTGAAAGATTCTTCATAACCTTTACCGATGACTATAGTCGTTATGTGTATGTGTAGTTGTTAAGACACAAATATGAATCTTTTGAAATATTCAAAATCTTCAAAAGTTAAGTAGAAAATCAACTCAGTAAAACGGTCAAGATTCTTCGTACAGATAGAGGAGGTGAATACCTAAGTAGTGAATTTCAAGAGTATCTTAGAAGTTGTGGGATTGTCTCACAACTTACTCCACCTGGAACACCACAACATAATGGTGTGTCTGAGAGGAGGAATCAGACTCTATTGGATATGGTTCGATCTATGATGGCTAGAAGTACACTACCTCTATCATTTTGGGGTTTCGCGTTGCTCTCCGTGGCCCGTATTTTAAATATGGCCCCAACCAAGAAAGTGGAAAGGACACCTTTCAAAGTATGACATGGAAGGGTTCCATCATTATCATATTTAAAAGTTTGGGGGTGTGAGGCTTATCCTAAGCAATACACTCAAAACAAACTAGAAGCCCGATCCATAAAGTATATCTTCATTGGATATCCTAGAGATTGTATTGGATATTATTTCTATGATCTGACAGAGCAGAAAGTGTTTATTGCTCGAATGGCAGAGTTCCTGGAAACTAAGTTCCTTTCGAAAGAAACACTTGGAAGAGCAGTGGAACTTGAAGAGGTTCAAGATTCACAAGACGATACACAATTGGTTGATACTAGCAATCAACATGAGGATGTTGAGAATGATCATATGGATTATCAAGATACACAAAACGTTCGTAGATCTGGTAGAACTAGCATTCCTGCTGAGAGATATGGATTTTTCATGGATGGATGCTATGTGGTATATTCGGATGAACCAACCACATACCATGATGCAATGTCAAAACCTGATTTTGACAAATGGCAAGAAGCCATGAACGTTGAGATGCAGTCCATGTATGATAACCAAGTTTGGGAATTGGTTACACCACCTCTTAAGTCCAAGATAGTTGGAAGTAAGTGGGTTTTCAAGAAGAAAACCGATATGCATGGAAACTTGGATACTTATAAACCTAGACTTGTAGTGAAAGGTTTCACTCAAACTCAAGGGGTTGATTATGATGAAACTTTCTCGCCTGTGGCAATGCTAAGGTCTATCAGGATATTGTTTGCCATAGCAGCATATTATGACTATGAGATTTGGCAAATGGATGTCAAAACCTCTTTCCTTAATGGATATATTTGAGGAAGATGTCCATATGAAACAACCTGAAGGTTTTGTCGATCCAAAACATCCTAACAAGTTATGCAAGTTAAAGAAGTCAATCTATGGATTGAAACAAGCATCAAGAAGTTGGAATCACCATTTTGATGATGAAGTAAAGAAATTTGGCTTCATCAAAAATGCTGATGAAGCTTGTGTATATAAGAAAGCTAGTGAGAGCATTATTACTTTCCTTGTATTATATGTCGATGACATTCTACTATTTGGAAATGATATTCCAACCTTGGAAGGTGTAAAAATCTGGCTTGGAAGCTGTTCTTCCATTAAGGATCTTGGTGAGCCCACCTATATTTTGGGAATAAAGATCTATAGGGATAGATCAAGGCGGTTGATATATTTAAACCAAAGTGCATACATTGAAAAGATCTTGAAAAGGTTCAAGATGGAGAATTCTAAGAAAGGTTTGATACCTATTCAGAAGGGGACAAATATTGAGCTCATCTCAATGCCCTAGTTCAAAGGTTGAACAAGAGAGAATGAATGGAGTACCATATGCATCTGCCATAGGATCCATCATGTATGCAATGATATGGTGTGACGCCCTAAACCCGGCAGGGCACTGGAGGCACGTCACGCAGTTGGATTAATATTTTAAACACAAATCAGAGCTTTCTACTTACAGCGGAAGACTTAAACAACGTTATATATATATATATATATTAACCCAACTCTTTAAAACATTTTACATATAATTGTATTTAATTATACATCGCCCTATTTATAGTATTAACAGCCCTATATCCTATGCCAGCAACTGCTCCGGGATAGCATCCTCGTTCAGCTCATACTTACTTTCCTCTATTATCAGAGGATCCCTCCTTACCTAGCACACATAACACACTCAAAATATCAGATAAACTGGTGAGTTCTAAATTTTCATTAAAACATTATCAGCACATTTATACACATAAAAGTCACATATTGGCAATATTACAAAAAATCAACTTTTATCTTTACTTTGTCCCACTGGACCTTGCCCCATCGAACATCGGTTGCCCAAATCTAGCAACTACCAGTTCTCATACCTAGTAACGTCGGTTGCCCACATCCAGCAACTACCAGTTTCTATCTCTCATCCATTAGGATGCCAAATAATCATCTAGGGTCGTCACCACAAGATGTTCACAAAGCTGAGTGATTGTCATCACTCCTATCAAACTGTACAGTTTCACACCCAGGCATCTTACCCTAACTGGCCTGTTGAGATTTACATTACATTACCATTTTAAAAACATTTCTTTTACTTATTGCCAATATTATCACATTCATTTACGCCTCACTCATTATTTCTTTTAGCACCAGTTTTAACATATTTTCATTAGTCATTTCACCCCATCTGACCCGTTGGAATCATTACTATCACGTAATGATTAACAATGCTCAGATGACCATCTTTTATACTCTACCTGACCCACTGAAATCGTCACTATCATGTAATGATTAACAATGTTCAGGTAATCATTCATTACCCCCGCTTTCCCTTAACAGCTTTACAAACTGTTAGAAACATATTAACATCACTATCCCAATTCTGGTACTAAAATATTTAATTCATTTATCATTATATGTGTGCTAGCCCGAATGTTAAAACCAAACATTTGAAAAGGGCTTAGAACTTACCTTATCAACTTCCTCACCAGTCTACACAACGTACACAAGGTAACTAGTCCTTCCTCTAATCAAGGTATATCTAAAGCAATAAACCTTGATTCAGTAAACTCATTCTCAAACAGGGCCCTCATGCGATTGAACACTTTATGCGAATGAGCAATCATGCGACTGGACCTATGCGGATGAACCATGCGACTGAACTTCCAGCTGTACGACTAGCGATTCATATGCACGATTGAGTTCTCATTCGTATCCAGTGTTCGCTTGTCTTCATTCGGACTCCCAACCAGACGACTGAGTTCCAATCGCACGATTGAACCTCCATTCGCACTCAGTCATACGACTAGACTCTCATTCGTACGACTGAGGCATGCGATTGAGCCGATTCGCCTGAAACGAATCAGCAGCTGTGTTCTTGACATTTTTTGATCCAAACTCACTCAAAATTTGAGTTTTAACCATTCGAATCATACCATATTCAAAACAGATCCTATACACATCGTTTACAATGGTTTCGGACCATTATTTCATCAAAACTTCACAAAAACTTGGATTTGAATTCCTGGATTTTAAATTCAGAAATGAACCAGACCAATTTACTGATTTAAACAGGTTATTGGATCAAATTCAATCATACACACAGCTTATAACATCTCCGGATTAATCCATGATGTTCAAAACTCACCAAAACGGAGGTTTGCCTAGTCAATCGGCAAGAACAGGATGTTGGGTGTAAGGAGAACAAGATATTGAAGATGATGTAGATAGAAATTTGTTTTTAATCCTCTGCACCGACTTACTTATCCACACCTACAACTTAACTGCCTCACTTCCATTCGCACGACTAGACCATTCGCACGACTGAATCGTGCGATTGAAGTTCATTCGCCTACTATTTGTACGATTGAGTCTTAATTGCACGTAAGGGGTGCGACTGAAGTTCATTCGCATATGACTTATGTGACTGAACACTTAAAAACTCAAACAACTCAACTTAATTTAATTAATCATAACTATAATATAATTTACAAGTCTGGATTTAGAAACCGGATGTTACAACTCTCCCCCCTTAAATAGGTTTCGTCCTCGAAACCAACTATTCAAATAACTAGGGATAATCTCTCTTCATCTCATCTTCTGATTCCCAAGTGAAATCAGATCCCTTTCTATTTGACCACTGCACTTTAACTAACTCAATAGTTTTATTCCTCAGCCTTTTCACCTTCCTGTCTACTATAGCAGTAGGTTTCTCAACATGGTTCAACTTATCATCCACCTCTATATCATCTAAAGGTACATAAGCATTCTCATCGGCCAAACACTTGCGCAACTGTGACACGTGAAAGGTTGGGTGGATCCCTTGCAACTGATCCG
Source organism: Flaveria linearis (assembly GCA_024085815.1). NCBI lineage: Eukaryota > Viridiplantae > Streptophyta > Magnoliopsida > Asterales > Asteraceae > Flaveria > Flaveria linearis. Next base: position 55,568,614 of record CM044003.1, on the reverse strand, counting down.
GCAATTCTAGTTTATAAGCCACTTCTCCAATCCGTTCTATAATTCTAAATGGTCCTATAAAACATGAACTTAACTTTCCCCTCCTTCTGAACCTGATAATTCCCTTCCAAGGAGATACTTTCAACATAACTCTATCTCCTACTTCAAACTCTATATGCCTTCGCCTCTTATCTTCATAAGACTTTTGTCGATCCTGAGCTGCTTTAAACCGAGCTTTGATCTGATCCAGTTTCTCGTTCGTAGCCTGTACAATTTCCAAACTGCCCAACTCTTTCTGCCCAACTTCTCCCCAACATATGGGATTCCTACACTTTCTACCATATAACATCTCATAAGGGGCTCTTCCAATCATAGAATGATAACTGTTATTGTAGGAGAATTCAACTAATGGCAGATGACTATCCCACCTACCACCAAAATATATAACACAAGCTCGTAACATGTCTTCAACTGTTTGGATAGTTCTTTCAGTCAACCTATCAGTTTCTGGGTGAAAAGATGTGCTGTGTAACAGTCGAGTACCTATATCTTCATGAAACTTTCTCCAAAATCTCGAAGTAAAACGTGTATCTATATCCGACACAATAGATAATGGTACTCCATGACGGGCAATAATTTCTCGAATAAACAATTCTGCTAATTTCTCAGAGTTATACGTCTCCTTGATTGGTAAGAAATGCCTGCTACGTGTCAGTCTATCCACTATGACCCAAATGGTGTCATAACCTTTAGCTGTACGCGGAAGCTTGGTTATGAAATCCATTGTCAACTCTTCCCACTTCCATTTCGGGATCTCTAAGGGTTGAAGCTTACCATATGGCTTTTGGTGCTCAGCTTTGACCTGAAGACACATCAAACACTTATTCACATACTGCATCACACTAAACTTCATACCGGGCCACCAATATTCTTGTTTTAAATCTTTGTACATCTTAGTAGCACCAGGACGTATAGAATATCTGGACTTATGAGCTTCATTTAACACCAATTCCCTCATCTTAATCGGAATCCACATACGACCACACTTTGTCTTGACCCCAAAACTATTTTCTTCTAGATCCTGTGTTTGACCCTTCATTCATTCCTGCTTCACGTTCTCTTCTCTCAATGCTTCTAATTGAGCTTCTCGTAATTGGTTCATAAAATCTGGGGTTATTACTAACTTATATGACTTAACTTGGATCGAAGGGTGTTCATTCTTTCTACTTAACGCGTCAGCAACCACATTTACTTTACCAGGATGGTAAAGTATTTCACAATCATAATCCTTTACCAATATAAACCATCTCCGCTGGCGCATGTTTAATTCTTTCTGATCGAAGAAATATTTCAAACTCTTATGATGCGTGTAAATTGTACAATTCGTCCCATATAAGTAATGCCTCCATATCTTTAAAGCAAATACCACTGCTGCCAGTTCTAGATCATGCGTCGGATAATTCTTTTCATGTTCTTTCAATTGTCTGGAAGCATAAGCTATCACTCGTCCCCTCTGCATCAATACACAGCCTAGACCTTGATACGAAGCATTTGAATAAATCACCAAATCTTCATTTCCATCTGGCAATGACAATACTGGTGACTGGGTTAATTTCTGCTTCAGTTCTTGAAATGCATTTTCTTGTTCTGGTCCCTATGCGTATTCTTATTCTTCCTCGTCAGTTTCGTTAACGGGGATGCGATTTTAGTAAAATCCTGAATAAACCTTCTATAATAACCAGCCAGACCCAAGAAACTGCGAACCTCAGATGGCGTCTTTGGAGGACTCCACCTCACTACTGTTTCAATCTAAGCAGGATCTACTAAAATACCTTCTGCATTAATCACATGTCCTAAAAACTGTACCTCCCGCAACCAAAACTCACACTTAGAGAATTTTGCATAAAGCTTTTCTTTTCTCAATCTTTCCAACACTTCATGAAGATGGCAGGCGTGATCTCCCTCATTCTTCGAATAGATCAGTATATCATCAATAAACACAATTACTGATCGATCTAACATTGGCTTGCACACCCTATTCATCAAATCCATAAAAGCAGCAGGGGCATTCGTCAACCCAAAAGACATAACCAGAAATTCACAATGACCATAACGCGTGCGAGACGCTGTCTTAGGTATATCTTCTTCCTTGACTTTCAACTGATGATATCCCGAACGAAGGTCTATCTTAGAAAACCAACTAGCTCCCTGTAGCTGATCAAACAAATCATCTATTCGTGAGAGTGGATACTTATTCTTTATTGTCAACTTGTTTAATTCTCTGTAATCAATACACATACGCATACTCCCATCTTTCTTCTTCACAAACAATACTGGAGCACCCCACGGGGAAGAACTGGGTCTAATGAAACCTCTTTCTAGCAAGTCTTCAGTCTGTTTCATTAACTCTTTCAATTCTGATGGAGCTAATCTATAAGGTGACTTAGCAACTGCCTTAGCCCCCGGAACCAAATCAATTCTAAACTCAACTTCACGATCTGGAGGAATACCCGGTAATTCCTCTGGAAACACATCTACAAAATCTCTAACCACAGGAATGTCCTCTATCTTTCTTACAGGCTTTTGAGAATCAATTACATATATCAAATAAGATACACATCCGCAGCTCATTAACTTATCAGCTTTTAGCGTAGATATTATTCTCACAATTGACTCCTCTCTATCACCATATACATTAATCGTTTTCCCATCCGGTGCTCTTAATTGAATTAACTTCTTATTACATACAATATAGGCTTCATGATTTGCCAACCAATCCATACCCAAAACTACATCAAACCCTCCTAATACCATTGGATATAGTTTAATAGGCAACCTATATCCTTCTAATTCAATATGACAACCATCAATCATACTACTAATCATCACCGATCTATCATTAGCAGTTTCAACTACAAAAGCTACCTCTAATGGCCGAACTTCACATGCAAGCATATGGCAAAAATCAATAGATACAAAACTTCCACTCGCACCAGAATCAAATAACACATTAGCTGGAATTCCATTCACTAGAAACGTACCTGAAACTACATCTGGCAAAGCTTTAGACTCACTAGCTGACATAGAATATGCTCGCCCCTTCGCCACGCTCGACCCTTCTCCTGACCCTCTCATCGATCTAACCGGTTCAGGCTTTCTAACTACCAACTTTGGACATTTGCTTCGGATATGCCCTGTTTCTCCACACTCATAACATTTACGAGGACCTTCACTACATTCATTAGCATAATGTCCCATCTTTCCACATCTAAAACAATTCCTGCTACCCATCATACATTCACCCTGATGTAGCCTACCACATTTCCCGCAACGTGGCAGCTCATTTCTGTCATTCCTCGGAAATTGACCCCTTCCAAACCTACTTTTCTTTTGAAAACTTGGATTCTCAAATCTTCTTTGCACTAAATGTTCTTCTCGCCTCCTTTTACCCCCATTAGGAGCAACATTACTACCATAAACTTCTTGATACATATCTGCAGCTAAGTTTACCGTCAACTGGTAACTACTCGGAGCAGATGATCTAACCAACTTCCTAACCTCCTGAGGCAATCGCTGAGTATACCTCAAAATTTTCTTCTCTTCAGGAACCACTAAATGAGGCACCAACCGCGCCATCTCCTCAAACTTAGACGTGTATTCCCTATGAGACATATTACCCGCCTGAAACTGTAGGAAACTCATTTCTATTCGATCCATCTCGCCTTTCGAACAAAACTTATCCGATACTAACTTTCTAAATTCAGGCCATAACATTTTGTCTGTAGCCTCCTCGCCTAACGTCTGGATAATCGTATCCCACCAATACAGAGCCTCACCTACAAACGAGTGGACTGCAAACTTTACCTTCTGATCCTCTCTACACTCACTCAGTTTGATCACGGCTTCTACTTCACGAAGCCATTTGTAGGTGGCTACCACATCCATAGCCCCAGAAAATCGTGGAGGATTGCACTCTTTAAACTGGCTATATGTAACTCCCTTTCTCTCACTAGACTCCTCAGCTTTATCCACATTCCTACTTTCATCAGGTCTAGCTGCATTCAAGGCTTTAGAACCTCCTCAGCAATTGCATCACGAAATTGCTGTCTCGTCATACTAAGCACCTCGGTGCTCTCATCAACATTTCTTTCCGAGGTTCCACCTTGCATTCTTTCACTCTCCCTATCAGCCATAACCTATTAAAACGAGATCAGGATTATTTGGTACTCGCATGTAAGTATATAACGAGAATACTATAAGTAAAGTAAATTATTAATAATGTTGGCCAAGTACTATTAATTGTTTACTTTACTTGTACTATTCTCATTATTCCTTCTCATGATAGTCCCATCACCTTTTCTTATTTTAATAAACTATTCTATCTAGCTATCCCTGCTGGCATATCTATTTTCTAGTTAAAGTCTAGTTATTATAACACTAGATCCCTTTAACCTTGCTCTGATACCAACCTGTGACGCCCTAAACCCGGCAGGGCACCGGAGGCACGTCACGCAGTTGGATTAATATTTTAAACACAAATCAGAGCTTTCTACTTACAGCGGAAGACTTAAACAACATTATATATATATTAACCCAACTCTTTAAAACATTTACATATAATTGTATTTAATTATACATCGCCTTATTTATAGTATTAACAGCCCTATATCCTATGCCAGCAACTGCTCCGGGATAGCATCCTCGTTCAGCTCATACTTGTTTTCCTCTATTAACCGAGGATCCCTCCTTACCTAGCACACACAACACACTCAAAACATCAGATAAACTAGTGAGTTCTAAATTTTCATTAAAACATTATCAGCATATTTATACACACAAAAGTCACATATTGGCAATATTAGAATAATCAACTTTTATCATTACTTTGTCCCACTGGACCTTGACCCATCGAACATCGGTTGCCCACATCTAGCAACTACCAGTTCTCATACCTAGTAACGTCGGTTGCCCGCATCCAGCAACTACCAGTTACTATACCCAGAAATGTCGGTTGCCCACATCCAGCAACTACCAGTTTCTATTTCTCATCCAGTAGGATGCCAAATAATCATCTAGGGTCGTCACCACAAGATGTTCACAAAGCTGAGTGATCGTCATCACTCCTATCAAACTGTACAGTTTCACACCCAGGCATCTTACCCTAACTGGTCTGTTGAGATTTACATTACTTTACCATTTTAAAAACATTTCTTTTACTTATTGCCAATATTATCACATTCATTTACACCTCACTCATTCTTTCTTTTAGCACTAGTTTTAACATATTTTCATTAGTCATTTCACCCCATCTGACCCATTGGAATCATTACCATCACGTAATGATTAACAATGCTCAGATGACCATATTTTACACTCTACCTGACCCACTGAAATCATCACTATCATGTAATGATTAACAATGTTAAGGTAATCATTCATTACCCCCGCTTTCCCTTAACAGCTTGACAAACTGTTAGAAACATATTAACATCACTATCACAATTCTGGTACTAAAATATTTAATTCATTTATCATTGTATGTGTGCTAGCCCGAATGTTAAAACCAAACATTTGAAAAGGGCTTAGAACTCACCTTATCAACTTCCCCACCAGTCTACACAACCCACGTACACAAGGTAACTAGTCCTTCCTCTAATCAAGGTATATCTAAAGCAATAAACCTTGATTCAGTAAACTCATTCTCAAACAGGGCCCTCATGCGATTGAACACTTTATGCGAATGAGCAATCATGCGACTGGACCTATGCGGATGAACCATGCGACTGAACTTCCAGCCGTACGACTAGCGATTCATTCCCACGATTGAGTTCTCATTCGTATCCAGTGTTCGTTCGTCTTCATTCGGACTCCCAACCAGGCGACTGAGTTCCAATCGCACGATTGAACCCCCATTCGCACTCAGTCGCACGACTATACTCTCATTCGTTCGACTGAGGCATGCGATTGAGCCCATTCGCCTGAAACGAATCAGCAGCTGTGTTCTTGATGTTTTTTTATCCAAACTCACTCAAAATTTGAGTTTTAACCATTCAAATCATACCATAGTCAAAACATATCCTATACACATTGTTTACAATGGTTTCGGACCATTATTTCATCAAAACTTCACAAAAACTTGGATTTGAATTCCTGGATTTTAAATTCAGGAATGAACCAGACCAATTACTGATTTAAACAGGTAATTAGATCAAATTCAATCGTACACACAGCTTATAACATCTCCGGATTAATCCGTGATGTTCAAAACTCACCAAAACGGAGGTTTGCCTAGTCAATCGGCAAGAACAGGATGTTTGGGTGTAAGGAGAACAAGATATTGAAGATGATGCAGATAGAAATTTGTTTTTAATCCTCTGCACCACCTTACTTATCCACACCTACAACTTAACCGCCTCACTTCCATTCGTACGACTGGACCATTCACACGACTGAATCGTGCGATTGAAGTTCATTCGCCTACTATTTGTACGATTGAGTCTCAATCGCACGTAAGGGGTGCGACTGAAGTTCATTCGCATATGACTTATGCGACTGAACACTTAAACACTCAAACAACTCAACTTAATTTAATTAATCATAACTATAATATAATTTACAAGTCCGGATTTAGAAACCGGATGTTACATATGTACTAGGCCGGACGTGTCATGTGCTCTAAGCATGACAAGTAGATATCAACAGAATCCTGGTAATAGTCATTGGATGGCTGTTAAGAGTATTTTGAAATACCTTAGAAACACTAAAGACATGTTCTTAATATATGGATCTGGTGAGGAGGAGCTCGTTGTAAAGGGTTACACGGATGCGAGTTTCCAAACTGATCGAGATGATTCTCGATCATAGTTGGGATATATCTTCACTATGAATGGAGGAGCGGTCTCTTAGAAGAGCTCAAAGCAAGATGTAGTGGCACTCTCTACAACAGAATCAAAATACATCACCGCTTCATTGGCAGCTCAAGAAGCTCCATGGATTAGGAAGTTCATTGCTGATCTAGGGGTTGTTACTACCATTCAAGACCCCCTAGAGATCTTTTGTGATAACGAGGGTGCGATTGCTCAAATCAAGGAACCTCATGCACATCAAAAGACTCGGCACATTGAACGGAGGTTTAACTACATAAGGGATGAAGTTGAAAAGGGAAAGATATGTATTCATAAAGTTCACGCTGATCAAAACATTGCGGATCCATTCACGAAGCTCCTAGATAGGTCAAAGCATGAAGGTCATACTTGTGCCTTAGGACTTCGATATTCTAGTGATTGGACTTGATCAAATTTTGTATTTGGATATTGGAACATACGTTATTTGACTTAATTATATGGTTATAATTTTCATTGTTCTTCTATTTTAGCATGTTTCACTTGTCCGTAGTCGATCATACTTGTGGGAACAACTATGAACGTAAGACTATAATGAACTTGGATTGGTTGATATTCATAAAGTATGAATATAGAGAAAAAGGTTGCTACCAAGGTTCATTGATACCTATGGGATATAGATATAGGACTGAACCGCTCTTAATTATTTCTACATGGAATCTTTGTGATTAGTCATAAGAGATATTGAGTAAAGGCAAATGTCATTACATCCTTAGACCTGAGATACATATTGGGTCTTGATATTCACCAAGTGTCGTACTTTGACTTAGTGCTTTGCTGTTCTAAAAGATGGGCAGTACATAAGGCTAAGTTCAGGTATGATATAAGGTGATTGTGAGAGACGTATGTAGTCAAGATGGAATTTGTTCCTCTTATTCATTGAGAGTTAGATGTCTAAGGCCTGTTAAAGTTAAATCATCATAGAATGACAATTCTGTGTCTCTAGGATTTAGCATGACATCTGCAACAAAAGGATAGATGATTGATTCACCTAAATCATATTCAAGTAAGGCACTTGAAAGGGAAGATGTTATTGAATGGCACTTAGTCATATACATTAGGGGTAACAAACCGTTGCTAGGCATCATTTGCTGCTTGCACCAATCTTCTATCAATCTTGTGTAAGTGGGAGATTGTAGGATTCGATCTACCCAAGATACATATTAAATTCATGTGGCTAGTGTGATATGATCCAAGTCGGGTCATACCCAATAACAGGCTAGACAAACATTTTGCTATCAATGAATCTATGAACTTTTGAAGCAATTGTTTGTGTTTGATATAATTGTGATTGAATTGATCATTGCATTATCATATTATCACATATCGATACATTTGAACCTGTAAAATGGTAACAGAGCTTTCGGTTCAATGATTTGAGCTTATTATCAAAGTTTTGAGCTCTATAGGTCACTTGAAATCTGTGTTGATTGCAATTTGATCGAATAATTGTTGATTTCAGTTGTGTTTCATATATAGAAATATGAATTGAATAATAATTTGGTGTTTAATCCATTCAGATCTGTGAATTGATTAGATTTGTGTGTGATAAAGTGTTCTTCATTTTTGGATTCTAATTCAATCTAAAAACAGACTTGTTGTTAATTGATTGAAATGATGATTGAGGTTTGTTAATCGGTCTATAGACTACCTAATTGGAAGTGTTTAGATCAATTAAACAAGTTCTATAGAAATTCATAAGATCTGGTTGTTATGAAGATGATGAATTAGGTGCTTGAATTGTAAAAATATCTGAAATTTGCTAAGTGATTAGGCGCTTCACAACTTTTTGGGCGCTTGAGCACTATTGAAGCATTTAAGAATTGGGTTTTTACAACTATTTGGACGTATTACAATAGTTTGAACGTTTTTGAAACTTGTGAAGTTCTAGGTGTTTTGAGATTGTTTGGGCAATTCAGGTTAAAAATTCAAAAATTTAACCAACTACCCCAGGCATTTCTACACTGTTTGGGCATTTGACAACTATTCAGGCGTATCATCAGTTAGGCCTTTTGGAATTCAACTAAGGCATTCCCTTAGGTGTTTTTAGTTCCTAGTTGGATGTTTCAGAAGTATAAGGCGCATCAGCATTCAGACTTTTCATTAAACACTTAGAAATTTTTTCAAAACTAAAATCCAAAAATATTTTCATTTCATAGTTTTTTTAAACATTATAAACAACAAAAACAAGTCATTTTCGTTAATTCAAATTACAAAATGGTTAAGTCTGAAATTGGTCTCTCAGATTAAAGCATCTTCTAAACTCCATTGACTCTGATCTATGGAACTCAATAGAGAAAGTACAAAACATTTCCATTACATCAGATGGTCCTGACAAAGGATTTGTTTACATAAAGGACTCTCAAGAACCTTATCCAAAGGATGGTCGACAAAGTGATGACTTAAAGAAGGTGAAGAATGACATCAAAGCTTACTCACTTATGTGCAAGTGGTTACCATTGGAAGTCTTGACTAGACTTGAAGGTTATCAAATGAGTTACGCCATGTACAGAGCTTTAAAGATCATATGTGAAGGTGGTAAAGAGATACAACATCTGAAGAAGAAGAAACTCAAGAGGCAATTGGAGTTGTTTGAGCATCTTTCTGGAGAAACAATAAATCAGATGATGAACAAATTTGTTCAATTAACTACTCAAATTCCAACTGTTGGTAACAAAAATGATCTAAAAGATCTAAATGTTAAACTTTTTAATGCTCTTCCATTTTCTTGGAAATAGACAGTTACTCTATTGAAGCATACTGAGAAGTTTCCAGTGTATTTTGATCTTTTGATTTCCAAAATTGAATCAGTTGAAATTAATGAGAGCTTCAGAAACAATGATAGAGCTACATCAACATCTCAGTATAAGTATGTTGCTTCTCTAGCTAACACAGTGGAGAATGCTTTTGCGGTTAAAAATTGTAACTTTCTAGCAGATGAGGGTGATTTGTTTTTTGGAGCTGGTTTCTTCGTAGATTCTTCTTATTCAAGTGCTCCTGTTTTTACATCTTAACCTCAGTCTCCTCCTAAAACTAAAACTCCTAAACCTCAAACTGAGACTCTAACTTCTAACTCTGTTAAAGCTAGCAAAGCTAAAGATGTTATCGATAACCTTTTACAGGATGATGAGTCAAAATCTGCTTTTACTACTTTCATTGCTAGTTTTCATGCTTATCAAGGTAGTCATCTAACCCAAGTTGATCTTATTTTATAGGATTTGTTTGAAATGGATCCTGATGATGTGGAAGAGATGGATTTGAATTGACGGGTGGTAATGATTGCTTACAGAACACAGAAAAACTCATATATGAACAGGAACTACAAGCAAAGTACAAATAAGACTGTTGGTTTTGACAAATCAAAGTATCAATTATGGCCATTTCTCAAGGGAATGTAAAGCTCCTATAAGTCAATAAGGAAATGGTCAAGCTACGTTTAGTAGTCAAAGATACCAACAGTAGTCTCAGAAAACTTTCCAGAAGCCTTATCAAAGTCTTGCTATACCAGAACTTAATGAATAATCAAAATCAACTAAAGAGCCAAAGATAGCTCTTGTTTTCAGCATCAAGGACGGTTATGACTGGAGTGCATATGCTGAGCAATTTACAGCTGATCTCACATCAAGTTTAGCTCTTGTTGCTGAAGTACAGAATGAAGACAGGTCAGATGAAAATGATCCTAAGGCTAATGGTGATTCAAAAATGATGATGAAGAGTATGATTTGAGTGATAAATCTGACCCAAAAGAGGATTCAAAAGAAATTGCTCTCATGGCTCAGTCTGAACAACCAAAGGTTGAGCATTCATCATCCGACTCTGAGACTTCTTCCTCAAGTTATCCTGAAACTCCTGTCGAAGTCAGAGAAAAAATGTGCACAAAAGCATGTTTTGAGCAAGTTGAGCATTACAGAAATTCATTTAAAATTTGTGAAAAACATAAATAAGAAGAAGTAATGCACAACAAAATGAAAAATAATCACAAAATCTCCGATGAGAAGATCTTATCTTTTCAAACCTCATGGAACAAAATCTTAAAAGAACATGAACTTGTTAAAAATAACTTGGAGAGATGACCAAAAATTTAGAAGAAGAAAAAATAGCTCATGCTGCAACTCAGGTTGATCTAGCTAAAGTTAAAAGTTCTAAAGCTATTGTTGAACAGTTGGTATGTGAAAGAAAGATAAAAATAAAACAGATCTAGGTTTTAGACATGAACCCATGCCTAAATCTAATTCAAACACTCTACCAGAGAAGTTTAACACACATGATCAATCACCTGAAAACAAAGCTAAGCTAAAAGCCTATCAAATTAAGAAAAAGAATGTGCAATCTGATGCAGAATGTAATAAAGAGAAGACAAATATTGAGATATTTGTGGAGCAAGATTCTGAAAAAATTGAAAATGGTCATCCAATGAAAGTTAAATCTTATGAACTAGGACCGATAAAGAAGAAGGTGTTTGTTCTTAAAGAATCTCATGTGATGAAAGAAAAGGATCTAAATCATGGGTGTGTTGTTGAAAGCTATTTATCCAAAGATCTTGTTGAAGATGTTAAAGTAAAGAAGGATCAACAAAATTTCTAGAAGAAAGGGAAAGCAAAACAGGATGAAGCAACATCAGAGGATTCTTTTCCTTATTGATTCAACAATCTAGACTTCATCAAATGGCAGAAAGAGCAAAAAGAGAAAGAAACTTCCAAAGAGTCTTCTCCTAAAGATACTCAATCTCAAAGCAAGTAGAGATCATTAAGATCAAGAACCGAAAGAATGTTGAAGCTCTTGAAAATTAACAATTAGTCTTTAGTTGTCTTTTGTATAGTGTTGTCATTGTCTAGGGACAGTTTATGTAAATAGTTGTTCCTTTTGTTTATTGATAGTATAAATAGTTTAGATATGTTTTGTGCGGGGAGATGAGACACGAGAATTAGTTGAACGAACTTGTATCTGCTTCTACACTTGTGATTATCTTTGCAACTATCAATGAACAACTATCAAATTTTCTTATTTGATTACATGTGTATGTTTTGATTGAATTGCATTCTAATATCATAACTGTAACACCTCTGAAATATGACCCAATTGAAAACCTATAAATGTTATAAAACTCAATAAAGGTCCGGATTGATTTGGCCTTACCAAAGAAATCTTGCAAAACGAAACTAGCTTTTTGGGCCCAATAAGCCCAATAAGGGCCCGAACATACACACAAGGCCCATTTGAGGCCCAAATGCATGTTTACAAACTAATTGAATGAGAAACCATAAAACAATGAATTCTTATGTGATTTGAAACGACTATGGAAATGATCTAAACTAAAAACAGATTCAGAACCCATACGGGGTAGAATCCGCCAATTTAACGCGTACTAATGTCTGAATTCCAACAAAATTTCTTATAATGACTTGTCATCCAATATAAATCCTTTTTAATGCTAACAATATCATAAATAATGCTTACTAAAAGATTTTTCATAAAACATGCATAAGCAACGGAGATACGTAAGTGAAACGCGAATACCGGTTTTCATCGGCATTTAACTGATGTTTGTTATGACAACCGAGTCTCATAACTCTGTAAATATTCATCTAATCATTTTTTATTATCATAACATATTAAATTTGGTGAGTGATACGTTGTCTGGAATAAATGCGTTCTGAAACGCGACCGTGACGCGAACCGGGTTACGATCAGGTCAAACCCGAGAATTCGTCAGATAAGGCTTTAACGCGACTAACATAGGAAGTTAACGCTTAAAATATCATTTAAATACTTAATTACATATATTTTGATAGCAAAATGATAATAATAACGCTCATTCGATAAAAACGCGGAAAACCGTGGAACGTGTTAAATACGCGATAAGTTACAAACTTGTTTGATTATCCAGCATGTTTTAAATACATAATCTCGGAACACTTATAACGTTTTGTATAAATTAAGACTAACGAGAAACGAATTTAAACGTTACGTGAAAAACTCGATCGAACGTGTTACGAACCGACCCTTTTACGAACCCATTCACTTAACCTACTATATAAACAAGTGTTAACTCATTCTAGGGTTTCAAAAACCCGTTTGAGAGAAAATCAACAGAGCAGCCGCGACACACCCCCCCCATTCGAACGACTTCCGATCCTCTGGCCACCGATGATGTTTTCCGGCGAGTGTCGGCGTGTGACTCCCCTCCGACGACTCCCCTCGATGGCCCAAGCACTGTGGTGGCCTTGATTTCTCGCAAAACCCAACACAGTGAAGGTAATCGAAGGATGAAGCGGCGGTTGCAGGTCGGGACGATGGTGATGATGGTGGCTGACGGTTGGCTGCGGTGGTGAAGGGGATAGCAGCAGTGGTGTCGGCTGTGGCTGTTGGTGTTGATTGTGGTGGTTGTGGTTCATGGTCGGAGACCACCACAACCCTCGACTAGGTTGTGATGGTGATGGTTGTCGATGGCTGTGATGGTGACTGTGGCGGTTGTGTAGGATAAGGTTAGGGGTCGTAACTGTGATGGTGATGACGGTCGCGATAGGAGTCGGGGTGCGAGGATGGTGATTCGGTTCTGGTGGCCGATGGTGGTGCAGGGTAGCTGCGATGTTGGAGACCGATGGTTTTGGGGCTGTTGATGACCGTGGAACAGTATGCATGTTGCTGTGGTTGTGGTTTTGGGGCTATTGATGACCGTGGAACAGTATGCATGTTGCTGTGGTTGTGATTTGGGGCTGTTGATGGCCGTGGTGATGGTGTTGTTCGGGTCGCTGCAGATGATGCTTCAGTGGTGTTGGTCCGTGATGGTGGCGATGGTTGTTGTTGGCTGTAGTTGAGGGCAGAGGACGGATGTGGCAGTAGGTGTTGATGGTTATGGATGATTTAGGGCACCCAAAGGCTGCCCGAGGTGGCTGTGACACGGGTGTTAGGCTGCTGCGATGTTTAGCAAGGGCTGTCAATGATGGTGGTAGTAGAGTGGTGGTTCCGGTGGAACTGGGACCCGATGATGGTGGTCATGTTGGCTGTGAGGAATGATTGTGGCTATAGTTGTTAACAACCTTGGTAAGAGCGTCGATGGTGGTCGATTTGGGGCACCCGAAGGCTGCCCAAGGTAGCGGTGATAAGGCAATAGGCTGCTGAGTTGGTTAGAAGCTGTCAAAAAGGATGGTTTGGTGTAGATTAGGGCTGTAAGTGTCAATAATGGTGAAGGTGTTGACGGTTGTGGTTATGGTTATGGTTGTGTTTGGGATTGTAGTTAGTAGTCGTGCATGTGACAGTTGTGGCTGTTGTTGATTGTTGACTATGATTGTGGTGATCGTTGTTGTTGGTCATGGTAATCTGGCTGTTTGGTGAGGTCGTTGGTGGTATAGTAGTGTTGATCGATGGTGTGACTGTGGTTGTTGTAGTTGATAATGGTAGTTGTGGTGTTAGAATGATATGATGGCATGTGGGGTGTCGGTCAAGCATGGCCAACTGAGGCTAACTGGTCGTCAACAACAAGAACATGATGGGATCAAGAACAATACGAGTGGGTTAGTGAACGTGAATCGAGTGGAAGGTAAAATCGCACGAGCAACGCATTGAAATTTAATTATAATTTGCATACGTGTTATTTGAGCTCTAAATAATAAAAGGCATAAATTATAAAATACATGAACTATAAACGAAAGATGAACGTCACTTGTTATAAATGTTTGTTTTAAAAGGATGGTTTGGACTCGAGATTTAAATAACAACTCTATTTAATAGAAATCAACCTAGATAACATATATGAAACATTACATTTTAGAAAATGGTTATATCATGTCATTGATTAGACAAATAAGCTGATCCCATGCCACGTTAAATCGTTACAACACTTAGAGATGTAAAATACATTCAAATACGATTGTGCATTTGTGTGTGTGTGTGTATATATATATATATACAATAGATAGTTTATCCGGCATCTACAAGTTTTATTTAAGATAAAAGACCTAAAATGCTATAAGGATCCATCATCGTGTTGTTGCTAATTGCCGGTCATCTCATTGCTACTGAAATAAATATTATAACACTCCTTTTTATACAAAATATCGTTAACTATCATCAAAAATTGGGTTATTTATCGTCAATCAAGTTAACTAATATGATGTGAACGTGAACATTATAAACACCGTTTGAAACATTATGTATTACTTACATCGTCAATGCGAGTTATTTTTAAAGATTTGGAATCCATGATATAAATTGGTTTTTCTACATTATTTAGGCCAAGACTCAATTCTTGATTAAGTGCATTAACTAACCTAATGTACAAGAGTTAATTCATGACACTTAACAAATACACAAGAAGCTAAGGATACTAATCACCAACATTAAGTTAACTAAAGAGCTCAACTGCACGCATGTAATAACATCATGCTAATTCCAAACGTGAATCTTATATGTTCTAGTTAGGATTTCTTTGTTGGTGATCATCACTTTTCTTTGTCAAGCTCTGAAGTTATATAAGGACACCAGGTGAGTTCTCGTGTTCCCCTTTTTACTTTGGTTTTGGGGATGAAGCATGCTCTTTGCTATGAACCATGATTGTGCTTTATTTGACGCTTGTATGTGGGACTTTTGGATACCTGCTGATACTTTTGTCATGATCATTAATTCTTTTGTGAAGTGCTTGCTTTATGTGAATAGATCTATTTGGGGAATCCCCCACGCACAGTGGCTCCCGCTACAGGGAGGTACCCCACTGAGATCCTGAGGGGTCGTTTGTGGCATGTAACAGGTTTTGAATAAGATACTATGATGAACCATCCTAGCAGGAATGGCTCACTGTTCTGAGGCTTGGTTCTTTCCTACGAGAATATCCGGTTAAACACAAGTTTAGAAGAGGCCAACCGTGGACCAAGTGCAGGGTTGATTGTGATACCCCACGATGACTGATACTAAAAATGATGCTTTTAAAATCATATGAGACTTTTTTTTTCTTCTGAAACTTTAACCACTTGAACTCACCAACTTTATGTTGACACAATTTTCTTTTGAGCGTGTCTTCAGGTACAGCTAGGGAGAATAGTTGAGCTATAGAAGTTACCCAAATCCGAAGCAAGATACGAGGGTATAGGTTAAAGACAAAGGTTGAGCTTAGAAGCCTTAGTTACTAAAGCTTCAAGAAATACTTCCCGTGAGATTGATCACGACACCTATAGAATGTAGGTTGAAGCACCTTTGAAATGGAAGCAAAGCCAATATTTTAATGTAAACATCATATGACACTTTGTAATAAACCATTTAGTTTCTGCTGCATTTTGGTTGTTGTTTACTAATCGTGACGTTCCGCCTCTCTGGGCCCGGGGTGTGACAGCTTGGTATCAGAGCCAAAGGTTGTAGCGAAGTAGGTCTGCTTCGCGAGACCTAAAATACAACCATATGAACCTCATAGGACCACCTTAGTAAGAAGACTCTCCTGAGCTTTGCTGAACCAATGGTGTAGAAATACGGGTTTGCTTTGCAATACCTAAGGTGTAACCATAAATTGGACCAGCCTAGTAGGTTGTTTTCATGACCCAGTGATCCAAAGTTTGCAGCAAAAATAGGTTTCCTTAAGAACACCCTTCTTTAGCCTGGATACCTTAAGGATTTCATATATCCCATTAAGAATTCTCTACCCTATAAGAAACCTTGATACATTAGGGTATTACCTATGATAGGTGCACCCGAGTAAACCATGAAAGTATGGAATCTTTTGTAGCTGACTCTTGAACCAAAGGTGTGCATATAAATTAGGACTTAAATCCTAGAGAGACACTTATATAATTGCACAGTTGAATTTTGTAACTATATGAAACAACTGCTGTTAGCTATACACTTGATACGACTTGCATCGTTACCTCAGACAACTGTTATACTGGTACTTGTTTGAAATGATGATACTTGCTTATATGCCTCACTTGTAAGATGATTCATGTTGAAATTTAGTGGTAAGATATTAACCATGATGCCCTTTAATTTTGTTCTGCTCCCTAGGATAGCATGTACCCGAATGCTCATTTATTGCTTGATTTGCTTAAACTTACTTTGAAACAATTTCTGGGTAAACTTGAATGATTAGCATAATAGGAATCTAAGTGTGCTTAATTGCAAATGATGACTAAATGAAAAATTTTTTAACTCCAGGACCTGAATACACAAAACTTAGAACTTATGATGGGAACGACTAGAATGATAGTGTAAGGTAAATTGACGATTACGGGTGCACACGTAATGGTGAATTTACAGGTACCCTTGAGTTCTGGTGGGCCCTGTCATGTAAACTAATATCATTGTATAACACTTAAAGAACCAATAAATGCAAGACTTAAGTGCAGATATTCGGAACATACTCAATGACTACACGTTCAAAACTTTCATGCTCGGCGAAAACCATTTGACACTTGAAGAGCTACCAAGGACGATGTTGCAGTAACTATTCATTTTCTCTTCTCTTTTCTTTTATTCTACTCTCCTATTGGAATTATGGTGATAAGACGATTAGACTCTGAAGATCATTAAATGACGTTCTCAAACTTAACTGGTCTCGTGCTGAGTATGGCACTCCATCTCGTTGTGCTTGTACTTTAGCCATACTATTTTTAACGATGCCTGAAATTTCCTTCCTACCCAACATTGAATTCATCAAAACTTCCTCAACATAGTGGAAACTCTAACAAGGCTTGTGCAACGGAGAACATACAGGAGTAATAAATTTCCACGAAACGCCTCTTGTGGTCAATGACATAGAAGACTTGTCACTTCTTTCTTTCTTAGTAGTTCACACTTCATAGGATCTTCCAGATTCTACAATTCCTCTGATCATTTTCTCAAAGCCTTTGAGGAATATGACTTCTCTCTACCTATTCATTATTATGGAAGCACCTAACTCAAAGGAATATTCTTAATATCAGCTCTGATTGTGATTGATAATCACCTTCTTAATACTACACTCGTGAAATCTTTCATCATCTTCAACTGTTAGTCACCTAATGGAAATCTTCACACGAAACTTGAGTTGAGTTATCTTAACCATGCTTTTAACTGACCAGGCTGTTGATAAAGTTCTGAACGCCAGAATATGTAGGAAATGAAACCTCGTTTTAAAAATTCAGATTCTCCGAAGATAAATGCTCAAGTGCCAGGGATATTTGCCGAGAAAAACTAACCTTCGAGATTCCTAAACAAAAATATGAATGTACAACTTCAGTGGATCCCCGATTTTTCCACTCACCCTCTGTTCTCGATTTATCCTCTTAACGAGTAGTGCTACTCACCTTAAGCCCTATAGCATAACCCTCATTTTTGGAAACACGTGATAGCCGATGCGGAAAACTTTAAAACCTTGTAAGTCATCTCTACTCAGAGATCTCTACTATTTGAGTGATAAGTTCGTGATTTGAGTGCAAGATCTGAAGTAGAATACGATCACGAACTATACGATAAGATATTAGAGTGGTAGTTAACTTTCTTGTACTAGCGAGCACCTTGATAAAGTCCTAAACTTGTTCAAATCGATGCGGTCGATAATAATGAAGAATTCATAGGGAAGACTCATGGTCGAACTTAAAGGATGGTATTGCTCAAAAGATGTATTAAGAAGCATAGCAGATCAGCTACAAGAAGTCTCATGTGTTAAAACACTTGAGATCCAACTACAACGAAGTGATAAACATGCAGCAGATTGTAGACAAAGAAAGTCTGCATAATCATCCTTGATCGTAAGCGTTGGTGTTATTCCTCTCTAAATTTTCAAACCTCTCCTAAATTGATTCTCTAATACCTTACCCCAGAACGCTCCGTACGGTCAGAAATTCGAGCAAAAAGTCTTACTCCCATATCCCGTTGGAACAATCGATATGATCATAAAGGATTGGAATCTAAACAGAGCTACTTGCTTCACGAATAGACCCCCTACAGGGCACAGTTACCTTGTAGAATGTAGACCGAGGAAGAGGTCATCTAGAAGGTAGACCTTAATTGGGAAGCATTATGAAGAAATTAGTGGGAATGTTTGCAGCAATTCTATAGCTTAAGACAACAGTTGAGGTTGCTCTTAAGGAAATTGAGTCGGAGAATAGAAGTAAAATTTATAAATGGAGGTTCTGGACTTAAACCTTATATTAAGGAGCTGGTGGAAGGAAAGCAGATTCGATAGCTGCTAGATAAACAGTTCATAAGACCTATTATGTCGTCTTGAGGAAACTTAATGATCTTTACGGAAGGAAAATAGAATGCTCCAGTTATGGATGGACTATTAAGAGTTAAATAAAGTCACCAAGGATAAGTGATATCGTCTTCCTAGAGATGATTGCCTACTTAAGCAATTTCAAGATGCTACCTACAACTTAATCGTTACCAGTCGTGTTTATAAGGAAAACGACACTACACAAATAACAGTTGAAACCAGATATGGCAAGTACGAAGGTTGTGGTCAAGCCCGTGTGGGAGGACCTACACATCTCATGTAATCAGGAGCCTCATGGATAGGATCTGGAAGACATAATTAGACATGTCTGTCATTTTGCCACTACTACTAAGCAAGAAATTCGAGACAAATCGCTATAGTTGAAGCTATAAAATTACGGGAAAAAGTAAAAACCACATTGAGATGCATCAACGCTTAGGGTTAGGTGAAAGTTATAGAAGGATTAATAGAAATTTCATCCGTGTAGCTATACGACTGGCATCGTTATCCTTGGGAAAATGCGGAATTCGTTTGGGCGCGAATAAGAAAGTTTCAGATGCGTGTTGATGCAACAGTACAAGACAATTTTCTAGCCGCCCGATGAAGCTAAGAAAATGTATGGAGAGCTACATTTAGCATGAACTGGAACTCCAGCAAAATAAAAGGATGCATCTAGATACAATATGTTGGACCCTGAAAGGATCATACATGCCAATTCAAGAGGTGGATGGTTGTTCTGCTGGAAATCTCCCCAAGTCCAAGAAGAAATGCGGATCAAGAAAATACAAGTGTCGGCTATCCGCATTTGTTAATGCGGATGCACAAGAACAAATGCTGACAAGTATTTGTTCATCCGCATTAACTAATGCGGATGTTAAGTAACAAATGCGCTCAGTGTTTGTTCATCCGCATTTGTCAATGCTGATGACCAAACACCAATACGGAAGAATAGAAGACTAATGCTGATGAAGACTTACTCATCCGCATTAACAAATGCGGATGACTAAGAACAAATGCGTATGAAGACAAACTATTCTGTACAATTAGGGTAGTTTAGTCATTTTGTACAAGCTGTAAGTCAGTCTATAAATAGATCAGAAACCTCGTATGTGAGGGGACTCTTGAGACTTTAGACTTTGTACCTGAAAACTCCTGACACCTCTTATTCTTTGTTTTCATCCGAGGTTGTCTTGCATTGTTACTGTAGCTTGCTAAACCCTAGCATTTACTTTGTAACAGTTCAGATAATCAATACAAGTGCATTTATGAGTATTTCAAGTGTTAAATGTTCATTGATTGTTTGATTCCGCCTCTCAATCATTGACTCAATCAACATATTCGATCCTTGTTGATTCACATCAACAGAGAATATTATTCTCAAACCCAGTCAATTGGTATCAGAGCTTTGGCTCTCGGTTATTACCCAGATCTGCTCAGATCTGTGTTTAACCCGATTGATCTGTTGCTTGAGTTGCTGCTTAGAGATTTCGAACATCTCTTCTCAGTATTCTAACCAAATACTCTCAGATCTACTCAACTGCTACTGTTCATCCAAAGTTGTTCTTCGAACGAAAACAGTTTCAGGTTGCACTTTCATTAAAACAAGAACATCTAAAGTCAAGACTCAGAATAGTCTCACTGAAATACACACATTCTCAGCAGATCCTTTGTTACAGTACTAAGTTTGGACTACTTGGACGAATCAAACATAAAATCAGTTAAAACCAGATCTAAGCAAGTTAAAACAAAAAGTTAACCATGGACTCACATAACTATTCTGAACTTGGGCATGCTTCAAAACCACCCATGCTCAAGCATAAATCTGAATATAAACAATGGAAAATCAGATTCATGAATTATGTTACAGGTGTTGATCCTGACTATTGGATTTCTATTTGCAAAGGCCCACACATCCCTGTTACATTATCTGCAGATCAAGCTGCTTTATACAAGACTGCAAGAATCCCTATTGAAGACCTTACTCTTGATGACGATGATTACAAGAAGATCAAGATTGACCTCAAAGCTTACTCCATACTCACTCAAGCACTCAAAATGGATGTGCTCAAGAGATTGGAAAAGTATGGCACTGCAAAAGCAGTATGGGATGCCCTGAAAATCATGTGTGAAGGAAGCAGTGAAGTGACTGAAATCAACAAAGACAAGCTTGTGAATCAGTATGAGACATTCCATCACTCAAAAGGGGAGTCAATCTCTAAACAGTTGCATAGATTTGTGCAATTGGTGAACGATCTAGAGATTATGGGAGTCACCTACAAGTCAAAGGAGTTAAACAAGAAGATGTTACATAGCCTTCCAGAAACATGGAAACAAAATGTAACCATGCTAAAGAACACTCTTGATCTAGAGAGCACAACTCTAGATATTATGATTGCCAAGATTGAAGCTTTGGAACTAGATGAGAGAAGCAGAAACCTTGGAGGACCCAAAATTGTGGAGGCTTACAAGTTTCCAACTGATTCTCACTCTGTTGAGAATGCCTTCATCACTGAAGAAGATGACTTTCTCTCATCAAGGGATCAATCTAAACCCACTGGATTCATAGCAGCTCAACCTCCAAGCAGGCCATCAACCTCATCCCCACCTGCTTCAACACAAACCCCTGATGATCCAAAATCTGAAGAACAAAAAGCAACCTACAATGCTTTTGTTGCAAGCTTTGAAGCCTATTTGGGAGGAAGACTCACATCTGCACATCTGATACAAGAAGACTTAGAAGAAATGGATCCAGATGATGTAGAGGAAATGGATTTGCAATGGCAAATGGCAATGATAGCTATGAGAGCTAAGAAATTTTTCAGAAAAGGTAAAAAGCTTCACCTGAATGAAAACACCAAGCTTGGATACGATAAATCAAAAGTGAAGTGTTTTAACTGTGGTATGACTGGCCATTTCTCAAGAGAATGTACTGCTCCTAGAAGAAACCACAATGCTCAAAGGGTTCCACAAAACCAGTCATCATCACAGCCATCTGTAAGCTTTCACTCCAACAGTTATAACCAACAATATCATCATCAGCAACAATCACAACAGACTCAACCTCAACTGACCAATCAAGCTTATGGAAGCAATCAGCCATCAGCTAATGCTCTTGTTATCAGGCAGGATGGAGTATGTGACTGGAGCATGTATGCAGAGGAAGTGAAGCCTCAATTTCAAAATCATGCACTCATGGCTCACATCAATGATGGACCTTCTCCCATGCCCACTGAGGTAAAAACTAACCTTTGTAGTGATAAATGCATTCATGAAGTACAAGGTTATAGAGAACACAATCATAAACTAGCTGATAAAATAAAAGAAGAAAAGGTTAAATCTGAGATGCTTAAGAGAGAAATTAAAGGCTTTGAAATTAAAATTAAGTCTCTCATCTCAGACATTGAGAAATTGCATGGTGAAAAGTACTCTCTTGCAGCTGAGAATGAGCAACTGACTGAAAAGTTAGCTCAATCTAAAACTGAACTCAATCTTACTGAGTTGAAACTAGAAAAGTTTCAACAGTCATCAGTTAAGCTGCAAGAAATGCTTGACTCACAAAAGGATCCCAAAGACATGTCAGGTATTGGATACAACTCGTGTCCACCACCATACAATGATAACTATACTGTCATGCCTGAATCTGTTTCACTCCAACAAGAAAATGAGCCTAAC
Organism: Flaveria linearis; assembly: GCA_024085815.1. Lineage (NCBI taxonomy): Eukaryota > Viridiplantae > Streptophyta > Magnoliopsida > Asterales > Asteraceae > Flaveria > Flaveria linearis. The sequence continues at coordinate 55,545,883 of CM044003.1, read as the reverse complement.
ACTGTTGAACCTAAAACAATGGTAAATCAAGTCACCAATCCTCAAAACAGACCCAGTGCTTACATTGAAACAAATGAGGATAAAATCAAGTTAGGACATCCCATTAAAATTAAGGAGTGCTCAGACAAGACAGTAAGTGTGAATAGAACAACTAGCCCCTCCAAGGCTGTTGTTCCTTTTGTGAAATTCATCCCTGCGGTTTCAAGGGAAAAGAATATAACAACTAATAAGGTGAATCTAACTGCTGAAAGCAGATCTGACAGTGAGACAAACTCTCCAAAAAATTCAAGCAAGTCAGAAAACGATTCCCCTTCCATTAAAAGAAAAGTTGTTCGAGTCACAAAAACTAGAATTCACTCAGACCCACAAACATCAAAATCAAAGCAAGGAGTTGGCTTTGATATTTTTAACAAAGAGCATGTTAATCAATTGGAAAAAGAATGTAGACAGCAATTGAGAAAGAAAGGTCAGCCTAAGAAAAGAAGAGTCAGTAGTGTTGTGAAACAATCTACCAACAAGGCTGATCAGGCATTCTCATCAAAACCTCGGAATGAAATAAATTCAAAATCTATCAAAGCTACTAAATCCTCAACACCGGGATCAGTGGCTAGAAACAAGCACATGCGTTGTGATGTGTGTGATAGGTCTAATCACAGAACAGACAAATGCTTTTATAATCAATACTGTTCCATCTGTGACATGAACAATCACACCACCAAGAACTGTTATTTCAACAAATACTGTTCTGTCTGCAATATGACAAATCACAACACGTCTGACTGTTTCTTCAATCAAAAGGGAAAGAGGATACCCCAAAACAAGCCTATCTCACCAATCATGTTTGATAAACATAACATCAATGGTCATTCTCATCACAGAGTTTCCAAATCTGATGACGACATGAAAAATCTGAAAATGTCAAACAGAAGTCAAAGATATAGAAATCAAGTGGTCAGACAAACTAATGATTTTCTCAATCCAAGAAACAAGTTTGATAATAAAAAACGAATCCAGTTTCTGAAAAGAAACAGGGATCAAAGGTTTGAATACTCATCTGATTCCTCAGTTGATATAACAAACCAATCAAGTTTCAGAAATACATCAAGCATGATCCCACCACCAAAGCCCCAGTTTAGAGGAAAATACCAACAGGTTACTATCATGGATAGAAACGGTAAGCCCAAGACCATCATGGCTTGGGTTTCACATTCTAACTAGTTCTTTCTGTGCTTGTAGGGTCATTCACACAGGTCCAACAGTATATGGTATGTGGACAGTGGATGTTCCCGACACATGACTGGAGACCGTTCCCTCCTTCATGATTTTAAGCACATTCAAGGAACGACAGTGGCATTTGGAGGAGATTCACAAGGAGGTAGAATTACAGGTGAAGGATCTGTGACAAATGGAATGCTGAGCTTTGACAGAGTGAATTACTGCGAACAACTAAACTTCAATCTTCTCAGCGTGTCTCAGATCTGTGACAAGAAATATTCCACTCACTTCACAGACACTCATTGCTACATTCTGAGACCAGGATTTCTTATTCCTGAAGAATGGGTTGTCTTGAAAACACCCAGAAAGAATAACACTTATGTCATAAACCTCAACTCAACTTCACCAAAAGAAGAAACATGTCTTTTGTCAAAAGCATCTTTTGATGAATCACAACTTTGGCACAGACGACTGGGACATACAAATTTCAAAAACATGAACAGACTGGTTAAAGGAAATCATATTTTTGGTTTACCTCAAAAAGAATTTCATTTCATTGACCACTGTTCTGCATGTCTCAAAGGAAAACAACACAAGTCGTCTCACAAACCAAAGTTGGTGAACACCAACAATACTCCATTGAAACTACTTCATATGGATCTCTTTGGTCCAACTCATGTTATGAGTATGGGAAAGAAACAATATTGTTTGGTGATCATAGATGACTTTTCTAGATTCACATGGGTCTTCTTCTTACTTCATAAAAATGAAACGTTCCAATTAATAAAAGATTTAATCATAAAAATTGAAAATCAACTTGATCTTAAAGTCAAAACAATCAGGAGTGATAATGGGACAGAATTTAAAAATGAAGATATGAGTTCATTTTGTGCAATCAAAGGCATAGCTCATCAATTTAGTGCAGCTAGAACTCCTCAACAAAATGGGATAGCTGAAAGAAGGAACAGAACGCTAATTGAAGCAGCACGCACCATGCTAGCTGATGCTAAACTGCCAATCACCTTCTGGGCGGAAGCAGTTAACACATCTTGCTTTGTACAAAATAGAACCTTACTTGTCAAAGAAAGTAACAAGACTCCATATGAACTCATTTTTCAAAGAAAACCATTTATTGGATTTTTCAAGTCATTTGGTTGTCCAGTCTCAATATTAAACACCCGGGATCATTTGGGAAAGTTCTCATCTAAGTCTGATGAAGGATTCTTTGTAGGATACTCATCTGTATCAAAGGCTTACAGAGTGTTTAATCCCAGATTAAACATTATTGATGAATCAATGAATGTTCAATTCACAGAACATTCATTTCCCAAAGCAGCTAATGGTCCTGATTGGTTATTTGATATTGACTCATTCACTAAGTCTTTTGACCAATTTCACATGTCTGATGCAGGAAATCCACAACCAGCTGTACATTCATCATTATCAGAAAGAAGGAGTGATTTTCCAATGATTCCTCCAACTTCTTCTGAGCAACTAAATGAAGAAGTTCCTTTACAAGCTGATCCTATCAGACACTCTGTTCAACTTCAAAGTGCTTCAATTGAGGATGGTCCAAGTACAACACCCTCTCCATCAGAGATGCCATCTATTGAAACAACTACTCAAGAAGAAGTTACCACCCAAACTCGTGTCATCCCTCCTGTTGATACTGAAAGAACTTCAACTGATGGAAGTAATCAACCCACTGATGATACTGAAGCAAGAACTGCAACACGATTTGATTTCTTCCACAACTCCCCAACAGTACAAGAAGAAGTTGCCTCGCACCAAGATGAACTGAATGTCTCCAATCTTGATGTAACCATTGCTGGTGACTCAATTCCAACCACAAGAATACACAAGAATCATCCAGTTGATGACATCATTGGTGAACTAAATGAAAGGGTGACTAGGAGCAAATCAAGCATTGCCAACATTTGCTTGTTCTCATGCTTTTTATGTCAAACAGTACCCAAAAATATCAAAGAGGCTCTTCAAGACAATAGTTGGATTGAAGCAATGCAGGAAGAATTGCTGCAATTCAAGAAACAAGAAGTATGGCAACTGGTAGATCTTCCCGAAGGACAATATCCTATCGGTACCAGATGGTTGTACAGAAACAAAACTGATGACAGGGGAATTGTCATTAGAAATAAAGCTAGACTAGTAGCTCAGGGGTACAAACAAGAAGAAGGAATCGATTATGATGAAGTTTTTGCCCCTGTAGCCAGACTAGAAGCCATTAGAATCTTTCTAGCATATTCTGCATCCATGAACTTCACTGTTTATCAAATGGATGTGAAGTGTGCTTTCTTGTATGGAAAGATTTCTGAAGAGGTCTATGTGAGTCAACCTCCTGGCTTTGAAGATCCAGAATATCCACACAGGGTATACAAGCTAGACAAAGCCCTGTACGGTCTTCACCAAGCTCCAAGGAAATGGTATGAGACTCTTTCATCATTCCTTCTTAATAATGGATATGAGAGAGGAAAAATTGATCAGACTCTCTTCAGAAAAAGAAAAGGAAAGGATATGCTGCTGGTTCAGATATATGTGGATGATATCATCTTTGGCTCAACAAACCAGACTCTGTGCAAAGACTTTGAAGATCTCATGCATTCAAAATTCCAAATGAGTGCTATGGGAGAACTCAATTTCTTTCTTGGAGTACAAGTCCAACAGACAGCTGACGGAATCTTCATCAATCAATCAAAATATGTGGAAACAATGCTGAAGAAATTCAAGTTTGCTGACTGTCAGTCCATCAGAACTCCTGTGGATACCAAAGTGAAGATTGGACCAGATCCTGAAGGCAAATCAGTGGATCAGACTCACTATCGTTCTATGATAGGTTCACTAATGTATCTAACAGCCAGTAGGCCTGACATTATGTTTGGTGTTTGTGTGTGTGCCAGATATCAAGCAGATCCCAAGGAATCTCATGTAAATGCAGTCAAGAGGATATTCAGATATCTCAAGGGCAAGCCTGCTCTTGGATTATGGTATCCAAAGGAAGGAGATTTCAATCTCTATGCATATACTGACAGTGATTATGGGGGATGCAACTTCAACAGAAAATCCACTTCTGGCGGGTGTCAATTTCTTGGTCCCAGACTGGTATCCTGGCAGTGCAAAAAGCAAACCAATGTATCTGTCTCAACAGCAGAAGCTGAGTATATAGCAGCATCTGCATGCTGTTCTCAAGTTCTCTGGATTCAAAACCAGATGCTTGACTATGGTTTTAACTTTCTGCACACTCCAATTCATATTGATAACACAGCAGCCATGTTCATAACAAATAATCCAGTACAACACTCAAAACTAAACACATTGAAATTAGATATCACTTTTTGAGAGACTGTGCTGAAAAAGGTTTAATCAAATTGATGCAAGTTCACACTGATCATCAATTAGCTGATTTATTTACTAAGGCATTTGATCCAACCAGATTTGAATTCCTAGTCCAATCTATTGGCATGATTAATCTTGAGTAAAATGAAAATCAACAAAAACATTCAACATTTCAAAAAATCAGATCAGGAAGTATACTATTTAACCTATGGGAAATGATATAATTACAGTCACTATATCATTCACTATGCACATTTAGGAAACTCAAATGACTGACTGGACTAATTTGATATGTTGGTAGGCTTTACTTGAGAAAGAAACTACATGCAGTGATAAATTAAAGCCTGTCTTCAACTGTGATGCTATCATCTCATAGTATGTGTAAGGCATGACTTATCTAAATGCGTGTGTGTAGCAACCTAAACACCCCAAGTAATGATGACTTATGAATCTCCTTTACTCACATCAGTTCCTCCTTTGTTTTGCTGAGCAAAGACCTGGAGTGACAAGCACATAGTGTTGATGTTACGATCCTAAAAGATTCCAAAGTGGAACACATCCAATGTGGATGAATTTAAAACAAAAAAAACATTCCAAAGAGAATGAAAGAAAAGAATCCTTAGAGATCACCTTCCAAAGTGAAGTTAAAAGAATCCCAATGTGGATCAAATTCATAAAAGGATCAAATAAAAGAATCCCAATGAGGATCAAGTAAATGAGATGTCATAACTTAAGTAACTTGGTCATGTAAGCTGTTGAAAGTTCTACCATGCATTACATGCAGACAGTTGACCTTGCCATGTTATTGAGTGTGAGGTACATGTTGAATACCTAATCAACTCAAAACATGATAAAATCACTGGCATCTAACTATTAATCAAGCATGAGTTTAAGAGGACAAACATACCTGCAATCAATAGGTTCATGATCATGTGTGGTTTATAAAAATTGCTTGCATCTGTGAAAGGTATGATTGTTATGATCCCAAAGAAAGGTATAACTCAACTTCTTGTACTGATTACAACACAAAAATCAAAAAAAATTTGTGTTCCCTTCAAAATTTTTTCAAATCATTAAAAGTTTCTATCTATTATGGATACAAACTTTAGGGGGAGAAATTTTAAAAATTTTGATCTTTCTGTACAAATGTTTCCTTTCTCAAAAATCAGAAAATACAAAATGTGCACAATGTCTGTGTTGGTGTAGAAGTTATATCATAATATCTCAACTGATGCAACAGATACATCCTCATGAACAAGTAAAGGAACAGTCAACAATGGGAAACTTGGTTCACAAATGATGAACAAGTAAATCCAAGCAAAAATTGACCTCAGTCAAACTTCATAAGAAACAAGCAACAACAAATATCCACAATGTCAAAGACATCACTTCATAAAGCATCAGAGAAAATTCATCCAAAACCATTCAGAGCAAAAACATTAAGTTCTAAACTTAATGCGGGTAAGTGCATTGGTTAATGCGGGTGAAGGTAACCCATGCATTCAACCAATGCAGGTAAAGATTTTGTGAACTGAAACACAAGGTTCAAGTGCAAACTAATGCGGACAAATCTTTTGTTCATCCGCATTTGTTTTTCCTCAGCCGCATTTCTTTTGGACGGCTGAGAAAAACACTAAAACTTGATTGAACTCTTGTGTCACAATTAAAAATTGATGTGCTTACACCGTCATTTAGATCAAATTGAAGAAATGCGGAGTGTATTTCACATTGCCGCATTTGCCAAAAATGAAAATGGAATTTGTTCTTCCGCATTTGCAACAGTGCGCAAATGCGGATAGACATCTAGAATTTGCAAGTACATAAATGCGGGTAGACCCTTCTCTTTCGCATTTGCAACAGTGCACAAATGCGGGTAGACTTTTCTCTTCCGCATTTGCAACAGTGCACAAATGCGGAGAGACATTTTCTCAACCGCATTTGTCACAGTGGTGATCTAAAACTTAGCAAATTCTCAGAATCTTATTAAATGGTCTATATAAATCAAAATCAAAGGATCATTTAATACTTTTCAAATTCTGAGAGACTTAAAGTGAGACGAGTGCCACCCAAACACTGTTCATCTTCTTCAAATACTGTTCATCTTCACCATCGACATTCTGATTCTTAATCAAAAACTCTAAGTTTGCTTCTTCAAAATCAACTTCTCTTTGATTCACGACTCAAGTAGCATCAAAGAAAGGTGAAAATTTGAATTGCGTGTAACCCTAACTGTCGAACTGTTACATCAAATCGAACTTAGTAACCTAGGTTATGAATCAGTTGTAAAAATAATCAAAATGCTCTTAAACCCTTGATAATTTCGACAAATGCTCACTGATTATTCAAGAAAACCTCAAGAAATTCAGTGTTTCTCTTAATAATTACGTCTGTGCGTAGAGTGCAAATGTCGAAATCCAAATGGTGAAGTAAAGAGATAATATCAAAGCACAAAATGTGTTGTAAAATCAGGAAATGATGAACTCATTGAGATTAGTTATGCACACACTTCTGATGATTCAAAATTACTCAGAATCTTTGCACATGAAGCAACAATTTTGACCAATAAAAGTCAAACAGTGATGAACAAGTTCTTAGGTGTTATGCATTATTCTAATTCATATGCCTTGACTGCAGGACATAATGGCTAATCTCACATGGAGCAAACTCCATAATGTCAGCGGATTTCTAGACCCTGATGTATCAGAAGCAGATGACTTAAGAGATATGATTAGATTTCTTCTAACCACTAGAGTTGCATATGCCATGACTGTCAGACCCATCATTTATGAGACTCTCATCAGGTCTTTTTGGGGAACAGCCCAAGTTCTTGAAGTTAATGGTATGAGGACTCTAACTGGAAGAATAACTGATGATCACACTCTAGTTGTTACTGAGCAAACAGTCAGACAGTGTCTGCAGTTTGGAGATGATGCAAACACTCCTCTAGAGCTTGAAGATGATGAGATCATGAATTTCTTTGCAAACATTGGTTATGAGGGAGGATATGAAGGAAAGCAGATAGTAAAGGGATTGGTAGATCTGCAATGGAGGTTCTTAATTCACATGTTTCAACACTGCTTATCCAAGAGAAAACTGGATGGAATGACATCCCAGTGACCACATCATCTGCCATATGTGCCTTATGCACCAACCAGCCATTCAACATGTCAGCCTACATATTCAATGGACTGGTATCCAACATCCAAGAAGGCAGAAGACACATGTTTTTGATGTACCCAAGATTCATTCAATGCTTCATCAATGAAGCATTTCCAGATATTGTGCCTACAGGACCAGTGATGGACATTCCTCACTATAATGCAAAGTCCTACAAGTATATCAAGAAGAGAGATCCTAGGAACTTCTACAGTGGAGCTTTCTTTCCTCTGCTGCCTTGGATGCAACAGCAGATAAATCAAGAAGAAGAACATATTCAAGAGGCTCCTGCTAATGAGCCTATTCATGAAGAAGCACAAGCTGCTCAATTTCAACAACATGTTGATGAGCATGCTGCTACCACTGAAGAGAGACCAGGATCAGTGTCACCACAAGGTGATGTAGGTGGTGATCTTCACACTGATCCTTATGTTCATGAAGCCGATATAGCCTCATCATCTATTCGACCTCCAATACCATCACCTCCCAGATCACAGATTCCTTCTCCTCAAACACAACACATAATATCTCCACACATGTCTCCAGCTCACTCACCAATCACTCAACCCATCCATTCTCCCACTCGCTATACACCTATCCCATCTCCACCTACGGATGCACCACAAGACTTTGGTGATTCTACTAGCTCATCGGAAGAATCCAAATCATCACCTGATGAGGAGGATCATACCATAAAGATGCCTGTACGGCAACCAACATCAGAGGCTGCTCCTTCAGAAAGTTATGCTGAATCAGGAGTAAACAAGCCTGATGAGAAGGATGAAATGATTTCTGCTCTACTTCAGAAAATTGCCAAGTTGGAGAAAATGCATAGTAGGACATCAAATGTCCTACAAGATAGATTGTTGGAACTGGATGAGAAGGAAAAGGAATTAAAAGAAGTGAAAGATTCGTATGAAAAGGAAAGAAAAGTTAAAGATGAAGAGATCAAAGTGTTGAAAGTAGCTCTTCATAGTTCAAGAGAAGAAATTAGTGGTCATGTGGACACCTTGGACATCCAAACTATTGCCATGACGGATCAAGAAGAGATAATAGAAGAACAGTCCAGTATCATCCTTGACCTTGAAAAAGAAGTAGAAGCTCTCAATAAAAGAGTCTCAGAGTTGGAAATGCTTGTGAGGTTAAAGCAAGAAGCTGAAAAAGATAAGGAAGATGAAGGAGATAAAAGCCATGACAAGAGGAAAAGAGATGATGACAAGAATGACAGTGACAAAGAGTCATCCAAAGACGGTGATGATGACTCACCTCCACACAAAAGGATGGAAATCTCCAAGGGTGAAAAGAAAGGAGAACCAAGTGGATCAAAGCACACATCATCTAGCATGGAGATGATCGTGTACACAAGTCATCCTGAAGAAGTTCACACTGAAGAAAAAGAGTTCAGTGACATGATGAAAGACTTAGATATGTTCTCTGCTGATGAATATATCATTGATGATGAATTCTGGGACTTCATTGTGAATCAATGTGCAGATGCTGAACCTTTTATTGTCATACCTCAATCTCCAGTGCCAATTGATAAGGAGTTGAGTATGCAATTGGTTCCTGCTGTGTCACTATCTGATGAACAAAAAGAAATGATCAGAAATTTATGTGAAGAGCAGACACAAGAAGAAGAAAAGGCTGCTGCAGCAACTCACATTCCTGAAAAGGAACAATGTGAAGAAACTCCACCAGAAACTGAAATGAATGAACCCTCTTCTGGCCCAAGCATGCAAACCTATGCCAGAAGAAGGAGCTATCTTGCTGCAAAGGCCAAAGGAAAGAGGCCTATGGTGGAAGAAGAACCAGCCAAAAGGAAACAAAAAGATGACCCAAGGAGTCTAGCTGCTATTGCTGGATTCTTGGATGAACATGAACAAGCTGAAGCCTTGTTAAAGAAGAAGGCAGAAGTGATTGACTTAGAAGAAGGTGAAATTCCAGGTGGATTCATGGTTGATAAGCCAGTGATCAGTAAAATCCCTATGAATGAAGAACCTTATGTTGCTGAAAAGATTGAAAAGGCCAAGTCTGACGATTTGATGAAAAAGGCCGTATTTCTGATTGACCATGGTTTTGACCCTGATGAAGTCTTTGGGATGAATTATGAAAGGATGGTAGCTGAAGAAGAAAAGTTGAACAGTCTACTAGATCCAACCATTGAAACTGAGTATGAGAAAACTCAATCTCCCAAAGCTTCTAAGGTGAAGACACAAACAGTCAAATCAGCTTCTCCTCCTCAACCTTTGTTTCCTGATCCCTATAGCATGTCAGACAAAGAAATGAAGGAATATCTGTCTGCTCAAGGATTCACCAGAAGGAAACTTGGGAACATGAAGACCAATTCCCTAAGGGCTGCTATCCTTAGGCTGATCAATAAGAAGAAAGATAAGATGAAGAAACTGGAGGAACAAATCCCCAGACAGCAACCAAGAACAAGAATCTCTGCTCAAGAAATGAGCCTTACTCAAAGAGATCATGACTCATTGGCACCCATTCTTCACAAATACCCAGAGTGGTTTGCTGAACCATCTCAGATTGAACTACATGAAGGGTTAACTACTGCTGACATGATCAGAGGTGTGTCTACTCCCAAAGGAAAAACTGATCAGAAAATCATTGCTTGGAAGTATGACAGTGACTGGAATATGTTTATGGTGAAGAGAGTATCTGGATTAGTCCAATTCTTCACAGAGTACTCTGCTCTGGTGAACTCTCTGGAGATCCATGATCTGAAGGAACTTGCTAATCTGAGACTGATCAACCATGCAGCAATGTTCAGGGGATATGAATTTGAGGACATTCTAAGGATGTTCAAGAGAACTGACAACTTCAACTCCTTAAAGGCAATATGCATGAGAAAAGATAAATCATTTGTCAATTCCCTTGACAAGAAACAAAGAAAACCAGCAGAGGAAGTGGTATTTCCTGAGCTTAGAGTGAAACCCACTGAATCATTGAAAAGAAAAGTGGTTGCTGGTACTCACACTTCTATACCAATCTCAAATGTATTTTATGATGAGAAGACTTATGAGATGGTGATTGAAAGGAAGTGGGGAGGAAAGGAAGGATCAGAAATCAGATTGTTCAGTGGATATGAGGTCAGACTGCTTGATGAGTCATACATCCAGTACATCTTCACAAGGCACTTCAGGGAGATCAGCAACAAGTTGGGTGAAGCTGATATGCTCTTCTTTTTAAAGTGCATTAAACTCCTGAAGTTGGCATATGATCGAGTACAAAGAAAGAGAGATCAGAGAATGAGGAAGAAGACTCCCTTGCAGTTTGGGAACATTGTTAAACTTAAGGTAGACGTGGATGGGTATCTCCTAATTCACAGAGATGGTCTGTCAACCGTAGCCATCTGGGAGCCGATCTCACTGAGGAAGATGCCTATTGAGGCATTACACAATATGAGACATATGAAGATCCATGTTCTGAACAAGGAAAAACTACGTGAAGCACAAGATTTCTCCAACATGATCAAGTCTCTTGTGGATCCCTCCTATACTAATCCTCCTGCTGCACAAGACCCAGCAGAATCTTCACAACCTCATCCACCCTTAAAACCTTGAAGTACATAGGCTGTATAATCCTTAGGGGGAGTATTGTTGGACCCTGAAAGGATCATACATGCCAATTCAAGAGGTGGATGGTTGTTCTGCTGGAAATCTCCCCAAGTCCAAGAAGAAATGCGGATCAAGAAAATACAAGTGTCGGCTATCCGCATTTGTTAATGCGGATGCACAAGAACAAATGCTGACAAGTATTTGTTCATCCGCATTAACTAATGCGGATGTTAAGTAACAAATGCGCTCAGTGTTTGTTCATCCGCATTTGTCAATGCTGATGACCAAACACCAATGCGGAAGAATAGAAGACTAATGCTGATGAAGACTTACTCATCCGCATTAACAAATGCGGATGACTAAGAACAAATGCGTATGAAGACAAACTATTCTGTACAATTAGGGTAGTTTAGTCATTTTGTACAAGCTGTAAGTCAGTCTATAAATAGATCAGAAACCTCGTATGTGAGGGGACTCTTGAGACTTTAGACTTTGTACCTGAAAACTCCTGACACCTCTTATTCTTTGTTTTCATCCGAGGTTGTCTTGCATTGTTACTGTAGCTTGCTAAACCCTAGCATTTACTTTGTAACAGTTCAGATAATCAATACAAGTGCATTTATGAGTATTTCAAGTGTTAAATGTTCATTGATTATTTGATTCCACCTCTCAATCATTGACTCAATCAACATATTCGATCCTTGTTGATTCACATCAACAGAGAATATCATTCTCAAACCCAGTCACAATATCAGTGCAATACTACCAACTTCACATTAGAACACTAGACCAAGCATAATAGGGTGGTCGACAAATCGGTAATGTCAACCACGTTGCCAAGTGCGAATAGGAGGCCATCATCCGCATTGTCCTAAGACATCCAAATTACCAAATGCGAGAGAACAAGTCTTGACCGCATTTGTATCTGCTTACCCTCATCGACGAATGCAGATAGACTACAGTTAGGCTTTCCTTTTCATACCTACACCGTATCATTTCTTGAATTTGTGATTCTGCCAGCGTCAGTTCACGTGAACATGTGTATATAGCACATCCCATTTCGGGGAAACTCTTATCATGCGTCAGATAAGATGAACGGGTCTACTCGAAGACTGAGGTTCTGATACACAGAACCGTTCTGGGAAAGGATGCATACTAGAAGAAGCACGTAGTGGAAGAAAGGACTTAACCCCTTAAGATGAAATCATAGAAGGAAGAGATCGAAGAAATTTTTGGAAGGAAGTTGAGAACTGAAAAGTATGCTTTGAAAGCTGAAGACCTTTGTGCATGACCTAATCTCTCTATTCTTAGAAATCGTGAAAACTTCTTAGTCTTAGCTTCATAGGAATGATCGTGCGATGCCTAGATATTCATCTGTACTCATTGGGAAAACCCAAATCCTTCTTGATTTGAAACCTTTAATCTATTGTATCACAACTATCCTGTCTAATTAATGGCATTCACGCTAATATCCTCTTCTTTTCAATCGTTCTTAAGATTCTCAGAGAGGACGGTAACACTGTCGGGATTTTGGGAATCATCTCCTTGCTAGATCTATTTTGTAGGTCCGTGTATCGAACCACATTGAAGAGTCTCTTCTTGTCAATTCTGTACTATTGTTAAATAATCTGATTGTGAAGCCAAAGACCTGTTCATAATTTGACTCACTGATTCTGTCAAGCATGATTCTAACATTCGGATAATTACTCCAATCCAAATCAAACCTGATTATTTGACACCTAATCATCAACATTTGTGCTGGAATGCTCAACTAAATAACTCTAAATCCTCAAGATTCATACCATGAGTGTATCACACTTGGAAACAAATATTAACGATACTAAAATTTCAAGGGCGAAATTTCTAAAAGGAGGGGAGAATGTAACACCTCTGAAATATGACCCAATTGAAAACCTATAAATGTTATAAAACTCAATTAAGGTCCGGATTGATTTGGGCTTACCAAAGAAATCTTGCAAAACGAAACAAGCTTTTTGGGCCCAATAAGCCCAATAAGGGCCCGAACATACAAACAAGGCCCATTTGAGGCCCAAATGCATGTTTACGAACTAATTGAATGAGATACCATGAAACAATGAATTCTTATGTGATTTGAAACAACTATGGAAAAGATCCAAACTGAAAACAGATTCAGAACCCATACCGGGTATAATCCGGCAATTTAACGCGTACTAACGTCTGAATTCCAGCAGAATTTCTAATAATGACTTGTCATCCAATATAATTCCTTTTAATGCTAACAATATCATAAATAATGCTTACTAAAAGATTTTTCATAAAACATGCATAAGCAACGGAGATACGTATGTGAAACGCGAATACCGGTTTTCACCGGCATTTAACTGACGTCTGTTATGAAAACCGAGTCTCGTAACTCTGTAAATATTCATCTAATCATTGTTTATTATCAGAACATATTAAATTTGGTGAGTGATACGTTGTCTGGAATAAATGCGTTCCAAAACGCGACCGTGACGCGAACCGGGTTACGATCAGGTCAAACCCGAGAATTCGTCAGATAAGGCTTTAACGCGACTAACATAGGAAGTTAACGCTCAAAATATCATTTAAATACTTAATTACATATATTTTGATAGCAAAATGATAATATTAACGCTCATTCGATAAAAACGCGGAAAAGCGTGGAACGTGTTAAATACGCGCTAAGTTACAAACTCGTTTGATTATCCGACATGTTTTAAATACATAATCTCGGAACACTTATAACGTTTTGTATAAATTAATACTAACGAGAAATGAATTTATACGTTACGTGAAAAACTCGATCGAACGCGTTACGAACCGACCCTTTTACGAACCCATTCACTTAACCTACTATATAAACAAGTGTTAACTCATTCTAGGGTTTCAAAACCCGTTTGAGAGGAAATCAGCAGAGCAGCCGCGACACACCCCCCCCCATTCGAACGACTTCCGATCCTCCGGCCACCGGCGATGTTTTCCGGCGAGTGCTGGCGTGTGACTCCCCTCCGATGACTCCCCTCGATGGCCCGAGCACTGCGGTGGCCTTGATTTCTCGCAAAACCCAACACAGTGAAGGTAATCGAAGGATGAAGCGATGTTTGCAGGTCGGGCCGATGGTGATGATGGTGGCCGACGGTTGGCTGCGGTGGTGAAGGGGATAGCAGCAGTGGTGTCGGCTGTGGCTGTTGGTGTTGATTGTGGTGGTTGTGGTTCGTGGTCGGGGACCACCACAACCCTCGGCTAGGTTGTGATGGTGATGGCTGTCGATGGCTGTGATGGTGACTGTGGCGGTTGTGTAGGATAAGGTTAGGGGTCGTAACTGTGATGGTGATGACGGTCGCGATAGGAGTCGGGGTGCGAGGATGGTGGTTGGGTTCTGGTGGCTGATGGTGGTGCAGGGTAGCTGCGATGTTGGAGACTGATGGTTTTGGGGCTGTTGATGACCGTGGAATAGTATGCATGTTGCTATGGTTGTGGTTTTGGGGCTGTTGATGACCGTGGAACAGTATGCATGTTGTTGTGGTTGTGATTTGGGGTTATTGATGGCCGTGGTGATGGTGCTGTTCAGGTGGCTGCAGGTGACGCTGCCGTGGTGATGGTCCGTGATGGTGGCGATGGTTGTTGTTGGCTGTAGTTGAGGGCAGAGGACGATGTGGCAGTAGGTGTTGATGGTTGTGGACGATTTAGGGCACCCAAAGGCTGCCCGAGGTGGCTGTGACACGGGTGTTAGGCTGCTGCGATGTTTACCAAGGGCTGTCAATGATGGTGGTAGTAGAGTGGTGGTTCCGGTGGAACTAGGACCCGATGATGGTGGTCATGTTGGCTATGAGGAATGATTGTGGCTGTAGTTGTTAACAACCATGGTAAGAGCGTCGATGGTGGTCGATTTGGGGCACCCGAAGGCTGCCCAAGGTAGCGGTGACATGGCAATAGGCTGCTGAGTTGGTTAGAAGCTATCAAAAGGATGGTTTGGTGTAGATTAGGGCTCTAAGTGTCAATAATGGTGAAGGTGTTGACGGTTGTGGTTATGGTTATGGTTGTGTTTGGGATTGTAGTTAATAGTCGTGCATGTGACAGTTGTGGCTGTTGTTGATTGTTGACTATGTTTGTGGTGATGGTTGTTGTTGGTCATGGTAATCTGCCTGTTTGGTGAGGTCATTGGTGGTATAGTGGTGTTGATCGATGGTGTGACTGTGGTTGTTGTAGTTGATAATGGTAGTTGTGGTGTTAGAATGATATGATGGCATGTCGGGTGTCGGTCAAGCATGGCCATCTGAGGCTAACTGGTCGTCAACAACAAGAACATGATGGGATCAAGAACAATATGAGTGGGTTAGTGAACGTGAATCGAGTGGAAGGTAAAATGGCACGCGCAACGCATTGAAATTTAATTATAATTTGCATACGTGTTATTTGAGCTCTAAATAATAAAAGGCATAAATTATAAAATACGTGAACTATAAACGAAAGATGAACGTCACTTGTTATAAATGTTTGATTTAAATGGATGGCTTGGACTCGAGATTTAAATAACAACGCTATTTAATAGAAATCAACCAAGATAACATATATGAAACATTACATTTTAGAAAATGGTTATATCATGTCATTGATTAAACAAATAAGCTGATCCCATGCCACGTTAAATCGTTACAAGACTTAGAGATGTAAAATACATTCAAATACGATTGTGCATTTGTGTATATATATATATATATATATATATATATATATATATATACAATAGATAGTTTATCCGGCATCTACAAGTTTTATTTAAGATAAAAGACCTAAAATGCTATTAGGATCCATCATCATGTTGTTGCTAATTGCCGTTCATCTCATTGCTACTGAAATAAATATTATAACACTCCTTTTTATACAAAATATCGTTAACTATCATCAAAAATTGGGTTATTTATCGTCAATCAAGTTAACTAATATGATGTGAACGTGAACATTCTAAACACCGTTTAAAACATTATGTATTACTTACATCGTCAATGCGAGTTATTTTTAAAGATTTGGAATCGATGATATAAATTGGTTTTTCTACATTATTTAAGCTAAGACTCAATTCTTGATTAAGTGCATTAATTAACCTAATGTACACAAGTTAATTCATGACACTTAACAAATACACAAGAAGCTAAGGATACTAATCACCAATATTAAGTTAACTAAAGAGCTCAACTGCACGCATGTAATAACATCATGCTAATTCTAAACGTGAATCTTATATGTTCTAGTTGGATTGCTTTGTTACTGATCATCACTTTTCTTTGTCAAGCTCGGAAATTATATAAGGACACCAGGTGAGTTCTCGTGTTCCCCTTTTTACTTTGGTTTTGGGGATGAAGCATGCTCTTTGTTATGAACCATGATTGTGCTTTATTTGATGCTTGTATGTGGGACTTTTGGATACCTGCTGATACTTTTGTCATGATCATTAATTCTTTTGTGAACCGCTTGCTTTATGCGAATTGATCTATTTGGGGAGTCCCCCACGCACAGTGGCTCCCGCTACAGGGAGGTACCCCACTGAGATCCTGAGGGGTCGTTTGTGGCATGTAACAGGTTTTGAATAAGATACTATGGTGAACCATCCTAGCAGGAATGGCTCACTTTTCTGAGGCTTGGTTCTTTCCTACGGGAATATCCGGTTAAACACAAGTTTAGAAGAGGCCAACCGGGGACCAAGTGCAGGGAATAAGATACTATAGTGATACCCCACGATGACTGATACTAAAAATGATGCTTTTAAAATCATATGAGACTTTTTTTATTCTTCTGAAACTTTAACCACTTGAACTCACCAACTTTACGTTGACACAATTTTCTTTTGAGCATGTCTTCAGGTACAGCTAGGGAGAATAGTTGAGCTATAGAAGTTACCTAAATCCGAAGCAAGATACGAGGGTAGAGGTTAAAGACAAAGGTTGAGCCTAGAAGCCTTAGTTACTGAAGCTTCAAGAAATACTTCCCGAGAGATTGATCACGACGCCTATAGAATGTAGGTTGAAGCACATTTTGAATTGGAAGCAAAGCCAGTATTTTAATGTAAACATCATGTGACACTTTGTAATAAACCATTTAGTTTCCGCTGCATTTTGGTTGTTGTTTACTAATCGTGACGTCCCGCCTCTCTGGGCCCGGGGTGTGACAATAACAGATCTATTCATTTGATCCTATCAAATGGTATCAGAGCTGTTGGTTTAGTGATTGAGTTGGTTCGAACTATCAAACTCTAAAATCACTTGAATCTATGATTGATAAGCAATTTGATTGAAAAATTGTCGATTTCAATTGTGTTTCATCATTAGAAACACGAATTGAATCACAATTGGCCGTTCAATTCGTTTAAAATCAGTGAATTTGTTCAAATTGAAATTCATGCTTTTTCATCATATTCGAACTGAAAATCGATTAAAACAGTGAATTGTCGTTGATTATAGATAAAATTGAAGATAAAGGACAGTTAATTGATCCAAATACTACCTAACTGGATGTTTTTAGATCAATTCATCAAGTTTTGAAGAATTCAAATGATTTGTGTTCATTAATTTCACAAGAATCTGTTGAATTTGGCGCATTAGGGTTAAAACACTGCTGAAAATTGCCCAAGTGTTTAGGTGCATGACAACTGTTCATGCCTTTTTGCACTTTTGGGCGCTTTTGGTCCAGGCGCTTTTGGTGTAGGCACTTTTGCACTTTTTGGGCGCTTTTTGTCCAGGCGTTTTACCACAATTGAGGCGTATTTCAACTGTGTGGGCACTTTGGAACTTTCAGAAACCAAGTAATTCTAGGCACATTTCAACTATTAGGCACATTTGAACTGTTTGGGCGTTTTTACACCTAGACGTCAGGCAACTGTTTGGACGTGTTACAACTGTTCATGTGTATCTCAAGTAGGCTGTTTTTGAGAATTCTACTAAGGCAGTCCCTTTGGCGTTTCAAAGTCAAAGTTAGAAGTATCACAACTGTTGGGGCGTTTCATCACTGTTTAAGCGCTTTATCTCAACACATGGAATTAAAATCTGAAAAATCCAAGAATATCTTCAATTCATTGTTTTAATTCAAAAACATAAAAACAACTAAAACATTTCTTTTTCTTAAAATCAAAATATAAAATTGGTGAAATCTGAGGATTCAGAAAACAGAGTTCCTAAGTTAAAAAACATAGCAGATTTTAAAAACTGGTCACTTAGGTTAAAAGAATAGAAAAAGGACCCCACATTCCTATTACTTCAGATGGGCCTGATACAGGGTTTGTCTATAACAAAGACTCTTAAGAAAGTTAAGAATGATATTAAAGCATATTCTTTGATGTGTAAAGGACTACAAATTGAAGTCCTAGCTAGACTTGATGGATATCAAAACGGGATATACCATGGATAAAGCTTTAAAGACAATATGTGAAGGCGGTAAGTAGATTCAAAATCTTAAGAAGCAAAAACTAAATAGGTATTTAGAGTTGTTTCAGCATTTATCTGGTGAAACTATAAATCAAATGATGAATAGATTTGTGCAACTCATAGCTAAGATGTCAACAGCTGGCATTAAACATGATCTTGAAGATCTGAATCTTAGACTTCTCAATGCTTTACCATCATCTTGGAAACAAACAGTAACACTATTAAAGCATACTAAGAAATTTCCTATGGATCTTGATCTGTTGATTGCCAAGATCAAGTCAGTTGAGATTGATGAAAGTTCAAGGAACAAGGACAGAATAGCATTAATGTCTCAGTACCAATTTGTTGCATCTCCTGCTAATGCTATTGAGAATGCCTTTATGGCAAAGTATGAAAATTCAGCAGAAGAAGAGGGAGATCTATTTGTTGGAGCAGGGTTCCTTACAGACTCTTCAGTCACAAGTGCTCCTTCTTATGCAACTCAATCTCAAACTCAGTCTCCTCCTAATCCTCAAAGTTCTAAACCTCAAACTGTGACTCCATCTGTTAACTCTGCTATGTCTAATAAATTTGAAGATGTTATAAACATCCTATTGGAGGATGAAGAGTCTAAAACTACCTTTACTGCTTTCATGGCTAGCTTTCAAGCTTATCAGGGTAGTCATTTAACACAATTAGATCTTGTTTTGCAGGAATTATTTGAGATGGATCCAGAAGATGTAGAGGAAATGGATCCGAACTAGCAGATGGTGATGATTGCATACAGGACTCGGAAACACTCTTATGTCAACAGGAACTACATGCAAGTGCTAAGAAGACTGTTGGATTTGACAAGCCTAAATCGAGGTGCTTTAACTGTAATAGTTATGGACATTTGTCACAGAATGCAAAGCTCCCAGAAACAATGGAGGAAATGATCAAGCTAGTTCAATCAATCATAGGTTTTAACAATCATCTCAGAAGACATTTCAAAATCCATATCAAAGTCTTCCAATGCTTGAGCTTAAAGATGAATCTAAGTCATCTGATGAGCCAAAGAAAGCTCTAGTTGTCAGCATGCAGAGCAATTTACTAATTATCAAACGTCTATTTTATCTTTTATTGAAGAAGTTCAAGGAGAAGATTGGTCGGAGGATTTTGATCCTAAAGTTGAAGGTAATATTGAGAATGAAGAAGAAGAAAATGACTGGGTGATAAATCTGATCCTAAAGAGGATTCAGATGAAGTTGCTTTAATGGCATAGTCAGATCAACCAAAGGATGAAACTTCATCCTCTATCTCTGAAACTTCTTCACCTTAATATCCTGAAATACCAGCTGAAGTAAGAGAAAAACTATGCACCAAACCTTGCTTTGAACATGTCAAATACTAATGTTTAAAGGGGAAATAACATAGAGCGTCTTATAAGTCCAAGCAGATAAACTCAAATTCCAAACCACTTCAGATGTTGCATATGGACTTTTTGGACCAACCAACATCAAGAGTATTGGAATAAAATCTTATTGTTTAGTTATCATTGATGACTTTACAATATTCTCATGGGTTTTGTTTTTGAATGCTAAATCTAAAATGGCTGAAATAATAAAATATTTTATCATAAAAGTTGAAAATCAATTAGATCAAAAAGTGAAAATAATAAGAAGTGATAATGGTACGGAATTCAAAAATGCTAATATTGACACATTTGTGCAGAAAAAGGAATTGCTCATTAGTTCAGTGCTCCTTGAACTCCACAACAAAATAGAGTTGCTGAAAGGAAAAACAGAACTTTGATTGAGGCTGCACGATCTATGTTAGCAGCTGCGAAAATTCCTATCACTTTCTGGGATGAAGCCATATCGACTGCATGTTTCGTTCAGAATCGTACTTTGATTGTGTAAGATAAACTAAAAACTCTGTATGAGTTGATGTTTGGCAGGAAACCAAACATTTTTCTTAAATCTTTTGGTTGTCAAGTTAGGATTTTAAACACAAGTGATCATGTAGGAAAATTTGATGCAAAATCTGATAGTGGAATTTTCATTGGATATTCGTCTTTTTCAAAATCCTATTGAGTTTATAACTCTAGGACAAATGTTATACTTGAAACATTTGATGTTAAATTTTTGTAAAATTAATTTCCATCAGTTTCAATGGTCCAGCATGGTTATTTGATTTAGATTCATTGTCAAACTGTTTTCAATCTAACTTGTTTGATCAATTTAACTTGCTTGACTCTACAAGTAAAAAAGAAAATTCATGGATATCTCGATTCTTTCAGCAATGATTCAGATTCTGACGATAATGATGACTCAAGCCCAGATTATCCATTTTTCTCTTTTGTCAAAGATTCAATAATGCAGCTTAATAATGATCAATCTCATCAAGTTCAAGATCATTTGTTTGAGAAGATCAAAATGTTTCACAACCACTTCCTGATGATGATACTGAATTTCTACAACCTGAGTCTGGAACATCATCTATTTCTTATGATGTAGTTGATCTAGGTAATCTTGGTTACTTTATCAACTCACCAACACAAGTTCCAAATTTCAATCCATATTCTTTAAACCTATTGCATCAGCTTTCTAACTTAAATAAAAAAAATCTGGATGTTCATGTTTAAGGGAATGAGATTCCTGTTGGATCGTATATGCCCAAGACACATACAAGATTGATGTGGTTAGTATGTTATGATCCAAGTTGGGTCATCCCAATAACAAGCTAAACAAACACCAATATATCTTTATTTGTTGATGAGATCATACAAATAAATATTGACACCAATTTAGAAAATTGGTTTTCTAAAACTTTTCTTTTGTAAAAGAACAACATTATATGGATAATTTGTTCATGAGATATTATTTGTTTGTTATTTAAATTGGTTAAATAATAACAAATAAAAGTGTATTGATGTTATAAAATTAAAATTTGTTTTAATTTTATAAACTATGGATTTAAGGAGTGTATTTTTTTATAAAAATTTCAAAAGGGGAGAACCCTTTTTTGAACTAATTCCGGCCGCCCATATGGGGCCTTGGAACTCTCATTTTAGGCTTGGTCTTTGCAAGACATTCAGTCCTCTTGCACTCTTCTATCACTTCACACTTTCTCCCATACATGCAAAGCAAAAACTCTCTCTAAACATCTTTTGATTTTCGGATTCAAAGAAGGGAAAAAGGAGCTGAAAATTTTGGATTTCTTGTCTGCTTTTCAACATCTTCTTGGTTGATTCGGATTGTTCAAGAGGGAGCTCGTCTTGGTGCCTTACTACCTAACAAGTAGGTGTTTGCTGTAGTGCTTAGGGTATACAAGCTTGAGAGGACCTCCTTTTGCTGCCTTGGTCATTCTTCTTGGTCTATATCATCCTCCACATCATCACATTTGCTGCTGAAAGGTAGTTTATGGCAGCCCTCTTTATGGCTGTCCATAATGTGTAGTTTGTGTTTTCATAGCTAGTTTTATTCACATATAAAAGATCCTTTGTTCTTGGGTGTGTTTGTAACTTATAACATCAAAATAGAACCTGAAATTTCACTTTATAAACCATGCTATAAAGTTCATTTCCGCTGCGTTTTTCACAATGTTTAAATGGTCAAACTATGTTTCATGTTCTATCAAACCCAATATTGGCATCTAGAGCCGGTTATATGGATAGCTAGCTTGTTTTGTACTTTAAAAATTTGTTTCATGGACTTTAAAACCCCTTTAGGGGCTGCTATGTTCATGTATTATGAATCACCAAACTTTCAAAGTTATATCACACATGCTTGTGATTAAACTTTGAAAGACATGTATGTTGTATTGTTTGATTGTTTAGGACAAAAATAAAACCCAAAATTTCAGTTTGTGTTGGCTGAAATTTCATGGTTTTTAGTGGGGATTTATTGTTATTTTGGATGATATGATCATTGTTTATTATGGTGCATAACCAAGCCCTTGACCTTGTGTTATTTGGATGAATGATATGTTTTGGTTGATTTCATTTTTCATGGGTTGTAATAATTATTCTTTTGTGCTTGTATTTGGGTGTAATTTATTTATTCATTCATTTGTAATGTAATAGATAGATTAAGTGTGTTTCCTTTATTAGAAAATTTGTATTAGGATATAAATTTTGTAAATGAAGATGCACAAGATGGAAGCACAAAAGGAAGACACAAAGAGAAGGACTTGAAGCATTTCGATGCAATTTCAAGTGGGGGTCTTTGGAGATCTCATCTTTTGTGTTGTATTCAACCCTTAGGAAAGACCAAATGACAACACTTGTGATGGCAAACAAGTGTTGTCAACATAGTGGCTATAGTTATGCACATACGGTTGTTTTATATATGGTTGTTTGATTATCCATTTTATGTTGATTGTTTGATATGTGGATATACTTGACAATCTAAATAAATAATCATAACAAGCTGAATTTTCATGGTTTTAATAAAAGAGGTTTTACTAAAAATGAACCATAGGATATCTTGTATTTGAAAGCATGATAATATAAATCATAGAGTTTTCTAAACTAGAATTATGAAATCTCTAAATATTTTAAAAATGAGATCAACACCGTCCATTTACACAACAATTGAGTCACTCGGGAACTCTTAGTGGGATAAAGGTCACCAAACCATTCTGAGGGAACTTGTGACTTGAGGTGAGAATTGCATATTCATGGGATAAAGGTCACCTAACCACTTATTTTGGCAAACTTACACGTGTGTGTAAATAGGGTGTCTTGATTTGCAAACCATGTCAAATGGATCAGCTACGATGTGGTTTCCAAAATAGTGTTGATGGGATTAACATGCCAACTTTACATATGATGTTTCAAGTCGATCCCATACCTCTAGAAGTTGCAAATGGTTGCAACCGTCAATCGTTGACGACCTTATTAATTTAAATCGTGGGATAAAGGTCACCTAATCGCTATTTGTAAGGCCCCGTTCCTGGGCATCTCACAGTTGGTCATTCATCGCTCATAAAACATTTTAAAACGTACATTTATCTTGCAGCGGAATTTAAAACTTTCTCTAATAACTAAAACATGTCATTTCAAAACTTTACAACATTCTTTTTCTTTTCAAAATACAATGACATGTCAAAATATGGATGCCATCCTCAACGAAACTGAGTAGTCGCCCCGTGCCATCCTCAGCAACATACCTGTCAACTGGAAACACATCAAAAGTCAGCGTTGCTGAGTGAGTTCTAGTTTTGAATAAAGCATACTTTACTTTCCACTAAAAATGTTCTTACATACATGCGATCACACATCATACGTACACATAGATAATACTATTATTATCCTCTTTTCTCATTCATTCGTTAGCTTTCATTTGTGTACCGTTCATCGTTAACATTCACTTTCTTTCTTTTGCTCGTGCGTCTCTTACATACATCCATACATTCATTACGTTCGTCCGTACGTTCGTTACGTTTCATTCATACGTTATTACATTCATCCATTATCTTTTACTACTATCTAGATCCTGTCAAACTTTACCCTCTTCATGGCACACAGCCATGATTACTGAGGTCGAGTGATAGGGATCCCGTTTCATACATTATCATTATGTTCCTCCTGTTCATTTCTTTCATTCGTTCGTTCTTTAACTTTCATTACGTTTGTTATCTTTCGTTCGTCTCATACTTTCTTTCTTTCACAATTATCTCTCATTCATCACGCGATACTCCCGACTCATGTCCGAAGACTGATACTCCCGACTCATGTCCGAAGACTGACACAGTACCGGAGCACGCGATACGTTCCTCATTCGTCTCATCTCACCCTCACGCACTACTCCCGACTCATGTCCGAAGACTGATACTGTGCCGGGGCCTGCTCACAAACCCCCGACTCATGTCCAAAGACTAACACAGTACCGGAGCATGCGATCCTCTACTCATCCAACTAGATCCTGTATCATGCAAGATCCCTGACTCATGCTCGAAAGCTGATGTTGTGCCGGGGCCTGTACACAAACCCCCGACTCATGTCCGAAGACTAACACAGCACCGGGATACGCAACAAAGATCCCGTTGAGTCAATCACCTGGATTGAACTCCATCCGAGTCTGTTGCAACACAAAGTTGCTCACCTCACTATCTCGTCCCATGCCATACCCCCGACTCATGTCCGAAGACTGACACAGTACCGGAGTACGCAATAAAGACCTCTTTTGAGTTTGTTGCGACACAGAGTCGCTCATCTCATACATACGC
Organism: Flaveria linearis; assembly: GCA_024085815.1. Classification (NCBI taxonomy): domain Eukaryota; kingdom Viridiplantae; phylum Streptophyta; class Magnoliopsida; order Asterales; family Asteraceae; genus Flaveria; species Flaveria linearis. The sequence continues at coordinate 55,520,979 of CM044003.1, read as the reverse complement.
TCACTATCTTTATGTTCGTTCATTCATACGTTAGTGCATGCATTCGTTCATCATGTTCCTCTTTTATTATCTTTCACTTTATGGTACATAATACTTTTCATTTCATTCACTAATCATAACACGTAAAGTCATGGAAAAGATAAACATACATCGACACTAGGAACATCGGCATTTACCAGTCATCAGTCATTACCATCATACAGGGCTATATCATACTTAACATACATACATCATGCATATACATACAATTACTATCATCATCGTGCCCAACGTAACTTCTAAGCCTCGATAGTTATCACACATGTACCTATGGGAGCTATCACATCATTACCTACACTTGCTCTTTTCCCGAAGGCCAGTAATTGCACTATGTCTCTCCTCATACACAACAGCCCTACTTGGGCGATTGGGCACCCTTCAGTCGCATAGCCTCCATGCGACTGAACACTGTGCAATTGGACCAATGCGGATGAGCATCCATGCGAATGAACACCCAATCTTACGAATGGACTCCCTGTCGTGCGGATGAACACTATATGTATGGGCTTCTATGCGACTGAACCCTCAATCGTGCGACTGAACAACCATGCAAATGGACCTATGCGACTGAACTCCCAGTCGCATGACCTATCGTACGACTAAGTCCCCAATCGTATGACTAAGCCCCCAGTCGTACGACTAAGCCTCAGTCATGCGGTTGAGCTTTAATCGTCCTTCAGTCGTGCGGTTGGCCCTCCAGTAGCCTAGCCCTAGCTGGGCAGCGATTGCAGTTCATCCCGAACTGCAGTCGCGACTCACGACCTCCAAATCCTTCCAAACCCGTTTTAAGCCCAAGTTAACCCTCCTAAACCTTAGGGAATCATACTATGACAACATTCAAGCACATACACGTCCAAAATCGCACTCTAAACACACTATACACATACACATTCATACATACACGGGTTAAACACCCAAACCCAAAAATATAGTTTGAGATGTGTTCCAGCCCCAAAATCCTTCCAAAACGTGTAAAAGAGGGGTCCTAGAACTCACCTTAGCAGCCTCCTCGGTTAGAGCTTCGTTTCAACTCGCTACATGTCGATTTTGCACCCTTGAACCCGCTTGAACCAAGATTTCTTCTCCTCTGTTCCTTTTTCTCTTCTTTCCCTTTCCCTGGTTTCGTAAGTATGAAGAGAGGGTAAGGGCCGCCCTCTCCCTTAAATACTACAAGTCAGTCGCTCGAGCTTCTATGCGACTGAACCTTCAGCCGTATGAGCTCCATGCGATTGGACTCTCCAATCGTGCGACTATCATGCGTATGGAGCTCCAGTCGTCCCTCAGTCGTACGATAGGACACTCCAGTCACATGGAACTTCAAACTGAAATTTCTGGGTGTTACACTATTTAAATGTAATGTTGGGTTCTAGATTTTAATATGAAAATGACCATAAAAGGTATTAATTATTAAAATAAGAATATCGAAAATACTAAAATTGATCTTTGTTAAATTTTGTAGATGGCCACCAATAATAATGATAATCATGATAATTCATCCACGTCCGCCCAATCTTTACGAGCGATTCTCCAAAAGGAACGTCTAAATCATAACAATTTTATTGATTCGTATCGAAACTTGAGAATTGTTCTCAAGCAAGAGAAACGATCATATGTTTTAGACGACCCTATCCCCGATCAACCTACTGAGGATGATGAGGAGGCCTATAACGATTGGCTGAAGTACACTGAGGACTCCATCCAAGTGTGTTGCCTTATGTTGGCAAGCATGTCTCCGGATCTCCAGAAGGAGTATCAACATCACAGAGCTTATGACATGATAACCCAGCTGAAGGAAACGGTCCAACAGCAAGCGAGGGTTGAGCGCTTTGAAACGGGTCGAGCACTCCATGCATGTCGTATGGACGATAACCAATCGATTTCATATTATGTACTTAAGATGAAAAGTCACATTGACCGCCTAGAAAGGCTTAATTGTCCTGTCTCGAAGGAATTGGCCACGGATTTGATCCACAATGGCCTTACCAAAAAGTTCGAGACGTTCATGTTGAACTACAACATGAATGCTTGGGACAAAAGCATTGGTGAGCTTCACTCAATGCTCAAAATGGTAGAGGCGGCCATGGGTAAAAGGGTTTTACCCATTCTCACCATCAATGAAGGTGGGAACAAGAAAAGGCCTCATCCTGCACCCAAGGCATGAGTTACCAAGCGCAAGGGACCCGTATGGGGAAATGGGAAAGGGGTGGCAAGGTGTAACACCCGGGAAATTTCCTTTTCTGAAATGTCATGCGAATGGAGGCTCAGGCGCATGGATACCAGGCGACTGGAGCTTCATACGCATGGAGTCGCACGACTGGAGCTCCATACACATGACAATCGTACGACTGAAGGTCCAATCGCATGAAGCTCAGGCGACTGAAGTGCCTACGCGACTGGAACACAGGTGACTAGATGAGGGGTATTTAAGGGAGAGGGTAGCTCTTACCCTCTCCCATACTCGCAAACTCAGTCAGAAAAGACAGAAAAGAGCGAAAGAAGAGGAAAAAGAGAGAAAAGTGTGATCCGGGTTTGAAACTTGTCGAGCAACTAGTCCAAACGGAGCTATTCATCTTCTTCTTGCTTACGTGAGTTCTAGGACCCCACATTTACATGTTTTCAAATGATTTTGGGGCTGGATCACATATAAAACCCGATTTTGTAAAGTATATGTTTGACCCATTTGGGTGTAATCATGTTTAGTATGTTTAAAGTATGATTTTGGACCTGTATGAGTTTGTATGATGTCCTAGTATGATTCCCTATGGTTTGGGAGGGTTAATTCGGGTTTGAGTTGAGTTTAGAAGGGTTTTAGAGCCGTATGTCGCGGCTGCAGTTCAAGATGAACTCCAGTCACTGCACAGTTAGTGTTAGGCAACTGGAGGGCCAATCGCACGATTAGGGAACGACTGAGGGTCAAACGCACGACTGAGGGACGACTAAGGTTCATTCGTACGAATGAGGCTCAACCGTCCGACTGGAGGTTTAGTCGCACGACAGGACATACGATTGAGAGCCCAGTCGCTTATGTGCTCAGTCGCACAGGTGCATTCACTTGATTGAGGGACTAGTCGCTTAGGAGTCCAATCGCCTAATGCTTAGTTGCATGGTGGTCATGCGACTGAAGCATGCTCAGTCACCCAACTAGTGCTGCGGAGACCCTCGGGGCTATGTCAGGCAAGATAATGATGTTGTATGTTTATGCATAAGTTATGATGTGAGTGTATGATGCCTTGTATGATGATGCATGAATATTATGTGTGTTCCTCATGATAATGTATGTATATCTTTCCATGAATTTATGAATTATGGCGATGAATGAATAAAGTATTATGTAATGTAAAATGAAAGATAATGAAAGAGGAACGTAATGAATGAATGCATGCATAAATGAACTAATGAATGTAAGAAAGGCTTGCAAGCAAATGTATGGAGGTGCACACCCCTGGCAGGTGTTAGCTCAACGGTGTGCGGGTTAGCTACCCCGAAGGATGCATATTGGGGTCAGTCTTTGCGATTGACCATATGTATGGGATCCTTGCCGCTTACCCTAGGTGACTGGATCAGCATGAGTGCACAACGTTCGTGATTGATCATGACAGGTCCAGCACCCGCAGTAGTGCATAATGTTCAGGGTATAGCACATGGCATTGATCCAGAATGAATGAAAAAGATAAGTGGTGCCTGTACCTACCCTAGGTGACCGGATCAGCATGTGTGCACAACGTTCGTGATTAATCATCACAGGTCCAGCACCAGCAGTAATGCATGATGTTCAGGGTATTGTGCATGTCACTGGAAGCAATGAATGTATGAATGAATGTAATGAACGTATGAATGAAAGAAATGATCATACATAAGTAATGAATGTATGAATGGCATGAATGTACGAACGCAAGTAATGAATGAATGAATTAATGAATGAAAGTAAGATACCTACGAACGAAAGTAAGAGTATGAAAGAACGTGAAAGAATGTGAATGTTACGACGAACGGCATGCAAACAAAAGTTAATGAATGAACAATGAAGATAATAATAATATTATCTATGTGTACGTACATTGTGTGACCGCACGTAAGCAAATAAAGGTTTAATGAAAGAAAAGTATGTTTTATTATAAAACTAGAAGTCACTCAGCAACGCTGACTTTTTATTTGTTTCCAGTTGACAGGTAGTGTTGCTGAGGATGGCACGAGGCGGCTACTCAGCTCTTTTGGGATGGCATTCTCCTTTTGATAAGGCTGCCACATTTTATGTTCCATGCAAGTGTTCCTTGAGGATTCTGATAAACAGGATTACTTAAGGAATCTTCTTTAGATGTAGTTTTAATGTTTCTAAACTAGAGGTCACTGTTTATGACCATTTTGCAAATGATAACGATGTAAGACATTGTAAAAGCTTTTATGATGAAATGAGATGTATCTTTTGGATGTTTCCGCTGCATTGTTTTATTTAAATATATGTTCTGTGTGCGATGAATGACCAACTATGAGGTACCCAGGAACGGGGCCTTACAAGTTGGTATCAGTGCCAAAGTTTAAGTGAAATGGGTAAATTTTCAAAATAAACCTAAACTTAAACTGAAAATGGGACAGAAAGGAAATGAATGCCATCTGAGTAGCTACGTGCCATTAGGTATTTTCTTAAAGATTAACTGGTATTATGTGCGCATGTATGTGGTATATGTGTACTGTTAGACTTAGATACTAATGTAGTCAGGACATGTAATGCTCGGGGTACGAAGAGTAAAGTAAGTGGCTAATCACAACTGCCCACTTTAATTAGGGACTTACTATACTTGACATAAACTGAGCTTTCCTTGAATGACCGTGTTGGTGTTTGAATCTTTCAGTGTGATAGAAGATGGTCGGTGGTAGATCATCTAGAGTTTCACGTGGCGGAGGTGGTGGTGGACGTGGTGCTGAACCGCGGGCCACAAGAGGAAGACCTAGAGTGGAGAAGGAGGTTCCTGAAAAACCTGTGGGGGTAGACGAAAGCGCTGATCTAAGGGCCTCGGTAAAAGAGGCAGTGGTCGAAGAAGTGCATCAGGTCGTGCAGACGATTTTACCGTCTGTAGTGACCGAAGTGATAAAGGCGGTACGCGAGGATGAAAGACGAGGGAGGAATCGGTCCTCAGGGAGACAGCAGCAACAAGAGACGAAGATGGTTCTTTTTGATGATGAAGAGGAAGAGGAGGGGGAACCTGTACGGGAGACGACACGGGGTTGTAACTACGGGGCGTTTTTGAGGTGCAAGCCCCCTACTTTTGACGGTACTGGCACCGCTGGTGCTGCTCACCAATGGGTGAGAGAAATGGAGGCTGTTCTTGATATTAGTGGTGCCAGGAGGACAAAAAGGTGAAGTTTACTACCCACTGGTTCACAGGTTCGGCTTTATGCTGGTGGGGCAACATAGTCCAAGCCGAGGGTAGCAGGGCCATTGGAAGAATGAAGTGGGCCGAGCTGAAAAGGATGGTGATAGAGGAGTTCAGTCCTCGTCAAGAGATGGATAAAGCTGAGAGAGAGTTCCTGCAGTTGGAAGCGGGGACAATGACCCACCAACAGTACAACACTAAGTTTAACGAGATGGCGAGAATGGTGCCGGATCAGGTAACGCTGGTGTCTCGAAAGATTAACCGGTACATTCAGGGGCTGCCAGCTGAAATCTGTTGGCACCTAATTTCTGCTTGACCAAGTACCTTTAGGTCGGTAGTGGATTTGGCAGGGAGTTATATGATGAACGGGCTGCGGTGGTGAAGGCTGAGGGTAGTAAGAAAGGAGGTGGTAAGAGAAATTGGCAGGGGAAGAGGTTTGGTCGAGGTGATACTTCGACGAGTAACAAGAAGGCACGGGTGGATAATCGCTGTGTGGTTATGACAGGTGCAGGGTTGAGGAAGTGTGGCATATGTGGGAAGGAGCACGGTGGCGAGTGCATATGGGGGTTGAATGTTTGTTTTATGTGTGGGAAGCCTGGTCATATGTCTAGAGATTGTAAGGGCATGAGGTGCTTCAACTGTGGGGAAAGTGGTCATATGAGAAAGGACTGTAAGAAGCCGAGGGACGAGGGTTCCGGTGTGAAGAAGACGGGAAGTGAAGGGCCGAGGGCAAGCTCTAGGGCATTCACGATGACACAAGAGGAGGCTAGAACAGTCCCTGATGTTGTGTCCGGTACGTTCTTGGTGAACCAAACTTTAGCCTCTGTATTATTTGATTCAGGTGCCAGTAGGAGTTTTATTTCTGCTAATTTCTGTGCCAAACTGCCTGTTAGAAGTAGACGTGTTGATGTACCATTTGATGTAGAAACTGCGATAGGTAAGTCTACCAGGATTTCCGAGGTGATAGAGGGTTGTGATGTGGAATTAGAGGGCCATAAATTTCCTGTTAGACCCTTCGCGATGACTCTAGGTGGTTTCGATTTGGTGCTTGGGATTGATTGGTTGGCGGACTTTGAGGCGAACATTGTGTGTTGCAAGAAGATGATTCACTTGACAGCGCCCGACGGTAGTTCAGTGACTGTTTATGGTGATCGGGTTACTACAATTCCGAAGGTGATCTCAATGGCTATGGCAGAAAAGTGTATGAGGCGTGGGTGCAGCGCCTACTTATGTTATGTGAAAGATGTAGAAACGCTAACACCACAATTATCTGATGTTCCGGTTGTGTGTGATTTTCCAGGCATGTTCCCGGAAGACTTATCGGGATTGCCACCTGACCGAGAGATCGAGTTCCAGATTGACCTGATACCAGGTGCTAAACCTGTCGTCAAGGCACCGTATCGATTGGCTCCAACGGAAATGAAAGAGTTGATGGAGCAGTTGCAAGAGCTGCTAGATAAGGGGTTCATTAGACCGAGTATCTCACCTTGGGGTGCTCCGGTCCTGTTCATAAAGAAGAAGGATGGTAGTATGAGGATTTGCATCGACTATCGCGAGCTGAATAAGTTGATGGTGAAGAACAGATACCCCTTGCCGAGAATGGATGATTTATTTGATCAACTTCAAGGCGCCAGCTGGTTTTCGTGAATAGATCTTCGATCGGGCTACCATCAGCTAAAAGTGAAGGAACAAGAGATCCCTAAAACAGCTTTTCGTACACGCTACAGTCACTACGAGTTTCTTGACATGTCTTTCGGTTTGACTAATGCGCCAGCTGCTTTTATGGATTTGATGAACCGAGTGTGTCGGCCGATGTTGGATAAATCAGTGATTGTGTTTATTGATGACATCCTGATTTATTCAAAAAGCGAGACAGAGCATGCCGGTCACATTCGAGAAGTGTTGGAAACATTGAGAAGGGAGAAATTGTACGCCAAGTTCTCCAAATGCGCATTCTGGTTGCGTGAATTTCAATTCTTGGGTCACGTGGTTAATCCAGAGGGGATTATGGTCGATCCAGCAAAGGTGGAAGCAGTAATGCAATGGAAGTCTCCAAAGACGCCATCCGAGATCCGCAGTTTCTTCGGTTTGGCGGGCTATTACAGAAGATTTATTCAAGACTTCTCAAAGATTGCTTCTCCACTGACCAAGTTGACCCGGAAAGATGTAAAGTTTGTGTGGGGTCAAGCTCAAGAGAAAGTGTTTGAAGAATTGAAGGCGAGGTTGACCCAAGCTCCTGTATTGGCATTACCCGTAGGAAGCGAAGACTTGGTGGTTTATTCTGATGCTTCTTACTCGGGGTTGGGGTGCGTGTTAATGCAAAGGGGAAAGGTTATAGCCTATGCATCCCGACAGCTGAAAGTTCATAAGGTTAATTACCCCACTAATGACTTGGAGCTAGCAGCGGTGGTCTTTGCATTAAAGATTTGGAGGCACTATCTCTACGGAACGAAGTGCACCATCTTCACAGATCACAAAAGCTTGAAGTACTTCTTTGAGTAGAAAGATCTGAACATGAGGCAGAGGCGATGGTTGGAGCTCATAAAGGATTACGATTTTGAAATCCATTACCATCCGGGCAAAGCCAACGTGGTGGCAGATGCCCTTAGCCGAAAGGAGAGACCCGAGCCGATACGGGTGAAGGCGTACCAGCTGATTATGACCTTGGATGTAATGAAGCAAGTCAAAGAGTTTCAAGTCGAGGCACTGAAGGAAGATCATCTTAACTCGGAACGAATGAGAGGTCTGGTCGCGGAGTTTTGTGAAAACACGTTTGGTGCTAGAACCCGGTTTGGGTGGATGTGGATTCCTCGTCTTGGGGATCTACGAATGAAGATTATGGATGAAGCTCACAAGACTCGATACTCCATTCATCTCGGTGCCACGAAGATGTACCAAGACATGAAGAAAGATTACTGGTGGCCGGGTATGAAACGTGATGTGGTGGAGTATGTGAGTAAATGCCTCACTTGTTTGCAAGTAAAGGCAGAGCCTCAAAATCCGTATGGAAAGATTCATCCTTTCGATATACCGGAATGGAAGTGGGAGCACATCACCATGGATTTCATTACGAAGCTGCCGCGTACCCCGAACGGGTACGATGCCATATGGGTGATTGTAGACCGCTTGACGAAGAGTGCTCACTTCCTACCGATACGCGAGACATATTCATCCGAGAGGCTGACCGATCTTTTCATCAAAGATTGTGACTCGCCATGGTGTACCAGTTTCAATTGTGTCTGATCGCAACACCCGGTTTACATCCAAATTCTGGAAGAAATTCCACGATGCTATGGGGACAAGATTACATATTTGTACGGCCTATCATCCCCAGACTGATGGTCAGTCAGAAAGGACCATTCAGACGTTAAAGGACATGCTCCGGGCATGTGTGATTGATTTTGGGGAAGTTGGGATGACCACTTACCGTTAGCTGAATTCTCATACAACAACAGCTATCATGCCAGCATTGGTATGCCACCTTATGAGATGCTATACGGTAGGAGATGCAGGACACCTGTATGTTGGGGTGATATTGGTCAGAAAGAGTTGGGAAATGTCAAGGTGATCGAGGCTACGATTAAAAAGCTTGAAAGGATCAAGGCCTACATGAAGGCAACCAAAGACAGACAGAAGTCGTATGCCGATAAACGACGCAGACCGATTGAGTTCCAGGTGGGTGACCGGGTTATGTTGAAGGTCTCGCCATGGAAAGGAATCATTCGGTTCAGAAAGCGGGGCAAGCTGAGCCTACGGTATATAGGCCCTTTCCAAATCATTGCCCGTGTAGGAGAGGTGGCCTATAGGTTGGAATTGCTAGATGAGTTAAGTGGAATTCAACCAACCTTCCACGTATCTCATCTGAGAAAGTGTTTGTCCGATGAAGATATGATTGTTCCATTGGAGGATATCAATGTAGATGAACGGCTCAATTATGTGGAGCAACCGGTGGCAATCATTGACAGAAAAGAGAAACGGTTGCAAAATAAAGTAGTTCCACTTGTGCGTGTACAGTGGAGGCACAGGAAGGGATCCGAGTCAACATGGGAAATAGATGAAGAAATGAGGCAGCATTACCCATGCTTGTTCGATAAATAACAGGTTTCGGGGACGAAACCTAAATAAGGGGGTTGACTTGTAACACCCGGGAAATTTCCTTTTCTGAAATGTCATGCGACTGGAGGCTCAGGCGCATGGATACAAGGCGACTGGAGCTTCATACGCATGGAGTCGCATGACTGGAGCTCCATACGCATGACAATCGTACGAATGAATGTCCAATCGCATGAAGCTCAGGCGACTGAAGTGCCTACGTCACTGGAACTCGGGCGACTGGATGAGGAGTATTTAAGGGAGAGGGAAGCTCTTACCCTCTCCCATACTCGCAAACTCAGTCAGAAAAGAGAGAAAAGAGCGAAAGAAAAGGAAAAAAGAGAAAAGAGTGATCCGGGCTTGAAACTTGTCGAGCAACTAGTCCAAACAGAGCTATTCATCTTCTTCTTGCTTACGTGAGTTTTAGGACCCCTTATTTACATGTTTTCAAACGATCTTGGGGCTGCATCACATATAAAACCCGATTTTGTAAAGTGTATGTTTGACCTATTTGGGTGTAATCATGTTTAGTATGTTTAAAGTATCATTTTGGACCTGTATGAGTTTGTATGATGTCCTAGTATGATTCCCTAAGGTTTGGGAGGGTTAATTGGGGTTTGAGAAGGGTTTTAGAGCCGTATGTCGCGGCTGTAGTTCAAGATGAACTCCAGTCGCTGCACAGTTAGAGTTAGGCGACTGGAGGGCCAATTGCACGATTGGGGAACGACTGAGGGTCAAACGCACGACTGAGGGACGACTAAGGTTCATTCGTACGACTGAGGCTCAATCGTCCGACTGGAGGTTTAGTCGCACGACATGACATACGATTGAGAGCCCAGTCGCTTATATGCTCAGTCGCACAGGTGCATTCGCCCGATTGAGGGACTAGTCGCTTAGGAGTCCAATCGCCTAATGCTCAGTTGCATGGAGTTCGTGCGACTGAAGCATGCTCCGTTGCCCAACTAGTGCTGCGGAGACCCTCGGGGCTATGTCAGGCACGATAATGATGTTGTATGTTTACGCATAAGTTATGATGTGAGTGTATGATGCCTTGTATGATGATGCATGAATATTATGTGTGTTCCTGATGATAATGTATGTATATCTTTCCATGACTTTATGAATTATGATGATGAATGAATAAAGTATTATGTAATGTAAAATGAAAGATAATGAAAGAGGAACGTAATGAATGAATGCATGCATAAATGAACGAATGAATGTAAGAAAGGCTTGGAAGCAAATGTATGGAGGGCACACCCCTAGCAGGTGTTAGCTCAACGGTGTGCGGGTTAGCTTCCCCGAAGGATGCATATTGGGGTCAGTCTTTGCGATTGACCATATGTATGGGATCCTTGCCGCTTACCCTAGGTGACTGGATCAGCATGAGTGCACAACGTTCATGATTGATCATCACAGGTCCAGCACCCGCAGTAGTGCACAATGTTCGGGGTATAGCACATGGCATTGATCCAGAATGAATAAGAGAAGATAAGTGGTGCCTGTACCGACCCTAGGTGACTGGATCAGCATGTGTGCACAACGTTCGTGATTAATCATCACTGGTCCAGCACCAGCAGTAATGCATGATGCTCAGGGTATTCTACATGTCACCGGAAGTAATAAACGTACGAATGAATGTAATGAACGTATGAATGAATGAAATGATCGTACGTAAGTAATGAATGTAAGAATGGCATGAATGTACGAACGCAAGTAATGCATGAATGAATGAATGAAAGTAAGATACGTACGAACGAAAGTAAGAGTATGAAAGAACATGAAAGAATGTGAATGTTACGACGAACGGCACACAAACGAAAGTTAATGAATGAACAATGAAGATAATAATAATATTATCTATGTGTACGTACATTGTGTGACCGCACGTAAGAAAAGAAAGGTTTAATGAAAGAAAAGTATGTTTTATTATTAAACTAGAACTCACTCAGCAACGCTGACTTTTTATGTGTTTCCAGTTGACAGGTAGTGTTGCTGAGGATGGCAGGAGGCGGCTACTCAGCTCTTTTGGGATGGCATTCTCCTTTTGATAATGCTGCCACATTTTATGTTGCATGTAAGTGTTCCTTGAGGATTCCGATAAACGGGATTACTTAAGGAATCTTCTTTAGATGTAGTTCTAATGTTTCTAAACTAGAGGTCACTGTTTATGACCATTTTGCAAATGATAACGATGTAAGACGTTGTAAAAGCTTTTATGATGAAATGAGATGTATCTTTTGAATGTTTCCACTGCATTGTTTTATTTAAATATATGTTCTGTGTGCGATGAATGACCAACTGTGAGGTGCCCGGGAACGGGGCCTTACATAAGGGTGCCACCCAAAGCACAGGAGAAGAGGCAAAAGGTTGCTTCCAATGACCCATGCTTCATGTGTGGGGAGATTGGACATTGGGCAAGAAATTGTCCTGTCCATCTCCCACAGTTGAAAGCAAAGAGGGATGCCGGGCAGACCTCAGGTACAATATACATGATCCATATTGATTTAAAGATAATATCCTCAAACACATGGGTATTAGATACCGGATGTGGAACTCACATTTGCAATTTGTTGCAGGGGTTTTGAAGAAGTAGCAACTTCAACAAAGGGGATGTTAGCCTCTACATGCGAAATAGGGCTAAAGTTCAAGTTGAAGCCCGTGGTGACTACATCTTGAAACTTCCAAATGGTTTGGAAGTAATTGTGTACAATGTTTTGCATGCTCCTAGTTTGACTAGGAACATTATCTCTGTAGCCCTATTAAAACATTTGGGATATGTATTATCATTTATTGGAAATGAAATCCATGTTACTTTGAATGACATATTTTACTTTGAAGCTATTCCCATCAATGGTATCTATGAATTGGTTCATGAAAATACATTGAACGATAGCTTATTGTACCAAACTAGTACCAAGAAGCTCAAACCAGATTTGAGTGACACTTACCTTTGGTATTGCTGTCTTGGTCATATAAACAAGAAAATAATACAAACACTACAAAAGCATGGTCTTTTAAAAACAAGTGAATGTGATTCATTTGATGTATGTGAGTCTTGTTTACAAGGTAAAATGACCAAGGCACCTTTTAGTGGCAAAGCCGAAAGAGCAAAGGATTTATTAGGTATCATACATTCAGATGTATGTGGTCCTTTTAAACCTATGACAAGGTACAAAGAGAGATACTTCATTACCTTTACTGACGACTATATTCGATATGGGTATGTGTACTTGTTAAGACACAAAGATGAAGCTTTTGAAATGTTCAAGATCTTTCAAAATGAAATACAAAATCAACTCAATAAGTCAATTAAAATTCTCCGCACCGATAGAGGAGAATACCTAAATGATGCTTTTAGGGACCATCTTAAAAGTTGTGGGATTTTCTCACAACTATCTCCACCGGGAACACCACAACATAATGGCATGTTCGAGCGGAGAAATCAAACTCTATTGGATATGGTTCGATCTATGATGGTTAGAAGCTCATTACCTTTGTCATTTTGGGGTTTTGCTCTGCTCTCTGCAGCCCGTATTTTGAATATGGCCCTAACCGAGAATGTGGAAAGGACACCTTATGAAATACGTCATGGAAGGGTTCCATCATTTTCATATTTGAGGGTGTGGGGGTGTGAGGCTTATGTGAAGACTCCCACCTCGAACAAGTTAGAAAGCCATTCCACTAAGTGTATCTTTATTGGATATCCAATAGATTCTATGGGATATTATTTCTATGATCCAATACAAAAAAAGGAGTTTGTTGCCAAAAAGGGTGAGTTCTTGGAAACCAAGTTCCTTGTGGAAGGAACTGGTAGTAGAACTGTGGATCTTGAAGAGGATCAAGAACCGCAACCTGATACACGTTTGGTTGACACTAGCACTCAACATGAGGATGTTGAAAATGATCTAATAGTTGATAAATACACAGAAAACATTCGCAGATCTGGTAGAACTGGTAATCCACCTGAAAGATATGGATTTTTCACTGATGGATGCTATGTGATAGATTCCGATGAACCAATCACATACCATGATGCTTTGTCCAATTCGGATTGTGACAAATGGCTTGAGACCATGAACGTTGAGATGCAATCCATGTATGACAATCAAGTATGGGACTTGGTTGTACCACCTCTTAACTCCAAAGTAGTTAGAAGTAAGTGGGTTTTCAAGTAGAAAACCGATATGCGTGGAAACTTGGATATTATAAAGCTAGACTTGTAGCAAAAGGTTTCACTCAAACTCAAGGGGTTGACTATGATGAAACCTTTTCACCTGTTGCGTTGCTAAAATCTATTAGGATATTGCTTGCCATAGCTGCTCATTATGATTATGAGATTTGGCAAATGGATGTCAAAACCGCATTCCTAAATGGATATCTTGTGGAAGATGTCTATATGGTTCAGCCTGAAGGTTTGTCAGTCCAAAACATCCTAACAAAGTATGAAAGTTAAAGAAATCAATATATGGATTGAAACAAGCATCGAGAAGTTGGAATCACTGTTTTGATGAAGAAGTAATTAGATTTGAATTCATCAAGAACGCTGATAAAGATTGTGTATATAAGAAAGCTAGTGGGAGCATCATCACTTTCCTTGTATTGTATGTTGATGACATACTACTATTTGGAAATGACATTCCAACCTTGGAAGGTGTAAAAACCTGGCTTGTAAGTTGTTTTTCCATCAAGGATCTTGGTGAAGCCACCTATATTCTGGGAATAAAGATCTATAGGGATAGATCAAGGTGGTTGATTGGTTTAAATCAAAGTGCATACATTGATAAGATCTTGAACAGGTTCAAGATGGAGAACTCTATGAAATGTACGGTACCTATTCAAAGAGGAACGATATTGAGTATAACTCAATGTCCAAGCTCGAAGGATGAGTTAGATAAAATGAAGGCAATCCCATACGCATCTGCTGTTTGATCCATCATGTACGCAATGATATGCACTCGGCCGGACGTTTCATGCGCCTTAAGCATGACAAGCCGATACCAGCAAAATCCTAGAAATAGTCATTGGATGGCTGTTAAGAACATACTTAAGTACCTAAGGAGGACTAAAGATATGTTCGTAATCTATGGATCTGGTGATGAGAAACTCATTGTAAAAGGTTACACGGATGCGAGTTTCCAAACCGATCGTGATGATTCACGATCACAATCGGGATACATTTTCATTCTGAATGGAGGAGCGGTCTCTTGGAAGACCTCTAAACAGGATGTGGTGGCTTTATCAACTACAGAATTTGAATACGTAGTCGCCTCATTGGTAGATCAAGAAGCTGCATGGTTGAAGAAATTCATTGCCGATCTACGGGTTGTCCCTTCAATTCAGGACCCCCTAGAGATCTTTTGTGATAACGAGGGTGCGATTGCTCAAATTTAGGAACCTCGCGCTCATCAAAAGACTAGGCACATTGAGCGGAGATTCAATTACATATGAGATGAAGTTGAGAAAGGAAAGATATGTATTCGCAAAGTTCACACAGATCAAAATATTGCGGATCCTCTCACGAAGCTCCTAGAAAAGGCAAAGCATGAAGGTCATACCTGTGCCATGGGTCTTCGATATTCTAGTGTAACACCCGTAATTTCTTATTAAAGAAATTAAAAGAATGAAATAGAAGAAAGGAGAAGGAAATAAAGCCTGCTTTTGTGAAAGGACCAAAAGTGTAAAATAATAAAAAAATCTTATAAAGTTGGTAAAAAGGTGGCATGGCCGCCCATTACCTTCTGCATAACATTTTTATTCGACTTTTAGAGAGAGAAAGCAGCAGGAGCAGAAAACTATCGGGATTTTGAAGAAGGACCTGAGAAATTCGAAGTTTTTGGTAAGAAATCTCGAATTTATGATGTTAGGACGATTCTAGAACCATATATGAGCTTATAAATGTGACTAGTGTGTTCGGGTTGTACGGTGTGTGTGTTATAGGTGTATAAACGACTGAGAAGTTCAAGGAAAGGGCATCCAAAACCCGAAGACAAATTAAGGTGAGTTCTAGACCCCGTTTTACTGGTTTTTAAATGTTTTAGGGCTGGAAAATGCATGCAAGTATGTTTTTGTAAAGTTTGGGTTGAAACCCGTATGAAATGAATGTATGTATGCTTCTGTTTATGTTAGATTTATGCCTAGAATCACATGTATATGTTTAGAACTAGGCATTATGATGTTTGGGACTTGGATTATGGATTAGACACATGAACAGGTTGCAAATATGTCTGAAATTGGACTTAGAATAAATAAGAACAAGCTGATGAGTCCACCAGTGGTCATACGACCAACAGTGTGGTCGTATGACCAGGATTTTTTCTAAGTGTTAAAGCCCACTAGTGCTCATACGACCAACAGTGTGGTCGTATGACCAGGAGATATATTTTTCTAAGTACTGATGAGTCTAACAGGACTCATATGACCAATAGTGTGGTCGTATGACCAAGTTATATTTCTAAGTGGTCCAATAGGACTCATACGACCAACAGTGGTCGTATGACTATGTGATGAAATTTTCTAAGTATGATGAAGAGTCCCACAGGACTCATACGACCAACAGTGGTCGTATGATCAGAATATATTTCCCAAGTCCAGGGATGGTACGACCAATAGTGCTCATACGACCAACAGTGTGGTCGTATGACCAGATGATAAATCTAAGTGCCCAATAGTGCTTATACGGCCAGAGGGCTTATACGCCCAGCAGGGCTCAAACGCCTAGGACACTTAGAATTTTTCAGAAATTTCCTGAAATACCGAAGTTCGAGGTTTTGACCAGGGCTGACTAGGGTTAACAAATGATGATGTTTCATGCATGTAATGATGATTATGGTTAACCCTTATTGTTTCTAATGTTATTATCAGTGTATTATTGTTAACAATATTATTAAAATATTGTTAAATGTGGTATGATGCTACGTATGATGATGAATGTATGATGATGTACGTACGGTGATGAATGTATGATGAGTATGTATGATGAGTGTGTGTGTTCCTTGTAATTGTATATGCTTATCTTTCTTAAACTTTACGAATAACGAGAATGAACTAATGAAGTATTATGTATCGTAAAGTGAAAGATAATGAAAGAGGAACATGATGACGAATGCATGTATTAACGAATGAACGAAAAGAAGAATGATGATGAATACATGCATTAATGAACGAACGAATTATGTCTTGCAAGCATTGAATAACGCGATTGGTCCTTCTTTGTGATTGACCATGGTCATGGTACCTCTACCGCTTACCTCTAGTACCGTGGCATACGATTTTCCGTCATATGTTGACTACGGCCCGGTAGCTAATAACGATCGGGGTGTAGCATATGGTATTGGTACAATTCACCTTTCAATGCGTGCAAGTAAGTATGAACGGGATTCTTGTCATTCGACCACAGTAATCATAGTCAAGTGCTATGAAGTGGGTAAAGCCTGACAGAATCCATACGAGAAGTTAAAGATAACGATGAATAACGAATGATGAAGATAATAACGAATATTATCTCTGTGTACGTATGATGTATGAACGCATGCACGAAAGGATACTTTTAAATAAGTAAAAGTATGTTTTATTCCTAAACTAGAACTCACTCAGCAACGCTGACTTTTATGTATTTTCCAGTTGGCAGGTAGTGTTGCTGAGGATGGCACGAGGCGGCTACTCAGCTCTTTTGGGATGGCATTCTTTTGTTAATGTTTTTGTATTGTAATGCAAACAAACGATATTTTGTAACGGGTGTTTATTACTTTGCAAAAGCATTTATAGTAAATTTAAATTTTCCGCTGCATGGTTCTTACTAAGTTGTATTAAATGTATGTTTTATGGGTAATGACGACCAACTGTGAGGTGCCCGGGAACGGGGCCTTACATCTAGTGATTGGATTTGATCTATAATTTCGTATTTGGATATTTGGAACTCCCTTATTATTTGAATAAAACTATTTGGTTATAATATTTCAATAAATGTTCCAATTCAGCATGTTTAAATCCATGAGTAAATTATTTGCTCAGAATGTCCGTAATCCTTCATGCTTGTGCGAACAAGTATGAGAGTAAGACTATTATGAACTTGGATTGGTAGATATTCATATGGATGAATATAGAGCAAAGAGTTGCTGCCAAAGTTCATAGATATTTGTGGGATGCAAATATTGGACTAACCTGCATCTCAAACATTACTACATGGAATCTTCTTGATTGATCATAAGTGATTTTGAGTAAAGGCGAACATCATTTAGTATCCTCTGACCTGAGATACATATTGGGTCCTGATATTTACCAAATATTATGCTTTGACTTAGTTCTTCGTTGTTCCGATGTAAGGCCCGGTTCCCGGGACGCTCACAGTTGGTCATTCACAGCATAAAAGATTACATATTATAAATCTAAGCAGCGGAATAATTTAACAAAAACCATTCATTTCATTATAAATACTATTGCCAAGCAATACACATAAGTTTAAATCAGATTACAAAGGAATGGTTTAACTGCATTCCAAGACAACAGTAATATCTATGGGGAATGAATGTCAGTCTTGCCCCGCCGAGTAGCCATCCCCGCGTGCCATCCTCAGCAATGTTTTACCTACCAACTGGAAAATACATAAAAGTCAGTGTTGCTGAGTGAGTTCTAGTTTTATAATTTAAAATACTTTATTTCTCGTTTCAAACCGTTCATTACTTTCGTATGTGGTCACACATTGTACGTACACATGGGTAATATTATTATTATCTTCGTCATTCATTCAATTCGTACTTTTTCCATTACTCTTCCGGTCTTTACGTTCGTTCTTACGAATCTGTTGCGACAACAAGGCCGCTCACCTCAATATCAATCTCTCACGATGGTATGTTAGCCAAGTCTGTTGCAACACAAGGTTGCTCACCTCAGTGGCAATCTCACGATTGCCTACTAACCAAGTCTGTTGCAACACAAAGTTGCTCACCTCATTGGCAATCTCAAGGATTGCATGCTAACCGAGTCTTTTGCAACAACAAGGTTGCTCACCTCATTTGTAAATCAAAACGATTGACCCTGTGTGCATCCTTTGGGGTAGCTAACCCGCATCATAGTTGAGCTAACACCTATGAGGGGTGTGCACCTCCATACATTTGCTTGCAAGACTTCTATTCATTTGTTTTCATTCCACTTTTCTTTATCATTAATCTTTCACTTTATTAATGATAATAACTTCTGTTTTGATCATGATCATACCTCATAGAGTCATACAGTATTATTATTAATAATATGATAATAATAATAACAACTCTAATCATAACAATACCATTAATAAGGGTCATAATGTCAATCAAACATAATCATATGCATTTAATGAACCTTAGTCAATACTAGTCCAAAACCCTAAATGCACAGACTCCCATGAAAATTCTGCATTTAATTCTAAGTGTTGGGCGCATGAGGACTGATTGGGCGCATGAGCACTGGTTGGGCGCATGAGCACTGTTGGGACATATTACCTTATCCTTAGAAAATATTTCCAGGTGCAAGAGCACTATTTAGGCATATAATCCTATACTTAGTTTCTAAGTCAAAATCTCAGGCGCATGAGTACTGTTTGGGCTCATTACCCTGTACTTAGTTTTCTAAGTCATATTTCAGGCGTAAGAGCACTATTTGGGCATATTACCATGTAAGTTTCCTAAGTCCTAATTTCAGGCTCGTGAGTACGGTTTAGGTATATTACCCGTACTTAGTTTTTCTAAGCCATATTTCAGGCACATGAATACTGTTGGTGAGCATAAGCCCCGACACTTAAGCTTCTGTCAAGATCCTGGGAGTATGAGGATTGTTTAGGCTTATGAGCCTTATATAGGCGTATTAGCAACCTGATCATGTTTCTAAGTCATTTTCTAGTCCCAAACATCATATTACCTCGTTCTAAACATTCACATACTATTCCAGGCATAAAATTAACATAATCATAACATTATATTTACCCAAAACATAACCCACCCACATACACATGCACATGAACATACGGGTAAAATACCCAACCTCATAAAACATACATACATGTATTTTCCAGCCCCAAAATTGTATAAAAGCATGGAAAAAGGGGTTCTAGAAACTCACCTTAGTTGTGTTCGGGTTTGATACCCTTCCTTGAACTTCTCGGGCATTTCTAACACCTAACACACACACACACAATACAAACCGAACACACAAGTCACATTTATAAGCACATAAATAGGTCTAGAACCATCTAAAGCATCAAAATTCGAGAGTTCTCACCAAAACCTTCAAACTCTCTGATCTCTTCTTCAAAAACTCTATCTTCTTCTTTCTTTCTCTAAAATCCGAATGAGAAGTGTTGTGCAGGGTGAAATGGGCGGCCATACCACCTTTTCACTAGCTTTTTATGACTTTTGTTCTTTTTGTCACTTTTGGTCCCATAACTTTAGTGTTGACTTCCATTTCATTCTTTTTCTTTCTCCTTTATCCTTTTTATTCCTTTCAAAGTTACGGTTGTTACATCTGAAATATGGCAGTACATAAGTCTGAGTTCAGGTATGATATAAGGTAATTGTGAGAGACGTATGTAGTCAAGATGGGATTTGTCCCTCTTATTCGTTGAGAGTAAGATGTCAAAGGCCTGATAAAGTTAAAACAATTGAGAATGATCACTCTGTGTCTCTGGGATTTAACATGACATCTATGACAAAAGGATAGATGATTGATTCGTCTAAAACATTTCAAGTATGGTACTTGAAGAGGATGATGTTATTGAATGGAACTTAGTCATATGTATTAAGGGTAGTGAACCGTTGTTAGGCGGTATTTACTGCTTTCATCAATCTTCTATGAATCTTGTGCAAGTGGGAGATTGTTGGATCATATATGCCCAAGACACATACAAGATTGATGTGGTTAGTACGTTATGATCCAAGTCGGGTCATACCCAATAACATGCTAAACAAACACCAATATATGTTTATTTGTTGATGAGATCATAAAAATAAATATTGACACCAATTTAGAAAATTGGTTTTCTAAAACTTTGCTTTTGTAAAAGAACAACATTATATGGATAATTTGTTCATGAGATATTATTTGTTTGTTATTTAAATTGGTTAAATAATAACAAATAAAAGTGTATTGATGTTATAAAATTAAAATTTATTTAAATTTCATAAACTATGGATTTTAGGAGTGTCTTTTTTATAAAAATTTCAAAGGGGGGGACCCTTTTTTGAACTAATTTTGGCCGCCCATGTGGGGCCTTGGAACTCTCTTTTTAGTCTTCGTCTTTGCAAGACATTCACTCCTCTTGCACTCTTCCATCACTTCACACTTTCTCCCATACATGCAAAGCAAAAACTCTCTCTAAACATCTTTTGATTTTGGATTCAAAGAAGGGAAAAAGGATCTGAAAAATTCAGATTTCTTGGCTGCTTTTCAACATCTTCTTGGTTGATTTGGATTGTTCAAGAGGGAGCTCGTCTTGGTGCCTTACTACCTAACAAGTAGGTGTTTGCTGAAGTGCTTGGGGTATACAAGCTTGAGAGGACCTCCTTTTGGTGCTTTGGTCATTCTTCTTGGTCTATATCATCCTCCATTTCATTACATTTGCTGCTGAAAGGTAGTTTATGGCAGCCCTCTTTATGGCTGTCCATAATGTGTAGTTTGTGTTTTCATAGCTAGTTTTATTCACATATAAAAGATCCTTTGTTCTTGGGTTTGTTTGTAACTTATAACAACAAAATAGAACCTGAAATTTCACGTTATAAACCATGTTATAATGGTCATTTCCGCTGCGTTTTTCACAATGTTTAAATGGTTAAACTATGTTTCATGTTCTATCAAACCCAACAATTCCAACATCTCGTATTCACAAGAACCATCCAGCATCTCAGATTATTGGTCCTTTGAATGAGAGAACTACGAGAAGGAAATCAAAACAAGCAAATCTTTGCTTATACTCGTGTTTTCTTTCTCAAATTCTTCCTAAAAACATTACCGAAATGTTAAAGGACAATGGTTGGATTGAAGCTATGCAAGAAGAAATATTGCAATTCCGCAAACAAGAAGTGTGAAATCTTATGGATTTACCTGAAGGAGAAAATGCCATAGGCACAAAATGGTTTTTCATAAACAAAACAGATGATTGAGGCATAGTTATTAGAAATAAAGCGAGACTTTTTGCATAGGGATACACTCAAGAAGAAGGTATTAATTATGATGAAGTATTTGCTCCAGTTGCAAGACTTGAATCAATTCATGTTTTTTTGGCTTATGCATCATTAATGAAATTCAAAGTGTATCAAATGGACGTTAAAGGTGCATTCTTGTACGGTCCAATCATTGATTATGTGTATGTGAAGCAACCTCCGGGTTTTGAAGATTCAGAATTTCCATATCATGTGTACAAGCATAGCAAAGCTTTGTATGGACTCCATCAAGCGCCAAGAATCTGGTATGAAACATTGTCACGAGACTTTATCCAACATCGATACACAGGAGGGAAAATCGATCCAACTTTATTCATAAAGAAGGATGCTGATGATCTCTTATGTGTACAAGTGTATGTTGGTTATATCATATTTGGTTCTACAAGTCCAAAATTGTGTAATGAATTTGAAGAAATAATTAAGTCTCGATTTAAAATGAGTTCTATGGGAGAAATAAATTTCTTTCTTGGACTTCAAGTCAAGCAATTTGCATATGGCATTTTCATCAATCAAGAGAAGTTTGTTGACAAGCTCTTGAAGAAATTTAAACTGCAAGATTGACAGTCCATTAAACTGCAAGCTAACGTAAACACCAAGATTCAGCCTTATCCGAAAGAAAAAACTGTAGACCAAACATTATACAGATCTATGATTGGTTAATTGATGTATCTTACTGCATCAAGACTATGTGGTTTGTGTCTGTGCCAGGTATCAATCAGACTGGAAGGAATCCTAATTAATTGCTATTAAAAGAATATTCAGGTATCTCAAAGGTAAACCAGCTTTAGGGCTATGATATCCTTACTAAGGAAACTTCAAGTTACATGGATATACTGACAGTGATTATGGAGGATGTTGTCAAGATAGAAAATCTACAATGGGTGGTTGTTAGTTTTTAGGAACCAGATTAGTCTCATGGAAAAGTAAGAAACAAACAAACGTCTCCGTTTCAACCGTAGAAGCTAAATACATAGCTGCTTTAATAGGATGTTCACAAATCCTTGGTTACAAAACAAACTGCTAGATTACGGGTTCAATTTTCTTAAAGCTCCTATTTACATTGATAACACTGTTGCTATGTTCATTACAGCTAATCCTGTCTAACATTTGAAAACAAAACATATTGAGATTCGATATCATTTTCTCAGAATAACTTTGAAAAAGGTATAATCATAGAGATAACTCTGAAAAAGGTATAATCATTCTTATTCAAATTGCAACTAAAAAACCGTTGGCAGACCTATTTACTAAAGCCTTCTTACCAGGACGGTTTGAGTACTTGGTAGAGTTAATTAGTCTCATTAAGCTTATGTATATGCTGATTTTGTGAGCATTTCAGTTAAATTGTGTCTTAACATGATCAGAACCCTCCCTTAACTAAATAGAATATACCAAGAGAACCTGTCAGAGTTAATTGCCTGATTTTATTTTATGTGTGCATGTTTCTTAGAAAATGAAAAAACCACATACAAATAGAAAATGAAAAATCAAATGATAAAATCATAAAGAAAAAACTACAAAAATAGAGTTTTTCTTTTCTTTGTTAATTCATTGTTTAGGAATGAATATGTCCTTGCAATATGTGAGAAATGATAGTACATTAGTTGGATCAGTTGCATATTTCACTCGATAAAAAAGTCTGACATAATTAGATATGATGTGTAGGCATATTCATGCAATTATACTGAAAAAGCAAATTCTTATGATTAAACTAAATCATCTATGCATGTATGTGTGTTCATCTTAGTACCAGTGAGTAGTATTAGCTTATCGGAATGATTGCTTGTAAAGTTACAAAACTCACACCTAGTGGTGATATGAATGACCATGAGACCTGTTACAAGCATTAGCTCCCTATTCTATGATGAGTCATCATAGACCTGAAGTGATGAGATGTCCTTTGTTGTAAGTGATTACAGAGCTAGATACTCTCCTTTAATGTAAAAAGATACCAATATGCATAACCCATTCAAGTTGATGGTTAGAGATTATCAAATGGTTTATCCATGATAATTCTCATCTAAATTATAACATGAACTCTTGAGTACGGAGTACTAACTGATTCAACATGAAACCTAATCAAATAGTGCGGAATCCTATTTGATTGGCGATCCAATCAGTGAGAACGAAAACCCAGATCAATCTAATGATAGAATAACGTTAAGAATGATTAGAAAACAATCTTGGACAAACTGTGAACTTGGATGGAAGAGATAGAACTCTCTGGATGGCTAGGGTATGAAAGAATTCAAAGTGTTCTGTTTTTTAACGAATCACGTGGTATTTATAGGTTTCAGTGTACAGTCGTACGACTCAGCCATTAGCATGGTTTAGTAGTGCGACTGACGCATACGATTTGTTCATACGCACGATTGAACTATAAAATTTGTTCAATTGTGCGACTAAGCCAATCTAATGACTCAGTAGTGTGACTGAGCCAATCACCTACTTCAGCCATGCGATTGGTCCATAAGCATGGTCCATTAGCATGAATAACCATAAGACTAAGCCAAACACATTCCCGAATCATTATTAACTTAGAACTGTGAATAACTACTACACAACTATATATAATTTAATTCAATCATGTAATTATAAATGATATAAGAATAAGACACATTCAATAGTAAAAACACATTCAAGCACATATCATATTAACAAAATATCCTTGTATTACACATATGTAAGATTGAAAGGCATAAACATTTAAGTACAATGAACTAGGGACATAGTCTATCAACAAACTTCCCCTTGGACCTAGTTCACCCTATCGTCTAACATTCTTCACACACTCAGCAAACTTCTTGAGCTTTTCTTCTTTTGTGACCCCAGCATGAATTTCAGACGCAAAGCACAGTCTGATTACATGCTGTCCAGAGTATCATATAATAGTGGCCACTTGTATAATGTGTAGACATCATCCTCAGACAAGTTTGTAAGCCACATCGGGTCAAACACCCTAATTGTCTCAATCTTTCCATTCTGATTCAGTACAATAATAGCTTCACCCGTCCTGCAGTCATAATACCACCATTTGAAGTGAGGCGTGAAGTCCTGTGGCATTTTCCTCAAAGAAATCTTTGTCATGGTCCTGGGTGGTCTCCACTTCAGAACTACCTTAGGCTTTCCTGAATTGGGATCAACTTCAGTTTTGCTCATAAACCGCCTTGGTTGTTGAGGTTCGAAGTTCACCCACTTAGTGTGATACTCTTTCCTTAAGGCCCTTTCAAACTTGCTTGTTTGTACATCTCAAAATCTGGTAAGGTCTTCAGATCATGAGGATGTCTGGAGTACTCGATCCCCTTCTCTCTTTTTACTACATAAATGTTCAAGTCCTCAAAATAAGCCCAGCTGATTATTTTTCCTGACATCTTTTGATGCCTTCTAACTTTATACAGCTTCGTGTATGCATTCTGCTTTGGAGGTTCATGTTGGTTTCTCATCTCACCAAGACATGCAGCCCACTCACCTTTTCTTTGCTCCACATCGGCATCATCACTTGAGCTGTCTTCTTAGTCGATTCTTTCTCAGTGACCTTCTCGTTTACCTTGTCGAAGGTTTCACTGTCAAACATCTCACCTAAATCAGGTAAGGCATCTCCATCATCATTAGTATGTTGAGGATAATAATCAGATGTGACGTCCTCTATCTCCACCTCATCTACACCATGTAGTTCCTCATCACTGATAACATCGACTTCTGGTGCACCTCTGAGAATCTCATCGGGGTTTAGCCTGAACATCTCTGCAATCTATTCATCTTATAAGTCATGAAT
Organism: Flaveria linearis; assembly: GCA_024085815.1. NCBI lineage: Eukaryota > Viridiplantae > Streptophyta > Magnoliopsida > Asterales > Asteraceae > Flaveria > Flaveria linearis. The sequence continues at coordinate 55,495,510 of CM044003.1, read as the reverse complement.
GATCTCCCCCTCTTCTGGTGCATAACACACTGATCTTCTGACAATCCCCTGCAAATCAAGAATCATAGTAAACTGCGTCTTGATTTACTGGGGAGGTGCAACATCATGTTCATTGACCTGGTGAGATTTATCTGCTAAATAGAGTAATCAAACACAACAAAATTTAATAAACATCATAGCATTTCACATAAGTTGACATTCAATGTCATTAATTTAATACATTTCAATATATATAAGTTCAAATTACATAAACATGTTAATCATTACTTTTATCCTTAGCATAATGATCCTTTTCTTGAGGAGCTGAGGATGAAGCTTTCTGATCTTGGTTCGTTTTGGTTAGTTTCTCTTTATCATTTTGTTGAGATCCTAGAGCTTTGCCTTCACCCTCTGGTTGATCTTCATCATCATAGTAATCTTTTTCCTTATCCTCATCAGTCTTATTAATGTCTTCCTCCTCATTATCATCATCAAACTCATCAACACTTGAGTAGTCATCATCATCATCCCCGTCACCTTTGATCTTCAAAGTATACTCCTTCCTTCCTTTCAATCTCAACATAATCTTCTTGTTCTTCTTTTCTAGCTCTTCAATCTTCTTAGTGGATGATAGCAGTAGCCGATTTTGAGTTTAAAGAGCCTCATACGCCCTAACCAAAGCACACTTATTTGCCTCATTTCCCTCGGTAAGCAGGGCCATCTGTTGACCTTGAGCTGCATTCTCGAACATCAGTTGGCTGATCTGGTTTGATTTAAGGTCATCGGCAGCTAACAGCTTGAGTACTGACCTGTTAAGGCTAGCAAGTTGTTCCTCCAGACCAACCGTGGGTAAGGAGGATCCCTGAAATGTGGGAACTGGACGGGTTTAGGTGCCAGCTTGTGAGGTGGATGGGTTGGTGGTTGAGGTTGTGTATAAAGGTGTGGGAATGGGTAAGGTTTGGTTAGTTGTGGTTGTGGTTATTTTAGGAAAGGCTGTTGTGGGCATTTGTATGGTAGAGGGTAAGAAGGTGGTAGTAGCCAAGGATGTAGCTGGAAATGCTTGAGAGGGCATGGAGGAGCTCATCAGCACCAACCTTTGGCGCTTACCCTTCTTACGATAAGGCCTGGCCATCCTCTTCTTTCTCGAGCCAGATAGAGTCGTAGGTTCCTTTCCTTTTGAGATTGGTTGCATACGTGTGTAGGATGGATCAGCTTCTTCAGTATCCATCCCTGTTGATTTCTTCTATCACATACCAACCAACTCTTTGCCTCCTTCAATGGCAACCCACTTCCCTCCTACCTGTCTGATAAGAGGCTCTTCCTTTGAGCCTTCTGATTCCTCACCCAAGTCAAAGTTCCCTAAGTCCTCCATAGTTGGGAGGTCTGGGTTGACAGAAGACTACCCAGAACCTCCAGCAGTATATGAGCCTCCCTGCTGAGGAGGTGGTTTGGCAGTGGATGTTTCAGCCGATTGGGGGTGAGTTGAGGCTTCATCATCATATCCTTGACCTTCATCTTGGTCATCATCATCATCATCATCATCTTGATCATCATCAGGAATCACCACATTCTCTTCATTAGAGTCACTATTATCATGACGCCACCTCCTTCCTGTTGGCACAACATAATCCGCTCTTGCTAGATGGCCAAACAGTCGTCAAACTGGGGGCTTCGTGGATTTCCTCTATACACTTTCATCCTGCCCAATTTAATGTCATCCGTTACCTCCAATATGACATTGTCATCTTTGTTCTTTGGCAGGCTCGGCATCTTCTCGTTAATCACCATATGAAGGAATCTAGGATACATGAAAAGCTTTCCTTCCCTTTCTTCTCAATATTCTCCTTCATATAATTGAAGAACATTTTGGAGAAGTTGAACGGATGGTTCAGAACTAGAGCCACAAAAGCATTCTGCATCTGATCACTTAGCTCATTGAAACCACCTCAACGTGAAGCAATCCACTTGAGAGCCATATGAGCTAGATACTTGAAGGGTGGGCACATGTTGCTCTTGTTAAGCACACCGACATTGGTGTCACTGGTGTATTTAATCCTCAGAAACAACCATGTAAAACTAGGCGATGGAATTTGGTCGGATGATCCCTATCTTCTCCCAGGCCCAACACCCTTCTCAGATCATGTTCACCGACATCGATCGCCTCACCGAAAATCGAGCTTCTGATTCGGTATGGCTCGATGGTGCGGTCTACCATAACATTCTCCCAGAATGCTTGGTGCAGAGATCTGTATGGTGCACACGTAGTAGAAATGGCTCTATGAATTTTGGATCTCTTTAGGAATTCGATAATTCCTACAAACTCGGTGGGGTTCCTTGACGTAGTGTTCCGGTAAGCACAGATGTTGTGCTTGGTGTTCATTGTCCACCGCTCAGCCATTTCACTGTAGCACAGCTCACAAACACCCAATCAACAAGTTAGAACAGTTCAACACATAAGAATACTTGAATTTGAAACTGATCATATGCTACTGGTTCAATTGTACGATTGACCATACGAATGAACTCAACTGTACGATTGAGCATACCACTGAGCTTAGTAGTACATTTTGACATTAGATTGATCTATTAGTACTACTGAGGTAATGATTAGTTCAATCGGTGCGATTAAAACATGCGTATGGTTCAATCATGCGATTGAAACATGCGTATGGTTCAATCGTGCGATTGAAATTCATCCGGATGTCCAGTCATATGCGTACTGTCCACGTCCAAAGATTTGAGTTTTGTTCAAATCGAACTCGATCCTTTCAAAACTTTTGTCATTTGATGCACCAGGATTAGTTAAAACACCATTTGTGGTTTAATTTCACTTTCAAGCTCATTAGATGTTCAATTTTAAGATTTCTTTCTTGGTATTTATAAGTTACACATAATTTTGGTTTAATAACCGATTATACACCCAATGTAACGCAATTTCATCTTCAATCTACCTGTAATCCAATTTAGAACCATTAGTGAACAAGCAATATCCCTAGATCACAAAGAAAGTTTGAAAATGGGTCCACTATTTTGCCAGTTTTTTCAAAGGGTTTAAAAACAGGTGAATGGGTCACGACCGACTGAGCCTCTATTTATACCCTCAGGGATTTCAGTCGTGTGACTGGACCCACACGCATGGTTCAGACGTGAGACTGAACTCCAATCGCACGAATGACCTAGACCCCTTACCAATCGTGCGATTGGATCACATTTATATTGCCAATCGTGCGATTAGATCATGCTGATGGTCCAGTCATGCATTAGGTCCATGCTCATGGTCCAGTCGTGCGATTAGTCATATGATTGGGCCATACTCATGGTCCAATTGTGCCATTGGGTTATACGATTAGGCCATACTCATGGATTAGACTTAGTTTGTCTCAGTAATGCACACAGTCACATTTGATGTACCTTTCTAGCCTACCGATCATCTCAGATATGATCTTTTTATCTATCGATCACCTCAGACATGATCCTTCTTATTAAAAAACTATTGATCACCTCAGACGTGATCCCTTTTTATCTTTTAGAGACAAGCTTTTCACGGTTAAGATTCGGTTCAATTTGGTGACTTACAAAGAGTTCAATCTTATTACATAGTCCGACACTGACACATTGCACACATAAATTGCAAAATTAATATTTCAGATTCGTTGAGCTTTGATCTTAGGATTCATCATTTTTAGATCTGAAAATTCAAAATTAAGATAGGTGGAGGTGTGTGAATCATAGAACAAAGAGAATGATAATGATAATGTTATGATTTCATTGATGTTGATAACAAATTACGATTAGAATCATAAACGAATGATGGAATCAAACACACCCAAACGAATTCTCCTTGGGTGGTGATTTACACCAGGAGAAACACACACAAAAGAACCACACTTGCAAAAATGCACTAGTGGGTCTATTTATATTATTATTACAACATGACCTAATTTTGGCTTTTCTATTTGTCTTGATCTTGACTTTGTCATGTTGAATTGTCTTGTATTGTTGTTTTCGTTATAATCATGTTGGTCTCTGAACTTGTACAATGAGATCTTCAGTCGGCTGTGATTGTGATTTGGAAAGCTTCAGTTTATCCAATTGTTGAATCCAACATAAATAGACCTACAAAAACTTTAACTAAAACTAAAATAATTCATATTTTGTAATTTTCATTAGAGGAGGGTTGAAATCACTTTAACAACACTTAAATGATTTTTCCCTTTGAGGAAAACAACATAAGGCACTATCTTCATTTCGAGAAAGATTCATACGGAATTATACAGGTAAAAACGTGATTATTAGGAACTTTTGTAGATATATCAATGATAGAGAACATTATATGTACATTTCACAGAATCTCTTTCATCTAAGTATAAAAAACACTAACAGGAAATCATGCTAGAACAGTTATGTAGCACACTTTGATTTTGAACATCAAGAGATGCAGCCACGATGATTGTCAGTATGTTTGTCCACTTAAATCCACACACAGATTTTTGACATACAACAGTGATTTTAGGTGAATTAGACCAACAAGTATTTGTGGATCCCACTGGTATATGGTAATCAATCTTCCCCAAGAGATTTTTGAGCAGTCTGGTGGTCAAGAAGAGACTGTTCTAAGAGTTTTCAAAGAGATGCAATGCCTCAGGTCAATGCCATCGCACAGCAGAGAGGCGCAAACACCGATGAATTCTTAGAACATATAGGTTATGGCAAGCCTCAGGTCAGTGCCATCGCACAGTAGAGAGGCGCAAGACCTATCTTCTCATTAGAGCAATATGATTTGATATTTAATGCAGCAATGACATTTGTCATCAACTTGATTACATTTAGCTCTTATTTAAATGCTTTATGGCATTTGTCATATTCATTGCTCTGTTTTGGGTCATTTGCACACATTCATGGCTTTCATTTGCTCCTCACCCCTTATTGGAAATTAATTGATTGTGCAGACCAGGGATATAGTGGGAACCCACAACTTGTTGATTGATTTAATTTATGTAAATCACAAATGATGTCTACTAGTCTAGTGTGTTGAATCTACTGACACATCGTGCAGGATCGATTATGGGTCACTCAACAAATGGTTTTTGTCTCAAACTCACCTTGAATCAACACTCAGCAAGAGTCTATGAAGAGTTGATCACAATATAACAAGTAACAAGCACTAAGTAAATAAACACAGAATGTAAATTTTCAAGGTACTTTTATATATTACTTCTCAACTCAAAGGATTACAGGACTCTTGGACTAAATCACTTATCTAAAGAGTTATAAGGAGAAGATATATATAATACTACCTACAGCCGGATATACTTTGATACCAGCTGGAAACCTCTAACCAAACATCTATACTACAAGACTCTAGGTGAGGTCTTTCAGACATTTTGCCTGAGAGTTGGTAGTCAGGACATGTCCCTGACTTATCTTTTGTCACCAACCAAAGTTGGTAACATGTACTATCATAAAAAGGTGAACAATAGAATAAAGTATGGTCAACAACATGTCTCTTTAGGAAGATGCCATGCTGTATCAGAGGTCTACAGCGGACTGTCAGGGACCATACTTTTATCTACTGGACATAGCAATGTCTTCCGAAGGATAAAGTACTTTGGAAGAATAACTTCTTCCGAAGCCACTTATACTTCGGAAGACTGCTTCTTCCGAGGCTTGTAGTCTTCTTTGTCTTCGGAAGCTCAGACTTTGTCTTCGGAAGCTCTTTCAGACTTTGTCTTCGGAAGCTCTTTCAGACTTTCGGAAGATTTCTTGCTTGCCTTCGGAAGCCCTTCAATGTAGCACCAAAAATGACTATGAAGTGGTTTTGGTTGCACCAGCCTTATCATGATCCAACAAAGTCCCCCTAGGCTGATGCTACCAAAACTTCACTTCCCTCTTCTTCTCAAAGCTCTCAGCACCATGGAAAGTAAGTGTTTATCAGTGTCTTTATTCTTTCCTGATGTGGTTCTGAGAATCTTGTACAAATCCTTGGTAGACAGAACCTCTACTTTGTCACCTGGGATTATGTGTACCCTCTGTTGTGGCCCTCTGAAAAGAGTTAGTTGATGGGAACTATAGTCATATTCCCATCTAACTATTGGTTCCAATTCAGGACCTTCCACCATCTGTAGAAAGGCTGTGCCTTTGGTGGTTGGTCTTTCCTTGTCTTCCGCTCTTTTCTACTTCAACTCTTCTTCAATCTTGGCTCTTTTACTTTGTTCAGCCAAGTGGAGACCGCTGATATGAATTCTAATGTGTGCAGCAGTCTCAGAGTTGGAGGGATTGGAGAATGGCTTCTCAGCAAGCTCAACAAGATCAAATCTGCTGAGATGCAGTAGAGAGGTGGCATTAAGCCTGTTGGTTTCACCATTCTCCCATTTCACAACAAAGTTGTGAGAAGGTTCATCGAACCTCCACTGGATTATAGCATTCCTAGGTCCAGGAGATTGACTAGAAATCCTGTCCTCCTTCCTTGTATCCAGTAGAGTCACCAGCCTCCTTCTTGGTCTCTTCTCCTCAGCATTGAGGGTATCGGATTTGAGACCAAGAAGTCTTGCAGCCTGGCCCAAAGTGTCTCAAGGAAAATCAAGAAATTGGCCTAGGGTGAGGGAGCTTGAAGAGTTATCAACATAGGTGATGTTGATAAGGTCTCCCTCACAGGATATGCTGCTTAAAGTGGTGCAGTTGATGAGCCTTGTCTTGAACTCCTTTATTTCCTCAAAGGAGAGATGTTGAGGAGGCTGAGGGGATGGTCTTGGTTTTTGTTGGGTAGGCTTAGGTTTAGTGGTTTTGGGTTGTGTTTTGGGTTTTAGGATGGGTAGTTTGGGTGGTTGAGGTGATGTGGTAGGTTTGGGTAGAGTTATGGGTTCAGGGGTGAAGGTTTCATCAGTGGGTTCGGTTTTGATGGGGAATAGGGTTGGTTCTTCTGGTGTGGGTTGTGGTTTTGTGGTTGGCTGTGGTTGAGTGGCTGGGGTGAAGACTATTCCCTGTACCCTCCTGTACATCTCCCTCCTTTTCCCCAAACGGATGTCAGCTTTAATTTCACTGACTATCCACTGGAGTGTCCTTTTGGACATAGGTCCCACCTGCCTACCAGAGAAGCCATGAGCCCGGAGATAGTCTTTCATCCAGGCTTTGTCATTGGACTTCTTGGTGGTAGTGACCCCCTTCTCTTCTTCCCTCCTCTTCTTCTCCCTCAACTTCTCCCTAGCAGCTCTCTTCCTTTCCTTCTCCATTTGATCCTGCTCTTTGTTGTGAAGTAGCAGGATCATGTCATCATCATGAGGATACAGTTCAGGAAGACTGAAGCCTCTTGAGAGTAGGAATTTGATCCTATCCTCTCTCAGCTTCAGAGCAACTTCTCTTCGCTCTTCTTCTTCCTTCTCCAAGGCCAACCTGGCTTCTTCTTCTTTCCTTAGCCGGGTTGACCTCTCCAAAGACACCAACTCCTCTAGTGGTAGCAGGAGTACTTCCTCATTGAAAGCTCCTAGGCTGATAAGCTGGTCAATGAGTGCTGTTCTTCTCTTTTGGTTGATCTCTTCCTGATTGGCTGCAGCTGTCTTAGAACTAGCAGCTAGCAGCTTTTCAGTAGGAAACCTACCTTTCTTTTTGAGCTTCTCAATCCTCTCCTCCTCCTGAAGCTCTTCCGCAGTCAATTTTCTTTTTCCTTTGTCTTTGGAAATGCTTGACTGTGGTGGTTCTTGGATGGAGGGTTGTGATTGAGAGAGAAGTTCAGCTGGTGTTTGGGTTGGAGGAATGTCAGAAATATCCTCCATGCTCACCTCAGATGCTATTTCAGCAATAACATCTGTGATGGTCAGTTCCTCGGACATCTGGAATAAGCCTTCCGCAGATTCTATTTCGGCCTTGGAAGACTTGTCTTGTTCTTCCGAGGCTTCAATGTCAGCTTTGGAAGCTTCAGCTTGAGCTTCAGAAGATGAGACTGCTGCAAGTTCTGTCCCAACTGTTTTAGTTGCTGGGCCATTTGTCCCCATTTCCCGTTCGAAGCTAATCTCAGGTTCCATATGGACCTTAGGTTGACTAACTTCTTCCACAGTGGTAGAAGGTGCAGTCAGTCTTTGAAGCTCCTCAGCCCCAAAATATATAAGTATGGTGTCGGGGCTGGGCTGTTCTAGGGATGATCTCAATACAAACTTTGTGAAAAGTCTATAGAGATCTTGAAGAATCTTTGAGTCAATCTCTAGAAAAGATTGAGATGACTCAGGTAGTGTGATGAGTTGGGAAGTAAGGGATTGGGTCTGTGGTTCCTCAAGTGTTTGTCTCTGAACTTTCTCCCCCTTTTTGGTAGCATCATCTTGAGAGGTAGATGAGCTAGAGGAAGAAGTCATTGAAACCTGAATAGGTACATGCCTAACAGGCCTCTCCGTCTGTTTCTCAGCTAGTTGAGCCTTGAGATTGTTAATCTCAAGTTGCTAAGTGGCAGTCCTTGATTCTAAGATCCCCACCTGTGATTCCAGGTTGGATACCTTAGAAAGCAAGTACTAAAGTGTTAGTTGCATACTTCCCTCATCTTCATGAGAAGAATCACGGGGAGATAAGATAACATACCTAGTATGCTCAGTCTCACCACCAGATGTGGCTTCTTGGCACCCTGGATACCTCTGCTCAGAGTCATCTCTTTCAGAGATATCAATGGGCAAAGTTGCCGTAGACTCAGTCCTAATGATGTTACCACTGTCCTGAGAGCTCAATGAGAGACTCTGAGTAGTGGCAGCTGAGCCTACATGAGTCCCCTCCACATCAGTGGGACTCACCTCAGTAATTGGCTGCTGATGGGGGCTAGAGACAAGGGATCCCTCTTGGCTCTGTTGATCTTTCATAGAGTGTTGTAGATCAACTTCATGGCCATGGAGAGATGTAATCTCTTCATCAGTTCGGAGTAAAAGGTCAGTGAAAGATAGGGAAGTTAAACCTACTGACCCGGGACCTAGATCAATGTCTACAAGCATTGAGCCTATGGTGGGGCTGTCCCTAGAATGCTGCACAGGGGAGTGTGGAGACTCACCCTGTGGGCTTAAGGCTTGGGGTTCGGGCTCTTGGGTTTGAGACTGAGGATGCTCAAAACCCACATTGAGGTCGAATGTGAAGGAAGGTGTGACCTCGGACTGAGTGGGAGCCCATGATTCCACTCTAGCCCTTTTGGTTTGAACTGAAGGAGCTTGTTCAGTCAGAGTAGATTGAATAAGGGTTTGTTTGGGTCGTCTCTGGTATGTAACTTTAATGGTAAAGAAGATTTTGGCATTGTGCTGGAGGTTGCTGGTGTGGGTTCATCACCTGTGGGGATAACAGGGATGTCACCAGGAGCTATGCGCACAGTCATCTCTGGAGGTAATGGAGTGTACCTTCCAGTGATGTTGATGGAAACCTTCTTCAGTATTTTGAAGATGGTAGGCCTCATTTGTGGAACAGTAAGAGCAGCTGCGCAGACAAGCTTGCTCGGTTCCAGCTCACAGTTGATTATGTGTTGAATAAATCTGGGATACATGAAGAATGTATCCCTGCTCAGATTACAGATAAGGTTAGTCAACACAAATCGTGAGTAGTTGAATCGGAGACCTCTCACCAACCCATGAACTATGCATCCTAGTTCATATGGGATTTGATCCCAACCCCCTGATTTGTTGAGAGGCAGTGCAGGATAATGTGCACCAGGAACTTCCAATGGTAAAAGAAGTTAAACTTGTAGACGGTAGATCTGCTCACATCCCATCCATATCCAATGAGGATATAGGTGCCTTCCAAGTCTTCTTTGGGGAACTCAGTAGGAGCCACATCATCATGAAGCTCGAGATGCTCCCTGATGAGCTGTTCAGTGATGACCAACTTTTGGAGACAAATGCGCGTTCTCAGTACTCGAACCCCATTCGGAACTGCAGTTTGACCGTTACTCCAGAATTCGGACATATGGTTGGAGTATACGGTGGGGTTAACTGTAAGTGCAGTAAGGTATGTGGATTCGGTAAGAAAGGTTATGATTTGGGTGAAGTCGGCATCCCTTAACGAATCAAGTAATGCGACTTGGTTGTGCTGAGGGTTTAGCGCCATTGAATAGAAGGTAAGCTTGAATTTGGGTGAAATTACAGGTTTTACAGAGAAGGGAATAGTTAGGGCAGTAAATTGGTAAAAGAAGATGAAATTGATCAGTCAAGATTATTTAAAGGGGATGAATTGTGGTAGTGGTGGTAATAGGGTAACTGTTTGGGGTTACTGTGGGTGGTATGGTGGTTTACGGCGGAGAAATGACAGTGGCGGCAAAGGATAATTTTAAATAATCTTACATCATGAACAAAATCTTTACCTTTTACAGAGTGGGGCCCAAAAGATATCCGTTACATATAAAAACCTTTACTTCCGAATGTAAAACATTTCCGAATGTAATTTTCTTCCGAGGGCAATTTCTCTTCCGAAGCAAGTCATTGCTTCCGAAGGTAAAATTGTCTTTGAAGGCACTTTCTCTTCTGAGGCAAGGCATTGCTTCTGAAGGTAAAGTTACCTTTTCGAATGGAGAGTTTTATAAGCTTCGGAAGTAGATCTGATGTGAAATCAATCGCTTCTTCCAAGACCAAAAGCTCTTTCGAGAAGAAAATTTCCATTTAGAAATTTTGGCTTCGGAAGATATTCAAGAATATCTTCCGAGAGTTAATTCCTCTTCGGAAGGAATTTACACTTAGAATAATTTAAAGATCTTTTATAACAGGGCTTAAATTGTATTGACACAAGACATTACACATTAAAAAGCTTTTTCAAAAGAGGTAGTTAATCAATATTTATCATCCCAATAGTTGATATGAGATACTTAAATCTTTGTTCATCAAATGCCTTTGTGAACAAATCAGTATATTGTTCATTTGAGTTAACTTTGATTAACTTGATCAGATGTTTCTCATGAATATCTCTAATGAAATGATACCTGATATCAATGTGCTTTGTCTTGGAGTGCTTCACCAGATTTTCAGTAATGGAGATAGCACTATTGTTGTCAATATGGATAGGAGTAGTCATGAAGTTGAATCCATAGTCTAACATCTGATTTTCAATCCATAGCAGTTGAGCACAGCAGCTAGCAGCAGCAATGTATTCAGCTTCAGCAGTTGATGTAGAGACACAGGATTGTTTCTTGCATTGCCATGAGATAATCCTTCCACCAAGAAATTGACATCCTCCTGATGTTGATTTCTTGTCAATGTTGCAGCCACCATAATCACTATCAGAGTATCCATAGAGATTGAAACCACTATTTCTTGGATACCAGAGTCCTAGTTTAGGTGCTCCTTTGAGGTATATGAGGATTCTCTTAGCAGCAGCTATGTGAGACACCTTTGGAGCAACCTGATATCTTGCACAAATGCATGTGGCAAACATGATATCTAGTCTACTAGCAGTGAGATACATCAGAGAACCAATGATTGCTCTATACTGATGTTGATCAGTTCCCTCCCCCTCAAGGTCAGGGCAAAGATTATGGTTTCTGGGTATGGGTGTCTTGGCTGGTTTACAATCCCTCATTTCGAGTCTATCTAAGATGTCTGAGACATACTTAGATTGACTTATGAAGAACCCTTCCTTCATCTATTTCACCTGAATTCCAAGGAAAAAGTCCATTTTTCCCATGGAACTCATCTCAAACTTCTGCTTCATAATGCTTTCAAAGTCCTTACACATTTGGTCGTTTGAAGAACCAAAAATGATGTCATCAACTTAGACTTGTACAAGCAAAATGTCTTCTCTACTCTTTCTGATGAAAAGAGTCTTGTCAATGGTACCTATAGTGTATCCATTCTTCAGGAGAAACTGAGACAAGGTCTCATACCACAGCCTAGGTGCTTGGTGCAGCCCATATAGAGCTTTATCCAGTTTGCACACATAGTTGGGATGCTGTGGGTCTTCAAATCCTGGAGGTTGACATACATAGATTTCCCTGTCTATATCCCTATATAGAAAAGAACACTTGACATCAAGTTGGTAGACGGTGAAGTTCTTGGATGCAGCATAAGCAATGAAGATCCTAACTGCCTCAAGTCTTGCAACAGGTGCAAAGACATCAGTATAATCAATTCCTTCCTCCTGGGTGTACCCTTGAACTACTAGTCTTGCCTTGTTCTTGATAATCAAGCCTCTATCATCTTTCTTGTTCCTGAATACCCATTTAGTGCCTATGGGTACTTGACCAGATGGTAGTGGGCATAGATTCCAGACCATTTGTCTTCTGAATTGAAGCAGCTCCTCCTGGGAAAAAGGAAGGAGATGTACAGAAGGATGAAAGGAATGGTCTTCACCCCAGCCACTCAACCACAGCCACAACCCACACCAGAACCAATCCCTTTTCCCATTAAACCCGAACCCACTGATGAAACCTTCACCCCTCAACCCACAACTCTACCCAAACCTACCACATCACCTCAACCACCCAAACTACCCATCCTAAAACCCAAGACTCAACCCAAAACCACTAAACCTAAGCCTACCCAACAACAACCAAGATCATCCCCTCAGCCTCCTAAACATCTCTCCTTTGAGGAAATAAAGGAGTTAAAGACGAGGCTCATCAACTGCACTACCTTGAGCAGCATCTCCTGTGAGGGAGAGGTTATCAACATCACCTATGTTGATAACTCTTCAAGCTCCCTCACCCTAGGCCAATTTCTTGAATTGCCTAGAGATACCTTGGGCCAGGCTGCAAGACTTCTTGGTCTCAACTCCGATACCCTCAATGCTGAGGAGAAGAGGCTAAGAAGAAGACTGGTGACTCTGCTGGATACCAGGAAAGAGGACATGATTTCTGGTAAATCTCCTGGACCTAGAAATGCAATAATCCAGTGGAGGTTCGATGAACCTTCTCACAACTTTGTTGTGGAAAGGGAGAATGGTGAAACCAACAGGCTCAATGCCACTTCTCTACTGCATCTCAGCAGATTTGATCTTGCTGAGCTTGCAGAGAAGCCATTCTCCAATCCCTCCAACTCTGAGACTGCTGCACACATCAGAAACCATATCAGTGGTCTCCACTTGGCTGAACGAAATAGAAGAGCCAAGATTGAAGAAGAGTTGAAGCTGAAAAGAGTGGAAGACAAGGAAAGATCAACCACCAAAGGCACAGCCTTTCTACAGACGGTGGAAGGTCCTGAATTGGAACCAATAGTTCGATGGGAATATGACTATACTTCCCATCAACTAACTCTTTTCAGAGGGCCACAACAGAGGGTACATATAATCCAAGGTGACAGAGTAGAGGTTCTGTCCACCAAGGACCTGTACAAGATTCTCAGCACCACAGCAGGAAAGAATGAAGACACTGATAAACATCTGCTCTCCTTGGTGCTGAGAACTTTGAGAAGAAGAGAGAAGTGAAGTTTTGGTAGCATCAGCCTAGGGGGAGTTTGTTGGATCATGATAAGGCTGGTGCAACCAAAATCACTTCATAGTCATCTTTTGGTACTACATTCAAAGGCTTCCGAAGCTGAGAAGAGATCTTCCGAAAGTCTGAAAGAACTTCCAAGACAAAGTCTGAAAGAGCTTCCGAAGACAAAGTCTGATGAAAGAGCTTCCGAAGACAAAGTCTGAAAGAGCTTCCGAAGACAAAGTCTGAAAGAGCTTCCGAAGACAAAGTCTGAAAGAGCTTCCGAAGACAAAGTCTGAAAGAGCTTCCGAAGACAAAGTCTGAAAGAGCTTCCGAAGACAAAGTCTGATGAAAGAGCTGAAGGCAAAGTCTGCTTCCGAAGACAAAGAAGACTCCAAGCCTTGGAAGAAGCAGTCTTCCGAAGTATAAGTGGCTTCGGAAGAAGTTATTCTTCCGAAGCACTTTATCCTTCGGAAGACATTGCTATATCCAGCAGATAAAAGTATGGTCCCTGACAGTCCGCTGCAGACCTCTGATACAGCATGGCATCTTCCTAAAGAGCCATGTTGTTGACCATACTTTATTCTACTGTTCACCTTTTATGATAGTACATGTTACCAACTTTAGTTGGTGACAAAAGGTAAGTCAGGGACATGTCCTGACTACCAACTTTCAGACAAAATGTCTGAAAGACCTCACCTAGAGTCTTGTAGTATAGTTGTAAGGTTAGAGGTGTCCAGCTGGTATCAAAGTATATCCGGCTGTAGGTAGTATTATATATATCTTCTCCCTGTAACCCTTTATGTAAGTGATTTGAGTCCAAGTGTCTTGTAATCCTTTGAGTTGAGAAGCAATATATAAAAGTACCTTGAAAATTTACCTGTTGTTAAATTTTCTTACTGCTTGTTACTTGTTATATTGTGATCAACTCTTCATAGACTGCTTGCCGAGTGTTGATTCACAGTGAGTTGAGAGAAAAAAAAACCATCCGAAATCCGATCCTGCAGCTATCATATGTTGTGTTTTCATGAACCAATTCATAAATAACATTACAAGGTATAGCCTTAAAATAAAACATATGATTGAAAGAAACATGAATATCATTGTCAACAAACTTGAAATCATAATCACATTGTCTTAAACAGGAAACAGAAATAATGTTCCTAGTTAAACTAGGAGCATACAAAACATTCTTTAAAATAACTTCCAAACCACTTGGAAGCTTCAAAATGTAGTCTCCTTAGGCTTCCACGTGAACCTTTACACCATTCCCCATGACGAGACTAATTTCCCCTTTTGCATAATGCTCACTTCTTTTGAACCCCTACAATAAATTGCAAATATGAGTTCCACATCCTGTATCTAGTACACATGTGTTAGAAGAAATAACATTTATCTCAACATGTATCATAAAGATTGTACCTGAGGTTTGCCCCGCATCCCTCTTTGATCTCAATGCTTTGAGATAGACCGGGCAATTGCGTTTCCAATGGCCAACCTCACCACACTCAAAACACGAGTCACTTTGAGCAACCTTTTGCTTCTTTTCTTTTGGTTTGGGCGGTTCCACTTTTGCTTTTCCTTTTCCCTTCCCCTCGACGTGCTCCTTCCCTCTTGCAACACTTGCCCTAGGGTCGGGGAGGTGCCTCTTCCTACTACCTCCTTCATTGATCATAAGGACCGGTAGAACCTTTCTACCCATGCCCGCCTCGGCCGTTTTGAGCATTGAGTGAAGCTCACCAATGCTCTTGTCCCATCCATTCATGTTATAGTTCATAGCAAAGCTATCAAACTTCTTGGATAGAGAGTTGAGGATCAAATCCGTTTCCAACTCATTGGAAACACAACAGTTAAGCCTTTCTAGGTGATCAATGTGGCTCTTCATCTTAAGAAAGTAAAATGACACCGATTGGGTCTCGTCCATCCGACATGCATGGAGTGCTCGAACCGTTTCGAAGCGCTCCACCCTTGATTGTTGTTGGAACATTTCCTTCAACTGGGTGATCATGTCATAGGCATTGTGGTTCTCAAAGTCCTTTTACAAATCGGGAATCATACTTGCTAGCATGAGACATGTGACTTGCACAGAGTCCTCGGTGTACTTGACCCACTCGGCAAAGGCCTCATCGTCATTTTCATCGGGTTGATCGGGAATGGGATCGTCTAACACATAGGACTTCTTTTCTTGCTTAAGAACGATTCTCAAGTTTCAGTACCAATCCATGATATTCCCATGGTTTAGACGTTCCTTTTCAAGGATTGTTCTTAGTGATAGGTTATGGACGGTCGGGTTTGTGTTGTTGTTGTTTGCGGCCATTCTACAAAATTAACAAAGTTCTTATTAGTATTTCTGAAAAATTATATTTTAATCATTAATACCTTTTACGTCTTATAGACAATTAATAATTATAATCTAGAATCCAATGTTACATTTAAATATCGGTTAGGTGACCTTTATCCCTTTATTTAAATTAACAAGGTAGTCAACGTTTGACAATTGTAACCTATTACAATTTCTAGTGTATGGGATCGGTTAAACATCTTATGTTTGTTTGGCATGTTTATCCCATCAACACCCTTTGTACGTCATGCTTTGGTGATCCTAATGCATGATTTCCAAATTAAGTCATCCTACTTAGATACACGTGTGGATTTGCTAATATTAGTGGTTAGGTGACCTTTATCCCATAAATATGGCAAACCCACCTTAAACTCATAAGTTCCCTCTAATGTGGTTAGGTGACCATTATCCCACATCAAGTTCTCAAATGATTCGAGTGTTGTATAAGAGGGTGGTGTTTGACTTATTTTAAAAGGGATTTTAATATTTAGAGGTTTCATAATTCTAGTTTAAAAAACTCTATGTATTTGTATTTGCATGCTTTCAAATACAAGATACCCTATGGTTCTTTTAATAAACCCATTTTATTATAAAATCATTAATCCTTTTTAACAACCTTCTATTAACTTTTAATGATTAAGAACCATCAATTTTCAGCTTGTTAAGTTTGTTAATGAGTTTGTAATATATGTCTAAATATCAACCAAACAATCAAACAACAAACATTCAAACAAGCATAAACATATAAACATGAGTGCATAACCATAGCTACTAAGTTGACAACACTTGTTTGCCATCACAAGTGTTGTCATAAGGTCTTTCTTAAGGGTTTGTAATGACACATTATATGTGTCCATGGACTCCCACTTGAATCCATATCCAAATACTTCAAGGTCCATGTCTTTGATGTCCATCTTTGGGTCTTGATCTTGTGCATCTTCCTTTTACAAAATTATATCCTAATACATTTTTCTAATAAAAAGAAATGCACCTAATCTATTTATTACATAACCAAATGAATAAATAATTACAACCCAAATAATAAACATAAATATTACAAACCAATTGAATGAATTAAAACAACCATTCCAATCATCCAAATAACATAAGGCCAAAGGCTAGGTTATGCACTATCATATGAACAATCATAAACATTATTCAATAAACAAATAAACCCCGTCAAACCCTAAATTTTCAGCCAACATAAACTGAAAATTTGGGTTTGTTTGTCCAAACAAACAACAACCAAACATATCAACCAATTGACATTCCTATCTTTCAAAGTTTAATCATAAGCATGAAGATATAACTTTGAAAGACTTGGGGTTTATTAAATCAACCAAAATCAGCCCCTAATTAGTTGATTAACATCCTTTAAAATGATTTTTAAAGGATAAGAACAAGCAAGCTATTCACATAACCGGCTCTGATACCATTGTTGGGTTTGTTAGAACATAAAATCATAGTTTAACCTCTTAAACTTTCTGAAAACGCAGCAGAATTACAACTTTTTAAACTCGTTTATAAGATGAAAAATATGTTCATTAGATGACCATATTAATGTATAAAACAAACCCAAAAAACAAAGGATCATTTATGTGAATATGCAAGCTATGAACATATGTAAATGCACATAAAATCACAGCTATATAGAGCTGTGATTCTACCTTACTGCAGCAGCAAAAGTCGACCAAAATGAGAGGAGAAATGATGCTGAAAATGGCCAAGACTTCAAGAGTAGAAGTCCTCAAGCTTTTATACCCCAAGCCCTTTGCAAGCACACCTTCTTGTTAGGTAGAAAACACCAAATGAGCACCAAAACTGCACTTCAAAAACCCCTTAGCTGCTACTCCAAAACCGTAGCTAGAGAGAGAGGAAGAAGTTTTCTTTTGGTCTTGTGTTATGCATGTAAAATGGAATGAGTATGAGAGTATATGGACTAGTTAGTGGAGACAATTGCATGTGCTTGTTCTTTCCAAAGGCATTAGTGGAGCATGCATGTGCTTGGTCTTACCAAGAGAATCAAAAAAACTCTCACACATGCATGTGCTTGGACGGTTTCAATGATGAAACAAAATAGTTTTCTTTTGCCTTTTAATTAAATCACACACACACATACACACATGTCTAGTCTTGTAACAATTAACCATTTAATTGTATAAGTAGTATACTCTCATTATTATTTGGTGTTATATAACTAATTTAAATAACACTTCAAATAATATTATTGAACAAAATATCCTAATAAATTGTTCCATCTCATATGCAACTTATTTAGAAAACCAATTTTCTAAATTTGGTGTAAATATTTAATTGCATGATCATATCATCAATTAAATATTAATTGGTGTTTGCTAAGCTTGTTATTGGGTATAACCCGACTTGGATCATAATGTACTAACCACATCAATATTCTAAGTGTCCTGGGCACATAGATTCCTACACTTCAACCTTCAGAAGTTCCCATACTTAGCTTCGGAAGGCTTTGAATGTAGCACCAAAATTGACTAAGTGAAGAAGTTTTGGTTGCACCAGCCTTTCTCATGATCTAACATTAACCTTCTCTCTTTACGATCAATGATCGTCACTGGTTGCTCCACATAGTTGAGCCATTCAGTTACTTATATATCTTCCAGTGGTACAACTAGATCCTCGTCTGCCAAACACTTCCGCAGATGAGATACATGGAATGTCGGGTGAATTCCACTTAAATCATCCGGTAGTTCCAACCTGTAGGCCACCTCTCCTACTCGAGCAATGATTCGGAAAGGTCCTATATACCTTGGGCTCAACTTGCCTCGCTTTTTAAATCGTATGATACCCTTCAAATGTGAGACTTTCAACATAACCCTATCACCCACCTGGAACTCAATCGGTCTACGCCGTTTATCAACGTACGACTTTTACCTATCTTTGGCTGCCTTCATAAAGGCTTTGATCTTTTCTAACTTTTCCGTCGTAGCTTCAATCACCTCAATACTTCCCAATTCTTTTTGACCAATGTCACCCCAACAAATGGGTGTCCTACATCTCCTACCATATAGCATCTCGTATGGTGGCATGCCAATGCTGGCATGATAACTGTTGTTGTACGAGAATTCTGCTAACGGCAGATGGTCATCCCAACTTCCTCCAAAATCGATCACGCATGCTCAAAGCATGTCCTCGAGTTTCTGGATCATTCCCTCAGACTGACCGTCCGTCTGAGCATGATAAGCCGTGCTAATGTGTAGCCTCGTTCCCATCACATCATGGAATTTCTTCCAAAACTTAGATGTAAACCGAGCGTCATGATGAGACACAATAGACACCGGCACACCATGGCGAGCTTCAATCTCTTTGATAAATAGATCCGAGAGTCTCTTAGAAGAATATGTCTCTCGGATCGGTAGGAAGTGAGCACCCTTCGTCAAACGATCAACTATCACCCATATAGCATCATACCCTTTCGGGGTACGCGGTAACTTCGTAATAAAATCCATGGTGATATGCTCCCACTTCCACTCGGGTATATCCAGTGGTTGGATTTTCACGTACAGCTTCTGTTGTTTCACTTCACTTGCAAACAAGTAAGGCATTTACTCATATACTCTGCTACGTCACGCATCATACCTGGCACCCAGTAATATTTCTTCATGTCATGGTACATCTTGGTAGCATTGGATGAGTGGAGTATTGAGTCTTATGAGCCTCGTCCATGATCTTTCCACGTAAATCCCTGTAACGAGGAATCCACATCTGCCCATATCGGGTTTTAACACCGAGAGTGTTTTCACCCAATCCCGTGACTAGTCCTTCCATCCTTTTGGAGTTAAGGCGATCTTCTTTCAAAGCTTCATCTTGAAACTCCTTGACCCGCGTCATCACATCAGAGATCATGATCAAATGATAAGCTTTCACCCGAATCAGCTCGGGTCTCTCCTTTCGGCTAAGGGCATCTGCCACCACATTGGCCTTGCCCGGATGGTAATGGATCTCGCAATCATAATCCTTTATGAGCTCCAACCATTGCCTCTGCCTCATGTTCAAATCTTTCTACTCGAAGAACTACTTCAAGCTTTTGTGGTCAGTGAAGATGGTGCACTTCGTCCCGTATAGGTAGTGCCGCCAAATCTTCAAGGCAAAAACCACAGCTGTTAGTTCCAGATCATGCGTGGGATAGTTGACTTCGTGGGTTTCTAGCTGTCAGGATGCATAGGCTATTACCCTTCCGCATTGCATCAATACGAAACCTAGCCCAGAATAAGAAGCATCCGAATAAACCACTAAGTCTTCACTACCCTCGGGTACTGTCAAGACAGGAGCTTGCGTCAA
Source organism: Flaveria linearis (assembly GCA_024085815.1). NCBI lineage: Eukaryota > Viridiplantae > Streptophyta > Magnoliopsida > Asterales > Asteraceae > Flaveria > Flaveria linearis. The sequence continues at coordinate 55,475,525 of CM044003.1, read as the reverse complement.
CCTCATCTTTAACTCCTCAAAAGTGTTATCTTGATCTTTACCACCATACGAACTTCACATCCTTGCGGGTCAACTTAGTCAACGGAGAAGCTATATTAGAGAAGTCTTGGATGAATCTTCGATAATATCCCGCCAACCCTAAGAAGCTACGAATCTCGGATGGCATCTTTGGAGACTTCCATTGCATCATCGCCTCCACCTTTGCTGGGTCTACCATAATCCCCTCGGGATTTGCCACGTGATCCAAGAACTAAACATCGCGCAACCAGAACGCGCACTTGGAGAACTTAGCATACAACTTCTCCCTTCTCAATGTCTCTAACACTTCTTGAATGTGACCGGCATGCTCTTCTTCGCTCCTTGAATAAATCAGGATATCATCGATAAATACAATCACTGATTTGACTAACATCGACTGACACAATCGATTCGTCAAGTCCGTAAAAGCAGATGGCTCGTTGGTTAAACCAAAGAACATAACGAGAAACTCTCAGTGTCCATAACGCGTGCGAAAAGCTGTTTTAGGAATGTCTTGCTCCTTAACCTTTAATTGATGGTAGCAAAATCAAAGGTCTATCCTCGAGAACCAACTGGCACCCTGAAGCTGATCAAACAAGTCATCAATCCTCCGTAATGGATACCGATTCTTCATCGTCAACTTGTTCAACTCACGGTAGTCGATGCACGTCCTCATACCACCGTCCTTCTTCTTCACGAATAAGACTAGAACACCCCAAGGAGAGATACTCGGTCTAATGAAAACCTTATCAAGCAACTCCTGCAGTTGCTCTATCAACTCCTTCATCTCAGTCGAAGCCAACCGATATGGTGCCTTAGCGACAGGCTGAGCACCGGGTATCAAGTCAATTTGAAATTTTATTTTGTGATCTAGTGGCACACCTGATAAGTTCTCTGGAAACACAACGGAAAAGTCACACACCACCGGCACATCAAACATTTGTGGTGTTGATGTGTCCAAATCCTTCACGTAGGCCAGGTAAGCACTACATCCACGCCTCATGCACTTTCGCCCCACCGCCATCGACATCACTTCCGAAATTGTCGTAACTCGATCACCGTATATCGTCACCGAACTCCCATCAGGCGCTGTCAGTCTAATCAACTTCTTACGACACACGATGTTCGCTTTATAGGTTTCTAACTAATCCATCCCTAGTACTACATCGAATCCGCCTAGGAGCATCACATGTAACATAGCAGCAAACCTATGACCCTCTAATTCTATGGCACAGTCCTCTATCATATCAGTTTCTCTAGTGGACATACCAATAGCAGTTTCTACATTGAAGGGCTCATCAATACGTCTACTACTAACAGGCAATTTAGCATAGAAAGTAGCAGAAATAAAACTCCTACTAGCACCAGAATCAAATAAAACAGAAGCAAGAGTTTAATTTACTAGAAACGTACCTAACACAACATCGGGGTCCGTCCTACCCTCCTCTCTGGTCATCGTGAATGCTCTGGCGCTCGCCCTTTGCTCCTCAGTCCCGGTCTTCTTCCCTGCTCCGGAACTCTCTGTCCTCGGCTTCTTACACTCCCTGCTCATGTGGCCTACTTCACCACAGTTGAAGCACCTCGCTGCTCTGCAATCTCTAGAAATATGGCCAAGCTTCCCGCACTGAAACAATCATTAAGCCCCAGCCTGCACTCACCAGCGTGCTCCTTTCCACAATTCCAGCATCTCTTCACTCCCGAGCCTACGACAACCACCCATCGATCATCCACCCTAGCCTTCTTGTTGTTTGCCGGAGTCCCACCTGTCCAAACCGCTTCCCGTTCCAGTTTCGGTAACCACCATCTGTCTTTTTCCCCTCGACCACCATCACCTCCCTCTCATCATACAACCTTCTAGCCAAGTCAACTACCGACCTAAACGTACTCGGTCGAGTGACGATCATGTGCCTTCGTATATCCGCCGGCAAGCCCTGAATCTATCTTTTGATCTTTTGTGACAGGGGCGCACCTGATCCGGCACCAGCCATGCTGTCTCATTGAACTTAGTGGTGTACTGTTGATGTGTCATGGTTCCCACCTCCAGCTGCAGGAACTCCCTTTCCACCTTGTTCAACTCCCGATAAGGACATAATTCTTCAATCAAAAATATCTCTAACTCTGGCCACCTCATTCTACCGATCGTCCTACTACCCTCGGCTTGGACAATGTTGTTCTACTAGCATAGAGCCGAGTCCACAAACAAATGAGTGGCAAACTTCACCTTCTGGTCTTCCCAGCATTTGCTGATTTCAAGGACAGCCTCTATCTCCCTCATCCATGGGTGAGCAGCAGCAGCAGTGCCATTACCATCAAAGGTAGGGGGCTTGCATCTCCAAAATGCCCCATAGTTACAGCCTCGTGCTGCCTCTGGCATAGGCTCTTCTTCCTCCTCTTCCTCATCAGTATGGATAACCGTCTTGGTCTCGGGTTGTTCTCTCCCTCCCGAGGACCTGTTCCTATCCCTCCTTTCTCCTTCTCTAACAGCCTTAATCACTTCGGTCACTGCAGACGGCAAGATTGTCTGCATGACCTGATGAACCTCCTCCATCACGGCCTCCTTCACCGTGGCTCTCAAGTTAGCACTCTCATCACCACCCTCCGGATAAGGGGTCTCAGGCTCCTCATTGGTCACCTCCTCAACCCTGAGCCTTCCTCTTATGACCCGTGGTCCAGCACCACGTCCACCACGTACTCCACCTCGTGAAGGCTTAGAAGATCTACCTCCAGCCATCCTCTAACACGCTATAAGATTCAAACACTAACACGGTCATTCAAGGTAATAACTCGCATTATGTCATGTATATTAAGTCCCTAATTATAGTGGCCAGTTGTGATTAGGCACTTACTTTACTCTTCATACCCCAAGCATTTCCTATCCTGACTACATCAGTATCCAAATCTACCAAGGGCAAACAGATCAAACAACATGCGCACATAATACTGGTTAACATTAGAGAAAATACCTGATGGCACGTAGCTACTCGGACTGACATCTCTTCCCTTTGCCCTATTCTCAGTTTTAGTTTAGGTTTCTTTTGAAAATATTTACCCATTTCACTTAAATTTTGGCTCTGATACCAACTTGTAAGGCCGCATTCCCGAGCACCTCACAGTTGAACATTTATCGCACGCAAAACATACATTTATTTAAAACATCGCAGCGGAAATTAATTAAATTCCTTCATGAATTTTAATGACAACTTTTGCAATGTAATACAATACAATAACTATTACAAAATATTATAAATTGCATTACATCACAAAAATGTCATTGTTATACGAATGGATGCCATCTTAAAAATGCCAAGTAGCTGCCCCGTGCCATCCTCGGCAACCCTAACCTGCCAACTGGAAAATACATAAAAGTCAGCGTTGCTGAGTGAGTTGTACTTTTATAAATAAAATACATTACTTTCGTTAAAATCTTTCTTTACTTTCATACCCGATCATGCATCATACGTACAGATAGAGAATATTACTTTTAACTTTCATTATTGTTCATTTTCCACCATCATAGTCATGGCATACTTTCATTTCATGCTTTTCATTAATATTCTCTTACTTTCCTTCTCATTCTTTCGTAACGTACTTATTATCATTCTTTTGCTTTCATACTTATTTACTTTCTTCCTTTCTTTCGTACGTTACGTCATTCTTTTATGTTCATATGGATTGATGAACAATACCCCGAACATTGTGCACGAAGCAGATGCTGGACCTGTGGTATTTAAACCACGAACATTGTGCAAGAAGCTGATCCAGTCACCTAGGGCAAGTCATCTCTCCCATTCATTCAAACCAATTGGTAATACCCCGAACATTGTGCACGAAGCTGATGCTGGGCCTGTGGTAATTAAACCACGAACATTGTGCACGAAGCTGATCGAGTTACCTAGGGCATACCAAAGGGCCTTGTCAATCTCAATGATTAACCCTGTGTGCATCCTTTGGGGTAGCTAACCCGCATCACAGTTGAGCTAACGAGAACATGGTCATGCACCTCCTTTCATTTGCTTGCAAGCCATTCTTTCGTTTAATCATCAATATAATACAAATACGTTTAATCATCATTAAAAGATAACGCATTATACATACTATACATCATTCATACACTTCATTACACTAAAACCTCCCATAATCATACTTAAAATGGGTAATCATTGCCTATAAGTCAAATTTGGTCAAACCCTAGACTTCCTGCTTTTTCCTGAAATTTCAGAAAATATTCTAAGTGTCTAGGTGTATGGGCACTATTTGGGCGTTTCTACCCGGTTCAGGTGTTTGCTACTATGCAGACATCTGGACTTACACTTAGTCATTTTTCACTTAGACGCATGGGCCTATTTAGGCTCATGGGCACTCTTCAGACGTTTGGGCCTAACAGTTAGTCATTCAGGGGCATTTTCCAGACGTTTGGGTACTATTCAGGCGCATGGGCCTGACTTAGACGCATTGACATCTAGGCGGTCGGGTACTATTTAGGCGGTTTGAATTTTGGGCGGTTGGGAATACTTTGAAAATTAAACCGTTGGACGCATGGGCCACTGTTTAGGCGGTTGGGCAACTAACTTTCACTTAAACAACATAAATCAGTCCGAATTCGTCTTAAATCACGATCTAAGCTTAGTATCAACATTCTAAGCATCATAACATGTACATACACACATATGTATCCTAAATTTACGCCCACCCACAAACACATTCACACACACATACGGGTGAAAACCCATTTTTAACAAAAACATGAACACATGCATTTCCAGCCCCAAAATTTGTTAAAACAAGTTTAAAAGGGGGTTCTAGAACTCACCTTAGCTGCTTTCGAGTTTGAACCCTTTTCTTGAACTCCTCAAACGTTTTTAACACCTAAAACATACTAAAACACACCACCTGAACATACAATCACACACATAAGCATATAACCGAGGCTAAGTCGACCAAAAACAAATTAAAACACCAAAATCTAGTACTCGAATTCTCTATCGTTTATCTCTCTAAAACCGAATGTCAAAGTGCAAGCAGGGAACATGGGTGGCCATGTTTTTTTATTCACCAACTTTTCAATGTTTTGTCATTTTAGACAGTTTTAACCCCTCAACTTTGGGTTACATTATATTTCTCCTCTTTATTCGCATTTATTCTTTATCCCTCGTTTATAAAAATATGCGGGTGTTACGCTGAGCCAGTCTCATGACTCAGTCGTGCGTCTGAGCCAATCACCTGGTTCAGTCGTGCGACTGGTCCATAAGCATGGTCCATTAGCATGAATAACCATAAGAATAAGTCAAACACATTCCTGAATCGTTATTAACTCATAACTATAAATAACTACTGCACACCTATATATAATATTCATTTAATCGTGTAATCATAAATGATATAAGAATAAGACATAGTTAATAGTAAATATACATTCAAACACATATCATATTACCAAAATATCCTTGTATTACACATATGTAAGATTGAAAGACATAAACATTTAAGTACAATGAACTAGAAACATAGTGTATCAACAACTCTAGTTATGAATATATGTCAGGTAATAAGTTAAGAAACTATGCTTTCTTGCATATCTTGATGATAGTTGATCTCTTTAAGTCTATGTGTGGATCACATCTTGTCATATATAATTCAACCATAATCAATCAAAGAATTGAAAACGTAAGTGTGCTGATTGTTTTGCCAATAACACTCATTGTCTGTCCATGGATCTTGTGTCTCCTTTGCTGTGAAATCACTGACCTGGAACACACTTGATCAGGATTTGATCATTCTCTATGACTATCCATAATTCATTTTCTTTTAATGTGCTGATCTTAACTGATATGATCTCATTACAGACATTGAATTAGTTGTAAATATTAGATTTTTAATCTTCTTTAATTTTGATTTGTGCATGTTTTCTGTGTGCTATCATATTAATAATGATTAGTGTGCTCTTCATATGCATATTCAAGAAACTTCTAAGTTTTGTTAAACTTAAAAGTTTAGGGGGAGTAAAAAGTAAAACTTTTTATGAGAAAATAATTCAATGTTCAAGATATGAAATTAAATGTTAAACATTTTGAATGGATAGGATGAAGCTTAAAGTTGAAGCATGTGTGAGTTTGTCATGTTGTAAAAATGAACCTGATACATTTTAAAGTGGAAATGCTTCTTGTAACAATTTAAATAAAATTATTTGTTTAAAATCAAAGATTAAAATGAAGAGAAATTTATTTTGTTCTTTGAAAATTTAAAACAAAAATAAAAAAGTAAAGAATAAAAAATAAAATTCTGATTTAAAAATAAAAGTTTGAAATGTCGAAAGTACAAAATTGAGGGTCAATTATGTAAATTTTGAGTGAAAGTTAAAATTTGAAAAATTGTTTAAATATTAGTATGTGAATAGTGTTAATGTGTTTAAACAGTGTTCAGGTGGAAAACTTAAAAATTACTAGTGTTAACTCATGAAAGGAATCTTATGCGACTAAACAGTGGTCATAAGTCTGAATTTTTGGTTAAGTGTTGGGCGTTTCTTCAATTCTCATGCGCCTGCATAGTACCAAGGATTTCAAGAGTTGGGCGTTTCAAGTGAAAATTCCTAAGTGTTGGGCGTTTCAGCTAGTCTCATGCGCCTGAACATTGCAAAAGCACCTAAACAGTGCTTATGCGTTTGAACAGTGCTCATGCTCACAAATAGTGCTCATGCGCCTAAATACATAGTGAAAAATTCAACCTCATGTGCACAAACAATGCTCATGCACCTAAATTCTTGGTATTATTTTCAGACTCATGCGCACAAACAGTGCTCATGTGCCTAAAAATTTTACTTAGTATAAATAAAACGCATGTGTTTTTCAATCATTCATTCACCTCAAATCCCCTGAGCTTCACTCTCGACTCTCGATTTCACTCATAAGTATAAAATTGATTGTGTTTGTTTAGTGCTTGTGATTGACAGTTTGTTTACAGATTATAAACATAAGTTCATGATCAAATCTATGCAATTTCAAGTTTATGATTCAAAGTTGACTGGGCGTTTCATCTCTATTCGTGCGTATGAACCCTAAGTTGACAGATAATCTGAAATTTGTGAATGAAATGATTTTTAAGAACTGAAATTGAAGACAGATTGTTGATTTTATCTTGATTACGAGCTTATGAATACATTCAAAACTAATTTTCATTAACTTTGATTTTGATGATGAGTATTCACCGTCGAAGTGATGAAGATGAACAGTCAAGAATTTGATTTTTTAATTAAAATGAAAAACTCATGAAAAATTAATTTGCAATTATGTTTTTTGATAAAATATAATGAATTAATGTGTTTTAAATCAAAAATATACTAACCTGAGTATATTGCGTTCTTGAACAAAATATATAAATACTTAGAAAATTTCTATGTACAAGTTAGTTTAAAAAAAATTTTAAAACATAATAATTTTTTAAATTTCAATCAACTTCTATTGAGTTCAATGTGTTCAAATCAAATTAACTAAAGTTCTTGTTTCATTTGTGCAGATAGATGAATTAAAGTTTGGACCTAAGCATAACGTAGCAACATTTCTAAATGAAGATATGCAAGATGTTGTTAGCTATGAAGAAATGATTAGATTTTTGCTAAGGACAAAGTATGTATATTCCATGTGTTACCAGCCTGTCATCCCTGCTAGATTAATTAAGAGGTTTTGGAACACAACATCTGTTGAGTTCAATAGTGAACGAAGGTAAGTATTGAGAGGTTTATAACCAATGATAGAATGGTTGAAGTTTCAAAAGATTCTATTAGAGTTGCTCTAATATTAGGGAAAAATGACGTAGAAAACTTATCAGAAATGACATTTGATGAATGTAGAGAGACATTCATAGCAATGGGTCACCCTAATCACTTTCCCAAGAAACAATTCTTTAGAGCTAGAGTCTACAACCACTGGAAGTTACCGTGCTACATATTCCAGCAATGCATGTCTAAGAGGAGTGCTGGATGGAATTCTTTTCCTGTAGACATTGGATCATCAATTGTAGCTCTTTCAACTAACAGAAGATTTAACATGGCCAGATTGATTTTAAATGGGTTTAACTTCAATTTGGAGAAAGGTATCAGGAACAAATACCTGATGTACCTAAGGTTTTTACAAACGATTATAATTGAAGAACACCCTGATTTCCATGTGTATGGTGTTGGTGGAGAAGTCTTAGTCCTTGAGCATATGTATGAGATTTCATACAAAGGATTGGCATTGATTACAGGTGCACAAAATGTGCCTACATTTGAGTATATGAGGAATGTTGCTCAAGATGAAGTAGACATTAATATAGATCATTTCCATTTAATTGAGGGTGAACCAGTTGATCCAGCTAATCTCATTGAAGAAGTTCCTCAAGAGCCTTCTGATAATGATGACGATGAAGGTGATGATGATGAGGATGATGATGAAACTGATGATGCTGAAAGTTCTAATGATGATGATGGAGATGATGATGATGGCGGTGTAGCTGAGAATGTTGATGATGAATGCATTGATGGTAAGCTTGTACACGAAGTTAATAAAGAAACATAGGATGGTGGTGATATGGATGTGAATGTTAATGAAAATCTCAATCAACAATAAGATATTGGAATAGATTACATTGATGCAATGATGTCTGAGCCTATCATTCAAAGCTCAACACCTATTACTGCATCCCCTGTGCATATATTTCAAGAAGCTTCTGTATATAACTGAAGAAACTCATGTACAAACAACATAATATGTGTGTGTACAAACTGAAGATGTTCACGATGTAGATTTGATTGATTCTTTGAAAGAAGATAACAAAGCTTACGAAATGATTATTAAGACTTTAAAAGTTGAAAATGATAAATTGAAGGAAGTGATTCTTAAGGAGGATGAAGAAATTGCTGAGCTTGTGAAATCCAAAGAAGAGAATGTGAAAACATTTAAAGTATGATGAGAGATTATGACTTGATCGAAGAAAAGTTTAATAAGTTGAAAGAAGAAAGTGAACTCTTGAAAGAAGAATTAGAAAAGATGAAGGAAAAATAAAAGTCTGAATCTCCAGAAGTTGTGATTGTTTTTGAAGTAAACCTGATTGATGTTGATAAGATTCTTGAAGTTGATAAAGGGAAAAGAAAGATTGATGATATAGATGTTTCAGTCTAACCTGAATCATCATTTACAGTTCAAAAGACTGTTGCTAGTTTAGAATAAGAAGAACAAGATGTTCAAGGGAAAATTGGAGCTCTTAAAGAATAGAAGATGAATTTGATTATGATTGGTATGATGAAGTTCTTGAAGATGGGTATATAGTTGAAGCTAACTTTGAACCAAATTTTTCACCAATTGAGACAACTCAAGATGATGTACCTGTGGATTTTGAAGATAGGCATATTTTTTGTGAAAATGAAATATAACAGAGTGCTTCTTGATGGTTTGACTGTCTCCCAGATTAATGGAGAATATGAAAAGTGCATAACTGTTGTGTGTGTTGCACCTGTTGATCCAAAATGAGATAGTTGTTGAACACGGAGAATGGAATCCTTTGCAAGAAAGTATTAATGTTGAGGAACTTCCATCTTCTGAATTACACCATCCGGATCCTGAAGACATGAGCATTTTGGCTTTCAAGATCATGGTTACAAGCACACAATTATCCTAGAAAGAAGCTTAATAGGTTGCAATCCAAATCATTAAGAAATTTGGTGAGGAGTTTCCATGAAATTGAAAAACAAACAAACAAGATGATTATGCTTGATATGGATAGTCCTCAATATTTAGAGATTACAAAGAGGACGGGGATGTTGAAGCCTCAAGAGATAAAATCTATGGATATGAAGAGCTCTATTTATGAAAGAAGAAAGGAATTAATGAAGATGTTTCCAGAAAATGAGAAACAAGCATATAAAGTATCAATTGAGCAGAAGCAACTATGGAATAAAGCTCGATCTGCAGGAGATTTGGTTAGAAATGTGTACAAAAAGGACAATCAATCTCATAATTGCTCAATGAAATGATTGCTCCTGACACGACCAATGCAGTGAAGATAGTTGCATGGAAATATGATGAAGTGTTTGATGCTTTTTCGGTAAAAAGAGTTAATGTTGTTTGTGATGTCTATCACGTTTTTACTAGCATCATAAAGCTGCTGGTGCATGTAAGGCCCCGGTCCAGGGCACCTCACAGTTGGTCGTCATCACCCATAAAACATACATTTAATATAAACATAATGGAATAACGCAGCGGAATTTATAAAATATACATTCTCATTTCATCATAAAAGATTTTACATCATGGTCTAGTGTTGGACCAAAAGAACCAATGAGCCAAGATCAGGAAAACCTCTAAGTCCCACATGCCACTGCTACAACTGCTGAAGACTCCCATCAGTTTCAATGTTCTCTTGCTTGAATGTCAGACTTGAGAACATCTGAAGACTCTCATCAGCTATTGTGTTCTCTTGCTTGAATGTCAAACTCGAGAGCATCTTAGCTCCAGCCTTCTGCTGTTATGACAAAGTCTGAAGAACAAAGTATGAAGATCAAAGAACTGAAGAATATCAGCTGAAGACTCCAAAGTACTGAAGACCAAGTACTGAAGTCTGAAGTACTGATCTTACAAGTACTGAAGACTTCAAGTACTGAAGACAAGTACTGAAGAATCAAAAGCTGAAGAACTAAAGAACTGAAGACCTTCTACTGAAGCACAAAGTCTGAAGACAAAGACTGAAGACAACAACTGATGATATCTACTGAAGTCATCAGTTGTTATATCATCTGAAGCCATGTCTGAAGACTAAGTACTGAAGACTCAGAGTTTGTCACAACAACTGAAGAAGTCTTCTTCAGTTGTTGTGGTGGTTTTTTTCTTTTCAGTAGTTTATTTACTTTCAGTAGTTGTACAACAACTGAAGAGCATGTTCTTCAGTTGTTATAGTATCAGTAGTTATAAACGACTGAAGAGTTTGTTCTTCAGTCGTTGTAGGATTTCAGTAGTTTAATTTTGTCAGCACTTAGGAACTTTTGTAAGAAGATGTCAGCTGTTGACATCTTCAGTAGTTTTATGTTTTGTCAGTTGTAATTTGAATATTCAGTGATGTCAGAAAAAGGACATCATGCCCATCCTTTTGCCGCCTATAAAAGGATGGGTAACCATACTGTTTTAATTGCCGAAACGTGCGACCAATAGAACATTTATTGCTTCGCAGAACTCTTCTCTCTCTATGTTTATGCTTTAATTGCAATATCTTTTATGTTCTTGCTTTAATTGCTAATTAATGTGCTAAATCCGCTGCAAACATAATCTAATTGATCAACACGAGAGGCTGAGATCCTGTCAAATGGTATCAGAGCAGGTTAATCATTGATCGATCTTACCATTGATCATTTGAAACTGCTCTTTTGATCTCTCAGTTTGATCGAATTAGCAATTTGCAAGAAGTTAGCCATAGAGAGTGAGCATCTGCTGTTTCCGGCCAACATCTTGAGGTCTTTTGGTGGTTTTGAGTTACGTTTGTGGTGTTTAAACTTGTTTTTGACCAAAACCTGAGATGACAACACCAACCAATGATCCTCACAATACTGGTTCCGCAACCAAGCCTCCGATGCTGGTTAGGAACGAGTATAACATATGGCAAAGACGTATGCTACACCACTTGGCTGTCAATAGTGCTGGTTGTTGGAAGTCAGTGGTGCATGGGCCATACAAGCCTATGGTGAGCGTCCCGGAGTCTAATGAACAGGTTGCCAAGAAACCTGAACAATATTCGGACGAAGATCTAAAGCTGTTCGAAATTGATGCCAGAGCCCATGGAATTTTAGCCATGGCCATTCCAAACGAGATATATTCAGGGCTCTTGCATCATGAGTCTGCTCATGACCTATGGGTTACTCTAAAGGAACAATTTGGAGGAACTGATTCGGTCTTAGCAAACAATAGGTAAATCCTTGCCCAACAATATGAGACTTTCTCATATAGAAAGGGTGAGACTCTGACCCAGCAGTTTGAGCGTTTCTCTTGTTTAATCTCTGAGCTGAAGATGGTTAAACAAGAGTACTCCAAAAGCCAGATGAACAACAGGTTCCTCAGGTCATTGCCTGAGAGATGGGACACATATACCATTGTCCTACGCTCTAGTGCTGACCTTGACACTCTATCTCTCACCCAACTTCATGGGAAACTACTCACTTTTGAGAGAGAGGTAGAGCAAAAGAGGAAGTTGTCATCTTCTGGCAAACTTGCTGATGACTTTGTCCAAGGTAATGCTGCCTTGATAAGTCATGAGTCAGAATATGCTTCATCAGAAAGTTCTTATGATGAGCATATTGATTTCTCTACAAACTCAGAACAAGCTTTTGTTGGTGTCAGTAGTTCAGGAGGAGGTGGTGACAACTTGTGTTTTCTGATGGAGGATTTGAAGGGCATTCCAGAGGATGATCTGGAAGAGATGGATATTTTGAACCAAATGGCAATGATAAATATCCGATCTCAGAAGTTCTACAAAAGAACTGGTAGGAAATTCCCAGGACTCTCTGGCAAAACCAAAGTTGGTTTTGACAAGAGCAAGTTGAGGTGTCACAAGTGCCAAAGGCTTGGATACTTTGCAAGAGAGTGTAGATCATCTGGATCTAACTCATCTGCACCCTTTGTGACTTTTCCCAGCAATAGCTCACAGCACAAAGGGCAACCTTCCTATAGTTCTTCCCATCCATCTCAGGCACAAGCACCACCTGCTTATTTTGTGCCACAGGGTCATATGCCTTATCCTTACCCCTGTTACTACATGCCTCAGCCTGGTCAAATTCAAGCACCCCCGGCTCAACCACCTCATGCTCTTCCAGAGCCTCATTCTTCCCAATCTCATCACCACACACAACCTCAACAACAAAGCTTTTTCACCCCAACTGCTGTTGACTGGAGTAGTCTACCAGAAGAGCTATCTGGTCAGGAACCACTACTCCAAGGTGCTGGTCAACATGGTGGTGACCAACCTTTTGGAAATCTTGCTCTGATGGCCCTTGATTCTGCTGAAGGGTCATCATCTAATGCCTCATCTCAGGTATCCACTGAGGCAAAAGCCAAGCTTTGTTCAGAGTCATGCATAGCAGCATTTGCTTCTATTAGAGAAGCAAATGTAGCTTTAATAGATAAAAATATTGAGCTTGAGCACACTATTTCCAAAAGAAAAGCTGATTTTGAGGTTGTTCTAAAAGATAAAAATGATGAGATTTACAAGCTTAACTGCCAAATCAAAGATGCTAAAGCTAGGGAAGATGTACTTCTTGAGAAGTACAAAGATCTCAAGGAAACTCTTGCAACCACCCAAGTTGAGTGTGATCGATGGGTGCAATCATGCAAGGGTTTTGAAATGCTTCTTAGCAAGCAAACAGCTTCCAATGTGAAGTTTGGCATTGGTTATAATCACACTGCTCCTCCCACAGACTTCATTTCAAGAGCAGAAGTTGAATCTGATGGGGAGAGCAATAACCAATCCTTCTCATCATGTGACTTACTATCCTCTGAATCAGCATCATCAGAGATAGACTATCACATGACCAAAAGGCTGATCAACTCAGGAGTTGTCACGAGAAGTACTGAAGGTACTGGAGAGCAAGTGACAACATCTGAAGTTCAAACCTCAAATACTGTTGGCACTAAAGAGAAGAAAAGTAACAGTAGAAAAGGTTTGAAGACAGCTAAAGAGGATACCAGGAAAGCAGGCACTAGGAAGAAAACTGCTAGTACTGATGACAAACAGCTGAAGAACAACTCTTCAGCAGTTAAATCCTCTTCAGCTGATGATCAGCATAAGATGAAGAAAAAGCCATGTGAGATATGTGGCTTGTTCAATCATCTTACTGATGAATGCTGGTACAAAAGGGGTTCTAAACTCAAACAGAAGGAGAAAATTACTGAGAGCATCAATAAAATGAAGAATGAGTTTGAAACCAAGTTTGTACTGGCAACATCCAAGCCTGAAATCCCTAGGCCCAAAGTTAAATCCAAGAAGGTAGGGATTACTCAGGCAACAGCTGAGGTTGCTCAGAAAAAGATGGTACAACATAGAAACTCATCATCAGCAAACTCCAATGTGTCTGAAGAGCTGAAGGCTTTATCACAAAATCAGACACAGTTGGTGATGATGGTTCAGCAACTAGTGGGAAGAGTCAACCACTTAGATGCTCCTATGTTGAAACCACAGAAAAGGAAGTCGAAGCCAAAGGGTTCCTCTTCTGTACCATCTTCTTCACCTCAAGCTGTCACTCTTAACACACCTGTTAGTGCTACACCTGTAGCTGAGAACAGACCCAAAGCCAAGCAGGTTTGGGTCTCCAAGACTAACTAACACATGGTTGTGTTTGCAGGGTTCTTCAACATGCCATAGAAGCATCTGGTATGTAGACAGTGAAGGATCCATGCATATGACTGGAAGCAGTTCCCTTCTTAATGACTACTCTCAAGGAAAGAAGGGATTTGTTTCTTTTGGCAATGATGCAAAGGGTTACATCATCGGAAAAGGCTTTGTTTCCAATGGGGAAATAAGGTTTGATGATGTTAACCATGTGGAGAATCTCAAGTACAACCTCTTGAGTGTCAGTCAAATGTGTGACAAAGGCCATGTTGCCCTTTTCACAAGCCAGAACTGTCGGATTCTGTCATCCAAAGTTCTGAGTTTGATTGACAAGGCATTGGATGAACACACTCTCCTGAAGGCCAACAGGACAGGAAGAGTGTATGCCTTAGATCTTTCCAAAAAGATGGATCTAAAAGGCAATCCTTGCCTATTCTCCAAGGCATCTCCTCAAGAGTCTACACTATGGCATAGAAGGCTGGGTCATGTAAATTTCAAGAACATGAATCAGCTTATAAGCCATGGTTTAGTAAGAGGATTGCCTCTAAAGGAGTTCAAGTGTGAAGATGACTGCACTGCTTGCTTGAAAGGAAAACAACACAAAGTTTCATTTCCTTCAATAGAAGAACCAAAGTCCACTGCCTGCTTACAACTTCTGCACATGGATCTCTTTGGTCCTGTCAGAGTAATGAGCATGGCAAAGAAGAAATACTGCCTGGTAATTGTGGATGATTACTCCAGGTTTGTATGGACTTTCTTCTTGCACTCCAAGGATGAAGCAGCAAAGACAATAATGAACTTTGTGTTACAAGTAGAAAAGCAGTATTCCCTACAGGTCAAGTGTGTGAGGAGTGACAATGGAACAGAATTTAGAAACCACACACTTGATGACTTCTACCTGTCCAAGGGAATTAGAAGGCAGTTTAGCATTCCTAGAACTCCTGAGCAGAATGGAGTGGTGGAGAGAAAGAACAGGACCCTCATTGAAGCAGCAAGGTCAATGTTGGCTGACTCTGGATTGCCACTGACCTTTTGGGCTGAAGCTGTCAATACAGCTTGCTATGTACAAAATAGAGTTTTAGTAAATAAGAGGTTGATGAAGACTCCTTATGAAGTTCTTCATCATTTGGCTCCTCTAATTTCATTCTTTAGAGCCTTTGGGTGTCCTTGTTTTATTCTCAACACTAGCAACCCACTCCATAAGTTTGCTAGTAAGGTGGATGCAGGGTACTTTGTTGGTTATTCATCAACTTGCAAAGCATACAGAGTCTTCAACTGTAGAACCAAGGGGGTTGAAGAAACTTTGCATGTTAAGTTCAATGAATCTCCAAAGGACAAGATTCCATAAAACCCTGTGGAGTTGTTTGATCTGGACATACTGCAATATGTTCCTTATCAACCTCCATGTGTTGAGCCTGTCAACAGATCTCCACCTGGTGGTACTGATGATGATGAAGTCAGTACTCACCTCTTCAGGATCAGTGACAATCTGCCTAAAGTCACTGAACCTGATGCTCCTGTAGCCTCAGTAGCTCCATCCACTACAAATGCTGATGAGATTTCTGCTTGCTC
The DNA here is from genome assembly GCA_024085815.1 of Flaveria linearis. Lineage (NCBI taxonomy): Eukaryota > Viridiplantae > Streptophyta > Magnoliopsida > Asterales > Asteraceae > Flaveria > Flaveria linearis. The sequence goes on along the minus strand of CM044003.1, from coordinate 55,459,598 downwards.
TACTTCATTTGAGCTGCCATCCTCTACATGGTTTCAGGAATCTCCATCACCATCTGTTGCTGCTGATGGGTCTACAAACACTTGCACAGATATTATAGTTTATCAAGAGCTCAGGAATCACCCCACTTCAAAAATCATTGGTGATATCCAAGCTGGAGTTTCAACCAGGAATCAATTGTCAAATTTCTGCTTCTATGCTCTCTTCATCAGTCAGCAAGAGCCAAAGAACTATCATATTGCTTTAAGAGACAATGGATGGGTGGAAGCTATGCAGCTTGAGCTTCTTCAATTCAAGAAACAGCATGTGTGGGAGCTTGTTCCATTACCCAAAGATAAGTGTGCTATAGGCACCAAGTGGGTATTCAGGAACAAAACAGATGAGAAGGGCCAAATTGTCAAGAATAAGGCCAGACTGGTTGTCCAAGGGTTTGCACAGGAGGAAGGCATCGATTATGATGAGACCTTTGCACCTGTGGCCAGACTGGAAGCAATCAGACTGTTCTTAGCTTATGCTTCCTTTCACAGTCTCAAGGTTTATCAAATGGATGTCAAAAGTGCCTTCTTATATGGAAAAATAAAAGAAGAGGTTTATGTGTGTCAACCACCAGGCTTTGAGGACAATAAACATCCTGATTGGGTGTACAAGCTTGATAAGGCTCTCTATGGGCTGAAGCAAGCTCCTAGAGCCTGGTATGAGACACTCTCAACCTTTCTTCTAAAGAATAAATTCACTAGAGGCACCATTGATAAAACCCTATTCATCAAGACTGTGGGACAACATAAACTCCTTGTTCAGATTTATGTTGATGACATCATCTTTGCATCCTCTGATCCAGAGTTGTGTGATGAATTTACAAAGCTTATGAAGCTGAGATTTGAAATGAGTGCTATGGGAGAATTACAGTATTTTCTGGGATTGCAAATCAAACAACTGGATGATGGCATCTTCATCCATCAGTCCAAGTATACCAAAGAGTTGTTAAATAAGTTTGATTTACAATCCTGTAAGCCCTGTTCTACTCCCATGAGCAGCATCACACAACTAGATGTAGATCAGAAAGGTAAAGCGGTTGATGAAACCCTTTACAGATGTATGATTGGGTCCTTGATGTACCTTACAGCTTCTAGACCAGACATCATGTTCTCAACATGTGCTTGTGCTAGATTTCAGGCTGCACCTAAAGAATCCCATTTGATTGCAGTCAAAAGGATCTTTAGATATTTGCAAGGTACCCAATCACTAGGTCTTTGGTATTCAGCTGGGCATTCTTGCAAATTAGTTGCTTCCTCTGATAGTGACTATGCAGGATGCAAAGTCACCAGAAAATCCACTTCTGGTGGTTGCCAATTCCTAGGCAATTGTTTAGTTTCTTGGCAGAGTAAGAAACAAACATCCATTGCTACATCCACTGCTGAAGCTGAGTATATTGCTGCTGCAAGCTGTACCTCTCAGATACTCTGGCTTCAGAACCAACTTCTGGATTATGGCATTACTGAGACTAAGACTCCATTATTAATGGATAGTGCTTCAGCTCTCTGTATTGTTAAGAATCCAGTCCAGCACTCAAGGACCAAACATATTGAGATCAGACATCATTTTATCAGGGATTGCTATGAGAAAGGTCTGATTGATCCTAAGTTTGTACATAGTGTTGATGAGCTTGCAGACATTTTTACTAAGCCTTTAGATAGTGCCACATTCCAAAATTTGGTACTAAGGCTTGGTATGCTGCAGCTTGATTGATTTGACCTATGCTGGTTCTTGTAGTTCACAACTACTGAAAAGCAAAGGTCAAATACAAGTACTGATGAGTAATTTAGTCTTCAGCACTTTCACAACTACTGAAGACTAAAATGACTCAAAGTACTGATGTACATTATTTATTGAAAAACAACTGATGTAGTGAGGAGGATTACAACTACTGATGTGTGATTTTCAAATAAATAAGTACTGAAGAACAAATTTTGCTCATAAGTACTGATGTGTAATCTTACACAAATACTGAAGACAAATTTGTTCACCAGCTCTGAAGAATATTTCATCAGCACTTGTGAACATCTGATCACAAGAGCTGAAGGCATAAATATTTACAAGAGCTGAAGGGTCAATGAAACATCTGAAAATCAGCCAAAGAGCTGATGAGTAAGTGTAGAGGCTAGTATGAAACAACTGATTTGACGGAAGCAGCTGATGAGTCATTTCTCATCAGCTGATAACAACAGCTGATGTTTCATACACAAACAACTGAAGGACAAAAGCATGTCTTCAGTAGTTCACAACTACTGACATCAGTAGTTCATAACTACTGAAGGCTAACACAGTCCTCAGTTGTTTACAACAACTGAAGCAATACCATGTCTTCAGTAGTTCACAACTACTGATTTTAGTAGTTTACAACTACTGAAGGCTAACACCAAGTCTTCAGTTGTTACAACGTCTGAAGAAGAATACTAGGTCATCAGTAGTTCATAACTACTGACGACTGACAGTAACTCTTCAGACGTTCACAACATCTGAAGGACAAAACCAAGGTCTCAGTAGTTTCAACTACTGAAGACTAATACCAAGTCCTCAGATGTTACAACCACTGAAGGTTAAAACCACGTCATCAGTTGTTACAACAACTGATAACTAACACCAAAACCTTCAGTAGTTTTCTTTCAACCTTTGCCCTACCCTATAAATACCCCATCTTCAGAGCATTTACTCCTCACTTGACCTAATCCTTACAAACCTCTGAAATTCCCATACACCATTAATGGCGAACATGCAACTGAAACCTCGACACAACTGTGTCGCCCACCTTACAAAATCGCCATTATGGCCCAAATTTCACCAAGCCGTCGATCTTATGCATGACTCACCATACAAAACGGCTTTTCTCTTGAACCCCACTCTATACACTGACTCCTTGACGGAGATTTGGACAAATGTCACCGTCCAAACCGGAGAGCAGAATGCCGAGGTCTCCCTCCGGTCCTCCGTCAACGGCAAACCCGTGGTTATCACTCCAGCTACTCTACGCCAAACCCTAGAGCTGGATGATGCCACTCACCCAACTTCCTACCCCAAAGGTACCCTTGATCTCTCCTTCACATCTCATGACTATCAGGGTAACCTCTCCGCCTCCACCTTGTTGAAGAAACACTTCCCTGACCCTCAACGATTGATCTTCCACATGGTGAACGTGTGTCTGGCTCCCAAGACCTCTTCGTGGGACCAGATGTCCACAAGGTGGCAACATGTATTGTATTCTATCCTTGAGAAACAACCTTTAAATTTTACTGATCTTTTATTTTTGGAACTCAAGGACATGGCCACAAAACCTTTTTCTAACCGTTGGAACTTATATCCACGGTTCATAATGGCCATGATCGAATACCAGCTTCAGGCTGAGGGACTAGTTGGCACTGGGGTCCCTGCCATGGCTGTTCAAGCCGAGGTATACTCCAGGCACAACACTGACCAAACACTGAAACAGGCTGGCCGGCTGCGAAAACCCACGCAGCTGGAACCCACAGCCTCCACCTCCAAATCCAAAGTCCCCACCAAGCCAAAAGCCAAAAAGAAGCCCACAAAGGCTACTCAGGGAGATGAGTCCCCTGAGGATGCCCCTGCCACACAAAGGCAGGATGTGCCTGCTGGCTCGATTCTCCCAGCAGGTACCACGACTCCACCCACCATAACCGCACAGGCTTCCTCTCAACAGGAGCCTGATGCAACCAATTTTGGGGCAACCACATTACTGGGGTCTTCCTCACTTGAGGAGGCTGCCATTGAAGAGCACAGTCCTCCCCATGTGCATACTGCTTCTAGCCCACATACTGAGGAGACTGCCCCACTAAGCCCAACATTGGTAATAGCCAAAGTGCTGACCGATCTGAGCACTCCACCCTCTCCCCAGAAACCTATTACACCTGGGGAGACTCCAACCGAAGAGGGGGTAGGCACAAGTGCTGTTCGGAGCCCACAGCACAGAGAATCAGTTCACTCTCCCAGTGTGGCTAGGGAGAGAGAATAATCTGGTGAGGCTGTCACTTCCCCTGCATCAACATCTGAGCAGGGTGAAGCGGGTAACATCTCTAAGACCTCACCAGTGGCAACGGCCGATGATGGATCCAATCCGGAGGCCAGAAGTCCCCAGTACCAAGAACAAGGGGCACATGTCATTACTGAGCCACACTCAGGACATGTTCATCCTGACAATGTCAGGAGGTCAGGTGATTCAGCTTATACTGATGATGACCTGAGCTTTTTCTATGATGTAGTAGCTCAAAATACTATCCTTGAGGATGAGATAAGCAGACTCAAAGAGCTGCTTGCTCAAATGACTCAGGATAGAAGTCCATCTGCCACCACTACCCCACAGATGGCACCTTCACCTGAAGGTCTCACAAACACTGAGCCACTCCCACAAACTCCGCCACCAGCCCCTGCTTCTGGCACTAGCTCTCAGGGACAGAACCCCCCTGACTAGCTGGATGCTATCCTCCAGAAATCCCTGCCTCTCATCACACCAATCCTTAAAGATATAGTTATTCAAACCCTTGATGAGAGGCTTCCCACATATATACAACCCATGGTGGAGGTTGCCATATCTAAGGCTCTTGCTGATAGTCAAACCCCAACCAATGCACCCAAATAGGGGGAGACATCAGTGCAAGACAAGAGGAAGAGGGGAGAGGAGGAGAAAGAGGCAGAAAAAGAGGTGGTGGTAGAGAGGGAGATGGCTGAGGAGAGTAGTAGGGTGAGGGAGAAGGGGAAGAGGAAAGTGAGGGAGGTAGAGCATATAGAAGTGGCTGAAATCCAAAAGGATTTCAGTATCACTGATAAGAATAAGGGAGAGGGAAAGAAGGTGGCTGATCCTGATCTAGCAGCCCTTGTCAAGGAGGCTGATGCTGAGCATAGCCGTTCAATGAACTCTGTCATTGAACAGCTGTTCAGGCATGGCTTTGACAAGGACACTGCTTTGCTAGATCAAGAGATCAGGAACATGGAGAGAAAGGAGATAAACTACCGATGGTCTACTTATAGCCAAGAGGATCAAAAGAAACTCGAGGCTATGAGTAGATTCATTTCGAAGTACCTGGGCAGACCAGTCTTTGATGTCAAGGCATGGACCAGGGACAGAATCTTGGCAATAACCACCAAGATCTGTTCGGCTGGTGAATTTACTAAGGGACTGGTCGCAGAGGCCTTATATGAAGCCGGTGCTGGGAACAGGACACTGCTAGTCAAGCTAACCAAACCAGCCCTTATCTCTAGGATGCTAGCAGTGCCTGCCAACACTCCCACACCAACAACCCAACCACAACCCACAAAACCAACTCCTTTACCACCAAAACCCGCAGCCAATGATCCACCCTTGAAGAAGAAGAGAAGGGTGCTGAGGCTGCAAGATGAAGAAGAGGATGATGAGGAGGATAGCCTGCCACTCTCAGCAGTTATACCTCTACCCAAAGCCAAACCACAAACCATCAATCCCACCTCACAGCAGGACACTGTGAAGGTTAAGATAGAAGAGGAGGAGCAGCAGAAAAGACATGATGAGGAAATGCTGAAAAGCATTGACAAATGTTATACTGCTACCACCTCTATAATAAACATGCAGAGAGAAGCTCTGAGGTTATTCACCCTCAAACAAACCTTTCAATATGAAAGGGAGAGGGTGAGAACTTGGCCTGACCCAAGGGTGGCTCACAGGATAGTCAAGAAGGACATGCCTGTGAGATACAAAAGCCAGCTAAAGAGAATCGTAGATGAAGAGATCTCTGTGGCTATTGTAATAACACCCTGGGAAATAGTGGATGAATTCGAGAAAGCTTATAGAGCCGGCCAATCACCCTTTTCAATGCTAGATAATAGGGTGGTTAGGAAGGGTCTGGTCTATAAGAAGCTTGAGAATTTCCGTAGGAATGAGCTCACTTTGTTGTTAGAGGGTAAACACCCTGATGAGTTTGCATATAGGCAAATCACAACACTTGAGCTCAAAAATGGAAGACAGGTCAAGTACCTCTCAGAGCTGTACGGTCGGGAGGGGTTATTCGAAGGTGAGCCTGAAGACCTGTCCAAAGAAGAACAAATGATCTTTCTTCAGGCTTACTGTAGAGAATCCTACCGGCTTGTACGAGGGAGGTAGATCTCATGGTTGGGGCAACAGCTCTGTGTCCAATTCTCCAAGAAAGAGCTCCCATCCATACTTAGCCAAACAAACACTTGAGACTACCTCTCTGGCCAGTGCTTATCTGGGTCAACTTCTTATCTGATCTAGAAGGAAATAGACCAATCATTATGCCACTAATAAGTGGGACATCCAATAATTAGAGGTTTTGGCTGCATTGGTTCAGGGGGAGTTTGTTGGACCAAAAGAACCAATGAGCCAAGATCAGGAAAACCTCTAAGTCCCACATGCCACTGCTACAACTGCTGAAGACTCCCATCAGTTTCAATGTTCTCTTGCTTGAATGTCAGACTTGAGAACATCTGAAGACTCTCATCAGCTATTGTGTTCTCTTGCTTGAATGTCAAACTCGAGAGCATCTTAGCTCCAGCCTTCTGCTGTTATGACAAAGTCTGAAGAACAAAGTATGAAGATCAAAGAACTGAAGAATATCAGCTGAAGACTCCAAAGTACTGAGGACCAAGTACTGAAGTCTGAAGTACTGATCTTACAAGTACTGAAGACTTCAAGTACTGAAGACAAGTACTGAAGAATCAAAAGCTGAAGAACTAAAGAACTGAAGACCTTCTACTGAAGCACAAAGTCTGAAGACAAAGACTGAAGACAACAACTGATGATATCTACTGAAGTCATCAGTTGTTATATCATCTGAAGCCAAGTCTGAAGACTAAGTACTGAAGACTCAGAGTTTGTCACAACAACTGAAGAAGTCTTCTTCAGTTGTTGTGGTGGTTTTTTTTCTTTCAGTAGTTTATTTACTTTCAGTAGTTGTACAACAACTGAAGAGCATGTTCTTCAGTTGTTATAGTATCACTAGTTATAAACGACTGAAGAGTTTGTTCTTCAGTCGTTGTAGGATTTCAGTAGTTTAATTTTGTCAGCACTTAGGAACATTTGTAAGAAGATGTCAGCTGTTGACATCTTCAGTAGTTTTATGTTTTGTCAATTGTAATTTGAATATTCAGTGATGTCAGAAAAAGGACATCATGCCCATCCTTTTGCCGCCTATAAAAGGATGGGTAACCATACTGTTTTCATTGCCGAAACGTGCGACCAATCGAACATTTATTGCTTCGCAGAACTCTTCTCTCTCTATGTTTATGCTTTAATTGCAATATCTTTTATGTTCTTGCTTTAATTGCTAATTAATGTGCTAAATCCGCTACAAACATAATCTAATTGATCAACACAAGAGGCTGAGATCCTGTCATCTAGCTTTACTACAAAAGATTTCATCTTCTCTGTGTACAAAATGGTCCTAAACAGTGACCTCTAATAGAAGATATTAAGTTCAAGAATATATTTTTCTTCATAAAGAAGATTTCTTAAATAATCATGTTTATCAGGATTGTCAAGAAATCTTGCACTTGCATGCAACATGATGTGTTGCGTGCATTACGGGCCCGCAACACATGATGTTGCAGCATTATCAAATGGAGAATGCCATTCCAAAAGAGTTGAGTAACCGCCTCGTGCCATCCTCAGCAAGACTACCTGCCAACTGGAAAACACATAAAAAGTCAGCGTTGCTGAGTGAGTTCTAGTTTTATAATAAAACATACTTTTACTTATTTAAAAGTATCCTTTCGTACATGCGTTCATACATCATACGTACACAGAGATAATATTCATTATTATCTTCATCATTCGTTATACATTGTTATCTTTAACTTCTCGTATGGATTCTGTCAGGCTTTACTCACTTCATAGCACTCGGCTATGATTACTGTGGTAGAATGACAAGAATCCCGTTTCATACTTACTTGCACAATGAAAGGTGAATTGTACCAATACCATATGCTACACCCCGTTCGTTATTAGCTATCGGGCTGAAGTCAACATATGAACAACAAAACGTATGCCACGGTACTAGAGGTAAGCGATAGAGGTACCATGACCATGGTTGATCACAGAGAAGGACCAATCGCGTTATTCAATGCTGCAAGACTTAATTCGTTCGTTCATTAATGCATGTATTCATCATCATTCTTCTTTTCGTTCATTCGTTAATACATGCATTCATCATCGTGTTCCTCTTTCATTATCTTTCACTTTACGTTACATAATACTTCATTCATTCATTCTCGTTATTCGTAAAGTTTCGGAAAGATAAACATACACAATCATAAGGAACACACACACACCCGTCATACATTCATCATCATACATAGCATCGTACATACGTAATCATACATAGCATCATCATTCACATCAGCCCTGTTTCGGGCGACTGAACCTATCTCAGTCGCATGCCCTCCATGCGACTGGACCGTGCGATTGGGCTGTCATGCGAATGGGCATACAATCGGGCGACTGGACTTCCTTCCGTACGACTAGACACTGTGCGACAGGGTCATATGCGACTAACTCTTAACCGTACGACTGAACTACCATGCGATTGGGCCTATGCGACCGAAACCCCCAATCGCATAGCCCATCGTGCGACTGAGGCTCAATCGTGCGTCCGAGCCTCAATCGTGCAATTGGACATCAATTAATCCTCATTCGGCCGAATGGCCCTTCAGTCGTATAACCCTAACTGGGCAGCGACTGGAGTTCTTCATAACCTGCAGTCGCGAACCAACGCACACAAACCCACCGTAGACCCGTTTTCAGCCCAAATCGACCCTCCCAAGTCTCAGGGATTCATACTAGGACATCATACAAGCATATACAAGTCCTAATTCTTACTATAAACACGTTGCTCAAGATTTACCCAAACGGGTCAAACTTACACTATTTCAAAAATAGGGTTTCTATGTGATTCCAGCCCAAAATCATTCAAAAACGTGTAAAAGAGGGGTCTTAGAACTCACATTAACAGGTAGGAGTTGATGAGCTTCGATTTGGCTATCCCCACGAAAAATCCGGAGCTCGGTCAGCACTTTCCCTCTTTCTTCTCTGCTCTCGGTCGCTCTCTGCTCTCTTCCCGACTGAAATATGCAAGTGTTGGGAAGAAGAATGGAGCTGCTCCTCTTTTATACCCATAGCTCAGTTGCATCTGGTCCAGGGGCGACTGGACCTTCAGTTGCATGAACACCATGCGATTGGACCCTAGTCGCATGTGTTCCATGCGGTTCGTCCTTCATTCGGGCGGCTGAACTCCAATCGTACGGTTGAGCTTCAATCGGCCGAATAGCATGCGGTTGAACCTCCAGTCGCATAAATCCCAGGCGACTGTGGCTCAGTCGCAAAACCTATCAAAAGTCAAACTTTCGGGTGTTACATGTCCACCCCCCTTATTTTAGGTTTCGTCCCCGAAACCTGTTATTCTTCAAACAATCATGGGTAATGCTGCCTCATTTCTTCTTCAGTTTCCCACGTTGACTCGGATCCCTTCCTGTGCCGCCACTGTACATGCACAAGGGGAACCACTTTATTCCTTAACATCTTCTCTTTGCGATCGATGATCGCCACTGGTTGCTCTACATAGTTGAGCCGTTCGTCTACCTCGATGTCCCCCAGTGGAACGACCATGCCCTCATCCGCCAAACATTTCCTCAGATGAGACACGTGGAAAGTCGGATGGATTCCACTTAGTTCATCTGGTAGATCCAACTTATAGGCCACCTCTCCTACTCGAGCAATGATTCGGAAAGGGCCTATATACCGCGGACTCAACTTACCCCGCTTTCGGAATCAGATAATACCCTTCCATGGTGAGACCTTCAACATAACTCGGTCTCCCACCTGGAACTCAATCGGTCTGCGTCGTTTGTCGGCATACGATTTCTGTCGGTCTTTGGCTGCTTTCATATAAGCTTTGATTTTCTCAACCTTCTCGGTCGTGGCCTCAATCACTTCGACGCTTCCCAGTTCTTTCTGAACAATATCACCCAAACAGACGGGTGTCCTGTATCTCCTACCGTATAGCATCTCATAGGGAGGCATGCCGATACTGGCATGATAACTGTTGTTGTACGAGAATTCAGCTAACGGTAGGTGGTCATCCCAACTTCCACCGAAGTCAATAACACATGCCCGAAGCATGTCCTCCAAAGTCTGAATGGTCCTTTCCGACTGACCATCGGTTTGTGGATGATAAGCCGTGCTAATATGTAACCTCGTCCCCATAGCATCGTGGAATTTCTTCCAGAATTTAGATGTAAACCGGGTGTCGCGATCAGACACAATCGACACCGGTACACCATGACGAGTCACAATCTCTTTGATGAAAAGATCGGCCAACCTTTCGGACGAATATGTCTCGCGCATCGGTAAGAAGTGAGCACTCTTCGTCAATCGATCCACAATCACCCAGATCGTATCATACCCTTTCGGGGTATGTGGCAGCTTTGTGATAAAATCCATAGTGATGTGCTCCCACATCCATTCCGGTATGACCAACGGTTGAATCTTTCCATACGGCTTCTGGTGTTCTGCCTTTACTTGCAAACACGTGAGGCATTTACTCACATACTCCACCACATCACGTTTCATACCCGGCCACCAATAATCTTTCTTCATGTCCTGGTACATCTTGGTGGCACCGGGATGAATGGAGTATCGAGACTTATGAGCTTCATCCATAATCCTCATTCGCAGATCCCCAAGACGAGGAATCCACATACGCCCAAACCGGGTTCTAACACCCGTTGCGTTCTCCCCCAACTCCGCGACCAGACCTCTCATTCGTTCAGAGTTAAGATGTTCGTCTTTCAAAGCTTCATCTTGGAACTCTTTGACTTGTTTCATCACGTCGGCGGTCATGATTAGCTGGTACGCCTTCACCCGAATTGGCCCGGGCCTCTCCTTTCGGCTAAGGGCATCCGCCACCACGTTGGCTGTGCCCGGATGGTAATGGATCTCACAATCATAGTCCTTTATAAGCTCCAACCATCGTCGTTGCCTCATATTCAGATCTTTTTGCTCGAATAAGTACTTCAAGCTTTTATGGTCGGTAAAGATGGTGCACTTCGTTCCGTAGAGATAGTGCCTCCAAATCTTTAATGCGAAAACCACAGCTGTGAGCTCCAAGACATGAGTAGGGTAATTAACTTCATGGACTTTCAACTGTCGGGATGCATAAGCTATAACCTTTCCCCTCTGCATCAACACACATCCTAATTCCGAATAAGAAGCATCAGAATAAACCACTAGATCTTTGCTTCCCTCCGGTAATGACAGAACCGGAGCTTGGGTCAATCTTGTCTTGAGTTCTTCAAATGCCTTTTCTTGAGCTTGACCCCATATAAACTTTACATCTTTCCGGGTCAGCTTGGTCAGTGGAGAAGCAATTTTGGAAAAGTCTTGGATGAACCTTCGGTAGTAACCCGCCAAACCCAAGAAACTACGGATCTCGGATGGCGTCTTTGGAGACTTCCATTGCATCACTGCTTCCACTTTCGCCGGATCAACCATAATTCCATCCGGATTTACCACGTGACCCAAGAACTGAACTTCACGCAACCAAAATGAGCACTTGGAGAATTTTGCATACAATTTCCCCCTTCTCAACGTCTCTAGAACTTCGCGAATGTGATCGGCATGCTCAGTCTCGTTCTTCGAATAAATCTAGATGTTGTCAATGAATACAATCACCGATTTATCCAACATCGGCCGGCACACCCTATTCATCAGGTCCATAAAAGCAGCTGGCGCATTGGTCAACCCAACTGACATGACGAGGAACTCGTAGTGACCGTAGCGCGTACGAAAAGCTGTTTTAGGGATATCCTGCTCCTTCACCTTCAGTTGATGGTAGCCTGATCGAAGATCTATTCGTGAAAACCAACTAGCGCCCTGAAGTTGATCAAACAAGTCGTCGATCCTCGGCAAGGGGTATCTGTTCTTTACCATCAACTTATTCAGCTCGCGGTAGTCGATGCACATCCTCATACTACCGTCCTTCTTCTTTACAAACAGGACCGGAGCACCCCAAGGTGAGATACTCGGTCTAATAAACCCCTTATCCAGTAACTCCTGTAACTGCTCCATCAACTCTTTCATCTCCGTTGGGGCCAATGGATATGGTGCTTTGGCAACAGGTTGGGCGCCTGGTATCAGATCAATCTGGAACTCGATCTCTCTGTCAGGTGGCAATCCCGATAAGTCTTCCGGGAACACGTCTGGGAACTCACACACAACCGGAACATCAGATAGTTGTGGTGCTGGCTTTTCTACATCCTTTACATAACATAAAAAGGCATTACATCCACGCCTCATACATTTCCCCGCCACTGCCATTGAGATCACCTTCGGAATCGTAGTAACCCGATCCCCATAAACTGTCACTGAACTACCGTTGGGCGCTGTCAAACTGATCATCTTCTTGCGACACACAATGTTCGCCTCGAAATCTGCCAACCAATCCATCTCAAGCACCAAATCAAACCCGCCTAACGTCATCGCAAACGGTTTAACTGGGAATTTGTGACCCTCCAGTTCTACATCGCAACCCTCAATTACCTCGGAAATCCTGGTGGTTTTTCCTATAGCAGTCTCAACATCAAACGGCACATCCACACGTCTCCTACTAACGGGCAGTTTAGCACTAAAAGCAGCAGAAATAAAACTCCTACTGGCACCCGAATCAAATAATACAGAGGCTACAGTTTGGTTCACCAGAAACGTACCGGACACTACATCGGGGTCCGTCCTAGCCTCATCCTGCTTCATTGTGAATGCCCTGGCGCTTGCTCTCGGACCTTCACTTCCCGTCTTCTTTACCCCTGAAGCCTCAGCCCTCGGCTTCTTACAGTCCCTGCTCATATGACCACCTTCCCCACAGTTAAAACACTTGCCCATCCGGCAATCCTTTGATACATGCCCTGTCTTCCCACACTTAAAGCAGATGTTGGATCCCCATTTGCACTCCCCTGAGTGCTCCCTTCCATACTTACCACACTTCCTCACCCCAGCTCCAGCCACAACCACACGGTGGTCATCCATCCTCGCCTTCTTGTTGCTCGTCGAAGTATCACTCCGACCAAATCTCTTCCCCTGCCAGTTCTTCTCTCCACTTCCTTTCTTGCTACCCTCAGCCTTTACCAACGCAGCCCGTTCATCGAATAACCTTCCCGCCAAATCCACTGCCGACCTGAAAGTGCTTGGTCGGGCAGAAATCAAGTGCCAACGAATTTCGGCTGGCAGCCCCTGAATATACCGGTTGATCTTTCGAGACACCGGCATCACCTGCTCTGGCACCAACAGTGCCAATTCGTTAAACTTGGTGGTGTATTGTTGGTGGGTCATCGCCCCCGCCTCCAACTGCAGGAACTCTCTCTCAACTCTGTCCATTTCCCGACGAGGACTAAATTCCTCAATCACCAGCCTTTTCAACTCGGCCTACTTCATCTTCCCTATAGCCCTGCTACCCTCGGCTTGGACTATATTGTTCCACCAGCATAAAGCCGACCCTATGAAAGAGTGGGTAGCAAACTTCACCTTCTTGTCCTCCTGACAATCACTAATATCGAGGACAGCCTCCATTTCCATCACCCATTGGTGAGCATCAGTAGCAGTACCAGAACCATCAAAAGTCGGGGGCTTGCACCTCATAAATGCCCCATAGTTACAACCCCGGGCTGTCTCCCGTACCTGCTCTTCTTCCTCTCCTTCTTCATCATCGGATAATACTGTTTCTGCTTCCGCCTATTGCCGTCTACCGGAGGACCGATTCCTCCCTCGTCTATCGTCTTCACGTACTACCTTTATCACTTCGGTCACTACAGACGGTAAGATCGTCTGCATGACCTGGTGCACTTCCTCGACCACTGCCTCTTTCACCGAGGCCCTCAAATTCGCGCTTTCGTCTGCTTCCTCCTGATGAGGAATCTCGTCTTCCTCATGAACTACTTTCTCTGTCCTAGACCTCCCACGCGTGTTACGCGGTTCAGCACCACGTCCACCACCACGGGAAGCTTTAGATGATCTACCACCGACCATCTTCTATCACACTGAAAGATTCAAACACCAACACGGTCATTCAAGGAAATAGCTCAGTTTATGTTAAGTATAGTAAGTCCCTAATTACAGTGGCCAGTTGTGATTAGCCACTTACTCTACTCTTCGTACCCCGAGCATTACCTATCCTGACTACATTAGTATCTAAGTCTAACAGTACACATAATTCACATATCATGCGCACATAATACCAGTTAATTTTTTTACGAAAAATACCTGATGGCACGCAACTACTCAGATGGCATTCTCTTCCTTTCTGTCCCATTTTTAGTTTAAGTTTAGGTTTATTTTAAAATTTTACCCATTTCACTTAAACTTTGGCTCTGATACCAACTTGTAAGGCCCCGGTCCGGGCACCTCACAGTTGGTCGTCATCACCCATAAAACATACATTTAATATAAACATAATGGAATAACGCAGCGGAATTTATAAAATATACATTCTCATTTCATCATAAAAGCTTTTACATCATGGTCTAGCTTTACTACAGAAGATTTCATCTTCTCTGTGTACAAAATGGTCCTAAACAGAGACCTCTAATAGAAGATATTAAGTTCAAGAATATATTTTTCTTCATAAAGAAGATTTCTTAAATAATCCTGTTTATCAGGATTGTCAAGAAATCTTGCACTTGCATGCAACATGATGTGTTGCGTGCATTACGGGCCCGCAACACATGACGTTGCAGCATTATCAAATGGAGAATGCCATTCCAAAAGAGCTGAGTAGCCGCCTCATGCCATCCTCAGCAACACTACCTGCCAACTGGAAAACACATAAAAATCAGCGTTGCTGAGTGAGTTCTAGTTTTATAATAAAACATACTTTTACTTATTTAAAAGTATCCTTTCGTACATGCGTTCATACATCATACGTACACAGAGACAATATTCATTATTATCTTCATCATTCATTATACATTGTTATCTTTAACTTCTTGTATGGATTCTGTCAGGCTTTACCCACTTCATAGCACTCGGCTATAATTACTGTGGTCGAATGACAAGAATCCCATTTCATACTTATTTGCACATTGAAAGGTGAATTGTACCAATACCATATGCTACACCCCGATCGTTATTAGCTACCGGGCCGAAGTCAACATATGAACAACAAAACGTATGCCACGGTACTAGAGGTAAGCGGTAGAGGTACCATGACCATGGTCGATCACAGAGAAGGACCAATCGCGTTATTCAATGCTGCAAGACTTAATTTGTTCGTTCATTAATGCATGTATTCATCATCATTCTTCTTTTCGTTCATCCGTTAATACATGCATTCATCATCGTGTTCCTCTTTCATTATCTTTCACTTTACGTTACATAATACTTCATTCATTCATTCTCGTTATTCGTAAAGTTTCGGAAAGATAAACATACACAATCATAAGGAACACACACACACCCATCATACATTCATCATCATACATAGCATCGTACATACGTAATCATACATAGCATCATCATTCACATCAGCCCTGTTCGGGCGACTGAACCTATCTCAGTCGCATGCCCTCCATGCGACTGGACCGTGCGCTTGGGCTGTCATGGGAATGGGCATACAATCGGGCGACTGGACTTCCTTCCGTACGACTAGACATTGTGTGACAGGGTCATATGCGACTAACTCTTAACCGTACGACTGAACTACCCTGCGATTGGGCCTATGCGACCGAAACCCCCAATCGCAAAGCCCATCGTCCGACTGAGGCTCAATCGTGCGTCCGAGCCTCAATCGTGCGATTGGACATCAATTAATCCTCATTCGGCCGAATGGCCCTTCAGTCGCATAACCCTAACTGGGCAGCGAATGGAGTTCTTCATAACCTGCAGTCACGAACCAACGCACACAAACCTACCGTAGACCCGTTTTCAGCCCAAATCGACCCTCCCAAGTCTCAGGGATTCATACTAGGACATCATACAAGCATATACAAGTCCTAATTCTTACTATAAACACGTTGCTCAAGATTTACTCAAACGGGTCAAACTTACACTATTTCAAAAATAGGGTTTCTATGTGATTCCAGCCCCAAAATCATTCAAAAACGTGTAAAAGAGGGGTCTTAGAACTCACATTAACAGGTAGGAGTTGATGAGCTTCGATTTGGCTATCCTCACGACAAATCCGGAGCTCGGTCAGCACTTTCCCTCTTTCTTCTCTGCTCTCGGTCGCTCTCTGCTCTCTTCCCGACTGAAATATGCAAGTGTTGGGAAGGAGAATGGAGCTGCTCCTCTTTTATACCCATAGCTCAGTCGCATCTGGTCTAGGGGCGACTGGACCTTCAGTCGCATGAACACCATGCGATTGGACCCCAGTCGCATGTGTTCCATGCGGTTCGTCCTTCATTCGGGCGGCTGAACTCCAATCGTACGGTTGAGCTTCAATTGGCCGAATAGCATGCGGTTGAACCTCCAGTCGCATAAATCCCAGGCGACTGTGGCTCAGTCGCACAACCTATCAAAAGTCAAACTTTCGGGTGTTACAGTGCAAGATTTAAAGGATATGAACAAATTGCCTTTAATCAATCCAACTGGAGCTAAGAGAGGTGAAACCTTTGTAGAATTGTTGAACATAGGCATAATCTGAGCAAGTTCATTTTTGCAAACAAGATATAATCAAGAGGATAAAGAATACTTTAATACATTAAAGAAGAATAGAAAGTATAGAGCAAAACAAGCTGAGAAAGAACATTTTTTGATTGAGTTTAGCGATCAATATTTTGAGAAAGTAGCTACTCCAGGATTAAAAGTGATAGATGGAACTCAGAAGTCAAAACCAATTTTGAGATGGTTTTACAATGCTGATACATTTGAATTGAAGTCAGTTCGAGATTTAAAAAATTAGGATCAGGACATAGTTTCACTATTTGGAGTCTTTGAACTAAAACTCTTACATCCGAGTTACATATCATTTTTAACAATTCAGAAGTTTGAAAGAGTAGTACCTAACGTGACTGAGAATGACAAGAAGTATTTCTTATCCATTATCAAAGTAATAAATGCTGCAATGGAAAGAATTTCCTTGAGAAAAGCATTAGCTTATGCCAACATTGTTAAGAAGGATATTAAAGAGATAGAGTTCATGTGGATATCAAGTAAAGGGGTGCTAGAAGTGCGTTCTAAAGAGAATCCAAAATCATTTGAATTATATGCTAACATTGATATCATAGTCTATTTGAAGAAACATTGAAGGTGATATCAACTGGAGATTAAGACAAATGAAGCTAAACCTGAACAAAGTATTTTGGCAAGCAAGTTCAAGTCAGCCATTGCCAAAGCCTTGAAAGAACAAGAGATGTATAAAGAAAAACCAACGTTTAAGATCAAATAAAAGACTGAAGATTTGTTTGATACCTGACGATAAAAGAGAAAAGAGAAAAGAAAAGACAAGAAGATTAAAGAAAGTAGAATTTTGAAGATAATTTATAAAAGATTGAAGATTTTGAAGACTGAAGACAATATCAATCTTAGGGGGAGTATTGTTAAAGCTCTTGAAGATTAACATTTAGTCATTAGTTGTCTTTGGTATAGTTTTGTCATAGTGTACGACAGTTTATGTAAATAGTTATTCCTTTTTTTATTGATTGTATAAATAGCTTAGATATGTTTTGTGCAGGGAGATGAGACATAAGAATTAGTTGAATGAACTTGTATAAGCTTCTACACTTGTAATTGTCTTTGCTACTATCAATTACAACTATGAATTTTTCTTATTTGATTACATATATATGTTTTGATTGAATTGCATTCTAATATCATCGCAAATCGATTCATTTGATCCTATCAAAGAAGGAGAAAGAAAAATGCTAAAGCAAAATTATCACAGAATCAAAGTCAAAACAATCAAACACAAAGAACAAACTAATCTAAACAATTTAAACCAGTGATGTTTGTGTCTGCGGGTAATTTTGATATGAAAATATTTCTACAAACCAAATCAAATTCTACGATCAAATCTAACTCTGATCTAAAAATAGGTTCAAGTCCTAAGTCTTCTGCTGATAATAAAATATTTGTATCTAAGAAGGAATCTAGAAATAATGTTCATGAACAAAAGTCAAAACCCAAATCTCAAATAAACAAACTCTCAAATAAAAAACAACATATTAACTTTTCAACTCCTAAATCAAAACAAGGATCAAATATGGCTTCAACATCTAAAGTTTAATAATAGTTGTTTAAATTTCAACAAAGGTACTGTGATATATATGACATATACGACATATATAATCATCAGTGTTGAATGTTACTTTAACAAGTATTATCACATTTGTGATATGAAAAATCATTCAACAGATGACTGTTATTTCAACATGTACTATACAATTTATGATGAAAGAAATGACAAAACTAAAAATTGCTATTTCTGAAAGAACTCACTAAGGATTGGATTTATTAACCCACATTTTCAAGGAAATCAAAATCTTGGTTTTCGAAGGTTAACAAAAAAACCTTCCTTAGGCTTGAGATCTTTCCGAAGGATTGATTATGATTTTGATAATTCATATTCTGTGCAACCAAAGCATTATAATCAAAAAAAATTCGTTCCACGATCTGTTAGAATGAACAATGAACAATTTCGTAAGCAAAAGTTTTCAAAATTGTTCATAATGATGGTTTAAACAAAAATTGGTCATAATGATGGTTTAAACTATCTTTATGATGTTCTTGAAAATCATTACCATGCTTTGAGGATTAAGCAAATCAAAGATAATCAAAAATTTGTCAGAATAAGAATTAATAAACTGACATAGAAAAAGAAGCCTGAATTAAATAAGCTTCATTTTTAACAGTTTACAATTGTTTAAATTTGGCAAGCCCAAAACCATCTTGGCTTGGGTTGATAACTCAACTTAAATCTTTTTGAAATGCAGGTACGCCGAAGAAGACCTATCAACACGTGGTACGTTGATAGTGGGTGTAGCCGGCATATGACAGGCAACCATGCCTTGTTGCAAGATTTTATGTTAAAAGATGGTACTCTTGTTGAATTTGGGGGTGATGCACGTGGTAAGATTACAGGCAAAGGAACACTATCCAATGGGATCATTAGCTTTGATAATGTCAACTATTATGCACAGTTGAACTTTAATCTTATATGTGTTTCCCAAATTTATGACAAATCTTACTCTACTTTATTTGATGATTCGTTTTGTTATATTTTGAATCCAGGTTTTTAGATAAGCAAAGAATGCGTAGCTGTTAAAGCTATTCATGATCGAGATGTATACAAGTTAGATATGTCTCAAGTGAATCCTTCTACAGAAACAACTTGCCTTATTGCACAAGCATCAAATGATAAAAGTTAGTTATGGTATAGACGTCTCGGTCATTCCAATTTCAAGAACATGAACAAGCTTTTAGCAGCAAATCATATAGTAGGAATTCGAATAAAGAAGTTTGCTACCACTGATCACTGCACAACATGTTTAAAATAAAAGCAACACAAACCGTCTTATAAGCCGAAGCTGATAAACTCAAATTCCACACCTCTCTAGATGATGCATATGGATTCATTCGGTTAAAATAATGTGCAGAGTATTGGAAAGAAATATTATGTTTAGTTATCATTGATAAATTTACAAGATTTTCATGGGTTTTCTTTTTGTATGCTAAATCTGAAACTGTGGAATTGCGAAAAGAAATCATTATTAAAGTATAAAATCAATTTGAACTAAAAGTGAAAATCATTAGAAGTGATAATGGAACTGAAATTAAAAATGCCAATGTTGACATGTTTTATGCAGAAAAAGGAATTGCTTGTCAGTTAAGTTCTCCTAGAACTCCATAAAAAATGGAGTTGCTAAAAGGAAAAATAGAATATTGACTGAGGCTGCACGTTCCATAATAGCAGATGCAAAGATTCCAATCACTTTCTGGGATTAAGCCATACCACAGCATGTTTTGTGCATAATCATACATTACTCGTGAAAGATAAACAGAAAACTCCTTATGAGTTGATGTTTGGCAGGAAACCTAATATAGATTTTCTTAAATCTTTTGGTTGTCCAATTTAGATTTTAAATGAAAGTGATCAGCTAGGAAAATTTGACCCAAAATCTGATGATGGATTTTTCATTGGATATTTATCGGTTTCAAAAGCCTTTAGAGTTTATAACTATAGGGCAAATGTCACCCTTCAAACTTTCAATGTTAAATTTATTGAAAACTTATTTCCAACAGTTTCAAATGGTCCATCTTGGTTATTTTATTTAGATTCTTTGTCAAAATCTTTCAATTCTAACTTGTTTGAAATTTCAGGTGAAAAGAAGATACAAGGAGGAGATCTCGGATCTTTCGGTGATGATCCTGATTCTGATGATATGGAGTTATTCAAGCCCAGATTATCCGTTCTTTTTGTTTGTTAAAGATCCTATATTTCTTTCTGAATCTCATGATCAATCTCAATCTCAACAAGCACAAAATTCTCCTAATTCTAATAATTCGAATGTTTCACAACCAATTCCTAATGATGGTCCTGAAATTGTTCAATCTGAGTCTGGAACTTCATCAGTCTCTAATGATGTACTTGTTACTGGTCATCTTGAATATTTTATCAACTCACCGACTCAAGTTCTTAATTTCACTCCACATACTTCAAACCTATTACAGCAGCTTTAAGACTTGAACCCAACTAATCTGGATGTTAATGTTCAAGAAGATGAGATTTCAGCGTCTCGTATTCACAAGAACCATCCTACATCCTAGATTATAGGTCCATTGAATGAGAGAACAACAAAGTGTCATTCAGAAAAAGCAAATCTTTGCTTATACTCATGTTTTCTATCTCAAATTGTCCCTTAAAACATCACCGAAGCATTACAAGACAATAGTTGGATTAAAGCTATGTAAGAAGAATTATTATAGTTCCACAGCTAGGAAGTGTGGAAGCTTTTGGATTTGCTTGAAGGAGATAATGCCATAGGAAACAAATGGTTTTTTAGAAACAAGTCAGACGATCGGGGAATTGTTGCTCGCAACAAACCAAGACTCGTTGCATAAGATTACACCCAGGAAGAATGAATAGATTACGATGAAGTATTTTCTCCAATTGTAATACTTCAAGCAATTCATGTCTTCCTGGCTTATGCATCGTATATGAAATTCAAGGTGTGCTAGATGGACGTAAAAGGTGCTTTGCTGTATGGACCAATCACTGAGCATGTGTATGTCAAGCAACCTCCGGGTTTTGAAGTTTTAGAATATCCTCATCGTGTGTACAAGCTTAGTAAAGCATTGTATGGTCTTCCTCAAGCTCCTAGAATATGGTATGATACATTGTCATAGCATTTGATCTAGCATGGATACACGCGAGGGAAAATTGATCCAGCTTTATTTAGAAAGAAGGATACTGATGATCTCTTATGTATTTAAGTGTATGTTGATGATATCATATTCGGTTCTACAAGTCCAAAATGGCGCATAAATTTGAAGAAATTATGAAGTCTCGTTTCCAAATAAGTTTTATGGGAGATGGAACTTTTATTAATCAGGAGAAATTCATAGAAAAACTCTTGAAAAAGTTTGAACTGCTAGATTCTTAATCCATAAGAACTCCAGCAGATGTCAATACCAAGATTGAACCTGATCCGAAAGGAAAACCAGTTGACCAAACTCTATACAGATCTATGATTGGTACTTTGGTATATCTTACTGCATCTAGAACTAATATAATGTATGATGTTTGTGACTATGCTAGGTATCAATCAGACCCAAAAGAATCTCACCTAATCGCTGTTAAACGAATATTTAGATATCTCAAAGGAAAACCAGCTTTAGGGTTGTGATATCCTTATGAAGGAAACTTCGAGTTACAGGGATATACTAATAGTGATTCGGGAGGATGTTGTCAAGATCATAAATCTACGTGTGGCTATCAGTTTTTGGGTCCCAGATTAGTCTCACGGCAACGTAAAAAACAAACTCAAAATCCACATGCGGGGTTTTACAATGAGGGGCGTGACATAGATCTCAGTCATTAGTCACTCAGAACGACTCTATATGAACTAACATTCAAAATCAGAGTTTAACTTTAAACACTTCGGAAGCGTTTAAAAACCAGAAATACCAAAAATAATGTAACATGATTTAAAATGCGCAAACATACGTGCCCAGATATTGTGCAAGACTAAAACATAAGGGTTTAAACAAACACAATCAAACACTGTTTCATAACATGCTGACAAACATCATGATACTGACCCATGCAACGTGCTCATAGGCAATGGCAAACCTTAACCTGGGAATAGCATACTAAAGAGTCAACACAATGGTTGGTGAGTTCATGAGTTTATGTTAAACAATAAATCAGTGATAGTTGCAAAATATAAGAAGTGTATTGTAATAGATAGCTAGTCTATAAACCAAAAATAATAATCATAGTGGTTTCGTGATTGAAGCCGACCGTGTTTCGTTTGTTACCTCCTGCCATGACTTACCAGGTCGTGACAATGTTCGTTAGGACAATATTGCACCCGTTTGACCTCGAGTCGCACAGGTGGGGCTCGTCAGACCCAGTAGTACTACCCAAAATTTCCCGCTGAAACATTATTAATAATCTAAAAGTGTGCGGAATTAATAATCGGAAAGGGCCTATATCCCGCGGGCTCAGCTTGCCCTGCTTTCGGAACCTAATGATTCCTTTCCAAAGTGAGACCTTCAACATAACCCGATATCCTACCTGGAACTCAATCGGCCTGCGTCGTTTGTCAGTATATGACTTCTATCTATCTTTGGCTGCCTTCATGTAGGCCTTGATCCTTTCAAGCTTTTCAGTCGTAGCCTCAATCACTTCGACGCTCCCTAATTCCTTTGACCAATATCAACCCAACAAACGGGTGTCCTGCATATCCTACCGTATAGCAGCTCATAGGGTGGCATGCCAATACTGGCATGATAGTTGTTATTGTATGAGAATTCAGCTAACGGCAAGTGGTCGTCCCAACTTCCCCGAAGTCAATAACACATGCCTGGAGCATGTCCTCTAAGGTCTGAATGGTCCTTTACGACTGACCATCAGTTTGAGGATGATAGGCAGTGCTAATATGTAACCTCGTCCCCATAGCATCATGAAATTTCTTCCAGAATTTGGAGGTAAACCGGGTGTCGTGATCTGACACAATCAACATCGGTACACCATGACGAGTCACAATCTCCCTGATGAAAAGATCAGCCAACCTTTCGGATGAATATGTCTCGCGCATCGATAGGAAGTGAAACTCTTCGTCAGACGATCCACAATCACCCATATAGTATCATACCCTTTCGGGGTACGCGGCAACTTCGTGATGAAATCCATGGTGATGTGCTTCCACTTCCATTCCGGTATATCCAAGGGTTGAATCTTTCCATACGGCTTCTGGTGCTCGGCCTTCACTTGCAGACAAGTAAGGCACTTACTCACATACTCCACCACATCATGTTTCATACCCGGCCACTAATAATCTTTCTTCATGTCTTGGTACATCTTGGTAGCACCGGGATGAATGGAGTACCGAGTCTTGTGAGCTTCATCCATAATCTTCATTCGCAGATCCCCAAGACGAGGAATCCACATGCGCCCAAACCAGGTTCTAACACCTATTGTGTTTTCACCCAACTCCGCAACCAGGCCTCTCATTCTTTCAGAGTTAAGATGATCTTCTTTCAACGCCTCATCTTGGAACTCTTTCACTTGCTTCATCACGTCAGAGGTCATGATCAATTGGTACGCCTTCACCCGAATTGGCTCGGGCCTCTCTTTTCGGCTAAGGGCGTCCGCCACCACGTTGGCTTTGCCCGGATGGTAGTGGATTTCACAATCATAGTCCTTTATAAGTTCTAACCATCACCTCTGTCTCATATTCATATCTTTTTGCTCGAAGAAGTACTTCAAGCTCTTGTGGTCTGTGAAGATGTTGCACTTCGTTCCGTAGAGGTAGTGCCTCCAAATCTATAACGCAAAGACCACAGCTGCTAGCTCCAAATCATGAGTAGGATAATCAACCTCATTTTCAGCTGTCGGGATGCATAGGCTATCACCTTTCCCATTTGCATTAATATGCACCCCAACCCCGAGTAGGAAGCATCAGAATAAACCACCAAGTCATCGCTTCCATCGGGTAATGCCAATACTGGAGCTTGGGTCAACCTTGTTTTCAATTCTTCAAACGCCTTATCTTGAGCTTGACCCTATACAAACTTCACATCTTTCCTGGTCAACTTGGTCAGTGGAGAAGCAATCTTGGAGAAGTCTTGAATGAATCTTCTGTAGTATCCCGCCAAACCCAAGAAACTACGGATCTCGGATGGCGTCTTTGGAGACTTCCATTGCATTACTGCTTCCACCTTCGCTAGATCGACCATAATTCCCTCCGGATTAACCACGTGACCCAGAAATTGAACCTCGCGCAACCAGAATGTGCACTTGGAGAATTTGGCGTACAATTTCTCCCTTCTCATCGTTTCTAGTACTTCTCGAATGTGACCGGCATGCTCCGTTTCGCTTTTTGAATAAATCAGGATATCGTCAATAAACACAATCACTGATTTATCCAACATCGGCCGACATACTCGATTCATCAAATCCATGAAAGCAGCTGGCACATTAGTCAAACCAAATGACATGACAAGAAACTCGTAGTGACCGTAGCGCGTACGAAAAGTTGTTTTAGGGATGTCTTGTTCCTTCACTTTCAGTTGATGATAGCCCGATCGAAGATCTATTCGTCAAAACCAACTAGCACCCTGAAGTTGATCAAACAAGTCATCGATTCTCGGCAAGGGGTATCTGTTCTTCACCGTCAGCTTATTCAGCTCGCAGTAGTCGATGCACATCCTCATACTACCATCCTTCTTCTTTACGAACAGAACCGGAGCACCCCAAGGTGAGATACTCGGTCTAATGAACCCCTTATCCAACAGCTCTTGCAATTGCTCCATCAACTCTTTAATTTCCGTCGGGGCCAATCGATACGGTGCCTTGGCGACAGGTTGAGCACCCGGTATCTGGTCAATCTGGAACTCGATCTCTCTGTCAGGTGGCAATCCCGTTAAGTCTTCCGGGAACACGTCTGGAAAATCACGCACAACCAGAACATCAGATTGTTGTGGTGTTGGCGTCTCCACATCTTTCACATAACATAAGTAGGCGCTGCACCCACGCCTCATACACTTTCCCGCCACAGCCATTGAGATCACCTTCGGTATCGTAGCAACCCGATCACCATAAACTCTTATTGAACTATCGCCGGGCGCTATCAATTAAATCATCTTCTTCCGACACACGATGTTCGCCTCATAGTCCGCCAACCAATCCATCCCAAGCACCAAATCGAAACCACCCAAAGTCATTGCAAACAGTCTAACCGGAAATTTGTGGCCCTCCAATTCAACATCACAACCCTCTATCACCTCAGAGATCCTAGTAGACTTACCTATGGCAGTTTCTACCTCAAAGGGCACATCAAGACGTCTACTACTAAAAGGCAGTTTGGCATAGAAAGCAGCAGAAATAAAACTCCTACTGGCACCCAAATCAAATAATACAGAGGCTTAAGTTTGGTTCACCAGAAACATACCAGACACAACATCGGGGTCCGTCCTAGCCTCCTCTTGTATCATATTGAATGCCCTTACGCTTTCCCTCTGTCCCTTACACCCGTCTTCTTCACCCCTGAAGCTTCTGCCCTAGGCTTCTTACAGTCTCTAGCGATGTGGCCGGCTGACCACACCTGAAGCATACGTTCATCCCCAGTCTGCATTCCCCACTGTGTTCTCTCCCGCATTTACCACACCTTTTTATTCCTGAACCTGACATGATCACCCGGCGGTCATCCACCCGCGTCTTCTTATTACTCGTCGAGGCATCACCCCGACCGGACCTCTTCCCTTTCCAGTTTCGATCACCACTGCTTCTTTTATCACCCTCTTTCTTACTAATCTCAGTCTTCACCACCACAGCCCGTTCATCATATAATCTCCCTGCCAAATCCACTGCCGACCTAAAGGTGCTCGGTCGAGTAGTAATCAAATGCCTGCGGATGTCAGCTGGCAGCCCCTGAATATACCGGTTGATCTTCCGAGACACCGGCGTCACCTGATCCGGCACCATCCTTCCCATTTCATTGAACTTTGTGGTGTATTGTTGGTGGGTCATCGTCCACGCCTCCAGCTGCAGGAACTCTCTCTCAACTTTATCCATTTCTCGACGAGGACTGAACTCATCGATCACCATCCTTTTCAGCTCAGCCCACTTCATCTTCCCAATGGCCCTGCTACCCTCGGCCTGGACTATATTGTCCTACCAGCACGAGGCCGACCCCGTGAAAGAGTGGGTAGCAAACTTCACCTTCTTGTCCTCCTGGCAATCACTAATATCGAGGACTGCCTCCATTTCTCTCACCCATTGGTGAGCATCAGCAGCAGTGCCAGAACCGTCAAAAGTAGGGGGCTTGCACCTCATAAACGCCCCGTAGTTACAACCCCGAGTCGTTTCCCGTACCGGCTCTTCCCCCTCCTCCTCTTCATTATCAGATAGAACCATTTCCAGCTCTTGTTGCTCCTGTCTTCTTGAGGACCTATTCCTCTCTTTTCTTTCACCTTCCCTGACAGCCTTAATCACTTCGGTCACCACAGATGGTAAGATCGTCTGCATGACCTGATGTACCTCTTCAACCACTGCCTCTTTCACCGAGGCTCTCAAATTGGCGCTTTCATCTACCCCCTCCTGGTGAGGAGTATCAGGTTCTTCATGAACCACTTTCTCCACCCTAGGTCTTCCTCTTGTGGCTCGTGGTTCAGCACCACGTCCGCCACTGCCTACACCCCATGAGGCCTTAGAAGATCTACCACCAGCCATTCTCTATCACACTGAAAGATTCAAACACCAACACGGTCATTCAAGGGAATAGCTCAGTTTATGTCGAGTATAGTAAGTCCCTAATTACAGTGGCCAGTTGTGATTAGCCACTTACTTTACTCTTTGCACCCCGAGCATTACCTGTCCTGACTACGTTAGTTTCTAATTCTAACAGTAACACATAAACAAATAGCATGCGCACATAATACCGGTTAATCTTTAAGAAAATACCTGATGGCACGTAGCTACTCAGATGGCATTCTTCCCCCTTCTATCCCATTTTCAGTTTAAGTTTAGGTTTATTTTGAAAATTTACCCATTTCACTTAAACTTTGGCTCTGATACCAACTTGTAAGGCCCCGTTCCCGGGCACCTCACAGTTGGTCGTTCATCGCACATATAACATATATTTGATATATTTATATATATAATTATAAGCGTCTTAAATAACATCGCAGCGGAATTTCCAAGTAAACTTTTCTTTTACTATAAATACTTTTGCCATTTAATACAACGTACGTCAATTACAAAATATCTATTGTTGCATTACATCACAAAAGCATCTAACAAAAGAATGCCATCCCAAAAGAGCTGAGTAGCCGCCTCGTGCCATCCTCAGCAACCTTACCTGCCAACTGGAAACACACAAAAAGTCAGCGTTACTGAGTGAGTTCTAGTTTTATATGTGGTAAAACACTTTCTGTATGTATTATATAAAATACTTTTTTCTGTAAAATACAATACTGTATTGTATATGCGAGCACGCATCAACTGTATACACAAATAACGTTTGTTCTCTGTAGAGTATGCCTTGTCTGTAAACTTTATCTTTACGTTTCACTTTCTGTATGGACCAGTGAGCAATACCCTAACTATATGCGCGATGGAAAACGGATGTCGGGCCATCTATATCCCTCGAAAGGGTGACTGTATCCCTCAAAAGGGTAAACTATATCCCTCGAAAAGGTAACTGTATCCTCGAGGGCTATGTGTATCCTCCGAAGGGTCAACTGTATCCCTCGAAAGGGCTATGTGTACTGTGTACAAGGCCGACCCAAACACCTGGGCCATGCTGCAAAGGTCCTGCCAATCTAAATTGATAGGCCCTGTGTGCATCAATGGGTAGCTAGCCCGCAACACAGTTGAGCTAACGACACACAGTCGTGTACCTCCTGTAAGCTTGCAAGACTTGTTAACTTTATTAATGTCCCTTCCCTTTCTTTATTACTCTTTCACTTTACTTTACGTAATACTTTAATTTCAATTCTTAATGATAACACGTAAAACTGTGGAAAGATAAATGTGTATCAAATCAAGGAACATCAATATTTACAATTCATCAGTCATTACCATCATATAAGGCCACATCATACTTATCATGCGTATGTCCTACATATACGTCTCTCCTCATTCACATCAGCCCTATTTGGGCGATTGAACATACTCCAGTCGCATGGCCTTCATGCGACTGAACCTTGTAATTGGAAAACTATGCGAATAGGCATACATTCATACGAATGGACCTCCTATCGTGCGAATGGGCACTATACGAATGGACTACTATGCGACTAACCCTCAGTCATGCGACTGAACTACTATGCGAATGGACCTATGCGACTGAATCCCTCAATCGCATGGTCTGTCATGCGACTGAGCCCCAGTCGTGCGTTTGAGCCTCAATCGTACGAGTGAACATCAGTCTTTCCTCAGTCGAGCGACTGGCCCTTCAGTCGCCTAGCCCTAACTAGGCAGCGACTGGAGTTCATCACGAACAGCAGCCGCGACGTACGGCCTTCAAACCCCTCTAAACTCATTTTCATCCTAAATTAGCCCTCCTAAACCTTAGGGAAACATACTATGGAAACAAACAAGCATAAACAAGTCCAAAATCGCACTCTAAACACATTATGCATATTCACACCCAAATGGGTCAAACACACATATTTCAAAAACGGGTTTTCTATGTGCTCCAGCCCCAAATCAGTTGAAAACATGTAAAATAGGGGTCCTAGAACTCACCTTATCAAGGAGAAGATGAAGAGCTTCGATTTGGCTAGCCACTTGACAAATCTTGAGCCTGAATAACTACTCTCTCTTTCTTTCTCTTCTTTCTCTACTCTCTCTCTTTCTGCTCTTTCTTCCCGACTGAGTGTGTAAGTGTGGGGAAGAAGAGGGCCGCCCCTCTTTTATAGTTACAGCTCAGTCGCCCGAGGTCCAGGCGACTGGACTTTCAGTCGCATGAACACCATGCGACTGGACCTCCAGTCGCATGAGTTCCATGCGCATGGTCCTTCATTCGTCCCTGCATCATGCGATTGGGCCTCCAGTCGCATGAATTCCATGCGGCTGAGACTCAGTCGCATATCACTCCAAAAGGTCAAACTTCCGGGTGTTACATAGAACACACGAGTACATAAGTATGTGTACACAGAAGTCATAATGAAACACTAAGTGCTCTACAAACCAAAGATCTCAAGGTTTTGGAAAGACAAAACACACTTGACCCAGTTGACCCATTGGTGACATTATAGGTGAAATTCCATTAAATTAAATATATCAATTCATCACACATGATTATCAAACAATTAGATTTCCATACAAGTCATGTGAATCTCAAATAATCATCCAAAATGTTCAATCATGATCAACAATAAACGAACACTAGTCCCAATCTATCTATTGACCCATTACCATGAATTCCCATAAATAGACCAAAATTCCAACTAATCCAATAAATATTCATACAACCCAAACAACGCATACCATATTAGAAATCATCCATGAACGTACTAGCATGATCCTAATGTCCCAAACATGCTCAAATCATCATCTTCAAGACTTTGTGCAAATAAAGTTTCCCTTTTGGGAAAGCACATCCCAAAACTTATCAAAAACTCAATACATTCATGAATTTATTAACAATATACCAATTCAAGCTCGTATCAATATCTAGACATGATCAACAACATCTAATCATCATAATTCGTCAATCTTCATGAACAAAAGTTTCTACTTTTGGTAATCTGTAAACTACAACATTCATTCTTAGGTTTCTAGCATTCATATCATCAATCTAACATCCATATATCATCACAAACCGATTAGCAACATCGATTCATCATCTAATCACCGTATTCATGCAAATAAAGTTACTATTATTAGTAACCTATGAACAACGCGTCAAAATCATAGCTTTCTTGCATAATCAACGTAAACTAGCATCAATCTAACCTAACAAACATCATAATATCATCAAACAACATCAATTTCATCAATCTTGAAAGTTCACCAAATTAAAAGTTTCTACTTTTGACCTAATATGATCTAGACATCAAAATCCACATCAATACTTGCAATTAACACCCAATCTAGCATCAATTCAACAATACAAACATGGAATCATCATCAATTTCATATTATCTTCAAGAATTTCGAATTAGGGTTCATCATGCATCAAGAACGATGAAAACAATGAAAATCTAACCTTTAATCGCATAGAAATCACGGTTTGATTCTTGCTACACGTTTGAATCCCTTATAACTAATCAAAAATCAATTGTATATGTGTGTTCTTGATCAAAGTCGAATTTTGGTGTGTGTATGAGAGCTTGCGGCTGAAAATGGGGTTTGGGCGGGGGGATTAGGCTTGCTAATTTTAGTAATATTTGGTTTTGGCACAATTACAAAATAAACCCCATTGTTTATATTTTATAAAAACTTATATTTTAGCACTTTTTAAATAGCTTTAATTATAAAATACCAACATTATTAATCACTAATAATAATCATATATATTATTTGCACCAGTCACAAAATACATGAATTAAATATAACACGTGAACACGTTACGCGATAAAATTCACAATTAACACATAAATCGCGTAAACACATAAGCATAATACAATAATTACATTAGTGATTAGATTATTATTAGTTTATCATTGTTAATTACGTTTAAGTCACGAACGTTTAACGGCAACTAGTGTGTGAGCACGACACATGTATGCAAGACCTAACAGAACTAATGGATTTTGGTAACGGAAAATTACCGGATGTCACATTATCCCCATGTTGAAAGAACTTTCATTCCGAAAATTGCGTTACATGGTGAGTGTTCCATCACTGGTCTACTGCATGGGCATAAAGCAATGGAGTGAGTTTTGGGTGAGTCGTCACATCATCCCCATGTTGAATGAAATTTCGTCCCGAAATTTAATCCATACCTTCATCTGCTAGCATCGTCTTTTCAAATAGTTGTGGACACTTAAGATTCATCTGGTCCTCACGTTCCCACATGAATTCTGGTCCATGTCTCGAGTTCCAATGAACTTTGACTATGGGTATCTTGCTTTGCTTAAGTGTCTTCACCTCACGATCCATCACCTCGACTGGTTCCTCAATAAAGCATAACTGTTCATCTATTTGCACCTCTTCAAGCGGTACCACCATTGTTTCATTTGATAAGCACTGCTTTAGGTTTGAGACATGAAATACATCATGAATTCCACTAAGCAAATCAGGTAGGGCTAATCGATATGCCACCGGACCTATTCTTTCCAATATCTCAAATGGTACAACGTATCTCGGGTTTAGCTTTCCTCGTTTACCAAACCGGATCACGCCTTTCCATGGTGAGACTTTCAATAAGACTTTATCACCAACCTGAAATTCTAAAGGTTTCCGTCGCTTATCAGCATAACTCTTCTATTTGTCGCGTGCTGCAGCCATACGGTTCCTTATTTATACAATCTTCTGAGTGGTCTCGTGCACCAATTCAGGACCTGTTAGCTGACTATCACTAATTTTAGCCCAACAAAATGGTGTTCTACATTTCTATCCATACAAAGCTTCAAATGGTGCTGCCTATATGCTGCTGTGATAACTATTGTTGTAAGAAAATTCCACCAATGGTAGGTGAACTTCCTAGTTATTCCCGAAGTCAATCACACAAGCACGTAGCATGTCCTCCAATGTCTGTATGGTACGTTCACTTTGACCGTGAATTTGCGGATGAAAAGCAGTACTCATGTCCGATCGCGTACCCAAAGATTTATGCAACGACTGCCAAAAGTGTGAGGTAAAACGAGCATCGCGGTCAGAAATAATTGAGATCGGTACACGATGTCTCGAAACTATATCCTTTAGATAGAGTCGGGTTAACTTTTCCATCTTATCCATTTCCTTTATCGCCAAGAAATGAGCGGACTTCGTTAATCGGTCTACGATAACCCATATCGTGTCACAACCAGTATTAGTCCCTGGGAGTTTGGTGACGAAATCCATGGAGATCTGTTCCCACTTCCACATGGGAATTTTAGTTTGGTGAAATAATCCAGATGGTTTCTAATACTCTAATTTCACCTTCGAGCATGTAAGACACTTGTGCACATACGTAGCTACATCTGCCTTGATGTTGGGCCACCAATAGTGCACCTTCAGATCATGATACATCTTATCGAATCCAGGATGTATAGAATATTTAGACTTGTGTGCCTCACTCATAACCAAGTCTCTCAGATTTCCATAGACAGGCACCCAGAGTCTATCCATGAAATAACAAATCCCATCAGCTTTCACCTCAAGCTGTTTATCCATCCCACATAACGACTCGGTCCTAATGTTTTCAGCTTTTAAAGCCTCTGTCTATCCTTCCTTAATTTGTTCAAGCAGTTGAGTGCTCATCGTAAGTTGTAAAGCTCGCACTCGTCTAGGCTAGAGGTTTCCTTCCGGCTTAGGGCATCGACAATCACTTTAACCATCCCCGGATGATACTTGATGGCGCAATCAATATCGTTCAGTAGCTCCACCCAGCATCGTTGCCTCATATTCAGTTCATTTTGCTCAAATATATGTTGAAGACTCTTATGATCGGTGTAGATGGTGCATTTGGTACCATACAAATAATGTCTCCAAATCTTCAAGGCAAAAAGCACTACACCCAATTCAAAGTCATGGGTGGTATAGTTCTTCTCGTGAACCTTCAGTTGTCTCGAGGCGTAGGCTATCACCTTATCTCCCTGCATCATGACACAACCCAGTCCCTGAATGGATGTGTCACAATACACCATGAAATCACCTGTTCCTTCCGGTAATGCCAATATTGGTGCGCTGTAGAGTTTCTGTTTCAGCAATTGGAAGGCTGATTCTTGACTTTCTCCCCATTTAAATGTAGTACCTTTATGTGTCAAGGAAGTAAGGGTTGAGCAATTTTGGAAAATCCCTCAATGAAGCATCGATAATATCCTGCCAATCCAAGAAATTGACGTATCTTACTAGGAGTTTTAGGAACCGTCCAATTTTTGATTGCTTCCACCTTTGTAGGATCTACATGAATTCCGTTCTCATTCACAATGTGACCCAGAAACAGCACCTCTCGTATCTAGAAGTCACACTAAGAGAATTTAGCATATACTTGCTCTTTCCTCGACAGTTCTAAGATCAATCATAAATGCTCTTTGTAGGATTTGATAGAACAGAAAACATAGTTTAACCATTAAACTTTGAAAAATGCAGCGGAAGCTAACCATTATAACATTGTTTATAGACTGAAAATTTCAAGTTCTATTTGATGTTATAAGATGTAAAAAAACCCAAGAACAAAGGGGATCTTTTATATGTGAATAAGCATGCTATGTAAACATAAAACATGCATTATGGACAGCCATAAACAAGCTGCCATAAAACTACCTTTCAGCAGCAAAACAAGGTCGAAATGTATGAAGATGATGATGTTTTATAATCCTTGTAAGGCTGCTAAAACCGTGTGATTTGGAGAAGATAGGGCTGTTCTTGAAAGGCCAAAACACCAAGAAAAGGCGTCCTCAAGCTTCCATACCCTCAAGCTTCATGCAAGCACTTGTGTTGCTAGGATTTTTACACCAAAGAACCAAAGAGAGGCTGCTAGAACCCTTGTTCCAGCAAAAAATCTTCAAGATAATGAGAGAGTTTTCTATTGGGTTCTATTGCATGTATTGGAGAGAGGAGAGTGTTGAGTGTGCAACTAGTTAAGGGTGTATGTTTTCCATAAAACAAAACCCATCTCCCTATGCAAGGGGCGGCTGAATTGGGGTCCTTAAAATGTTTTCCCCCCAATTTTAATCACCCATTTTATTTAACTAGTTACATGTTGAGTAGTTAACTTAACCTTTTAATTTCAAAACTCATACACTCTATTATTATGTGATGTTATTCAACTAACTTAAATAACATCACAAATAATACTTATGAACAAAATGTATTTGTAAGTTGTTCTTCCTCATATGCAATTTATTTAGAAAACCTATTTTCTAAATTGGTGTTCTTTTATTTTGTTGCATGATCATATCATCAATTAAATAATGTTTGTGTTTGCTAAGCTTGTTATTGGGTATGACCCGACTTGGATCATAACATACTAACCACATTAATCTTGTATGTGTCTTGGGCATATAAGATCCTACAATCTCCCACTTGCACAAGATTCATAGAAGATTGATGCAAGCAGTAAATACCGCCTAACAACGGTTTACTACCCTTAATACGTATGACTAAGTGCCATTCAATAACATCATCCTTTTGAAGTACCATACTTGAAATGTTTAGGTGAATCAACCATCTATCCATTTGTCACAGATGTCATGTTAAATCCCAAAGACACAGAGTGATCATTCTCCATTGATTTAACTTTATCAGGCCTTAGACGTCTTACTCTCAACGAATAAGAGGGAAAAATCCCATCTTGACTACATACGTCTCTCACAATTACCTTATATCATACCTGAACTCAGACTTGTGTACTGCCATATTTCAGAACAGTGAAAAGCTGAGCCAAAGTATAATATTTGGTAAATATCACGATCCAATATGTATCTCAGGTTAGAGGATACTAAATGATGTTCGCCTTTACTCAAAATTACTTATGATCAATCATGAAAATTCCATGTAGTAATATTTGAGAAGCAGGTCAGTCCAATACTCGCATCCCACAAATATCTATGAGCCTTGGCAGCAACCTTTTGCTCTATATTCATCCATATGAATATCTACCAATCCAAATTCATAATAATCTCACCCTCATACTTGTTCCCACAAGTATGAACGACTACGGACATTAGAGTAAACAATTTACCCATGGATTAAACATGCTAAATTGGAACATTTATTGACACATTGTAACCAAATAATTTTATTCAAGTAATAAGAGTGTTCCAAATATCCAAATACAAAATTACAGATAAAATCCAATCACTAGAATATCGAAGTCCCATGGCACAGGTATGACCTTCATGCTTTGCCTTTTCTAGGAGCTTCGTGAGAGGATCCACAATATATTGATCCGTGTGAACTTTGCGAATACAAATCTTTCCGTTCTCAACTTCATCTCATATGTAGTTGAATCTCCGCTCAATGTGCCTAGTCTTTTGATGAGCATTAGGTTCCTTGATTTGAGCAATCGCACCCTCGTTATCACAAAAGATCTCTAGGGGGTCTTGAATGGAAGGGACAACCCCTAGATCGGCAATGAATTTCTTCAACCATGCAGCTTCTTGAGCTGCCAATGAGGTGGTGACGTATTCAGATCTGTAGTTGATAAGGCCACCACATCCTGTTTAGAGCTCTTCCAAGAGACCGCTCCTCCATTCAGAATGAAAATGTATCCCGATTGTGATCGTGAATCATCACGATCAGTTTGGAAACTCGCATCCGTGTAACCTTTTACAACGAGTTCCTCATCACCAGATCCATAGATTAGGAACATATCTTTAGTCATCCTTAGATACTTAAACATGTTCTTAACAGCCATCCAATGACTGTTTCCAGGATTTTGCTGGTATTGACTTGTCATGCTTAAGGCATATGAAACATCCGGCCGAGTGCATATCATTGCATACATGATGGATCCAATAGTAGAAGCGTACGGGATTGCCTTCATGTTATCTTGCTCATCCTTTGAGCTAGGACATTGAGTCGTACTCAATGTCGTTCCTCTTTGAATAGGTATCGTATCTTTCTTAGAGTTCTCTATCTTGAACCTTTTCCAGATCTTATCAATGTATGCACTTTGATTCAAACCAATCAACCGCTTTGATCTATCCCTATAGATCTTTATTCCCAGAATATAGGCGGCTTCACCAAGATCCTTGATGGAAAAACAACTTCCAAGCCAGGTTTTTACACCTTCCAAGGTTGAAATGTCATTTCCAAATAGTAGTATGTCATCAACATACAATACTATGATAGTGATGAAGCTCCCACTAGCTTTCTTATATACACAAGCTTCATCAGCATTCTTGATGAATCCAAATTTGATTACTTCTTCATCAAAACGGTGATTCCAACTTCTCGATGCTTGTTTCAATCCATAGATTAATTTCTTTAACTTGCATACTTTGTTAGGATGTTTTGGATCGACAAAACCTTGTGGCTGAACCATATAGACATCTTCCTTAAGATATCCATTTAGGAAAGCGGTTTTGACATCCATTTGCCTAATCTCATAATCATAATGAGCAGCTATGGCAAACAATATCCTAATAGACTTTAGCATTGCTACTGGTGAGAAAGTTTCATCATAGTCAACCCCTTGAGTTTGAGTGAAACATTTTGCTACAAGTCTAGCATTATAAGTATCCAAGTTTCCATGCATATCGGTTTTCTTCATGAAAACCCACTTACTTCCAACTATTTTGGAGTTAAGAGGTGGTACAAACAAGTCCCATACTTGATTCTCATACATGGATTGCATCTCAACATTCGTGGCTTCAATCCATTTGTCACAATCCAAATTGGACATTGCATCACGATAGGTGGTTGGTTCATCGGAATCTACCACATAGCATCCATCTGCGAAAATTCCATATCTTTCAGGTGGATTACTAACTCTACCAGATCTGCGAACGTTTTGTGTGTATTGATCAACCACTTGATCATTCTCAACATTCTCATGCTGAGTGCCAGTGTCAACCAAACGTGTATCGGTTTGTGGTTCTTGATCCTCCTCAAGATCCACAGTTCTACTGCTAGTTCCTTCCGTAAGGAACTTAGCTTTCAAGAACTCAGCTTTTCTAGCACCAAACTACTTTTGTTCCAATGGATCATAGAAATAGTATCCCATAAAATCTCTAGGATATCCAATGAAGATACACTTAGTGGAACGGCCTTCTAGTTTGTTTGAGTTGGAAGTCTTGACATAAGCCTCATAACCCCATACTTTTAAATATGAAAGTGATGGAACCCTTTCATGCCACATTTCAAAAGGTGTCGATTCCACTTTCATGGTTGGGGCCATATTCAAAATACGGGCCGCAGAGAGTAGACCAAAACCCCAAAATGACAGAGGTAATGAGCTTCTATCCATCATAGATCGAACCATATCCAATAGAGTTTGATTTCTCCGCTCGGACAAGCCATTGTGTTGTGGTGTTCCCGGTGGAGATAGTTATGAGACAATCCCACAACTTCTAAGATGGTCCCTAAAAGCATCATTCAGGTATTCACCTCCTCTATCTGTGTGAAGAATTTTAATTGACTTACTGAGTTGATTTTGTACTTCATTTTGAAAGATCTTGAACATTTCAAAAGCTTCATCTTTATGTCTTAACAAGTACACATACCCATATCGACTATAGTCATCAGTAAAGGTAATGAAGTATCTTTCATTGTACCTTGTCATAGGTTTAAAAGGACCACATACATCCAAATGTATGATACCTAATAAATCTTTTGCCCTTTCGGCTTTGCCACTGAAAGGTGCCTTGGTCATTTTACCTTGTAAACAAGATTAACACACATCAAATGAATCACATTCACTTGTTGTTAAAAGACCATTCTTTTGTAGTGTTTATATTCTTTTCTTGTTTATGTGACCAAGATGGCAATGCCAAAGGTAAGTGTCACTCAAATCTGATTTGAGTTTCTTGGTACTAGTTTGGTACAATAAGCTATCATTCAATGTATTTTCTCGAACCAATTCATAGATACCATTGATTGGAATAGTTTTAAAATAAAACATGTCATTTAAAGTAACATGGATTTCATTTCCAATAAATGATAATACATATCCAAAATGTTTTAATAGGGCTACAAAGATAATGTTCCTAGTCAAACTAGGAGCATACAAAACATTGTTCAAAATTGCTTCCAAACCATTTGGATGTTTCAAGATGTAGTCACCACGGGCTTCAACTTGAACTTTAGCCCCATTGCCTATGTAGAGGCTAACATCCCCTTTATTGAAGTTGCTACTTCTTTTGAACCCCTAAAACAAATTGAAAATGTGAGTTCCACATCCGGTATCTAATACCCATGTGTTAGAGGATATTAAGTTTAAATTAATATGGATCATGTATATTGTACCTGAGGTCTGCCCGGCATCCCTCTTTGCTTTCAACTCTTGGAGATGGACAGGACAATTTCTTGCCCAATGTCCAATCTCCCCACACTTGAAGCATGGGTCGTTGGTAGCAACCTTTTGCTTCTTCTCTTGTGGTTTGGGTGGCACCCTTGCCACCCCTTTCCCCTTTCCCCATACGGGTCCCTTACCCTTGGCAATTTTTTCCTTAGGTGCGGGATGAGGCCTTTTCTTGTTCCCACCTTCATTGATGGTGAGAACGGGTAAAACCCTTTTACCCATGGCCACCTCGGCCGTTTTGAGCATTGAGTGAAGCTCACCAATGCTTTTGTCCCAAGCATTAATGTTGTAGTTCAACACGAATGTCTCGAACTTCTTGGTAAGGCCATTAAGGATCAAATCCGTGGCCAATTCCTTTGAGACGGGACAATTAAGCCTTTTGAGGTGGTCAATGTGGCTTTTCATCTTAGGTACATAAGATGAAACCGATTGGTTGTCGTCCATACGACATGCATGGAGTGCTCGAACCGTTTCGAAGCGCTCAACCCTCGCTTGCTATTGGAATGTTTCCTTCAACTGGATTATCATGTCATAAGCTCCGTGATGTTCATACTCCTTTTGGAGATCCGGAGTCATGCTCGCTAGCATGAGACAAGAAACTTGGATAGAGTCCTCAGTGTACTTCAGCCAATCGTTATAGGCCTCCTCATCATCCTCAGTAGGTTGATCGGGGATAGGGTCGTCTAAAACATATGATCGTCTCTCTTGCTTTAGAACGATTCTCAAGTTTCGATACCAATCAATGAAATTGTTATGATTTAGACGTTCCTTTTGGAGAGTCGCTCGTAAAGATTGGGTGGACGTGGATGAGTTATCATGATTATCATTATTGGTGGCCATCTACAAAATTTAACAAAGATCTATTTTAGTATTTTCGATATTGCTATTTTTAATAATTAATACCTTTTCAGGTCATTTTCATATTAAAATCTAGAACCCAACATTACATTTAAATTGTGGTTAGGTGACCTTTATCACACGATTTAAATTCCATTAAATCAAATATATCAATACATCACACAGATTACCATACAATTAGATTTCCATACAAGTCATGTAAATCTTAAATAATCATCCAAAATGTTCAATCATGATCAACCACAAACCAACACTAGTCCCAATCTATCCATATGACCTATTACCATGAATCCCACAAATAGACCAAAATTGCAACTCACCCAATAAACATTCATACAGCCCAAACAACGCATTCAACCACATTAGAAATCATCCACGAACATACAAGCATGATCCTAATGTCCCAAACATGCTCATATCATCATCTTCAAGACTTTGTGCAAATAAAGTTTCCCTTTTGGGAAAGCACATCCCAAAACTTGTCAATAACTCAATACATTCATGAATTCATTAATAATATACCAATTCAAGCTCATATCAACATCTAGACATGATCAATAACATCTAATTATCATAATTCATCAATCTGCAGGAACAGAAGTTTCTACTTTAGGTAATCTATAAACTACAACATTCATTCTTAGGTTTCTAGCATTCATGTCATCAATCTAACATCCATATATCATCACAAACCCATTAACAACATCAATTCATCATCTAATCACCATATTCATGCAAACAAAGTTACTATTATTTGTAACCTATGAACAACGCATCAAAATCATAGCTTTCTTGCATAATCGACGTAAACTAGCATCAATCTAACCTAACTAACATCATAATATCTTCAAACAACGTCAATTTCATCAGTCTTGAAAGTTCCCCAAATCAAAAGTTTCTACTTTTGACCTAATATGATCTAGACATCAAAACCACATCAATACTTGAAATTAACACCCAATCTAGCATCAATTCAACAATACTAACCTGGAATCATCATCCATTTCACATGATCTTCAATAATTTCGAATTAGGGTTCATCACACATCAAGAACAATGAAAACATTGAAAATCTAACCTTTAATTGCGTAGAAATCAAGGTTTGATGCTTGCTACATGTTGGAATCCCTTGGAAATAATCAAAATCAATTGTATAGGTGTGTTCTTGAACAAAGTCGAATTTTTTTGTATGTATGAGTGCTTGTGGCCAAAAATGGGGTTTGGTGGGTGGATTAGGGTTGTTAATTTTGGTAATATTTGGCTTTACCACAATTACAAAATAAACCCCATTGTTTATATTTTATAATAACTAATCTTTTAGCATTTTTTAAATAGCTTTAACTAAAAAATACCAACATTATCAATCAAAAATAATAATCATATATATTATTTGTACTAGTCATAAATTACATGAATTAAATATAACACGTGAACACGTTACGCGATAAAATTCACAATTAATACTTAAATCGCGTAAACACATAAGCATAATACAATAATCACATTATTGATTAGATTATTATTAGTTTATCGTTTTCAATTACTTTTAAGTCACCAAAGTTCAACGAAAACTAGTGTGTGCGCATGACACGTGTATACAAGACCTAACGGAACTAATGGAGTTTGGGAACGGAAAATTACCGGATGTCATAGAATGTGACCAATTACGGATTAGAAGTTGAAGAATAGAATGATGAATACAAAGTAAATAAACTTCTCCTCCTATTGTTCTCAGAAATCATGTGTTTACAAGTAAGTACAAATTCAGGAAAGTGATCAAAATCATAACTATTACAAAGCACAAACTCTATATACACTACAAACTAGAGTTCTCTCGCTAGAAGCTTATTCTCGCGTGACAAGTAGTTGTCGTGCGAGAATCTAGTTATTGCGCGGTAACTTGACTTCTCGCATGGCTTCGGATCTTTGTCTTCATCTTGATTTGATTTCCCGAGCCTCTTGTTTCAACCCCTATAATCTCCCTTAGGCTCGGTAAATCAATGCCTTTAGAAGTCCATGTCTGCAACTTTGTAACTGCCCCCATAAGCATATATTTTGTTGTCTGGGGCCTTTGTGATCAACCAACTAAACTACGCTGCTAATAGATGAACAAATTCATCAGCTGGAATAGGACAAGCCTGCAACCTCTCTCTTCCAAATTTGAGCAAGTCAGCAGGGTCGATGATACGGCATTCTCTATCCACACAGTGTATAATAGCATGACGAGTATCTTTCTCACAACTTGACCACGTTAGCTTAGCCAAGCTGTTAACTAGAACGGGAGCGTGGATAGGTATCTTCCTCATATAACTCAGATGCTTCTAAACCCTTATCTTCAATAGCTTGTTCGTATTTGGATCTATACGGGTATCATCTTCAATGACTTTTGATTTGGCAGTTTTGTAGTCCTTGAAGTTGGATTTATTGTATCTGTATATGAGGTTCCTAATCGAATTACCCTTCCCGTAATTGCAAGGATTAAGAAACAGAAGACGACCCATAAGATATAAATTAGATGCTCTGAGTGTATGGAAGCCGTGTTCATCCTAATAATACTCAATCGCACCTGCTCTTCTCTTCACAACATGTAGTTTAATCTTAGTATCGTAGGCCTAACTAATGATTGGTTCTGAGTCTACGTACCTTATGAAAGGTTTGGAATGGTTCAGCATGTGTATATAAGCTGGCGGTGGTGGATTAGCAATAGTTAGATTTCCGACCAGGTGTACAACACTCTTACCAGTTTGGTCTGCTGACTTGTTAGTCGGTTCAGCACTTGACTCTCCCACAATCTCTCCCTCTTCAATCAAGATATCAGAAAACAAGTCTTTAAGTTTGTTCCCGAATACATTAATGTAATCTACCATAATCTCCTCCAAATGATCAGACAAAAACAAACCCTCATCTTCATCCTTAGCAATAAGTTTCTGATAAAAAGAATAGAATTCCCTCTTATAAGGCTCCTCCGTAGCAAGATCCAAACTTGTGTAATTTGTTGTATCATCAGGAATTGGTCCGGAGACATTAGTAGACCCTAATGATCTAGCAGTACCAGTAGGAGCACCAGTGTCACCGCCTTGGTTATCATCATCCCCCTTCTTATCATCATCATTACTATCATCTTCATCATCACCATCATCATCACCATCCTTATCATCATCATCCACATCACTATCATCATCATCAAAATCTAAGTGATCTAGCTCATCATCATCTCTAACTAGATCTGGTATGGTCATGTGCTCAGGCTCTAGAAACGCCTCTCCGGTAAATGGTACATACTGATTCTCAATAGCCTGAATAAGGTCATCTAGTATAGGCTCTTGATCAGCAGTAGCAATGTCTGTACTCCTTTCAGCATGAACGGGATCTACAACATGCTTTGATAACAGGATCCTCAATATATCTAAAGCTATCGCTTCCTCAACAATAAGTTTTAAAGCTATAATCGGCTCAACCTCAGCATCAGGAGTAACATCTCGTTGTCTAGTAGATTCTCCAACCTCAGTGGTATGTGGTGTGAAAGATGAATACACACGTGAGGTGAGATCTCTTAGATTCTGTTCCATGATCTATACATTGTTGGGTTTGTTAGAACATAAAATCATAGTTTAACCATTTAAACTTTCTAAAAACGCAACGAAATTACAACTTTATAAACCCTTTTATAGGCTGAAAATTATGTTCTTAAGATGACCATACAAGTGTATAAAACAAACCCATAAATCAAAGGATCATTTATGTGAATAAGCAAGCTATGAACATATGTAAAACTACATAAAATCATAGCTTCATTGAGCTGTGAAACTACTTTACTGCAGCAGCAAAAATCGACCAAATAAGAGAAGAAATGATGCTGAAAATGGACAAGACTTCAAGAGTAGAAGTCCTCAAGCTTGTATACCCCAAGCCTCCTTGCAAACACCTTCTATTGTTAGGTAGAAATCACCAAAACAACACCAAAACACTTCAAGAAAACCCTGAAAATATGCTGCTGGTCCGTAGCTTCTTTGAGGGAGAGAGAGGAGTGTTTTTTGTTGTGTTGCATGCATACATGAATGAGAAGGAGAGTACTTGTTATCTAGTTAGTGGAAGAGTAGACAAAGCTTGCATGTGTTTGCATTAATCAAGAGAATAACTTAGTGAGTGGAAGACAATTGTGTGTTCTTCTCAAGACACAAAAGCAATGCACTAACATGCACATGCATGTTACATTGAACGGCCTCAAGTACTAAAAATGGGGTTTTTATTCTCTTTTATTAATGTTTGAGATTTATAAAATAGGTGGTTATATTTTATAAATGTCAAATACTAACACACACATATATTGTCTAGTCTTGTAACTAGTTTATGCAATTAACCATTTAATTGTATAAGTAGTATACTCTCATTATTATTTGGTGTTATACAACCAATTTAAATAACACTTCAAATAATATCATTGAACATAATATCCTAATAAATTGTTCCATCTACTATGCAATTTATTTAGAAAACCCATTTTCTAAATTTGGTGTAAATATTTAGTTGATGACCATATCATCAATTAAATATTAATTGGTGTTTGCTAAGCTTGTTATTAGGTATAACCAGACTTGGATCATAACATACTAACCACATCAATATTCTAAGTGTCTTGGGCACATAGAATCCTATAATCTCCCACTTGCCCAAGATACATATAAGATTGATGCAAGCAGTAAATAACGCCTAACAATGGTTTACTACCCTTAATACGCATGACTTATGGCCATTCAATAACATCATCCCATTCTAGTACCCTACTTAAAATGATTTAGGTGAATCAATCATCTATCCTTTTGTTACAGATGTCATGTTAAATCCAAGGACACAGAATGATCATTCCTTGTTGATTTAACTTAATAACGCCTTAGACATCTAACTCTCAACGAATAAGAGGAACAAATTCCATCTTGACTACATACGTTTCTCACAAACACCTCGTGTTATACCGGAACATAGCCTTATATACTGTCCATTATTTCAGGATAGTGAAGAATTAGCTCAAGGTATAATACTTGGTGAATATCAAAACCCAATATGTATCTCAGGTCGGAGGATACCAAATGATATTCGCCTTTACTTAAATTTACTTATGATCAATTGATAAGATTCTATGTAGTAAAATTTGAGATGTGGGTTAGTCCAATATTTGTATCCCACAAATATCTATGAACCTTGGTAGCAACCCATTGCTCTATATTCATCCTTATGAATATCAACCAATCCATGTTCATAATAATCTTACCCTCACACTTGTTCCCACAAGTATGAACGACTACGGACATTTAGAGTAAATAATTTACTCATGGATTAAACATGCTAAATTGGAACATTAATTGAAACATTATAACCAAATAATTTTACTCAAATAA
Source organism: Flaveria linearis (assembly GCA_024085815.1). Classification (NCBI taxonomy): domain Eukaryota; kingdom Viridiplantae; phylum Streptophyta; class Magnoliopsida; order Asterales; family Asteraceae; genus Flaveria; species Flaveria linearis. The sequence continues at coordinate 55,415,024 of CM044003.1, read as the reverse complement.
TAAAGAGTTCCACATATTCGAATACAAAATTTGATCAAGTCCAATCACTAGAATATCGAAGTCCTAAGGCACAAGTGTGACTTTCATGCTTTGACCTATCTAGGAGCTTCGTGAATGGATCCGCAATGTTTTGATCAAAGTGAACATTGCGAATACATATTTTTCTCTTTTCAACTTCATCCCCTATATAGTTGAATCTCCGCTCATTGTGCCTAATCTTTTGATGTGCACGGGGTTCCTTGATTTGAGCAATCACACCCTCGTTATCACAAAAGATTTCTAAGGGGTCTTGAATGGTAGAGACCACCCTTAGATCGGCGATAAACCTTTTATTCATGCAGCTTCCAAAGCTGCTAATGAAGCGGCTATGTATTCGTATTTTGTAGTGGACAATGTTACCCTATTCAAAATGGAGACAAACCCGATTGTCATCGAGGATCATCTCGATCAGTTTGGAAACTCGTATCCGTGTAACTCTTTACAATGAGTTCCTCTTTCTCAGATCCGTATATTAGAAACATATCCTTAGCCTTCCTAAGGTATTTCAATATACTTTTAACAGCCATCCAATGGCTATTACCTGGATTGTGCTGATAACTTCTTGTCATACTTAACGCACATGACACGTCGTGTCTTAGTGCATATCATCGTATATATGATGGATCCTATAGCAGACGCATATGGGATGTCCTTCATACAATCTTGCTCATCCTTTGAGCTTGGACATTGAGATGCACTCAATGTTGTCCCTCTTTGAATAGGTACCATACCTTTCTTAGAATATTCCATCTTGAACCTTTTTCAAGATTTTATCAATATATGCACTTTGGTTTAGACCTATCAACCGCCTCGATCTATCCCTATAGATCTTTATTCCTAAAATATAGGCGGCTTCACCAAGTTCTTTCATGGAAAAACAATTTCCAAGCCGGGTTTTAACATCTTCCATGGTTGGAATGTCTTTTCCATATAGTACTATGTCATCAACATACAATACTAAGAATGTGATTACACTCCCACTAGCCTTTTTATACACACAACCCTTGTCAGTGTTCTTGATGAAACCAAATTTCTTGATCTCTTCATCAAAACGTTGATTCCAACTTCTCGATGCTTGTTTCAATCCATATATTGATCTTTTTAACTTGCATACTTTATTAGGATGTTTTGATCGACAAAACCTTCAGGCTGAACCATATGGACAGTCTCTTTGAGATGTCCATTAAGAAAAGCGATATTGATGTCCATTTGCCAAATCTCATAATAATAATGAGAAGCTTCCTAATAGACTTTAGCATTGCCACAGGCGAGAAAGTTTCATCATAGTCAACCCCTTGAGTTTGAGTGAAACCTTTTGCTACAAGTCTTGCCTTGTAAGTATCCAAGCTTCCATGCATATTTGTTTTCTTCTCGAAAACCCACTTGCATCCAACCGGTTTGGAGTTAAGTAGAGGGTCAACCAATTCCTAAACTTGGTTGTCATACATGGATTGCATCTCTACATTCATGACTTCCAGCCATTTGTCACAATCCGAATTGGACATAGCATCATGGTATGTAGTTGGCTCATCGGAGTCAATCTCATAGCATCCATCCATGAAAAATCCATATATTCAGGTGGAATGCTAACTCTACCAGATCTATGAACGTTTTGTGTGTATTGATCAAGCTCTTGATCATCATCAACAACCTCTTGTTGACAGCTAGTGTCATCCAAACGTGTATCGGCTTGTGGATCTTGATCTTCATCAAATTCCATTGCTCTTTGCATCACTCCTTCCATATGAAACTTGGCTTCCAAGAACTCTGCCCTTCGAGCAATAAATTCCTTTTGCTCTGTTGGATCAAAGAAGTAGTATCCTATACAGTCTTTGGGATATCAAAAAAATATACATGTAGTGGATCGACTTTCAAATTTGTTTTGGGTTTTAAGCTTAACATAAGCTTCACTACCCCATACCTTTAAATATGATAGCGATGGAACTCTTTCCATGCCATATTTCAAAAGGTGTCGAACGCACTTTCTTGGTTGGGGCCGTATTTAAAATACGGGCCGTGGAGAGTAGTGCGAAAACCCAAGATGATAAAGGTGGTAAGCTCATAGCCTTAGTGAATTGAACCATATCCAAATAGGGTTCAGTTTCTCCTTTATCAGAATGAAGAACTTAGATAGTTATGTAGAGTTGATTTTCTACTTCATTATTGAAGATTTTGAACATTTCAAAAGCTTCATTCTTATGTGTCATCAAGTGCACACAATAATAGCGACTGTAATCGTCGGTAACAGTAATGAAGTATCTTTTCACCAATCTTTGTCATTGTCTTAAAAGGACCACATACATCCAAATGTATCATTCCTAATAAGTCTTTTGGTTCACACTTATCAAATGAAACATTTTCATTTATTTCCAAAAGATCATTCTTTTGAAGTGTTTGAATCCAATTTTTGTTTATGTGACCAGGATGTCAATGTCAAGGATAATAATAACTTAAACCGATTTTAAGTTTCTTGGTGCTTAATGTGTATAATGAATTATTATAGGACGAATTATCATGAACCAACTCATGAATATCGTTAAAGGCATATCCTTAAAATGAAATACATCATCCATAAAACTTAATACCATTATATACAAATTTTAAATCATGACCATATTGTTTTAAGAGGAAACATTAATTATGTTCCTAGTCAAACTCGATGCATACAAAAGGTTTTGAGAACAACTTCCAAACCATTTGTAAGTCTCAAAATAGAGTTTCCTTCCTTGAAGCGCACATTTCTTTTGAATTCCTTTGCAATAATTGCAAGTATGAGTCTCACATTCGGTATCCAATACCCATGTGTTTGAAGAAATGACATTTAATACAATGTGAATCATGAAAATTGTATTCGAGGTTTGCCTAGCATCCCTCTTATTTTTCAACTCCTTGAGATAGGAGGAACAATTCCCTTTTATTATCCTATCTCTCCATACTCAAAGCATGGATCGTTCTCCTTTACCTTAGGCTTCATAAGCTTAGGTTTTGAGGTTTTGCTTTAACCTTTGCTTTGATGTATTCCTTTCTTTTGGCAATAATTGCCTTAGGATCTAGATTGGCCATTTCTTATCGTCTCCCTCATTGATCGAGATAGTAGGTAGAACCTCTCTACCCATCCCTGCCTCGGTTGCTTTGAGCATTGCGTGAATTTCACCGATGCTCTTGTCCCACCCGTTCATATTACAGTTTATTATGAATGTCTCAAACCTTTAATTGGGCAATCAAGGATCAAATCCTTGGCCAACTACCTTGAGACAGGACATTTAAGCATCTTGAGGCTATTAATATGGCTTTTCATCATAAGAATATATAAGATGATATCGATTGGGTTTCTTCCATGTGACATGCATAAAGTGCTTGAACCGTTTCGAAGCAATCTTATAAAAGTTTGTTGAAGGAACATTTCCTTCAACTAGATTATCATGTCATATGCCCTATGATGTTCCAAACCCTTTTGGAGTTCGGGAATCATATTCCCAGAATGAGGTAGGAAACTAGCACGGAATCCTTAATGTGCTTAAGCCAATTATCAAAAGGCCTTAACATCAACAGCATTGGTTGGTGAGACATGGGATCGTCAAGGACATAGGCCTTTTCTCATTTTGATAACTATTCTCAGTGATAGGGTATGGACGATCGGGGTGGTAGCATTATTGTGTGCGGCCATACTACAAAATTTACAAAGTTCTTATTAGTATTTCTTAAAATTTTATTTTAATTATTAATACCCTTTTATGTCTCATAGACAATTAATAATTAAAATCTAGAATCCAACATTACATTCAAATAATAGTTAGGTGACCTTTATCCCATTATTTAAATTAACAAGGTAGTCAACAATTGACAATTGCAACCTTTTGCAACTTCTAGCCTTTATGCGATCGGTTAAACTGTAGGATTCTATGTGCCCAAGACACATAGAATATTAATGTTTTTAGTACGTTATGATCCAACTCGGGTTATACCCAATAACAAGCTTAGCAAACACCAGTTAATATTTAATTGATGATATGATCATGCAATTAAATATTTACACCAATTTAGAAAATGGGTTTTCTAAATAAGTTGCATATGAGATGGAACAATTTATTAGGATATTTTTTTCAATAATATTATTTGAAGTGTTATTTAAATTAGTTGTATAACACCAAATAATAATGAGAGTATACTACTTATACTATTAAATGGTTAATTGTTACAAGACTAGACATATGTGTGTGTGTTTAATTAAAATGGGAAACAACCACAAAACATGGCCATGTGACCGTCCCCTTCGTCTTGCCATAGATTCCCTTGAGTGGAACAAGACATGCATGCTTGTGTTGTCTCCATTATCTTGAAAAACACCAACACATGCATATCTCTACTTGCAAGTAAGTGCAAGCTCTCAATATTCTCACATCTTTTCCAACACATGCAACACAAACAATAGATTTCAGCTCTTCCTCTCTCTCTATTTACGAAATAGGCAGCAGCATTAGAGGGCATCATGGAGCAATTTTGTGTTATGTTGGTGATAATCTCATTCAAGCATGCAACTAGCAACACAACTTCAGCTCAAACTCTCTCTCTCTAGCTACGGTTTTAGCAAGAACAGGAGGGTTTTCAGCAGCTTCATTTTAGGGTTTTCTTGAAGTGTATTGTGTTGTTCTTGGTTTATTCTACCTAACAAGAAGGTATTTGCAATGAGGCTTGGGGTATACACACTTGAGGGTTCCTCCTCTTGAAACCTTGGTCGTTTTCCATCCTCCCATTTCATCTATTTTGCTGCCTGAAAGTCACGGTTTTGAAGGCCTGTTGGCAGCTTACTTTTGGAGTTTTTCATGTCCAAAACCAAGCAACCAAGATGCCTACTTAGAGCCTTGTGGGAGTGAGCATTTGAGGTGTGACACCCCGTAATTTCAGATGTACATTATTTAAATCGTTGTTGTTAACATTGACCCGTACTCGCAAATACTTGAAACTTATACAAACACCGCCACAGACATCGTTAAACGAATTATGATAAAATACTAACGCAGGTGTTTGTAGAGGATTCACATAAACGAGATTACCAAAGGAATCCTATTAATTAATAGAGCTCGCTCATCAACGTCGTTATCAGCCGAAACAAATTTGGGAACTCGGTACCTAAGTGCGGGGACTAAACCTGCCAAATTGGAAAACTGGGGCTGGGTATAAATACCCACCCACCAGCCCCAAACACCCACACAACCTGCTTTTTCTCTCTTACGCTTCCTACACCTCTGATTCTTCACTCTAGCACCAAATTCCACCTGATTGAGCCCGTTTTCGCCGGCTAAACCACGCAACAGCTGAGAAATCACGTTCCCAGCAGGTAGGCGACTATTTTCATCCGTTTTATCACCCGTTTAACTGCTGCAAGTATGGGATTCGGGTGTTCGGGTTCAACCCGAATGCATGTGGTCGTGGGGGTGCGTGTGAGGTCAATCAGCGTGTGCATTTCACTTAGACATGTTAGGAGAGTGTTTCTGGAAGTCCTGATTATGAGAAAACCGAGCACAGAACAGCCGAAGGCAGTTCGACCCACCCTGCAGTCGCGACCTGCTGCAGTCCGCGACTGGGCCAACCGCGCGACTGAGTTATGCGACTGGGCCCTTCGCGCGATTGATCGGGGCGACTGGGGTGAGACGTGCGAATGAAACCGTACGACTGAGTCAACCAAATGAATGTGTGCGATTGAGTCGACCGAATGAATGCATGCGACTGAGTATCTCCCGACTGAATGTCCAACCGCACGAATGAAGGTTCATTCGTGCGATTGGATATTGATTCGGGCGGATGGGTGATGTGTGGCACGATTGAATGCTAAGTCGCACGAAGGAGGGTTCAATCGTACAAATGAAGTTGATTCATACGATTGAAGGCCCATTCATGCGAATGAAGTGTCCAGTCGTGCGTCTAGCCTTGTTATGCGATTGGAGTCATTTTGAGTGAATTCTTCTGGTGTGCGATGTGTCTATCATGGGACGATAAGTTAACATCAATAAAGCGTCATTTCTTGACCACAAAGATTAAAGTCAACGCAATCAACAGACATATACTTTCAACCCGAAACAACGTAACTGTTTACAAATATCCACAACTCATTTGAAGTCTACATGAAGCCTAATACGTCTATGACTGCTTGTGTGTGTAACACCCACGACCGAACCCGTGCGACCCGACCCGACTAAACATGTCTATTAACGCTAAACACAACATTAACGCTTAACACAACTGTCAATAGGTGTTTGACAGCGCATCGTAAAACAACACTTGGGAGACTTGCATCCTACACACTTGCTACATCATCTGTGAGTTTCACGGCCCCTATTTTACATCTCTTTCCGTTTGGGGGAGAAAACACGCAAAAACAGATTTACATAAATGGTTGTAGTAATATTGATATCGCTTGTTACGTTAGTGCAAACACACGCATGTCCTCACACACTCGAACCGTTAGTAATGGGATTAGCGAGGTAATTTTGAGTAGTACTACTGGGTCTGACAAACCCCGCCCGGGCTAGTCGCGCTAGCTTGATTGGAGGTCAAACAGGTGCCAAATTGACCTAACATACGATTGCCACGGTCGGTTAAGACGTGGTGAAAAACACATTGTCATGGTCTGATGAGACATGACGGGACACAACGATTGCCACGGTCGGTTAAGACGTGGTGGAAACACAAATAGGACGTAAACAGTCGGCTTCGGTTCGAAACGCTAAGTAACAAGAACATAGGCGATCTACCTAACAATATGCTTTATGTACTAAACCATTGAAACGCAAAACATGGAAACGCTTACGAATACATTTCTTGTTGATTAAACCTGTGAACTCACCAACTTTATGTTGACACATTTTAGCATGTTTTCTCAGGTCACAGGAACGCATAAGCTTTTGAGGCACGCTTCAGGATATGCACTCACGACATGCATTCATCTAGTTTATTTTCAGCATTGAACATTTTGTCTAAACATGACTATTGTAACAGTATTGTAATGGATTTACAACTTTTGTACATGCTTCCGCACTATTGTAAACTCTGCTTATGTTCGCGTGAATGAAGTCAATGTTTATTTCAAAATTCATATAGTGTCGTTCGATATGACTGTGTCTGAGATCCTGGTATGTCACACGCCTTACGGTAAAACCCTGTTCATGGAAATTGAGGGTGTGACAGATTGGTATCAGAGCCACAGGTTATAAAGAACTAGGATCGCATTGCATCTAGACTATAGCCTTAGACACAACACTAGTATTGCACAGACACTTTTATATGGTTACCACTATTGTGCAAACAACCTTCTGGTGTATTGACATTTCACTACTGAGCAAACATAAACACTATGGGTATGACATGTGTGTCATTACCGGCTAACAGAGGGGCGGAGAGTCCCGCTCGCTCACAACCAACGCTTACACTTGATCCTTCACTCGCGGAGTGAAAGCAACAACGAATTGAATCAAACATTTCCATGATTGGAACACGAAACTCATTTCTAACGCACGCGATAAGCATAACGATGACAAACAAAAAGAACAATACCTCACTCTTCCAACTCTCTCACACTTGTTATTATTCCCAACATATCCTATCCTCTACGCTAGTCCGAGCAGTAAATGAGGGACAACTAAGATATTCAAGTCGATTAGAGAATCGGACTTGGACATCCAAACACCTAGAACCACGAAGGGAAAGAGGCCAAATTGTCTTGATTCCCGTTGTTACCTAAACCGAATCTCTTGTACAACTTTAGTTATTTGACTCTTGGTATAACAAATACATCTTTGATGCTTTTATCATTAATAACACTCGGTACTGGACAAGGTATGTTATCTCGAATAGGAGGAACCATGTGTGACCACGCAAAGTAAATTATAATCACGGGTGCACACGTAATTGTAATTTGTCATGCATGAGAACTCTGGCAACTCTATTGGGTGATAACGGTAATGGCCAGTACAAATTTTCAAATTCTATGCTTAGGAGGCATAAGGCCTCGGATCCTCATAAAGCCTTACTATCGATGTGCAAACAAACCCCTCATTCTTACTAGCATGATACAATATATATTACTGTCAATAATTGTTATCCGGTTATTGATTAATATGTCTTGTGAATTGAAGAAATCATGTCTGGAAGAAGACCTGGACGCCCGGGTGGACGAGGAAATATCACCCTGACTCAAGCCGAGCTGAATGCTATCATCAACGAGCGCATGGCTGATGCGCTTGTAGCATATGAGCAGGCCCGCAATCAGGGCCAGGACGACCAGAATCCGAACCAAGGAGGTCCAACAGTCTGTACCTTCAAGATGTTTATGGATTGCAAGCCTCATTCTTTCAGCGGCTCAAAGGGTGCTGTCACACTGCTTCGCTGGCTAGAGAAACTTGAGTCAGTGTTTGCCATGTGCAGCTGTCCTGATGGAAATCGGGTCAAGTACGCCTCCGGCACATTGGAGGGACCAGCCCTGACATGGTGGAATTCACAAGTCCAAACCTTAGGACTTGGTGCTGCAAACGGTATGCCATGGGAAGACTTCAAGATTCTAATGAAAGAAGAGTACTGCCCTAGGAGCGAAGTCCAGAAACTGGAGGCAGAATTTTGGAATTTAAAGATGATTGGTTCTGACATCGAGGAGTACACGACTCGTTCGCACGAGTTGGCAGCATTATGTCCGCAGATGGTAACTCCGGCCTACAAACGGATCGAAAAGTACATTGATGGCTTGGCTCCTCAAATCCAGGCTAGTGTGATGGCTACTGATCCTGTCACTATCCAGCAGGCCATCCGACTGGCTCATAAACTCACCGACCAGGCAGTGTCACAGAGCACTTTGCCTAAACGTGGCGCTGCTTCTGGTTCATCAGATCACAAAAGAAAATGGGAAGGTAACAACAGCAAGTCTTCAAGCTTCAACAACCCCCAGCAACAACCGACCAAAAAGTTTGACCCATCAAGAAACTTCACCCACAACAACCAGAACAGCAACAACAACAATTATGGTCAGGGATCGAGCAGCTACGGGGCAAGAGCCCTAAGTGTAACCGGTGCAGCTTCCATCATCATGGCCCATGTGAGCGACTCCGTTGTCAGAGGTGTGGAAAGAGGGGTCATGCAGCCAAAGACTGCCGGGGTGAATTGATGACTCAGCAGCAACAACCCCAACAACAACGACAGAGTGGAGTGACTAGAGGCTGCTATGAGTGTGGCAAGGAGGGCCACTACAGGAAGGATTGCCCATAGTTGAAGGGCGGAAACATGGGTAATAATGGGGCAATGCTAAGGGTCGCGCATTCGTGATCGGTTCCGGCGAGGCAAGGGATGACCAGAATGTGGTTACTGGTACGTTTCCCCTGAATGGTTGTTTTGCTTCTATATTATTTGATACTGGAGCTGGTAGGAGTTTTGTTTCCGACAAGTTCATTAAGTTCTTAGATGTAACCCTAGTTGTCATGGAACCTAGTTATGTGGTAGAATTAGCTGACGGAAAACTAATCGAGGCAACTCATATCGCCAAGGGGTGCAGACTAGGATTATGTGGTCATGAGATAGATATAGATCTGATGCCTGTCACACTTGGTAGTTTTGACGTAGTTGTGGGTATGGATTGGCTGTCTAAGAATCAAGCTGAGATCATCTGTGGAGAGAAAATCGTTCGTATCCCACTTCCTAGTGGTGAAATTTTATCGGTTCAGGGCGAAAGGAGTGGCATGGTCTCTGGAATCATCTCCTACATGAAAGCTCAGAAGTGTTTGCGTAAGGGTCATACCGCATTCCTAGCCATGGTCACTGAAAAAGAGCCCGATGAAAAGAAAATTGAAGACATCCCTGTTGTACGCGATTATCCTGAGGTTTTCCCTGAAGACCTACCCGGTCTTCCACCGCACCACCAGGTCGAATTCCAAATTGATTTGGTTCTGGGAGCCGCCCCTATCGCGAGGGCACCGTACAGATTAGCTCCAAGGGAACTGCAAGAGCTGTCTACACAACTGCAGGAACTATTGGATAAAGGTTTTATCAGACCTAGCTCATCACCGTGGGGAGCCCCAATTCTGTTTGTCAAGAAGAAGGACGGAACTTTTCGCATGTGTATCGATTACAGAGAACTGAACAAGGCGACAATTAAGAATCGTTATCCCCTCCCGCGTATCGATGATCTGTTCGACCAACTACAAGGGTCGAGTTACTATTCAAAGATAGACCAAAGATTGGGTTATCACCAACTAAGGATTCGAGAAGAAGATGTTTCAAAGACTGCTTTCAGAACGAGGTATGGTCACTACGAGTTCTTGGTTATGCCATTCGGGTTGACCAATGCACCAGCGGTTTTCATGTACTTAATGAACCGAGTGTGCAAACCCTACCTAGACAAGTTCGTCATTGTCTTCAACGATGACATCCTTATTTACTCAAGGAATAAAGAAGAACACGAAGAACACCTTAGACTGATTCTGGAGCTGTTGAGATGAGAACAATTGTACGCAAAATTTTCAAAGTATGACTTCTGGATGCGAGAGGTCCATTTCTTGGGTCATGTGGTCAATGAGAATGGGATACACGTTGACCCGGCAAAGATAGCAGCCATCAAGAACTGGGCTACGCCTAAGACACCGACCGAGGTACGACAGTTTCTTGGGCTGGCTGGCTATTACCGACGGTTCATCGAAGTGTTCTTGAAGATTGCTCAACCTCTCACCGCATTGACTCATAAAGGCACCACGTACGATTGGAGTGATAAACAAGAATCTGCATTCTAGATTCTGAAGCAGAGACTTTGCACAGCACCAATTCTATCCCTGCCTGAGGGAACCGATGATTTTGTAGTTTACTGTGATGCTTCCATACAAGGCCTCGGTTGCGTACTGATGCAACGCAATAAGGTGATTGCCTATGCATCACGACAACTGAAGGTACATGAGAAAAACTACACGACACACGACCTAGAGCTTGGAGCAGTTGTGTTTGCACTCAAGATATGGAGACACTACTTGTACGGTACCAAGTGCACCATTTACACCGATCACAAGAGTCTCCAGCACATCTTTGAACAGAAGGAGCTAAATATGACACAACGTCGTTGGGTCGAGTTGTTAAACGACTATGACTGTACGATCAAGTATCATCCGGGCAAGGCCAATGTAGTAGCAGACGCCCTGAGTCGGAAGGAAATGCCCAAGCCAAGACGAGTTCGAGCATTGCAACTCACCATTCACACCGGTTTACCCGACCAGATCCGCAATGCTCAACTTGAGGCGTTAAAAGACGAGAATTTGAAAGCCGAATCGTTACGAGGTATGGAGAAGCAACTAGAAACCAAGCCTGACGGAATCCGCTACTTCATGGATCGAACATGGATTCCCTCGTATGGGAACCTGCGAGGACTGGTAATGGACGAAGCCCACAAGTCCCGGTACTCAATCCACCCAGGTCAGACAAGATGTATCATGACCTGAAGGTTATTTACTGGTGGCCAAACATGAAAGCAGATATCGCCACCTACGTGAGCAGATGTTTGACCTGTTCTAAGGTTAAGGTAGAGTATCAACGACCGTCTGGTTTACTCCAACAGCCGGAAATACCGGTATGGAAGTGGGAGCAGATATCTATGGACTTCATCACGAAACTCCCTTGGACTCCCAGCGGATGCGATACCATTTGGGTGATCGTGGATCGCTTGACGAAATCCGCACACTTCCTGGCAATCCGGGAGACTGATCGCATGGAAAAGTTAACTCGTATCTACCTCAGGGAAATAGTCTCTCGGCATGGTGTTCCGACTTCCATTATCTCTGATCGTGACGCTCGATTCACTTCACACTTCTGGCAGTCCTTACAACGAGCACTAGGAACGCGGTTGGATATGAGCACCGCATACCACCCCCAGACTGATGGCCAAAGTGAGCGTACGATCCAGACTCTAGAAGACATGTTACGTGCCTGCGTCATAGATTTCGGCAGCAGTTGGGAAACTCACTTACCGCTAGTTGAGTTTTCATACAACAATAGCTATCACACATCGATCAAAGCTGCCCCATTTGAGGCACTGTATGGGCGTAAGTGCCGATCACCTATCTGTTGGGCGGAACTTGGAGAAAGTCAACTCATCGGCCCTGAACTAGTGCACGAGACGACTGAGAAGATCGTGCAGATCCGTAACCGTATGGCAGCAGCCCGTGACCGACAGAAAAGCTACGCTGACAAGCGTCGCCGACCGTTGGAATTCCAAATAGGCGACAAGGTGCTTTTGAAAGTGTCACCTTGGAAGGGTGTGATTCGTTCCGGGAAACACGGGAAACTAAGCCCTAGGTACGTGGGACCGTTTGAGATTGTCAAACGGGTTGGCCCCGTGGCCTATCAGTTGAGCCTACCCGAAGAACTCCGTGGGGTACACGATGTGTTCCACGTCTCCAACTTGAGGAAATGCCTTGCCGACGAAACTCTTATCGTCCCGTTAGACGAGATACATGTGGACGAACAACTACATTTCGTCGAGGAACCAGTGGAAGTCATGGACCGAGAGGTCAAGACGCTCAAACATAGTCGTATCCCCATCGACAAAATCCGTTGGAACTCAAAGCGTGGACCAGAATTTACTTGGGAACGCGAGGATCAGATGAAGAGGAAGTACCCTCAACTGTTCCAAAACCAGGAATCTACCTCTTAGATACACAGGTACTCTATTCCACATGCGTCACAAACTAGTGAGCCTTGTACTACCCCGTAAAAACCACGTAACAAGATGTACTAATTTTCGGGACGAAAATTCCTGCAACAAGGGGATGATGTGACACCCCGTAATTTCAGATTTACATTATTTAAACCGTTGTTGTTAACATTGACCCGTACTCGCAAATACTTGAAACGTATACAAACACCGCCACAGACATCGTTAAACGAATTATGATAAAATACTAACGCGGGTGTTTGTAGAGGATTCACATAAAGGAGATTACCTAAGGAATCCTATTAATTAATAGAGCTCGCTCATCAACGTCGTTATCAGCCGAAACAATTTTGGGAACTCGGTACCTAAGTGCAGGGACTAAACCTACCAAATTGGCAAACTGGGGCTGGGTATAAATACCCACCCACCAGCCCCAAACACCCACACAACCTGCTCTTTCTCTCTTACGCTCCCTACACCTCCGATTCTTCACTCTAGCACCAAATTCCACCCGATTGAGCCCGTTTTCACCGGCTAAACCACGCAACAGCTGAGAAAACACGTTCCCAGCAGGTAGGTGACCATTTTCATCCGTTTTATCACCCGTTTCACTGCTGCAAGTATGGGATTCAGGTGTTCGGGTTCAACCCGAATGCATGTGGTCGTGGGGGTGTGTTGAGGTCAATCAGCGTGTGCATTTCACTTAGACATGTTAGGAGAGTGTTTCTGGAAGTCCTGATTATGAGAAAACCGAGCACGGACAGCCGAAGGCAGTTCGACCCACCCTGCAGTCGCGACCTGCTGCAGTCCGCGACTGGGCCAACCGCGCGACTGAGTTATGCGACTGGGCCCTTCGCGCGATTGATCGGGCGACTGGGGTGAGACGTGCGAATGAAACCGTACGACTGAGTCAACCGAATGAATGTGTGCGATTGAGTCGACCGAATGAATGCATGCAACTGAGTATCACCCGACTGAATGTCCAACCGCACGAATGAAGGTTCATTCGTGCGATTGGATATTGATTCGGGCGGATGGGTGATGTGTGGCATGATTGAATGCTAAGTCGCACGAAGGAGGGTTCAATCGTACAAATGAAGTTGATTCGTACGATTGAAGGCCCATTCGTGCGAATGAAGTGTCCAGTCGTGCGTCTAGCCTTGTTATGCGATTGGAGTCATTTTGACTGAATTCTTCTGGTGTGCGATGTGTCTATCATGACCACAAAGATTAAAGTCAACGCAATCAACAGACATATACTTTCAACCCGAAACAACGTAACTGTTTACAAATATCCACAACTCATTTGAAGTCTACATGAAGCCTAATACGTCTATGACTGCTTGTGTGTGTAACACCCACGACCGAACCCATGCGACCCGACCCGACTAAACATGTCTATTAACGCTAAACACAACATTAACGCTTAACACAACTGTCGATAGGTGTTTGACAGCGCATCGTAAAACAACACTTGGGAGACTTGCATCCTACACACTTGCTACATCATCTGTGAGTTTCACGGCCCCTATTTTACATCTCTTTCTGTTTGGGGGAGAAAACATGCAAAAACAGATTTACATAAATAGTTGTAGTAATATTGATACCGCTTGTTACATTAGTGCAAACACACGCATGTCCTCACACACTCGAACCGTTAGTAATGGGATTAGCGAGGTAATTTTGAGTAGTACTACTGGGTCTGACAAACCCCGCCCGGGCTAGTCGTGCTAGCTTGATTGGAGGTCAAACGGGTGCCAAATTGACCTAAGATACTGACGGGTTTGTTAGAACATAAAATCAAGTTTAACCACTTAAACTTTCTAAAAAACGCAGCGGAGTTACAACTTAATAAAATCCATTTTATAAGCTGAAAATCATGTTCTTTAGTGACCATTTAAGATGGAAAAACAAACCCAAACAAACGGATCTTTAATATGTGAATGGACAAGCTATTAGACATGTAAAACTACATAAAATCACAGCCACAATGAGCTGTGATTTCTACCTCTTTGAGCAGAAAGAAAACGACCAAAAGAGGCTGTTGGATGCTTCAAAACGTCCAAGGAGAGAACTGAAAGAGGGCTGATAAATGGGCAAAACTTCAAAGTAGAAGTCCTCAAGCGTCCATACCCACAAGCCTTCAAGCAAACACCATGGTTGCTAGGATTTTGGACACCAAAACTTCAAGAAACAAGCTGCCAAAACTCCTTCAAAACCGTGAGCTTGAAGAGAGAAGAAGGGAGAGTTTTCTTGGAATTAAAATTGCATGTATGAGAAAATGTGTCTTGGTTAAGTGTGTTCATGCAACTAATAAAGAGTGTTTGTTGTTCCAATGCACCAAAATGACCAAAATGGCCTCTCATGTGGCGGATTTGTTTTTGGATTTGAATGGGTTTCCCACCCATTTTAATATAACCCTTCTATAGTTACAAACACTCTTAATTTGTTTTTATTAGTTCACTAGTAAGTTATACAATTAACCTTTTAATCATAAAACTTATACACACTTGTATTATTTGATGTTATTTAACCTACTTAAATAACATTGTCAAACAATATTCTTGAACAAATTATCCTTATAAGTTGTTCCATCTCATATGCAACTTATTTAGAAAACCTATTTTCTAAATTGGTGTTAATATTTAATTACATGATCATATCATCAATTAAATATTTAATTGGTGTTTGCTAAGCTTGCTATTGGGTATAACCCGACTTGGATCATAACGTACTAACCGCATCAATATTCTATGTGTCTTGGGCATATAGAATCCAACAATCTCCCACTTGCCCAAGATTCATAGAAGATTGATGAAAGCAGTAAATACCGCCTAACAACGGTTTACTACCCTTAATACGCATGACTTATAGCCATTCAATAACATCTTCTCATTCAAGTACCCTACTTGAAATGATTTAGGTGAATCAATCATCTATCCTTTTGTTACAGATGTCTGTTAAATCCAAGGACACAGAATGATCACTCCTTGTTGATTTAACTTAATCAGGCCTTAGACATCTAACTCTCAACGAATAAGAGGAACAAATTCCATCATGACTACATACGTTTCTCACAAACACCTCGTGTTATACCTGAACATACCCTTATGTACTGTCCACTATTTCAGGACAGTGAAGAATTAGCTCAAGGTATAATACTTGGTGAATATCAAAACCCAATATGTATCTCAGGTCAGAGGATACCAAATGATATTCGCCTTTACTCAAATTTACTTATGATCAATCAATAAGATTCCATGTAGTAAAATTTGAGATGCGGGTTAGTCCAATATTTGTATCCCACAAGTATCTATGAACCTTGGTAGCAACCCATTGCTCTATATTCATCCTTATGAATATCAACCAATCCAAGTTCATAATAGTCTTACCCTTACACTTGTTCCCACAAGTTTGAACGACTACGGACATTTAGAGTAAACAATTTACTCATGGATTAAACATGCTAAATTGGAACATTAATTGAAACATTATAACCAAATAATCTTATTCAAATAATAAAGAGTTCCACATATCCAAATACAAAATATATAGATCAAATCCAATCACTAGAATATCGAAGTCCCATGGCACAAGTATGACATTCATGCTTTGCCTTTTCAAGGAACTTCGTGAGAGGATCCGTAATGTTTTGATCCGTGTGAACTTTGCGAATACATATCTTTCCCTTTTCCACTTCATCTCGTATGTAGTTGAATCTCCGCTCAATGTGCCTAGTCTTTTGATGAGCACGGGGTTCCTTGATTTGAGCAATCGCACCCTCGTTATCACAAAAGATCTCTAGGGGGTCCTGAATGGAAGGGACAACCCCTAGATCGGCAATGAATTTCTTCAACCATGCAGCTTCTTGAGCTGCCAATGAGGCGGCGACGTATTCTGATTCTGTAGTTGATAGAGCCACCACATCCTGCTTGGAGCTCTTCCAAGAGACCGCTCCTCCATTCAGAATGAAGATGTATCCCGATTGTGACCGGGAATCATCACGATCGGTTTGGAAACTCGCATCCGTGTAACCTTTTACAACGAGTTCCTCGTCACCAGATCCATAGATTAGGAACATATCTTTTGTCCTCCTTAGGTACTTAAGTATGTTCTTAACAGCCATCCAATGACTGTCTCCAGGATTTTGCTGGTATCGACTTGTCATGCATAAAGCGCATGACACGTCCGGTCGAGTGCATATCATCGCATACATGATGGATCCAATAGCAGTTGCGTATGGGACTGCCTTCATTTTATCTTGCTCATCCTTTGAGCTTGGACACTGAGTCGTACTCAATATCGTTCCTCTTTGAATAGGTATGGTACCTTTCTTAGAGTTTTGCATCTTGAACCTTTTCAAGATCTTTATCAATGTATGCACTTTGATTCAAACCAATCAACCGCCTTGATCTATCCCTATAGATCTTTATTCCCAGAATATAGGCTACTTCACCAAGATCCTTAATGGAAAACCAACTTCCAAGCCAGGTTTTTACACCTTCCAAGGTTGGAATGTCATTTCCAAATAGTAGTATGTCATCAACATATAATACTAGGAAAGTTATTATGCTCCCACTAGCCTTCTTATACACACAAGCCTCATCAGCGTTTTTGATGAAGCCAAATTTCTTTACCTCCTCATCAAAACGGTGATTCCAGCTTCTCGATGCTTGTTTCAATCCATAGATTGATTTCTTTAACTTGCATACTTTATTCGGATGTTTTGGATGGACAAAACCTTTAGGCTGAACCATATAAACATCTTCCTCAAGATATCCATTTAGGAAAGCGGTTTTGACATCCATTTGCCAAATCTCATAATCATAATGAGCAGCTATGGCAAACAATATCCTTATAGACTTTAGCATCGCAACAGGTGAGAAGGTTTCATCATAATCAACCCCTTGAGTTTGAGTGAAACCCTTTGCTACAAGTCTAGCTTTATAAGTATCCAAGTTTCCATGCATATCGGTTTTCTTCTTGAAAACCCACTTACTTCCAACTACCTTGGAATTAAGAGGTGGTACAACAAGTTCCCAAACTTGGTTGTCATACATGGATTGCATCTCAACGTTCATGGCTTCTAGCCATTTGTCACAATCCGAATTGGACATTGCATTATGGTATGTGGTCGGTTCATCTGAATCTACCACATAGCATCCATCCATGAAAAATCCATATCTTTCAGGTGGATTACTAGTTCTACCACTTCTGCGAACGTCTTGTGTGTATTGATCAACCCCTTGATCATCCTTAACATCCTCATGTTGAGTGCTAGTTTCAACCAAACGTGCATCGGGTTGTGGTTCTTGATCCTCTTCAAGATCCACTATTCTACTGCCAGCTCCTTCCATAAGGAACTTTGCTTCTAAGAACTCACCCTTTCTAGCAACAAACACCTTTTGTTCCAGTCGATCATAGAAATAATATCCTATAGAATCTCTAGGATATCCAACAAAGATACACTTGGTGGATCGGACTTCCAATTTGTTTGGGGTGGGAGTCTTAACATAAGCCTCACATCCCCAAACTCTTAAGTATGATAGGGATGGAACTCTTCCATGCCATATCTCAAAAGGTGTCCTTTCCACCTTTCTGGTTGGGGCCATATTTAGAATACGGGCCGCGAAAAGCAAAGCGAAACCCCAAAATGATAGAGGTAATGTGCTTCTAGCCATCATAGATCAGACCATATCCAATAAGGTTCGATTCCTCCTCTCAGACACACCATTATGTTGTGGTGTTCCAGGTGGAGTGAGTCGTGAGACAATCCCACAGCTCCTAAGATGATCTTGAAAAACATCACCTAGGTATTCACCTCCTCTATCGGTACGGAAAATTTTAATTGACTTATTGAGTTGATTTTCTACTTCATTCTTGAAGATTTTGAACATTTCAAAAGCTTCATTTTGTGCCTTAATAAGTACACATACCCATAGCAACTATAGTCGTCGGTAAAGGTAATGAAGTATCTTTCACCATTCCTAGTCATTGGCTTAAAAGGGCCACATACATCCGAATGTATGATTCCTAATAAATCTTTTTCCCTTTCGGTAGTTCCACTAAAGGGTGACTTAGTCATCTAACCTTGTAAACAAGATTCACAAACATCAAATGAATCACATTCATTTGTTTGTAAAAGACCATTCTTTTGAAGTGTTTGTAAACGTTTCTTGTTTATATGACCAAGACGACAATGCCAAAGATAGGTATCACTCAAGTCCAACTTGAGTTTCTTGGTGTTAGTTTGGTACAATGAACTATTTAAAGTATTTTCATGAACCAATTCATAAATACCATTAATGGGAATAGCTTTAAAATAGAACATACCATTTAAAGAAACATGAATATCATTTTCAATAAAGGATAATACATAATCATAATGTCTTAACTGGGATACAGAAATAATGTTCCTAGTCAAACTAGGAGCATACAAAACATTCTTCAAAATAACTTCCAAACCACTTGGAAGTCTTAGGATGTAGTCCCCACGACCTTCTACTAAGACTTTAGTTCCATTGCCCATGTAGAGGCTAACATCCCCTTGTTTGAAGTCCCTACTTCTTGTGAACCCCTGCAACAAATTGCAAATGTGAGTTCCACATTCGGTATCCAATACCCATGTGTTAGAAGATGTAACATTAAGATCAATATGAATAATGTATATTGTACCTGAGGTCTGCCCGTCATCCCTCTTGGTTTTTAACTCTTGGAGATGGACAGGACAATTCCTTGCCCAATGTCCTATCTCCCCACACTTGAAGCATGGGTCATTAGTAGCAACCTTTTACTTCTTCTCTTGTGGTTTGGGTGGTACCCTTACCACCCCTTTCCCCTTTCCCCAAACGGGTCCCTTACCCTTGGCAACCATTGCCTTGGGTGCGGGATGAGGCCTCTTGTTGTTCCCACCTTCATTGATGGTGAGAACGGGTAAAACCCTTTTACCCATGGCCGCCTCGGCCGTTTTGAGCATTGAGTGAAGCTCACCAATGCTTTTGTCCCATGCATTCATGTTGTAGTTCAACACGAATGTCTCGAACTTCTTGGTTAGGCCATTTAGGATCAAATCCGTGGCCAACTCCTTCGAGACGGGACAATTTAGCCTCTCGAGGCGGTCAATATGACTTTTCATCTTAAGTACATAAGATGAAACAGATTGGTTGTCGTCCATACGACATGCATGGAGTGCTCGAACCGTTTCAAAGCGCTAAACCCTTGCTTGCTGTTGGAACGTGTCCTTCAGCTGGGTTATCATGTCGTAAGCTCCGTGATGTTCATACTCCTTTTGGAGATCCGGAGTCATGCTCGCTAGCATGAGACAAGACACTTGGACGGAGTCCTCAGTGTATTTCAGCCAATCGTTAAAGGCCTCCTCATCATCCTCGCTAGGTTGATCGGGGATAGGGTCGTCTAAAACATATGATCTTCTCTCTTGCTTGAGAACAATTCTCAAGTTTCGATACCAATCAATAAAGTTGTTATGATTTAGACGTTCCTTTTGGAGGATCGCTCGTAGTGATTGGTTTGACGCGGATGAGTTATCGTGATTTTCATTATTGGTGGCCATCTACAAAATATAACAAAGATCTATTTTAGTATTTTTGATATTGCTAATTTTAATAATTAATGCCTTTTAAGGTCAATTTTATATTAAAATCTAAAACCCAACATTACATTTAAATTGTGGTTAGGTGACCTTTTTCCCACGATTTAAATTAATAAGGTGGTCAACGATTGACGATTGCAACCATTTGCAACTTCTAGAGGTATGGGATCGACTTTAAACATCATATGCAAAGTCGGCATGTTAACCCCATCAACACCATTTGGAAACCATATTGTAGGTGATCCATTTAACATGGTTTGCAAATCAAGACTTCCTACTTACACACACGTGTGAGTTTGCCAAAATGAGTGGTTAGGTGACCTTTATCCCACGAATTTTGCATTCTCACCTTAAGTCATAAGTTCCCTCAAAGTGGTTAGGTGACCTTTATCCCACTAAGAGTTCCCAAGTGACTTAAGTGTTGTGTAAAAGGACGTTGTTGATCTTGTTTGTTAAATGTTTAGAGGTTTCATAATTCTAGTTTAGAAAACTCTATGTACTTGTATTTGCATGCTTTCAAATACAAGGTACTCTATGGTTCTTTGATTAAAACCTATTTTAATCTTTAAAATCATTAAATCATTTTAATAACCTTTTATTAACCTTTAAGAACCATCAATTTCAAGCTTGTTAAGTTTGTTAATGAGTTTGTTTTGAATATCCAAATATCAACCAAACAATCAAGACAACAAACAATCAACCAAGCATAAACATAAACAACCATATGTGCATATGTGCATAACCATAGCATCTAAAGTGGTCCACACTTGTTTGCCATCACAAGTGTGGTCCATAGGTCTTTCCTAAGGGTCACAAACAATCACATGGAAAGCTTCCAAAAGCCTCCCACTTGAAACCACATGCAAAATGCTCCATGTTTCTCTTGTGACCTTCCTTTGTGCTTCCAATGTGTATGTCTTCATATTACAAGATATAAAGTCCTAATACAAGATATCTAGTAAAATGAAAATACACCTAATCTATTTATTACAACCCAATAATAAATAAATTACATTTGAAACCAAGCACAAACAACAAATAATACAACCCAATTGAATGAATGAATACAACCAACACAAGAATCCAAACATCACAAGGTCAATTGCTAGGTTATGCACACAATCATCCAATGATCATATCATCAAAACATATAATGAAACCCCTCTTAAAACCACCAAATTTCAGCCAACATAAACTGAAATTTTTGGTTTTAAATATTGTCCAAACAATCAACATTTCATCAACATGTATTTCTTTCAAGATTTCATCACAAGCATGTATGATATAATCTTGAAAGTTGGGGATTCATCAAAACAGAAATATAGCAGCCCATAATCAGCCTAAACTAAGTTTATAATCATGCTTTAAAACCTATTTTAAAGACTAAACAAGCAAGTCATCCACATAACCGGCTCTTGATGCCATTGACGGGTTTGTTAGAACATAAAATCAAGTTTAACCACTTAAACTTTCTGAAAAACGCAGCGGAGTTACAACTTAATAAAATCCATTTTATAAGCTGAAAATCATGTTCTTTAGTGACCATTTAAGATGGAAAAACAAACCCAAACAAACGGATCTTTAATATGTGAATGGACAAGCTATTAGACATGTAAAACTACATAAAATCACAGCCACAATGAGCTGTGATTTCTACCTCTTTGAGCAGAAAGAAAACGACCAAAAGAGGCTGTTGGATGCTTCAAAACGTCCAAGGAGAGAACTGAAAGAGGGCTGATAAATGGCCAAAACCTCAAAGTAGAAGTCCTCAAGCGTCCATACCCACAAGCCTTCAAGCAAACACCATGGTTGCTAGGATTTTGGACACCAAAACTTCAAGAAACAAGCTGCCAAAACTCCTTCAAAACCGTGAGCTTGAAGAGAGAAGAAGGGAGAGTTTTCTTGGAATTAAAATTGCATGTATGAGAAAATGTGTCTTGGTTAAGTGTGTTCATGCAACTAATAAAGAGTGTTTGTTGTTCCAATGCACCAAAATGACCAAAATGGCCTCTCATGTGGCGGATTTGTTTTTGGATTTGAATGGGTTTCCCACCCATTTTAATATAACCCTTCTATAGTTACAAACACTCTTAATTTGTTTTTATTAGTTCACTAGTAAGTTATACAATTAACCTTTTAATCATAAAACTTATACACACTTGTATTATTTGATGTTATTTAACCTACTTAAATAACATTGTCAAACAATATTCTTGAACAAATTATCCTTATAAGTTGTTCCATCTCATATGCAACTTATTTAGAAGACCTATTTTCTAAATTGGTGTTAATATTTAATTACATGATCATATCATCAATTAAATATTTAATTGGTGTTTGCTAAGCTTGCTATTGGGTATAACCCGACTTGGATCATAACGTACTAACCGCATCAATATTCTATGTGTCTTGGGCATATAGAATCCTACACATACGATTGCCACAGTCGGTTAAGACGTGGTGGAAAACACATTGTCATGGTCTGATGAGACATGACGGGACACAACAATTGCCACGGTCGGTTAAGACGTGGTGGAAACACAAATAGGACGTAAACAGTCAGCTTCGGTTCGAAACGCTAAGTAACAAGAATATAGGCTAGCTACCTAACGATATGCTTTATGTACTAAACCATTGAAACGCAAAACATGGAAACGCTTACGAATACATTTCTTGTTGATTAAACATGTGAACTCACCAACTTTATATTGACACATTTTAGCATGTTTTCTCGGGTCACAGGAACGCATAAGCTTTTGAGGCACGCTTCAGGATATGCACTCAGGACATGCATTCATCTAGTTTATTTTCAGCATTGAACATTTTGTCTAAACATGACTATTGTAACAGTATTGTAATGGATTTACAACTTTTGTACATGCTTCCGCACTATTGTAAACTCTGCTTATGTTCACGTGAATGAAGTCAATGTTTATTTCAAAATTCATATAGTGTCGTTCGATATGACTGTGTCTGAGATCCTGGTATGTCACACGCCTAACGGTAAAACCCCGTTCGTGGAAATTGAGGGTGTGACATGAGGACTTCTAAGCTTGAAGTTTTTGGTCATATTTCAGCCCCTTATCTTCTTTATTAGTCGACCTAAAGCTGCTGGAAGGAGGTAGTTTGACAGCCCATTGTGGCTGTCATATTGTGTTATTTTATGTACACATAGCATGTTCATTCACATATAATGATCCTTTGATTTATGGGTCTGTTTTATACACTTGAATGGTCACTTGAAGAACATAATTTTAAGCTTACAAAATGAGTTTTAAAGCTATACTTCCGCTGCGTTTTTAGAAAGTTTAAGAGGTTATACTATGATTTTATGTTCTAACAAACCCAACAATGGCATCAAGAGCCAGTTATGTGGATGACTTGCTTGTTTAGTCCTTTAAAATTGGTTTTAAAGGATGATTATAAACTTAGTATAGGCTGATTTTGGGCTGATATGTTTTGTTTGAATGATTCCCCAAACTTTCAAGGTCATATCACACATGCTAGTGATTAGACATTGAAAGATATATATTATGAAATGTTGATTGTTTGGACAATGTTTAAAACCCAAAATTTCAGTTTATGTTGGCTGAAATTTGGTGGTTTTAAGTGGTGTTTCATTATATGTTTGGATGATATGATCATTGGATGTTAGTGTGCATAACCTAGCCATTGACCTTGTGTTGTTTGGATGCTTGCAATGTTTGTTTTGATTATTTTCATTTGGGTTGTAATATTATTCTTTTGTGCTTTGTTTAAAAATGTAATTTGTCTATTTATTCATTGGGATGTAATAATAGATTAGGAGTGTTTTTCTTTTATTAGAAAATGTGTGTTAGGATATATATTTTGTAAAAGAAGATGCTCGGGAAGGAAGCACAAGAAGAAGACACAAAAGAAGGACTTGAAGCATATGGATGCAAGTTCAAGTGGGAGTAAATGAAGACCTCTATTTTGTGTTGTATTCAACCCTTAGGAAAGACCAAATGACCACACTTGTGATAGCAAACAAGTGTGGTCACAATAGTAGCTATGGTTATGCACATTGTGGTTGTTAATATTATGCTTGTTTGCTTGTTTGTTGTATGATTGTTGTTTGATATTTGGATATGCATAACAAACTCATTAGCAAACTTAACAAGCTAAAAATTTATTGTTTCTAATCATTAAGTGGTTAATAAAAGGTTATTAAAAGGATTAATGATTTAATAAAAGAGGTTTTATTAAAAATAAACCACAGGATACCTTGCATTTGAAAGCATGCAAATACAAGGTATATAGAGTTTTCAAAACTAGAATTAATGAAAACAAAAATCCCTTTTGAAACAAGTGTAACACCATCCTTTTACACGAAACTCGAATCACTTGAGAACTATTTGTGGGATAAAGGTCACCTAACCACTTATAGGGAACTTGTGTGTTTGAGGTGAGTCTAACATACTTGTGGGATAAAGGTCACCTAACCGCTTGTATGTGAAAACTCACATGTGTGTGTAAGTAGGACTACTTGAATTGGAAACCATGTGCATAGGGTCACCGAAGCATGGCGTACAATGGTGTTGATGGGATTAAACATGCCAACCAAACATAAGATGTTTAACCGATCCCATAAAGGCTAGTAGTTGCAAAAGGTTGCAATTGTCAAATATTGACTACCTTGTTAAATTAAATAATGGGAAAAAGGTCACCTAACCATTATTTGAATGTAACGTTGGATTCTATATTTTAATTATTAATTGTCTATGAGACATAAAAGGGTATTAATAATTAAAATAAAATTTTAAGAAATACTAATAAGAACTTTGTAAATTTTGTAGAATGGTCGCAAACAATAATGCTACCACCCCGACCGTCCATACCCTATCACTCAGAATCGTTATCAAAATGAGTAAAGGCCTATGCCGTTGACGATCCCAGGAAATGTTCCTTCAAAAAACTTTAATAAGATTGCTTCGAAACAGTTCAAGCACTTTATGCATGTCACATGGAAGAAACCCAATCGATATCATCTTATATATTCTTAAGATGAAAAGCCACATTGATAGCCGATTTTTTGAATACCGTAGAATAGGAGTAGGACAAGGATACCAAACCTTTTGCTTGACTGTCCTATCTCAAAGTAGTTGGCCAAGGATTTGATCCTTGATTGCCCAACTAAAGGTTTGAGACATTCATAATAAACTATAATATGAACGGGTAGGACAAGAGTATCGGTGAAATTCACGCAATGCTCAAACGCAACCGAGGCAGGGATGGGTAGAGAGGTTCTACCTATTCTCTCGATCAATGAGGGAGACTATAAGAAATGGCCAATCTCGATCCTAAGGAAATTATTGCCAAAAGAAAGGAATACATCAAAGCAAAGGTTAAAGCAAAACCTCAAAGACCTAAGCTTATGAGCCTAAAGTAAAGGAGAACGATCCATGCTTTGAGTATGGAGAGATAGGACAATAAAAGGGAACTGTTCCTCCTATCTCAAGGAGTTGAAAAATAAGAGGGATGCTAGGCAAACCTCGAAAACAATTTTCATTATTCACATTGTATTAAATGTCATTTCTTCAAACACATGGGTATTGGATATTGGATGTGAGACTCATACTTGCAATTGTTATAAAGGAGTTCAAAAGAAATGTGCGCTTCAAGGAGGGAAACTCTATTTTGAGACTTACAAATGGTTTGGAAGTTGTTCTCAAAACCTTTTGTATGCACCTAGTTTGACTAGGAACATAATTAATGTTTCCTATTAAAACAATATGGTCAAGATTTAAAGTTTGTATATAATGGTATTAAGTTTTATGGATGATGTATTTCATTTTAAGGATATGCCTTTTAATGATATTCATTAATTAGTTCATGATAATTCGTCCCATAATAAGTCATTATACACATTAAACAGCAAGAAACTTAAAATCGGTTTAAGTTATTATTATCTTTGACATTGACATCTTGGTTACATAAACAAGAATTGGATTCAAACACTTTAAAAGAATGGTCTTTTGGAAACAAATGAAAATTTTTCATTTGATAAGTGTGAACCAAAAGACTTATTAGGAATGATACATTTGGATGTATGTGGTCCTTTTAAGACAATGACAAAGATTGGTGAAAAGATACTTCGTTACTGTTACCGACGATAACAGTCGCTATTATTGTGTGCACTTGATGACACATAAGAACGAAGCTTTTGAAATGTTCAAAATCTTCAATAATGAAGTAGAAAATCAACTCTACATAACTATCTAAGTTCTTCAATCTGATAAAGGAGAAACTGAACCTTATTTGGATATGGTTCAATTCATTAAAGCTATGAGCTTACCACCTTTATCATCTTGGGTTTTCGCACTAATCTCCACAGCTCATATTTTGAATATGGCCCAAACAAAGAAAGTGGATTCGACACCCTTTTGAAATATGGCATGGAAAGAGTTCCATCACTATCATATTTAAAAAGGTATTGGGTAGTGAAGCTTATGTTAAGCTTAACACCCAAAACAAATTTGAAAGTTGATCCA
The DNA here is from genome assembly GCA_024085815.1 of Flaveria linearis. Classification (NCBI taxonomy): domain Eukaryota; kingdom Viridiplantae; phylum Streptophyta; class Magnoliopsida; order Asterales; family Asteraceae; genus Flaveria; species Flaveria linearis. The sequence goes on along the minus strand of CM044003.1, from coordinate 55,388,191 downwards.
CTACGTGTATATTTGTTGGATATCCCAAAGACTGTATAGGATACTACTTCTTTGATCCAACAGAGCAAAAGGAATTTATTGCTCGAAGGGTAGAGTTCTTGGAAGCCAAGTTCCTTTGGAAGGAGTGACGCATGGAACAATGGAATTTGATGAAGATCAAGATCCACAAGCCGATACACGTTTGGTTGACACTGGCTATCAACAAGAGGTTGTTGATGATGATCAAGAGGTTGATCAATACATACAAAACATTCATAGATCTGGTAGAGTTAGTATTCCACCTGAAATATATGGATTTTTCATGGATGGATGCTATGTGGTTGACTCCGATGAGCCAACAACATACCGTGATGCAATGTCCAATTCAGATTGTGCCAAATGGCTGGAAGCCATGGACGTAGAGATACAATCCATGTATGACAACCAAGTTTAGGAATTGGTTGACCCTCCACTTAACTCCAAACCGATTGGATGCAAGTGGGTTTTCGAGAAGAAAACAAATATGCATGGAAACTTGGATACTGACAAGGCTTGTGTGTATAAAAAGGCTAGTGGGAGTGTAATCATATTCTTGGTATTGTATGTTGATGACATAGTACTATATGGAAAAGACATTCCAACCATGGAAGGTGTTAAAACCCGGCTTGGAAATTGTTTTTCCATGAAAGATCTCAGTGATGCCGCCTATATTTTCGGAATAAAGATCTATAGGGATAGATCGAGGCGGTTGATAGGTCTAAACCAAAGTGTATATATGGATAAAATCTTGAATAGGTTCAAGATGGAAAACTCTAAGAATGGTATGGTACCTATTCAAAAAGGGACAATATTAAGTGCATCTCAATGTCCAAGCTCAAAGGATGAGCAAGATTTTATGAAGGACATCCCATATGCGTCTGCTATAGGATCCATCATATATGCGATGATATGCACTAAGACCGGACGTGTCATGCGCGTTAAGCATGACAAGAAGATATTAGCAGAATCCTGGTAATAGCCATTGGATGGCTGTTAAAAGTATATTGAAATACCTTAGGTGGACTAAGGATATGTTTCTAATATACGGATCTGAGAAAGAGGAACTCGTTGTAAAGGGTCACACGGATGCGAGTTTCCAAACTGATACAAATACAAACACGGATGCGAGTTTCCAAACTGATACGAATACAATCGGGGTATGTCTCCAATATGAATAGGGTAACGTTGTCCACTACAAAATACGAATTTGAGTAAAGGCGAATATCATCGTTAGAAAATACGAATTTGGGATACAAATATTGGACTAACCCGCATCTCAAATTTTACTACATGGAATCTTATCGATTGATCATAAGTAAATTTGAGTAAAGGCGAATATCATTTGGTATCCTCCGACCTGAGATACATATTGGGTTTTGATATTCACCAAATATTATACCTTGAGCTAATTCTTCACTGTCCTGAAATAGTGGACAGTACATAAGGGTATGTTCAGGTGTAATATGAGGTGTTTGTGAGAAAGGTATGTAGTCAAGATGGAATTTGTTCCTCTTATTCATTGAGAGTTAGATGTCTAAGGCCTGATTAAGTTAAATCAACAAGGAATGATCATTCTGTGTTCTTGGATTTAACATGACATCTGTAACAAAAGGATAGATGATTGATTCACCTAAATCATTTCAAGTAGGGTACTTGAATGGGATGATGTTATTGAATGGCCATAAGTCATGCGTATTAAGGGTAGTAAACCGTTGTTAGGCGTTATCTACTGCTTGCATCAATCTTCTATGAATCTTGGACAAGTGGGAGATTGTAGGATTCTATGTGCCCAAGACACTTAGAATATTGATGTGGCTAGTACGTTATGATCCAAGTCGGGTTATACCCAATAACAAGCTTAGCAAATACCAATTAATATTTAATTGATGATATGATCATGCAATTAAATATTTACACCAATTTAGAAAATGGGTTTTCTAAATGAGTTGCATATGAGATGGAACAATTTATTAGGATATTTTCTTCAATAATATTATTTGAAGTGTTATTTAAATTAGTTGTATAACACCAATTAATAATGAGAGTATACTACTTATACAATTAAATGGTTAATTGTTACAAGACTAGACATATGTGTGTGTGTTTAATTAAAAAGGGAAACAACCATAAAACATGGCCATGTGACCGTCCCCTTGGTCTTGCCATAGATTCCCTTGAGTGGAACAAGACATGCATGCTTGTGTTGTCTCCACTAACTTGAAAAACACCAACACATGCATATCTCTACTTACAAGTAAGTGCAAGCTCTCAATATTCTCACATCTTTTCCAACACATGCAACGCAAACAACAGATTTCAGCTCTTCCTCTCTCTCTATTTACGGAATAGGCAGCAGCATTAGAGGGCATCATGGAGCAATTTTGTGTTGTGTTGGTGATAATCTCATTCAAGCATGCAACTAACAACACAACTTCAGCTCAAACTCTCTCTCTCTAGCTACGGTTTTAGCAAGAACAGGAGGGTTTTCAGCAGCTTCATTTCAGGGTTTTCTTGAAGTGTATTGTGTTGTTCTTGGTGTATTCTACCTAACAAGAAGGTATTTGCAATGAGGCTTGGGGTATACACACTTGAGGGTTCCTCCTCTTGGAACTTTGGTCATTTTCCATCCTCCCATTTCATCTATTTTGCTGCCTGAAAGTCACGGTTTTGAAGGCCTGTTGGCAGCTTACTTTTGGAGTTTTTGATGTCCAAAACCAAGCAACCAAGATGCCTACTTAGAGCCTTGTGGGAGTGAGCATTTGAGGACTTCTAAGCTTGAAGTTTTTGGTCATATTTCAGCCCCTTATCTTCTTTATTTAGTCGACCTAAAGCTGCTGGAAGGAGGTAGTTGGACAGCCCATTGTGGCTGTCATATTGTGTTATTTTATGTACACATAGCATGTTCATTCACATATAATGATCCTTTAATTTATGGGTTTGTTTTATACACTTGAATGGTCACTTGAAGAACATAATTTTCAGCTTACAAAATGAGTTTTAAAGCTATACTTCCGCTGTGTTTTCAGAAAGTTTAAGAGGTTAAACTATGATTTTATGTTCTAACAAACCCAACATAAACATCTTATGTTTGGTTGGCATGTTTAATCCCATCAACACCATTGTACGCCATGCTTCGGTGACCCTATGCACATGGTTTCCAATTCAAGTCGTCCAACTTACACACATGTGTGAGTTTTCACATACAAGCGGTTAGGTGACCTTTATCCCACAAGTATGTTAGACTCACCTCAAACACACAAGTTCCCTATAAGTGGTTAGGTGACCTTTATCCCACAAATAGTTCTCAAGTGATTCGAGTGTAATGAAAAAGGATGGTGTTAAACTTGTTTCAAAAGGGATTTTGGTTTTCATTAATTCTAGTTTTGACAACTCTATGTACTTGTATTTGCATGCTTTCAAATACAAGATACCCTATGGTTCTTTTAATAAAACTCATTTTATTATAAAACCATTAATTCTTTTAATAACCATTTATTAACACTTAATGATTAAGAACCATTTTACATTTTCTTGTTAAGATCATTTTTATTAAGATTGTTTATCATATCCAAATATCATGCAATCATTCATAAAATCACAATCAAACAAGCATAATATAAATAACCACAATGTGCATAACCATAGCTACTATTGTGACCACACTTGTTAGCCATCACAAGTGTGGTCATTTGGTATTTCCTAAGGGTTGAATACAACACAAAATAGAGGTCTTCATTGACTCCCACTTGAACTTGCATCCTTATGCTTCAAGTCCTTCTTTTGTGTCTTCTTCTTGTGCTTCCTTCCCGAGCAACTTCTTTTACAAAATATATATCCTAATACATATTTTCTAGTAAAAGAAAATCACTCCTAATCTATTATTACATCCCAATGAATAAATAGACAAATTACATTTTTAAAAAAAGCACAAAAGAATAATATTACAACCCAAATGAAAATAACCAAAACAAACATTGCAAGCATCCAAACAACACAAGGCCAAAAGCTAGGTTATGCACTGTTATATGACCAATCATAAACATTATTCAATAAACAAAATAAACCCCATCAAACCCTAAATTTTCAGCCAACATAAACTGAAAATTTGGGTTTGTTTGTCCAAACAAACAACAACCAAACATATCAACCAATTGACATTCCTATCTTTCAAAGTTTAATCATAAGCATGAAGATATTACTTTGAAAGACTCGGGGTTTATTAAATCAACCAAAATCAGTCCCTAATTAGTTGATTAACATCCTTTAAAACAATTTTTAAAGGATAAGAACAAGCAAGCTATCCACATAACCGGCTCTGATACCATTGTTGGGTTTGTTAGAACATAAAATCATAGTTTAACCATTTAAACATTCTGAAAACACAGCGGAATTACAACTTTATAAACCCTTTTATAAGCTGAAAATTATGTTCTTAAGATGACCATACAAGTGTATAAAACAAACCCATAAATCAAAGGATCATTTATGTGAATAAGCAAGCTATGAACATATGTAAAACTACATAAAATCACAGCTTCATTAAGCTGTGAAACTACCTTACTGCAGCACAAAAATCGACCAAATAAGAGAAGAAATGATGCTGAAAATGGCCAAGACTTCAAGAGTAGAAGTCCTCAAGCTTGTATACCCCAAGCCTCCTTGCAAACACCTTCTCTTGTTAGGTAGAAATCACCAAAACAACACCAAAACACTTCAAGAGAACCCTGAAAATATGCTGCTGGTCCGTAGCTTCTTTGAGGGAGAGAGAGGAGTGTTTTTTGTTGTGTTGCATGCATACATGAATGAGAGGGAGAGTGCTTGTTATCTAGTTAGTGGAAGAGTAGACAAAGCTTGCATGTGTTTGCATTAATCAAGAGAATAACCTAGTGAGTGGAAGACAATTGTGTGTTCTTCTCAAGACACAAAAGCAATGCACTAACATGCACATGCATGTTACATTGAACGGCCTCAAGTGCTAAAAATGGGGTTTTTATTCTCTTTTATTAATGTTTGAGATTTATAAAATAGGTGGTTATATTTTATAAATGTCAAATACTAACACACACATATATTGTCTAGTCTTGTAACTAGTTTATACAATTAACCATTTAATTGTATAAGTAGTATACTCTCATTATTATTTGGTGTTATACAACCAATTTAAATAACACTTCAAATAATATTATTGAATAAAATATCCTAATAAATTGTTCTATCTCACATGCAATTTATTTAGAAAACCCATTTTCTAAATTTGGTGTAAATATTTAGTTGATGATCATATCATCAATTAAATATTAATTGGTGTTTGCTAAGCTTGTTATTGGGTATAACCCGACTTGGATCATAACGTACTAACCACATCAATATTCTAAGTGTCTTGGGCACATAGAATCCTACATACATAACTGATAAGGAACTTCTATTAACTCTCGAAACCCCTAATCCTCTCATCTTTATCAATCATACCCCTATATAAATCATCTATAATCTAGGTCTTCTCATTCACTTCCTTCTCCAACACACTCACTCTTTGCTCTACAGTAACCCTTGTGTGTGATAAAGGTCTAGGCTCAGAAGTAGTGTTGTGGTAATCAGCATCTCCAAAAAGATCATCTGAGTAGGCTTCCTAGGAGGTGTCATTAGTACATCAACAGTAGTGGGTATAGAAGTAGATGTCATAGTAGTTGATTCTATGACAATCACTGGAGGTGAAGCCTCACTAACTGTAACAGGTACGTCTGGTACTGGACCATTATTAGTCGTCACGAGGGTTATTAGGGTCCAAAGCTTCCTCAACACACGTCATCCTTTACCCATACCACGTGGAATCTACCTGGCTCTCCTAGCCATCCTCTTCCTCCTACCACATATGGTGACTGGTGTCTCATCAGGAACAAAATCAAGGTCACGTTCCTCAGCAGTGCATTTTGTTGGTGTTTCACGCACTCTTGGACGCTCTTGTAAAACATAAGGAACGTTCCTGATTTGATCACTATCCGTCTCACAATCGCTGCTTGTGAACCATGTGTTCACCACATCCATATCCGAGCGTTCAGCACCCTGAGAACTCTCAGGTGCTTCTTAAGCAGTGCTCAAGGATGGAACGGCAGTCTCTGTATCTCCAACATGAGTAGATGTCGATGAATAAGATGTAACTTCTTTATGAACATGTGTAGTCTCTGTCATAGTCTCTTAGGTACGTGCCTCAGCTTGGAAGTCATCAGTAAACCTTCCAAGCTTGGCAAAGTATGATCCATCCCAAGCGTTCCCTCGTGCTCCCATAAGGTACATGAATGAGTCAGTCTGAGAATTAAGTTCTCTGTGGATGTGACTTCAACAAGGATAGAATATGATGATTGAGTCAATGATTAAGTAGCGGAAATACAGAATCAAAAAAATAATAAATGCTGAAAAGATACTAATAAATGCTTTGTATATTGATTGGTGAACCAACAAGTTACAGTGGGTGCTAGGGTTTTTAAGATAGTGAAATGACAACCATAGAACCTCGTAACTTGAGTACTAGGTATCTTACATACAAAAAACTTACTTATGATGGATATTCTATTCTATTTATAGGCTGACATAAAGCCTGTACAAAAAGATTAAACTACCCTGATAACTATATCAAAATACTAGTCTAAGTACAAAAGTCTTCATAAGCATTGTGCTTGAACATCCGCATTGACTAGTGCGGATGCCTTGGGCTTTATCAACATTTCTTGATTGTCTTCAGCAATAAGTGTTGGGTCATCGGCATTGACAAATGCGGATGAACAAACACTTGCCAGTATTTCTTCTGTGTATTCGCATTGGTTAATGCAGAAGAACAAATACTCAACAACATTTGTTCTCATTGTTTGCATTTGTATATGCTGAAGAACAAACACTTATCAGCATTGTTTGCGTATAGCCAACACCTGTCTTCTGACCTTCACTAGCATGTCTTCTTGGACTTGTGGGATTTTACCAACAGCACAACCATCAACCACCACTTGAATTGGAATATACGATCCTTTCAGGGTCTAACAGTGAGTATGTCCTTCTTCATCACCATCACAACATATGTGGATGAATCAGACACTTCTAACTCAGGATGAGAAACATTCACCATCATCTGCATGAACCGGGGATACATCACAAACTTCTTCCCTACCGTAGTTGTCACATTCTTCTGTATCTTGAAGAATATCGCCCTGGATATGCGGTAAGGTAAGTCATCGTCCAAAGAAAGCAGCAATGATCTTAATACAGCATTGAGAATATCCATGTCTGCCTTTAGTTTGCTAAGGCAGTGGATAACAACATGGAATAAGTACTTTGTGAGGATCAAAATGCATCAATCTATGATGATATTGTGATGCAAATTAAATCAAAACAAACACAAGTAATCAAATCAATGCAAACATATCAGAAAAATTCATAGAGTTTCGTTGATAGTAAGCATAGACAATACAAGTGTAGAAAAACAGTTACAAGTCGTTCAACTGATACTCAAAACTATTGTCTACCTACACAATACATACTATGTTATTTACACTATCAAGAAAACATAAGGAACATCTATTTACACAAAGGTCCCTAAACTATGATAAAACTATACAAAAGACTACTAAAGACTAAATGTTAATCTTTAAGAGGCTTCTACAATACTCCCCCTAAAATTGACATTGTCTTCATTCTTCAAAATCTTCAATCCTCTGTCTTTTGTCTTCTGTCGTTTGTCTTCAAAATTCTTCAATCTTCAATCTTCTCTCTTTTGTGTTCATTCATCCAAGATGTCTTCTAGTTCTTCTTTGATTTTGAACATAGGTTTCTCCTTGTACATCTCCTCATCTCTCAAGGCTTTAGCAATTGCATACTTAAACTTGTTTGCTAAAATTCCTTGTTCAGGTTAAGATTCATTTGTTTTGATCTCCATTAGATTCATCACCTCCAAAATTTTTTTTTGACAAACCTGCAATATCAATGTTAGCATACATTTCAAGTGGTTTTGAATACTGTAAGGCCCCGTTCCCGGGCACCTCACAGTTGGTCGTCATCACACGTAAAACATACATTTAATATAGACATAATGAAATAACGCAGCGGAATTAATAAAAGGTCATTCTCATTTCATCATAAAAGCTTTTACAAGGCATTACATCGTTGACCCGATTACAAAATTCAAGATTTCATTACATTACCTATCTTTACTATGATTGCTGCTGAAGCATATGAAACCGAGGATAATCTCGTTTATGTGAATCCTCAGCAATCATATGGTCATAACAGTGACCTCTAGTAGAAGATATTAAATTCAAAAATATATTTTACATTATAAAGGATATTTCATAAATAATCCTGTTTATCAGGATCCTCAAGAAATCTCGCACTTGCATGCAACATGATGTGTTGCGTGCATTACGGGCCCACAACACATGATGTGGCAGCATAATCAAAAGGAGAATGCCGTCCCCCACGAACTGCGTAGTCGCCTCGTGCCATCCCCAACAACACTACCTGCCAACTGGAAACACATAAAAAGTCAGCGTTGCTGAGTGAGTTCTAGTTTTTATAATAAAACATACTTTTACTTATTAAACTGTCTTTTCATACATGCGATCACACAACATACGTACACTTAAATAATATTGTTACTATTATCATCGTTCGATCATTAACTTTCATTCGTGTACCATTCATCGTTCCCATTCACGTTCTTGCATACATTCTTTACGTTCATTCATACGTACATAGACATAATATTCATTATTATCTTCATCATTCGTTATACATCGTTATCTTTAACTTCTCACATGGATCCTGTCAGGCTTTACCCACTTCATAGCACTCGACTATGATTACTGTGGTCGAATGACAAGGATCCTATTTCATACTTACTTGCACATTGAATTCTGATGTACCAATACCATATGCTATACCCCGAACCGTCTTAACTACTGGGCCGTGAATCAATAGAGCATAATGCCACAGAAGCCTTAGCTACTGGGCCGTGAATCTATGCATATGCCACAGTACTAGAGGTAAGCGGTAGAGGTACCATGACCATGGTCAATCACAAAGAAGGACCAATCGACTTATTCAATGCTTGCAAGACATAACTCGTTCGTTTGTTAATGCATGTATTCATCATCATTCTTCTTTTGTTCATTCGTTAATACATGCATTCATCATCATGTTCCTCTTTCATTATCTTTCACTTTACGTTACATAATACTTCATTCATTCATTCTCATTATTCATAAAGTTTCGGAAAGATAAACATACGTAATCATAAGGAACAGAAACATCTACAATTCATCAGTCATTACCATCATGTAGGGTCACATCATACTTATCATGTTCACATCATACATACACCTACATTCTCATTCACATCAGCCCTATGTGGGTGATTGAACATACCACAGTCGCATGGCCTCCATGCGACTGGGTCATGCGACTGGGCAATCAAGCGACTAGACTTACATTCGTGCGATTGAACCTCCTATCGTACGAATGAACTCTATACGAATGGACTATTAGGCGATTAACCTCATACGTGCGACTAAACTATCATGCGTATGGACCTAGGCGACCGAATCCCTCAGTCGTGTGGTCTATCTGGCGACTGGGCCCCGTCCGTACGACTGAACCTCAATCGTACGATTGAACATCCGTTTTCCATCAGTCGTGCGACTAGCCTTTCAGTCGCATAACCCTAACTGGGCAGCTACTGGAGTTCATCACGAACTGCAGCCGCGACCTACGGGTCTCAAACCCTTCCAAACTTATTTCTAGCCCAAAGTAGCCTTCCTAAACCTCAAGGAATCATACTAGGACATTATACAAGCTAATGCAAGTCCTAATTCATACCATAAACATGTTACTCAAGACTTCACCCAAATGGGTCAAACATACACACTATTCAAAAATAGGGTTTATATGTGATCCAGCCCCAAAATCGTATGAAAACAAGTAAATAAGGGGTTCTAGAACTCACATTAACAGGTAGGAGTTGAAACGATTTGACTTGGCTAGCTTCTCGACAAAATCCGAGCCTGAATCACCCTGTTCTCTCTTTTTTTTCCTCTGCTCTGTCGCTCTCTGCTCTTTCCCGACTGAAACGTGTGAGTGTTGGGGAAAGAAGAGAGCTGTTCCTCTTTTATAGGCACAGCTCAGTCGCCCGAAGTCCAGGGGCGACTGGACCTTCAGTCGCATGAACACCACGCGACTGGACCTCCAGTCGCATGAGTCCCATGCGGTTAAACTCCATTCGTACAGTTGAGCTTCAATCGTTCTTCAGTTGTGCGTTTGAACACTATATGACTAGACCTCCAGTCGCACGAATCACATGCGACTGAGACTCAGTCGCACGAATCACATGCGACTGAGACTCAGTCGCATACCACTCCAAAGTCAAACTTCCGGGTGTTACAAATCCACCCCCCTTATTTAGGTTTCGTCCCCGAAACCTGTTATTCCTCGAACAATCGTGGGTAATGCTGTCTCATATCTTCCTCAATCTCCCACATAGACTCCGATCCCTTTCTGTGCCGCCACTGTACACGCACAAGAGGAACCGTTTTATTTCTCAGCCTTTTCTCCTTTCGGTCTATGATCGCCACTGGTTGCTCCACATAATTGAGCAGTTTGTCCACCTCGATATCCTCCAGTGGGACGATCATATCCTCGTCTGCCAAACATTTCCTTAGATGAGATACGTGGAAGGTCGGGTGAATTCCACTTAGCTCATCTGGTAAATCCAACCTATAGGCCACCTCTCCTACTCAAGCAACGATTCGGAAAGGGCCTATATACCGCGGACTCAACTTGCCTCGCTTCCGGAACCGAATGATACCCTTCCAGGGTGAGACCTTCAACATAACACGATCTCCCACCTGGAACTCAATCGGCCTGCGTCGTTTGTCAGCGTACGACTTCTGTCTGTCTTTGGCTGCTTTTATATAAGCTTTGATCTTTTCAAGCTTTTCAGTCGTTGCCTCGATCACTTTGACGCTTCCCAATTCTTTCTGACCAATATCACCCCAACAGACGGGTGTCCTGCATCTCCTACCGTATAGCATCTCATAGGGTGGCATGCCAATACTGGCATGATAGCTGTTATTGTCTGAGAATTCGGCTAACGGCAGGTGGTCATCCCAACTTCCCCCGAAGTCAATAACACATGCCCGAAGCATGTCCTCCAAAGTCTGAATGGTCCTTTCAGACTGACAATCAGTTTGAGGATGATAAGTCGTGCTAATATGTAACCTCGTCCCCATAGCATCGTGGAATTTCTTCCAGAATTTGGATGTAAACCGGGTGTCGCGATCAGATACAATCGACACCGGTACACCATGACGAGTCACAATCTCTTTGATGAAAAGATCGGCCAACCTTTCGGATGAATATGTCTCGCGCATCAGTAGGAAGTGAGCGCTCTTCGTCAGACGATCCACAATCACCCATATAGTATCATACCCTTTCGGGGTACGTGGCAGCTTTGTGACAAAATCCATGGTGATGTGTTTCCACTTCCATTCCGGGATATCCAAGGGTTGAATCTTTCCATACGGCTTCTGGTGCTCGGCTTCACTTGCAGACAAGTAAGGCACTTACTCAAATACTCCACCACGTCACGTTTCATACCCGGCCACCAATAATATTTCTTCATGTCTTGGTACATCTTCGTGGCACCAGGCTGAATGGAGCACCGAGACTTTTGAGCTTCATCCATAATCCACATTCGCAGATCCCCAAGACGAGGAATCCACATACGCCCAAACCAGGTTCTAACACCCATTGCGTTCTCACCCAACTCCGCGACCAGGCCTCTCATTCGTTCAGAGTTAAGATGTTCATCTTTTAAAGCCTCATCTTGGAACTCTTTGACCTGTTTCATCACGTCGGAGGTCATGATTAGCTGGTACGCCTTCACCCGAATTGGCTCGGGCCTCTCTTTTCGGCTAAGGGCATCCGCCACCACGTTGGCTTTGCCCGGATGGTAATGGATCTCACAATCATAATCCTTTATAAGCTCCAACCATCGCCGTTGCCTCATATTCAGATCTTTTTGCTCGAAGAAGTACTTCAAGCTTTTATGGTCTGTGAAAATGGTGCACTTCGTTCCGTAGAGGTAGTGCCTCCAAATCTTTAACGCGAAGACCACAGCTGCTAGCTCCAAGTCATGAGTAGGGTAATTAACCTCATGAACTTTCAACTGCCGGGATGCATAAGCTATAACCTTTCCCCTCTGCATCAACACACATCCCATTCCCGAATAAGAAGCATCAGAATAAACCACTAGATCTTTGCTTCCCTCGGGTAATGACAGAACTGGAGCTTGGGTCAACCTCATCTTCAGCTCTTCAAACGCCTTTTCTTGAGCTTGACCCCATATAAACTTTACATCTTTCTGGGTCAGCTTGGTCAGTGGGGAAGCAATCTTGGAGAAGTCTTGGATGAATCTCCTGTAGTAGCCCGCCAAACCCAAGAAACTACGGATCTCGGATGGCGTCTTGGGAGACTTCCATTGCATTACTGCTTCCACCTTTGCCGGATCGACCATAATTCCCTCCGGATTAACCACGTGACCCAGAAATTGAACTTCGCGCAACCAAAATGCGCACTTGGAGAACTTGGCGTATAATTTCTCCCTTCTCAATGTCTCCAAAACTTCACGAATGTGACCGGCATGCTCAGTCTCACTCTTCGAATAAATCAAGATATCATCGATGAATACAATCACTGATTTATCCAACATCGGCCGGTACACCCTGTTCATCAGATCCATAAAAGCAGCTGGCGCATTGGTCAAACCAAAAGACATGACAAGGAACTCATAGTGACCGTAGCGCGTACGAAAAGCTGTTTTAGGGATATCCTGCTCCTTCACCTTCAGTTGATGGTGGCCTGATCGAAGATCTATTCGTGAAAACCAACTAGCACCCTGAAGTTGATCAAACAAGTTGTCGATCCTCGGCAAGGGGTACCTGTTCATTACTGTCAGCTTATTCAGCTCGCGGTAGTCAATACACATTCTCATACTACCGTCTTTCTTCTTTACGAACAGAACCGGAGCACCCCAAGGTGAGATACTCGGCCTAATGAACCCCTTGTCTAGCAGCTCTTGCAACTGCTCCATCAACTCTTTCATTTCCGTCGGGGCCAATCAATATGGTGCCTTGGCGACAAGTTGAGCACCCGGTATCAGGTCAATCTGGAACTTGATCTCTCTGTCAGGTGGCAATACCGATAAGTCCTCCGGGAACACGTCTGGAAAATCGCGCACAACCGGAAAATCAGACAGTTGTGGTGTTGGCGTTTCCACATCTTTCACATAACATAAGTAGGCATTGCACCCACGCCTCATACACTTTCCCGCCACAGCCATTGAGATCACCTTCGGAATCGTAGTAACCCGATCACCATAAACTGTCACTGAGCTACCGCCGGGCGCTGTCAATTGAATCATCTTCTTGCGACACACGATGTTCGCTTCATAGTCCGCCAACCAATCCATCCCAAGCACCAAATCGAAACCACCCAAAATCATCGCAAATGGTCTAACCGGAAATTTATGGCCCTCCAACTCAACATCGCAACCCTCTATCACCTCAGAGATCCTAGTAGACTTACCAATGGCAGTTTCTACATCAAAGGGCACATCAACACGTCTACTACTAACAGGCAGCTTAGCACAGAAGGTAGCAGAAATGAAACTCCTACTGGCACCCGAATCAAATAATACAGAGGCTAAAGTTTGGTTCACAAGAAACGTACCGGACACAACATCAGGGTCCGTCCTCGCCTCCTCTTGCGTCATCATGAATGCCCTGGCCTTTGCCCTTGGTTCTTCACCTCCCGCCTTCTTTACCCCTGAGCCCTCAGCCCTCGGCTTCTTACAGTCTCTGCTCATGTGACCACTTTCCCCATTGTAAAAACACTTGCCCAACCGGCAATCTCTTGACATATGCCCTGTCTTCCGGCACATGAAACAGATGTTGGATCCCCACTTGCACTCCCCCGAGTGCTCCCTTCCACACTGACCACAGTTCCTCACCCCAGCTCCAGACATGACCACACGACGGTCATCCACCCTTGCCTTCTTGTTACTCGTCGAAGTATCACCCCGACCAAACCACTTCCCCAGCCAATTTCTCTCACCACCTCCCTTCTTACTACCTTCAGCCTTCACCACCACAAACCGCTCATCGTATAGCCTTCCCGCCAAATCCACTGCCGACCTAAAAGTACTCGGTCGGGCAGTAATCAAATGCCTACGGATGTCAGCTGGCAGCCCCTGAATATACCGGTTGATCTTTCGAGACACCGGTGTCACCTAAGCCGGCACCATTTTTGCCATCTCATTGAATTTGGTCGTGTACTGTTGGTGGGTCATTGTCCCCGCCTCCAGCTGCAGGAACCCTCTCTCAACTTTGTCCATTTCTCGACGAGGACTGAACTCGTCGATCACCATCCTTTTCAGCTCGGCCCACTTCATCTTCCCAATGGCCCTGCTACCCTCGGATTGGACAATATTGTCCCACCAGCACAAAGCTGACCCTGTGAAAGAGTGGGTAGCAAACTTCACCTTCTTGTCCTCCTGGCAATCACTAATATCGAGGACAGCCTCCATTTCCCTCACCCATTGGTGAGCATCAGCAGCAGTACCAGAACCATCAAAAGTCGGGGGCTTGCACCTCATAAATGCCCCGTAGTTAGAACCCCGTGTTGTCTCTCGTACCGGCTCCTCCTCCTCTTCCTCTTCATTATCAGATAGAACCGTTTCCGGCTCTTGTTGTTCTTGTCTCCCTGAGGACCTATTCCTCTCTCTTCCATCACCTTCTCTGACAGCTTTAATCACTTCGGTCACCACAGACGGTAAGATTGTCTGCATGACCTGGTGCACTTCTTCCACCACTGCCTCTTTTACCGAGGCCCTTAAGTTAGCGCTCTCATCTACCCCCTCTTGATGAGGAGTATCGGGTTCTTCATGAACCACTTTCTCCACTCTAGGTCTTCCTCTTGTGGCTCGTGGTTCAGCACCACGCCCACCACCGCCTCCACCCCGGGAAGCTTCGGAAGATCTACCACCAGCCATTCTCTACCTCAAACTGAAAGATTCAAACACCAACACGGTCATTCAAGGAAATAGCTCAGTTTATGTCAAGTATAGCAAGTTCCTAATTACAGTGGCCAGTTGTGATTAGCCACTTACTGTACTCTTCGTACCCCGAGCATTACCTGTCCTGACTACATTAGTATCTAACTCTAACAGTAGCACATACATCACATACCATGCGCACGTAATACTGATCAACTTTAATGAAAATACCTGATGTCACGCAACTACTCAGATGGCATTCTCTTCCTTTCTGTCCCATTTTCAGTTTAAGTTTAGGTTTATTTTGAAAATTTACCCGTTTCACTTAAACTTTGGCTCTGATACCAACTTGTAAGGCCCCGTTCCCGGGCACCTCACAGTTGGTCGTCATCACACGTAAAACATACATTTAATATAGGCATAATGAAATAACTCAGCGGAATTAATAAAAGGTCATTCTCATTTCATCATAAAAGCTTTTACAAGGCATTACATCGTTGACCCGATTACCAAATTCAAGCTTTCATTACATTACCTATCTTTACTATGATTGCTGCTAAAGCATATGAAACCGAGGATAATCTCTTTTATGTGAATCCTCAGCAATCATAGGGTCATAACAGTGACCTCTAGTAGAAGATATTAAATTCAAAAATATATTTTACATTATAAAGGAGATTTCTTAAATAATCATGTTTATCAGGATCCTCAAGAAATCTCGCACTTGCATGCAACATGATGTGTTACGTGCATTACGGGCCCACAACACATGATGTGGCTGCATAATCAAAAGGAGAATGCCGTCCCCCACGAACTGAGTAGTCGCCTCGTGCCATCCCCAGCAACACTACCTGCCAACTGGAAACACATATAAAGTCAGCGTTGCTGAGTGAGTTCTAGTTTTTATAATAAAACATACTTTTACTTTTTAAACTGTTTTTTCATACATGCGATCACACAACATACATACACTTAGATAATATTTTTACTATTATCATCGTTCGATCATTAACTTTCATTCGTGTACCATTCATCGTTCCCATTCACGTTCTTGCATACATTCTTTACGTTCATTCATACGTACATAGAGATAATATTCATTATTATCTTCATCATTCGTTATACATCGTTATCTTTAACTTCTCACATGGATCCTGTCAGGCTTTACCCACTTCATAGCACTCGACTATGATTACTGTGGTCGAATGATAAGGATCCTGTTTCATACTTACTTGCACATTGAATTCTGATGTACCAATACGATATGCTATATCCCGAACCGTCTTAGCTACTGGGCCGTGAATCAATAGAGCGTAATGCCACAGAAGCCTTAGCTACTGGGCCGTGAATCTATGCGTATGCCACAGTACTAGAGGTAAGCGGTAGAGGTACCATGACCATGGTCAATCACAAAGAAGGACCAATCGACTTATTCAATGCTTGCAAGACATAACTCGTTCGTTCGTTAATGCATGTATTCATCATCATTCTTCTTTTCGTTCATTCGTTAATACATGCATTCATCATCGTGTTCCTCTTTCATTATCTTTCACTTTACGTTACATAATACTTCATTCATTCATTCTCATTATTCGTAAAGTTTCGGAAAGATAAACATACGTAATCATAAGGAACATAAACATCTACAATTCATCAGTCATTACCATCATGTAGGTCACATCATACTTATCATGTTCACATCATACATACACCTACATTCTCATTCACATCAGCCCTATGTGGGCGATTGAACAAACCACAGTCGCATGGCCTCCATGCGACTGGGTCATGGGACTGGGCAATCAAGCGACTAGACTTACATTCGTGCGATTGAACCTCCTATCGTACGAATGAACTCTATACGAATGGACTATTAGGCGATTAACCTCATACGTGCGACTAAACTATCATGCGTATGGACCTAGGCGACCGAATCCCTCAGTCGTATGGTCTATCGGGCGATTGGGCCCCGTCCGTACGACTGAACCTCAATCGTACGATTGAACATCTGTTTTCCCTCAGTCGTGCGACTAGCCTTTCAGTTGCATAACCCTAACTGGGCAGCGACTGGAGTTCATCACGAACTGCAGCCGCGACCTACGGGTCTCAAACCCTTCCAAACTCATTTCTAGCCTAAATTAGCCTTCCTAAACCTCAAGGAATCATACTAGGACATTATACAAGCTAATGCAAGTCCTAATTCATACCATAAACACGTTACTCAAGATTTCACCCAAATGGGTCAAACATGCAGACTATTCAAAAATAGGGTTTATATGTGATCCAGCCCCAAAATCGTATGAAAACAAGTAAATAAGGGGTTCTAGAACTCACATTAACAGGTAGGAGTTGAAGAGATTCGACTTGGCTAGCTTCTCGACAAAATTCGAGCCTAAATTACCCCGTTCTCTCTTTTTTTCTCCTCTGCTCTGTCGCTCTCTGCTCTTTCCCGACTGAAACGTGTGAGTGTTGGGGAAAGAAGAGAGCTGCTCCTCTTTTACAGGCACAGCTCAGTCGCCCGAAGTCCAGGGGTGACTGGACCTTCAGTCGCATGAACACCACGCGACTGGACCTCCAGTCGCATGAGTCCCATGCGGTTGAACTCCATTCGTACGGTTGAGCTTCAATCGTTCTTCAGTTGTGCGTTTGTACACTATGCGACTGGACCTCCAGTCGCACGAATCACATGCGACTGAGACTCAGTCGCATACCACTCCGAAGTCAAACTTCCGGGTGTTACAGATACTCTTTGGAATAAATCTCTAGCACCCCTTTACTTGAGATCCCCATGAATTCTATTGATTTGATACCCTTCTTCACTATATTTGCATAAGCTAAAGCTTTTCTCAATGCTATTCTCTCCATTGTTGCATTCATAACTTTGATTACAGACAAGAAAAACTTTTTGTCATTCTCAGCAACTTCTGGTACTACTCGATCAAACATATTAGTCGACAAGAATGAGATGTAATTCGGATGTAATTCGGATGTAATTCCAATCATCTAGATTTCGAACTAGATTCAACTCAAACGTATCAGCATTATAGAACCATCTCAAAATTGGTTCAGACTTTTGAGTTCCATCAATAACTTTTAAGCTAGGAGTACTTACCTTCTTAAAGTATTGATCACTAAACGCAATCAAAAATTGTTCTCCTTCAACCTGTTTATCACCATATTTTCTTTTCTTTTTCAAAGAATTAAAGTATTCTTTATCTTCTTGGTCGCATCGAGTTTGCAAAAATGAACTCATTATGGTTATGCCTCTGTTCAATAACTATACAAAACATTCACCTCGACTAGCCCTTGTCGGTTTGATTAGAGGTAGTTTATTCAACTCCTTCAAATCTTGGACAGACAGCTTAATAATGCTCAAGAAAAAGTGATAAACATCAGAAATAACATTAACTCTTTTTATCAAGAATTCATCAACTACTACGGCGTATTTCCATGACACAATCTTTACATCCTTTGTCATATCAGGAACAATCATTGCATTAAACAATTTTGAAATTGATTTTCCTTTTTGTAACACATTCCGAACCAAGTCACCTGTTGTTCGAGCTTTATTCCACATTTGCTTCTGCTCCATGGAAACTTGATAGGCTTGTTTCTCTGTTTCTATAAACATTTTCATTAACTCCTTTCTTCTTTCATACACACTACTCTTTATTGCCATGGATTTAATCACTCAAGGTTTTAAAATCCTCATTCTCTTTGTTATCTCAAAATATTATGGATTATCCATGTCAAGCACAATCATCTTATTCGTTTGCTTATCTGTTTCTTGAAAGCTTCTCACCAAATTCCTTAAAGATTTTGTTTGTAATCTATTAAGCTTTTTCCTTGGATAATTACGAGATTGTAGCCACATTCTTGAAGCAGTTACATTCATATCATCAGGATTAGGGTGATGTGACTCTAAAGTTGAAAGTTCATCAACATTTACGCTTTCTTGAAGAGGATTCCACTCTCCACGCTTTACAATTATATCATCAGGATCAATAGGAGCAACAGATTCAATAGTTATACACTTCTCAATTTTTTAATTAATTTAGGAGACATTTAAGCCATTAAGAAATACTTGATGATACTTCATCTTTATCAAATAGTTATACCTGTCTTCAATGTCTACAGGTACATCCTCTTGTATTGCCTCAACTGGTGAAAAACTAGGTTCAAAATTAGCTTTAACTAAATCTTTATCTTCTAAAACCTCATCGTACCAATCATCACCAAATTCAACTTCCAAATTATCAAGAGCTCCTACTATCTCTTGAATATTTGATTCTTCTTCTTCTTCTTGACTTGTAGATTCATCGACAATCTTTTGAATTTTTGTTGATGATTCAGGTAAAAGTGAAACATCCACATCATTAATTTTCCTTTTTCCTTTATCTACTTTAGATATCTTCTCAACATCAATTTGATTGACTTTAGAAATAATCATAACATCTGGAGATGAAGACTTTTGACTTTCTTTCATAAATGTTTCAAATAATGAACCATAATCATAAACCCATTAAGGTGCAGAACCTGCATCCGTTTTGCTATACACATGCCAATCAATATTAAATAACTTAATTATTTGTTTTGATATTTTATTATAAACCCTATATGCAACTTTATTAGCCGAGTAACCAACAAAATAACCTTTATCAGCTTTTTCCTCAAACTTAGATTTTGAATCAGATGTGTTTAACAATGTACAACAACATCCAAAAGTTTTGAAATATTCTACTTTAGGTTTATGTTTGAAAAGGATTTCATAAGGAGTCATATTTTTTGTTTATTGATTAGGACACGATTCTAAAGATAACAAGCAGTGTTAACAGCTTCAGCCTAAAAGAATGAAAGTAATTTGGCTGCTGATAACATTGTTCTGGCAGATTCAGTTAATGTTTTGTTTCCTCTTTTAGGAACTGCACTTTGTTGTGGAGTTCCTGCTGAACTAAACTTGTAAGGCCCCGTTCCCGGGCACTTCACAGCTGGTCATTCATCGCACATAAACATTTTAAATCGTTCATCTATTTTGCAGCGGAATTTAAAACTTTCATTTATAACTAAAAACATGTCATTTCATAACATTACAATATCCGTTTTCATCTCAAAATACATTGAGATGTCAAAATATGGATGCCAGCCTCAACGAAACTGAGTAGTCTCCCCATGCCATCCTCAGCAACATACCTGCCAACTGGAAACACATCAAAGTCAGTGTTGCTGAGTGAGTTCTAATTTTATATTAAAACAAACTTTTCTTTCGTTGAAAAAACCGTTCTTTACTTCTTTCAAAAACATACTATACTTTCGTATATGAACACACATCATACGTACATACACATAGATAATATCACTATTATCTTCTTTTCTCATTCATTCTTTATCTTTAACTTTCATTCATTCTCTGTCAGTCATTCGTTCATTATCTATCATTCGTTTCATACTCTCTTTCTTTCACAATTATCTCTCTCGTTCATCAACTCACGCGATACTCCCGACTAATGTCCGAAGACTGATACTGTGCCGGGGCCTGTACACAAACCCCTGACTCATGTCCGAAGACTGACACAGTACTGGAGCACGTGATACTCTACTCATCCTCTTAGATCCTATCTCATGAAATATCCCCGACTCATGCTCGAAAGATGATGTTGTGCCGGAGCCTGCTCACAAACCCCCGAGTCATGTCCGAAGACTGACACAGCACCGGGATACGTGACAAAGATCCCATACGAATCAATCACAGAGATTGAACTCCATCCGAGTCAGTTGCAACACAAAGTCGCTCACCTCATAACTCTGTTTGGCTTTATGCCATACCCCCGAAGTTAAACATAACTCGGGTAACAACACCCCACCGAAATGGGTAGCATCACCCCCACCGAAGTGGGTAACTACACCCCCACCGAAATGGGTAGCATCACCCCCACCGAAGTGGGTAACTACCCCCCCACCGAAATGGGTAGCATCACCCCCACCGAAGTGGGTAACTACACCCCCACCGAAATGGGTAGAATCACCCCCACCGAAGTGGGTAACTACACCCCCACCGAAATGGGTAGCATCACCCCCACCGATGTGGGTAACTACGACATACTACACCCCCACTATGTGGGTACCCGTGACATGCTACACCCCCACTATGTGGGTACCTGCGATACACCATGTACCACACCGAAGGTCAGTCACAAGACTGGAACCTCTACGTGCACCCTTAAAGATTAGCTGAACCTCACGCGGTTGAGCTTGAGGCATTTAGAGCCGTGCTCTTCGGTACACTTCGCTTGCAAGTCTCTCACGTTTTCATTCGTTCATTAATGATTCATTCAATCATCATATTCCTCTTTTATTATCTTTCACTTTACGTTATTAGTACTTTTCATTCGTTCATAAACAATACACGTAAAGATATGGAAAGATAAACATACATCGAAGAAAGGAACATTGGTATTTACAAATCATCAGTATTCACCATCTATTATGGCAACATCATACTTAACATACATATCTCAAGCATATACATGCAACACTATCGTCATCATGCCCAATGTAACTTCTAAGCCTCGACAGTCCTCTCACATATACCAAAGGGAGCTTTCACATCATTACTTACCCTTACTCTTTTCCTGAAGTCCGGTAATCAATCTATGTCTCTCCCCGTGCACAACAACTCTACTTGGGCGTTTGGGCACCCTTCAGTCACCTGGCCTGCATGCGACTGAACACCAAGCGAATAGGCTTCTATGCGACTGAACCCTCAGTCGTACGATTGAAAAGCTAAGCGAATGAACCTATGCGACTAAGCAAATGCGGATGAACATCTATGCGACTGGACCTCAGTCGCTTGACTCCCATACGACTGGGTCCCCATGCGACTGGTCCCCTATGCGACTGGACCTCAATTGCTTGACTCTCATGTGACTGGATCCCCAGTCGTACGACTAGACCTCAGTCGTGCGGTTGAGCCTCAGTCGTCCCTCAGTCGGCCGATTGGCCCTTCAGTCTCCTAGCCCTAGCTGGGCAGCGACTGGAGTTCATCACGAACAGCAGCCGCGACATTCAGCTCTCAAACCCTTCCAGACCTCGTTTGAGCTCAAATTAGCCCCTCTAATCCATAGGGAAACGTACCTCGACCTCATACAAGCCTATCCTAGTCCGGAATCAAGCCCTAAACGTACCATACACATACACATACGTACATACACGGGTTAAACACCCCAAACCCGAAAAATAATATTTAGATGGGTTCCAGCCCCAAAATCATTCAAAAACGTGTAAAAGAGGGGTCTTAGAACTCACCTTAGTAGTCTCCTCGGTTAGAGCTTCGGTTTGACCCGCTATACGTCGATTTTGGGTTACGAACCCACTTGGACCGAACTTTCTCCTTCTTCCTTCTCTCTATGGCTGATGTCGTGAGTGTGGAAGAGGGTAAGCGCTGCTCTCTTCCTTAAATACTTCTGTCCAGTCACCCGAGCTCTCCAAGCGATTGGACCTTCAGTCGTCCAAGCTCTATGCGATTGGACACTCCAGTCGTCCAAGCTTCATGCGATTGAACACTCCAGTCGTACGATTGAGTTCCAGTCATGCAGTTGAGCTTCAATCGCATGTCTTCCATGCGATTGGACGCTCCAGTCGCATGACACTCCAAATCGAAATTTCCGGGCGTTACAAGTCCACCCCCCTTAAACGGGTTTCGTCCCCGAAACCTGTTGTTCCTTAAACCTTCGCGGGCAATACTGTCCCATCTATTTTCCAGTCTATCACTTGGAATCCTATCGCTCCACATCGTTTATCAACATTCAACTTCTGGTCTATCTTGGACTATCGCCATCGGCAACCCATGCACACTGATCAATGTTCATTTGACCAGCACTTGCGACTCCAAACATGCCATGTAGAATATAGTTACTACATCACAATACTCGAGCAAGGGCTCAGCGTCATAATCATTGAGCTTCAGAGTATCACTGAGAACCTTCAGCCTAAGTGTGTCAAGAACAAGGCATTCAACTTGTGTAAAGTTGCTGCTTACCCTAGACCCTTGTTTGATGTTCTTTAAGTATGAATAATGACCCTCTGGCAAACCAGACAACTGGCAAGAAAGGCGTTCATTAACCGTACTAGGTGTTGTTCCAAATATAATTGCACCGAAATCGGTTTTTCTCAGGTTCCTTGCAGGTACATTATGATTGGAAGGCAAATGCACAAATCACAGGCTGAAACTGTTCCTCAGACAACGGGTGACACAGCTTTCTCAATTGCATCACTCAATCCCCTAGGGCATCAGATAACATAGTGAATCCCTTAATAGTAATCTCTACTTCATAGGAACGAAACTTCTACTAGCATCACAGTCAAATCATTGGTGCACAAACTCAAATTACCGGAAACATACCTGTCGTCCAGTCGGAGTCCGCTCCGGCCTCCTCTTGCTTCATCGTGTTGGCGCGACGTTTGCCCTCTGTCCTTCTCCTCCAGTCCTCTTGCAGTACCTGCTCATGTGACCTTCTTCCCCGCAAGAATAACACCTCCCCATACCGCAGTTCTTCGCCACATGTCCGGTCCTTCCACAACGGAAACAAACATTGGTCCCCAATCTACATTCCCTGGGGTGATTGTGTCCACACTTGTCACACCTTTCCGACCCCGCCTCAGTTATGACCACATGCTGGTCATCCCTTCGTGCACTTTTGTTACTTGGAGCGACTTCGCCACGTCCCTATCGCTTCCGATTCCAATCCCGATCACCTCCTTTCTTGCTAGCTTCTGTCACCACCATCGATCTTTCATCGTATAACCTCCCCGCCAAATCCACCGCCGACCTAAACGTACTCGGTCGGGCAGCGGTCATGTGCCTGCGAATATCTGCTGGCAAACCCTGAATGTACCGCTTTACCTTTCGGGATAGAGGCGTCACCTGATCCGGCACCAGACGTGCCATTTCGTTAAACTTTGTAGTGTACTGCTAGTGTGTCCTCGTCCCAGCTTCCAACTGCAGGTACTCCCTTTCGACCTTATCCATCTCACGGTGAGGACAGAACTCCTCAATCACTAGCCTTTTCAATTTTGACCATCTCATTCCTCCAATAGCTCGGTTTCCCTCGACTTGGACTATGTTGTCCCACCAGCACAAAGCTTAGTCCACGAAAGAGTGGGCGGCAAACTTCACCTTCTGTTCCTCTCGGCACTCGCTGATATTCAGCACGGCTTCCATTTCCCTCACCCACTGGTGAGCAGCAGCAGTGCCATTACCATCAAAAGTTGGCGGCTTGCATCGTTGAAATGCCCTGTAGTTACAGCCTCGTGCCGCCTCCTACACAGGCTCCTCCTCCTCTGTTGGGTTTGTTGGACCTAAACAATGTTGTTTAACCATTTTAAACAAGAAAACGCAGCGGATTAAACTCTTAATTTCATGTTTTATAATCTGAAATATAGAGTTCATTTCATAGCAACAACAAACCCAAGAACATAAGGATCTTATATATGTGTTTGAACTAGTTATCACAAATAAAACCAACCCAAAGAAGCAATACATACTACCTTGCAAAAGCTGCTGAAAATCGTGGATTGAATCAAGATAATGATGTTCTTGAGTGGCCAAAACACCAAGAGGAGGTGTTCTCAAGCAATTATACCCACAAGCCTTCAAGAAACACCATTTTGCTAGGATTTTATACACCAAATCCCGTCAAGAAGACTGCTGGATTCGAGTTCCAGCCGTGAACAACCACAAAGCTGCTGGAACATTGTTTCATTCATGAAATCCGTCTTCTAGATGATGAACACAACTCTTGGTGATCGATTTTTTCATGAGAGAAAAGCTGGATTAAGTGTGTGTGTATTTTCTAGGGAGAGTATTGTTCCAAGAACATGAAAGGAAGAAAGGAGAGTGGCTGCCAAGGGACGGCCGACCCCTTCAAGTCTTTAGGGATTCCCTTTTAAAAAAACTCTTTCAAATATCATAAGAGTTTTTAAAAATACCATACATAACTAACCTTTTAATTATATATAATATGCACACACTTTTATTATCTAATGTTATTTAACTAAATTAAACAACATTACAAATAATATCCATGAACAAAATATCCTCATAAGTTGTTCTTTCTCACATGCAACTTATTTAGAAAACCCATTTTCTAAATTGGTGTAATTATTTAATTGTATGATCATATCATCAATTAAATATTAATTGGTGTTTGCTAAGCTTGTTATTGGGTATGACCCGACTTGGATCACAACGTACTAACCACATCAATGTTCTATGTGTCTTGGGCATACAGAATCCAACAATCTCCCACTTGCACAAGATACATAGAAGATTGATGCAAGCAGTAAATACCGCCTAACAACAGTTTACTACCCTTAATACGCGTGACTTAAAGCCATTCAATAACATCATCCCCTTCAAATATCCAACTTGAAATGATTTAGGTGAATCAATCATTTATCCTTTTTATTACAGATGTCATGTTAAATCCAAGGACACAGAATGATCATTCCTTGTTGATTTAACTTAATCAGGCCTTAGACATCATGCTCTCAACGAATAAGAGGAACACATCCCATCTTGACTACATACGTTTCTCACAATCACCTTATGTCATACCTGAACATGGCCTTATGTACTGACAATTATTTCATATCAGTGAAGAACTAGCTCAAGGAATAACACTTGGTGAATATCAAAACCCAATATGTATCTCAGGTCGAAGGATTCCAAATGATATTCGCCTTTACTCAAATTTACTTATGATCAATCAATAAGATTCCATGTAGTAAGATTTGAGATGCGGGTCAGTCCAATATTCGTATCCCACGAATATCTATGAACCTTGGCAGCAACCAATTTCTCTATATTCATGCCTTATGAATATCCACCAATCCAAGTTCATAATAGTCTTACATTCATATTTGTTCCCACAAATATGACCGACTACGGACATTTAGAATAATAAAATTATTCATGGATGTAAACATGCTAAAAGGAACATCACTTAAAATATCGTAAATACATAGATAAGTTAAGTATTACAATTGTTCCATATTAATAATATAATACTAAACAGATCAATTCCAATCACTAGAATATCAAAGTCCTAAGTCACAAGTATGACTTTCATGCTTTGCCTTTTCAAGGAGCTTCGTGAGTGGATCCGTAATGTTTTGATCAAAGTGAACTTTGCGAATACATATCTTTCCCTTTTCAACTTCATCCCTTACGTAGTTGAATTTCCGCTCACTGTACCTATTCTTTGATGTGCACGGGGTTCCTTGATTTGAACAATCACACCTTCGTAATCACAAAAGATTTCTAAGGGGTCTTGAATGGTAGAGACCATCCTTAGATTGGAGATAAACCTTTTTCCATGCAGCTTCCTAAGCTGCTAATGAGGCGGCTATGTATTCGTATTCTGTAGTGGACAATGCTACACTATTCATAATGGAGACATACCCCGATTGTGATCGAGGATCATCTCGATCAGTTTGGAAACTAGCATCCATGTAACCCTTTACAACTAGTTCCTCTTCATCAAATCCGTATATTAGAAACATATCCTTAGTCCTCCTAAGGTATTCCAATATACATTCAACAACCATCCAATGGCTGTTACTTGGATTCTTTTGATATCTACTTGTCATGCATAACGCGCATGACACGTCCAGTCTAGTGCATATCATGGCATACATGATTGATCCTATAGTAGACGTATATGGGATGTCCCCATACGACCTTGCTCATCCTTTGAGCTTGGACATTGAGATGAACTCAATACTGTCCCTCTTTGAATAGGTACTATACCTTTCTTAGAGTTTACCATCTTGAACCTTTTCAAGATTTTATCAATGTATGCACTTTGGTTTAATGCTATCAACCGCCTCGATCTATCCCTATAGATCTTTATTTCCAAAATATAGACGGCTTCACGGAGATCCCTTTTGGAAAAACAATTTCCAAGCCATGTTTTAACACCTTCCATGGTTGGAAAATCATTTCCAAATAATAGTAAGTCATCAACATACAATACTAAGAACGTTATTAGACTCCCACTAGCCTTTTTATGCACACAAGTCTTGTCAGTGTTCTTGATGAAATCAAATTTCTTGATTCCATCATCAAAAACGTTGATTCCAACTTCTCGATGCTGGTCTCAATTCATAGACTGATCTCTTTAACTTGCATACTTTATCAGGATGATTTGGATCGACAAAACCTTCAGGCTGAACCATATGGACAGTCTCTTCGAGATGTCCATTAAGAAAAGCGGTTTGACATCCACTTGCCAAATCTCATAATCACAATGAGCAGTTATGACAAACAATATCCTAATAGACTTTAGCATTGCCAGAGGCGAGAAGGTTTCATCATAATCAACCCCTTGACTTAGAGTGAAACCTTTTGCTACAAGTCTTGCCTTGTAAGTATCCAAGTTTCCATGCATATCAGTTTACTTCTTGAAAACCCACTTGCATCCAACCGGTTTGGAATTAAGTGAAGAGTCAACCAATTCCCAAGCTTGGTTGTCATACATGGATTGCATCTCTACGATCATGGCTCCTAGCCACTTGTCACAATCCGAATTGGACATTTCATCATGGTATGTAGTTGGCTCTTCGGAGTCAACAACGTAGCATCCATCTATGAAAAATCCGTATCTTTCATGTGGAATGCTAACTCTACCAGATCTGCGAACATTTTGTGTGTAATGATCAACCTCTTGATCATGATCAACAACCTTCTGTTGATTGCTAGTGTCAACCAAACGTGAATCGGCTTGTGGATCTTGATCCTCATCAAATTCCACTGTTCTATACGTCATTCCTTCGATAAGGAACTTGGCTTCCAAGAACTCTGCCTTTTGAGCAACAAATACCTTTTGCTCCGTTGGAACAAAGAAGTAGTATCCTATACAGTCCCTTTTGGATATCCAACAAATATACACTTAGTGAATCGACTTTCAGTTGGTTTGGGTGTTAAGCTTAACATAAGCTTCATAACCCATAATTTTAAATATGATAGTGATGGAACTATTCCATTTCATATTTCAAAAGGCGTCGAATCCACTTTCTTGGTTTGGGCCATATTTAAAATATGAGCCGCGAAGAGTAGTACGAAACCCCAAAATTATAGAGGTAGTGAGCTTATAGCCATCAGAGGTCGAACCATATCCAATAGGGTTCGATCTCCTTTCAGACACACCATTATGTTATGGTGTTCTGTAAGGAGTAAGTTGTGAGACAATCTTACAACTTCCTAGATGATCCCTAAAAGTCTCACTTAGGTATTCACCTTCTCTATCTAAACGGAGAACTTTGGTAGTTCTATCGAGTTGATTTTCTACTTCATTCTTGAAGTTCTTGAACATTTCAAATTCTTCATGTTTATGTGCCATCAAGTACACATAACCATAGCGATTATAATCATCAGTTAAGGTAATGAAGTAAGTTTCACCATACCTTGTCATTGTCTTAAAAGGACCACATACATCCAAATGTATGACTCCTAATAGGTCTTTTGCCCTCTCATTAGTACCACTAAAGGGCGTGTTGGTCATCTTACCTTGTAAACAAGATTCACACTTATCAAATGAACAATTTTCATTTGTTTTCAAAAGACCATTCTTTTAAAGTGTTTAAATCCGATTCTTGTTTATGTAACCAAGATGACAATGACAAGAATAAGAGTCACTTAAACCATTTTAAGTCTCTTGGTGTATGATAGGTATAATGTGTTATTATAGGACGAATCATCATGAACCAATTCACAAATATCATTAGAAGGCATAGCCTTGAAATAATATACATCATCCATAAATATAAATACCATCATTTACTAACTTTAAATCATAACCATATCGTTTTAAAAGGGAAACTTAAATCATGTTCCTAGTCAAACTAGGAGCATATAACATGTTTTGAAGAACAACTTCCAAAGCTTTTGAAAGTTTCAAAACATAGTCTCCTTTCTTAAAGTGCTTATTTCTTTTGAACTCTTGCAACAAATTGCAATAGTGAGTTCCACATGTGGTATCCAATTACCCATGTGCTTTGAGGAAATAACACTTAAGTCAATATGGATTATGAAAGTTATGCTTAAGGTTTGCCCAGCATCCCTTTTATTTCTCACCATTGAGATAGGTTGGATCGTTTCAAATGACCTATCTCACCATACTCAAAGCATGGATCGTTTTCGGTTACCTTAAGCTTCATAAGCTTAGGTTTTGGAGGTTCCGCTTTGATCTTCCCTTCCCCTTTGCCTTTGATATACCCTTCTCCTTTGGCAATATTTGCCTTGGGATCGGGAATGGCCTTTCCTCATTGATCTAGAGAATAGGTAGAACCTTTCTACCCATCCCCGCCTTAGCTGTTGCGAGCATTGCGTGAAACTCACCAATGCTCTTGTCCTATCCATTCATATTGCTTAGGCCATTAAGGATCAAATCCTTGGCCAGCTGCTTTGAGACATGACAACTAAGCCTCTCGAGGCGGCCTCAACATCGTCGGGGTCGGGTAGGTTAGGAATAGGATCGTCAAGGACATTTGCCTGTTCTCTTGCTTAAGAACAATTCTCAAGTTTCGAGACCAGTCCATAAGGTTATTATGGTACAGACGATCCCTCTCTAAAATAGTTCTCAGTGATAGGGTATGGACGGTCGGGGTGGTAGCATTATTGTTTGTGGTCATTCTACAAATTTTACAAAGTTCTTTTTAGTATTTCTGAAAAATTTCATTTTAATTATTAATACCCTTTATGTCTCATAGACAATTAATAATTAAAATCTAGAATTCAACGTTACATTCAAATAATGGTTAGGTGACCTTTATCCCATTATTCAAATTAACAAGGTAGTCAACATTTGACAATTGCAACCTTTTGCAATTTCTAGCGGTATGGGATCGACTTTAAACATCATATGCAAAGTCGGCATGTTAATCCCATCAACACCATTTGGAAACAATATTTTAGGTGATCCATTCAACATGGTTTGCAAATCAAGTTACCCTACTTGCACACACATGTGAGTTTACCAACACAAGTGGTTAGGTGACCTTTATCCCACCAATGTGGTATTCCCACCTTAAGTCATAAGTTCCCTCAAAATGGTTAGGTGACCTTTATCCCATTATGAGTTTCCAAATGACTTAAGTGTTGTGCAAAAGGACGGTGTTAAACTTGTTTGAAAAGGGATTTTTAGTTTTCATTGATTCTAGTTTGAAAACTCTATTTACCTTGTATTTGCATGCTTTCAAATACAAGGTATCCTATGGTTCATTTTTAATAAAACCTCTTTTATTAAATCATTAATCCTTTTAATAACCTCTTATTAATCACTTAATGATTAAGAACCATAAAATTCAGCTTGTTAAGTTTGTTAATTAGTTTGTTATGCATATCCAAATATCAAATAAAATCATACAACAAACAACCAAACAAGCACAATCATACAAACATATGTGCATAACTATAGCCACTAAGTTGACTACACTTGTTTGCCATCACAAGTGTTGTCATAAGGTCTTTCCTAAGGGTTGAACACAATAAAATGATGGGGTCTCCAAAGACTCCCACTAGAACTTGCATCCAAATGCTTCAAGTTCATCCTTTGTGTCTTCCTTTTGTGCTTCCTTCCCGAGAATCTTCTTTTACAAAATATATATCCTAATACATATTTTCTAGTAAAAGAAAAAATACTCCTAATCTATTTATTACATTGCCAAATGAATAAACAAATTACAACCCAAATAGAAACATCAAAAGGAATTATTACAACCCAAATAGAAAGAATACAACCAACATGACAATTCCATAATCAACCAAATCCAAAACATATATGGTCAAGGCTATGTTACGCACTAAAACATGTATCCATATACATCATTTCAAGAACTAAATGAACCCCTTTTGACCCTAAATTTTCAGCCAACACAAACTAATAATTTAGGGTCTTTTGTCCAAACAAAACACAATCAACCAATTTGATATCTTTCTTTCAAGATCCAATCATAAGCATGCATGATTACAACCTTGAAAGGCTGGGGTATCATCTAATCATCACAAAACAGCCCTAATAATGGTTGTTAAACCTTGTATAACCAAATATACAAGAACACATGAAACTAATCATCCACATATCCGGCTCAAGATACCAATGTTGGGTTTGTTGGACCTAAACAATGTTGTTTAACCATTTTAAACAAGAAAACGCAGCGGATTAAACTCTTAATTTCATGTTTTATAATCTGAAATATAGAGTTCATTTCATAGCAACAACAAACCCAAGAACATAAGGATCTTATATATGTGTTTGAACTAGTTATCACAAATAAAACCAACCCAAAGAAGCAATACATACTACCTTGCAAAAGCTGCTGAAAATCGTGGATTGAATCAAGATAATGATGTTCTTGAGTGGCCAAAACACCAAGAGGAGGTGTTCTCAAGCAATCATACCCACAAGCCTTCAAGAAAACACCATTTTGCTAGGATTTTATACACCAAATCCCGTCAAGAAGACTGCTGGATTCGAGTTCCAGCCGTGAACAACCACAAAGCTGCTGGAACTTTGTTTCATTCATGAAATCCGTCTTCTAGATGATGAACACAACTCTTGGTGATCGATTATTTCATGAGAGAAAATCTGGATTAAGTGTGTGTGTATTTTCTAGGGAGAGTATTGTTCCAAGAACATGAAAGGAAGAAAGGAGAGTGGCTGCCAAGGGGCGGCCGACCCCTTCAAGTCTTTAGGGATTCCCTTTTAAAAAAACTCTTTCAATATCATAAGAGTTTTTAAAAATACCATACATAACTAACCTTTTAATTATATATAATATGCACACACTTTTATTATCTAATGTTATTTAACAAAATTAAACAACATTACAAATAATATCCATGAACAAAATATCCTCATAAGTTGCTCTTTCTCACATGCAACTTATTTAGAAAACCCATTTTCTAAATTGGTGTAATTATTTAATTGTATGATCATATCATCAATTAAATATTAATTGGTGTTTGCAAAGCTTGTTATTGGGTATGACCCGACTTGGATCACAACGTACTAACCACATCAATGTTCTATGTGTCTTGGGCATACAGAATCCAACACTCCTCTTCCTCCTCATCGGAGAAAACCATTTCAGTCTCCGCCCGTCTCCTTCCACCCGAAGTTCTACCCCTTTCCTGTCTCTCCTCATCCCTAACAGCCTTTATCACTTCAGTCACTACAGACGGTAAGATCGTCTGCATGACCTGGTGTACTTCTTCCACAACCGCCTCTCTCATCGAGGCTCTCAAATTTGCGCTTTCGTCTGCTCCCTCCTGATGAAGAGTCTCGTGTTAGCCGCGAGGGGAACCGGGTAAACAAAGTCGCGATCTTCAACTCTAGGCCTTCCTCTTGTGACCCGTGGTTCAGCGCCACGTCCGCCACCACCTCCACCATGTGAAGCCTTAGAAGATCTACCACCGACCATCCTCTATAATACATTGAAAGATTCAAATACCAACATGGTCATTCAGGGAATAGCTCAGTTCATGTCAAGTATAGTAAGTCCCTAATTATAGTGATCAGTTGTGATTAGCCACTTACCTTACTTTTCATACCCCGAGCATTACCTGTCCTGGCTATATTAGCATCTAAATCTAACAGTAGCACATAAACACATAACATGCGCACACAATACCGGTTAACTTTAAGAAAATGCCTACTGGCACGCAGCTACTCAGATTGGCATCCCACCCCTTTCTGTCCCATTTTCAATTTAAGTTAAGGTTTATTTTGAAATTTACCCATTTCACTTAAACTTTGGCTCTAATACCAACTTGTAAGGCCCGTTCCCGGGCACCTCATAGCTGGTCATTCATCGCACATAAACATTTTAAATTGTTCATCTATTTTGCAGCGGAATTTAAAACTTTCATTTATAACTAAAAACATGTCATTCATAACATTACAATATTCATTTTCATCTCAAATACATTGACATGTCAAAATATGGATGCTAGCCTCAACGAAACTGAGTAGTCGCCCAGTGCCATCCTCAGCAACATACCTGCCAACTGGAAACACATCAAAGTCAGCGTTGCAGAGTGAGTTCTAGTTTTATATTAAAACATACTTTTCTTTCATTAAAAAACCGTTCTTTACTTCTTTCAAAAACATACTATACTTTCGTATATGAACACACATCATACGTACATACACATAGATAATATCACTATTATCTTCTTTCGCATTCATTTTTTTATCTTTAACTTTCATTCATTCTCTGTCTGTCATTCGTTCATTATCAATCATTCGTTTCATACTTTCTTTCTTTCACAATTATCTCTCTCGTTCATCAACTCACACGGTACTCCCGACTCATGTCCGAAGACTGATACTGTGCCGGGGCCTGTACACAAACCCCCGACTCATGTCCGAAGACTGATGCAGTGTAGGAGCACGCGATCCTCTACTCATCCTCTTAGATCCTGTCTTATGCAATATCCCCGACTCATGCTCGAAAGCTGATACTGTGCCGGGGCCTGCTCACAAACCCCCGACTCATGTCTGAAGACTGACATAGCACCGGGATACGCGACAAAGATCCCATACGAGTCAATCATAGAGATTGAACTCCATCCGAGTCTGTTGCAACACAAAGTCGCTCACCTCATAACTATGTTTGTCTTTATGCCACACCCCCGAAGTTAAACATAACTCGGGTAACAACACCCCCACCGAAATGGGTAGCATCACCCCCACCAAAGTGGGTAACTACACCCCCACCGAAATGGGTAGCATCACCCCGATCGAAGTGGGTAACTACACCCCCACCGAAATGGATAGCATCACCCCCACCGAAGTGGGTAACTACACCCCCACCGAAATGGGTAGCATCACCCCCACCGAAGTGGGTAACTACACCCCCACCGAAATGGGTAGCATCACCCCCACCGAAGTGGGTAACTACGACATACTACACCCCCACTATCTGGGTACCCGTGACATGCTACACCCCCTCTATGTGGGTACCTGCGATACACCATGTACCACACCGAAGGTCAGTCAGAAGACTGGAACCTCTATGTGCACCCTTAAAGAATAGCTGAACCTCACGCGGTTGAGCTTGAGGCATTTAGAGCCGTACACTTCGGTACACTTCGCTTGCAAGTCTCTCACGTTTTCATTCGTTCATTAATGATTCATTCAATCATCGTATTCCTCTTTTATTATCTTTCACTTTACGTTATTAGTACTTTTCATTCGTTCATAAACAATACACGTAAAGATACGGAAAGATAAACATACATCGAAGCAAGGAACATCGGCATTTACAAACCATCAGTATTCACCATCTATTATGGCAACATCATACTTAACATACATACCTCAAGCATATACATGCAACACTATCATCATCATGCCCAACGTAACTTCTAAGCCTCGACAGTCCTCTCACATATACCAATGGGAGCTATCACATCATTACTTACCCTTACTCTTTTCCCGAAGTCCAGTAATCAATCTATGTCTCTCCCCGTGCACAACAACTCTACTTGGGCGTTTGGGCACCCTTCAGTCACCTCGCCTGCATGCGACTGAACACCATGCGAATGGGCCGTACGATTAAACAGCTAAGCGAATGAACCTATGCGACTAAGCAAATGCGGATGAACATCTATGCGACTAGACTTCAGTCGCTTGACTCCCATACGACTGGGTCCCCATGCGACTGGACCCCTATGCGACTGGACCTCAGTCGCTAGGCTCTCATGCGACTGGATCCCCAGTCGTACGACTAGACCTTAGTCGTGCGGTTGAGCCTCAGTCGTCCCTCAGTCAGCCGATTGGCCCTTCAGTCGCCTAGCCCTAGCTGGGCAGCGACTGGAGTTCATCACGAACAGCAGCCGCGTCATTCGGCTTTCAAACCCTTACAGACCTTGTTTGAGCTCAAATTAGCCCCTCTAATCCACAGGGAAACATACCTTGACCTCATACAAGCCTATCCTAGTCCGGAATCAAGCCCTAAACTTACCATACACATACACATACGTACATACACGGGTTAAACACCCGAAACCTGAAAAATATATTCAGATGGGTTCCAGCCCCAAAATCATTAAAAAACATGTAAAAGAGGGGTCTTAGAACTCACCTTAGTAGCCTCCTCGGTTAGAGCTTCGATTT
This sequence comes from Flaveria linearis, assembly GCA_024085815.1. Classification (NCBI taxonomy): domain Eukaryota; kingdom Viridiplantae; phylum Streptophyta; class Magnoliopsida; order Asterales; family Asteraceae; genus Flaveria; species Flaveria linearis. Next base: position 55,352,902 of record CM044003.1, on the reverse strand, counting down.
GACCCGCTATACGTCGATTTTGGCTCACGAACCCGCTTGGACCAAACTTTCTCCTTCTTCCTTCTCTCTATGGCTGATGTCGTGAGTGTGGAAGAAAGTAAGAGCTACTCTCTTCCTTAAATACTACTGTACAGTCGCCTAAGCTCTCCATGCGATTGGACCTTTAGTCGTCCAAGCTCCATGCGATTGGACACTCCAGTCGTCCAAGCTCCATGCGATTGAACACTCCAGCCGTACGATTGAGTTCCAGTCATGCGGTTGAGCTTCAATCCCATGTCTTCCATGCGATTGGATGCTCCAGTCGTATGACACTCCAAATCGAAATTTCCGGGCGTTACAAAACTGCCTTGCCATCCCCTTTGAATAATATAATTCATTCATTGTCCGATTATAGATTTTAGTGCCATTATCATTACGAATGCATTTGACTATTTTGTCAGTCCGATTCTCCACAAGAGTCATGAACTTTATCAGCTAATAAGGTGTCTCATCTTTGGTTACTAAAAAGAAAACCCACGTAAATCAAGAAAAATAATTAGTATTGACTAAACAGTATGCATGATGTCCTAAACTCAAAACGTTAACTGGACCAAACAAATCCATGTGTAACAGTTTAAGAATATAGTCTATTTTTGTATAAGCAACTGGTTTATGACGTAAGTTATGTTGTTTGGCTTTTGAACGTGGCAAATAATTTTCTATTAATTGAAATTCTTTCAAAGGCAGGCCAATCACATAATTACCTCTAACCAACTTGGTCATATTTTAAATGTTTACATGGCCAAGACGATGATTCCATAACAATGAATCACTCTTCGAGGCTTTGAACAACAAACATGACGCAGTTAGAAATGAATGAGATCCTATCATGTCAAGTAAGTATGTATCTCTGTCTCTCGGAGTTCTCAATAAGATCCACTCATCAGATATTACGGATCCGGGTTTTAGAATTAGACATTCTTTATAAGTGAATTGGATGGATATTGTTTGCCACAAAATTGAGAGACACTTAACAAATTATGTTTTAGTTCCTCTACAAAGTTGACATCTTCAAAACATAATACACCATTTGACACTGTACCTTTCTTTATAATTTTACCTCATTTGTCTCCATCAAAAATAACATATCCTCCGATATATGGTTTGATGTTGTTTAACAGAGATATATTACCGGTCATGTGCCTTGAACATCCATTGTCAACGTGCCATACACCGTTGGTGCTGGGTCTTGGATGTTCCTGCACAAATGAAATATTTATTCATTTTTAGGAACCCAAGCCATGGTTGACTTGAGTGCACCATTTTCATCCTAATATGATACAGATTTCAATATCATATCTTTTTATCATTGAAGATGTAGTCTTCAACAATATCAGGTTCTGGTTCTGTTGACACATGGTATCCCCAGTTTATTATACTTAAATGTTTATGTCTTTCATTTCTTACAAATGTGTAATGGAAGAACCTTAATGTAATATGATATATATGTTTGGATGTTTATTTACAGTTGATTATAGCATATTCTTATAGCATTTATTATTACATGTATGAATGAACATTATATATAGGGTTAAGGTTGTTGTGCGCAATTCTGAGTCAACAATGATTTAGAAATTTGTTTGACTAAGTGTTGTGGCTATTGAAGCTAATGGACCATGCTTATGGACCAGACGCACGAATGGACCTTGCTTATGGACCAGTCGCACAATAGAACCAGGTGACTGGATCAGTCGTACGACGGAGTTCAGTCGTGCGTATGAATCAATCGCATGACTCAGTCGTGTGACTGACTCAGTCGCATGACTCAGTCACACGACTAAACCATACTAATTGCTCAGTCGTATGACTAAACACTAAAACCTATAAATACCACATAATTTGTGGAAAAATATAACACTTTGAATATTATTATACCCTAGCCATCCAGAGCATCCTAGTTCATCCATCCAACTTCAAAGTTCATTTCCGATCGATTTCTATTCATTCTTAACGTTTGGTTAATCGTTAGATCGATCAGGTTGTCGTTCTCATTGGTTCGATCACCAATCAAATAGGATTCCGCACTATTTGATCTGGTTTCATGTTGAATCAGTTAGTACTCCGTATGTACACGGTCCTAACAAGTGGTATCAGAGCCTTGGCTCGTGATTCATCATGGATTCGATTGGTGTTCTTGTTAAAATCAACGTTTTAATTCAAAAGATTCTAGTTTTGACTCAAAAGTGTTTTTGAAATGTGCTTGATTCAAAAGTTTCAACCTTTTCGACATACGGCAGATTAGGGTTTGTGAAATATTGTTTTTTGGTGTCAAAGTGTTCAAAGTTTTGAATTTTTCATTCACTGCAGCTTCAGTCACACGATTAACTCAATCGCACGACTGAATTCCAATCGCACTATTCAATCGCACGACTGGACTTAGTCGTATTACTCATTCACACAATTAATCTAATCCACACGATTGAACTCATTCGCATCCCTCAACCACATGATTGAACTCAATTGCATGATTAAACTCAGTCGCACTCTCCAATCACACGATTGAACTCAGTCGTATTCTCCAATCGCACGATTGACTCTGTCATATACAAAATTTTCAAGTTTGAAACCATGGACGATAAGAACTCTGTGTTTACTGCTGGTAAGGACTCACGGATCTAGAATTTGTTGCTTCTGGAAAATGAGATTGGGAATCATAACAAACGACCGAAGCTGTTAACTTTGGATGAATACCATAATGGAAACACCATTTGAAATTTATCTGAACGGTGTTGCGCCTAACTTGTGGACAACCATTGAGGCTAGATATACTATACCAGTTGGTGCTAATAGGGTAAAGCTGACCTTGGGTGGTATGAATAAGGGACAAAAGGTTGCACATAATGCTGAGAAGAAAGCTAACGCGTTATTGACACAGTCAATCCCTCATGATATCTTCCATCAGTTTTCAGAACATAAGCAATCAAAGAAGTTATGGGAGACTCTGGAAAAGAGATATGATGGTAATGAAACCTCGAAGGCACTGAAGGCTAAAGATCTGAAAAAGGAATTTGATAATTTCTCACCCATAGGAAATGAGAGCTTGGATGATATTATAGATAGGTTTTATCATCTGATGAGTGAGCTGCATACACACGGGGTTACTACATCAATGAGATTCATTTGTGTCTAATCTGAGATAGAATGATACTTTCACCACGTTAGACATCAATGATTTTATCTTGAAGTTAAGGGAAGAGGAATTACGGTTGAAATGCAAGTCAAAGAAAGGATCTTACACCAGAATCCTTCACCATATAACATTGCTCCTACCTCAGTTTCATCTGGAGCACCTTTTCAAACAGCGTTTGTTTCCAACACGTCTGGAACTCCTCAAAGTGGCTCTTCGGGAAGTAAATCTTCTGGTTCATCTGGAACCCAATATAGTATCACTGTCTTAAATCCTACTAAGCTAAAGACTGAGAATCTGGGAAATGTTACTGTTGAGTAGCAAAAGAGCATATGGATCTTCTCACTACGGTTGTACACTCGTATGATGGGTTGGTTGTTGGTAAGGTAGGAAATTGTCATCTTGCAGATGAAGACTATGAGCAAGTAGATGAGACAGAGTTGGAAAGAATGGATATCATGTGGGCTTTCGTAAGTGCTGTTAGAAGAGCTAAACAGTTTGTGATAAAGACGGGTTAGAATCTAGTTGCCACCAAAGACACAACATTTGGTTTTGATAAAACCAAAGTTACATGCTTTGACTGTGGTGAAAAGGGTCACTTTAAAAGAGAGTGCGTAAAATATAAGAAGACAGGAAATGGTAACCATTTCCATCAATCAACCGTCAGGACAAAGAGAAGAAAGTGACATTAATAGGTCAGGATTCGAAGGCATTGGTTGCTCAAGGAGATGAAGGACAGGACTGGTCCTCCAAATTTATGTCTGACAGAGACGCACATATGGCACTGGTAGAAGATCTTGATGATGGGTCAGCTAGTGAAGGAGATAACATAGCTGAAATATTCATTCAGACGTTGAAGAAGCTATGGATGCCATGGATCATTTGGTTGAAGATGAATTGACTGCTGCTAGCACGGAATCTCCGGTCATCGAGGAAGCTAAGTTTGCATTTATGGCTAAAACCTCCAACTCTCCACATTTAGATTCTAAACACGAAATTTTTGATAAACATGCCTGTACAGAGTGTAATAATTTTCGTGAATGCATAGACTTAAAATTTGCTAGGTTGTTAGATCATAATGACAGTCTGGTAAATGATTTGAAATTATGCACTGAAGCTAATAGAGTGTTAAAACAAAATGAAAGCAGCTTTAAAGAAAAACTTGATTTGTTAGGAAAGCAACTTAGGGAAACCGAGGTGTTACCTTAAATCAAGCAAATAACATTAAGTTAAATTTATCAACAATAGAGGAAACTAAGAAAGAAAAAGCTATTTTGCAAGTTGAAATTGAATCGCTAAATCAAAAACTTCACAGTCTATCTAGTTCCTCTCACATTGTTCAGAACTTAGTCAAAAAGAGAAACAGTGGGGAAGGGTTGGGTTATAAAGTAGTACCGTCACCACATACGATCCTTTTGAATACAAAATGTCGACCTACAAAAATAACCCTATCAAGGATCATGTGGTGACTACCCCTCTAGTTAGTGATCCAGATTCCACAGATAAAACTATGCAATCTGTTACTGAACAGAAGACATCTAGTTCTGGCACTACAGATGGGGTTGTAATTGAAAATAGGGATGATGAGAATTGTAATGCTACTCTTGGGTTGGGTTCAAAAATTCATGTTTTAAAATCTAAAAATTCAGAACCAACTCAGTCTAGAACAGTTCATCATCAAAATCTAAACATAATGAAAGTAAAAAGTAATCAAAGTGTAAAATCAATCAAATTTGTCAAATAAGGTGAGAAACCTAAAGTTGAGAAAAAAGAGACCAGTCCTAGATCCTAATCTCCCCCACACAAAGGATCTCCTAGAACATTTTAAGGGAGATCATGTTATGGTTATGGAGAACGAGTACATATTTCCCCTAATTGTCCTTACTATCAGACACCAAAAAGAAGAATTGAACTTCGTCATGAAAATAAACCTAGATTTTCTAAAACAAGATCAAATACCCATCCAAAATACCAAAGGTAACTGTTAGGACCATGTACAACGGAGTACTAACTGATTCAACATGATACCGAATCAAATAGCATGGAATTTTATTTGATTGGCGATCCAATAAGGGGGAACGTAATCCGGATCAATACTAACGATTAGAAAACATTAAGAATTGATTAGCAATGATTAGGAACGCTCTATGAAGTTGGAAGGGACACTTTGTGCGATCTGGGAGGGCTAGGGTTGAGAATAATCGAAGTGTTACGTTTTTCCACAAATTAAGTGGTATTTATAGGTTACTGCTCTCATTCGTACGACTGAGCCAAGCGACTGGCTCAGTCGTGCGACTGAGTCATACGATTTGTTCATTCGGACGACTGAGTCAGTCTTATGACTCAATCATACGATTGACTCAATCACCTGGTTCAGTCGTGCGATTGGCCCATTCGCATGGTCCAGTCATGCGACTGAATCAGGATACTTAGTTAAACACACTCTTGAACATTCAATAGTTCAGAACTATGTCTAACAGTTGTAAACCTATATAACATTGTCATGCATGCATGTAACAATAAATAATATAATATATATAACATTAAACACCCAACAAACATATATAGATGAGTTTTCATTATATTGATTAAACATTACATATGTGTTACAAGAAGAAGTTCTATTACATTTAAGCTCACTAGACTAGAACTGGGGACATGTGTACCAACAAACTCCCCCTTGGACCTAGTTCTATCTAGACTTTGACTTTTCTTGAACTCATCAAATCTCTTAACCCTTTCTTCTCGTGAAACCCCAGCATGAATATCAAGTGTGAAGCATAAACGTATGACGTGTTAAAACTAAAGTACTTGCATGATATCCTGAGTGGTAAAAAATAGTGGCCACTTGTACAAGATGTAGACATCTGAAGCAGACAAGTTGGTTAGCCACATAGTGTCGTATACCCTAATCGTCTCTATCATCCCTTCTTTATCCAAAACTATGATGGCCTCTCCAGTGCGCCAGTCATAATACCACCATTTAAAATGGGGTGCAAAATCATGTGGCATTCCCTCAGTGGAATACGTGACATTGTGCGCGGAGGGTGCCATCTCAAAATCACCTTTGGCCTTCCGGAGGTGGGGTCAACCTCGGTCTTATGAATCAACCTTTTGGGCTGTTAAGGTTTAAAATTGACCCACCACATAAGATACTCCTTCTTCAGAGCCTTCTCGAACCATCCAGATATCTTCCCGGGGACAGCATATAGGAGGCTCAAGTTACCTAAACGATTTAGCTCAAAACCAGGGAGAGTTTTCTGATTGTTTGGGAATCTGAAATACTCTATTCCCTTCTCTCTCTTCATGGCATATACTTTGAGATCCTCAATGTATGCCCAGCTGATGATCTTACCTGACACCTTCTGATGTTTCTTGACCTTATAGAGCATGGTGTAGGTGTTTGTCTTTGTAGGCGCTTTTTCCTTTTTCATTTCCTCCAGGCAGGCTGCCCACTCAGCCTTTTTAGATGCAAGATTAGTAGCATCTGCCTGAGGATCGTCTACTGTAGCCTCTTTAGCAGCAGTCATTGTCTCAACCTTATCGAATGTCCTGCTGTCATATGCATCTCCCAGATCTGGTAGCACTTCGCCTTCGGCGTTAGTGTACTGGGGATAATGATCAGCAGTCACATCCTCTATCTCCACCTCGTCGACATCCTGGAGTTCTTCATCACTGACTACGTCGACCTCAGGTGCATCCTTTACCAGCTCATCAGGGTTTAGATTGAATAGTTCAGCAATCTGCTCATCAGTTAGATCATGTATGATCTCGCCCTCTTCAGGTGTGTAACTAACAGAGCTATGTACTATTCTTTGCAAATCGAGAATCATTGTCAATTAAGTCTTGATTTATCGAAGGGGTACCACATCGTGCTCGTCAGCCTGCTTGGATGAACCTGTATAACAATTTACCAAACACAGTGCAGGTTTGTATACATTAAGCACATAACCAATGTCAATTTAACTTTTCATTCATTTACTTTAAAGACATATTAAACACATGATTACAAGGAAAAAAGTTTAATGATAAATAAACATCTAATCCTGAACTTTGCCTTGAATCATCGCTGGATCTTCGGGAGACGGGGAGGTATGTGGGGCAGCAGATGATGCTCCCTGGTCTTGTCTTTTCTTGGTTCATTGCTCATGACCAGGAGCAGAGTCAGATGCAGCTGCATCCTTTTCATCATCATCATCGTCCTTTTCTTGATCCTTGCTATCACCCCCCTCAACATCATCATCACTATTCTCTTCTTCATCATCTTCCTCATCATCATCATCTTCATCATCACCATCATCACCGTCTCCCTCTCTTATCTTAAGAGGATCAGCTTGAGACCCCTTCAGCTTGAGCATAATCTTCTTGTTTGCAGACTCCAACTCCTCTATCTTTTGAGTCGACAGGATATTCCGTTCCTGGAGTTGGGCAATCTGAGTTGCTTGAGAAGTATTTTGCTCCTCAAGCTGAAGCAGCCTCGCTGCCTTTTCTTCATCAGCAGCTAGCAGCATTAGCACCATCCTGTTGAGTGTTGCTAGCTGTTCCTCCACTCTAATGGGAGGGAGGGGTGAACCTGTTGTAGCTGATGACGGGCCAGCTCGGTGGCTGGTGGTGGTGGCTTTGGTGGTGGTGATATTGGAGGTGGAATGTGAGTGGATTGTGGAGTGGGATGTACTGTGGTAGTAGGATGGGTGGAGGTGACAGGTGGTGGAATGGGTGTAGTGGTGGTTGTGGTAGCTTGGGTGGTTTGGGTAGTGGTGGTGTAAGTGGTGGAAGTAAGCAGAGTAAGCCTTCGGTGTTTGGGCTTCTTCCCATGGGGCTGAGCCATTCTCATTAGCCTGGATCCCTTGGATCCTGATGCTCCCTTTGGCTGATGGGAGTGTCTGGGGTATAAGATGGGTCTACCATAGAACTCCTAGACTCTCCCGGGCGTCCACCAACCACCTTGATTCCTCGTTCCGTAGCCACTTCCAGACTTCCCACAGTCCGGGTGAGTGGCTCTTCATCTGACTCCTCCTCCTCCTCCATCTGAAAATCAGGGTGAATTGGAGCTGGTTCGGGTTCTCCCTGGCCATCTCCTCCCTGATCAGCATCATGACCATCATCAGAGTCATCGGAGGGTATGGCGATTGGTTCTGTATCAGACTCACTGTCATCTTGGCGTCACTTCTTCTTGGAAGGCGCCACATAATCTTCCCGGGCCAGATTCCCAAACAATCTCCTTACCGGGGGTTTTACCTGTTTCCCCCGGTAGACTTTCATCCTCCCCAATGTAGTGTCGTCCATAACCTCTAGGACGACTGCATCTTCTTGAGCTTTGGGCAGTTGAGGAAGATTTTGGTCAATCATCATCTGAAGAAATCGAGTGTACATGCAAAATCCCTCTTTTCCTTGGCTTCGATATTTCCACCATATACATGAAAATCATCCTCGAGAAACCAAAAGGGTGGTTCAGCAACAGAGCAACGTATGCGTTTTGCATCTGGTCTGAGAGCTCGTCAAAGCCACCCTTTCTGGATGCTATGCATCGCAGAAGTACATGCTCCAAGTATTTAAACTGGGGGCATAAGTTGCTCTTGTTGAGCATGCTCATGTTGATATCCCCAGGATACTTGGCCCTCAGGAAGCAGCCACAGACGGTCAGGGGATGTAGTCGTATTGGGCAGTATGCATCATCTCCAAACTCAAGGACAGTCCGTATGTCCTCCTCAGTAATCTGAGTGGGCTCCCCAAAGATAGTGCTTCGAAAGAAAGGAGCTTACACTCAAGATCCATCACTCTACAATGTTACTCCTACTTCTACTTCTACTTTGAAGTACGTGCCTGGAAGCTCCGCTATCTACAATCCATCTATTGGTAGTAGCACTGTAGCGGACAACCTGCACATGATTGAAAACAATTAGTTAAGGTGGGGGACCCAATCCTTAACTGGCTTGGGTTTCCCAGAGGCATCACACATTATGTGTTGTGTTGTTAGAATATAAAATCACAGTTTAACCATTTAAACTTTCTGAAAACGCAGCGGAAGTATAGCATTATAACCATGTTTATAAGCTGAAAAATATGTTCATTAGATGACCATATTGATGTATAAAACAAACCCAAAGAACGATGGATCATTTATGTGAATATGCAAGCTATGAACATATGTAAATGCACATAAAATCACAGCTTCATTGAGCTGTGATATACCTTACTGCAGCAGCTAAAATCGACCAAAAGAAGGTTGAATGATGTCCACAATTCAGCCAAGACTTCAAGGATAGAAGTCCTCAAGCTAGTATACCCCCAGCTCCTTGCAAACACACCTTCTTGTTAGGTAGAAAACACCAAAACAACTTAAAAACTGCACTTCAATTTTCTGCAGAAAACCCTCTTTTCTGCTGAAAGAAATTTGTGTTGTGTTGCATGTAAATGAGAATCATCATCATTGAGTGCAAGAACCTCTCTTGTTTCTTACTGAAAAACCCTTTTTCAGCTTCTCAAAACCGTAGGCTAGAGAGAGAGATGAGAGTGTTTCTTTCTTGTTTGCATGTGTGTTCAAGTTATGAGCATAGTGGAGAATATATGAGAACCCAAGACAAGTCAATGTATGTAGTGTTCAAGGCATGTTGGTCCAATGAATGGTGATGTGTGGGACGGCCAAGGAGTACCCGAGACAAGTCAATGTATGTAGTGTTCAAGTCAATGTATGTAGTGTTCAAGACAAGTCAATGTATGTAGTGTTCAAGGCATATTGATATGAGTATCCGCCAATCCAAGTTCATAATAGTCTTACGTTCATATTTGTTCCCACAGATATGACCGACTACGGACATTTAGAATAATAAACATATTCATGGATATAAACATGCTAAAAGGAACATAACTCAAAATATCGTATATATAGATGAGTTAAATATTACAATTGTTTCATATTTTCATATTAATACTAAAACTGATTAATTCCAATCACTAGAATATCGAATTCCAAAGGCATAGGTATGACTTTCATGCTTTGCCCTTTCAAGGAGCTTCGTGAGTGGATCCGCAATCTTTTGATCAAAGTGAACTTTGCGAATACATATCTTTGCTTTTTCAACTTCATCTCGTATGTAGTTGAATCTCCGCTCATTGTGCCAAATCTTTTGATGTGCACGGGGTTCCTTGATTTGAGCAATCACACCCTCGTTATCACAAAAGATTTCTAAGGGGTCTTGAATGGTAGAGACCACCCTTAGATCGGCGATAAACCTTTTATTCATGCAACTTCCAAAGCTGCTAATGAGGTGGCATGTATTCGTATTTGCAGTGGACAATGTTACCCTATTCATAATAGAGACATACCCCGATTGTGATCGAGGATCATCTCGATCAGTTTGGAAACTCGCATCCGTGTAACCCTTTACAACGAGTTCTTCTTTCTCAGATCTGTATATTAGAAACATATCCTTAGTCCTCCTAAGGTATTTCAATATACTTTTAACAGCCATCCAATGGCTATTACATGGATTCTGCTGATATCTTCTTGTCATGCTTAACGCGCATCACACGTCCGGTCTTAGTGCATATCATCGCATATATGATGGATCCTATAGCAGACGTGTATGGGATGTCCTTTATACAATCTTGCTCATCCTTTGAGCTTGGACATTGAGATGTACTCAATATTGTCCCTCATTGAATAGGTACCATACCTTCCTTAGTGTTTTACATCTTGAACCTTTTCAAGATTTTATCAGTATATGCACTTTGGTTTAGACCTATCAACTGCCTCGATCTATCCCTATAGATCTTTATTCCCAAAATATAGGCGGCTTCATCAAGATCTTTTAAGGAAAAACAATTTCCAAGCTAGGTTTTAACACCTTCCATGGTTGGAATGTCTTTTCCATATAGTATTATATCATCAACATACAATACTAAGAATGTGATTACACTCCCACTAGCCTTTTTATACACACAAGCCTTGTCAGCGTTCTTGATGAAACCCAATTTCTTGATCTGTTCATCAAAATGTTGATTCCAACTTCTCGATGCTTATTTCAATCCATAGATTGATTTCTTTAACTTGCACACTTTATTAGGATGTTTTGGATCGGCAAAACCTTCAGGCTGAACCATATAGACATCTCCCTCAAGATATCCATTTAGGAAAGCGGTTTTGACATCCATTTGCCAAATCTCGTAATCATAATGAGCAACTACGGCAAACAATATCCTTATTTACTTTAGCATCGCAACAGGTGAGAAGGTTTTATCATAATCAACCCTTGAGTTTGAGTGAAACCTTTTGCTACAAGTCTTGCCTTATAAGTATCCAAGTTTCCATGCGTATTTTTTTCTTCTCGAAAACCCACTTGCATGCAACCGGTTTGGAGTTAAGTAGAGGGTCAACCAATTCCTAAACTTGGTTGTCATACATGGATTGCATCTCTACATTCATGGCTTCCAGCCATTTGTCACAATCCGAATTGGACATAGCATCATGGTATGTAGTTGCCTCATTGGAGTCAACCTCATAGCATCCATCCATGAAAAATCCATATATTTCAGGTGGAATGCTAACTCTACCAGATCTGTTACCGTTTTGTGTGTATTGATCAACCTCTTGATCATCATCAACAACCTCTTGTTGACAGCTAGTGTCAACCAAACATGTATCGGCTTGTGGATCTTGATCTTCATCAAATTCCATTGTGCTATGCATCACTCCTTCCATAAGGAACTTGGCTCAAGAACTCTGCCCTTCGAGCAATAAATTCCTTTTGCTCTGTTGGATCAAAGAAGTAGTATCCTACACAGTCTTTGGGATATCCAACAAAATACACTTAGTGGATCGACTTTCAATTTGTTTTGTGTGTTAAGCTTAACATAAGCTTCACTACCCCATACCTTTTAAATATGATAGTGATTGAACTCTTTCCATGCCATATTTCAAAAGGTGTCGAACCCACTTTCTTGGTTTGGGCCATATTCAAAATACGAGCCGTGGACATTAGTATGAAAACCCAAGATGATAAAGGTGGTAAGCTCATAGCCTTAATGAATTGAGCCATATCATAATAGGGTTCAGTTTCTCCTTTATCAGAATGAAGAACTTAGATAGTTATGTAGAGTTGATTTTCTACTTCATTATTGAAGATTTTGAGCATTTCAAAAGCTTCATTCTTATGTGTCATCAAGTGCACACAATAATAGCGACTGTAATCGTCGGTAACAGTAATGAAGTAACTTTTCACCAATCTTGTGATTGTCTTAAAAGGACCACATACATCCAAATGTATCATTCCTAATAAGTCTTTTGGTTCACACTTATCCAATGAAACATTTTCATTTGTTTCCAAAAGACCATTCTTTTAAAGTGTTTGAATCCAATTCTCGTTTATGTGACCAAGATGTCAATGTCAAAGATAATAATAACTTAAACCGATTTTAAGTTTCTTGGTGCTTAATGTGTATAATGAGTTATTATAGGACGAATTATCATGAACTAATTCATGAATATCATTAAAGGCATATCCTTAAATGAAATACATAATCCATAAAACTTAATACCATTATATACAAACTTTAAATCATGACCATATTATTTTAAGAGGAAACTTTAATTATGTTCCTAGTCAAAGTAGGTGCATACAAAAGGTTTTGAGAACAACTTCCAAACCATTTGTAAGTCTCAAATAGAGTTTCCCTCTTTTAAGCGCACATTTCTTTTGAACCCTTTGCAACAATTGCAAGTATGAGTCTCACATCCGGTATCCAATACCCATGTGTTTGAAGAAATGACATTTAATACAATGTGAATCATGAAAATTGTATTCGAGGTTTGCCTAGCATCCTTCTTATTTTTCAACTCGTTGAGATAGGAGGAACAATTCTCTTTTATTGTCCTATCTCTCCATGCTCAAAGCATGGATCGTTCTCCTTTACTTTAGGCTTCATAAGCTTAGGTTGTTGAGGTTTCTCTTTAACCTTTGCTTTGATGCATTCCTTTCTTTTGGCAATAATTTCCTTAGGATCGAGATTGGCCGTTTCTTATAGTCTCCATCATTGATCGAGAGAATAGGTAGAACCTCTCTACCCATCCCTGCCTCGGTTGCTTTTGAGCATTGCGTGAATTTCACCGACACTCTTCTCCCACCCGTTCATATTACAGTTTATTATGAATGTCTCAAACCTTTAGTTGGGACATCAAGGATCAAATCCTTGGCCAACGACTTTGAGATAGGACAGTTAAGCATCTTGAGGCTATCAATGTGGCTTTTCATCTTAAGAATATATAACATGATATCGATTGGGTTTCTTCCACGTGACATGCATAAAGTGCTTTAACCGTTTCGAAGCAATCTTACTAAAGTTTGTTAAAGGAACATTTCCTTCAACTAGATTATCATGTCATATGCCCTATGATGTTCCAAACCCTTTTGGAGTTCGAGAATCATATTCCCAACATGAGGTAGGAAGCTTGCACAGAATCCTCAATGTGCTTAAGCCAATCGTCAAAAGGTCTTAACATCAATAGCGTTGGTTGGTGAGACATGGGATCGTCAAGGACATAGGCCTTTACTCATTTTGAGAACGATTCTCAAGTTTCGAAATTGAGTCCATAAGGTTGTTGTCATTCTGACGATCCCTTTCTAAAATTGTTCTCAGTGATAGGGTATGGACGGTCGGGGTGGTAGCATTATTGTTTGCGGCCATTTTACAAAATTTACAAAGTTCTTATTAGTATTTCTGAGAAATTTCATTTTAATCATTAATACCCTTTTATGTCTCATAGACAATTAATAATTAAAATTTAGAATCCAACGTTACATTCAAATAATGGTTAGGTGACCTTTATCCCATTATTTAAATTAACAAGGTAGTCAACATTTGACAATTGCAACCTTTTGCAACTTCTAGCCTTTATGGGATCGGTTAAACATCTTATGTTTGGTTGTAATGTTTAATCCCACCAACACCATTGTACGCCATGCTTCGTTGACCCTATGCACATGGTTTCCAATTCAAGTCATCCTACTTACACACACGTGTGAGTTTACTCATACAAGGGTTAGGTGGCCTTTATCCCATAAATATGTTAAGCCCACCTCAAAACACAAGTTCCCTAAAAGTGGTTAGGTGACCTTTATCCCACAAATAGTTCTCAAGTGATTCGAGTGTCATGTAAAAGGATGGTGTTAAACTTGTTTCAAAAGGGATTTTTGGTTTTCATTAATTCTAGTTTTGAAAACTCTATGTACCTTGTATTTGCATGCTTTCAAATGCTAGGTATCCTATGGTTTATTTTTAATAAAACCACTTTTATTAAATCATTAATCCTTTTAATAACCTTTTATTAACCACTTAATGATTAGAAACCATAAATTTTCAGCTTGTTAAGTTTGCTAATGAGTTTCATATGCATATCCAAATATCAGACAACAATCATACAACAAACAACCAAACAAGCGTAATATTAACAACACAATGTGCATAACCATAGCTACTATTGTGACCACACTTGTTTGCCATCACAAGTGTGGTCATTTGGTCTTCCCTAAGGGTTGAATACAACACAAAACTGAGGTCTTCATAGACTCCCACTTGAACTTGCATCCATATGCTTCAAGTCCTTTTTGTGTCTTTGATGTCCATCTTTGGGTCTTCATCTTGTGCATCTTCCTTTTACAAAAATTATATCCTAATACATTTTTCTAATAAAAGAAATACACCTAATCTATTTATTACGTAATCAAATGAATAAATAATTACAACCCAAATAATAAACACAAATATTACAACCCAACTGAATGAATTAAAACAACCATTCCAATCATCCAAATGACATAAGGTCTAAGCTAGGTTATGCACTATTATATGACCAATCATAAACATCATTCAACAAAATAAATAAACCCCATCAAAACCCAAATTTTCAGCCAACATAAACTGAAAATTAGGGTTTGTTTATTCAAACAAACAACATCCAAATATATCAACCAATTGACATTCCTATCTTTCAAAGTTTAATCATAAGCATGAAGATATACTTTGAAAGACATGGGGTTTATTGAATCAACCAAAATCATCCTATTAACCGGCTCTTGATGCCATTGTTGGGTTTGTTAGAACATAAAATCACAGTTTAACCATTTAAACTTTCTGAAAACGCAGCGGAAGTATAGCATTATAACCATGTTTATAAGCTGAAAAATATGTTCATTAGATGACCATATTGATGCATAAAACAAACCCAAAGAACAAAGGATCATTTATGTTAATATGCAAGCTATGAACATATGTAAATGCACATAAAATCACAGCTTCATTGAGCTGTGATATACCTACTGCAGCAGCTAAAATCGACCAAAAAAGGTTGAATGATGTCCAAAATTCAGCCAAGACTTCAAGGATAGAAGTCCTCAAGCTAGTATACCCCCAGCTCCTTGCAAACACACCTTCTTGTTAGGTAGAAAACACCAAAACAACTTCAAAACTGCACTTCAATTTTCTGCAGAAAACCCTCTTTTCTGCTGAAAGAAAACTGTAGCCCCTTGGAGAGAATTAGAGAGTTCTTTGTGTTGTGTTGCATGCAAATGAGAATCATCATCATTGAGTTCAAGAACCTCTCTTGTTTCTTGCTGAAAAACCCTTTTTCAGCTTCTTAAAACCGTAGGCTAGAGAGAGAGATGAGAGTGTTTCTTTCTTGTTTGCATGTGTGTTCAAGTTATGAGCATAGTGGAGAATATATGAGAACCCAAGACAAGTTAATGTATGTAGTGTTCAAGGCATGTTGGTCCAATGAATGGTGATGTGTGGGACGGCCAAGGAGAACCCAAGAACAAGAGATTCTCCACTTTAAACATACATACACAATTTAATTGAAACTGTCTTGTTAACTAGATATATATATAATTAACCACTTAATTATATGTATAATTCATATAAGTTATACAACTAAGTAATTAACTTATAAGTTATAAGTTCTCATTATTATTTGGTGTTATCAAACTTATTTAAATAACACTTCAAATAATATTATTGAACAAAATATCTTAATAAGTTGTTCTTTCTCATATGCAACTTGTTTTGAAAACCCATTTTCTAAATTGGTGTAAATATTTAATTGCATGATCATATCATCAATTAAATATTAATTGGTGTTTGCTAAGCTTGTTATTGGGTATAACCCGACTTGGATCATAACATACTAACCACATCAATATTCTAAGTGTCTTGGGCACATAGAATCCTACATTATGAACTCTACCCACTGTCCTTTGTCAGTTGGTGGGACCTCAACCTTCAGTTTGTCACTACTATCAGACACATCAGACATTTTAGCTTTCCACATACCATCTTTATGAAAAGATTGTTTGTGATAGGAAGTGGATTGATTAGTAGTTTGAACCTTTGTTTTAGTTTCAAAAACAAGTTTCACCTCAGGCATCACAGACTTGCCAATGACTGTCTGTGTTGGATGTGGTGTTGAGGAGATGTGTAAGACCTAGCAGGTGTGTTAGACCTAACAGGGGTCTTAGATCTCTGTTTTGGGAACTGAGTAACTTCTTTGTCCAGTTCAACTTTAACCCTAGGTGTCTGATAACGGGGACAACTAGAAGATATGTGACCCCGTTTACCACAAGCATAACAGGATCTCCATTCAAAGGACTAGAAGATCTCTTGTGGGGTGGGGAGTAGACCTTAGGTATGTGCTCTTTGGTCTCAGTCTTTTGATGTTCACCTTCCTTGACTAACTTAACTTGTTTAACATTATGATTTATTTGCCTTTGAAGATGAGTGTTATCTTTCTTAACTGGTTTATTTTGAGTGGGTTTGGAAATCATGGATTGTGTGTTAGTAGACCTAGAACCCAACCCAAGAGATGCTTGAACATTTTCTTCTACCCTTTTTTCATTTCCAGTTGTGCCTGAAGTTGAGGGATTCTGATCAACACCGAAGAAACAGTCTTAACTACTGTGTCTGGGTCACTGACCAGAGGAGTTGTCACCACATGATCTTTAATAAGATTATTATTGATTGGACATTGTTTGGTGTTCAAAAGAATCTCATGTGGTGGGGGCACACCTTTATAAGCCAAACCCTACCCGTTGTTGCGTTCCTTAACCAAGTTTTTCAAAATATGCTAGGAGCTCGCAAGACTATGAAGTTTTTGTTTTAAAGACTCATTTTCAACTTGTAAAACTGCTTTATCCTTTTTAGTTTCTTCAATGGTCTTTAAATAGAATTTAATATCATTCCCTTGGTTGAAGGCAACAACTTCAGTCTCTTTTAACTGTTTCTTTAATGCCTCACCCTTTTCCTTGTAACTGCTTTCATTTTGTTTAAAGCTTTGTTACCCTGTGCATAATTTTATATCCTTTACTAAGTTATCATTGTGATCTAAAACCTAGCAAATTTTATGTCAATGCTTTCCCTAAATTTTTCACATTCAACACATGCATGTTTAGCAAACAATTCTTCTTTTGATTCTACCTGTGCAGATGTGGACGCTCCAGCCATGAAAGCATTTTAAGACTGTGGTTGTGCTTCAGATTCAGCATTCAGCTCATTCTCAACGATTTGGTTAACAGCAGCTAAAGTCTCTTCCATTTCAGCAGTATCAATCTTAGCTGAGCTCTCCCCCTCACTTGCTGAGTCTTCATTCAAATCTTCAACTGATGCTATGTTGGCTTCACTGTCAGATAGAATCGGAAGGACCAATCCTGTCCGTCATCACCTTGAGCAACCATAGCTTTGGAGTCACTGCTTGTTGGAGCTGTCTTTTCTCCTTATCTTGTTTGTTGAAAGATGAGAATGGATTCCCGTTGCCAGTCTTCTTTGGTTTTACACATTCCCTCTTGAAGTGGCCTTTTTCTCCACAGTTGAAGCAAGTGACTTTGGACTTGTCAAAACCAAATGTAGTATCTTTGGTAGCCACTAGATTCTGTTCCGTCTTTTTCACAAACTTCTTAGCTCGTCGCACAGCACTTGTTAGAGCCCAAATTATGTCCATCCGTTCCAACTCGTTCTCATCCACCAGCTCGTAGTCTTCATTAGCCAGGTGGCAGTTTCTAATCTTCCCGGCCACTAAACCATCATAGGAATGAACTACCGCAGCAAGTAGATCCATGTGTTCCTTTGCAACCTCTACAGTTACGTTTCCTAAATTTTCAGTCATTAACTTCATTGATTGGGTAACTATAGACTTTGTAGAACCCCAGATGCACCATGTGACTCACTAGAAGATGATGAGCCTTGATCAGATGATGGTGATGCATTTGACACAAAAGCAGTTTGCAGAGGAGCACTAGAGGCTTTGGAAGTAGAAGTAGAAGTAGGAGTAACATTGTAGAGTGATGGATCTTGAGTATAAGCTCCTTTCTTCGTTCTATACTTGTGTCGGACCTCTTCCACCCAGTTTCAGAATGAAGTCATTAATATCTAAAGTCTCTAAAACTGAGCTATAGCGTAAAGTGGAAATAAAGGAATTCCACTTCTCTGGTAGACCCTCAGCCAAGCTTGCAACTTTATCTTCTTTAGACGTCTTAACCCCATGAGTGTGAAGTTCGCTCATCAGATGGTAGAAGCGATCAATGATCTCATCCAAGCTTTCATTCCCAATAGACGAGAAGCTGTAAAACTCTTTCTTCAACGCTTTAGCCTTCAGTGACTTAAGTGTTGAATTGCTATCGTATCTCTTCTCAAGAGCGTCCTATAACTTTTTGTTCTGTTTGTGCTCTGAGTATTGATGAAAGATGTTTTCGGGAATCGACTATGTAAACATTGCATAAGCTTTCTTTCAGCAATATAGGTAACCTTTTGTGC
The DNA here is from genome assembly GCA_024085815.1 of Flaveria linearis. Lineage (NCBI taxonomy): Eukaryota > Viridiplantae > Streptophyta > Magnoliopsida > Asterales > Asteraceae > Flaveria > Flaveria linearis. Next base: position 55,333,941 of record CM044003.1, on the reverse strand, counting down.
ATCACTTAGTCCACTTAAAGTAAACGGTATTCCATTAGCACCAACGGGCATGTTATATCCAGTCTCAATCGAGTTCCACAAATTGGTATCCATACCATTTTGATGAATTTCAAATCTTTGTTTCCGCTGAGGAAATTCGTCAATAGACAGTAGTTTAGGTGGTTTATTCTGGTTTCCAATTTCATTTTCCAGTAACAGAAGGTACTGAATCCTAGAGTCCTTTCCGGCTGAGAAGGCAAAATTTTCGGAGTCCATTTTGTCTTAGTTTAAACTTGAAGAGTGAACTGTTTGGGCGACTGGAGTGTACGACTGAGACGCAACTGACACAAACAGTGTGCGATTGAACTCAATCGTACGACTGGACGGGCGTTTGTGACACTTGAGCGACTGGACAGACGATTGTGACACTTGAGCAACTGGACAGACCGACTGACTCAACCGGGTGATTGAACAAGCGACTGAGTTCAATCGTACGATTGAACTGGGCGACTGGACTTTAATCGTACGATTGAGATAATCGTGTGACCGAGACTGCTGAAATCGAGGTTTTTCACAAACTTTGACCTAAAACGCAAGTTCTTACACCCTAGACGGCTGTAACTCGAAAAAGATTGAATTTTCAGAACATGCACACGTAAAAACTTGATTTTGAGCAGAAAGAATGGATCTTTTCGCTTAAAAACGTTGACTTTTTCCAAAACGAGATTGAATCCACGAAGAATCAAGAGCCAAAGCTCTGATACCACTTGTTAGGACCGTGTACAACGGAGTACTAACTGATTCAACGTGATACCGAATCAAATAGCACAGAATTCTATTTGATTGGCGATCCAATCAGGGAGAACGTAATCCGGATCAATACTACCGATTAGAAAACGTTAAGAATTGATTAGCAATGATCAGGAATGCTATATGAAGTTGGAAGGGACGCTCTGTGCGATCTGGGACGGCTAGGGTTGAGAATAATCGAAGTGTTACGTTTTTCCACGAATTGAGTGGTATTTATAGGTTACAGCTCTCATTCGTACGACTGAGCCAAGCGACTGGCTCAGTCATGCGACTGAGTCATACGATTGGTTCATTCGGACGACTGAGTTAGTTTTATGACTCAATCATACGATTGACTCAATCACCTGGTTCAGTCGTGCGATTGGCCCATTCGCATGGTCCAGTCGTGCGAGTAAATCAGGATACTTAGTTAAACACACTCTTGAACCTTTAATGGTTCAGAACTATGTCTAACAGCTGTAAACCTATATAACATTGTCATGCATGCGTGTAACAATAAATAATATAATGGATATAACATTAAACACCCAACAAACATATATAGACGAGTTTTTCATTATATTGATAAAACATTACGTATGTGTTACAAGAAGAAGTTCTATTACATGTAAGCTCACTAGACTAGAACTGGGGATATGTGTACCAATAGTAACACAGACAAGCACCTGGTAAAGCTGTGTTAATTGAGGTAACCCTAGGGATGAAAGCAAAGCAAATGTTCAAACTATAAACCAGTCGTCTGTATATCACAAACAGGCCTTACACAAAACGGGCTTGTGGCAATCAAAATCAACAAGTGTGTCTGAGAGTAAGGACAAGATGAAGAGAAATGTGACTTCATCTTTCGAAGGACAGTGGGTGGAGTTTTTAATGTGTGATGCCTCTGGGAAACCCAAGCCAGTAAAGGCTTGGGTCCACTCCTGAACTAATCGTTTCTATGTTTGTGCAGGTTGTTCGCTATAGCTCTATCACTAATACCTGGATTATTGATAGTGGGGCATCTAGGCACATGACCGGGAATCTGTCTCTCCTTTTCAATATCAAACCAATCAAAGGGGGACATGTATTTTTTTTGGGAAATAAAGGAGGTTATATCACAGCTCAAGGTGACGTGGGAAATAAGAAGGTAAACTTTGATAAAGTCAACTACGTTCAACAACTGGAAAACAATTAACTCTCAGTTCCTTAAATCTGCGACAAGGGCTTTAGAGTTGTATTCGATAATAAGCGATGCTACATTCTGAAGACGAATTATGTTATCCCTGAGGAGAAAGTTCTAATGTCAGCTTCAAGGTATAACGACCTGTATGTCTTGGATATGTCAAAAGCCTCCACAACTGAGTCTGATGCTCAGTGTTTCTTGTCCAAAGCCACCAAGAGGGATTCTATTTCTTGGCACAGGAGAATGGGGCACATTAATCCTACAAAGATAAATCATCTTGTTCAAAATCATCTGGTTGAAGGAGTTACCGTCAAGAACATTCAGCTTCCAGGTTTCTGTATAGCATGCAAGAAAGGGAAATAGACCAAGAAATCTCACAAATCTAAGAAGTTAACTCTATTGAGATTCCTTTGGAGCTTTTTCATATGGATCTGTTTGGCCCTGTCAGTACTAAAAGCATTGCAGGAGCTTGGTACTGTTTTGTGGTAACTGATGATTATTCAAGATTTTCCTGGGTTATGTTTCTTAAAGCAAAGTCAGAGACTTTTGAGTCATTGAAGAATTTGGTTACTCCTATGGAGTCTCTGTACAAGTGGAAAGTAAGGAAGATTCGTTCAGACAACGACACAGAATTCAATAATCAGTGGATAGAGGCTTTCTGTCGAGAGAAAGGGATTGTTCATCAATTCTCTTCTGCCTATACTCCACTGATGAACGGAGTTGCTGAACGCAAAAATCGAAGCTTGATTAAAACTGCAAGGACGATGTTGGCAGATTCAAAACTACATGTTCAATTCTGGAATGAAGCAGTTGCTAATGCATGTTACACTCTCAATCGTGTATTAGTTGTCAAACGTCATGGTAAAACTTGTTATGGGTTGCTTCAAAGGCGTAAACCAAACTTGGAGTATATGGAGCCATTTGGAGTTCCTTGCATGTTGCTGAAGAAAACTCTGACTGGCAAGTTTAATGAAAAAGTGGATGAAGGAATTTTTCATGGATACAATATGTAACACCCGAAATTTTATTGACAAAGAGAAATAATAAGAAAAAAAAAGAAAAAAAAGAAAAAAAGAGTATTGGAGGAAAAGGAAATGAAGGAGAAAGTAGAAGGGGGTTTTGTGTAAAAAGTACAAAGAAAAGAAAATATCTGATATACATAGGGATGGCCGTCCATTTCTTTTCTCACAACCCCCAAATCAGCGAGAGTTTTAGAGAGAAAAAGAGCAGAATACGAGTTTGAAGGAAGAACAAGAAGAAGAAGAAGAAGACAAGTTCGAGATACTGGGTTCCATGACTACGGATTTCGAAGAAGTCATACCCAACAGCACAATGTGTGTTTTAAGACCCCTTCTTTTAAGCATTTTTGAACGATTTTGGGGCTGGAACACATAGTGAAACTGTTTTCGAGCCATGAGCTCTCAATGTGTGTATATACGTATGAGTATGAGTGTGTATAAGGTCCGATTGGGCTGCTATGCTCACTGAAGGTACGATTTCTAAGAAAAGTAGACAAATCTCAGCAGGTAGATCGAATGTGTACAGCTGATGTATGTTTTAGAAGTTATTTTTATGATATGCATGATGTTTAGTTGATTCTAATTAACTGATGTGGTAAAACCGTGCTAATGTATGTTGAGATGATGTATGGATTGTAGAAATGGCGCAGGTTAAGTTGCAGGTTGCCTTACACAACCGCATTGTCCAAATGCGGTTGAGGTCAACCGCATTAACTAATGCGGATGACCAGGGAGAATGTGGTTAAGGCATCAAGCAACCGCATTGACTAATGCGGATGACCAAGCAAATCCGGTCAAGGCCCTTCCTTCATCCGCATTAACCCAACACGGGTACACTCAATATGCAGTTAAGGCAGTAAACCGCATTAACCAATGCGGGAGACTAACTCAGGAATGTGGTAAGTCATTCCTCATCCGCATTGACTAATGCGGATGAGGTAAATTAATGCGGATAAGGTATTACTCATCCACATTGACTAATGCGGACGGGGCAGACTAATGCGGGTGAGCAGAATGCACTGAATTTAAGTTTAGCATGGCCTGGTTCATTTGGGTGGAATAGTGGCATAGGCATGATGATGATGATGATGTTGCATAGGTATACCTATGGTATACGATAGATGAATGATGCCTTATATAATGATGAATGTATGTTATGTTTATGTTCCTACGGTTATGAATGTTTTATCTTTCCGAAAACTTTACGAATTACGAAACGAATGAACGAAGTATTATGTAATGTAAAGTGAAAGATAATGAAGGAAGAACATGATGATTAATGCATGTATTAATGAATGAAAGATATACGATGATGAATACATGCATTAATGAATGAACGAACTAAGTCTTGCAAGTATTGGATAACGTGACAGGTCTTTCTTGTTGATTGATCATAGTATGGTACCTCTACCGCTTACCTACTAGTACCGTGGCATACGTTTTGTTGTTCATTTGTTGACTTCGGCCAGGTAGCTATGACTGATCGGGGTATAGCATATGGTATGGGTACAAAAACCTTCCAATGTGCAAGCGAAGATGAAACGGGATCCTTGTCATTCGACCACAGTAATCATAGCCGAGTGCTATGAAGTGGGTAAAGCCTAACAGGATCCATATGAGAATTTAATGATGATGATGTATAATGAATGAGGAAGATAATAATAAATATTATCTCTATGTATGTATGATGCATGATTACAAGAAAGAATAGTTCTAATGGAAGCAAAGTATGTTTATTATAAAAAACTAGAACTCACTCAGCAACGCTGACTTTTATGTGTTTCCAGTTGGCAGGTAGTGTTGCTGGGGATGGCACGAGGTGACTACTCAGCTGGTGGGGGACGGCATTCTCCTTTTGATCATGCTGCAACGTCATGTGTTGTGGGCCCGTAATGCACGCAACACATTATGTTGCATGCAAGTACGAGATTTCTTGTGGATTCCCATAAACGGGATTACTTAAGGAATCTCCTTTATGATGAAAAAACATATTTTTGAACTTAATATCTTCTACTAGAGGTCACTTATATGACCCTATGATTGTTGAGGATTCACATGACGAGGTTACCTTTGAAATCCTCGGTTTCATATGCTTCTGCAGCAATCATAGTTAAGATAGGCAATGTAAAGAAAGCTTGTATTTTGTAATCATGTCAACGATGTAATGCCTATTAAAAGCTTTTATGATGAAATGAGAATGTATTTCTTATTAATTCCGCTGCATTGTTTTACTTAAAATATGATGTTTATCTATGACGTTTATGAATGTATAACAAAAGTATGTTTTATGTGCGATGAATGACCAATCGTAAGGTGCCCGGGGATGGGGCCTTACAAGTTGGTATCAGAGCAAAAGTTTAAGTAAAATGGGTAAATTTTCAAAATAAACCTAAACTTAAATTGAGAATGGGACGGAAAGGAAGAGAATGCCATCTGAGTAGTTGTGTGCCATCAGGTATTTTCTTAAAGACTAACTGGTATTATGTGCGCATGTGATGTGATTTACGTGTACTGTTAGGCTTAGATACTAATGTAGTCAGGACAGGTAATGCTCGGGGTACAGAGAGTAAAGTAGGTGGCTAATCACAACTGGCCACTGTAATTAGGGGCTTACTATACTTAACATAAACTGAGCTATTTCCTTGAATGACCGTGTTGGTATTTGAATCTTTCAGTGTGAGGTAGAAAATGGCTGGTGGTAGATCTTCCAAAGCTTCCCGGGGTGGAGGCGGTGGCGGACGTGGTGCTGAACCACGAGCCACAAGAGGAAGACCTAGGGTGGAGAAAGTGGTTCATGAAGAACCCGATACTCCTCATCAAGAGGGGGTAGATGAGAGCGCTAACTTGAGAGCCTCAGTAAAAGAGGCAGTGGTTGAGGAAGTACATCAGGTCATGCAGATGATCTTACCGTCTGTGTTGACCGAGGTAATTAAGGCTGTCAGAGAAGGTGAAAGAAAAGAGAGGAATAGGTCCTCAGGGAGACAGGAGCAACCAGAACCGGAAACGGTTCTATCTGATAATGAAGAGGAAGAGGAAGAGGAGCCGGTACGAGAGACAACACGGGGTTGTAATTACGGGGCATTCATGTGGTGCAGGCCCCCTACTTTTGACGGTTCTGGCACTGCGGCTGATGCTCACCAATGGGTGAGGGAAATGGAGGCTGTCCTTGATATTAGTGATTGCCAGGAGGACAAGAAAGTGAAGTTCTGCTACCCACTCTTTCACGGGGTCGGCCTTATGCTGGTGCGACAACATAGTCCAGGCCGAGGGTAGCAGGGCCATCGAAAGAATGAAGTGGTCTGAGCTAAAACGGATGGTGATCGAGGAGTTCAGTCCTCGTCGGGAAATGGACAAAGTCGAGAGAGAGTTTCTGCAGTTGGAGGCGGGAACGATGACCCACCAACAGTACACCACTAGGTTCAATGAAATGGCACGGTTGGTGCCCGATCAAGTGACGCCGGTGTCTCGAAAGATCAACCGGTATATTTAGGGGCTAGCAGCTGACATCCGCAGGGATTTGATTACCGCTCGACCGAGCACCTTTATATCAGCAGTGGATTTGGCGGGGAGATTATATGATGAACGGACTGTGGTGGTGAAAGCTGAGGTTTGTAAGAAAGGAGGTGGTGAGAGAAATTGGTAGGGGAAGAGGTTTGGTCGAGGTGATACTTCGACAAGTAACAAGAAGGCAAGGGTGGTTGACCGCCGTATGGTCATGTCAGGAGCAGGGTTGAGAAAGTGTGGCCAGTGTGGAAGAGAGCACCCGGGGGAGTGCAAGTGGGGATCAAACGTCTTTTTCAAATGCGGGAAGGCAGGGCATATGTCAAAGGATTGTCGGGTTGGCAAATGTTTTAATTGTGGGGAAAGTGGGCATATGAGCAGAGATTGTAAGAAGTCGAGGGCTGAGGGCTCAGGGGAGAAGAAGACGGGAGGAGAAGCACCGAGGGCAAAGGCTAGGGCGTTCACGATGACGCAAGAAGAGGCTAGGACGGATCCTGATGTTGTGTCCAGTACATTTTCGGTGAACCAAACTTTAGCCTCTGTATTATTTGATTCGGGTGCCAGTAGGAGTTTTATTTCTGCTGCCTTCCGTACTAAGCTGCCTGTTAGTAGTAGATGTATTGATGTGCCCTTTGATGTAGAAACTGGCATAGGTAAGCCTACTAGAATCTCTGAGGTAATAGAGGGTTGTGATGTCGAACTGGAGGGCCATAAATTTTCAGTTAGACCATTTGTGATGATTTTGGGTGGTTTCGATTTGGTGCTTGGGATGGATTGGTTGGCGGACTTTGAGGCGAACATTGTGTGTCGCAAAAAGATGATTTATTTGACAGCGCCCGACGGTAGTCCAGTGATGGTTTATGGTGATCGGGTTACGACGATTCCGAAGGTGATCTCAATGGCGGTGGCGGGAAAATGTATGAGGCGTGGGTGCAGCGCCTACTTATGTTACATGAAAGATGTGGAAACGCCCACACTACAACTATCGGATGTTCCGGTTGTGCGTGATTTTCCAGATGTATTTCCTGAAGACTTATCGCGATTGCCACCTGACAGAGAGATCGAGTTCCAAATTGACCTGATACCGGGTGCTCAACCTGTCGCCAAGGCACCGTATCGATTGGCCCCGACAGAAATGAAAGAGTTGATGGAGCAGTTGCAATAGCTATTGGATAAGGGGTTTATTAGACCAAGTATCTCACCTTGGGGTGCTCCGGTCCGGTTTGTGAAGAAGAAGGACGGTAGTATGAGGATGTGCATCGACTACCGTGAGTTAAACAAGTTGACGGTGAAGAACAGATACCCCTTGCCAAGAATCGACGATTTATTTGATCAACTTCAAGGCGCCAGTTGTTTTTCACGAATAGATCTTCGATCGGGCTACCATCAACTGAAGGTGAAGGAGCAATACATTCCTAAAACAGCCTTTCGTACGCGCTATGGTCACTACGAGTTTCTTGTCATGTCTTTTGGTTTGACCAATGCGCCGGCTGCTTTTATGGATTTGATGAACCGAGTGTGTCGGCCGATGCTGGATAAATCAGTGATAGTATTTATTGACGATATCCTGATTTATTCAAGGAGCGAAACGGAGCATGCCGGTCACATTCGGGAAGTATTAGAGACGTTGAGTAGGGAGAAATTGTATGCCAAATTCTCCAAGTGCGCATTCTGGTTACGAGAGGTCCAATTTCTGGGCCACGTGGTTAATCCGTAGGGAATTATGGTCGATCCGGCGAAGGTGGAAGCGGTGATGCAATGGAAGTCTCCAAAGACGCCATCCGAGATCCGTAGTTTCTTGTGCTTGGCGGGCTACTACAGAAGATTCATCCAAGACTTCTCCAAGATTGCTTCTCCACTGACCAAGCTGACCCGAAAAGATGTAAAGTTTGTATGGGGTCAAGCTCAAGAGAAAGCGTTCGAAGAATTGAAGACAAGATTGACCCAAGCTCCAGTATTGGCATTACCTGATGGAAGCGAAGACTTAGTGGTTTATTCTGATGCTTCCTACTCGGGGTTGGGGTGCGTATTAATGCAAAAGGGGAAAGTGATAGCCTATGCATCCCGACAGCTGAAAGTCCATGAGGTTAATTACCCCACCCATGACTTGGAGCTAGCAGCTGTGGTCTTTGCGTTAAAGATTTGGCGGCACTATCTATACAGGACGAAGTGCACCATCTTCACAGACCACAAAAGCTTGAAGTACTTCTTTGAGCAGAAGGACCTAAACATGAGGCAAGGGCGATGGTTGGAGCTTATAAAAGACTACGATTGTGAGATCCACTACCATCCGGGCAAAGCCAACGTGGTGGCGGATGCCCTTAGCCGAAAGGAAAGGCCCGAGCAGATTTGGGGGAAGGCCTATCAGCTAATTATGACCTCTGATGTGATGACACAGGTTAAGGAGTTCCAAGACGAGGCGTTGAAAGAAGATCGTCTTAACTCCGAAAGGATGAGAGGTCTAGTTACAGAACTGGGGGAGAACACTCTTGGTGTTAAAACGCGATTTGGGCAAATATGGATTCCTCGATATGGGGATCAACGTGTAAAGATTATGGACGAGGCCTATAAGACTAGATACTCCATTCACCCCGGTGCTACCAAAATGTACCACGATATGAGGAAGGATTACTGGTGGCCGGGTATGAAACGTGACGTAGTGGAGTACGTGAGCAAGTGCCTGACTTGTTTACAAGTAAAGGCAGAACACTAGTAGCCCTACGGGAAGATCCAACCATTGGATGTACCCGAGTGGAAGTGGGAGAACATCACTATGGACTTTATCACGAAGTTACCGCGTACCCCGAAAGCGTATGATGCTATATGGGTGATAGTCGATCGCTTGACGAAAAGTGCTCACTTCCTACCGATCCGCGAAACGTACTCATACGAAAGATTGGCGGATTTGTTCATCAAGGAAATTGTAGCTCGTCATGTGGTACCGGTGTCTATTGTGTCTGATCGCGACACCCGGTTTACCTCCAACTTTTGGAAGAGATTTCATGACGCAATGGGGATGAGGCTACACATCAGTACAACATATCACCCTCAGACGGACGGTCAGTCTGAGAGGACGATCCAAACACTCGAAGACATGCTTCGGGCGTGTGTGATTGATTTTGGAGGTAGTTGGGATGATCACTTACCGTTAGCAGAATTCTCGTACAATAAAAGTTATCATGCCAGCATTGGCATGCCACCTTACGAAATGTTGTACGGTAGGAAATGTAGGACGCCCGTGTGTTGGGGAGACATTGGGCAGAAGGAACTGGGAGGTGTCGAGGTAGTTGAAGCAACGACTGAGAAATTACGAAAGATCAAAGCCTTCATGAAGGCGGCGAAAGATAGACAAAAGTCGTATGCGGATAAGTGGCGGAGACCGATAGAGTTTAAGGTTGGTGACCGAGTCATGTTGAAGGTCTCGCCCTGGAAAGGAATTATCCGATTTAGAAAACGAGGTAAGCTAAGCCCGAGATATATAGGACCTTTCCGAATCATCGCACGAGTAGGAGAGGTAGCCTATCGGCCTGAACTACCAGATGAGTTGAGTGGAATTCATCCCATGTTCCATGTATCTCATCTGAGAAAGTGCTTAGCTGATAAAGATATGGTTGTTCCACTGGAGGATAATGAAGTAGACGAACGGCTCAATTACGTGGAGCAACCGGTGGCAATCATTGATCGTAAAGAAAAGAGGTTAAGGAATAAAGTGGTTCGCCTCGTGCGTGTACAGTGTAAGCACCGAAAGGGATCCGAGTCTACGTGGGAGACTGAGGAACAGATGAGACAACACTACCCACGTCTATCGAGGAATAACAGGTTTCGGGGACGAAACCTTTATAAGGGGGTGGACTTGTAACACCCGAAATTTTTATTTGACAAAGAGAAATAATAAGACAAAAAAAAGAAAAAAAGAGTATTGGAGGAAAAGGAAAGGAAGGAGAAAGTAGAAGGGGGTTTTGTGTAAAAAGTACAAAGAAAATAAAATATCTGATATACCTAGGGATGGCTGCCCATTTCTTTTCTCACAAACCCCAAATCAGCGAGAGTTTTAGAGAGAGAGAGAGCAGAATACAAGTTTGAAGGAAGAACAAGAAGAAGAAGAAGAAGAAGACGAGTTCGAGATACTGGGTTCCACGACTACGGATTTCGAAGAAGTCATACCCAGCAGCACAATGTGAGTTCTAAGACCCCTTCTTTTAAGCATTTTTGAACGATTTTGGGGCTGGAACACATAATGAAACTGTTTTCGAGCCATGAGCTCTCAATGTGTGTATATACGTATGAGTATGAGTGTGTATAAGGTCCAATTGGGCTGCTATGCTCACTGCAGGTACGATTTCTAAGAAAAGTAGACAAATCTCAGCAGGTAGATCGAATGTGTACTGCTGATGTATGTTTTAGAAGTTATTTTTATGATATGCATGATGTTTAGTTGATTCTAAGTAACTGATGTGGTAAAACCGTGCTAATGTATGTTGAGATGATGTATGGATTGTAGAAATAGCGCGGGTTAAGTTGCCGGTTGCCTTACTCAACCGCATTGTCCAAATGCGGTTGTGGTCAACCGCATTAACTAATGCGGATGACCAGGGAGAATGCAGTTAAGGCATCAGGCAACCGCATTGACTAATGCGGATGACCAAGCAAATGCGGTCAAGGCCTTTCCTTCATCCGCATTAACCCAACACGGGTACACTCGATATGCAGTTAAGGCAGCAAACCGCATTAACCAATAGGGGAGACTAACTAAGGAATGTGGTAAGTCATTCCTCATCCGCAATGACTAATGCGGATGAGGTAAATTAATGCGGATAAGGTATTACTCATCCACATTGACTAATGCGGACAGGGTAGAGTAATGCGGGTGAGCAGAATACACTGAATTTAAGTTTAGCATGGCCTGGTTCATTTGGGTGGACTAGTGGCATAGGCATGATGATGATGATGTTGCATGGGTATACCTATGGTATACCATTGATGAATGATGCCTTATATAATGATGAATGTATGTTATGTTTATGTCCCTACGGTTATGAATGTTTTATCTTTCCGAAAACTTTACGAATTACGAAACGAATGAACGAAGTATTATGTAATGTAAAGTGAAAGATAATAAAAGAAGAACATGATGATGAATGCATGTATTAATGAATGAATGAAAGATATACGATGATGAATACATGCATTAATGAAGGAACGAACTAAGTCTTGCAAGTATTGGATAACGTGACAGGTCTTTCTTGGTGATTGATCATGGTACGGTACCTCTACCGCATACCTACTAGTACCGTGGCATTCGTTTTGTTGTTCATTTGTTGACTTCGGCCCGGTAGCTATGACTGATCGGGGTATAGCATATGGTATGGGTACAAAAACTTTCCAATGTGCAAGCTAAGATGAAATGGGATCCTTGTCATTCGACCACAGTAATCATAGCCGAGTGCTATGAAGTGGGTAAAGCCTGACAGGATCCATATGAGAATTTAAAGATGATGATGTATAACGAATGAGGAAGATAATAATAAATATTATCTCTGTGTATGTATGATGCATGATTACAAGAAAGAATAGTTCTAATGGAAGCAAAGTATGTTTATTATAAAAAACTAGAACTCACTCAGCAACGCTGACTTTTATGTGATTCCAGTTGGCAGGTAGTGTTGCTGGGGATGGCACGAAGCGACTACTCAGCTCGTGGGGGACGGCATTCTCCTTTTGATCATGCTGCAACATCATGTGTTGTGGGCCCGTAATGCACGCAACATATTATGTTGCATGCAAGTGCGAGATTTCTTGAGGATTCCCATAAACGGGATTACTTAAGGAATCTCCTTTATGATGAAAAAACATATTTTTGAACTTAATATCTTCTACTAGAGGTCACTGTATATGACCCTATGATTGTTGAGGATTCACATGACGAGGGTTACCTTTGAAATCCGTGGTTTCATATGCTTCAGCAGCAATCATAGTTAAGATAGGCAATGTAAAGAAAGCTTGTATTTTGTAATCAGGTCAACGATGTAATGCCTTGTAAAAGCTTTTATGATGAAATGAGAATGTATTTCTTATTAATTCCGCTGCGTTGTTTTACTTAAAATATGATGTTTATCTAAGACGTTTATGAATGTATAACAAAAGTATGTTTTATGTGCGATGAATGACCAACCGTAAGGTGCCCGGGGATGGGGCCTTACACAATATACCTGACAAACGAGTTTACAACAACTTTACTTGCCAAGTTGAAGTGTTGTGCAACATAGATGTGCAAAGATACACCACCCCCTACTAGAAAAGGTCCATCACTTTTCTTTAATTATGATGGATTTTTCAAGTCCTTCAATCTTCCTCTTGTTTATTCCGATGATGAGGTGGCTGCTCAAATGATGTAGGATGTTTTGAACACTCCTAATTTAGTTTCAAGCACTACTGCTCCCATCGATGGTGCTTCTGGGGCTTTAGAGGAAGATCTAGACATCAGCGATCACTCGTCAGATGAAAGTACACATGCAGACGATGGTGAATTGGCTAAAACCTCTGGGGCAAATCATCAACCAGCCACAGATGAACAAGTGATACCAAATCTTGAAAACAAAGTAGTCATGCCTACAGCTCCGGTGACAAAGATTAGTATGAATCATCCCTCAGACAATATCATAGGGTATCTTCTCTCTGGGGTTCAGATAAGAAATTAGATGTACACAGCTGATTATGCAGCAGTGATGGAAAAGGAATACATACATGATGGGGCATTTAAGTGTTTTGTTTCTCAAGTCGAGCCCAAGTATATAAGTGATGCCTTGAAAGAGGAGGCATGGGTAAATGCTATGCAAGAAGAACTTCTGCAATTTAAAAAGCTAGGGGTCTGGACACTAGTGGACAGACCCAAGGGTGCAAAAGTAGTCAGCATAAAATGGGTTCTTCATTGCAAGAATGATGATCACGGAGTCATTATCAGAAACAAGGCACCGTTAGTAGTTCAAGGGTTCAGACAAGTCGAATGTGTGGACTAGAATGAGGTATTTGCACCAGTGGCTAGGATGGAAGCAATTCGAATCCTCCTAGCCTACGCATTCTACATGAAGATAAAGGTTTATCAATTGGATGTCAAGAGTGCATTTCTACATGGTCAAATCTGTGAGACAGTATATGTCAGTCAGCCCAAAGGTTTCGAAGACCTTGAATATCGGGACAGAGTTTATAAATTGGACAAGGCTCTGTATGGACTACATCAAGCCCCGTGAGCCTGATATGAGAAGCTCTCCACACACCTGCTGAAACATGGTTCTCGAAGGGGAGTGATTGACTGCACATTATTCATCAAAGAAAAGGATGATGAATTACTGCTGGTTCAGATATATGTGGACAACATAATCTTCGGTTCCAAATACGAAGCATTATGTAAAGAATTTGATTCTGTGATGAAAGCTAGATTTGAAATGAGTGCCATGGGAGATATGAAGTTCTTTCTGGCATTACAAGTGGATCAGACACCAAATGGAATCTTTCTATATCAGATCAAATACATGGGAGACATCCTAAGTAGGTTTGATATGGAAAATGTAACGATTGCTGGTACCCCTCTTGCCACAAACCACGATGTGGCACCCGATGAAAATGGGGATTTGGTAGATGCCACCATGTATCATGGAATGATCAGATCTCTAATGTATCTCACAGCTTCTCATCCTAAAATCATGTATGCCACATGTCTCTATTCCAGATATCAGTCAAATCCAAAAGTCAATCATCTAATTGCGGTGAAGCGGATCTTTCATTATCTGAAGGGTACTCTAACACTCGGGTTGTGGTATCCTCATGATGATGACTTTGAACTTACAGCGTACAGTGACTCAGACTATGGTGGATGCAAGATGAACTACAAGTCAACATCTACGGGGTGTCAATCTTTTAGAAGGCGGTTAGTCACCTGGCAATGTAAGAAGCAGACGTCTATTGCTCTGTCAACATGTGAAGCTGCATACGTTGCTTCTGCAAGTTGTAGCTCTCAAATTATCTGGATTCAACAACAAATGCAGGACTACGGTTTGCAATTTACTAACACTCCTATTTTTATTGATAATTCTGTTGCCTTAGCTATAACTAAAAAGTCCGGTACAACATCCCAAAACCAAACACATCGGCATTAAATATCACTTCATACGTGATTGTTTTGAAAAGTATTTAATCGATGTAATTAAAATTATTTAATCGATTGTTTTGAAAAGTATTTAATCGACTTAACTAAAAATCCGGTACAACATCCCAAAACCAAACACATCGGCATTAAATATCACTTCATACGTGATTGTTTTGAAAAGTATTTAATCGTTGTAATTAAAATTAACACGGATTTTCAGCGCGCCGACCTCTATACAAATGCTTTTGATAAACTGAGATTTTATTATCTGTTAGAGGTTAATGGCGTCAAAAAGAAAGACGATGTGATTCCGGAGGAGTCGAATTCATAGTCCGTTCATATATGTCTTAGTTTTAATTTTCTCTGTCAAATTTATTTTATTTAATTTTCTTTGCTTTTATATCTTAAAAATTGCAAAAACAAAAAATGATTTTCTGTTTTAGAATTTTAGGGAGAGAATAGCTTCAGTATTTATTACTTAAAAAAAGGGGGTGGGCCGGTAAGCTGAAAAGCAAAGATATCAAATCCGAGAAATTGGTTCAGTACAGCTGAATATGATAGTACACAAGCATCAAATCGTTTAGGACACCACAAGGATTTTCATTTTTGAAATATTATATTGAAAGTAACAAAAAATTACAAGTCTGAGAAGTCAAAGCCTAATAAGTTGAAAAATGATAGTAAGCTAGTCTGTTACTATGGTTACATGGAGAAAGTAGATCTAGGGGTTGCATGTCCATTATATGATGTGTCGGTAGATTCAACACAATAGACTAGGAGACATCATTGGCGAATCATGTAAATTAAATCAATCAACATGGTGTGGGTTCCCATCTTATCCCTGGTCTGCCCAATCAATAAATTTTCAAGAATGGGCGAGGAGCAAAAAGAAAGCCACAAATGTGTGCTAATGACCAAAAACATGACCAATGCAAATGACAAATGTCGTTGCTGCGTTAAATGTAATTTAAAATTGCCCTAAAAAGAAGATAGGAAGTGTGCCTCTCTGCTGTGCGATGGCACTGACCTAAGAATAAGCATAACCTATATATTCTAAGAATTCATTGTTATTTGTGTCTCTCTGCTGTGTGATGGCACTGACCTGAGGATAAGCATAACCTATATATTCTAAGAATTCATTGTTATTTACGCCTCTCTGTTGTGCGATGGCACTGACCTGAGGCTTTGCATCTCTTTGAAAGCTGCTAGAATAGTTTCTTCTTGATAAAAACCCATAGACCGCTCAAATATCTCCTGAGGAAGGTTGATTACCATATAAGCGTGGGATCCACAAATACTTATTGAACTAATACACCTAAATTATCACCAATGTGTGTCAAAAATCTGTGTATGGATTTAAGTGGACAAATATACCGACCATCGGTGTGGCTGCATCTCTCGATGTTCAAAATCAATGTGTGTTATACAACAGCTCTAGCATGATTTTCTGTTAGTGCCTTTAACTCTTAGATGAATGAGATTCTATGAATCGGATATTCAATGTTCTCTGTTATTGATATAAATACAAAAGATCCCAAATGATTGTGTTTTATGCCTGTCTGATTCCATGTGAATCTTTCTAGAAATGATGTTAATGTTTGAAGCCTTTCTGCTCAAGGGGAGAAATCTTTAAAGTAATGTTAAAATGCTTTCAACCCTTCTCAAAATGAAAAATACAAAAAGATG
This sequence comes from Flaveria linearis, assembly GCA_024085815.1. Classification (NCBI taxonomy): domain Eukaryota; kingdom Viridiplantae; phylum Streptophyta; class Magnoliopsida; order Asterales; family Asteraceae; genus Flaveria; species Flaveria linearis. The sequence continues at coordinate 55,317,641 of CM044003.1, read as the reverse complement.
TCTTATTTCAGTCTTAGTTCAACTTTTCCTGCATTACTTACGTTAGTATTGTGTCAGTATCGGACTATGCAAAAGACTAAACTTTGCGAATGTCATAAAATGAACAGAATGTTTAAAGCTTGTTTCTGAAAGATAAAAGGATCATGTCTGAGGTGATTAACAGTTTTCATTTAAAAGGATCACGTCTGAGGTGATCAAATAATTTCTGGTTAAAAGGATCATGTTTGAGGTGATCAAAAGGTTTTCATTCAAAAGGATCACGTCTGAGGAGATCAAATGGTTTTCAGTTAAAGGATCATGTCTGAGATGATCAATGGTCATATTGTCATTTATCAACGATAAGTATGTGAAATAGTGGTCCAAACAAAGTCAAATTCACTCGTATGGCCCAATCTCACAGTTGGACCATAAGTATGGGCCAATCGCACGAATGGACCATAAGTATGGGCCAATCACATGACTGGAGCATAAGTATGGGCCAATCGCATGATTGAACCATAAGTACGGGCCAATCACATGACTGGAACACAAGTATGGCTTACTCGCACGACTGGACCATGAGGATGGCCGAGTCACATGATTGGCATCCTCAGTATGAACCAATCGTACGATTGGTTGAATGTGTAAAGGTCAGTCGTACGACTGCATCTCAGTCGCACGTAAGATCCATGCGTATGGGTCCAGTCGCATGACTAAAACTCACAACAGTATAAAAGGAGTGTTGGACCAAAAGAACCAATGAGCCAAGATCAGGAAAACCTCTAAGTCCCACATGACATCACAACAACTGCTGAAGGCTTCATCAGCAGTTTGACAAAGACTGAAGAGCTGAAGATCAAAGAACTGAAGAACAACAGCTGAAGATCCAAAGTACTAAAAACCACAAGTACTGAAGTCTGAAGTACTGAAGAATACAAGTACTGAAGACTTCAAGTACTGAAGACTCAAGTTCTGAAGATCAGCAACTGAAGAACTGAAGAACTGAAGATCAACAACTGATGCACAAAGTCTGAAGACAAAGACTGAAGACATCAGCTGATGACAACTACTGAAGTAATAAGCTGATGAAACATCTAAAGATCAAAGTCTAAAGACCAAGTGCTGAAGCTTTAGAATTTGTCACAACAGCTGAAGAAGTTGTCTTCAGTTTTTGTGATGGTTTTACTTTTCAGTAGTTTCTAATTTTCCTTTTCAGTAGTTTGTACAACAGCTAAAGAGTTTGTTCTTCTGCTATTATAATTCAGTAGTTGTAAACGACTGAAGAGTTTGTTCTTCAATCATTGTACCTTTTCAGTAGTTTCTTTTCAGTACTTGTAATGGGTAGAATACTTAGCATTTTGTAAGAAGATGTCAGCTGTTGTGACATCTTCAGTAGTTTAGTCTGTTATCAGTAGTTTGTTAATAATGGTTTGATGTCACTATCAAGTGACATCAGCTGACGTCATTTTGCCTATAAAAGGTATATGACCTAATTGTATTCCTTGCCGAAACATGTGATTCAATAGAAAACACCTTTATGCAGAATTGTTCTCTCTCTATAATTTTACTGTTACATGAAAAATCCTTTGTGTTCTTGCTTTTTTGCGTAATTCTCGTGCTAAATCGGCTGCGAATACAACCTAATTGATCAAACTAGAGGCTGAGATCCTGTCAAATGGTATCAGAGCTGGTTAATCATTGATCGATTTCACTATTGATCATTCAAACTGCTCTTTTGATCTCTACGTTGATCGAATTAGCAATTTGCAAGAATTAGCTATAGAGATTGAGATTCTGCTGTTTCGGGCCGTTAAACTTGAGGTTCTCTGTGGTTTTGAGCTACGTTTGTTTTGTTTAACTTGATTTTGACTGAAATCTGAGATGACGACACCATCAAACGATCCTCACAATACTGGTTCCTCTACCAAGCCTCCGATGCTTGTGAGGAACGAGTATAACATATGGCAGCGTCGTATGCTTCATCACTTGTCTGTCAACAGTTCTGGTTGTTGGAAGTCAGTGGTGCATGAACCGCACATGCCTATGGTGAGCGTCCCTGAATCAAATGACAAGGTTCCGAAGAAACCTGAACAATATTCAGACGATGATCTTAAGCTGTTCGAGATTGATGCTAAAGCCCATGGAATTTTGGCTATGGCAATTCCAAATGAGATCTACTCAGGGCTTTTGCATCATGAAACTGCTCATGATCTCTGGGTTGCTCTGAAGGAACAATACGGAGGAACCAATGAGGTCTTAGCAAACACTAGGGAAATCCTCGCCCAACAATATGAGACATTCTATCATAGGAAGGGTGAGACTCTGACTCAACAGTATGAGCGGTTCTCATGTTTGATCTCTGAGTGGAAAATGGTCAAACAAGAGTACTATAATAGCCAGATGAACAACAGATTCCTCAGATCACTGCCTGAGAGATGGGACACTTATACCATTGTCCTACGCTCCAGTGCAAATCTGGATACTCTATCTCTCACCCAACTTCATGGGAAACTGCTCATATTTAAGAGAGAGATAGAGCAAAAGAGGAAGTTGTCCAACTCTGGCAAGCTCACTGATGACTTTGTCACTGGCAATGCTACCTTGATAGGTCAGGAGTCGGAATATGCTGCATCAGAGAGTTCTTATGATAGCATATTGTTTTCTCTACCAACTCTAAACATGCTTTTGTTGGTGTTGATAGTGGTTCAGGGGGTAGCAGTGATAACCTGTGTTTCCTGATGGAGGACTTGAAGGGCATTCCAGATGATGATCTGGAAGAGATGAATATTTTGAGTCAGATGGCTATGATAAATATTCGATCTCAAAAGTTCTACAAGAGAACTAGAAGGAAATTTCCTTGTCTCTCTGGCAAAACCAAAGTTGGTTTTGACAAGAGCAAGTTGAGGTGTCACAAGTGTCATAGGCTTGGACACTTTGCTAGAGAGTGTAGATCATCTGGATCTAACTCCTCTGCACACTTTGTGACTTTTTCAAGCAATAACTCACAGCACAGAGGGCAACATTCCACCAGTTCTAGTCATCCATCACCAGCACAGGCATCACTTGCTTACTTTGTGCCTCAGGGTCAAATGCCATATACATACCCCTGCTACTATGTGCCTCATCCCAGTCAAGCTCAAGGACCTTCTACTCAGCCACCACATGCTCTCCCTGAGCCTCAACCTACCCAATCACATCATCAACCTCAACCTCAACAACACAACTTCTTCACCCCAGGAGTTGTTGACTGGAGTAGTTTGCCTGACGATTTATCTGGTCAGGAATAACTATTCCAAGGTGCTGGTCAACATGGTGGTGATCATCCTTTGGGAATCTTGCTCTAATGGCCTTTGAGTCTGCTGATGGGTCATCATCCAATGCTTCATCACAGCTATCTTCTGAGGCTAAAGCCAAACTCTGTTCTGATTCATGCATAGCAGCATTTGCCTCCATTAGAGAGGCAAATGTGGCTTTAATTGATAAAAAGTTTGAGCTAGAGCAAACCATTTCCAAAAGAAAAGCTGAATTTGAGGCTATGATTAATGATAAAAATGATGAGATTTATAAGCATAAATGCAAAATCGAAGAGGATGAGGCTAGGGAAGAGGTACTTCTAGAGAAGTACAGAGTCCTTAAGGAAACTCTTGCAACGACCCAGGTAGAGTGTGATCGATGGGTGCAATCCTGCAAGGGTTTTGAAATGCTTCTTAGTAAGCAATCAGCTTCCAATGTGAAGTTTGGCATTGGTTATAATCACACTGCCCCTCCCACAGATTTTAATCCAAGAGCAGAAGTGGAATCTGATGGAGAGAGTAATAACCAATCCTTCTCATCATATGACCTACTATCTTCTGATTCAGCATCCTCGGAGATAGAAGTCAGCATTAACTTCTGCCAAAACCAATCAGCTGATGCTACAACTACTGATGGTTCAAATGCTGACTATCACATGGTAAAGTTGATCAACTCAGGTGTTGTCTCTAGAAGTACTGTAAGTACTGGAGAGCAAGTGATAACACCTGAATTTCAAACCTCAACTACTGCCAGCACTGAAGAGAAGAAAACTGACAGTAGAAAAGGTTTGAAGACAACTAAAGAAGAGGTCAGGAAAGCAGGTACTACAAGGAAGAAAACTGCTAGTACTGATAGCAAACAGCTGAAGAACAAGTCTTCAGCAGTTTCATCTTCTTTAGTTGATGATTAACATAAGATGAAGAAGAAGCCATGTGAAGTATATGGCTTGTTCAATCATCTTACTGCTGATTGCTGGTACAAAAGGGGTTCCAAACTCAAACGAAAAGAGAAAATTAAAGAGCAAATGAATAAAATGAAAATGAGTTTGAAATCAAGTTTGTACTAGCAACATCAAAGCCTGAAACCCCTAAGCCCAAAAGCAAATCCAAAAAGAAGGTAGGGGTTACTCGGGCAACAGCTGAGGTTACTCAAAAGAAGATGGTGCAACATGGGAATCCATCATCTACAAGCCCCAATGTGTCTGAAGAGGTGAAAGCTTTATCACAAAGTCAGACATAATTGGTAATGATGGTTCAGCATCTAATGGGAAGAGTCAGCCAAATAGATGCTCCTGTGTTGAAACCACAGAAAAGGAAATCCAAGCCAAAGGGTTCCTCTTCTACACCATCTCCTTCACCTCAGGCTGTCACATATAACACACCTGTTAGTGTTGCACCTGTTGTTGAGAACAGACCCAATACCAAAAAGGTTTGGGTCTCTAAAACTAACTAACTTGGTGTTATGATTGCAGGGTTCTTCAACATGCCAAAGAAGCATCTGGTATGTCGACAGTGGAGGATCCATGCATATGACAGGAAGCAGCTCCCTTCTTAATGACTACTCTCAAGGAAAGAAGGGATTTGTCTCCTTTGGCAATGATGCAAAGGGTTACATCATTGAAAAAGGCTTTGTTTCCAATGGGGAAATAAGGTTTGATGATGTCAACCATGTGGAGAATCTCAAGTACAATCTCTTCAGTGTCAGTCAAATGTGTGATAAAGGCCATGTTGCCCTTTTCACAAGCCAGAACTGTCGGATTCTGTCATCCAAAGTTCTAAATTTGATTGACAAGGTGTTGGATGAATATACTCTCCTGAAGGCCAACAGGACAGGAAGAGTATATGCCTTAGATCTTTCCAAAAGGATGGATCTAAAAGGCCATCCTTGCCTATTCTCCAAGGCCTCTCCTCAAGAGTCTACTCTATGGCATAGAAGGCTGGGGCATGTTAATTTCAAGAACATGAATCAGCTGATAAGCCATGGTTTAGTAAGAGGATTGCCTTTGAAGGAGTTCAAGTGTGAAGACGACTGCACTGCTTTCTTAAAGGGAAAACAACATAGAGTTTCATTCTCTCCAATAGAAGAACCAAAGTCCATTGCCTCCTTGCAACTCCTGCACATGGATCTCTTTGGTCCTGTCAGGGTGATGAGCATGGAAAAAAAGAAATACTGCCTTGTAATTGTGGATGATTACTCCAGGTTTGTATGGACTTTCTTCTTGCACTCCAAGGATGAAGCTGCCAAGGCTATTATGAACTTTGTGTTATTTGTGGAGAAGCAGTATTCCTTACAGGTCAAGTGTGTGAGGAGTGACAATGGAACAGAGTTTAGAAACCACACACTTGATGACTTCTACCTGTCTAAGGGAATTAAAAGGTACTTTAGTATTCCCAGAACTCCTGAACAGAATGGAGTGGTTGAGAGATAGAACAGGACTCTCATTGAAGCTGCAAGGTCAATGCTGGCTGACTCAGGATTGCCACTGAACTTTTGGGCTGAAGTTGTCAACACAACTTGCTATGTCCAGAATAGAGCATTAGTGAATAAGAGGTTGATGAAGACTCCTTATGAAGTACTTCATCATTTGGCCCCTCTGATTTCCTTCTTTAGAGCCTTTGGTTGTCCATGTTTCATTCTCAACACTAGCAATCCACTCCAGAAGTTTGCTGGTACGGTGGATGCAGGGTATTTTGTTGGTTATTCATCAACTTGTGTTGGACCAAAAGAACCAATGAGCCAAGATCAGGAAAACCTCTAAGTCCCACATGACATCACACAACTGCTAAAGGCTTGATCAGCAGTTTGACAAAGACTGAAGACTCAACTGCTGAAGATCAAAGAACTGAAGAACAACAGCTGAAGATCCAAAGTACTGAAGACCATAAGTATTGAAGTCTGAAGTACTGAAGAATACAAGTACTGAAGACTTCAAGTACTGAAAACTCAAGTGCTGAAGATCAACAGCTGAAGAAGTGAAGAACTGAAGATCAACAACTGATGCACAAAGTTTGAAGACAAAGACTGAAGACATCAGCTGATGACAACTACTGAAGTCATCAGCTGATGAAACATCTGAAGATCAAAGTCTGAAGACCAAGTGCTGAAGCTTCAGAGTTTGTCACAACAGCTGAAGAAGTTGTCTTCCGTTGTTGTGATGGTTTTACTTTTCAGTAGTTTGTAATTTTCCTTTTCAGTAGATTGTACAACAGCTGAAGGGTTTGTTCTTCAGCTGTTATAGTTCAGTAGTTGTAAATTACTGAAGAGCTTGTTCTTCAGTCATTGTACCTTTTCAGTAGTTTCTTTTCAGTACTTGTAATAGGTAGAATACTTAGCATTTTGTTAGAAGATGTCAGCTGTTGTGACATCTTCAGTAGTTTAGTCTATTATCAGTAGTTTATTAATAACGGTTTGATGTCACTATCAAGTGACATCAGCTGACGTCATTTTGCCTATAAAAGGTAGATGACCTAATTGTATTCCTTGCCGAAACGTGTAATTCAATAGAAAACACATTTTTGCAGAATTGTTCTCTCTCTCTATAATTTTACTGTTACATGCAAAATCATTTGTGTTCTTGCTTATTTGCGTAATTCTCGTGCTAAATCCGCTACGAATACAACCTAATTGATCAAACTAGAGGCTGAGATCCTGTCAAGGAGGTCAGTCGGTCATAACCCTACACTTGATTTTCAAATTCTCTCAAACACCCGGTTATCTATAGGACCCTTTTTTGAAATTTTCTCTATGATTTCATTCGATTTCTCTATTGCTAACTATTCCACATTCGTCTACAGGTAGATACAAGATGAAATCATGATGAATGGGTACCTAAATCGATCAAAATGTTCGAATGAACTAAAACTTTAAACCGAACTGAACATCTCTAAATTAGATTCTTAAATAAACTTAAAAATGAAATTAAAAGATAACTGCTGTAATAACGAGTCTTGGCACTTCTAATGACTAAAATCTTGATATGAATATGACTGATTTGAAAAACATTCAAAATTTTGGACTCGTACAGTATGTATGCGATTGGACATACGGATGAACTTCAATCGCACGATCAAACTGTACGCATGATTCAACCACACGATTGAATCAATCAGTGATCCAGTCACACAACTTGCTTAATCGAATGTCATGGCGCATGACTAAGCTCAGTCGGCTGCTCAATCGTACGACTGAGTTCAGTCAAATGACCCAATCGTACGATTGAACTAGTAAGATGAGACTTGTTTCAAATTCAAATGTTCATTCCTATGAACTGGTCTAACATGTTTGTTATTTGTGTTACAGTAAAATGGCAGATTGGTGGACTTTGAGTAGGAAGCACAATATTTGAGCTTACCCTAACACTACATCAAGGAATGCTGCAGAGTTTGTTGGGATCATAGAGTTCCTAAACCGATCCCGGATCTACTGAGCTATCTCGACTCCATGTACACCTTACAGATCCCTACAGCAAGCGTTATAGGAGAATGCCATTGTGGATTGTTCAGTTGAACCTTACAGGATACGGAGCTCCATCTTTGGATAGGATATAGATATAGGTGAAGACGACTTGAGGAGGGTACTAGATCTGGGAGATGATATGGATCATCCGACCAAGCTTCACCCTTGACTGTTAGGGGATGTTTCTTGACGATTAAGTACGTTGGCGACATCAATGCCGGCGTGCTTAATAAGAGCAACATGCGCCATCCCTTCAAGTACCTGGCACAAGTGATACTTAAGTGTATTGCTTCTAGACGCGGGGGATTTGATGAGATGAGCGATCAGTTTCAGAATGCATTTGTTGTGTTAGTGCTGAACCACCCTTTCAGTTTTTCCAAGATGTTCTTCAACTACATGAGGGAGAACATAGGGGCAAAGGGGAAGGAGAGGTTCTGCATGTACCCCCGGCTTTTACAGAATATCATCAACGAGAAGTTACCCAACCTGCCGAAGCACAAAGACGATGAGGTGTCATTGGAGGTGATAGATGACACGACATAGGATAGGATGAAGGTATAGAGGGGAAAGCAGACGAAGCCCCCGGTGAGAAGGTTGTTTGGCCATCTTGCAAAAGCTGATTACACAGCTCCAGCCAGGAAGAAATGGCGCCATAATGAGAGTGGCTCCGATGTGGAGCATGTTTTGATTCCTGATGATGAGGAGGATGATGATGATGATGACCAGGATAAGGGTCAAGGAGGTGGAGATGAGGGATCAAGTCAATCCAGAGACACTTACATGTTCTGTCCAACCACCTTCACAACAGGGTGGTTCATCAGCTGCTGGTGGATCTACACAAGCTGCCATCTAATAGGACTTCCTGATAAGTGAGGATATCAGGAATTTTGACTTAAAGGAAGAAGATGATGACTCTGAGGAAGAGCCACTCGTGAGACAAGTCGGTAGCAAGTGTGTAGCTACTGAGAGGGGAAAAGAGGTGGTTGGTACCCGCCAGGCTTGTTCAAAGGGTGTCGACACTGAGGAGACTGATCCATCATATACACCCAAACAACCCATCAGCACAGGGGGAGCAAAGATGACTAAGGGGTCAAGGAGGAAGAGGATGGCCCAACCGTATGGGATGAAGGGGAAATGACCAAGAATTATCTTCAAGAGCTCTTCCACTGCCACTACCACCACCACTGCCACTACCACCACCACAGCCACTACCACCATCACAGCCACTACCACCAACATACCCACCACCACATTTACACCCACATCATCCTCACGCTCAATACCCAAAACCACACCTCCACAAACCATTCCTATCCCTACACCCATTTCCACCACATCAACACCACCCTAACTATCTCACAAGCCGAAACATCCACCCAAATTCCACCTCTTCAGGGCACTACTCTACCCATAGTTGGGTTAGAGGAACAGGTTGCCAGCCTTAATAGGCTAGTTCTCAAGCTGTTGGCTACTGATGATCTCCGGGCCAAGCAAATGAGACAGCTGATGGCAATGAATGCAGAACAGGGCAAGCAAATCGCCAAGCTGACAGAGAAGAACGAATCTCATGAGCGGGCTTTAGTTCGAGCTCACAAGGCCTTTCAATCTCAGAATGATCTAGTTCTGGCATTCACAAAGAAGATTGAGGATTTAGAGAAGAAAAATAAGAAGATCATATTGAGGTTGAAAGGTAAAAGGGAGGAGACACTAAAGATTAATGGAGATGGAGATGATGGTGACGATGATGATGATTCTAGTGATGATGAATCTAATGATGAGGATGATGAGAAGGAGGCTGGTGAAAGTGGAGAGAAGAAGAAGAAATATGATAAGGAGGATGATGAACCTAAAGGTGATGCGAATGCGTCAGCCTCAAATCAATCTGCGAGGGAGACGCGTACAAAGAAGAATCAGGATCAGGGAACTTCTTCCTTAGCTCCTCAAGGAGATGAGCTTGAATAGAGAGATCAAAGTAATGAGTAAGAATGTTTATTTAATTGGAAATCTTTTAAAATTGAACATTGTACTATATTAATGTAAATAATGATAATTTATGCTTAATGCCAAGATGATTCATTAATGTGTGCTTTATTGATTATTCTATCAAACAGGTGATACTCAATAGGTCGATGAATACGATATCGCTCCCCTTCAGCAAATCAAGTCTCAACTTATAATGTTTATTGATTTGCAAGGGATTGTTTGATGATCTGTGAGTTACACACCAGAAGAGGGGGAGAGAATCCACGATTTATCAGATGAACAGCTCGTAGAGATGTTCAGACTGAACCCTGATAAGATAGTTAGAGATGCTCCTAAAGTTGATGTTATTAGTGATGAGGACTTGCAAGGAGTTGATGAGATAGAGATAGAGGATGTCACGTAAGATCACTATCCTTAGTACATAGATACCGATGGAGAGGCTATACCAGACTTGGGTGAAACCTTTGTCAGTGGTGCATTTGACAAGGTTGAGGAGAAAGTCACATAGAAAGAAGTAGCAGAAAATAAAGCTCAAGCTGATGATGCTGATGTGACATAAAGGAAGGCTGAATGGCAGCATGTTTAGCTGAGATGAAATCTCAGAGAGAGCCTCCAAAGTAGAATGCATACACCAAGTTGTATAAGGTTAAAAGACATCAGAAAGTGTCAGGAAAGATTATCAGCTGGGCCCATTTTAAGGATTTACAAGTTTATACTGTCAAAAGGGAGAAAGGGATCGAGTACTACAGACATCCACATGATCTGAAGACTCTCCTAGGTTTTTAGTTAAACAGACTAGCATGCCTGGATCTATTATATGCTAACCCGAGGAAAATGTCAGGATGGTTTGAGAAGGCTTTAAAGAAGGAATACCACACGAGATGGGTCAACTTCAAACCTCAACAACCGAGGATGTTTCTTCATAAAACAAAAGTTGACTCAATCTCTGGAAGACGGAAGGTGGTGTTGAAGTGGAGACCTCCAGGACAATGTCAAAGATTCCGTTGAGCGAAATGCCACAGGGATTTCACACCTTATTTTAAGTGGTGGTATTACGATTGGAGGACGGGTGAAGCAGTTATTGTGCTGAACAGAGACGGAAAGATTGAGAATATCAGGGTATTCGACCCAATGTGGCATGCAAACTTGTCGGTGGATGATGTTTATACTTTATACAAGTGGCTACTGTTCTATTATACACAAGATTTTGTACAAGCTCTCCAGTTCTAGCACGTTATAAGACTCTGTTTTGCATTCGAGATTCATGCTGGAGTCACAAAAGAAGAGAAGTACAAGAAGTTTCAAGAGCATGTGAAGAGTGTTAGACAATAGAGTAAACTAGGTCCAAGGGGGAGTTTGTTGATACATGAGTCCCTAGTTTATTGTACTTAAATGTTTATGTCTTTCATTTCTTACACATGTGTAATGCAAGAACCTTAATGTAATGTGATATATATGTTCGGATGTTTATTTATATTTAATTTTATCATATTCTTATAGCATTTATTGATACAAGCATGAATGAACATTATATGTAGGTTTAAGGTTGTTGTGCATAGTTCTGAGTCAATAATGATTTAGAAATGTGTTTGACTTAGTCTTGTGGCTATTCATGCCAATGGACCATGCTTATGGACTAAACGTATGAATGGACCATGCTTATGGACCAGTCACACTACAGAACCAGGTGACTGGATCAGTCGTATGACTAAGACATAAGATTAGCTCAGTCGCATGACTGAACCATTCGTGGAGTTCAGTCATGTGTATGAATCGATCGCATGACTCAGTTGCACGACTGAACCATACTAATGGCTCCGTCGTATGACTGAACACTGAAACCTATAAATACCACATAATTCATGGAAAAACATAACACTTCGAATATTATTATACCCTAGCCATCCAGAGTGTCCTAGTTCGTCCATTCAACTTCAAAGTACGTTCCTGATTGATTTCTACTCATTCTTAACGTTTGGTTAATCGTTAGATTGATCAGGTTGTTGTTCTCACTAATTGGATCACCAACCAAATAGGATTCCGCACTATTTGATTTGGTTTCACGTTGAATCAGTTATTACTTCGTACGTACGCGGTCCTAACAGGTTCCTTTACTTTTATTTTTCATTTTTGAATTGGTTTGACTAGATTTGAAACCAATTTCTTAATAGTACTTTATAGAGAAGTTGGATTGTCATCATTAACAGATAATGGTTTCTTGTTTGTAGTTTCCTTAAGCAAAGTTATATTTGGATGATCATTTCTTTTATCAGAAAATGATTTTTATTGCTTCAAATTTCTTTTAAACTTTGCATAAAGAAAGAATTGTTTTCTATTATTAGTAATAGAATCATGAAACCTTTGTTTTCTTGTTAATGTCTTATGATGACAATTTCTATCCATATGGTTAGACTTTCCACATACATAACAACACTTAGTTTGATACACGTTTTGCTCTCAGGTTGTTTTCTCAAACTGTTGATGATAACTTTCATAGTTATCATAGAATCTAGCTTTAGTATGTATTTGGCAAAAAAGTTTCTTTAACATTCTCTCATTTTCCTTGTTCTTTTGAATTTATCCTAAGAGATTGGTTCTCATTAGTTGCTAACGAAGCTTTTGTTTGAACTTTGTCTTTTGTATCTATGCTACAAACATCGTGTTTCACAGATTTAGCAATAATAGAATATTTATTATTAAAGAAACTTTCATTAGTTTCCTTTAAATATTATCTTCTTTATCAATGTTGCCTTTTGAAACAAATATGTTCTTGAAATCAGTTTTCAAGTCAGATACATATGTTGTGACCCTCTTCCTTTCTTTGGTCTTATACTCAATTTTTGACTTAATTTTCTATTCTTTGTTTGACAATTTTAAACAATCATTTGAAATAATAGAAACTTTTAACTTTCATTGATATTTGATGATGAATTAGAAACAAGATTTTCATTACAAGTTTTATTTTTTCAAAGGCTAACTCATCATCACTCTCCCACTCTTCAACCAACTCGTTCGTCTTCACACATTCTGCAAAAGAATTATCATGATTAAATTTTATTGCATTTTTTATGATAGGGTCAACAGTCAGTGACACATTGACTGAAGGTGTTAAGTCATACGGTGGTTGAAAACCTAAACCATTGGTCTCTTCATCAAAAGTGTTAATAGATGAAGGCAATGAAGAATAGTCATGATTAATTAGTAGTGCAATGTTAGAATCTCGAACTCCACCTTTACCACCATTAATATTTTGTGTCATTTTAGATTTGATAATACCTTCAACCATGTTTGAAGATAATTCAAATTTCTCAACACTCAATTTAGCAGAGAAGAGTTCACTGTTTAGTTTAATGATTTCCAAATATAGCTCATTGTTATGCGTTGTCAAATCATCTATGTTATAATCTTTGTCATAAAGATCTAATTTTGATTGATAAATTGATTTGTTTAAACCGTCTGTTTTTTCATTAAAAATTTTCTCATCAGTTTTGTATTTACAAGCTTGATATTGAGGTTTCTCAACTTCTAAGATCAGATGCTCATTGTGAACTCTATATCTTTGTACCTTTTCAATGCATTCATTAGATTAAAGAGAAATATATACCTCATCAGTCTCAGCTTCACTCTTTGTCTCTTCAGGGACCACATTCACCATGAAGGCCTTTTGCACAAGTCTTTCTACTACATTTGCTGGAGTAGTCTGAAGAGCATCTCCTTTCAAAGTATAAGCAGAAGCTGGAGTAACCTCAACAGCTATATCCTTACATTCTTTAGTAGCTGGAGTAGTCTCAACATCTTGATCTTTTAATTAATCACTTTTCACTGCAGTAAGCTCAATACTCATTTCTTTCTTCAATTCAACATGAGATGGAGTGATCTCAATAGCTATTTCAACAAATCTTTCATATCACAAACTTTCCCTGCTTCAAAATTTTATACTTCCACCTTTTCCATTTCAACTTCCTTCACAATCTTAGCCTTAACACATTCTTCTTCACCAAACACACCATCCAATAGATCAGAAGACATAAACATAGCAAGTAGGTTGCCATTACTATGTTCTTCTTCTATTTTAATCTCAGCCAAGAAAGCAGTTGATATCTTGATATCAAGGATCTCTAATTAATCAGACCAATCATACTCCTCATTAGTCTGTGATACCAAAGCTTTGTTCTTTGATCTACAGGCTTGATTAGTCTTTGTCTTTACCTAAACAGTCACCATCTTCTTACCATTGTCAGATTGAGCTGGTCTTCCCTTAGTTCATTCTCTAGCAAGGTGACAAGGTTTCTCACAGTTATAACATCTTAAACTTGACTTGTCAAACCCTATCTTGCTAGAGTTGTTCAATCCGAATATGTTTATGCCAGGAAAAATTCTTAGCATGATACACCACCATTGCCATATGATATTTTATATCATTTTCTTCAACATCATCAGGGTTTCCTTGTTGTAGATCATCAACTATGATGTTTTGTGTATTCAGTATACTGGAAGAAAGCCTTATAACTGTTCATGAACGAGGTGAATAGAGCAAGATACTCTTCTACAATCTGAATAGTCTGTTTGCTGGGCTGTGTGTTAACAACAAATGCTTGTTGTAAAAGTGAAGATGGTTGACTTTGAGCATGAGAGGGGATAAATGGTTGAGCTTTGGGTAATGTCTAATCCTTGACAACTGAATGACTAGCTGCTGCTTGTTGCTATTGTTGACACTGCTGGGAATAGCTATCATAGTAATTTAGATTACTAGCCATTTTGGCATACAAAGAATATGCTTCCGCTCCTATTGTGTTAATGTAATTGGCATCCCTTTTTTTGTCATCCATATCATATGATTTAATGGTAGAAATCTGATCGCTAAGGTACAGGGTGAACAGGTCCTTGGTTCTCTTGATTGTAGTGTAGTTGTTATTCTGGCTATATGGAAGTGAGTTCAACAACTTCTTGTTCACTAAAATGTTTTCCAGTGTAATCCCTGCACTCTTCATCTTCATTATGAGTTTCACAAATTTGGACATTTGTGCTTCCAAGGTTTCTCCGAGTATGTGGTTAAACATGTTAAACTCTTGGTTTAACATATCTTTCCTGCTTTCCCTCATATCCTTATTCCCCATAATCTATTCCTGCATGGAATCCCACAAATATTTAGCCTTGATATAGTCTTTGAACTTTTATGATACGTCATCAAGCTCTTTCTTCTTTATATCCTCCTCATCCCATAGGTTTTCAGGTTTAGGAAACAGTTCGCCCTTTTCATTCTTGAATACCAAAATATATGGACCTTCTTTGATTGATTGCATCATCGGGGGTTCCGTATAAATGACATGGTTCTCAATCCTAAATGCCCAGTCGGGGTAGTCTTCTTCACTGAGCAGTATTGGTGGCTTGGTGCTTGTACCAATGTCATTGTTGAGATTCTATGTAGCAGTGATGTGCTTAAGATTGGCCATCTTTCTCAAATATAGAAATCAAAAACTTCAGAAAACTTCAAACTTTAAGTTCTCGTGCAAAATGTCAAGTTGTCGCGTAAAAGCTTCAAGTTGTCACGTGAAACCTCCCTAGTTCTCGTGCGAAAAGTTTTATAATCAAATTTGGGAAAATTTCAACTTATTACGTGAAAGGAATCTTTATATATCTAACTTTTGTAACAAACTCAAGTTCTTGCGCGAAAACTTAGTTTTTGTAGAAAATCAAAAGTTTTGGCCTGAGCTTTTTCTCCTTGAATTCGATTGTTTCACCCATAATCCTTCACCAATTTGATTAAAATTTGATTAATCAAGTGTTCAATTAGTGATTTAGGTTCAATTATGATCCTATTTGTCTCTAATTGATTCAATTAATCACGTTTTAAGCTTAAGAGATCACCAAATTGGTGAATATCATGTCTAACAGCTTCATAGTCTTCAAATGATCGAATTTGGTAGAAATTAAGCAGAATGACTCTGGTTTGTGATGAATTCAATATCACGAACTCCTCAAAAACACTTCTTGAATCTTGAATCTTGAATCAATCAATCAAAAACACCAACTGTAAGGATCGTTACAATATTTAGATCGATCTCGTAATTGTGAATGCAGAATGTAAACAATTACAGATTAGAAGTAGAAGAACAAAATGATGAACATAAAGTAAATAAACTTCTCTTTCTATTGTCTGTGAATTAAAGTGTTTATAAGTGAGTACAAATTCTATTAAAAAGGATCAAAAGCATAACTATTACAAAGCACAAACTCTATATATATTACAAACTAGAGTTCTCGTGTGAAAAGCTAGTTCTCGCGCGACTAGTAGTTGTCACGCGAACTGCTAGTTATTGCGTGGTAACTTGACTTCTCGTATGGCTTTGGATCTTCTTCTTCATCTTGATTTGATTTCCCAAGCCTCTAGGTTCAACCCCTACACTTCAGCAGGATGTTCTCAAATCCCTTGGTTAAAAAACCAACTGCTAGATTACAGGTTCAATTTTCTTAAAAATCCTATTTATATTGAAAACACCGCTGCTATGTTTATCACAGCTAATCCTATCCAGCACTCAAAAACAACACATATCAAAATACGATATCATTTCTCATAGATAACTCTGAAAAAGGTTTAATCATTTTGGTTGAAATATCAACTGAAAAGAGTTACCTGTTCTATTTACAAAAGCCTTTTACCAGGAAGGTTTAAGTATTTAGTCGAGTCAATTGGACTCATTAATCATTCTTAATTACATGATTGAGTTTCATTTAGTTGTTTGAATCATAAAAGTGAAAAGAACCCTCCCTTCGTTGAATAAGAAAATTAAAAGAGAAATTGTCAAAATTGACTGCCTGATTGTATATTATGTGTGTATGCTCAATAGAAATAGTAAAAGCAAATACAAAATTAGAAAATAGTAAAAACAAAAGAGAAAAATATAAAATAAAAGCTACAGAAATAGAGTCTATTTGTTATTTATTATTTTAGGAATGAATCTGTCTTTGTAGTATGTGAGAGATGATAGATACATTGGTTTTGATCGGTTGCATATTCCGTTTTCTATAAAGTCTGACGTTATCAGATATGATGTGAAGGTAAGCTCATGCAATTATACTGAAAAAGTTTGTGATTAAACTAAATCAATTATGAATTTG
Organism: Flaveria linearis; assembly: GCA_024085815.1. Classification (NCBI taxonomy): domain Eukaryota; kingdom Viridiplantae; phylum Streptophyta; class Magnoliopsida; order Asterales; family Asteraceae; genus Flaveria; species Flaveria linearis. Next base: position 55,300,811 of record CM044003.1, on the reverse strand, counting down.
TGTGCGTCCATCTTAGTTCCATTAAGTACTGTTGACTTTTCTGATTGATTTCGTGTAAAGTTACAACGTCACACCTGGTGGCGATATGAATAACCATGAGATCTGTTTACAACATCTATTCACTTCTCTGTTATAAGTCATCATAGACCTGAAGTGTCGAGATATCCTTTTTTGTAAGTCATTGTAGACCTGGATATTCTAACATGATGCAAAAGATGCCAATGTCACAATCCATTCAAATAGATGTTTTAAAGATTATCAAATGGTTTATCCATGATAATTCTCTTCTTAACATAAACATGAGATCTGGTTATAAGTATATTTCAGGTTAATAACTTGAGAAAATGTACTTACTGCATATCTTGAGCAAAAGCATTCATTTTCTGTCCTTAGATCTGGTCTATCCTCTGCTACATGAACGCTGACCTGGAACACACATGATCAAGATTTATTCACTGTCTATGACTATCCACCATTTTATTTTTTTGTTTTAATATGCTGATCTTAACTGATATGATCTCACTGCAGGCATATGATTCAAAATGAATATAGTAGATTTTTATTCAGCTTTTATTTTGATTTTGCAAGATTTTCTATGTGCAGGCATGTTACTTTTCATTGGTTTGCTCTACTTATACACTAAAAGAAACTTCTAAGTTTGTGAACTGAAAAGTTTAAGGGAAGTAAAGATGAAAAAGAGAAATTCAATAAAAGTGTTAAAAATGTAAAATAGAATTCAAATAATAAAGTTCTTAGGATGAAAGGATGAATCTACAAATTAAGCATGTGTGTTTGATATGTTATTCAAATGAACCAAAAATACAAAATAAATGGAAAAGCTTCTTGCTAACAAAAGAAAATGAAATTATTTGTGTTGTACAAAGTTACAATACAGAGACTAAAATGACGGGAAATTGTGTTGATAAATAAAAAATAATTTAAAATGTGCTTGATTGTTGATTCAATTGAAAATGTTGAAAAATGAATTTCAAATGATTTGTGGTGATCTTAAATAAAAGCAATTTGTTATTGTTAAATTTAACGGTAATTAGTGTTCATTTTGGGTGATAGTCAAATTTGATTAAGTGTTGAGAAATATGTATGAATAGTGATAATGTGCATAAACAGTGTTCAGATGGATGTTGTGAAAAATATACAAGTGTCAGACTCAAAGAAAGTATCTCATGCACTGAACAGTGCTCAAAAGTCTAATTCAGAAGTATGATGAATTTTAGAAAATTTGTTGAAGTGTTAGGCGTTTTGTAAACCTCATGTGCCTAAACAATTGTCATGTTACTGAAAAAAATGGTTTAACTGTTAGGCGTTTTAGCTTAATCTCATGCGTCATAACAGTTCCAGACTTTCTATGTGGTTAGACGTTTGAACTGATATTTGTCTAAGAGTTGGGCGTTTCAACAAGCTCTCATGAGCCCGAACAGTGTTTAAGCTTTTACGGTTTATGAGAAGTGTGGGCGTTTCTATCTAGCAATGCGCCTGAACAGTGCCCAAGTGCCTGAACAGTGCCGAAGCACATGAACAGTGCTTATGTGTCTGAATGTTTTCAATGAAATATAGCTAAGTATGCTGATGTGTCTAAGCCTCTTGTGCCTAAATAGTGATCATACGTCTTCATAGTGGTCATGCGCCTAAGGGTTTTTACACTTATATATATTCAACACTTGGTAGATTTCATCATTTTTCACAAACATAACACTCTGTTACTCTCTTGTTCATTACCCGATACTCATACATTCTCATCATTTGATTATTTCCCACTAATCTATGTGATTTATAGGTATAATCAATAAATCTAAACATCATATTGAGCATATAACATCAGATTCCATCGCATGATTCGAACTTTGACTAGGCGTTTGAAGTCTATTTAGGCGTTCGAACCCTAAGGGTTTATAAAAATTGCAATTCGTTGTTTAAATGTGTAAGAATAACTAAAATTGAACATCAATGTGTTGTTAAAACATGTTTTAGATCAGATTGTGATTACCAAAACCTAAATATATCATCATGTCTTCTTGATGATTCTGTGTTCATCAGCCGACTCATTTAAACAAGACCTGAAAAGTCAATTTGAAATTTTTATTAAAATTGATTTTTAAATCTTCTTAATTCATATAATCAACTGATTTTGAAAATATTTTCCATGATTTTGCATTCTTTAAATCATTTAACTTAATTTTGAATGTGCTCTGCCCATGTAGACTGCGTTCAACACTTAGTAATTTTATGTGAATAAGTTTATGAAATTTAAAATTTGCTAATTCAATTGAAAATTAATAAATGTGCAGGTTTTATGGTGTTTTACTTGATTTAATCTCAAAAGTGTTAATTCAAATTTGTAACCAGTACATTCTATGTTCTTGGTGTACAAAACACTTAAAAAGTTTTCTTAGTGTTACTGGTTCAAAATTGATAACAGATAATGTGATTTAAAACATAGTAATTCATATATACTTGTACTTTGTTTTATGTAAATAGATGGCTGATCTAAAGTTTGAGCCAAAGCACAACGTAGCAGCCTTCCTGAGTGAATATGTTCGTGAAGCTGTTGGCTATGAAGAAATCAGATTTTTGTTGAGGACTAAGTATGTATATCCCATGTGTGCTCAACCACTCATATATGCTTGGTTGATTAAGAAAGTTTAGAGAACTACTGAAATTGATGGAGATGAAGAAGGAAGGAAAGTCGTTAGAGGCTTTATTACTAATTATAGAATGATTGAGGTATTTGAATAGTCTATCAGAGAAGCTCTATGACTTGGTGACAATAACACTCAAGACTTAGCAGAACTGACTTTGAATGAATGTAGAGCAACATTATTGCCTATAGGTCGCCCAGATCACTTTTCGAAGAAGCAATTCTTCAGAGCCAGAGTATATAACCACTAGAAACTCTTATGTTATATCTTCCAACATTGCATGTCCAAGAGGAGTGCAGGCTGGAATTCATTTCCCGGATATTGCACCTCGTATAGTAGCCATTGCCATAAACAAAAGGTTCAATATGGTAAAATGGATCATGAACAGATTTCTTTTTAATATTGGAAAAGGGATAAGGAATAAGTACTTGATGTATCCCAGATTTCTTCAAATGACTATAAACGAAGAATATCCTAATCTACATGCTTATGGAGTGAGTGGAGAAAGATTAGAGTTGGAGCATATGTCTGAAACAATGTATAAAAGACTTGCTATCATTACTGGTGTTCAGAATGTGCGAATGTTTGATGATATGAGGGTAATAGCAAGAGATGAAGTGAACATTGATGAAGATAATTTCCATTTGATTAGAGATGCACCGATTGATCCGAGTGACTTGATTGAAGAAATTCCTCAAGGACTATCCGAGTCTAAAGGAGAAGATAATGATGATAAACAAAATGAATCAGAGAGTGAAGAAACTTTTTCCTCAAGTGATGATGATGATGATGATAATAATGCTAGATGAAATGTAATTGAAGTTGAGAAAGAAGGAGATAAGGAAGTTGATAGTGGAGAGACTGAATCTGATAATGTTGATAATGTAAATGTTGCTGATGATGTTAGTGATGATGTTGATGAAGGAACTGAACAACAACAAAACATGGATTTTAATTATGTTGATATAGATATGTTTGTGCCTGTTAATAAAAATATATATCTCCTGTTGTTGAATCACCAAATCTAATGGCACAGGAAAATGTGTTTGATGAAGAGTCTTCCCTCATGTCAACATAAAATATTTAAATCCAAACTGATATCTTGAACACTGAGCAGATAATTGATTCATGGAAAGAAAAGAATAGTAAAGAGCTTGAGATTATTGAGAAACTGAAAGACGAAAATGCTCACTTGAAAGCTGATTCATTAAAGAAAGACTAGAAAACTGCTAAGTTAGAACATATTCAAGAAATGAATGTAAAGAATGTTGATGTATTAGTAAGATATTATGATATACTTGATGAAAAATTCAAAATTTTGAATGATGAGTGTGTGAAATTGAAAGAAGAACATGAGAAGTTGAAAGAAATCTTAAAAGCTCAATCTTACGAACCTGACGTTGTACCATCAGAAAAAGAGAATGCATCTGAAAGTCAATTAGTTGAAGTTGAAAGACACTCTAAAGCTGCAAAAGGAAGGAGAAAGATAGATGAACCTTTAGTTGAATCATCTTCTATCCCACCATTAAAATTGTAGAAAACTGGTTCTGAATCTATGACTGTTGATGAACAAAAGCAAAATGAAGCTTTAGATAAATTGGATTTAGATTTTCCTGATGATTGGTGTGATGCGGTTTTAGAAGACGAAGATATTCATGAAATTGTTGATTCTCCAATTAGAGTTGTATAGGAAGACATCCCGATGGACATTGATGATAGATATAATTATTTGGTCCAAAAGAAGTACAACCGCTTATTTTTGATGGTCTAAATATGTCTCAAATTAATGAAGAATATGAGAAATGCTTGATAGCTGATACAACAGCTCCTATGGATCCTAATGAGATTTATGTGGAACAAGAAGAATGGGTACCAATGAATGAAAGTATTAACATTAATGATATTTCAACGTCTGAACTTCACCATCCAAACCTACAAGATATGAGTATTCTTAAGTTATGATTGTAGTTATAATCTAGGAACTATCCAAGGAAGAAACTTAACAGACTACAATCAACTTCTCTGAGGAACTTAGTTAGAAGTTTACAAGAGACTAAAAAAACAAAAAGATGATTGTATTAGATATGCATAATCCTCAATAATTGGAGATTACCAAAAGAACTAGAATTTGTAAAGCCTCAAGGGATAAAATCTATGGGGTTGCTGAAGAGAAGTCATGAGAAAAGAAAAGAGTTGATTGTTATGTTTCGGGAGAATGAAAAGCAAGCTTATCAAGTTTTAGTTGACCAGAAACAACTCTAGAACAAAGCTAGATCTGCTGGTGACATTGTAAGGAATGTATTGCAGACAGGATAATCAATTTCTGAGTTACTTAATGTTATGATTGTGCCTAACAACACAAAAGAGGTTAAGATTATATCCTGGAAATATGATGAGATTTTTGATGCATTTTTTATTAAGCGGGTGAATGCTATTTGTGATATGTATCAATTTTATTCAAGCATCATTGCTTTACCGGTGCAAGATCTTAAGGAATTAAAGAAGTTACCTCTGATAAATCCTACGAAGGCTGCTCCAGGAGAAAACTTTGTTAAGCTTCTTGATTGTGGCGTTACCTGGATGGAATCGTATCTCAAGACTACATGTGATGAAGAAGACAAGGCATATTTCCAATCTTTTAAGAGCAAAAGAAATATGGCTACTAGTTCAGAAGAAGAAGAAAGATTTTTGGATGCTTACAGTGATCAATATTTTGATAAAGTTACTAACCTTGGATTGAAGGTGATTGATGGCACACAAACTTCAAAGCCAATTTTGAGATGGTTTTACCATGCTGACTCATTCCAGTTGATGTTGATTAGAAACTTGGATGATTAGGATAAAGACATGATATTGTTGTTTGGAGTTTTTGAACTTAAACTTCTATATCCGAGTTATATCTCGTTTTTATCAAATCAGAAGTTTGAACGTGTATCTTCTGAAGTTGTAGACAATGATATAAAATACTTTATGACAATTATCAAGGTTATGGATGCAGCTATGTGGCGGATTTCATTGAGGAAAGATCTAGCTTATGCAAACATAGTGAAGAAAGATATAAAGAACATCAATTTTATGAGAATTTCAAGCAAAGGAGTTTTGGAAATTCATTCTCATGATTTTCCTAAACCGTTTGAGTTCTATGCAAACATTGACACAGAAGGATTGTCAAAGGAAACTTTGGAGGTAATGGATAAGATGGAGATCAAGACAAATGAGTCAACGCCAGAGCAAGCTATTCTAGCCAAAAAGTTCAAGTCAGCAATCAAGAAAGCATTCAGAGAGCTAGAACTATACAATGACAAGCCATTGTTCAAAATAAAAGAAGAACCAAAAGAGTTCATAATGGACTAAAGACAATGCAAATCTTAGGGGGAGTATTGTTAGAGATTTTGAAAGATTAGCATTTGTCATTATCTTTTTGTCATAGTGTAGGAACTTATTTTGTAGATATATTCTCCTTTGTTTTCATTTGATAGTATAAATAGGATGCTTATGTATTTTGCAGGGTAGGCATTTTGAAAGAGATTCGATAGAGAGATAGAAACAAGCTCTTTGTATTGCACCCTACACTCTTGTATCCACAACATTTTGCTATCAATGAATCTATGAATTTTAGAAGTAATTGTGTTTGATATAATTAGGATTGAATTGATCATTGCGTTATCATATTATCACAGATCGATCCATTTTAACCTATCATTCCCGCACTTCTTGCATGCCTTCTCTCCCTCTGTTAACACCTTTCGATCATCAACCCTCATCTTTTTACCACTATCCACAAAACCACCACCATTAAATTGCTTCGCATTCCCATTCCTCCATTTCTTCTTCGTATCCACCACCACCACTATGGATCCAAGGATCGTCAGGGAATCATCAGTTTAGTTACTGACAAACAATGATCGCGGAATGATCACTTATTGTTGTTCGATTGATCGATTGATTTAAAGTAGTTTGACAAAACAAAACTATGAAGAACAAAATCAACTAATGAAAAGTTGATGAACGTAAGATGAAGAACAACATAAATATTTCAAAAGTTTTCCCATTAATGATTGTATATTGATTACAATAAACAAAACAAAACAATGAATGCTATTGCTATTGCTAGGGTTTAATGTTATTTTGATGCGTGTATTGTTTTAAGTTTGTTTGTGGCTGTTAGGGTTTAATCATAGTGATTAGTAGCTATCACTCACAATCTCTTTAATAATGTTACCTAAAAGTGCATACCAAGGGCTCATATTTATAGTCTTAGATATTTACTATTAGTGTAACCAGTAACTTTCCTATCGGGGTAAGAAAGTTACTCAGAGATTATCCTGATGTGATATTCTCTGAGTAAAGTGAAAGTCGTCCGCAGATGTTGACTTGTCATTTTAGTCTTTGATTTTGTTGACTTGATGTACTTGGTAAGTACATCAGGTGTTGCTCCTTCGCAAGAGATTAGTCTTCCGCAGATGTTGGTCTTCTGCAGATGCTCCAGTTTCCTTGGATGATTTTGTTGTTGTAAAGCTTCCACAGGAGTCCTACAGGGTCCATACTTGTATTCTTCCAGACTATCTATAGAGGAACAGTTTGTTCATCCATAGATGTTGTTCAACACTTAGTCAATTCAAGAAATTGACTAAGTCTTAGTGTTTATCCTGCAAATATACATATAAAGCAGCGCATAATAAATGGGTTAACCTATAAACATATATTGCATACATCATGATAGGAAAATTAGAAGATTTATTACAATGATTGATTTAAGAACTAAACCTATACAAAATTCTAGACCTAACACTCCCCTTTAGGTTTAGCTTCTTTTAATCAATGCCTTAGGCTTTGTAGCTCTTTAACTCTTGACACCATCTTTTGTTAAAGTATGATACAGCTTCCTTTTGATCATCATACTTGTAATTGATCTCCATTCGGCTCATCTTATTCAGGGTATCATACTTTATTCCGAGGATGTCTTCTTCAGTGGTCAAAGTTGCAACAACCCCGTGGTTGTTGACAACTTCCAGTTCATCCTGTTCTAAGATTCTTAGCTTTGTAATAGAAGGGATTTCAGATCCCATAGGTTGTCCTACCTTATATTTTCTTCTTTTGCTTGCTGTGGCATTTATCTTATCTATTACCTGACTCATATGCATATATAGACATAAGTCGTGTTATGCCTGTTCATTATTGAGCTTTTGGAAAAATTTGTCATGCAGATAAGCAGGGTAGCTTGGGTGAAGGAGTTTGATCTCGAATTAATCAAATATCCAAATACTTGCAGCTTCCTTCTTATCTGTTGTTCTTTTTAGAATGAGCTCCTTTGTTTTCTCAACATACCCCCACTGAGTGATTGGGTGTGAGAACTATTTTCCTTCAAATTTCTTGATGGATGCATTTCTTTTGTTTGCATGACCTACCCGTATCAAAAAATTATTTTCTATATAGAGCGAGGAGCTTGACTGAGACCTTCTTTCCTTCTCTTTCCTTTTCATATGCTCCTTATCTTCTCTTATAGCTTCTTGAAGGACATCATCCTTGAATCTTGATAATAGCTTTCCAATCATCCCTGAGAAATATCTTCCTCTTAGATGAGTTGGATAGTGGTGATCTCTAAGCTCTGGAGTCATTTGACATCGGCATCTGGGAGTGATATAACTAATTCAATCAAGGGAAGGTATTGAATCATCCAAGATGCCCTTTTGATCATTGCCAGATTAGTTTCTCAAGATCAAATTTTCTTCCTTTGTTTTGATAAACTCATCTTTAATGTTGATTTATTACTACTCCCCCTAAATGTGAGCTTAATAATGATTTTTAGCATAAATTTAACTAGAGAATAGCATGAAAAACAATTTTTTGTCCAACAAAGAGAAAAACAAAAATATTTTTGTATTTTTGAATATAATTAGAAATTAAATATATTTAGAAGCATATGATACAAATCTTGGGATCATAATATAGCACTTACGACCATCCTTGTGCATTTTTTGAGTTTAAATAGTAAACATAAATCTAGTGTTGATTGCAAGTATTATGGGCCACATAAGTTCAAACAAGAGTATTTGATAATGCACGTTGTTTATCATGTTTTGATATGGTTTAACGATTGACAAATATGGACTCCACTTCAATTCACAATAGAGGTTGTCCTCCGTTTATGACTCATCTTATCACTTTTTCACACTTTTAAATTATGTTCCTTTAACCATAAGTTCTATCTTAAGATTTCTGTGAAATTTTATTAATGCAGTTTGTTGTGTAAGCTCGTTAAATTTAATATACAGTTGATCACATTGGATTCTTTTAGAGCTTGATATATGATCATCCTCAGGTCACCAGGTCTTTACTCAAGTAAAACAAAGGTGCCTTTAACCCAGTCCTTTGTTCATACAAAACAGCGGGATGATGATGATCATATCATATCACTAAATGTTGAATTCAAAAACAGATGTGATGATAATCCCAGGTCTTTGCTTACGCAAAGCAAAGGGAATATGAATTGCAAAGATAGAAATTATATGAAATCAGAACATAGTGTGTTTGGGCGAGTAAGTTGATCACATCAGGATGAGACTCACTTTCTTGCTCCTTAAAATGGAATTTACCAAATGTGTCATCTTGATATAAAGTTAAGCATGCACTTGTTTATATTAATTCAGGTTGAGCCAACTCATATATCAATTCACTTCTGATCAGTCTTTCTTATTAAATCAAGAAACTAAGCTAAGGAATAGTATACTATGATTTCATAAAATACGAATGCTATAAAAAGATAACAACTTAACAAAACAATCTTTTTCTATGATTTTTTTATAAATTTTCTGAAGGTTTTTTGAATTTTTTCTTAAAAAATAATAATTTGAAGGACAGATCATGTTCTCTTTGTTATGATGATTAATCAAGGTTGATCATGCCTAAAGACTCAATTAAGAAATTAAATCTTACTGAATCAAAGGCTTTAGTAATAGATCAACAAGCTGATCCTTTGTATCTACTTTGATCAACTTGATCAAACCCTTCTCTAAGCAATCTCTCAGAAAATGGTATCTTATTTCTATGTGTTTTGTTTTACTATGTTGCACTGGATTAGTAGTGATAAACATCGCAGCTGAGTTATCTATATGAATTTGTGTTTGAAGAAAAATGTACCCTTCTTTGGGATACCAAAGTCCAAGGGCGGGCTTCCCTTTAAGATATCTAAATATCCTTTTCACAGCATTCAAATGTGATTCCTTTGGATCATATCTGTACCTGGCACAAACACAAATAGCAAAGATAATATCAGGTCTACATGCAGTTAAGTACATTAATGATCCTATAATTGATCTATATAATCTTTGATCAACAGACTACCCTTAGGATCTGGTACAATCTGATCTATGGTTGATGCTGGTGTTTTGCATGAAGATGTATCATCAAGGGAGTATTTCTTCAGTATTTGATGAATATACTTTTCTTGGTAGATAAAAATGCCATCTGGTTTTTGCTGAACTTGTAATCCAATGAAGAATGTTAGTTGTCCATAGAGCTCATCTGAAACTCAGTTTTCATCAATGCTTTAAACTCTCACATAATATCTTGTTTGTTGATCCAAATATAATATCATCCACATATATTTAAACCACCAAAAGATCTTGATGTTCATTCTTGAGAAAGAGTGTATGATCTATTGTTCCTCTCCTGTATCCATACTTCAACAAGAAGGATAATAATATCTCATCCCATTTCCTTGGAGCCTGATGAAGTCCATACAAAGCTTTGTCAAGCTTGTATACCATTTGAGGGTAATCAGGATCTTCAAAGCCTAGAGGTTGAGCAACATAGACCTCTTTATCAATTTTACCATATAAGAAAGCATATTTTACATCCATTTGGTAATCTATGAATTTCATACATGAAGCATATGCTAGAAAAACTCTGATTGCTTCTATCCTTGCAACTGGTGCAAAGACATCATCATAGTCTATGCCTTCTTCTTGAGTATAACCTTGAGCTATCAACTTTGCTCTGTTTCTAACAACGATTCCTCTGTCATATAATTTGTTCTTGAAAATCCATCTGGTACCAACTAGATTCCAGACTTTATACTTTCTGAATTGTTGAAGCTCCTCTTGCATAGCTTTAATCTAGCTATTATCTTTAAGTGCAGCTGTAATGTTGGGTGGAACCACTTGTGATATAAAACAGGAGAAAAGACAAATGTTGGCTGCCCCCCCTTGGTTTCTTGTGGTTCTTTCATAAATATCACCTATTATGCTTTTAATTGGGTAATTCTTATGAATTCTGCTGGTTGGAATATTGTCAACTGGAATGGAAGATTCCAAGTTGGTCATGTGTGGTGATGGAGATTGATCCAGCTGTGATGGAGAATTAACAAAGTAGTCAAATTTTTCATCATGTTGATGTGATGCTGAATGATGTCCATCTTTCATATTTTGTGCTTCAATAGATGTAGTTTCAACTTCCGTAGGTGTTATGGGAACATCTCCGGATGTAGGTTGTGGATTTGTTGATGCTGTTAATGGACTTGGTTGTTATAATTATGGATTTGGAAGTTCAATCAGAATTTGGGCATCTTCGGATGTAGATAGGGTATCTACGAATGCATTGAATACATCTCCGGATGCAGTATTTACATCTGCAAAAGCAAGGTTAACAGCTACTGATACTTCATTTTCTTTAGAGATTGTAGTTGGATTTCCATTGGACTATCTTGATTGTGGGGAAGGCCCATGATTTTCAACACTTGGAGTGTGTGGATTAGGTCTTGGTGGATCTGCAATTAGTGGCACTTCACTCATTGTTGGAGGTACATAGGGATAACATGTATCCGTAGAAACTGCAATATTCCAATAACCAAAGTTAAATGAATTTATGAAAGCATCTATGTCAAACAACCATGATGAACCTATTATTGATTTTGTATATGATGTTTCATCAAATTATACATTAGGTATTTCTTCCATAATATGTTGTTGTGCAATGTAAACTCTATATGATTTGTATGTTGATGAGTAACCAACAAAGAAACCATCATAGGCTTTTTCTGAAAAGTTTCCTAATTGTTCTATGGTGTTTAACACAGAAACATGACACTCAAAAGCTCTAAGATAGCCTATAAAGGTTTTCTTTTAAATAAGAGCTCATAAGGTGTTTTGTTGTGTTCTTTCACAATCAATGTTCTATTTTGAACAGTGCAAGCTGTATTCACTGCTTCAGCCCAAAAGGTAATGGGTAGATGTGAATCAGCTAGCATTGTTCTAGTTGCTTCAATGAGAGTTCTATTTCTTCTCTCAGCAACTCCATTTTGTTATGGAGTTCTTGGTGCACTGAACTGTCTTACTATGCCTTTGTTCCTGCAAAGGTATCTAGAACACAGTTAACAAATTCAAACCCATTATCACTTCTAAAAATTTTGACTTTTAAATCAAGTTAATTTTCGATTCTAGTGATGAACACCATGAGTATTTTAGATGTTTCACTTTTATGTTTTAAGAAGAAGACCCATGTAAATCCAGTGAAATCATCAACAATCACCCAACAATATTGCCCTTTTCCAATGCTCATCACATTGGTTGGACCAAATAGATCCATGTGAGGCAATTTGAGTGGTGTTATGTTTGTGTTAATTGTTTTGGACTTGTGAGACACCTTATGTTATTTTCTTTTGTAACATGAAGAACAATGAGTACAACATTGAAATTCTTTCTTAGGAAGACCAATGACTAAGTCTGACTAGGTGGTCCGAGAATGATATTCTCTATTAAGAATAAGTGAACAAGGATCGAATATGATGATCGAGTCAGTGATTAAGTAGCAGAAATACCAAATCAGTGAACATTAAATGCTGTAAAAATACTCATAAATGCTTATGTACTTATTGTAGAACAAACAAGTTACAGGATGTTTTCGGGTTTCTTGAACAGTGAAAAGACAACCTTAAAACATCGAAACTTAGGTACAAGGTTTGTGTCAATGAAAATACATTTGACAAACTTGGGAAAAAGTTATATATGATGGATATTCTATTCTATTTATAGGATGACATAAACCATGTACAAAAAGACTAAATTGCCCTGATATCTAACAGAATACTTGTCTAAGTACAAAAGTTTCTTCCTCCGCATTGCTTGTTGAACATCCGCATTGATTAATGCGGATGCCTTGGCTTTATGAGCATTTCTCTATTCTTCATCACCATTAAGTGTTTGGTCATGAGCATTAACAAATGCAGATGAGCAAACACAATAGCATTTCTCTTTTGTGCATCCACATTGACTAATGCGGGTGAACAAATACTTGACAGCATTTGTTCTAGTTCATCCGCATTAACCAATGCGGATGAACAAATACTTGTAGTATTTGTTCTTAGCTATCCGCATTTGTTTATATGGAAGGACAAACACTTGTCAGCATTGTTCCTTGGTCATCCACAAAGACAAATGCGGATAGGCCGCACTTGGTCTTCTCATGCATGCCTTCTTGGACTTGTGGCAGTATGCCAACAGAACAACCATCACCCATCACTTGAATTGGCATGTATGATCCTTTCAGGGTCCAATAATACTCCCTTTAAGGATTATACATCCTATGTACTTCAAGGTTTTGATGATGGAATAGGTTGTCAAGATTCTGATGGGTCTTCAGCTTTTACTTGGACTGGTGATTCTGGAGTTGTGCCTGGGTCTGGAAGAGATGGATTCAGGATGGACTTGATCATCTTGGAGAAGTCTCTGGCCTCGTTCATCCTGTCTCTACCTAGTACGTGAATGGTCATTTGGCTCATGGTGTGAATTGCTTCAATGGGCATCTTCTTTAGGGATATGGGTCCCCACACACCAATAGTGGACAACCCATCTCTGTGAATCAGAAGTGTCCCATCAGCATCAACCTCAAGTTTCACTGTACTACCCATATTGAGAGGTGTCTTCTTCTTCTTCCTTTGTTCTCCCTTATGCCTGATTAGGTCATAAGACATCTTCAAGATCTTGATACACTTCAAGAAGGATTACATGTCTGCTTCTCCCAGCTTGTTGGATATTTCCCTAAAGTGCCTTGAAAAGATGTAGTGGATGTAAGACTCATCGAGTAGTCTTACTTCATATCAACGGAACAATCGGATTTTAGCACCTTCTTTACCTCCCCACTTCCATTCAATCACCAACTCATATGTCTTTTCAACATAATAGACATTAGGGATTGAGATGGAAGTTTAGGTGCCAGCTACCATCTTCCTTTTCAGTGATTCAATTGGTTTTACTTTCAACTTAGGAAACACCAACTCTTTAGTCCTTTTTGTTCTTTTTTCTTCTCCAGGGGAGTTTAGAACGATTTATCTTTCCTCAAACAAACTGCTTTCAATGAGTCGAAGTTCTTTGTTCTTTTGAACATCCTTAGAATTTCTTTGAACTTATAACCCCTGTACATTGCTTCATGATTAATCAATTCAAGCTCAGCAAGCTCTTTCAGATCATGAATCTACAGGGAGTTCACCAGAGCAGAGTACTTTGTGAACAATTGCACCAACCCTGAGATTCTCTTGATCATAAACATATTCCAGTCACTATCGTACATGCATGCAATTATCTTGGCATTAGTCTTTCCTTAAATCATCTCTAAAGTGGTTAACCCTTCTTGAAGCTTCAATTGTGAGGGTTTAGTAAAACATTCAGGATTTCTGTTAAGATTGGGTGCCAAGACAACATGGTCTTCCTAAGTGAGCTGCATATCTTGAGATGTGAGTCTTCTTCTGGGTCTTCTCCTTACAACCTCCTCTTCCAATTTATTCAATCCGTCTTTCTTTTCATTAATCATAAGGAGAATTGCAGCTCTTAGAGAATTGGTCTTCATGTTACCCAGTTTTCTCTTGGTATATCCTTTCTTGGATATATAATCCTTCATTTCTCTATCATACATGGTGTAGGGATCAGGATAAGGAGTTCGAGAGGTTTCAGCCTGTTTTATGGTTGGGGTGTTGAATGTGATTCGAGATTTGACTAATTTTCTCTGATACTCAGTCACATATGTTGGATCAAGAAGTTGATTCATCTTTCTCACTTCTTCATTCATTGATTCATATGTCATCCCAAACACTTCATCAACATCGTAACCATGATTGATCAGAAACATTGCATTGATCATCAGGTCATCAGTTTGAGCCTTTTCATCCATATTCTCAACTGAAGTTTCAGCTATCACATGGCTATCTTTCATCACAAGTTCATCAATCTGGTATCCTCCTTCAATCTCTCCTTCTTCCAAGTCAATGATGTCAATCATTTCTTTTAACTGTGCCTTCGCCTTTTCATGCTCATCAAGAAATTTAGCTATAACAGCTAAACTTCTTGGATCTTCTTTCTGTTTTTTCTTTACTGGCTCTTCTTCCTCTACTGGCCTTTTTTCTTTGGCCTTCTCATCTAAGTACTTCCTTTTTCTTGAGTAGGTGTGTACTAATGGTCTGGATGAGGATGGCACTGATTATTCAGCTATTGTTTGTCTTTGTTCTATAGCTTGCTTTTCAGCAGCTTCTTCTCTTTCTTTGAGCTCTTCACTTAGTATTCTGATAAGGTTTTGTTGCTCAACAAACTGGGTGACTGCAGGAACAATCTGCAAGCTCAACTCTCTCTCCAAGGGCACTGGAGTTTGAGGAATCACCACTAAGTTTTCTACTGGAGTTCTTGGGTCTTTAACAAAATTCCAAAACTCATCATCAATGATAAATTCTCCAGTAGAGCAGCTATCTAACTCTTTTATGAGATCTCCAAGCTCAAAATCTTGCTCTGTGGCTTCTTCAAATGGATCACTTGAATAGACAACCAAGGCTAGACTTGGCTCAGTCTTTGTTTATGTTTCTTGTTCTTTTTCTTGTTCACTTTCTCTTTGTTCCTCTTCATCACCTTTTGTTTCTTGATCTTCAGCCAATTCCTCCTTGATCATGATTAGTATTTCCCGTTCTGAGATCCTTTTCAGTAAGTTCTCATTCTGGTTACTAAGAACAGTGATTAGCTCAGATTGGCTCTCAATTATGGTTTCTTGCTCTTCCATGACATTGGTTTGAATGGTCATAATGTCAACATGACCACTACTTTCTTCTGTAGCTTAATGGAGAGTAGCCCTGTTCTGAGATCATCTATTTCTTTGTATTTCTTTGATATTTAAGCCTCATGTCTCACTTTCAAGTCTTTGATTTCTTCTTCTATCTCATTCGGTTCTTGAATTTGTCTTGAATTATTCCTGATCTTCTATTCAACAACTTTTCCATCCTTTGCACCATCAACATGAGCTCTTTAATCATTTCATCTTTCTCATCAGGTAGATTAATTCTTGATTCAGCAAAGCTTTCTGAAGGCCTTTCTTCTGATTGGACTTGTCTTATAGGCATCCTCATAGTGTAACCCTCCTTATCCAGAGATGGTTCGGAGTCATCTGAAGAGCTGGTAGATTCACCAGACTCAACAGGCACATCAGCTATGAGTGAAATACAAGGTGGAGAAAATTGTATTAGAGACATGTAAGGTGATTGAATAGGTGATGGAACATGTGGTGATGCCATTTCTGCTTCTTGAATAGAAGGTCCTGAGTGAAGGTAACCACCTATATCAACATGTGGTGACTCGGGCCTTTGTTCCTCTAGTTCTTCTTCAGCATGCGCATCAGCAGGTTGTTGATCATGAGCTTCTTCTTCTTCTTCTTTCGGAGCTAGTTCATAATGAGCTATATCTTGTTGTTCTTCTTGTTGGTGGATTTGCTTTAACATCCAAGGAAGTAGTGGAAAGAAAGTTCCACTGTTGAAATTCCTTAGATCCCTCTTGTTTATGTATATGTAGGAACTGGCATTGTAATGAGGAATCTTCATTACAGGTCCTACAGGGGTAATTTGTGGAAATGCTTTATTGAGGAGGCTTTGGAGGAATCTGGGGTACATAAGGAACATGTTTCTTCTTCCTTCATGCATATTTGACACCAGACCATTGATTACCTAAGCAGACATATTGAATGGTTTGTTGGTGCATGTAGCACAGATAGCTAAAGAGGTAGTCAGTGGAATATCATTCCACCCTTTCTTTGTTTTAGACAGACAGTGTTGGAATATATGAATTAGAAATCTCCATTATAGATCTACCAAACCCTTGATGATTTTCTTTCCTTCATATCCTCCTTCATATCCAATGTTGGCAAAGAAGGTCATGATTTCCTCATCTTCTAGTTCCTGAGGAGTGTTGGCTTCATCACCAAACTGAGACACTGTCTCACAGTTTGTTCAGTGATGTTAAGGGTGTGGTCAGCAAATATTCTTCCAGATAGTGTCTTGACACCATCAACCTCTGCTACTTCAGCTGTGCTCCAGAATGATCTTATGAAGTTTTCATAAATGACTGTCTCACTAATATTGCATGATCAACCCTTATGTTGGAGATG
Source organism: Flaveria linearis (assembly GCA_024085815.1). Lineage (NCBI taxonomy): Eukaryota > Viridiplantae > Streptophyta > Magnoliopsida > Asterales > Asteraceae > Flaveria > Flaveria linearis. The sequence goes on along the minus strand of CM044003.1, from coordinate 55,283,745 downwards.
AATCTAATCATATCTCTAAGTCCTTCTGCTTCAGGGACTTCAGGTCAAGAAATCCACTCACATTGTGGACCTTGCTCCAAGTGAGATTTGCCATAAGCTTCTACACAAGATGCATATGTGTTAGTTTTTTGACATCAGATTATTAATCACCAAATTTGACTTGATTTGGTCAAATTGAACAATCATGGGTACTGTTGCATAGACATTTTGACCTAACTTGCTTTTGCCATGCATGTTCAATTTTATTTTGAATTATCTTTGATTTTGAAGTTTATTTTCTGTCTAAAATCTCTTTTCACACTCAACCATGTGTTTTGAAGTCGACATTCTTAGTTTGATGATCCCTTGTTCATATGACAAATTGAGGGTTTCCAAAATCACTTGTTTGTGTTGATTTTCATGATCATTTGTGTCATTGATTTCGAAATGTCTGTTAATTCATGGTTAGTGGTTGATTTTAGAGATTGTTACATGTTTTTAGGGTTCTGAGTTCAAATGAGTTCATCAGGAATCTCATATATTTTTCTTGAAATCACCTTGTTTCGATACTACGTTGGTTTAGAATCGAACTAGAAGTAAAATAGTGGTTGTAGAACACAAGAATCAGAACTTTGTTGATGATTATGATGGTGGATGAAGAACATTAGTGAGGTTTTCACTCATCACAATTTAATGTCCCTCAAAATTTGAAAAGTATTAAATGCTCTGTAAAGAGCTGTTTAAATAGTCTGTTTAATGCCCTTTTCAAAGTTTACAAGTGTTACAAAAAAAAGCGGTTGACTACTGTAGCAATTGTGGAAGAGTAAAATAGTCAGCATTCAAATGCGGAGAGTAAGACTTGTTCTCATTTGGTTACTATAGCAAATGTGGATGTTTTAAGTTCAGACATGTTAACACTGTAGCAAATGCAGATGGTTTAAGTTTGCATACGTTTTTGCACTGTAGCAAATGTGGATGTTTAACTTGGTCCGTATTTCTACACTGTAGCAAATGCTAAAGAACATGTGTTGTTCCGTATTTACTTCAACAAATGCGGATGAACAACAAAGTTGTTCGCATTTCTTGAACTCAACCATGATGACAGAAGAGTGTAAGCACACTTCTAATTTGTGATGATACAATTATACAACCAAGTTTAAGTACTGAGCTCAGCCTTATTTGGGAAATGCGGCTGAGGAAAACAAATGCGGATTAACAAAAGTTGTCCGCATTAGTTTTCATACATGAAAACTCTAAATATTTGTAGCGATACAAATGCGGTAGAATTAACTTATCCGTATTACTTTCACTTGTGTTTTCATTACTCATAACTATTACCCGTATTGTTTTGTGCTTGGGTTACCTTCACCCGCATTAACCAATGCACTTACCTACATTACGTTTTGAACTTGTCAAATCTTAATGTTTCTGCTTTGGATAGTTTTGGTTGTTTTTGCTTTGATGCATGATCCTTATGAAGCTATGTCTCTTGCTTTTGATTGTTATAAAGATGAGTTGTCTTGTTGTTTATGAAGTTTTGACTGTTTTTTGGGTTGTCAATTCTTGCTTGGATTGACCTGTTCATCACATGTGATACAAGTTTCCCATTGTTGACTGATCTTGGACTTTTATGCTTCAAGATGTCTGCAAAAACTGAGTTACTATGATATAACTTCTGCACCAGCACAGTTAGTTTTTCTAATTTTTATGCTTTTTTTAATTTTTTATAATTTTTTTATGAAAGGAAACAACTGTACAAAATGATAAAAATTTTAATTACTCACCCTAAAGTTTATATCCCTAAAGTTTAAAGATTTGTTAAAATTTTGAGGAGAAAATATTTTTGTGATTTTGGTTATTCTTATCTGTACATGAAGTAGTGATATACCTTTCTTGGGATCATATCAATCTTACCTTTCACAAGTGCGAGCAATTATTAGTAAAACTAACATGGTCATGAACATATTGATTGAAGTATGTTGTCCTCCTAAACTCATACTTGGTCAATATCTTAATCCTAGTGATCTTATCATGTTTTGAGTTGATTTGGTATTCAACATGTACCTCACACTCAAAAGCATGGTAAGGTCAACCATCTGCATGCAATGTATGGTAGAACATTAACAACTTACTTGACCAGGTCACTTGAAATATGAAATCACATTTTGCTTGACACTTATTGGAATTCTTTTGTTTTGATCCTTTTATCATTTTTGATCCATATTGGGATTCTTTTAACTTCACTTTGGAAGGTGATCTCTTAGGATTCTTTTGTTTCATTCACTTGGAATGTTTTTCTTGCATTGATTCATCCAAGTTGGATGTGTTCCTCATTGGAAACATTGATAGATCATGACATCAGCACTATGTGCTTGTTTTTCCAGGTCTTTGCTCAGCAAAACAAAGGATTTTGAAATTTTGGTTTGCCAATTTGTGATTATGTTCTCTGTACCCTTGTAATTTAATGACATATTTTTCACTATAGAGATTAGGTTTTACCTCTGATGGCATGGGAGTTGGACTGTCATTGATGTGAGCCATGAGTGCATGATTTTGAAATTGTGGTTTGACTTCCTCTGTATACAAGCTCCAGTCACATACTCCATCTTGTCTGATGACAAGTGCGTTTGATGTTGATTGGCTATTTCCATAGGCTTGTTGTGACAGCTAGTGCTGATTTTGATGATTTGGTTGAAGATGATGCTGATGCTGATGCTGAAGCCGACATTGATGACTTGATTAAGGAGCTGATGATGAAGTTGATTGAGAGTGTGGTTGACTGTGTGAGCTTCTTCGGTAGTTGTTTTTGTTTCTTCTGGGTGCATTACATTCCCTTGAGAAGTGAACAGTCATACCATAGTTGAAACACTTCACCATGGATTTGTCATAGCCAAGCTTTGTTATGACATCCGTCACCAAAGGTCCGTCTATTGACGTAATCTGTTAATTTTTGTTGTCGGTCATCCCTCACCTTTATAGCCCATCTATGTGGATATTATGCATGTATGCTTGCTTGGTTAACCCTATACGTATGCTATCGTTGCTTGAATTGTTATCAACCTAAAACTTTTTCCAAGATTTGCCCCGTTATCATTAAATGCACCGTTTTTATACATAATGTCACGAATAAAACCATTTTTAAATTATAAATATCGTTAATAACATATTATCATTAATAAAACAAGATTAATTAATAACGTTTTAAACCGAAACAAAATTTAGGAATTCGGGGCAAAGTGTAGGGACTAAAAGTGATATTTTGCAAACTTGGGATGGGTATAAAAACCCCCATTCCCAGCCATTCTTCATCATCTTCATCTTCTCCTCTTCTTCACACTCTTCACCATCTTAGCACCAAAACCGCCCTCTTTCTCGCGTTTTCACCATCAAAACTTGGTTATCTTCGCAAATACTCACTTCTAGCAGGTAGATAACTTTGTTTGACCCGTTTCTTGCTCGATTTCACTTCTGCGTTTTCTAGGGTTTCGGGTGCTCGGGTTCATCCGATCACATGAGGTCGTGTAGGCTTGCATGTTGCGTTTCTGAGTGTGCTTCTTGTTTAGACATGTTAGAATAGGTATTCTGGAAGTTTTTAGGGTGTAAAACGAGTGCACGGAGCAGCTGGAGACTGCTCTGCACTCGACAGTCGCGAATCTGCTGTTCATCGCGACTGGTTCTGTTCACGCGACTGAGCCGTGCGATTGGGTGAGTCGTACGACTGAGTCATGCGTATGGGTGTATCGTGCGACTGAGTGGTGCGACTGGGGCGGGTCGTATGACTGGGTCATGCGACTGGGAGTGTGCGATTGAATGTGTGTGAGAATGAGTCCATGCGAGTGAGTGTGCGTGCGATTGAGTCAGTGCGAATGAGATTGAGTGCGATTGTGCGTGAGTCATACTACTGAAAGGCCAGTCGCACGAATGAATGTTCAATCGCACGAATGAAGCTGATTCGTGCGAATGAAGGTTCAATCGTGTGTATGGAGGTTGAGTCATATGACTGGGTCTTGCATGGTACGACTGAATGCTTAGTCGCATGAATGAAGGTTCAATCGTACGAATGAAGCTGATTCGTATGACTGAAGGTCCATTCGTACGAAGGAAGAGTTGAGTCGTGCGTCCGGTCCTGTTGTATGACTAATGATGTGTGTGTGTGTGTATGGATCCCCTCTTCGGAGATCTCACGACGATGAAGTAACATCAATAAAGTGTCATAGCTTGACCACAAAGATTAAAGTCAATGCTATCAACAGGCACATACTATTTAAAATAACCTAGTCTGATATGTGTATGTCTGCTTGTGTGTGTACTACCCATGACCGAACCAAAACTGCCCGAGCCTATTGACATCATCTTATGCTTTATGCTTATTATTAATGCTTGTCAGTAACTGTTAATAGGTGTTTGACTGTTCATAGCATCCTACCATTGGGAACATTCATCATACGTGCCTATCATCAGTTCTGTGTGTTTCCAGGCCCCTTTTTACTCATATAAAACCTTTTTCAAATATTTTCAACTTGGTGGAAAGTAATGCTCACCTACTTAACTTGATTTCAGGCACCTTCCCTAGTGGAAGTTGGCTGCTACTACTATGAGTACATTATCTTGATAATCTTATGATTGCTGCTATATAAACTTAAACTATGTGCTACGTTACCACTATGTATGTCACTTATTGGTATCGCAATACTATGCTCTACTACTTGATGTTACATGTTGATTGATGCTACTTGTGAATGCTATTAACCTTAGATGCTCTCGGCTGTGTGGTTCTTCTGTGTGGTTCTTCTGTGTGGTTCTTCTAAGCCGATCATCCATTACAACCATTAATCCTAGAAATTGGGACCTAAAGATTGGTTTGGTTGTAACCTAAACGTATGCGCTGTGTGGATCTTGCTACGTCATGTTAAACTCATTATACTTTGGAAAACCTTTTTATGTAACCATTAATCCCGGTAATAGGACATAAGGACTAGTTTGGTTATAAACTATACGTATGCGCTGTGTGGATCTTACTACGTCTTATTAAACTATTTATACCTTGAGAATACTTTCTTTACAGCCACCAATTCCCACGAGGAACCGAACAATAGGTTTGGCTGTAGCTATTTATAACTGCTAAAGCCGCCTATACGTAAGTATAGCTGCGATAACTTTTATTAAACTTACTAGTTTCATCTTAATATTTTTTACTACTTAAAACCTGCGAAGCTCACCAACAATTATGTTGACCATTTTGAGCATCTCTTTTCAGGTGATCAAGGTAATTGAAGATCTAGGAGTGCTGCCTTTTATAGGAGACCCTAGGATACATTTTGTAATCATTACCCTTGTAAAGCTTGAACATGGTCTTTTGTATACTTGTTCCTGAGTTGCGGGAATTTACATTACAAGTTATCCTTAATGCTTATGTGATCATTTATGTTGTGCTTACGGCTATGCTGTCATGACCATTGACTATACACGACACATGTCTCCAATTGTGTTCGGGTGTTGTCATGACACGCTTGTCATCATATTATTATTATTGCTACTCTATTGTATACCATGTTTTATGACGATCCCGTCTAGCTCACATTCCCCGTGTTTTCGCTATCAGCGGGGGTGTGACATACTAGTATCAGAGCCATTGGTTATAGAGAATTAGGCAATTTCACTTGACCTAGACTATAACCTAGGAACCTTCATGTAGATTTGCATGCTTAAGCTTGTGTGCATTTATATATCTCGTGTATGTGTTCCTCCTTACATGTTTGATTATCCTTCTATCATGTGATCTTCACCTTGTACTTGAGCCCTTGTGCTCGTCCCTTATGAGATGCTTTCTATTAGATCTTCCGTTCTCTCTGCGCGCCAAGTTATCATAACCAAATTCGGGTATTGAGACCCGAAGAGAACTTCACAGATCATACATTGCGCTAGACCTCTGATACTGAGACCGACCCGAGGAGGATATGTCTGAGTCCTTTCAAGGACGCGAGATAGACAACCTCCGCCAGACCATATGTGATTACATGTTGGGCACTCAGATGACTTGATGGATTATTATGGATATGATGTGAAGGAAGGTCGGATGTCATGTAACCGGATTAGGCATCATTCTCGGTACATCGTGGGTGTGGTAGGAACGCTGTGGGAACCCTATATATAAACATCACCGATATACCGAGAATATGCTTGAATGGGCTGCATGGTGATCTTGACTGACCGGAACATGAAACGTTGGAACTTGATAAGTGGAGTACTTATGCATCTTAAGGTGACTAAAGCTTATTTGTTGCCTCTTGTATGAATAGAACATGCCGCCTCGAAGATCTACCCGCACCAATAGTATTGGAAATGAAGCCCCGAGGGCCAGAGGCAGAGGCAGGGGTAGACCTCCAATAGAAAATGAAGGCCCTTCTGGCAATACGCAAGGGACTGGAAACGCTGATATGGCAGCCTTAATTGCTCAACAATTGACTGCCCTGATTCCAATTATTGTAGCTTAGGTGAGCGACGCTTTGCAACAGCAAAACAACCACGACGGGGATGGTGGTAATGAAACCGAGGATAATAGGAACCCGATTGGGAATGAAAGCAATCAGGAGACCGGGAATGGTGGTATGGCAGGTAATGAAACTGGGGCTGCTAATGCCAAACGGGGCTATTCTTACAAGGAATTTGTGGCCTGTTAGCCCCGGGATTTCGATGGGAAAGGTGGGGCGATAGCCCTGACTAGATGGCTTGAGAAGATGGAGGCTGTGATTGACATCAGTGAATGCCTCGACAGCCAACGGATCAAGTATGTTACGTGCTCACTGCAGGGCAGAGCACTAACCTGGTGGAACACCCATGTTCAAGCTAGAGGAAGGGAATCTACGATGCAGATGACTTGGGATGAATTCAAAGCCCTGATTACCGAGGAATACTACCCTCTCAACGAGATGCAGAAACTTGAGCATGAATTTTGGAATCATGCTATGGTGGGGGCTGGGCACGCAGCTTATACTGACCGATTCCACGAGCTGGCTAGACTAGTTCTACACCTAGTCACTCCGGAATCCAAGAGGATAGAAAGGTACATTTGGGGACTCGCGCCTCAAATCTGGGCAATGGTAACTGTAGCTGCTCCTCCTACAATCCAGAGCGCAATTCTAAAAGCGGGCGCTCTCACTGACGAGATGATAAGAACAGGAGTATTGGGTAGGGGAGCGGAGAAAAGGAAAGAGACTGGGGAAACAAGTCGGTCTGGTACCGGAATGTCTGATAAGAGAGCCAAAACGGCCAGAAATTTTGTGGCCATGACTCAAGGGAAGAAGGAATATGCTGGGCCGCACCCGAGATGTGACAGGTGCAATCTTCATCATCCTCCAGCAGTGCCGTGCCGGGTGTGATTGAACTGCAGACGCCCGGGGCATCAAGAAAGAGACTGCAGAGTAGCGCCAAACCTGAGGGCACCCATCAACGCGGTTAACCCGCTGGGAATGCCAGGGCTTGTTACGAGTATGGAGGCCTCGATCACTTTAGAAATATGTGCCCCCGACTGAATAGGTCACCGGGTCAGCAAGGAAACAACCAGCAGCAGATAGTGGCCATAGCGAGTGCTCAAGGCCAAGGAAACCAGGGTAATGCTGAACGGGGACGTGCCTTCGTCATTGGAGCTAATGATGCCCGTCAGGATCCGAACGCTGTCACGGGTACGCACTTACTCAATAATCACTTCGCATCTGTACTGTTTGATACTGGGGCAGACCATAATTTTATATCTTTTGAGTTTGTGCAAATCCTTGATTTGAGTACCAGTAGACTAGAAACTAGTTACTCTGTAGAAATGGCAAATGGTAGGGTTAAACAAGCAGAGGAAATTACTCAGGACTGCAACCAAATATTGGAAGACCAGGCCTTCAACATAGATTTGATACCTTTGAGTTGGGGAGCTTTGACGTAATAGTGGGAATGGATTGGTTGTCGAAGCATGGAGCGGAGATTGTTTTCCAAGATAAAGTAGTGCGGATCCCCATGTCAAACGAGAAAGTACTCATAATACGAGGGGAGTGACCGGGAAAGAACTTGAAGTTTATCTCCTGCATGAAAGCACTCCAAGGTCTACGAAAGCAGTGTTACACCTTTCTGGCTCACGTGGTAGAAAAGAAGGAAGAAGAGACGAAATTGGCTGACATTCCAATTGTACGGGATTACCCGGAAGTTTTCCCTGATGATTTGTCTGGATTGCCTCCTCCACGACAGGTGGAATTCCATATAGAGCTGGTTCCTGGAGCTACGCCGATAGCTAAGACACCGTATCGATTAGCACCCTCCGAGATACAAGAGCTGTCTAGCCAACTACAGGAACTACTGGAGAAAGGTTTTATTCCATCGAGTTAATCACCGTGGGGATCACCGGTTGTGCGACTGAGCCTTAGTTGCCTGGGATTTATGCGACTGGAGGTTCAACCGCATGCTATTCGGCCGATTGAAGCTCAACCGTACGATTGGAGTTCAACCGCGGGAATGAAAGACGAGCCGCATGGAACACATGCGACTGGGGTCCGATCACATGGTGTTCATATGACTGAAGGTCCAGTCGCCCCTAGACCAGACGCGACTGGGCTATGGGTATAAAAGAGGAGCAGCTCCACTCTCCTCCCAACACTTATCATTTTCAGTCGGGGAGAGAGCAGAGAGCGACCGAGAGAAGAGAAAGAAAGAGGAAAGTGCTGACCGAGCTCCAGATTTGTCGAGAGGCTAGCCAAATCGAAGCTCATCAACTCCTACCTGTTAAGGTGAGTTCTAGAGCCCCTCATTTACATGTTTTCTAACGATTTTGGGGCTGGAAACATATATAAACCCTATTTTTGAAATAGTGAAAGTTTGACCCATTTGAGTAAAATCTTGAATAACGTGTTTATGGTATGAATTAGGACTAGTATAGGCTTGTATGAGGTCCTAGTAGGAATCCCTGAGGCTTGGGAAGGTCGAATTGGGCTGAAAATGGGTTTATGGTGACTGTGGGGACGGGGGTTCGCGACTGCAGTGTATGAAGAACTCCAGTCGCTGCCCAGTTAGGGTTATGCGACTGAAGGGCCATTCGGCCGAATGAGGAATAGTTGATGTCCAATCGCACGATTGAAGCTCAGAAGCACGATTGAGCCTCAGTCGCCTGATGGACTATGCGATTGGGGGTTTCGGTCGCATAGGTCCAATCGCAGAGTAGTTCAGTCGTACGGTTAAGAGTTAGTCGCATATAACCCTGTCGCATAGTGTCTAGTCGTACGGAAGGAAGTCCAATCGCCCGATTGTATGCCCATTCGCATGACAGCCCAATCGCATGGTCTAGTCGCATGTAGGACATGCGACTGAGATAGGTTCAGTCGCCCGTATAGGGCTGATGTGAATGTATAGAGAAGTGTATGTATGTTAGGTATGATGTGGCCATGATAGATGATAAATACTGATGATTTGTAAATACTTATGTTCCTTATGTAAATGTATGTTATCTTTTAATAACTTTACATGAATGAATGAAAGAATGAAAAGAATGTATTAAGAACGTAAAGTGAAAGATAAGGAAAGAAGGGACACGATGAACGAATGCATGCATTAACGAACGAATGAATGAATATAAGTAAGGCTTGCAAGCAAATGAAAGGAGGTGCACACCCCTGGCAGGTGTTAGCTCAACGGTGTGCGGGTTAGCTACCCCGAAGGATGCACATCGGGGTCAGTCTTTGTGATTGACCAGAAGTATGTATGGGATCCTTGCCGCTTGCCCTAGGTGACTGGATCAGCATTAGTGCACAACGTTCGTGATTGATCATCACAGGTCCAGCACCCGCATTTGTGCACAACGTTCGGGGTATAGCATATGGCATTGATCCAGAAGTAAATTGAAAAGATAAGTGGTGCATGTACCTACCCCAGGTGACTGGATCAGCATATGTGCACAACGTTCGTGGTTGATTACCACAGGTCCAGCACCAGCAGTATGTATGATGTAAGGGGGTATTGTACATGTCACCGAACGTAAAGAATGTTCGAACAAACGTAACGAATGTATGAATGAATGAAATAAACGTTCGAACGGAAGTAATGAAAGAATGTAAAGTATGTATGTATGAAAGTGAACGAGAATGATGACTAGTACACGATTGAATGATTAATGAACGAATGAAGAAGATAATAATAATATTATCTACGTGTATGTATGATGTGTGAGCACATGTATGTAAGAATAGTTATAAAGAATGAAAGTATGTTTTATTATAAAACTAGAACTCACTCAGCAACGCTGACTTTTTATGTGTTTCCAGTTGGCAGGTAGTGTTGCTGAGGATGGCACGAGGCGACTACTCAGCTCTTTTGGGATGGCATTCACTTTTTGATTATGCTGCCACATCATGTGTTGTGGGCCCGTAATGCGCGCAACACATCATGTTGCATGCAAGTGCAAGATTTCTTGATAATCCTGATAAACAGGATTATTTAAGAAATCTTCTTTATGAAGAAAAATATATTTTTGAACTTAATATCTTCTTTATGAAGAGAAATATATTTTTTTTTATTATTTTCTTTTGTAGAGGTCGCTGTATGACCCTATGATTGCTGAGGAATATGCATCAGCAGCAATCATAGTATAGTTATGCAATGTAAGGAAAAGCTTGTATTTTGTAACCAAGACAATGATGTAAAAGCTTTTATGATGAAATGAGAATGCATATTTTATTAATTCCGCTGCGTATTTATGATCATGTATTAAATGTATGTTTTACGTGTGATGATGACCAACCGTAAGGTGCCCGGGATCGGGGCCTTACAAGTTGGTATCAGAGCAAAAGTTTAAGTAAAATGGGTAAATTTTCAAAATAAACCTAAACTTAAACTGAGAATGGGACAGAAAGGAAGAGAATGCCATCTGAGTAGTTGCGTGCCATCAGGTATTTTCTTGAAAGTTAACCAGTGTTACGTGCGCATGTTATGTGTTTATGTGTACTGTTAGACTTAGATACTAATATAGTCAGGACAGGTAATGCTCGGGGTGTGAAGAGTGGCCACTGTAATTAGGGACTTACTATACTTAACATAGACTGAGCTATTTCCTTGAATGACCGTGTTGGTGTTTGAATCTTTTAGTGTGATAGAAGATGGTCGGTGGTAGATCATCTAAAGCTTCCTGTGGTGGTGGACGTGGTGCTGAACCGCGTAACACGCGAGGAAGATCTAGGACAGAAAAAGTAGTTCATGAGGAAGACGAGATTCCTTATCAGGAGGAGGCGGACGAAAGCGCGAATTTAAGGGCCTCGGTGAAAGAGGCAGTGGTTGAGGAGGTACACCAGGTCATGCAGACGATCTTACCGTCTGTAGTGACCGAAGTGATAAAGGCAGTACGTAATGATGAAAGACGAGGGAGGAATCGGTCCTCAGGTAGACAGCAACAGACAGAAGCAGAAACAGTATTATCCGATGACGAAGAGGAAGAGGAAGAAGAGCAGTTACGGGAGACAACCCGGGGTTGTAACTACGGGGCATTCATGAGATGCAAGCCCCTAACTTTTGATGGTTCTGGTACTGCTACTGATGCTACCAATGGGTGATGGAAATGGAGGCTGTCCTCGATATTAGTGATTGCCAGGAGGACAAGAAGGTGAAGTTTGCTACCCACTCTTTCACCGGGTCAGCTTTGTGCTGGTGGAACAATATAGTTCGAGCCGAGGGTAGCAGGGCTATAGGGAAGATGAAGTGGGCTGAGTTGAAAAGGCTGGTGATTGAGGAATTCAGTCCTCGTCGGGAAATGGATAGAGTTGAGAGAGAGTTCCTGCAGTTGGAGGCGGGGACGATGACCCACCAACAATACACCACCAAGTTTAACGAGTTGGCGCTGTTGGTGCCGGAGCAGGTGACGCCGGTGTCTCGAAAGATCAACCGGTATATTCAGGGGCTGCCAGCTGAAATTCATTGGCACTTGATTTCTGCCCGACCAAGCACTTTCAGGTCGGCAGTGGATTTGGCGGGAAGGTTATTCGATGAACGGGCTGCGTTGGTAAAGGCTGAGGGTAGCAAGAAAGGAAGTGGGGAGAAGAGTTGGCAGGGGAAGAGATTTGGTCGAGGTGATATTTCGACAAGCGGCAAGAAGGCACGGGTTGATGATCGCCGTGTGGTCACGTCAAGTACGGGGTCGAGAAAGTGTGGGAAATGTGGGAGAGAGCACGGTGGTGAGTGCAGATGGGGGCTGAATGTTTGTTTTAAGTGTGGAAAGCCAGGTCATATGGCTAAAGAATGTAAGGGCTTGAAGTGCTTTAACTGCGGGGAAAGTGGTCATATGAACAAAGATTGCAAGAAGCCGAGATCTGAGGGTTCCAGTGTGAAGAAGGCAGTGGGCGAAGGGTCGAGAGCAAGCGCCAGAGCATTCACGATGACACAGGATGAGGCTAGGACGGACCCCGATGTAGTGTCCGGTATGTTTCTGGTGAACCAAACTGTAGCCTCTGTATTATTTGATTCGGGTGCCAGTAGGAGTTTTATTTCTGCTGCTTTTTGTGCCAAATTGCCCGTTAGTAGTAGACGTGTGGATGTGCCGTTTGATGTAGAGACTGCTATAGGTAAAACTACGAGAATTTCCGAGGTAATTGAGGGTTGCGATGTAGAACTGGAAGGTCACAAATTCCCAGTTAGACCGTTTGCGATGACGTTGGGTGGTTTCGATTTAGTGCTCGGAATGGATTGGTTGGCGGATTTTGAGGCGAACATTGTGTGTCGCAAGAAGATGATCAGTTTGACAGCGCCCGACGGTAGTTCAGTGACAGTTTACGGGGATCGGGTTACTACGATTCCGAAGGTGATCTCAATGGCAGTGGCGGGGAAATGTATGAGGCGTGGATGTAACGCCTTTTTATGCTATGTAAAGGATGTAGAAAAGCCAACACCACAACTATCTGATGTTCCGGTTGTGTGTGAGTTCCCAGACGTGTTCCCGGAAGACTTATCGGGATTGCCACCTGACAGAGAGATCGAGTTCCAGATTGATCTGATACCAGGCGCCCAACCTGTTGCCAAAGCACCATACCGATTGGCCCCGACAGAGATGAAAGAGTTGATGGAACAGTTACAAGAGCTGCTGGATAAGGGGTCCATTAGACCGAGTATCTCACCTTGGGGTGCTCCGGTCCTGTTTGTAAAGAAGAAGGACGGTAGTATGAGGATGTGCATCGACTACCGCGAGCTGAATAAGCTGACAGTAAAGAACAGATACCCCTTGCCGAGGATCGACGACTTGTTTGATCAACTTCAGGGTGCGAGTTGGTTCTCACGAATAGATCTTCGATCAGGCTACCATCAACTGAAGGTGAAGGAGCAGGATATCCCTAAAACAGCTTTTCGTACGCGCTATGGCCACTATGAGTTCCTTGTCATGTCGTTGGGTTGACCAATGCGCCAGCTGCTTTTATGGACCTGATGAACAGAGTGTGCCGACCGATGTTGGATAAATCAGTGATTGTATTCATCGATGACATCTTGATTTATTCAAAGAACGAGACTGAGCATGCCGGTCACATTCGTGAAGTTCTGGAGACGTTGAGAAGGGAGAAGTTGTATGCTAAATTCTCCAAGTGCGTATTCTGGTTGCGTGAAGTTCAATTCTTGGGTCACGTGGTGAATCCAGACGGGATTATGGTCGATCCGGCGAAAGTGGAAGCAGTTATGCAATGGAAGTCTCCGAAGACGCCGTCCGAGATCCGTAGTTTCTTGGGTTTGGCGGGTTACTACCGAAGGTTCATCCAAGACTTTTCCAAAATTTCTTCTCCACTGACAAAGTTGACCCGGAAGGATGTGAAATTTGTATGGGGTCAAGCTCAAGAGAAGGCGTTTGAAGAACTGAAGACGAGATTGACCCAAGCTCCAGTATTGGCGTTACCCGAGGGCAGTGAAGATTTGGTGGTTTATTCTGATGCCTCCTACTCGGGGTTGGGGTGTGTATTAATGTAGAGAGGAAAGGTGATAGCCTATGCATGCCGACAGCTGAAAGTTCATGAGGTTAATTACCCTACTCATGACTTGGAGCTAGCAGCTGTGGTTTTCACGTTGAAGATTTGGCGGCACTATTTGTACGGGACGAAGTGCACCATCTTTACCGACCACAAGAGCTTGAAGTACTTCTTCGAGCAAAAAGATCTGAATATGAGGCAACGGCGATGGTTGGAGCTTGTAAAGGACTATGATTGTGAGATCCATTACCATCCGGGCAAGGCCAACGTGGTGGCGGATGCCCTTAGCCGAAAGGAGAGGCCCGAGCCAATTCGGGTGAAGGCGTACCAGCTAATCATGACCTCCGATGTAATGAAACAGGTCAAAGAGTTCCAAGACGAGGCTTTGAAAGACGAACATCTTAACTCTGAACGCATGAGAGGTCTGGTCGTGGAGTTGGGTGAGAACGCAATGGGTGTTAGAACCCGGTTTGGGCGTATGTGGATTCCTCGTCTTGGGGATCTGCGAATGAAGATTATGGATGAAGCTCATAAGTCTCGATACTCCATTCATCCCGGTGCTACCAAAATGTACCAAGATATGAAGAAAGATTACTGGTGGCCGGGTATGAAACGAGATGTGGTGGAGTATGTGAGTAAATGCCTCACGTGTTTGCAAGTAAAGGCAGAGCACTAGAAGCCGTACGGAAAGATTCAACCGTTGGACATACCGGAATGGAAGTGGGAGCACATCACTATGGATTTTATCACAAAGCTGCCACGTACCCCGAAAGGGTATGATACGATCTGGGTGATTGTGGATCGATTGACGAAGAGTGCCCACTTCTTACCGATGCGCGAGACATATTCGTCCGAGAAGTTGGCTGATCTTTTCATCAAAGAGATTGTGACTCGTCATGGTGTACCGGTGTCGATTGTGTCTAATCGCGACACTCGGTTTACATCCAAATTCTGGAAGAAATTCCATGATGCTATGGGGACGAGGTTACATATTAGCACGGCTTATCATCCACAAACTGATGGTCAGTCGGAAAGGACCATTCAGACCTTGGAGGACATGGTCCGAGCATGTGTTATTGACTTCGGTGGAAGTTGGGATGACCACCTGCCGTTAGCCGAATTCTCATACAACAACAGTTATCATGCCAGTATTGGCATGCCACCCTATGAGATGCTATACGGTAGGCGATGCAGGACACCCATCTGTTGGGGTGAAATTGGTCAGAAAGAATTGGGGAGCGTCGAAGTGGTCGAAGCTACGACTGAAAAGCTCGAAAGAATTAAAGCTTATATGAAGGCAGCCAAAGACCGACAGAAATCGTATGCCGACAAACGACGCAGGCCGATTGAGTTCCAGGTAGGACATCGGGTTATGTTGAAGGTCTCACCCTGGAAGGGTATCATTCGGTTCCGGAAGCGAGGCAAGTTGAGTCCGCATTATATAGGCCCTTTCCGAATCATCGCTCGAGTAGGAGAGGTGGCCTATAAGTTGGATCTACCAGATGAACTAAGTGGAATCCACCCGACTTTCCACGTGTCACATCTGAGGAAATGTTTGGCGGACGAGGATATGGTCGTTCCACTGGGGGATATCTAGGTGGACGAACGGCTCAACTATGTAGAGCAACCAGTGGCGATCATTGATCGCAAAGAGAAGAGGTTAAGGAATAAAGTGGTTCCCCTTGTGCGTGTATAGTGGCGGCACAAGAAGAAATGAGGCAGCATTACCCACGGTTGTTCGAAGAATAACAAGTTTCGGGGACGAAACCTAAAATAAGGGGGGTGGACTTGTAACACCCGAAAGTTTGACCTTTTTACAGGTTGTTCGACTGAGCCTTAGTCGCCTGGGATTTATGCGACTGGAGGTTCAACCGCATGCTATTCGGCCGATTGAAGCTCAACCGCAAGATTGGAGTTCAACCGCCCGAATGAAAGACGAGCCGCATGGAACACATGCGACTAGGGTCCGATCGCATGGTGTTCATGCGACTGAAGGTCCAGTCGCCCCTAGACCAGACGCGACTGGGCTATGGGTATAAAAGAGGAGCAGCTCCACTCTCCTCCCAACACTTATCATTTTCAGTCGGGGAGAGAGCAGAGAGCGACCGAGAGAAGAGAAAGAAAGAGGAAAGTGCTGACCGAGCTCCGGATTTGTCGAGAGGCTAGCCAAATCGAAGCTCATCAACTCCTACCTGTTAAGGTGAGTTCTAGAGCCCCTCATTTACATGTTTTCTAACGATTTTGGGGCTGGAAACATATATAAACCCTATTTTGAAATAGTGAAAGTTTTACCCATTTGAGTAAAATCTTGAATAACGTGTTTATGGTATGAATTAGGACTAGTATAGGCTTGTATGAGGTCCTAGTAGGAATCCCTGAGGCTTGGGAGGGCGAATTGGGCTGAAAATGGGTTTATGGTGACTGTGGGGACGGGGGTTCGCGATTGCAGTGTATGAAGAACTCCAGTCGCTGCCCAGTTAGGGTTATGAGACTGAAGGGCCATTCGGCCGAATGAGGAATAGTTGATGTCCAATCGCACGATTGAAGCTCAGACGAACGATTGAGCCTCAGTCGCCTGATGGACTATGCGATTGGGGGTTTCGGTCGCATAGGTCCAATCGCAGAGTAGTTCAGTCGTACGGTTAAGAGTTAGTCGCATATAACCCTGTCGCATAGTGTTTAGTCGTACGGAAGGAAGTCCAATCGCCCGATTGTATGCCCATTCGCATGATAGCCCAATCGCATGGTCTAGTCGCATGGAGGACATGCGACTGAGATAGGTTTAGTCGCTCGTATAGGGCTGATGTGAATGTATAGAGAAGTGTATGTATGTTAGGTATGATGTGGCCATGATAGATGATAAATACTGATGATTTGTAAATACTTATGTTCCTTATGTAAATGTATGTTATCTTTTAATAACTTTACGTGAATGAATGAAAGAATGAAAAGAATGTATTAAGAACGTAAAGTGAAAGATAAGTAATGAAGGGACACGATGAACGAATGCATGCATTAACGAACGAATGAATGAATGTAAGTAAGGCTTGCAAGCAAATGAAAGGAGGTGCACACCCCTGGCAGGTGTTAGCTCAACGGTGTGCGGGTTAGCTACCCCGAAGGATGCACATCGGGGTCATTCTTTGTGATTGACCAGAAGTATGTATGGGATCCTTGTCGCTTGCCCTAGGTGACTGGATCAGCATTAGTGCACAACGTTCATGATTGATCATCACAGGTCCAGCACCCGCATTTGTGCACAACGTTCGGGGTATAGCATATGGCATTGATCCAGGAGTAAAGTGAAAAGATAAGTGGTGCATGTACCTACCCCAGGTGACTGCATCAGCATATGTGCACAACGTTCGTGGTTGATTACCACAGGTCCAGCACCAGCAGTATGTATGATGTAAGGGGGTATTGTACATGTCACCGAACGTAAAGAATGTTCGAACAAACGTAACGAATGTATGAATGAATGAAATAAACGTTCGAACGGAAGTAATGAAAGAATGTAAAGTATGTATGTATGAAAGTGAACGAGAATGATGACTAGTACACGATTGAATGATTAATGAACGAATGAAGAAGATAATAATAATATTATCTACGTGTACGTATGATGTGTGAGCACATGTATGTAAGAATAGTTATAAAGAATGAAAGTATGTTTTATTATAAAACTAGAACTCACTCAGCAACGCTGACTTTTTATGTGTTTCCAGTTGGCAGGTAGTGTTGCTGAGGATGGCACGAGGCGACTACTCAGCTCTTTTGGGATGGCATTCACTTTTTGATTATGCTGCCACATCATGTGTTGTGGGCCCGTAATGCGCGCAACACATCATGTTGCATGCAAGTGCAAGATTTCTTGATAATCCTGATAAACAGGATTATTTAAGAAATCTTCTTTATGAAGAAAAATATTTTTTGAACTTAATATCTTCTTTATGAAGAGAAATATATTTTCTTTTTATTATTTTCTTTCTACAGAGGTCGCTGTATGACCCTATGATTGCTGAGGAATATGCATCAGCAGCAATCATAGTATAGTTAAGCAATGTAAGGAAAAGCTTGTATTTTGTAACCAAGACAATGATGTAAAAGCTTTATGATGAAATGAGAATGCATATTTTATTAATTCCGCTGCGTATTTTATGATCATGTATTAAATGTATGTTTTACGTGTGATGATGACCAACCGTAAGGTGCCCGGGATCGGGGCCTTACACCGGTGTTATTTGTCAAGAAGAAGGATGGGTCGTTCCGTATGTGTTTCGTTTACCGGGAATTGAACAAACTAACCGTGAAGAATCGGTATCCTCTCCCTAGAATCGACGACCTGTTTGATCAGTTGTAAGGAGCCTCGTATTTCTCTAAGATCGATCTCCGATCTGGATATCATCAACTAAGAGTATTTGAGGATGATATTCCAAAAACAGCATTTAGAACTCGTTACGGACACTATGAGTTCTTGGTCATGCCGTTTGGGTTGACCAACGCACCAGCTATCTTTATGGATTTAATGAATCGGGTGTGCAAGCCTTATCTTGATAAGTTCGTGATCGTATTCATAGACGACGTACACATCTACTCCCGTTCGAAAGAGGATCACGAAAAACACCTTCGAGCAATTCTAGAACTGTTGAAGGAAGAGAAACTTTTCGCCAAATTCTCGAAGTGTGAATTCTGGCTTCGAGAAGTGAAGTTTTTGGGTCATGTGGTTAACGAAGATGGAATTCATGTGGACCCCAGTAAGATTCAAGCTGTGAAGAAATGGGATACACCCCAAACACCCTCAAAAATACGGCAATTCCTAGGATTGGCCAGATACTACCGTCGTTTTATTGCGAACTTTTTGAAGATCGCACAACTGTTAACGCTGCCAACCCAGAGAGACAAGAAGTTTGATTGGGGACATGCACAAGAACGAGCCTTCCAGACATTGAAAGAAAAGCTGTGCAATGGTCCAATACTTTCTCTCCCGGACGGAGTTGATGATTTTGTGGTATACTGCGATGCTTCACATCAAGGGTTGGGATGTGTGCTAATGCAAAGGGATAAGGTAATTGCCTATGCATCGCGACAACTAAAGGTGCATGAAAAGAACTACACAACTCATGGCTTGGAGTTGGGCGTTGTAGTATTTGCACTCAAGATATGGAGGAATTATCTATATGGAACCAAATGCATCATTTACACAGATCATAAGAGCCTTCAACATATTCTTGATCAAAAGGAACTTAACATGCGATAGCGACGCTGGGTAGAGTTACTTAGCGACTACGATTGTGAAATCCGGTATCACCCCGGGAAAGCTAACGTGGTGGCTGATGCTTTAAGCCGCAAAGAACGCGTGAAACAATTACATGCTCAAGCGCTAGGATTGACTATTCAAACCAATCTAAAGGCTCAGATTCAAATTGCGCAAAGTGAGGCTTTGAAAGAAGAAAACCTTGCGGGAGAAGAATTCCAAGGGATGGATAAACAAATGAGTTGCAAGGATAACGGCGTACATTACTTCATGGATCATATATGGGTCCCAGATGGGGAGGTGTACGTACACTAGTCTTGGATGAAGCACACAAGACTCGATACTCTGTTCATCCTGGTGCAGACAAGATGTGCCACGATCTGAAGGAGCTGTACTGGTGGCCAGGTATGAAGAAAGATATTGCTTTATATGTGAGCAAATGCTTGACATGTTCAAAGGTCAAGGCCGAACACCAGAAACCATCAGGATTATTACAACAACCTGGAATCCCCGAGTGGAAGTGGGAGAACATCACTATGGATTTCATTACCAAACCCCTGAGAATGCCAAGCGGACACGACTCGATATGGGTCGTGGTGGATCGAATGACAAAATCCGCTCACTTCTTGCCTATACGAGAAGACTATAAGATGGATAAGCTGGCAAGGGTATACATCAAAGAGGTCGTGACACGGCACGGGGTGCCGGTGTCAATTATATCCGACCAAGACAGTCGATTCACTTCACGATTTTGGCAGATGTTACAGAAAGCGATGGGCACTCGATTAGACATGAGTACAGCCTATTACCCCCAGACCGACGGCCAAAGTGAACGAACGATACAGACGCTTGAGGGCATGCTGAGGGCATGCGTTATTGATTTTGGTGGCAGTTGGGATACTCATCTACCGCTGATCGAGTTTTCCTACAATAACAGTTACCAGACTAGTATTGGATGTGCACCGTTCGAAGCGTTGTATGGACGGAAATATAGATCGCCTGTATGTTGGGCCGAGATTGGTGAAAGCCAGCTAACAGGTCCCGAAATCATTCAAGAAACAACTGATAAGATCTTCCAAATCAAAGACAGACTCAAAGCTGCTAGAGACCGCCAAAAGAGCTATGCCGACAACCGTCAGAAGCCGCTAGAGTTTAACATTGGGGATCGAGTGTTGCTTAAGGTCTCTCCGTGGAAAGGGATCGTTCAGTTTGGAAAGAAAGGGAAGTTGGCCCCAAGATATGTTGGACCATTCAAGATCACAGAAAGAGTCGGTCCAGTGGCGTACCGATTAAGGTTGCCACAAGAGCTTAATAGTGTACATGATACTTTCCATGTATCGAACCTCAAGAAGTGTTTAGCTGACGAATCACTTCATGTGCCTATTAAGGATATCAAGATTGATCAAAGCCTCTATTTTGTGGAGGAACCTATTAAGGTCATGGACCGAAAGGTCAAAAGGTTGTGGCGCAGCAAGATACCTATTGTTCGTGTAAGATGGAATTCCAAACGAGGGCTAGAGTTTGCATGGGAACGTGAAGATCAGATGAAACTCAAATATCCATACCTATTCGGGGATGACACCCTTGGACCTAGCACCAGTTGAATTTCGGGACGAAATTTCCTCAACTGGGGGATACTGTGACATCCGTCACCAAAGGTCCGTCTATTGACGTAATCTGTTAATTTTTGTTGTCGGTCATCCCTCACCATTATAGCCCATCTATGTGGATATTATGCCTGTATGCTTGCTTGGTTAACCCTATGCGTGTGCTATCGTTGCTTGAATTGTTATCAACCTAAAACGTTTTCCAAGATTTGCCCCGTTATCATTAAACGCACCGTTTTTATAAGTACATAATGTCACAAATAAAACCATTTTTAAATTATAAATATCGTTAATAACATTTTATCATTAATAAAACAAGACTAATTAATAACGTTTTCAACCGAAACAAAATTTAGGAACTCGGGGCAAAGTGTAGGGACTAAAAGTGACATTTTTCAAACTTGGGATGGGTATAAAAACCCCCCATTCCCATCCATTCTTCATCATCTTCATCTTCTCCTCTTCTTCACACTCTTCACCATCTTAGCACCAAAACCGCCATCTTTCTCGCGTTTTCACGGTCAAAACATGGTTATCTTCGCAAATACTCACTTCTAGCAGGTAGATAACTTTGTTTGACCCGTTTCTTGCTCGATTTCACTTCTGTGTTTTCTAGGGTTTCGGGTGCTCATGTTCATCCGCGCACATGAGGTCGTGTAGGCTTGCATGTTGCGTTTCTGAGTGTGCTTCTTGTTTAGACATGTTAGAATAGGTATTCTGGAAGTTTTTGGGGTGTAAAACGAGATCACGGAGCAGCTGGAGACTGCTTTACACTCGACAGTCGCGAATCTGCTGTTCATCGCGACTGGGACTGTTCACGCAACTGAGCCGTGCGATTGGGCGAATCGTACGACTGAGTCATGCGTATGGGTGTATCGTGCGACTGAGTGGTGCGACTGGGGCGAGTCGTACGACTTGGTCATATGACTGGGTGTGTGCGATTGAATGTGTATGCGAATGAGTCCATGCGAGCGAGTGTGCGTGTGATTTAGTCAGTGCGAATTAGATTGTGTGCGATTGTGCGTGAGTCGTACGACTGAAAGGCCAGTCGCACGAATGAAGCTGATTCGTGCGAATGAAGGTTCAATCGTGTGTAAGGAGGTTGAGTCGTATGACTGGGTCTTGCATGGTACGACTGAATGCTTAGTCGCATGAATGAAGGTTCAATCGTACGAATGAAGCTGATTCGTACGACTGAAGGTCCATTCGTACGAAGAAAGGGTTGAGTCGTGCGTCTGGTCCTATTATATGACTAATGATGTGTGTGTGTGTATGGATCCCCTCTTCGGAGATCTCACGACGATGAAGTAACATCAATAAAGTGTCATAGCTTGACCACAAAGATTAAAGTCAACGCTATCAATAGACACATACTATTTAAAATAACCTAGTCTGATATGTGTATGTCTGCTTGTGTGTGTACTACCCACGGCCGAACTGAAACTGCCCGAGCCTATTGACACCATCTTATGCTTTATGCTTATTATTAATGCTTGTCAGTAACTGTCAATAGGTGTTTGACTGTTCATAGCATCCTACAGTTGGGAACATTCATCATACGTGCCTATCATCTGTCTGTGAGTTTCGTGGCCCCTTTTTACTCTTATAAAACCTTTTTCAAATACTTTCAACTTGGGGGAAAGGAATGCTCACCTACTTGACTTGAGTTCAGGCACCTTCCCTAGTGGAAGTTGGCTGCTACTACTATGAGTACATTATCTTGCTTATCTTGTGATTGCTGCTATATGAACTGCTACGTCACCACTATGTATGTCACTTAGTGGTATCGCAATACTATGCTCTACTACTTGATGTTACGTGATGATTGATGCTACTTGTGAATGCTATTGACCTTGGATGCTCTCGGCTGTGTGGTTCTTCTGTGTGGTTCTTCTGTGTGGTTCTTCTAAGCCGATCATCCATTACAACCATTAATCCCAGAAATTGGGACCTAAAGATTGGTTTGGTTGTAACCTAAACATATGCGCTGTGTGGATCTTGCTACGTCATGTTAAAGTCATTATACTATGGAAAACATTTTTATGTAACCATTAATCCCGGTAATGGGACCTAAGGACTGGTTTGGTTATAAACTATACTTATGCACTGTGTGGATCTTGCTATGTCTTATTAAACTATTTATACCTTGAGGATACTTTCTTTACAACCATCAATTCCCGCGAGGAACCAAACAATAGGTTTGGCTGTAGCTATTTATAACTGCTAAAACCGCCTATACGTAAGTATAGCTGCGGTAGCTTTTATTAAACTTACTAGTTTCATCTTAATATCTTTTACTACTTAAAACCTGCGAAGCTTACCAACAATTATGTTGACCGTTTTGAGGATCTCTTTTCAGGTGATCAAGGTAATTGAAGATCTATGAGTGCTGCCACTTAGAGGAGACCCTAGGATACATTTTGTAATCATTACCCTTATAAAGCTTGAACATGGTCTTTTGTATACTTGTTCCCAAGTTACGGGAATTTACATTACAAGTTATCCTTAATGCTTATGTGATCATTTATTTTGTGCTTATGGCTATGCTGTCGTGAACATTGACTATACATGACACAAGTCTCCAATTGTGTTCGGGTGTTGTCATGACACGCTTGTCATCATATTATTATTGTTGCTACTCTATTGTATACCATGTGTTATGACGATCCCGTCTAGCTCACATTCCCCGTGTTTCCGCTATCAGTGGGGGTGTGACATTTGTGTTCTCATTCAGGCTTAGGTTTTTACTTTTCTTGAAAAATTTCTTTGCCCTCATAGCAATCATGGCAATTTGCCATTGTAAATCCATTTCTTCAACATCATCTGGATCCATTTCCTCCAGATCTTCTTGGATTAGATGAGTTGATGTGAGTCTTCCTCCTAAGTAAGCTTCGAAACTTGCAACAAAGACATTGTAGGTGAAGTTTTGTTCTTCAGACTTCTGATCAACAGGCAAGTTAGTGGGTGTGGAAGTGGATGCATTAGAGGTAGATTGCTTCTGTGGTTGAGATGAAGCAATAAATCTAGTGGATCTCGATTGATCTCTGGATGATAGAAAATCATCCTCTTCAGTAATAAAGGAATTTTCCACATAATGAGTTTCTGATGGAAATTTGTAAGCCTCTATAACTTGAGGTCCACTCAAGTTTCTGTTCCTTTCATCTAATTCAAGAGCTTTAATTTTTGCTATCATGATGTCTATGCTTGTGCTCTCCAGATCAAGAGTGTTCTTCAGCATGGTCACATTTTGCTTCTAGCTTTCAGGCAGACTATGCAACATCTTCTTGTTCATCTCTTTTTCTTTGTAAGTGACCCCCATTATCTCCAGATCATTTACCAGTTGGATAAATCTATGAAGTTGTTTTGAGATAGATTCTCCTTTGGTGTGATAAAAGGTTTCATATTGATTAATCAGTTTGTCTTTATTAATCTCAGTCACCTCACTACTCGCTTCACACACAATCTGAAGTGCATCCCATACACCTTTTGTAGTGTTGTATTTCTCTAATCTTTTAAGTACATCCATTTTTAAAGCCTGAGTTAGAATGGAGTAGGCTTTAAGATAAATCTTAATCTTCTTGTAGTCATCATCATCAAGATTAAGATTTGGATCCTCAATCGGGATTCTGTCTGTTTTGTATTGTGCAGCTTCATCAGCATTCAAAAAGACTGGGATGTATGGCCCTTTGCATATTGATATCCAATAGATCTACACCTGTAATATAGTTTCTAAACCTTATTTTTCATAGCTTAAATCAGATTTGTGTTTAAGCATTGGAGGTTTAGAAGCATGGCCAAGTTCAGCAAAGTTAATAGAATCCATGTTTAGTAAACTGATTTAGAGTGTTTGAGTATGGTTTAAGTTGATTTTAAGTCCAATAGTTTGAACAGGCCACGATTTCAAAATATTTTAGGTCTTCTATAAACAGTAACAACTATAGGATTTTTCACTTGCTTTAGCAGTTTACTTTTTGGTTTCTACTTTGTTGATTTTGTGTATTTTTTGTGTTCAATCATAGATCTGAACAGAACTGAAGTTGTTCAGTGTGTTCTTGTAATAGAAAAGTGAAAGAAGATGAAGTTTTTGAGATTTTTTACAGTTGTATACTCATTAACAACTGAGACTTGTTAATAAGCAACTCAATCGACAGGTCAATCGATTTTCAGCCTAGACCTGAGCAGATCTTAGGTTGAATCCGAGAGCCAAAGCTCTGATACCAACTGATAGGGTGGTTTGAGAATGATATTCTCTGTTGAGTATAAGTACAAGGATCTGATATGATGATTGAGTAAGTGATTAAGTAGCAGAAATACCAAATCAGAGAACATTAAATGTTGTAAAAATACTCATAAATGCTTGTGTATTGATTGTAGAACAAACAAGTTACAAGATGTTTTAGGGTTTCTTGAATAGTGAAAACACAACCTTAAAACATCGAAACTTAGGTACAAGGTTTGTGTCAATGACAATACATGTGATAAACTTGGGAAAAACTTATATATGATGGATATTCTATTCTATTTATAGGCTGACATAAAGCCTGTACAAAAATACTAAATTACCCTGACATCTATACTGAATATTAGTCTAAGTACAAAAGTTTCTTCATCCGTATTGGTTGTTGAACATCCGCATTGACTAATGCAGATGCCTTGGCTTCATCAGCATTTCTTTTTTTCTTCATCAGCATTAAGTGTTTGGTCATCAGCAATAACAAATGCAGACGAGCAAACACATCAGCATTTCTCTTTTGTGCATCCGCATTGACTAATCTAGATGAACAAATACTTGACAGCATTTGTTCTAATGCATCCGCATTAACCAATATGGATGAAAAAATACTTGCAACATTTGTTCTTAGCTACCCGCATTTGTTTCTGCGAAAGAACAAACACTTGTCTGCATTGTTCCTTGGTCATCCGGATAGACAAATGCGGATAGCCAACACTTGGCCTTCTCCTGCATGCCTTCTTGGACTTGTAGGAGTATGCCAATAGAACAACCATGACCCATCACTTGAATAGGCATTATGATCCTTTCAGGGTCCAACAAAGCCATTTCTGGCCAGCCTATTCATGTTCTTCATGTTAGAATGGACCAGCCTTCTATCCTATATTTGAGATTCATCTTCTGATGACTTAGAAACCAGGCATGTTTCATTTGATCTTAGTGAGGTGTTGTTCATGTCCAAAATATATGTATTGCCTTTTCTTGTTGCTTTAAGAAGGATGTAATCATCTTGGATTTGCAAACCTGGTTTAAGAATGTAACAATGATTTTTATCAAATAAAGTGGTATCGTTTTGATCATAAGTTTAAGAAACACGGAGTAAATTAAATTTGAAGTTTTCACAAAAAATTACTTTCTCAAACTTGAGCACACCATTTGTTATAATTCCTTTACCTACAATTTTACCTCCCTTACATTAAAGCATTTTTATGTTTGAAATCATGGAAGAGAGAACAGTTCCCTGTCATATGCCTGGAACATCCATCGTCAACATACCACTTGTTGTCATCCCTCCATGTATGTTCCTACATAGAAAATGTAATCAATTAGAATGGGGAACCCAAGCCTTAATGAGCTTGGGATGACCACTTGTGTCTAAAATAGTCACTCCTTCATGAATGAGTCTTGATGATTCAGGTTTGACTTTAGACTAAATTGATTCATTTTGTTTAGTTTGTGGTGGTGAGGATGATTCTTTAGGAGATTGACTTAAGACATTTTGAACTTGTTTCTTAGTCACTTCCTCTTGCACCTTCTTTTTCTTCTTATTTTCTGTTGATGAAGAACTTTTGTTGTGGAAGGTTTCAGCATCCTTTGATTTTGACTTTGATACTTCAGTACTTTTATCACACTGATCAAAAAATGTCTTTTCAGCATCTGTTGATTTTTCATTTAATTCCATCTTTATGTTGGAGTTTTGCTTTGAGACTGCTGCTTTTCCTTCTTCTTCGGTCGAGCATTAGAAGCTGATGTTTATTTCTTAGCCATTTCAACCTTTTGCTGTTGATGTTCATCAGAAGCAGGTGCTTTCTTTGTCTTTCCAACCTTTTTCTTTGGCTATTGCTGCTTTGTTTCTAATTCTGTGATGATATGTTCAGATTTTGAACCTGCATCATTATTCTCAGATTGTTTCTTCTTAGGAACTTTTGCTTTGTTCTTTTTCTTGTAGATTGCACAATGCATATTGAAGTAGTAATTTGAAGTCACATGGTTGTTCATATTGAAAATAGAATAGTAGCTGCTGAAGTAGAAATCTTCAGTGTTGTGATTAGTCATATCACACCACTTGCAGTACTTATCTTTTGCCTCACTCCCTAAGTTAACCATTTTCTTCTTTTGTTTCAGCTGCTTTTTATGCTCTTTCCTTTCTTTCTCAAGTTTTGCTGCTGAAGAGTCTTTGCCACTTCCTGATATAATGTCAAATGGTTCTGATAGTTTAGCAGTTGACTTTTACTGGTGAAGCACATCCTTTACAGATTTCTTGCCTGTGCTTTTGATTGTTGAAGCTTCCGCTAAAGATTTATTTATTTTACCTTGCCTTTCATAAGAAACTTCCTCCTTCTGTAGATCTTCTACTGAAGACTGTTTAGACAAATCAATAGTTCTCTTCATCCGCTGAGGATCTGCTGAGGTTTATTGAATTTTAACAATCCTCTTCTACCATAGAAGATCTGCTAATGTTGTTGACTTGGTCTTCCTGATCTTTTCTGCGGAAGAAGTTTCCGCTTCTTCCGTAGAGTTTACACTTGCATCAGCTTCAGACCTTTTTGTTGTTGGTTGAGTCACTTGCTAGTTATTTAGCTCTTAAATCCCAGCATTCAATTGAGCTATCTTCTTGTAGATAGTATTCAATAAGTATCTTTGTTGAGGTGGATAGGGCACTTTGATTTCTTGAAGCACTTTTGGTATTGAGGGTTCAAACACCAAACTTGTTTCCTTACCCTTATCATCACCTTGTTGTTGATCATGATCATCCAGCTCAAACAAATCATCACATCCATCAAAATCAAAATCTGATTCATCTTGTTGTGAAACTTCTGAGTCAGTTGATTTAGTTTCACTCACCTCAGAATCACCACCATTTTCCACTTGAATAAATTCAGTTTTAACTGTATGATTGGTGCTTGGCACAAAATGGTTTGATAAGATTTTAGTCATAGAATCAGGTAATGAGGTATAATTGTTATTTACTAGGGGTGGAACATTATGAAAACCAAACCTGATTTGTTTTGTGACTCAATATGAGAATTTAATGACTTCTCATATTGTTGAGATGAAACTTAAAACTTCTGAAGTTTCACTTCAGTGGATGCATGTTCTGTCATTGATTTTGTTAAGGATGCAGTCAAATTCTCAACTTGTGCCTTCAAATTATAAATTTCTGAAACAAGTTTATCTAAATCTTTTTATAAGGATGTTATCTTTTTGTGATAAAGTTTATGTTCCCTTACATGAGATTCATTTAAAACCATTGTTTCTTTAACTTTATTGGCAAGTTATTGAGCATGAAATCTATATCTTTCAACTTCCTTAATGCAGCTAGATGAACACAACCTTTCCTATACCTCTCTGGACATTGGTGGGACTTTGTTCTCCATGTTTCCCATGAGAGCTTGATTCTATTCCAAGACTTCCTTCTCATATAGTGTAACAACCCCTCCTCGACCCCAAGATGAGTTGAGACTTGTGCCAAATATTTAAGTAGGCATTTCTCTAAGTCATGTGCCTGAATAGTGCCCATGCGCCTGAACAACGCTCATGCGCCTGGACAGTGCCCATGCTGCTAAGTCTTGGGCATTTCAACAGTTCTCATGTGTCCGATGGGTGCTCATGTGCCTAAGTCTCATGCGCCCTAATAGTGGTCATGCTCCTAAACAGTGGTAATGCGCCTAAAACATGACTTGGATATTCGTACCTGTATGTTCTACACTTCTTATTGGTACTTAACCAAGTAGAAACTTATATTTGTATAGAATCTATCTTTTATAAGATTATTTGAGACAATTAATATATTTTTTTCAACACTGAGACAAAAAAAAATCGGATGAGTATTTGTAACCATCCGCGGCTAACAAACACAATAATAATAATAATAGACCACAACATAACAAAAACATTTAAAAATCTCTATTCTCGGTCACCTAAACCCACCAACTGTAATGCATGTTGTGAAATCCCAAAAGCACACCCACACTCAACCTTTTTCTTTTTTTTCTATACATGCAATCTTTCAAATCTCTTCTCATAATTCATTCTCACTTTCTCTCGGTTTCTCTCTTTAACTGAAACACACACACATTTGTTCCTACATTCCAGTAGAATACCAAAGAACAAAGGAGCTCCAGCCCCATTCCGAAGACCTTTGCCCATTTCTAACCTTTCTAAACCGCCTCATATGTAAGTAACATGAACTTTTAGCGATTAAACTTTAATAAAATCATCCGTATCATAAATGTAAACACCACTCTCAATGTTCTAATAGAATTTCCCTCTGCTCCAATCTCGTGTTTGTGGACTTGAACCGCACACAAGGTACTATTCCTTTTAAACCCGTGAGTTAAGGGCCAGTATACAAGGATTCCACCTTGTAAACCTTCTTTTAAATGTTTTAGAAATACTTAACTTTTTTGTTCCGTTAACCGAAGCTTACAAACAGATTAAACCATGAAGCAAACACATAAATATACGTACATATATATAATCTGGGTTTGAGGTTACAAATGGTGATTGGGATGTAAATATGATAGTTACACTAGTCTAAGTGGTGTTAAACACCGGATTGTAATTGTATTCAGGTGAAACCGAGGACTAGGATTTAATTTTTGTAAGTTAGGGACTTAAAATGCCTGAAAATACGAGTTTAAGGGCAGGGAAACATAGTAAGAATTGGTATGGCTATGTTAGACTAGTTCGGTGCCTCGAAAAATGGAGGTAATTCAAGAAAACGAGTCATAACATGAAATCCTAGAACTTAGAAATTTCCAGGCCCAAGAATAATTATTTTAATGATAGAAAATGAAATTGGTGAATTTTTGGGTTAATATGTAATTTCTATGAATTTATTTAACAAAAAGTAAACGTAAACCGGGAAAATTTAGATAAAATATTAAAATTGAACGAGGAGCCAAAAATCTGTGAAAATCACATTAGTTCAGTAAGATATAGATATTAGAGTTGTAATTTGGTTGAAATTAGAGGATTCAAAAACTAGACATTTGGAATTGTCGGTTTTACCAAAACCGGTAACTAGAAAATGGTGTTCTAAACTTCACTAAGTAAGAATTGAAATTTTAGATTTCAAACAGGCCCTAATGTACTCTAAGAATCTTAAGAAAGTATTAGGGGTCAAGAATGGTAAGGAGACAAACTTTGGGGTAAAAATTGTAAATTTTAAAACTAGTGGGGCCAAAGTGTAAATTCTGCACTTTAATCAAATTTCAGTAACCTCATGACCAGAAACTAATATTTGAATTATCAATATGTTAAAAAATTTATAAGCACCATAAAACTTGACATACACATGCCAAAACCCTAACTTCCCTAAAAAGGAAACTATGGACGAGAACCACTAA
The DNA here is from genome assembly GCA_024085815.1 of Flaveria linearis. Taxonomy (NCBI): domain Eukaryota; kingdom Viridiplantae; phylum Streptophyta; class Magnoliopsida; order Asterales; family Asteraceae; genus Flaveria; species Flaveria linearis. The sequence goes on along the minus strand of CM044003.1, from coordinate 55,253,359 downwards.
GAAACGAAGTCACATACACCATTAACCATAAACATGCACTTAATTACACTTCCAATGATCTAAGAATCTATAGCTTATTACTTATACGATGATCATAGGGTGCTAGGATTTTGGATTTTCTCTGTGCCTAAAGGACCATTGTTTGATACTAAGGTGAGTTCTCGTGTCCCCTTTCTATTATTGCTTTGGGGATGAATCTTTTTTTTGCTATTTTATGATGCTTATGTTGTGGATTATGTTTTTACCTTCCGATACTTGAATCATAATCATTAATTCTTTTGTGAACCGCTTGTTTTATATGGGTAGATCAACTTGGGGAATCCCCACACACAGTGCCTTCCTTATAGGAAGGGTACCCCACTGAGATCCTGAGGGATCGTTTGTGGCATGTGATAGGTTTTTTTAAGATACTATGGTGAACCATCCGGCAAGTATGGTACACTGGTTTGAGGCTTAGTTCTCCCTTCGGGGTTAACCGGTACAACATAACTTTAGAAGAGGCTAGTCGGGACTGAGTACAGGGTTGATTGTGACCCCACAACAGTGATTCTTGATACTAAACTTTAAAATGTGGATTTTAAGAGTTTCTTTCATTTTTAAAATTTAAGCACTTGAGCTCACCAACTTTTTAGTTGAACAAAACTTTTTGAGCATGTTTCAGGTAACCATTGATGGATGACTTGCTGAATTTGGGAGACCATTTGTAAGGCCCCGTTCCTAGGCGCCTCACAGTTGGTCATTCATAGCACTAAACATAAATATTATTATACATTTCATAAAATATCACAGCGGAAGTCATTAACAAAAACCATTCATTTTATTAAGAATTACTGTTGTTATACAATACAACACTGTTCAACTACAAAAGAATCTTTCACTGATTGCATTACAATATAACAATAATTACATGCGTGAATTGATGCCAGTCTTGCCCTGTCAAGTAGACTCCCTGCGTGCCATCCTCAGCAACCTTTACCTGCCAACTAATAATGCATAAAAGTTACTGTTGCTGAGTGAGTTCTAGTTTTATAAGTATCAAAATACTTTATACATTTCATATGTAAAAATACTTTTTTCTATAAAACACCTTCTTTACTATGACACATACTCATTCATTATCGTACGTGTTCGTTCGTTTCGTTCTTTATTCTTATCTTTCATTAATGTTCATTTCATACTTTATCACTTTGTTCTTTCATACTTTATCATCACGCTCATCTCGTACTAATTCTAGATCCTGTCAGGCTTTTCCCCCATCGTGGTCCGAAACCGCCATTCCGAGCACAAAGCTCCTTTACTAATTAGCGCGAAGCCGGTGGCCCAAAGCCACCATTCTAGGCACAAAGCCCCGTTACTAGCTGGCACAAAGCCTGTATCATATCTTAGCACAAAGCCCAGAGTCGAATGACACACAGTTGAGCTATGGGTTCAGTCACCCAGACTGATCCCCCTATGTGTGAACCGTCATGGGTTAAAATCGCATGTTATAACACACAGTTGAGCTACCAACTCACAAAGAGTTGTAATTCTTCTTTCTTTCTGCTTGCAAGCCTTTACTTTCTTTCACTACATTTCACTTTTTATCTTTGCTATCTTTCACTTTGTTATGTTGTACTTTACATTCATTCATACACTCATCCTACTATGTAAAGTCATAACATAACACTTGATGTATATTATATTCTAATATAAATAGTTTTGAAAACTAATAATAGATAACAACTCATATACATATGCATATCATACATTCATCATAATATCATGCATATATATTCATAAACCCTGACTCATTCATGCTTAGAATAGTCCAAAACAACCTATAAGTCAAACTAGGGTCAAGCCCTAAAATTCTGTTTTTCCTCAAATTTTAAAAAAAAATTCTAAATGTTGGGCGCATCAGCCCTGTTTGGGCGATTCTCAACTATGTAGGCGCATGAAGCTATACTTAGCCATTGATTATTTAGGCGCATGAGCCTTTCAGGCGCATGGGCACTGTTTGGGCGCATCATCTCATACTTAGATTTTTAAGCCCATTATTCAGGCGCATGGGCCCTGTTTGGGGGCATGAACACCATATCATTCATTTCTAACATATTTTTCTGTCCCAAACAAAGTCTTAACATGTTTTAAGCCTTACACTACCATTGTAAGTCCTAACATAACCTGTACAACCATAAATTACCAACGTACATGCATATATTCATACGTTCATACATATAACATTTTATAAAAATTATTTACATGCATTTTCAGCCCCAAAGAAGTTTAAAAACATGTAAAACCAAGGTCTTGAAACTCACCTTTGTTGCTTCCCGGCTTAAACTTTTCCACTCAAACTTTGTAGACGATTCTAGTACCTAAATACATTCGAAAACACAAATCCGAACACATGCACACACATAGGAACGTGTAGAAATCTGTTTAACGGCTGAAAACCCATAAAACCGAACTAAAAATGCAAAGAACACTTACCAATTTATGAATTGAGCTTCTTTCTCTCTCTAAAACTGAAGCTTTGCTGCTTTCTCTCTCTAAAACATCGAGCAGTGGAGTGTAGCAGGTGGTGTGGGCGGCCATACCACCTTTTAAACAAAATAATAATAAGATTTTGTCCTTTTACACTTTGCACCCCTCCACTTTTGTCTTATTTTCTTTCTTACAAAATATGTTTCTTTTTATTTCTCATTTCTTTTCTTTCTTTAGTTTGACAAGATTTCCGGGTGTTACACCATTGGATGACTTAGCACCTGGACCTCATGACAAGATTTCCAGGTGTTACATCATTGGATGACAAGATTTCCGGGTGTTACACCATTGGATGACTTTACACCGCCTATGCTTGCCCTGCATAGACACCTACCTCATGACGAGTATTGGACACCACTGTGGCGTAGGTTGTATGATGGACCTAGTGTGCTCGCTGGATACCCCTACTCCCAGTCAAGCCATCGGGCTAGTGATTTTGGTCCATGAGACCCTACCTTGAGTGAGATGCTGAAGATCATCCAGCGTCACGAGTTGACCCTCCAACATGCCACACGAACTTCATAGTCTGCTCGGTTTCAGGCGATGATGGTGTCACATGGTGTGCAACTTTTGGAGAAAGAGCAAAGGAAGAAAAGCTCAGGTTGGTTCGGATGGTTGAAGAAGAAGTGGCAGGGGTGATGTGCTGATGTTCGAAAGCATGGCAGTATGCTACCGTACTTTTTGAAGAAACTATCTATCTATTTATTTCAGAAACTATTTTATTTATAGGGGTGATGACACCTTCCAATTTGTGAATCAACAACACTACTACTATGTATGGTTGACTTCATTTTGAATTGTCTATGAAACTATTGTTTGATGATTCTAACTTATGCAGGGTGAATTATTTTGAATGAACTAATCCATATGTGAAGTAATTGATAGTTACTTGTAGGTATTAACACCGTTTACCTTGAATGAAGCGCCTATGCATGACTTGTAATGTACAATAGGGATAAATGTGATGCAATAGAATATCTAAACCCAATATATGAGATGCTAAACAAATTTATCAATGATGCTACTAGAATGCCTACGAGACGTGGAACTCGTGCCGGGAGAAGGGGAGCCACCCAAGGTGGGAACCAACCACCTACTCCACCCGAAACCCCAATTGGGGGAATATCTACCTAGTGAATGATGAGACGATTGCCAACTTGGTGGCACAACAGATTGCTAACGTTATCCGAATGATAATCGCCCAGATGAATGCAGATCGGGGAAACACCACCGGGACTAATGGACCCAATAACGATGAAGGCAACAATGAGGAAGGCGAAGTTATAAGAAATGAGCGTTCCTATAAGACATTCATGGCTTGCAAGCCGAAGGACTTCTATGGAGCCGAGGGTCCAATTGAAACCTATAGGTGGCTGGATGAAATCAAGGCTATGTTAGATATCAGCAAATGCAAGCTTGAGCATATGGTGAGATTTGCTTCCTAATCTCTGAAGGGAACAGTACTAGAATGGTGGAAAACCATCATTAAGCCCCGAGGAAGGAATGCCGTTAGTAGAATGAAGTGTTCTGAGTTTAGAGAACTGGTCACCAACAAGTACCGGTTGACTAATCAACTGGAGGAACTAGAGGCCAAATTTCTGAGTTTGGAGATGAAAGGCCCGAACTACACTGAATACATCAACCGATCCCTGGCATTGTCCCGACTGGTACCACACATGGTGATGCCTGAATCTAAGGGTGTAGTCCGCTTCATTTGGGTATTACATCCAAGAGTTAGAGGCATGGTTTGGTCTTCCAGGCCTGCGACCCTGCAACCTGCAGTGGATTTCACCAGTAGCCTAACTGATGACCTAGTTAGGGTCAGATGGATAGAGCACGGAAGGACCTAGGACAAGAAGAAGGTAGTAGAAGAGAAAAGGGAATGGTTCGATGTTAGGAGGGTGGTCGGTAGCAGTAGTAGTTTAAGCAAAAGGTCTAGTGAAGAGGCAAGATGAAATGACCATGGTGGAAAGGCTAGGAGGTTGTATCTAGGAAGAAGCCCCTTCTGCGACAAGCTTCATCATCAAGGGGAGTGTAACCCCATGCCTTATTTGCGGTGCAAGAGACCTGGTCATTTGATTAAAGACTACACTTATGAGCATGGAAAGCAATGCTATGAGTGTGGAGATCCAGGGCATATGAGGAACAAATGCCCCAAGGTAGCAAGAGACAAAGACACTGGACCTAACAAGCCCAAGGGAAGAGCGTTCGTGATGGATCCAAACAGTGCTCGCAAAGAGCCTGATGTGGTGAACGATACATTTCTTATAAACAATCATCTTGCTACCTGATATGGTGAATAGTACGTTTCTCAAAGAGCCTTTGTTTCTACTACCTTTAGGCCTTTGATTGATTTGACTGCTTGTACTTTAACCGAAACATTTATAGTAGAACTAGCTGATGGTAATATTATAGAAACTAACGAAATCATCAAAAATTGCAATTTGGTCTTAGAGGGTAATTCCTTTGATATAGATCAAATGCCTATTAAATTAGGAGGTTTTGAAGTAGTAGTAGGAATGGATTTGCTGGATAAAAATAGGGATAAAACCGTGTGTGACGAATGTTTGCTAAAGATACCAATAGCCAGCGGGGAGATGTTAGTAGTCCATGGAGAAAGAAACCACCCATTGTGTCCTATGATATCCCACTTAAAGGCCACTAAGAGCCTCAAGAAAGGACATACCACGTTTATAATTTATATGATGAAGGCCAAAGGTGAAAAGAATATTGAAGACATACCTGTGGTGTCTGAGTACTTGGAAGTGTTTCCTGAAGAATTACCAGGACTCCCTCTGACCAGACAAGTCGAATTCCAGATTGATTTAGTACCTGGCACCGCACCGGTGGCCAAAGCACCTTACCGACTCACTCCGCCTATCCACCAATCCAAGAGTTACTTGATAAAGGGTTCATATGACCCAGTGTTTCACCGTGGGGTGCTCCAGTGTTGTTCGTTAAGAAGAAGGATAGAACACTATGCATGTGTATCTACTATCGGGAACTGAACAAACTTACCATAAAGAACCGATATCCTCTCCCCAGAATTCACGACTTATTTGATCAATTGCAAGGAACTAGCTATTTCTCTAAGATAGACTTGAGGTCGGGATACCACCAACTGAAAATAAAGGAAGAAGACATTCCCAAAACAGCCTTCAGAACCAGGTATGGACACTACGAATACCTAGTCATGCCTTTTAGATTGACTAACGCGCCCGCAACATTCATGGATCTCATGAACCGTGTGTTCCGACCATACTTAGACAACTTCGTGCAAGGCCCCGGCATAAATGGTGGCAAAGCACAACCCAAGCCAAACTACACTGAGGGAGCTCCATACACTAAGAAGCCCAAGCAGAAAGCTGCAGTTGCTGTTGAGAAGGAGGCTTTGATTGGAGTTTCCAGGTAGAAGATGTGTCTCCAAATCAATAATGATGGCAGATCTGGATGAAGCAAAGGTATTGGAACATCTTTGTACCCCAGATTGCATTGCTAAAGTAAATAGATATAGTTCCTATAACATAGAGGTGAGATTTGATCTTGAGTCTTTGAACATATTTAAATCTAATTTCAAAAGAGCTAACAATGAGTATAAGTTAAAAATAAAAGACTTAAAGAAAACATTTCAACTCTTAAACATGAGCATACCAACTACAGGACTCAAATCAAAGATCGTATCACAAAGTTAACTGAGTGCCAGGTTGAGCTAGTATCAACAAAGCCAGGGCAGAGAAGCATGTTCTTGAAGAAGCGACATTCAGGAACATCATATCCTTATCCATGCATTCCAAAGTGTGTTATCAGAACAAATAGGGACTGGATCTACTAAGATAACTCCTCCACACACTCTACTATCTATAAGATCTCCAAGGTGTGGAAGTAGTCAAGATGAGCTGCCATCTATAGATCCTAGTAATGAAAAGGATAAAGAGGAGGTAGTAAAGGATAGATCTGGGAAGAGTGAAGAAGATCATACTAACAAGGGTCACTATACTCTTAATGAGAGGAAGAAGTCAGGGATGCTTAAGTTAAAGAGGAAGAACTTGATCCGAGCAGCAAAGAGGATATCAAAGAGAGCTCAGGAGATCAAGGCCACCTTTAACTCTAAACAAAGACAAGTTTTTATCTCTGCAGGTTTTGAAGTGGAAAGGCTATGGACACAACTTTGAATCTATGAATACATGGATCACAAACCAGAATTATTAGTATTAGAATGGAGTGAAGTTAATGATTGCGGAATCATCATTAACCGTTGCTTAATTGTTTTAATTTAGAGATTTAATATTAAAATTAAAGCTTGTTATGACGAACACAATTATGTATATGCAATAAATAAGCAAACAAGAATTGATTCAAATGTATTTCATTAAAACAGAATAATGATTACAAAAGAATGATTTATGAATGTTATGAGCAAATCTGCTTCAATCGTATTGTTGTTGATGTATTGATGTGACGGCGGCTAGGGTTTGATTGTGTGATGTAAAGTTTTTGCTGTAATATTGCTCTTGTGTTCAATCCCTTGATATGAAACCAAGGACTCATATTTATAGACAATTATGAGTCTGTTAAGGAAACATCGGATCTCTTGGGATTCGTAATTGACTTGTTGACTTGTAACACTTGTAAGATGTGTCCAAGTGTTTTTGCTCTTAAGTAGGAACTTTGTCTTCCGCAAGAACTTGTTCTTCCGTAGGAGATTGAACTTCCGCAGGAACTTTGCTCTATCTTGTGGTGTTTGTTCATCAGTGAATACTGATGGTTATCCGTAGAAGATCTTCGGATTTTTTTCCTTGTAACAAACAACTCTACAGAATGACAAGTATGTTCATTCGTAGATGTTTCTTACACTTAGTCAATTCTAAGAAATTAACCAAGTATATTGCTTGTACCTGACATCATTCACATCAAGCAACATATATATGGGTTAACTTATATACTCAATGCATACAAAAAGATAGTGAGTTACAATCATTTATTACATGAATTGATTAAAGTTCTAAGCATATACAAAATGATCTATACCTATTGTTCCTAGATCTAACAATACTCCCCCTTAGGCTTAGATACTTGTAATTAGTTCTTCAAAGTTGATAGCTCCTTCACTCTGGCAATAATCTTGTTGTAGAAGTATGACAAGGCTGACTTTTGATCATCATATTTATAATTGATCTGCATCTTGCTAGGCTTCTTCAGAGTTTCAAAACTCAGTCCCAGAACATTTTCTTTAGTAGTAAGAGTGCACAACACATTTTTGTTGTGCACTACATCCAACTCATCTTGCTCTTAGATCCTTAGTTCTGAGACTTCTTCAAGATTAGCTCCTTTCAATAGTACAGCATTGTGCCTTCTCCTCTTTTAAGCATTGGCGTGCAGTTTCTCAACCACTTGTATTACTTGGACATGTAGGAACAAATCATTCTGTGTTGTTTCATTAGTTAGCTTTGGAAAGAATTTGTCATGTAAGTACGAAGTGTAGCTGGGATGTAGTAGTTTGATTTCCACAGGATCAAAGATCCTGATTCTATCAGCTTTCTTGTTTTCAGCATTCCTCAGCAGCACCAGTTCCTTTGTTCTTTCAACATATCCCCATTCTATTACGGGATATGTGTATTGATTTACTTCAATTGTTTTGATGGCTGCTGTGTTCCTGTTATTGTATCCAATCCTCTTTAGAAATTCATCATCAACTGATTCAGAGGCATTGGTCTTAAACCATTTTAGCCCGTGTATTCTCTTTTTGTGTTCAGCATCATCTCTCTTTGCCTCAGTCAACACATCATCTCTGAACTTGGTCTTCAACTTACCCACCAATTATGAGAAGTCTCTTCCCCTTAGGTGTATTGGGTAGTTAGTTATGATAAGGCTTTGTAAGTCTTTGAGATCATTTTCTGGCAGGCATAACAGTGAAAATACATCATGGAAGTATTGAATTCTTCCAGATGTTCTCTTAAATACTACACAATCCCAGTCTGGATCATATTTCCGGGCCATGATCCTGTTTTCTTCAACAGAACTGGGAGTTGTGAGATGATCAATCAGCTCTATTAGGGTTGACTTTTGTTCAATGATTTCTCTGACAGTAGTTCCAAGTGGCCATACCTTATCGGGTATCACTTCCCTTGGTTCTCTAACCAGCTTATCTTTCCCTTTGTGCTGATCTTTGCTCTTTGCAGTCACTGGTGTAGCAGGAGCTTTGTTGTGGTGCTCTATAGCTGGGTTTGGAGCTTCAGTTCAAAATCTCACCCGTGTCTCCAGTTCAACATTCGTAACATGCTCCATCATTCTTCTCAACTCAACAATTGTTCTTCCTTGAAGCTCATGCATCTTGTCAGTACGACCTTGTAGCCAGCAGGTCATGTTGTATTTGCTTAGTTTGGATGTGTCACAGTGGCCTAAGTCTTTCTTGATCTTCTGAATTCATTGATAGGTTGTGAAAGCTTCATATTCACAGTTGGGGATGATGAATCTAGCCAACTCAAACTCTTTTAGCAGATTCTTCAACTCAGTCACATTAATCCTCTCAACCATGTCATATGGAAATCCATGGTTGATCAGGCTTATAAACATGGATGACTCAGGTCTCTCTTCTAGAATGTCTTTTATAGTCAAAAGGTCATCCACCTTTGACTCTTTTGTTTCTTTTGGAGAGTCAATTTTTGTCAGCTCAATCCACTCTGCATCACTGTCACTATCCTCATCAGGGGTTTTCTTCACAGTAGATGAATCTACTGAAGATATGTGTTCAGGGGATGTAGGTTTTGGTTTCATAGGTGAATCTTCCATAATGATTATCTTCTTCTGAGTAGCACCTAGGTACTTCTTCTTCCTTGAGTAAGGAATGAGGTGCTTTGCAGACTCAACAGATTCTTTCACTTGCTTTATTAATGGAGCAGCACTTGACTCCAGAGCACATATCTTCATTTTCAGCTCCTCAATTTCTTCATCTTTCAACTTTAACAAATTCGATTGAGCTGAGAGAGAGTTTGTGGCTTGTTCAACTTTCAATACCATCTTTTCCGTTTCATTTTTCTCATGATTTACAGACTATAGCAGTTCTTTCTCATGTTGAAGTAATGCATCAAGGACTTCACTGTTGCATTAAGCATCTTCGCTGAGTCTTTTGAGTTTTGCTTTTTGTTTTATCAACTCTTCATCTTTTTCTTTTATGACCCCCTTCAACTCTTGTATTCTTTCTTTTGTTTGACTTGAGCATCAGTTTGTTGTATTCAGCCACTAGGTAACTCTTGCTCTTAGTGATGTCTTTTATCACTCAGATCATCTTCATGGTAGGCAACAACATCAACAAAGTTTCCTTTTTCTTCTGCTATAGGTTCAACAGCAGTCTCATCATCATTTACTTCAGTGGGAGCAACACTTGCTGAACTTGAGCATGTCCAAACTGTTTGATCAACAGGCTCTTGGTGTTGAGGTTGAGAGAGTTGTTGAGCATCAAGAATTGGAGTTGTAGGTTCAGTGTGATCAGACAATAATAGGTTTTGTGAGTTGGAGATTGAGAGTGGGATGGTGCTAGCTTGAGACGTTAACTCAGTCTCACCAGAGTAAAATGAGTTTTAAGACTAAGTTACATGAATAGGCTCGGTATGGGAATCTTAGGAGTGTGATGTTGTGGAGTTTCAGCTTGTTGATGGATGGATGATTGATTGTGGATTGGAGAGATTGGCTGGGTATTTTGAATGACTAATTGAGATTGTAGTGGTGATTCTTGTGGGATAGGTGATATGGGCATTGTATTTCAGTGACTGGAGATATATGTTGGAGAGAGGTTGGTTAATGGGGTAAATGTAAGGCTTGGACAGAGTTAGATAATGACTATTCTTACTGATCTTCCCAAACCAGCTCTTGTGGAATGTTGGCATTGGCATCCACCACATGGGCAAACATTGGCATGTCTTCCTCTTGGTATTTTCCACTGATCTTGTTTAGTACAGATCGTTGTTTTTGGTCGAATCGAGTGAAAAGTTTGAAAAATTTCGAAGTCAGATGTCTCAGTCGCACGATTGATTCAATCGCACGACTGAACTTCATACGCACAACTCAGTCGCACGATTGGTCCAATCGTCCGAATCATTCGCACGTTTAAGCTCATTCGTTCTGTTCAGCTCAGTCGTATAGTTCATTCGTACGACTGAACTCATACGCATAGATTCATACGCACGATTGACCTCAATCGCACGTGTGAATTCAGTCACATACTTCAATCGTTCGATTGACTTCAATCGCACGGTTGACTCTCATTCGCACTCCCCAGTCGTATCAATCAGTTAGTTTGTCATGTTTTCAGACTAAGTCATCATGCACGAACAGGAGTTTGCTTTCTCAGTCGGGTAGGACTCCAGAATTCAGAATCTCTTGCTGTTAGAAAATGAGATCGGAAATCACATTAAACCACCAGAGCTTCTGTCACTTGACGAATATCCTCAATAGAAGCAACGGTTTGAAATTCATCTAAATAGAGTGGACACCAACTTATGGAGCACAATTGAGACTGGGTACACTATGCCAGTTGGAGCTGACGGTATTCCACTGACTCTAAGTGGTTTGAATAAGGCACAAAAGGTTGCGTATAATGCTAAGAAGAAGGCCTATGCATTGTTGACACAGTCCATTCCAAAAGACATTTTCCATCAGTTCTCAGAACATAAGCAGTGCAAAAAGTTATGGAAGGCGCTAGAGAAACGTTGTGAAGGAAATGCAACACTTAAATCTCTAAAGGCTAAAACTTTGATGAAAGAATTTGATAACTTCTCGTCAATTAGGAATGAGAGTCTGGACGACCTTAGTGATCGCTTCTATCATTTGATAACTCATGGGGCTAAAACGTTTATGGAAGATAAGGTGTCGAGTTTGGCTGATGGATTACCTGATAAGTATTATTCATTCGTCTCCACTTTAAGACATAATGTAGTGCTGGAAACGACCAATTGGGTAGATCAAGAAAACAGCAGTCGCAGCTGCAACAGGAGCTGGATATAAATGATTTTATTCTCAAATTAAGAGAGGAGGAGCTACGACATAAGTACAAGTCTAAGAAGGGAAACTACACTTAGAATCCTTCTCTATACAATGTGACACCTACTACTGCATCTTCTAGTGCACCCTTGCAGAGTGCTTTCGTGTCTAACACATCTGCAAACGTTCAAAGTGCATCTTCAGGTGGTGAGTCAAGTGTTTCATCAAGTGTTCAACACAGTTCTACAGAATCTCAACCGACGAAGTTAACGATAGAGAATCCGAGCAATGTAACTGTGGAAGTTGCTAAGGAACATATGGATTTACTTGCTTTCGTGGTTCATTCATATGACGGGTTAGTAGCAGGGATGATTGGTAACTGTCACTTGGCTGATGAAGATTATGAGCAAGTGGCTGAAAATGTGGTAGAGCGAATGGATATTATGTGGGCTCTCGCTAGTGCTGCGCGTAGAGCAAAAAGTTTTTTAAGAAGATGGGACAGAACCTGGTGGCTACAAACGATACAACTTTTGGATTTGACAAGTCAAAAGTCACCTGTTTCAACTGCGGTCAGAAAGGCCATTTCAAGATATAGTGTGTCAAACCTAAGAAGACAGGAAATGGCAACCCGTTTTCTTCAACCAACAGGCAACATAAGGACAAAAAGGTAGCTTCAACCAGCCATGACTCAAAAGCCATGGTAGCACAGGGTGATGAAGGACAAGACTGGTCCTTTCGTTTCCTATCTGATGGTGAAGCTAACATTGCATTGGTTGATGATCTGAATGATGACTTAGCAATTGAGGGGGAGAACTCAGCTGAGTTTGATACGACTGATATGAATGAGACTATAGCTACTGTTGATAACCTGGTAGAGGATGAACTGAATGCAAGATCTGCAACACACCAAGAACCTCAGGCTGCTTTCATGGTCGGCACCTCTACATCTACGCAGTTAGAATCTAAAGAAGATCTCTTTGATAAACATGCTTTTGTTGATTGTAATAAATTTAGAGAAAGCATAGATTTAAATTTTGCTAGATTGTTAGATCATAATGACAATTTGGTAAAAGATTAAAAACTATGCATTGAGACTAATCGAGTGTTAAAACAAAATGAGAGCACTTATAAAGAGAAAATTAAAGTTTTGAGAAAACAACTAAGGGAAACCGAAGTTGTAGACTTTAAACAAGAAAATGACATAAAGTTTTACATAAAGACAATTGAGGAAACTAAAAAGGAAAGAGCTGTTTTACAAGTTGAAAATGAGTCCTTAACTCAAAAACTACATAGTTTAGCTAGTTCCTCTCACATCTTGCAAAACTTGATTAAAGAAAGAAACAATAGGGAAGGGCTGGGTTATAAAGTTGGGACCCCACCATATGAGATCCTTCTAAACACCAAAAAGAGACCTGTTAATAATAACCCCATCAAGGACCATGTGGTGACCACTCCTCTGGTAAGTGATCCGGACACTACAGTTAAACATGCACCTCCGGTTGCTGATCAGAATGCTTCAACATCGGGCATAAAGCATAAAATCATCATTAAGGACTGGGTGGAAGAGGATGATAATGTACCCGTTGGGTTGGGTTCATAATCTGCTGTTACATAACCAAACACTTCAAAACCTACTCAGTCCAAACTGGTTAAACAAGATCTCCACCATTTGAAAAGACAAAGTAATCATAACATTAAACAAATCAAATTGGTCAAAGAAGGTGAAAAACCAAAATGGAGCCCAAAAAGCCCATGCCTGAAGTGTACTCACCACCCCACAAGAGATCTCCTAGTCCTGTTGAGAGGAGATCATGCTACACTTGTGGACAAAGAGGACACATTTCTTTACACTGTCCTCGCTATCATACACCAAGGCGTAAAGTCGAACTAGATCAGGAAGTTAAACCGTTTTCTTCAAAACAGAGATCTAAAACATCTGATGAGTCTGATAGTGATGATAAGTAAAATCGGCAAGTCTGTGATGCCTGAGTTCAAATGTACTTAAATATTTGCAAAGGAAGTCAAAGAATAGGTAGAACTATGTCCAAGGGGGAGTTTGTTGGTACACATGTCCCTAGTTCCAGTTCAATGTACTTAGATGTTTAATGGCTTTCATTTTGTTGCATTGATGTAATCATTTGATATTTGTAATGAAAGACTCTTGAATGAATGAATATGTGTTATTGAATGGGTATAAATGAAATACAATATGTGGTTGATGCTTATAATGTTTAATGTTTATTGTGTGATAACGCAAGTTGAACTAATTACATAGGTATGTGAATTGTATGAAGTTTTCATGCGAATGGACCATGCTAATGGGCCATACGCATGAACACTTCATGCTAATAGACTAGTCGCACGACTGAACCAGGAGATTGGATCAGTCGAACGATTGTGACATGTGATTGACTCAGTCGCATGACTGGACCTTCAGTCGTGCGGATGGACAAACCGCATGCTTCAGTCGCATGACTGAACTGCAGGATCGATTATGGGTCACTCAACAGATGGTTTTTATCTCAAACTCACCTTGAATCAACACTCAGCAAGAGTCTATGAAGAGTTGATCACAATATAACAAGTAACAAGCACTAAGTTAATAAACACAGAATGTAAATTTTCAAGGTACTTTTATATATTGCTTCTCAACTCAAAGGATTACAAGACTCTTAGACTCAAATCACTTATCTAAAGAGTTACAAGGAGAAGATATATATAATACTACCTACAGCCGGATATATTTTGATACCAGCTGGAAACCTCTAACCAAACATCTATACTGCAAGACTCTATGTGAGGTCTTTCAGACATTTTGCCTGAGAGTTGGAAGTCAGGACATGTCCCTGACTTACCTTTTGTCACCAACCAAAGTTGGTAACATGTACTATCATAAAAAGGTGAATAATAGAAGAAAGTATGGTCAACAACATGGCTCTTTAGGAAGATGCCATGCTGTATCAGAGGTCTGCAGTGGACTGTCAGGGACCATACTTTTATCTGCTGGACATAGCAATGTCTTCCGAAGGATAAAGTACTTCGGAAGAATAACTTCTTCCGAAGCCACTTATACTTCGGAAGACTGCTTCTTCCGAGGCTTGGAGTCTTCTTTGTCTTTGGAAGCTCAGACTTTGTCTTTGGAAGCTCTTTCAGACTTTGTCTTCGGAAGCTCTTTCAGACTTTGTCTTCGGAAGCTCCTTAAGACTTTGTCTTCGGAAGCTCTTTCAGACTTTCAGAAGATTTCTTGCTTGCCTTCGGAAGCCCTTCAATGTAGCACCAAAAATGACTATGAAGTGGTTTTGGTTGCACCAGCCTTATCATGATCCAACAAACTCCCCCTAGGCTGATGCTACCAAAACTTCACTTCCCTCTTCTTCTCAATGCTCTCAGCACCATGGAAAGTAAGTGTTTATCAGTGTCTTTATTCTTTCCTATTGTGGTGCTGAGAATCTTGTACAAATCCTTGGTAGATAGGACCTCTACTCTGTCACCTTGGATTATGTGTACCCTCTGTTGTGGCCCTCTGAAAAGAGTTAGTTGATGGGAACTATAGTCATATTCCCATCTAACTATTGGTTCCAATTCAGGACCTTCCACCATCTGTAGAAAGGTTGTGCCTTTGGTGGTTGGTCTTTCCTTGTCTTCCGCTCTTTTCAGCTTCAACTCTTCTTCAATCTTGGCTCTTCTACTTTGTTCAGCCAAGTGGAGACCGCTGATATGATTTTTGATGTGTGCAGCAGTCTTAGAGTTGGAGGGATTAGAGAATGGCTTCTCAGCAAGCTCAGCAAGATCAAATCTGCTAAGATGCAGTAGAGAGGTGGCATTAAGCCTGTTGGTTTCACCATTGTCCCTTTCCACAACAAAGTTATGAGAAGGTTCATCAAACCTCCACTGGATTATAGCATTCCTAGGTCCGGGAGATTGACTAGAAATCCTGCCCTCCTTCCTTGTATCTAGTAGAGTCACCAACCTCCTTCTTAGTCTCTACCAAGAAGTCTTACAGCCTGGCCCAAAGTGTCTCTAGGCAACTCAAGAAATTGGCCTAGGGTGAGGGAGCTTGAAGAGTTATCAACATAGGTGATGTTGATAAGGTCTCCCTCACAGGAGATGCTGCTCAAAGTGGTGCAGTTCATGAGCCTTGTCTTGAACTCCTTTATTTCCTCAAAGGATAGATGTTGAGGAGGCTGAGGGGATGGTCTTGGTTTTTTTGGGTAGGCTTAGGTTTATTGGTTTTGGGTTGTGTTTTGGGTTTTAGGATGGGTAGTTTGGGTGGTTGAGGTGATGTGGTAGGTTTGGGTAGAGTTGTGGGTTTAGGGGTGAAGTTTTCATCAGTGGGTTCGGTTTTGATGGGGAATGGGGTTGGTTCTTCTGGTGTGGGTTGTGGTTTAGTGGTTGGCTGTGGTTGAGTGGCTTTGGTGAAGACCATTCCCTGACTATCCGCTGGAGTGTCCTTTCGGACATAGGTCCCACCTGCCTACCAGAGAAGCCATGAGCCTGGAGATAGTCTTTCATCCAGGCTTTGTCATTGGACTTCTTGGTGGCAGTGACCCCCTTCTCTTCTTCCCTCCTCTTCTTCTCCCTCAACTTCTCCCTAGCAGCTCTCTTCCATTCCTTCTCCATTTGATCTTGCTCTTTGTTGTGGAGCAGCAGGATCATGTCATCATCATGAGGAGACAGTTCAGGAAGACTGAAGCCTCTTGAGAGTAGGAATTTGATCCTATCCTCTCTCAGCTTCAGAGCAGCTTCTCTTCGCTCTTCTTCTTCCCTCTCCAAGGCCAACCTGGCTTCTTCTTCTAGCCTTAGCCGGGTTCACCTCTCCAAAGACACCAACTCCTCTAGTGGTAGCAGGAGTACTTCCTCATTGACAGCTCCTAGGCTGATGAGCTGGTCAATGAGTGCTGCTCTTCTCTTTTGGTTGATCTCTTCCTGATTGGCTGCAGCTGCCTTAGAACTAGCAGCTAGCAGCTTTTCAGTAGGAAACCTACCTTTCTTTTTGAGCTTCTCAATCCTCTCCTCCTCCTGAAGCTCTTCCGCAGTGAATTTTCTCTTTCCTTTGTCTTTGGTAATGCTTGACTGTGGTGGTTCTTGGATGGAGGGTTGTGATTGAGAGAGAAGTTCACCTGGTTTTTGGGTTGGAGGAATGTCAGAAATATCCTCACTGCTCACCTCAGATGCTATTTCAGCAATAACATCTGTGATGGTCAGTTCCTCGGACATTTGGAATAAGCCTTCCGCAGCTTCTATTTCGGCCTCGGAAGACTTGTCTTGTTCTTCCGAGACTTCAATGTCAGCTTCGAAAGCTTCAGCTTGAGCTTCAGAAGATGAGACTGCTGCAAGTTCTTTCCCAACTGTTTTAGTTGCTGGGCCATCAGTCCCCATTTCCCCTTCAAAGCTAATCTCAGGTTCCATGTGGACCTTAGGTTGACCAACTTCTTCCACAGTGGTAGAAGGTGCAGTCAGTCTTTGAAGCTCCTCAGCCCCAAAATATATAAGTGTGGTGTCAGGGCTGGGCTGTTCTAGGGATGATCTCAATACAAACTTTGTGAAAAGTCTGTAGAGATCTTGAAGCATCTTTGAGTCAATCTCTAGAAAAGATTGAGATGACTCAGGTAGTGTGATGAGTTGGGAAGTAAGGGATTGGGTCTGTGGTTCCTCAAGTGTAATGGATCACCTGAAAAACTTTGAGGTTGATCAAGTGATTCACTTGTTGAAGCTTCACTATTCCTGGAGATAGTTACACTGTCAGATCTGTGAATGGTTGAAGCTTGTTGCCTTTCAGCTCTTCGAGAATTTAGAAGAGGTCTGGGAAGCTCGAATAGTTGACCTGCATCAGCATCAGCATCATCTTGAGCACCTGTTGCAGTTGAAACATTCTCACAAGATGGTTTAGAATAGTTTGGAAACAATTCTAAATCATAGATATACTCAGGTCCATTCCCCCTAACATAAGGAGTGTGCTCATTAACAACTATATTGGATGACGCCTCAAATTGTTGATTCTTGATATTGTACACTCTATAAGCTTTGGAGCTAGAAGAGTATCCAACAAAGATAGCATCATCCGACTTCTCAGCAAACTTTGCTAAGTTGTCCTTTGTGTTAAGTATGGTACACCTGCAGCCAAAGGACCTTAGAAAGCCAATGAACGGTGGCCTCTTGTTCCATAACTCATAAGGGGTTTTCCATGGGGCTTAACTACAAGAACCCTATTCTGCACATAGCATGCAGTGCTGACTGCCTCTGCCCAGAATGTTAGAGGCAGCTTTGAATCAGCTAACATGGTCCGAGCAGCCTCAATAACTGTCCTATTCCTCCTCTCAGCAACACCGTTTTGTTAGGAGTTCTGGGAGCACTATATTATCTGGCAACCCCTTTTGAGTCACAGAATGAGTCAAGAACAAAGTTCTTAAACTCAGTCCCTTGATCACTTCTAATGATTTTAACCTTGTGATCAATTTGATTTTCTATTTTAAGAATAAAAGATTTTAAAGTTTCAGCAGTTTCATCTTTACTTCTTAAAAAGAATACCCATGTAAATCTTGTAAAATCATCAACAATCACAAGGCAGTATGATTTCCTTCCAATGCTCATTATACTTGTGGGACCAAAGAGATCCATGTGCAATAAGTGTAATGGAGTAGTGATAGAGTTAACACATTTGGATTTATGAGATGATCTGTGTTGTTTTCCATTCAGGCATGCAACACAGTTATCTTTGCAGAAAAATTCCTTTTTAGGCAAACCATGTACCAAGTTATTTTTAGCCAATTTATTCATTGTTTTAAAATTCACATGACATGCGTTTATGCCATAGTGTTGACTCATCATTATCAGCTTTTGAAAGAAAGCATGATACTTCACCCATAGGAGAAGCATTGTTCATATCCAGCTTGTACATATCCCTTTTCCTGGGAGATCTAAGAAGCACCAATTCCAGAGGAATTGTCATCCCTGGTTTGAGGATAATGCACTCATGTTCTGTGAAAAGCATCTGATGCTTCTGGTCGCAGAATTGAGAAACACTTAACAGATTGTGTTCAAGCTGTTTGACAAAGTGAACTTTGTCAATGTTTATTCTGCCATTGGATATACTTCCTCGGCCAGAAATATATCCTCTAGCCTCACCTCCAAATTCGACAGGCCCTCCATCAAAGTTCTGGAATTGTTGAAGGAGAGATCTGTTCCCTGTCATGTGCCTGGAGCATCCACTATCTACAATCCAGACATTGTTGTTCTTGTCAAATGAACGTCCCTGCACATAAGATGAGATGGTTAGTTTTGTTTGGAAGCCCAAGCCTTGCAGGTCTTGGGTTCTTCCAAAGAGAGTGACATAATTGAACCAAAGGATATGTATTGGGTTTCAATAGAGGTCATTGAAGAAGAGGTTTGGGCTACAGCATCTTCTTTGATCTTCCAATCCATCCCTTGGTTGATCTTTGAGGATGAGCTTGTTGAAGCTTTTGCAACATGTTCCTCTTCCGAAGCTTCTTTCTTTTCGGAAGAAGCCTTCACTACCTTTTCTTCCGAAGTAGTCTTCTTCTGAGATGGTTTCAAGGGAGCCTTCTTGTTCTTCCAACCTTAGAAGGTTTGGCTTCCGAAGCCATTTTCCCTTCGGAAGGAGCACTTCCTTCCGAAAGCAACTTGGCTTCCGAGATCAATTTTCCCTTTTTCGTCTTTTGGACCGTTTGAAGTGGTCCAACTGAGAAACCTTCTCTGACTCTGTTAGGTCCCTTAAAAGATTAACATTTAGTCTTTAGTGGCTAGTTTTGTAGTTTATACTAGTATAGGGACTTTTTGTATAAATTTAGTTCCTTAGGTTCTAGTATAAATAGCTTAGACGTAGTATAGATTGCAAGTTGTTGTATGTTTTTTATGAGAACTGCTCTCTATCTTTTGTAATCGTCTTTGCTATCAATGAAATATTAATTTTGTTGATTTTGCTTGATTTGATTACAATTGCTTGTATTTTGCTTTGAAATGTTCATATAGTTGTTACAGATTGCTCTAATTGATCCTATCAATTGGTATCAGAGCTCTCGGTTGAGTGTTTTTGAAGGTTCTGTCGAAGATAGAAACTTCAAAAATCCACTGAAATCTGTAATCAATTGACAATTCAAGTGAAATGTTGTTAATCGAAGCTGTGTTTCATCATCAGAAACATGTTTTGAATCACAAATTGCAGTTTATCTCATAAAAATCGAGTGAATTAGTGAAAAACAGTTCGAATAAGTGTTCTTGAGTGTTCACCTTTGAATCTCCAAAATTCATCGAAATTTGTTGATAATTACTGAAATTGAGGTTATAGGATTGATTATCGGTATAATGATGAACTAATTGTGAAATTTCAGCTCAATTCATCAACAATTGAAGGATTTTGAGATTTCTGAGTTCGTTAAATTCATAAGAATCTGATGAATGTGTCGTATTAGGGCTAAAAACACTGAATTTTGCCCAAGTGTTTGTCCGTTTGAGAACTGTTTAGACTTTTCTCAACTGTTCAGTCGTTTTACCCCTAGTCGTATTACCACTGTGTAGTCGTATTACCACTGTGTGGTAGTTTCACTGGTTGGACATATCATAACTGTGTAGTCGTATTACTACTGTGATAGTTTCACTGTGGACGTATAACTACTGTGTGGACATATAACCACTGTGCGATAGTTTCTATTGTGTTGGAAATTTTCTAAGGCATTCCCTTAGACTTATCAGCTGGTCGTTTTACACTGTTGAGACGTTTTACACTGTTGGGACGTATCACCACTGTTCGGACATATCAGCCTTGACACTTAGAAATTTTTCATAAAATTTCAAAAATCCAAAAATATTTTTTTTAAGTCTTTTTCTTAATTCAAAAGCTTAGAAAACGACAAAAATATAAAAATGGTGAAATTAGAAGATTATGAGAATAGAGTTCCAAAACTTAAAAACAGAGCTGATTTTAAAAACTGGTCTCTTAGACTGAAACATCATTTGAATTCCATAGACACAGATCTGTGGAAATCAATTGAAAAGGGACCATACATTCATGTGACTACTGATGGTCCAGACAGAGGATTTGTCTATACAAAAGATACACAAGAGCCATATCCAGAAGATAACCTACATGGAGAAGACTTAAAGAGGGTGAAAAATGATGTTAAAGCCTATTCTCTCATGTGCAAAGGGTTACCTTTGGAAGTATTATCCAGACTTGAAAACTACCAAACTGGATATACAATGTATAAAGCTTTGAAGATCATATGTGAAGGAGGGAAAGAAATCCAAGATCTGAAAAAGCAAAAACTAAAAAGGCAATTGGAATTATTTGATCACATCTCAGGAGAAACAATAAATCAAATGATGAATAGGTTTGTGCAATTAACTACAGAAATGTCTACTTTGGGAATCAAGAATGATCTTGAGGATCTAAACAACAGACTTCTGAATGCACTACCATCTTCTTGGAAACAAACTATTACTTTGTTGAAACATACTGAAAAGTTTCCAATGGATCTTGATCTACTCATTGCTAAAATTGAATTTGTAGAGATTGATGAGAGCTCAAGAAACAATGATAGACATGCATCAACAACTCAGTATAAGTATGTTGCTTCACCAGCAAATACTGTAGAGAATGCATTTCTGGCTAAAGACCAATCAACTCCTGAAGATGAAGGTGATCTGTTTGTGGGAGCAGGATTCTTCACCAGTACACCTGCTTACTCCACTTAACCACAACCACAGTCTTCACCTAAAGTTCAAATGCCTAAACCTTCGACTGAGATGCCATCCTCCTCAAACTCTCCCAATCCAAGTAAAGTGAAAGATGTGACCAACATTCTTTTACAAGATGAAGAGTCAAAAACTGCTTTCACTGCTTTCATGGCAAGCTTTCAAGCTTATCAAGGCAGTCATCTGACTCAAATGGAGCTAGTTTTACAAGATTTGATTGAAATGGATCCAGATGATGTAGAAGAAATGGATCTTAACTGGCAGATGGTCATGATAGCTTACAGAACTCAAAAGCATTCTTACACTAACAGAAATTACAAACCCAGTGTAAACAAAACTGTTGGGTTTGATAAATCAAAATCAAGATGCTTTAACTGTAACAGCTATGGTCATTTTTCAAGAGAATGTAAAGCTCCAAGAAACCAAAGAGGAAATACTCAAGGCAGCTCAAATGGTCAAAAATATCAGCAACATGCAAACAAGACTTTTCAGAAGCCATATCAAAGTCTACCAATGCCAGAACCCAAAGAAGAGAAGAAAAGTGAGGAAACTAAGAAGGCACTGGTTGTAAACATCAAAGATGGTTATGACTGGAGTGTATATGCAGAGCAATTTACGGCTGATCTCACTGCTAATCTAGCACTAGTTGCTGAAGTTGATGATGAAGACTGGTCTGAAGTTAAAGATCCTAAATATGATGAATCAGATCAAGAAGAAGAGTATGATTGGAGCGACAAATCAGACCCAAAAGATACTACTGAAGAAGTTGGTCTTATGGCTCAATCAGAACAACCAAAGGTTGTTAACTCTTCTGATACTGAATCTTCAAACTCATATCCTGAAATACCAGTAGACGTGAGAGAGAAAATGTGCACAAAAGCATGTTTTGAACTAGTTGAACACTACAGAACATATTCATTCAAAATATGTGACAAGCTCAAACAAGAAGAATCAAGGCATAATAAACTAAAATCAGATCACAAAATTGCTGATGAAAAGATAATGTCTCTTCAAGCTTCATGGAACAAAACTATTAAAGAACTTGAACTTGCAAAGAAACAACTTGAAGAGATGAACAAAACACTTGAACAAGAAAAATTGGCACATGCAGCAACTCAAATAGATTTAGCCAAAGTTAAAAGCTCAAAGAAAATTGTTGAGCAACTGGTAAATGGAAGAAATGACAAAGATAAAACAGGACTAGGATTCACACATGAACCTATGCCTGAATCAATCTCAAAAACATTACCAGAGAATTTCAATACACATGATCATTCACTGGAAAACAAAGCTAAGCTGAAAGAATTTCAAGATCAAAAGAACTTTAAAAAGAAAAATGTTGAAGTTTATGAAGAAACTGACTTAGACAAGATCAAAAATGGTCATCCAATCAAAGTCAAATCGTATGAACCTCAACAAAAGCAAAAGAAGCTGTTTGTACCAAAAGGTGAAACTGTTATTGAACAAAGTGAACAAATGAGTGAAAAATCTACTGAATTCAATAACAAACTTAAAGGAAAATGTGAAGAAGCTAAAACAGATAATAATATTTCTGATGATTCAAATTCAAATGAACTAACTGGAGTACAAGAGTGTCAAAAGGAATCTTCTCAAGATTCAACTAAACTTCAAAGCAAGAAAACTTCATCAAGATTGAGAAATCAAAGACGAAGAAAAGCTGCAAAAGCAAAGAAAACTGAATCAATTAATCAGTCACAGAACAATACTCAAATTAAACCTGTGAAGTTTGTGTCTGCAGGAACTTTTGACTTGAACACAAACACAAAAATAACAAATACACCTAAGATCAAATCTAACTCTGATCTGAGAACAAGTTCAGATCATAAGACTTCCGCTGTGTATAAAAGATTTGAATCAAAGGAGTCAAAGAATTTTGTTCAAGTTCAAAAGAAAAATCCTAAAGATCAAAAGACCAAATTCACACCAATTAAACAACAAATTAAATTGCCTAACCCAAAATTTAAACAAGAATCAAATGTTGCTTCAACATCAAGGGTTAATAAAATGTTGTTTAAACATTCTGGAAAGTATTGTGATATCAGTGACATGTACAATCATGACATTTTAGAATGTTACTTTAACAAGTATTGCTACATATGTGATATGACAAATCACACTACAGCTGAGTGTTATTTTAACAAATACTGTGCGTTGTGTGATGAAAGAAATCACAATACCAATGATTGTTACTTCAGGAAGAACTCTTCAAGGAAGGAATTTAATAATCAAGGCTTTGTAAATCCACAATTTATAAGAAATCAAAATATTGGATTTAAATTTTCACAACAACAACCTTCCTTGGGTTTGAGATCTTTCAGAAGAAATAATTCTGATTTTGTCAAATCACAACAATACCATCAAGAAAAGTTTATTCCTCGATCTGTGAGAATAAACCAAGGAACATTCTCAAATGATTCATACAAGAGTTCAAGATTTCTTGATAATGCTTTGAAATCAAAATCACAAAGAGATAATCAGTTGGTTTCTCAAAAAGGATTTGAACATGTTAAAATTCAAAAGAAACCAGATGTCAACAAACTTCATTTCAAACAATTTACAATTGTTGACAAGTTTGGCAAGCCCAAGACCATCCCGGCTTGGGTTACTAACTCACCTTAAATGTTTGTGACTGCAGGTACGCCCGCGGAGACCAATCAACTCATGGTATGTTGACAGTGGGTGTAGCCGGCATATGACAGGCAATCAAGCCTTGTTGCAAGACTTTAAGTTAAAGGATGGTACTCATGTTGTATTTGGAGGTGATGCAGGTGGAAAGATAACAGGAGAGGGAACAGTGTCCAATGGGATTATCAGTTTTGATAAAGTCAACTTTTGCTCACAGTTGAACTTTAATCTTCTAAGTGTATCCCAAATTTGTGACAAATCTTATTCTGTTCTTTTTGATGAATCTCACTGTTATGTCTTGAAACCAGGTTTTCAGATTAGCAATGACTGGGTGATAGTTAAAGCTGCTAGAGACAGAGATGTATACAAACTGGATATGGCTCAAGTGGATCCTGCAACTGAAACTACTTGCCTGATTGCTAAAGCTTCAAATGATGAAAGCCAGCTTTGGCATAGACGTCTTGGTCATTCCAACTTCAAAAACATGAACAAGCTTGTAGCAGAAAATCATGTTATTGGACTTCCTTCCAAGAAGTTTTCAACAACTGATCATTGCTCAGCATGTCTGAAGGGAAAACAACATAGAGCGTCTTATAAGTCCAAACTGATAAACTCAAACACCAAACCACTCCAGATGTTACATATGGACCTTTTTGGACCAACTAATGTTAGGAGTATTGGTCGAAAATCATATTATTTAGTCATCATAGATGATTATACAAGATTTTCATGGGTTTTCTTTCTTCAACCTAAATCTGAAACTGCAGATCTTCTAAAAGAATTCATTAATAAAGTTGAAAATCAACTTGAACAAAAAGTAAAGATAATAAGAAGTGATAATGGAAGTGAATTTAAAAATGCTAACAATGATTTGTTTTGTGCAGAAAAAGGGATAGTTCATCAGTTCAGTGCTCCCAGAACTCCATAACAAAATGGAGCTGCTGAAAGGAAAAACCAAACTCTGATTGAAGCTGCCTGGTCTATGTTAGCTGATGCTAAAATTCCAATCACTTTCTGGGACGAAGCGATATCAACAGCCTGTTTTGTTCAGAATAGAATCTTACTTGTTAAAGATAAAAAGAAAACTCCATATGAGTTAATGTTTGACAGGAAACCAAAACATAAACTTTTTAAAATCATTTGGCTGTCCAATTATGATTTTAAACTCAAGTGATCATTTAGGAAAAT
Organism: Flaveria linearis; assembly: GCA_024085815.1. Lineage (NCBI taxonomy): Eukaryota > Viridiplantae > Streptophyta > Magnoliopsida > Asterales > Asteraceae > Flaveria > Flaveria linearis. The sequence continues at coordinate 55,228,312 of CM044003.1, read as the reverse complement.
TTGAAGAAAAAGCTGATCATGGATTTTTCGTTGGATATTCATCAATTTCTAAAGCCTATCGAGTTTATAACTCTAGGACAAATACTATTAATGAAACATTCAACGTTAAATTTCTGGAGAATTCTTTTTCATCAGTTTCAAATGGTCCTGCATGGTTATTTGATATAGATTCTTTGTCAAACTCATTTCAATCTCACTTGTTTAATCAATCTGATAATTTTTCAGGTAAGAAGAACTCAAGAGGAGATCTTGGATCTTTCAATGATGATTCAGATTCTGATGATTCAGATGATGCTCGCCCAGATTATCCATTTTTTTATTTGTCAAGGATTCAACAATCCAATTTAATGACAATGTTCATGATGCTTCAGCTTCAGATCATTCAGTTTCAGCAGATCAAGAAGAATCACAACCTATTCCTAATGATGGTACAGAAATTGGACATCCTGAGTCTGGCGCATCTTCCATCTCTGGAGATGCAATTGATCATAGTAACTTTGATTACTTTATCAATTCACCAACTCAAGTTCCAAATTTCAATCCACATTCTTCTACCTTATTGCAACAGCTCTCCAACTTGAACCAAACCAATCTTGATGTTAATGTTCAAGGAAATGAGATTCCGATATCTCGTATCCACAGGAACCATCCAACATCACAGATTATTGGTCCTCTAAATGAAAGAACTAATAGGAGTAAATCTGAACATGCAAATGTTTGTTTATACTCTTGTTTCCTTTCTCAGACTGTTCCTAAAAATGTCACCGAGGCATTACAGGACAATGGTTGGATTGAAGCTATGCAAGAAGAACTTCTTCAATTTTGAAAACAAGAAGTGTGGAAGTTACTGGAATTACCTGAAGGAGAAAATGCCATAGGCACAAAATGGTTGTTCAAAAATAAAACTGATGATCATGGCATTGTAATAAGAAATAAAGCAAGACTTGTTGCACAAGGATACACACAGGAAGAAGGAATTGACTATGATGAAGTATTTGCTCCAGTTGCAAGACTCGAATCTATTCGTGTTTTCCTGGCTTATGCATCATTCATGAAATTCAAGGTGTATCAAATAGACGTCAAAGGTGCATTCTTGTATGTTCCAATCACTGATGATGTGTATGTGAAGCAACCTCCGGGCTTTGAGGATGCAGAATTTCCACATCAAGTGTATAAGCTTAGCAAAGCTTTATATGGCCTACATCAAGCTCCTAGAATTTGGTATGAGACATTATCTCAACACTTGATTCAACATGGATACACAAGAGGAAAAATCGATCCTACTTTATTCATAAAGAAGGATAATGATGATCTCTTATGTGTGCAAGTGTATGTAGATGATATCATATTTGGTTCTACCAGTCCAACTCTGTGCAATGAATTTGAAGAAATCATGAATTCTCGTTTCCAAATGAGTTCTATGGGAGAAATCAATTTCTTTCTTGGATTGCAAGTTCAACAATCTGCAGATGGTATTTTTATCAATCAGGAGAAATTTGTTGATAAACTTTTGAAGAAATTCAAACTGCATGATTGTCAGTCCATAAGAACTCCAGCTGATGAAAACACCAAGATTGAGCCTGATCCTAAAGGAAAATCAGTAGACCAAACATTATACATATCTATGATTGGTTCTTTGATGTATCTTACTGCATCAAGACCAGACATCATGTATGCTGTATGTGTTTGTGCTAGGTATCAATCAGACCCGAAAGAATCTTACTTAATTGCTGTCAAAAGAATATTCAGGTATCTCAAAGGTAAACCAACTTTAGGGCTTTGGTATCCTTACGAGGGTAATTTTGAGTTACATGATATATAAATAGTGATTATGGTGGATGTTGTCAAGACAGAAAATCTACAACGGGTGGTTGTCAGTTTCTTGGACCCAGATTAGTTTCATGGCAATGTAAGAAACAAACAAATGTTTCTATCTCAACTGAAGAAGCTGAGTACATAGCTGCATCAGCAGGATGTTCTCAAATCCTTTGGTTGCAAAACCAACTGCTAGATTATGGGTTCAATTTTCTTAAAACACCCATTTACATTGATAACACTGCTGCTATGTTCATTACAGCTAATCCAGTTCAACACTCAAAAACAAAACATATCGAAATTCGATATCATTTTTTAAGAGATAATTCTGAAAAAGGTTTAATCATTTTGATTCAAATAGCAACTGAAAAACAGTTGGCAGACCTATTTACTAAAGCTTTTCTACCAGGATGGTTTGAGTATTTAGTGGAGTCAATTAGCCTTATTAACCATGTGTAAACCTGGTTACAAATTTGAATCTTTTCATGATCAAATATGATATTTTCATAAGGGTAACTTTTCATAGTTATTTGCCTGATTGTTTGTGTGTGTGTGCTTTCTTTTATAGAAAAACAAATACAAAATTAGAAAATTCAAAACTCAAATAGAAAATTATAAATCAAAAATCCAAAAATAGAGTGCTTTTCATTTTTCATTCATTATTTTAGGAATGAATCTGTGTTTGCCTTATGTGAGAAATGATAGTACATTAGTAAGATCAGTTGCATACTTCACTCACTAACAAAGTCTGACATGATCAGGAATTGTTGTGTAGACACTATCATGCTAATATACTGAACAAGTAAATTCTTGTGATTACCCACATCCTTATGCTTGTTTGTGTATTCATCTAAGTACTTTTGAGTGTATTAGCTTATCAGATTGACTGCTTGTTAAGCTACTCCTGCTCACACCTAATGGTAATGTGACTAATCATGAGATATGTTACAAGCATCATTTACTTCTCTGTTATGAGTCATCATAGACCTGAAGTGCTGAGATATCCTCTGTTGTAAGTCATTACAGACCTGGATATTCTCCTTTGATGCAAAAGATGCCAATGTGCACAACCCATTCAAAAGGATGGTTAGAGTTGATCAAATGGTTATCCATGATCATTCTCTGTTCAATTCAGTAACATGAACTCTGATTATGCATATTTGTTTGGTAATAAGTTGAGAATATGTGCTTTCTTGCATGTCATGATGATGGTTGATCCTCTAAGTCTTGGTATGAGTCACATCTTGTCATATACTTCTACCATACTCACCTAAGAATTGAAAAAGTAAGTGAGCTGATAGGTTGTGTCAAAAACACTCATTTGCTGTCCTTAGATCTTGTGTCTCCTTTGCTGTGATATCACTGACCTGGAACACACTTGATCAGGATTTAATCATTGTCTATGACTATCCACATAATTTTTTATTTTAATGTTTTGATCTTATCTAATATGATCTCACTGCAATCTATGATTCTATTGTAAATATTAGATTTTCATTCTGCTTTCATTTTGATTTTATGCTGGTTTTCTTGTGTGCTGGCAATATAACATTGTTAAGTGTGATATTCTTATGATCTATTGGTAAACTTCTAAGTTTTGAGAAACTTAAAAGTTTAGGGGGGGTAATAAACCAATAAGAATATTCTCAGAAAATCAAAATGATCATGTTGAATTAAAAGGATGATGCTTTAATTTCAAAGCATGTATGTGTTTATCTATGATAAAATGAGCTCATAATTTTTTTAGCAAAGTGGAAAAGCTTCAAAAGTTGAAAACAAGACAAATTTTGAAATATTTGGTTTGTTCTTTTTGAATCTAAAATGAAGGGTCAAAAATGTAAAAAGTTTAATTTTGAGGGTCAAAATGTAAAAAGTTCATTTTTGAGGGTCAAAAGTGTAAATTTGAGGGAAAAATAAAAATATGTTATATTGTTTAAATATTAGTATGAAATATTACTAATGTGTTTAAACAGTGTGCAAGTGGATGATTTGAAAAATACAAGTGCGAAAATGCATGAACAGTTGTTATGTGGCTGAACAGTTGTCGTATGTTCAAACAATTGTTATGTGTATGAGAAGTTGGTTTGTGGACATTTCAGCATCATTATACTACTGAACAGTGCTTATACTACTGAACAGTTCTCATAAGTCTGAATAGTTGTCATACGACTGACCTTATACGACCAAACAGTGCTAATACGACTTGCCGTATAATACTGAATAGTGCTCATATGTCTCACACTTGGTAAAATTTGTGACCTAATAAGTCTGAACAGTTCTTAAACGACTGTATAGTGCTTATACGGCTAACATTTTTTACTTAGTATAAAAAGCATACTTGTGTTATTCATTTCATTCTAATTTCAAAACCCTCTTAAAACCACTCTGACCTTTCAAACTCTCGAACTTTTGATCAAAAACCCTAATTCTTCGTTCACTTCAAGCACAAATCACAGATTATTGATAGAGTTTTTGTGATTGTAAACGTAAGTTTATGATTATCATTCATCTGATTTCGTGTTTCAATGAAAATTGTGTGATAGGCATTCGACTCCTGTACGGTCGTTTAACCCTAAACACTTAAAAAAAAAATTCAGATTAAACTTTCAAATCGAACAAATGTGCGAAATTGATGATTGAATCTTGTTTGTCTGGTGATTTCGATCATGATATTAGGTTAAACTTGTTTTAATCTGACATTTGATTGAATACTCTGTTGATGTTCTTCGATGAACAGTAACAGTAGATGAAGAACCCGATGAAGAAAATGAACAGATTCATGAATTTTTTTTAATAAAAAAAATGAAAAATTAATTCAAATTGATAAAAAAATCATCAATTTAGGAACTTAAGAGTTTTAATAAAATGATATGAGATAAAATAAACAAAAGTGTTAATTTTTTTAAATCGAAATCAATTTTGAAAATTCATCTTTTATTAAAATTAAGTGTTTACACTTAAAATTTAAATTTCAAGTTGATTTTAAAATTCAAATGAATTTTAACACTTCAGTTTATAATATCTTAAATCATTATATTTCTATACTCACATTAAATCATTTGCTTCAAGCACACAGATTGTCTAATATTTTTTATTTTAAATTTTGCAGATGGCTCAGTTAAAGTTTGCACCAAAGCATCACATTTCTGCATTGCTTGATGAAGAAGCACAAGATGCATTGTCTTATGAAGAGATGATAAGATTTCTTCTAAGAACAAAATATGTGTATGCAATGTGCTAAAAAACTGTAATCTATGACAGACTAATTAGACAGTTCTGGAATACTGCCAGTGTTGAAATAGGTGATGAAGGCAGAAAAGTTCTCAGAGGGTTTGTGATCAGAGACAGAATGATTGAAGTGTCTGAAGCTTCTATCAGAAATGCTTTAAGACTAGGTCAAAATGATCCTGAAGATCTGTGTGAATTGACTTTTGATGAATGCAGAGAAACTTTCATGGCTATGGGTCATCCAGACCAATTTCCTAAACAGCAATTTTTTAGAGCAAGGGTCTATAACCACTGGAAACTTTTATGCTATATATTTCAGCATTGCTTGTCCAAAAGAAGTGCAGGACGGAATTCATTTTCTGTGGACATTACATCACCTATTATTGCCTTAATCACAAATCAAAGATTTAATATGTCAAGATGGATTCTTAATGGATTTGTGTTTAATTTGGAAAAAGGAACAAGACACAAATACTTGATGTATCCAAGATTTCCTCCAAATGATCATCAATGAGGAATATCCAGATATACATGTTTATGGTGTTGGTGGAGATCGGATGGAATTGGAAAACATGTCTGAAATGACATATAAGAAGTTAACAATGATAACAGGTGCTCAGAATGTTCCTATGTTTGACTACATGTTAAATGTAGCAAATGATGAAGTTGACATTACTGTAGAGCATTATCATTTGTTAGAGGGTGAACCAATTGATCCTGCTGATGTGATAGATGAGTTTCCTATAGAAGAAGATGATCAAGATGGGGAAGGTGATCAAGATGATAATGATCAAGATGATAATGTGTAAGGCCCCGATCACCGGGCACCTTACTGTTGGTGGTTCATCTCACATAATACATACGTAAAGTATATAATCATAAAATAACGCAGCGGAATTGATAAAATATACATTCTCATTTCATCATAAAAGCTTTTACATCATTGTCTTGATTACAAAATACAAGCTTTCCTTATATTGCCTAGCTTTACTATGATTGCTGCTAAAGCTCATCAATCATAGGGTCATATACAGTGACCTCTAATAGAAGATATTAAGTTCAAAAATATCTTTTTGATCATAAAGGAGATTCCTTAAGTAATCCCGTTTATCAGGATTCTTATGAAATCTCACACTTGCATGCAACATGACGTGTTGCGTGCATTACGGGCCCACAACACATGACGTTGCAGCATTATCAAATGGAGAATGCCATTCCAAAATAGCTGAGTAGTCGCCTCGTGCCATCCTCAGCAACACTACCTGCGAACTGGAAAACACATAAAAAGTCAGCGTTGCTGAGTGAGTTCTAGTTTTATAATAAAACATATTTTCATTCTTATTAACCGTTCTTTTATACATGTTTTCACACATCTTACGTACACGTAGATAATATTATTATTATCTTCATCCTTCGTTCATTAATCATTCATTCGTGTACCATTCATCATTCTGTTCACTTTCCTACGTACATACTTTACATTCATTCATTACTTCTGTTCGAACGTTTGTTTCATTCATTCATACATTCATTACATTAGTTCGAACATTCTTTACATTCGGTGACATGTACAATACCCCCTTACCTCATACATACTGCTGGTGCTGGACCTGTGGTAATCAACCACGAACGTTGTGCACAAATGCTGATCCAGTCACCTGGGGTAGGTACATGCACCACTTATCTTTTCACTTTACTTCTGGATCAATGCCATATGCTATACCCCGAACGTTGTGCACAAATGCGGGTGCTGGACCTGTGATGATCAATCACGAACGTTGTGCACTAATGCTGATCCAGTCACCTAGGGTAAGCGGCAAGGATCCCATACATACTTCTGGTCAATCACAAAGACTGACCCCGATGTGCATTCTTTGGGGTAGCTAACCCGCACACCGTTGAGCTAACACCTGCCAGGGGTGTGCACCTCCTTTCATTTGCTTGCAAGCCTTACTTACATTCATTCATTCATTTGTTAATGCATGCATTCATTCATCATGTTCCTTCTTTCCGTATCTTTCACTTTACGTTCTTAATACATTCGTTTCATTCTTTCATTCATTCACGTAAAGTTATTAAAAGATAATATACATTTACATAAGGAACATAGGTAGTTACAAATCATCAGTATTTACCATATATCATGGCCACATCATACTTAACATACATACATCATACATACATTTCTCTATACATTCACATCAGCCCTGTACGGGCGACTGAACCTATCCCAGTCGCATGTCCTCCATGCGACTGAACCGTGCGATTTGGGCTGTCATACGAATGGGCATACAATCGTGCGACTGGACATCCTTCCGCACGAATAGACACTATACGACTGGGCTGTATGCGACTAACTCTTAACCGTACGATTGTACTACCCTGCGATTGGACCTATGCGACCGAAACCCCCAATCGCATAGCCTATCGTGCGGCTGAGGCTCAATCGTGCGTCTGAGCCTCAATCGTGCGATTGGACATCAACTAATTCTCATTCGGCCGAATGGCCCTTCAGTCGCATAACCCTAACTGGGCAGCGACTGGAGTTCTTCATGAACAGCAGTCGCAAACCAACGCACTCAAACTCATCATAAACCCATTCTCAGCCCAAATTGACTCTCCCAAGTCTCAGGGATTCATACTAGAACATCATACAAGCATATACCAGTCCTAATTCATACAATAAACACATTACTCAAGATTTACCCAAATGGGTCAAACTTACACTATTTCAAAAATAGGGTTTCTATGTGATTCCAGCCCTAAAATCATTCAAAAACGTGTAAAAGAGGGGTCTTAGAACTCACATTAACAGGTAGGAGTTGATGAGCTTCGATTTGGCTTGCTTCTCGACAAATTCGGAGCTCGGTCAGCACTTTCCCTCTTTTCCTTCTCTGCTCTCGTTCACTCTCTGCTCTTCCCGACTGAAATTTCTAAGTGTTGGGAGGAGGATGAGAGCTGCTCCTCTTTTATACCCACAGCTCAGTCGCGTCTGGTCCTGGGGCGACTAGACCTTCAGTCGCATGAACACCATGCGATTGGACCCCAGTCGCATGTGTTCCATGCGGTTCGTCCTTCATTCGGGCGGTTGAACTCCAATCGTACGGTTGAGCTTCAATCGGCCGAATAGCATGCGGTTGAACCTCCAGTCGCATAAATCCCAGGCGACTGAGGCTCAGTCGCACAACCTACCAAAAAGTCAAACTTTCGGGTGTTACAAGTCCACCCCCCTCATTTTAGGTTTCGTCCCCGAAACCTGTTATTCTTCGAACAATCGTGGGTAATGCTGCCTCATTTCTTCTTCAGTTTACCACGTTGACTCGGATCCCTTCCTGTGCCTCCACTGTACACGCACAAGGGGAACCACTTTATTCCATAACCTCTTCTCTTTGCGATCGATGATCGCCACTGGTTGCTCTACATAGTTGAGCCGTTCATCTACCTCAATGTCCCCTAGTGGAACGACCATGTCCTCGTCCGCCAAACATTCCTCAGATGAGACACGTGGAAAGTCGGGTGGATCCCACTTAGCTCATCTGGTAGATCCAACCTATAGGCTACCTCCCCTACCCGAGCAATGATTCGGAAAGGGCCTATATACCGCGGACTCAGCTTACCCCGCTTTCGGAATTGGATAATACCCTTCCAAGGTGAGACCTCCAACATAACCCGGTCTCCCACCTGGAACTCAATCGGCCTGCGTCGTTTGTCGGCATACGATTTCTGTCGGTCTTTGGCCGCCTTCCTATAAGATTTAATTCTTTCAAGCTTTTCAGTCGTGGCCTCGACCACTTCGACGCTTCCCAATTCTTTCTGACCAATTTCACCCCAACAGACGGGTGTCCTGCATCTCCTACCGTATAGCATCGCATAGGGTGGCATGCCGATACTGGCATGATAACTGTTGTTGTACGAGAATTCAGCTAACGGTAGGTGGTCATCCCAGCTTCCCCCCCGAAGTCAATAACACATGCTCGGAGCTTGTCCTCCAAAGTCTGAATGGTCCTTTCCGACTGACCATCAGTTTGAGGGTGATAAGCCGTGCTAATATGCAACCTCGTCTCCATAGCATCGTGAAATTTTTTTTATTTTTTTTTCCAAAAATTGGATGTAAACCGGGTGTCGCGATCAGACACAATCGACACCGGTACACCATGACGAGTCGCAATCTCTTTGATGAAAAGATCGGCCAACTTTTCGGACGAATATGTCTCGCGCATCGGTAAGAAGTGAGCACTCCTTGTCAATCGATCCACAATCACCCCGATCGTATCATACCCTTTCGGGGTACGTGGCAGCTTTGTGATAAAATCCATGGTGATGTGCTCCCACTTCCATTCCGGTATGTCTAACGGTTGAATCTTTCCATACGGCTTCTGGTGCTATGCCTTTACTTGCAAACACGTGAGGCATTTACTCACATACTCCACCACATCACGTTTCATACCCGGCCACCAATAATCTTTCTTCATGTCTTGGTACATCTTGGTAGCACCGGGATGAATGGAGTATCGAGTCTTGTGGGCTTCATCTATGATCTTCATACGTAGATCCCCAAATCGAGGAATCCACACTCGCCCAAATCGAGCCTTGGCACCACACGTGTTTTCACCCAGTTCTGCGACCAGACCTCTTATTCGTTCAGAGTTTAGATGATCCTCTTTCAGTGCTTCATCCTGGAACTCTCTGTCTTGTTTCATCACATCGGAGGTCATGATTAGCTAGTACGCCTTCACTCGAACTGGATCGGGCCTCTCCTTTCGGCTAAGGGCATCAGCCACCACGTTGGCTTTGCTCGGGTGGTAATGGATTTCATAATCGTAGTCTTTTATTAGCTCCAACCACCGTCTCTGCCTCATATTCAGATCCCTCTGCTCGAAGAAGTACTTCAAGCTCTTGTGGTCCGTGAAGGTGGTGCGCATCGTCCCGTATAAATAGTGCCGCCAAATCTTCAACGCGAAAACCACAGCTGCTAGCTCCAAGTCATGAGTAGGGTAATTAACCTCATGAATTTTCAGCTGTCGAGATGCATAGGCTATCACCTTTCCCTTTGCATTAATACACACCCCAACCCCGAGTAGGAGGCATCAGAATAAACCACTAAGTCTTCACTCCCATCGGGTAGTGCCAATACTGGAGCTTGGGTCAATCTTGTCTTCAGTTCTTCGAACGCCTTCTCCTCAGCTTGACCCCATACAAATTTCACATCCTTCCAGACCAACTTGGTCAGTGGAGAAGCAATTTTGGAAATGTCTTGGATGAACCTTCGGTAGTAACCCGCCAAACCCAAGAAACTACGGATCTCGGACGGCGTCTTTGGAGACTTCCATTGCAATACGGCCTCCACCTTTTCCGGGTCCACCATAATTCCCTCTATATTTACCACATCTTTTACATATCATAAGTAGGCATGACATCCACACCTAATACACTTTCCCCGCCACCGCCCTTGAGATCATCTTCAAAATCATCATGACCCGATCTCCATATACAGTTATTGGACTCCCGTCTGGTGCTATCAACGAATCATCTTCTCACGACACGCTATATTTGCCTCGAAGTCCACCAACCCATCCAACCCATGAATTGAATCAAAATCACCCTAGGCTATCACATCTAGTCTAACCGGGTATCTATGACCTTCTAACTCCACCTCGCAGTCTACTATCGTTTCGGAAATCCTGACAGACTTACCTATGGCGGTTTCTACACCCAAGAGCTTATCAATACTTCTACTCCTAGTGAGCAACTTAGCATAGAAAACAACAAAAACAAAAACTCTTTCTGGCTCCGGAATCAAACAACATGGATGACAGAGTTTGAATTACTAGACACATACCTGACACTATATCGGGGCTCGTCCTAGCCTGCTTCAGCATTATCGTGAAGGCCCTGCGCCCTCAGCCCTTGGCTTCTTGCAATCCCTGCTTATATGACCTCTTCCACTGCAGTTGTGGCACCGTACCACTCCACACTCTCTGGCCACATGACCGTGCTTCCCACACCAGAAACAGATATTGGTCCCCAATCTACATTCCCCGAGGTGTTCTTTGGCACACTTACCACACTTCCTCGTCCTCGCACCAGACGAAGCTGCACGCCGGTCCTCCGTCCTTACAACCTTTTTGCTGAGGGTGGCACTGTCACGTCCAACCCGCTTTCCATTCCAGTTCTTGTCGTCGCTATTCCTCGTGCTTTCTTCAATAGCAGTCGTCTCTTTCACCGCTCTAATTAACTCAGTCACCATGGATGGTAGAATTGCCTGTAAGGCCTGTTGGACTCCCTCCACAACAGCCTCTTTCATGGCGATCCTCAAACTAGTGCCATCATCGCTGCCCTCCAGGTGAGGGGCCTCAGGCTCTTCGAGTGTCCTTTCAGCCACCCTAGCCATGCTTCTCGTGACACGCGGTTCAACACCACGTTTACCACGACCCCCATCTGGCAAAACCTTAGAAGATCTACTGCTAGCCATCTTTTGACACACACTGAAAGGTTCAAATACCAACACGGTCATTCAAGGAAATAGCGCAGTTTATGTCAAGTATAGTAAGTCCCTAATTACAGTGTCCAGTTGTGATTAGCCACTTACTCTACTCTTCGTACCCCGAGCATTACCTGTCCTGACTACATTAGTATCTAAGTCTAACAGTACACATAATTCACATAACATGCACACATAATACCAGTTAATCTTTAAGAAAAAAAATACCTGATGGCACGCAACTACTCAGATGGCGTTCTCATTCTCCCTGTCCCATTCTCAGTTTAAGTTTAGGTTTATTTTGAAAATTTACCCGTTTTACTTAAACTTTTGCTCTGATACCAACTTGTAAGGCCCCGATCACCGGGCACCTTACTGTTGGTGGTTCATCGCACATAATACATACGTAAAGTATATAATCATAAAATAACACAGCGGAATTGATAAAATATACATTCTCATTTCATCATAAAAGCTTTTACATCATTGTCTTGATTACAAAATACAAGCTTTCCTTATATTGCCTAGCTTTACTATGATTGCTGCTAAAGCTCATCAATCATAGGGTCATATACAGTGACCTCTAATAGAAGATATTAAGTTCAAAAATATCTTTTTGATCATAAATGAGATTCCTTAAGTAATCCCGTTTATCAGGATTCTTAAGAAATCTCACACTTGCATGCAACATGACGTGTTGCGTGCATTACGGGCCCACAACACATGACGTTGTAGCATTATCAAATGGAGAATGCCATTCCAAAAGAGATGAGTAGCCGCCTCGTGCCATCCTCAGCAACACTACCTGCGAACTGAAAAACACATAAAAAGTCAGCGTTGCTGAGTGAGTTCTAGTTTTACAATAAAACATATTTTCATTCTTATTAACCGTTCTTTTATACATGTTTTCACACATCTTACGTACACGTAGATAATATTATTATTATCTTCATCCTTCGTTCATTAATCATTCATTCGTGTACCATTCATCATTCTCGTTCACTTTCCTACGTACATACTTTACATTCATTCATTACTTCTGTTCGAACGTTTGTTTCATTCATTCATACATTCATTATATTAGTTCGAACATTTTTTACATTCGGTGACATGTACAATACCCCCTTACCTCATACATACTGCTGGTGCTGGACCTGTGGTAATCAACCACGAACGTTGTGCACAAATGCTGATCCAGTCACCTGGGGTAGGTACATGCACCACTTATCTTTTCACTTTACTTCTGGATCAATGCCATATGCTATACCCCGAACGTTGTGCACAAATGCGGGTGCTGGACCTGTGATGATCAATCACGAACGTTGTGCACTAATGCTGATCCAGTCACCTAGGGTAAGCGGCAAGGATCCCATACATACTTCTGGTCAATCACAAAGACTGACCCCGATGTGCATTCTTTGGGGTAGCTAACCCGCACACCGTTGAGCTAACACCTGCCAGGGGTGTGCACCTCCTTTCATTTGCTTGCAAGCCTTACTTACATTCATTCATTCATTTGTTAATGCATGCATTCATTCATCATGTTCCTTCTTTCCGTATCTTTCACTTTACGTTCTTAATACATTCGTTTCATTCTTTCATTCATTCACGTAAAGTTATTAAAAGATAACATACATTTACATAAGGAACAAAGGTAGTTACAAATCATCAGTATTTACCATATATCGTGGCCACATCATACTTAACATACATAAATCATACATACACTTCTCTATACATTCACATCAGCACTATACGGGCGACTGAACCTATCCCAGTCGCATGTCCTCCATGCGACTGAACCGTGCGATTTGGGCTGTCATACGAATGGGCATACAATCGTGCGACTGGACATCCTTCCACACGAATAGACACTATACGACTGGGCTATATGCGACTAACTCTTAACCGTACGATTGTACTACCCTGCGATTGGACCTATGCGACCGAAACCCCCAATCGCATAGCCTATCGTGCGGCTGAGGCTCAATCGTGCGTCTGAGCCTCAATCGTGCGATTGGACATCAACTAATTCTCATTCGGCCGAATGGCCCTTCAGTCGCATAACCCTAACTGGGCAGCGACTGGAGTTCTTCATGAACAGCAGTCGCGAACCAACGCACTCAAACTCATCATAAACCCATTCTCAGCCCAAATTGACCCTCCCAAGTCTCAGGGATTCATACTAGGACATCATACAAGCATATACCAGTCCTAATTCATACCATAAACACATTACTCAAGATTTACCCAAATGGGTCAAACTTACACTATTTCAAAAATAGGGTTTCTATGTGATTCCAGCCCCAAAATCATTCAAAAACGTGTAAAAGAGGAGTCTTAGAACTCACATTAACAGGTAGGAGTTGATGAGCTTCGATTTGGCTTGCTTCTCGACAAATTCGGAGCTTGGTCAGCACTTTCCCTCTTTTCATTCTCTGCTCTCGTTCACTCTCTGCTCTTCCCGACTGAAATTTCTAAGTGTTGGGAGGAGGATGAGAGCTGCTCCTCTTTTATACCCACAGCTCAGTCGCGTCTGGTCCAGGGGCGACTGGACCTTCAGTCGCATGAACACCATGCGATTGGACCCCAGTCGCATGTGTTCCATGCGGTTCGTCCTTCATTCGGGCGGTTGAACTCCAATTGTACGGTTGAGCTTCAATCGGCCGAATAGCATGCGGTTGAACCTCCAGTCGCATAAATCCCAGGCGACTGAGGCTCAGTCGCACAACCTACCAAAAAGTCAAACTTTCGGGTGTTACATAATGATCAAGATGATAATGATGCTAATGATGATGATGATGGTGGTGTAGCTGAGACACACCAAGATATAAGTCATGAACCACCAATGTCTGAGCATGAAAATCTCAAAATGAAGATGAAGAAATAGTTGGTGATGAAGTTCATGATAAGGAAAGTGAGCATGATGCAGTTGATTATGAAATTGAGCATGAAGAGGCAGAGGCTCAAACAGAGATAGATCATGATATGAATGTTGATAATCAAATTTTTTATTATGAGTTCATTGATTCTTTCCAAATTAATCAAAATATACCAGTTTCTACAACTCATGTGGCAGTTCAAACTGATGAAATTGTAGATGTTGATGAACTAGTAAGGCTAAAAGATGAAAATGAAGCAAAAGAAAAGGAGATTACTGATCTAAAGGCTGAGATTGATATGATAAAGAAAGAAAATGAGAAATTGAAAGAAGAAAGTCTTTGCAAAGATGAAAAGATTGTGTCTTATGCTAAAGACAAAGAGGATGTCATCAAAAACTTTGAAGTTATGATTAAAGATTATGATGTTCTTGAAGAAAAATTCAAGAAATTGGCTGAGGAAAATGAAGGTTTGAAAGAAGAATTAATGAAATTGAAAGAATTAGCAAAACCCAAGTCTCCAGAAGTTGAGATTATTTCAGAGCATATTCCAATTGATATAGAAAAAGCTGCTGAAGTGGAGAAAGGGAAACGAAAGATAGATGAAATAGAAGCTGAACATGTACCTGAAACTTCTTCAAAAGTTCAAAGAATTGAAGATGTTATTGAAGAAGATACTCAAGAGAGCCAAGAGCCAATTGTTCAAGACAAAATTGGGGCATTGGAAGATTTGGAAGATGAATACAATGATGACTGGTACAATGAAGTATTTGATGATGAAGATGTGATTGAAGAAATTGAAAATCCATCATTAAGAGATTTTGATCAAAGTCATGATGGTGTTCCAACAGACTTTGAAGAAAGATATAACTTCTTGGTGAAAATGAAGTACAACAGAGTGTTCTTAGATGGATTAACTGTTTCTCAAATCAATGATGAATATGAGAAGTGTTTAGCTGCTGAGTCTTCTGCACCTGTTGATCCAAACGAAATAAGCTTGGAACATGGTGAATGGGATAGAAGACAGGAGAGCATAAACGTTGAAGAAATTTCTAGTTCTGAATTGCACCATCCAGATCCAGATGAGATGAGCATAACTGCTTTACGATCTTGGTTGCAAGCTAGAAATTATCCATGGAAAAGATTGAAGAGATTACAAGGAGAATCTTTGAGGAATTTAGTAAAAAGTTTTCAATTGACTGAAAAGCAATCAAACAAAATGATCATTCTAGATACTGATAATCCTCAGTATTTAGACATTACAAAAAGAACTCGGATCTTGAAACCCCAAGAAATTAAACAGATGGCTCAAAAGTCTAGTATGCTTGAAAGAAGGAAAGAATTGATGAGCATGTTTCCTCAAACAGAGAAACAAGTATACAAAGCTTCTTCTGATCAAATTCAAATTTTTGATAAGTCAAGATCAACTGGTGTTCTAGTGAGAAATGTTTTACAGAGAGGACAATCAGTTGCTGAGCTTTTAAATGCAATGATTGCTCCAGATTTTACAAATCAAGTTAAAATCATAGCATGGAAGTATGATGAGATTTTTGATGCATTTTTGATAAAACGAGTAAATACTGTGTGTGATGTATATCACTTCTACTCGAGCATCATTAAACTTCCATTGCAAGATTTGAAAGAGTTAAGTAAGCTTGACTTGATAAACCCTACTGAATCAAAAAGAGGATCAATGTTTGTAGAACTCTTGAGAAGAGGATTAGCAAGGACTAGTAACTTTCTTGAAACAAGATGCGATCAGGAAGATAAGGAGTACTTTGCTTTGCTTAAGAAAAACAAAAAGTTAAGGGGTTTACAATCAGAAGAAGAACATTTTATGATTGAATTTTCTGATAAGTATTTTGAAAAAGTAACTTCACCGGGATTGAAGGTCATTGAAGGAAATGAAAAGACAAAACCAATTTTGAGATGGTTCTATAACACCTCAACTTTTGAGTTGAAGTTGGTCCGAAATCTCACAAACTGGGATGAGGACATGATTTCATTATTTGGTACTTTTGAACTAAAACTTCTTCACCCAAGTTATATTTCATTCTTGGCTGTACAAAATTTTGAGAAGGTGATTCCTGAAATTGCAGAAGAAGATAAGAAATACTTTATCTCAATCATTAATGTGATGAATGCTGCAATGGAGCGAATTTCGTTGAGAAAGGCTCTTGCATATGCAAACATAGTGAAGAAAGATATTCCAGATATCGAGTTTATGAGAATATCAAGAAAAGGTGTGCTTGAGTTGTATACAAAAGACTGCGGAATTCCAATTGAGCTATATGCTAATGTTGATATAGCATGTTTGTCAAAGAACATGTTGGAAAGAATGAAGCAGTTAGATATAAAAACTAATGAATCAAAACCAGAGCAAGCTGTTCTAGCAAAGAAATTGAAGTCAGCAATAGAG
The DNA here is from genome assembly GCA_024085815.1 of Flaveria linearis. NCBI lineage: Eukaryota > Viridiplantae > Streptophyta > Magnoliopsida > Asterales > Asteraceae > Flaveria > Flaveria linearis. The sequence continues at coordinate 55,211,490 of CM044003.1, read as the reverse complement.
AATGCATTGAAAGAAACAGAGATCTATAAGAAGAAACCAATGTTCACTGTTGAAGAAAAACCTGAAGATTTATTTGAAGATTGAAGATAAAGAAGAAGTCAAAGGATGCTGAGAAGATAAGATGAAGACAAAGACAAGATTGAAGAAAAGCAAAGATGGAGATGAACTGAAGACTGAAGACTATGTAAATCTTAGGGGGAGTATTGTTAGGTCCCTTAAAAGATTAACATTTAGTCTTTAGTGGCTAGTTTTGTAGTTTATACTAGTATAGGGACTTTTGTATAAATTAGTTCCTTAGGTTTTAGTATAAATAGCTTAGACGTAGTATAGATTGCAAGTTGATGTATGTTTTTATGAGAACTGCTCTCTATCTTTTGTAATTGTCTTTGCTATCAACGAAATATTAATTTTGTTGATTTGCTTGATTTGATTACAATTGCTTGTATTTTGCTTTTAATTGTTCATATAATTGTTACAGATTGCTCTAATTGATCCTATCAGACTCCTTCTCTTCTAGCATTATTTGCATAATGTGTGCTTGCTGGATTGTAGTAACAATCTTTAGCCATGTGGTTGTGCAAACCACACATTATGCATGCAATGCTAGCCTTCTGGGAACTTGCAGGTTGCTGTTTCTTGGATTTCTTCTCTTCATCAGCAACTTTCCCTTTCAACCTCTGATCCTTTGTTAGGACAGGAGTGCTGGTATTACACTCCTTTCCTGAATCAGAAGTACCTACCACTTGAAATCCGGCAGAAATGAAGACACCCTTTTACTTTGGGTCAATCTTAAGCTTGGACTCTGCAACCTTCTTGGCAGTCCTTCTAGCAGCTTTAGCTCTGCTTCTTCTTGCCTTGGTGGTTAGGATTTGGTCTTCACAGGTGGAGATGAGTGTATTCTCCAGTTTCTCCCCTGTGGTGGCCACTATTGTTGCCTCATCCTCTAGTTCCAATGGAGAAGGGTCAACAGTTGGAACCTCTTGCTCTTCAGTACCACATCTAGGTAGTCTAATAGACTCATAAGAGTGTGGTGGAGCTATTTCATTGGTTCCCGACCCTTCTTTGTTTTGATAAAACATTTTGGAATGAGAGGATGATGTAAGAATAGTTTGGAAGCTTTGCTCAGCAATAGCTTGCTTCCTGGCCTGAGCCTCAGCAGTGACTAACTGGGCTTGAACTTCAGATAGTTTGGATATCAGATCTTTGATTTGATTCTTATAGTTAGTCTTTTCATGTTTTAAAAGAGACACAGTTTTCTCTAACTCTTCAATTTTCTTTTGATAGTCAGATTTAGCTCTCTTAAAATTAGATTTTAACACATTTAAAGACTCAACCTCAGATCTTATTTCCAAAATGTAATCCTTATAAAGTTTAACTTTAGCAATACAGGCAGTAGTACAAAGATGTTCATATACCTGATCATCATCTGTTCCGACCATGAGTGCTTGAGCGGGAGTCACATCCTGGACCATGAAGCTCCAGTCAACTTCTTGAGCCACATCAGCTGTTTCAGTTGACTTCTCTTCATGCTTTGAAGCAGTGGGATATGTGGAGGCCTATGGGGTTCCTGGGTTGTTCTTGGGAGCCTTGCATTCCCTAGCAAAGTGACCAAGTTGGTTGCAGTTGTAACACTTTGCTTTGCTCTTATCAAACCCAAACCTGCTGTTGACTGGGTTTTGAGGGAATTGCCTTCCAGTTCTCTTGAAGAACTTCTTCGCTCTGTAAGTTAAAAGAGCCATCTGCTGGACAATGTCCATATACTCCACATCATCTGGAATGAAGCACTCAAGATCATCAAAGCAGTATTGAAAATCACCAGAGTGTCCACTTCCAGAGACAAAGGCACAACTATCCTGAGAGGAGTTGTATTGAACCTTTGAGACTTTGGAGTCTCAGGTAGAGTAATGTAGGGTCCACTGTGTGAGTTGTCAGGGTAACATAGCAACTGATGTTGTGGTTCTGTGATTTCCCTTTCAACCACATGAAGGGCTGAACTCAGTTGGTTATTGGAGTGACTAGAGGAGTTTTGCATGTTCATCTCCATCTGGAATGCACTTAGGATACCGTACAACTCTGTCAGAGTAAGAGTCTTAAGGTCCAAAGTTCTCTTGATTACAACACAGTAATGTATCCATAGTTTAGGAAGGGAAGACATGAACTTCCTAACTATGTCTCTATTCACAAGAGCTACTCCAATATCCACCAGAGTATCTACTATCTCAACATACCTGAAGTATTGTTGAGTCAAGGTCTCACCCGCCTTGAAAGTAAAGTTCTCAAACTACTGCTTTAAGAGATCCTTCTTGTTCTCTTGGGTTCCTTGGATCCTTCATACATCAGCTTCAATGCTTCCATAAATCTTTAGCAGTCTTGCACTTCTTCAAGCGTCTGTAGACGGAGTTGGGGTGAGCAGTTTGGAGAGAAGTCATAGCCCTTTGATCTAGCTCTATTCTCTTCCTATCTTCTTCTGAGTAATCATCAACATCTTTTAGAATGATGCGATTACCAGTGGCAGAAGTGGTGCTTGGTATGAAAGGACCATTGATAATGGAGTCCCACATCCTTGAATCTTGACACTTGATGAAGCCTTCCATTCTGATACACCATGTGTCAAAGTCTTCAGGGGTGATCAGTGGGGACTTGGTCATGGTACTGGTTCGATATCAGCCTTGGAGAGAGCAGCCATTTGAGTGAGTGGTTTGTAGTGAGGAGTGAAAAACAGGTTGATTTGGATGGTAAGATCTCACAATCAAGAGCCTGGAGCTCTGATAGCAATTGCAGGATCTATTATGGGTCACTCAACAGATGGTTTTTGTCTCAGACTCACTTGAATCAACACTCAGCAATAGTCTATGAAGAGTTGATCACAATATAACATGTAATAAGTACTAAGTAAATAAACACAGAATGTAAATTTTCAAGGTACTTTTATATATTGCTTCTCAACTCAAAGGATTACAAGACTCTTGGACACAAATCACTTATCTAAAGAGTTACAAGGAGAAGATATATATAATACTACCTACAGCCGGATATACTTTGATACCAGCTGGAAACCTCTAACCAAACATCTATACTACAAGACTCTAGGTGAGGTCTTTCAGACATTTTACCTGAGAGTTGGTAGTCAGGACATGTCCCTGACTTACCTTTTGTCACCAACCAAAGTTGGTAACATGTACTATCATAAAAAGGTGAACAGTAGAATAAAGTATGGTCAACAACATGGCTCTTTAGGAAGATGTCATGCTGTATCAGAGGTCTGTAGCGGACTATCAGGGACCATACTTTTATCTGCTGGACATAGCAATGTCTTCTGAAGGATAAAGTACTTCGGAAGAATAAATTCTTCCGAAGCCACTTATACTTCGAAAGACTGCTTCTTCCGATGCTTGGAGTCTTCTTTGTCTTCGGAAGCTCAGACTTTGTCTTCGGAAGCTCTTTCAGACTTTGTCTTCGGAAGCTCTTTTAGACTTTGTCTTCGGAAGCTCTTTCAGACTTTGTATTCAGAAGCTCTTTCAGACTTTGTCTTCAGAAGCTCTTTCATACTTTCGGAAGATTTCTTGCTTGCCTTCGGAAGCCCTTCAATGTAGCACCAAAAATGACTATGAAGTGGTTTTAGTTGCACCAGCCTTATCATGATCTAACATGAACCATGCTGATGGTTCAGTCGCACGAATGAAGACTCCAAACCTAAAAATACCACTTAATCTGTGGAAAAACAAAACAATTCGAGAATTCACAACCCTAGCTGTCCCAGAACGTCCAAGTCGTCCCTTCCAACTTCAGAGAGCGTCTCTGATCATTCCTAATCAATTCTTAATGTTTTCTAATCGTTAGTTTTGATCAGATTAACGTTCTCCCTGATTGGATCGCCAATCAAATAGGATTCCGCACTATTTGACCTCATTTCACGTAGATTCGGTTAGTACCAGTTCGTACTCGGTCCTAACATCATGCGCCTGAACAGTGCCCATGCGCCTGAACAGTGCTCATGCACCTGGACAGTGCCCATGCGGCTAAGTCTTATGCATTTCAATGGTTCTTATGCGCCCCAACAGTGGTCATGCGCCTAAGTCTCATGCGCCCGAACAGTGGTCATGCGCATAAGTGTCATGCGCCCTAACGGTAGTCATGCGCCTAAACAGTGGTAATGCGCCTAAAACATTACTTGTATATTCATACTTGTATCTAACTTCTGATTGGTTTTCCATGATTGTTCTACACTTCTTATTGGTACCTAACTATGTAGAAACTTATATTTTTATAGAAACTATGTTTTGTATGATTATTTGAGACAATTAATATATTTTTTCAACACTTAGACAAAAAAATAAAAAATCGGATGAGTATATGTAACCATCCGCGGCTAACAAACACAATAATAATAATAATAATAATAATAATAATAATAATAATAGACCACAACATAATAAAAACATTTAAAAATCTCCTTTCTCAGCCGCCCAAACCCACAAGCCGTAATGCATGTTGTGAAATCCCAAAAACTACACCCACACTCAACCTTTTTCTCTTCTTTCTATACATGCAATCTTTCAAACCTCTTCTCATAATTCATTCTCACGTTCTATCGGTTTCTCTCTTTAATAGAAACACACACACATTTGTTCCTACATTCCAGCAAAATACCAAAGAACAAAGGAGCTCCAGCCCCATTCCGAAGACCATTGCTCATTTCTAACCTTCTACACCACCTCATATGTAAGTAACATGAAATTTTATCGATTAAACTTTAATAAACTCATTCGTATCTTAATGCAAATTCCACTAAAAATGTTCTAACAGAAGTTCCTTCTGCTCGAATCTCGTGTTTATGGACTTGAACCGCATACAAGGTACTATTCCTTTATAACCCGTGAGTTAAGGGCCGGTATACAAGGATTCCACCTTGTAAAACTTCTTTTAAGTGTTTTAGCAATACTTAACCCATTTGTTCTATTAACCGAAGCTTACAAACTGATTAAACTATGTAACAAACACATAAATATACATACATATATATAATCTAGGTTGAGGTTACAAATGGTGATTGCGATGTAAATATGATAGTTACACTATGTGTTAAACACCGGATTGTAATTGTATTCAGGTGAAACCGAGGACTAGGCTTTAATTTCAGTAAGTTAGGGACTTAAAATGCCTGAAAATATGAGTTAAATGGCTGGGAAACTTAGTAAGAATTAGTGTGGCTATGTTAACTAGATCGGTGACCCGAAAATAGAGATAATTCAAGAAAAAGAGTCATAACATGAAAAACTAGAACATAGAAATTTCGGGCCCTAGAATAATTAGTTTAATGATAGAAAATGAAATTGGTGAATTTTTAGGTTAATATGTAATTTCTATGAATTTATTTCACAAAAAGTAAACGTAAACCGGGAAAATATAGATAAAATATTAAAAATAAATGAGGAGCCAAAAATCTATAAAAATCACATTATTTCAGTAAGATATAGATATTAGAGTTGTAATTTGGTTGAAATAGAGGAGTCGAAAACTAGACGTTTGGAATTGTCGGTGTTACCGAAACCGGTAACTAGAAACTGGTGTTCTAAACATCACTAAGTAAGAACTCAAATTTTAAAGTTCGAACAGGCCCTAATGGACTATAAGAACCTTAAGAAAGTATTAGGGGTCAAGAATCGTAAGTAGACAAGTAGACAAACTTTAGGGTAGAAATTGTAAGTTTTGAAACTAGATGGGCCAAAGTGTAAATTCTGCACTTTAATCAAATTTTAGTAACCTCATAACCAGAAACTAATAATTGACTTATCAATATGTTAATAAATTTATAAGCACCATAAAACTTGACATACACGTGCCAAAACCCTAACATTCCTAAGAAGGAAAGTATGGACGCAAACCACTAAGAAACGAAGTCACGTACACCTTTAACCATAAACATGCACTTAATTACACTTCCAATGATCTATGAATCTATACCTTGTTACTTATACCATGATCATAGGGTGCTAGGATTTTGGATTTTCTCTATGCCTAAATGACCGTTGTTTGATACTAAGGTGAGTTCCCGTGTCCCCTTTTTATTATTGCTTTAGGGATGAAGCATGCTCTTTTGAACTGAAATCTTTTTTGTGCTATTTTATGATGCTTATGTTATGGATAATGTTGTTACCTACTGATACTTGAATCACAATCATTAATTCTTTTGTGGACCGCTTGTTTCATATAGGTAGATCTACTTGGGGAATCCCCCACACACAGTGTCTTCCTTATAGGAAGGGTACCCCACTAAGGTCCTGAGGGATCGTTTGTGGCATGTGACAGGTTTTTGTAAGATACTGTGGTGAACCATCCGGCAGGTAGGCAGACCTTGGATGTATATCTTTATCTTTCGTGACACAGTTGTCACCATGTCCGGCGCCAGCCTTGCTTTCTGGTTCAACCTCGTCGTATATTGCTATTATGTCATGGTTCCCACCCCCATCTGTAGGAAATCCCTCCCAATCCTCTCCAAATCCGTGTGAGGACAGAACTCCTCCATCACCAACTTCTTCGGTTCAGGCCACCTCATGTACTAATAGCCCTGTTACCCTTAGACTGGACCATGTTGTCCCACCAGCATAAGGCCAAATCCACAACTAGTGGGTAGCAAATTTCACCTTCTAGTCCTCCCTGCACTCGCTGATATCCAACACATCTGTTGGACTATTTGAAGATGATACTTACCAAAACCTAAATGCCAAATCTCATAATGATTACCAAAACCAACATGGTGAAGATATGCTAAAGATATGATCAAAACGAAGAAAAGTGACCAAAGTCAAACATGGTCAAATTTGGTTAACCTTGGTCAAAGTCAACAGTCAACATCAGTGGGTGTCTCAAATGATGTTAGCACCTGGCAATCACGCATCAGCAATAGAGAATTTATTAGACTTAGAACTATATTTGTGTATCATTTGTGCTTAATTGTAATTTTTTCTTATTTTTGTAAAGAGTATAAATGTCTAAGTGTAGTCATTTATACTCTAACATTAGAACAACCACCAACAATCCATAGCATTCACTAGAGAAATCAAGGTTGAGTATGTGTGAGAGAAAGTGTGCTTGAAAACTCCTTTGTAATTCTCTTGATATCATACATATCAATGAATGAAATATAATGAATATATGTTCTTGAATTTGTTCATCATTCATTCATCATCATACCTGGTCATCTTGAATATAGATCTTCAAATGAAATCATTAACGGGTTTGTGAGATTCCACATCACAAATTTGATAAACGACGACAATACGATTGCAATATTCTATCCACCCTCAGATCTGCTTCTGGGGATTTCCACAATTGGTATCAGAGCCTTGGCTCCTTGTTCTTCAAATTTCTCTCAAAATTTTGAACCACAAGTTGATCTGCATGTTGTTGTTTCTGATAAGATCAAGCTACCATTAACTTAGATTTGTTATTTCGTGAAGATTTTCAAGTTTTCACATCAATTGAAGTTCATTTGAGCCATTAATTTGAAGATTTAAGCAAACTTGTTCTTCAAGTGTTCAAATGCTCATGAACATGAAATTTTGATTTTGTTGTTGTTTGATCGATTTTATGCTCATAATTGCTTTAGTTTGTGATAACTACCACAAATGAAAAGTTTCACATCAATTGGATAAGCACAACTCTTGAATTTTATGATTTTTAAAAATTTTGTGTTCTTGAGAAAAGTTCACTGTTCTTAAGGAAAAATTATCAAAATCACGAATCTGATGTTGTATTGCTAAAATTGATAGTGGTTTTAGCTTAGAAACATCAAATCTAAGGTTCGTTTATGATTCACAACATCTAAATCATCCATTTTTGAACATTGATTCTTATTTCTGGGTTTTTATTGTTCTTAGTGTTCTTCATGTGTTCATCATCAAAATCTGAGTTTAGGTGATGATTATGTGAAATTGATCGTTGTTTTAGCTTAGAATCACTTATCTATAGCTATTATAACATTTTGTTTTATCAAATTTCATCAGAAATTTAAGAATCAAAAGTTTATTCATTCAAGAACATAAAGTTTGACTTTTTCAAAGTCAAACTATTTAAAATCTCAAAATCACCCAAATCCATAATTTAATTTAGATTTTGATTCATTTGTTCATCATACAATCATTCAAGAATCATTCAAACATCAATTTGTGTATATGAAAATGAAATTCTATTCATAATTTAAAGTTCACAAATATACAAATTACACTTGAATTTTAATTCTTAACTAAGTGCTCTATTATCGTAGCTGATGCACAAATTCCACAGTTGATGCTTTAATTCTACAACTGATACACATGGTCAACAGCTGACAAACATACATTTTCTAAGTGTTCACAGCTGATGAACAAATCTTTTCACTGCTTATATGTTAATTGTCACTGCTCACACATTCTAAAATTGTTTAAAGCGGATAACAAACTCACTCTGTCCACAACAGACAAGTTGAAACCACAACGGACCACCACACATCACATACTTGAATTAATTCCCACAGTGGATTTATTAACACAGCGGATGATAGGTCACAACAACGCAGAGGTCCACAACAACACATTTTTATGATCAAACACAAGACGAGACACATAAATCACAGCAGAGACGTTATTCCAACAGACACAAAAAAGACCACACAGACCACATCGGACGAGTAAGAACATGTCCATATCGGACGAGTAAAAGCAGGTCCAAAGCGGACGTGTAAGTAACTTAACAACAAACTTACATCTATCCACAGCAGATGTTTAACTTTGAATTAGGCATAGAAACAAACAACCACTCCACAATAGATATTAAACAAACACCAGGTCCTCAAAAGTCATTAAAAACACAGCAGACGAGTAAAGATTAGAGAATCAAGAGTTTTGCTTAGGAAGATATCTTTTTCTTTAGAAGATTTCCTTGGCTTTGGAAGATATTTTTTTCTTCGGAAGATATCGTTTGCTTCGGAACATTTCGTTGGCTTCGGAAGATATCTTTTGCTTCGGAAGATCTGTTTTGCTTCGGAAGATTTCCTTGGCTTCGGAAGATATCTTTTGCTTAGGAAGATTTCTTTGGCTTAGGAATATTCTTTGGCTTAGGAAGATTTCTTTGGCAGGGAAGATTTATTTGGCTTCGGAAGATTTTTTTGGCTTCGGAAGATTTCTTTGGCTTAGGAACATTTCTTTTGCTTAGGAAGATTTCTTGGCTTAGGAAGATTTCTTTGTTCTTGGAAGCTTTTGAATTTGGAAGTTTTTCTTTTTGACCAACTCATAATTTTGTTCTCGGAAGATTTGAGAACTTCATTTTTACTTTCTATTGATCAAGATATATATACCTCGGCAGAATTAAATCAAGTCCCAAATCATTTAAATTTTAATTGGTAAGGTCAAATATTGTTACTTTTAGAATTAACTAGATTAATCTAAGTCAAGCTTAACTAAATTGTAATTGAACCGTGTTAACTCTTTAATTAGGCCGATCTAATTAAATTGAGTTTCAATATTCTTTGGATTCAATTAAATTTTTAAATTTTGATTTTGATTTTAACACACGCACAAATTTTTAAATCATTTTGTGTTGAACAAAATGAAAAATTTTACATCATTCACTGACACTCATGTTTCAAGAAACCGAGCTATCTTTCTTGCTGCAGGTAGAAAGAGGTTTCATGAATTCAAACATAGCAAACCAAGCAACAACCAATCAAACAACAACAGCAAATCAAACAATGGTTATGACCAACCAAACAACAACAGCAAATCAAACAAAAGCTACAAACAACCAAACAACAGCAGCATATCAAACAAGAACAATAATTCATTGTTTGACAAGATAAACATTTAGTTGTACATCAGTCACATTGAGAAAGAACTGATGCACTTACATTTATGTGATCTTTCAACTCAAACAACACATTGCCTAATGATTGATAAAATGCAGGTCAGATATGGAAGAATCTCAAAGAAATGATCAAACACAAATCAAGACACTAAATCAATAGAACATCAGTTTAGCTCAAGAGATGAACCAGTTGCAAGACATAATGGTTCAACAACAAATCAAACTTAAAGAGTTAACTGCTGAGCTTGCAAAAACCACAAATATCAACAACACAAACATTCCTCCATTGCCTAAAATTCCTAAAGACAGAAAGATCAATCTATGATCATACATGATAAAGGAGGAAAGAGGTTCACATGTAGAGGAATTACAAACTTATGCAAATCAAATCAAATCACTAGAGAAAGAAGTTGATAAATTGCCTAAAGAAAATCATAAGTTGAATGCTCAATCAACTAAACTCTCTATGAACTTAACAACACAATGGATGAAGTTGAAGCCAAAATATCATAAGCAAGTACAACCAAAACAATCAATAACTTACAACATTGCATTGAGGGTCTAAATCAAGCAATCTATACAGATAAGGCTACAAATGCAGAATTGAATGTACAATATAAAGCCTTTGAAGATAAATTAATTCTCTTCTAAAGGATGTAGACAAACTCCTTGGAGAAAGATTTAGTATTCAAACTCAAGTTACAAGACTCACCGAGTCTCTAACAAAGACAAAAGTAGATCATGCATCAACAGAGTAGAACTTGAGAATTTAAAGCTAACTGCTAGCAAGTTGGAAGCACTATTTCATGCTCAAAGAGATCAGAAAGAAGAGTGCTAGAACTACATATCATGTTGTTCCTCTCCTTATAATGATAACTACAAAGAAATGCCAAATTCAATGACAAATCCTGTCAAAGAGGATTCAAATATGCATGATTATCATCCAACAGACAAACCATCCACTATCACTCAAATCACTTCCTCCGAAACAGCACCAAAGCTGTACTTTAAACCAGAATCCCCATAGAATGAAACCTTTCATTCCTGTGACTGTCAAGATAGAGATCCTGCAAGTGATGGCAGTGATGAAGAAACCAACCAACCAAACAACAAATATTGACATGTATTAATCATGTCATTGAGGAAATCAATCCAAAACAAACACAACCACACAAATCCAAGGCAACAAAGCTTGACAACAAACAAAAGGCTATGGTTTTTAATGAGAAATTCAAACCAGCATGATTTTTTAAACCAGAATTGCCTAAGGCCAAACTAAAGACAAAGATTAAGATAGAGCTAAAGAACAAACAAAAGGCTGAGGTGTAAGAAATCAAAGAACAAGTAAAGAGGAAGAACACCAGATCTAAAAGAAAGAAGAAATTCAGACCAAGTCATCTACACCTAATCAAAACCAACCATCAACCTCAAAAGCTACATTAGAAACTCCAAAAGAACAAACAATTCTCTATGAGACATGCAATTCAGATTCACACAATACATCTGAGTGTAAAAATGCTGAGACTGATACATATATATGTCTTCATAAGAGAAAGCAACAAAAACAACCAACACAAAAGGCTATGAAGTTTCATGCAAATCCAACTTCATCATTTAAGCCTAAGGGAAGAAGATCTAGACCTACTCCTTACTGCTTAAATTGTGACATGGAGAATCATACCACTTCAGAGTGTTCATACAAAACTCTCCAATATCACAACACAAAAGGGGTCAAAGATCTTATCATCCATCAGAGTCGTACTCAACGAGATCGGAGCATGAGTACTACAACGGACGTCATAGCTACTCTTCTCCTTTATCATATCGGCATGGCTATGATTTTAAACATTATGATATTCATGATTATTGTGCACCAAGACATATCATAGGTCATACACACAACATAAGTATGATTGATATAGGAATAATGAATGGTATAATGGCTATCATAGAAGATCACATCCATCAAATTTTATAATCATGATTATAATTCTTATGATGAATTGATCGCATGCCCAGAAGAATAAACATGATCAAGAACAAAGATTTTTGCTACCTCCACAAAACTTTCAAAAGAAAAATAGATTCTCTAAACCAACCAAAAGATTTTCAAATGCCAAACAAACTCCTTTCATTAGACAAACTAAAGTTAAGTCAGTTGTTTTTAAAACCAAAAAAATGTTGGAGAAAGAAACACAATTTAGGAGGTGAATCTGATACATCATCAGAGATAGCAATATACACATATGAGCAAGTCAAATATAATGGTAGTAATGGACAGCTCAGGACAGTATGGCTGGGTGAAATGTCTAACTGATTTCTAGTGTGATAGAGACAGTTATAAAGACATGCCAACCCAAGAACAGTTAGTAGTGGCTGATCCCTTCTTATGACAGGAATGTTCTTCGTTTCATGATATTATGATGCAACTGAGCCAAATGGAGTAGAAATTAACAAAAATCTAATGAAGGATATAAATCACTAACAGAAACTATGATGGCAATGCAATAAGCAACCGATGTTTCATTCTATCTACTTAGTCTTATACATGCTACACGGAACTGATGTTTATGATCTCTATTGAATTGATAACACGTATGCCGTTTCTTTATTTTCTCAAAAAACCAAAATTCTAAAAATTAGAAAATCAAGAAAAATCCAAAAAAATTTCTATTGAATCATCATCCATTTACATGAGAAATGATAGTATACTCATCTACTATCTTCTGCATCTATTTTCAAAATCAATAAAGAATGAGAAGACTTTGTGTTGATATGTAAGTAGGCTCAGCTTGGATTGAAGATAAGCATATTCGTGATGAACTAAATCAATATGCATTATGGACCAAAACCATCTTAGGGTATTGGTAAGCAATTTTTTCCAAGTGTTTGCTTGTGTGGTTTACCTAAAGACACCATGTAAAAACAGTTTATAAATTTCTCATTGATAAAAGCATGTATTTCTCCTTTGTTGTATGTAAATACGAGACTGGATTAAACATAAGGAAAACTTCTATTGTGCTAAGCACAGACCTAGTTGTCCTTGCACTAAAATTGTTAATGCTAAAAAGAATCCTAATGTGAATCAAAGCTAAAAGAATCCCAATGAGGATCAATTTCCATATGATGTATAAAAGAATCTCAATGCGGATCAAATATAAAAGAATCCCAAAGTGGATCGAATCATGAAATTTATACTTAAGTAGGCTGGTTAAGTATAATAAAGTGTCACCTTGCATTTCATGAGGAGGGTTATTCTCCTATTATTCTGAGTGTGGGTACTCAATTAGCATATCTAATCAACCTAAATATGATAAATAACACAAAGTGTTGAAAATAGATCCTTGCATGAGTTTAAGTGGAGAAAAATATACTTACAATCAACTTGTCTTTGTCTATGTATATTCCAAACATTAAACATTCTTAGATGGGAGGATTTGGATTAATATGATCTCATTGCAGTTAAAGGATTAATGCCTTCACATATCTTAAGTTTGAAAAATCTAAAATACCAAAAAGATTTGTCATTTTTTGTATTTTTCTTAGTTTTGCAGATTTACATGTGCTATGATTTAGGAGTGAAACTTCCATGCAATACCACTACTGAGAGGATTAGACTTTTACAGGTGATGAAATACATGACATGCGTGAGTTTCTTATTCAATTCAAGATGTCAAGAGAACACTCCTGCGTCCTTTAAAGATCTCCTGCCAGTTACGGAGAACTAAGAATCCTTCTCTTTGTGTCTTATACACAAAAGTTCCTCACCCTTCAAGCTTTTGTTAGGGAGAGTATATGTTAAGTCTGAAGAATTTTTAATGCTTCTCCTTCACTTCTAAAGTTGAGATAAAGCTGCTGATATTGCTACCTATGCAATCCACAGTGTATGCACATGGGTGCATTTTCAACTCTTAAAAACAAGTCTAGAATATCAAGCTGATGAAACATCCATCAAGTGTTGAACCAAAGTCTTTATGTGCCGAAACAAAGTCCTTTTCTCAATACCTTTTTAGGAAGATTCTAAGAAGATGCTACCAAAAAAAGGGGAGGAGACTGCACTGAAGACTGCACGTCAATCAACATCAAGGTTTGATAATCATGAGGTTTTGGCAGCATCATCTTAGGGGGATTATTGTTGGAAAGTTTAAAGATGATACTTCCCAAAACCTAAGTGCAAATCTCATGATAATACCAAAATTGACACGGTGAAGATATGCTAAAGATATTATCAAACGAAGAAAATTGACCAAAGTCAAACACCACGGTCAAATTTGGTCAACCATAGTCAAAGTCAACAGTCAACATTAGCTGTCGTCCCGAATGACATCAGCACACGGTAGTCATGCATCAGTAATAGAGAATTTATCAGACTTAGAACTATATTTGTGTAATCATTTGTGCTTAAATGCAATATTTCTTATTTTTATAAAGAGTACAAATGTCTGAGTGTAGTCATTTATACTCTAACATTAGAATAATCACAAACAATCCATAGCATTCACTAGAGAAATCAAGGTTGAGTGTGTGTGAGAGAAAGTGTGCTTGCAAACTCCCTTGCAATTCTCTTGATATCATACATATGAATGAACGAAATTTAGATGAATATATGTTTGATTTGTTGTTCATCATTCATTCATCATCATACATGTTCATCATGCATTTAGATCTTCAAATGAAATCATTAAAGGTTTGTGAGATTTCGCATCACAAATTTGATAATGAAGACGATACGATTCCAATATTCGATCCACCCTAGCAGAATCAGATCTGCTTCTAGGGATTTCCATAACATCCTCTATTTCTCTCAGCCATCGGTGAGCACCAGTAGTATTCCCATTCCCATCGAAGGTTGGGGTTTCAATATCTGCAATGCCCCATACTTAGACGTCCTTGCAGTTTCCTGCACAACTTCCTCTTCTCATCATCACTGGAAACAACCGTCTCAACCACTGGTTGCTCCCCTTCTCCTCCCCTTCTTCGTCCCCTCTCCCTCAGTCTCAATCTTCTCCTTTTCTCCTCCTTTCATCCTCCCTCACTACTCTAATAACCTCAGTCACCAAAGATGGCAGAATCGTCTGTATGACCAAATGAACCTCCTTAACTTCCGTCTCCTTCACTGTGGCTCTCAGATTAGCACTCTCATCACCGCCTTCATAGAGATGAAGCTCGAGCTCTTCAGGTGTCGTTTCCACAGTCTTAGCCATGTTCCTCGTGATGCGCGTTCCACACGACAAACTCCGCCTCATGAAGGATTCGAAGATCTACCACCAGCCACCTCTAAATGCTATAAGATTAAAACACTGATGATCTAGATAGGTTGGACTCACCTAGTTTAGTTTAGCTTCTTTTGTCTTCTATGTAATAGGACTAACTTTGATTTATGTAAGTAATGTTTAGTTAGTATTAGTTTCGCACTGACCCAGCGAAACTACGAGCGAATCTATAGATTCGCTCATAGTCAGCTGATAAAGGTCACCCGGCGAAACTGTTGTTCGCTGCCAGGTGAACTTGCTTGTTGGTCAGGGTAGTTTCGCCTTAGCGAATCTACTAGCGAATTTGGCACTGTTATATATTTTCATCTCTTGTAACTTTATGGGAAAGTTTGCAAAACCTAATAGAGATACACGTTTGCATTACTATTTTTCGTAGCTTGTTTGAGGCTGGAATTGTGTTTGTTTCATATCTTTGAGCCTTGTTTCTTAATATTGATTGAGTTTGGGTCATACGGATAAATATTGAAACTCTTTTCTTTGTTTTACTCTGTTTGATTCTATGTCAGTAGGATATTCCTGTGATTATCATTTCAATAGCACTGAAATCGATCACCAATGGACCAACAATATGGTATCAGAGCCTTTGTGCTCTTGATTTGTTGAGTTTTTGGGGTTTTGAGGTGTTTTTGAAGAAAAGTTACTGTTCCATTCGATTTGCATCATCAAAGTGTGTTTTGTTACAGAATTCATAGAAAAACCACTGCTCAAGTAGTAAGGAGATATCCCAATCATCCTATCACTAATCATAGCGATTTGGATGAGTTTAGAGTGATTTTCTGACCGAACAGTGCTGTTTGTTCATCGGGCGAATTTATTGTTTTCCCAACGATTTGAGACCCAATCATCCTATCACTAATTCATAGCGATTTGGATGAGTTTAGAGTGATTTTCTGACCGAACAGTGCTGTTTGTTCATCGGGCGAATTTATTGTTTTCCCAACGAATTTGTGACCTTTCGAGCGAATGTGTTTTTAGCGAATCTGCATTCATTGAACGAAAGTTCATCTTTGTTGCCTAATTCTCAAGCGAAGATACCGTCGAATTTACCACTAGAACGAAAGTTCTACTAGTTCTGCGAACTTGTTGAGCGAAGTAGAGCTTCAATAGCACTGATTCGAGCGAATCTGCTGTTGGTTTGCCAAGCGAATTTACAGGCGAACTTACCGGCGAATTTACATCTTTCTCAGCGAAGTTATCAGCGAATCTACATCTTTTCAGCGAATCTAATTTCTGACTCTATCATGTCAACTTCAATCGTGAATTTGACTGATATAGAGTGTGTTCAACCAAATAGGCCACCGAGGCTTGTCAACGGAGAGAATTTTGAGGATTGGAAACGGTGCTTGAAAGCTTTCTTCTTCTACACTGATCATGGTCAGTGGGAATCTGTCACTAATGGACCTCACTTACCTACAACAACTGTCGGATCTGTCACTTCACCAAATCAGGATCCTAGCACTTATACTGAGATTGACATCAAGTTGCTCGATCGTGACAAGAAAGCTCTTGGAGCTTTGATTCTGTGTCTGCATCAGGATATTTATAACAGGTTTGCTAAACATACAATCGCTAAGGCGTTGTATGATGCGTTATGTGAATTTTATGATGGGAACAAAGATCTGAAGAAAGATAAGAAACTCAAGCTCAGAAGGAGTTTAACTCATTCGTGGGATATAAGCATGAGACACTTACTGATATAACAAACCGCTTTCTGTCAGTTTCAAGCAATCTGAAGAAGTATGATGAACAACTTGGCAATCATGAGAAAGTAAGTAAAGTGTTAGACTCTCTTCCTGCTCGATGGAGTCTACAAATCAAATTGCTCAAGCAAGAATGGAATTTTGCTGATTACAAGTTGATGGATGTTATCAACAAGTTAAAATCATTTGATCTTGATGTGAAGAGAAGAGTATAATCAGACCATGATGTCTCCCAATGTCCCTCCTCAAAATGCTGCATTGATTTCATCCGCTGCAAACTCTTGCTATTATGGTGCAGCTTGTGGGAGTTCATCTGGTAATGGTAGTTTTGCTAACTCTGGGTATGGTAAGAATGTCAACTGTGGTAGTGGTTCTAAGGATGCTGGGTCTAGTTCAAATGCCTTAGCTTCTACTCAAATTCCACATGATA